>CM067881.1:14364827-15708283 GCA_034621355.1 Mycalesis mineus
TGTATTTTCTAAAAGCGAAAGGTGAAAAAGAAATTTAATTGATACGTAACCGCAACCATTCCCGGGCAAATTACTCACGATTTGACATTACCGGAAGGCTGATTGCTTAGTGTTTTTTTACGCCGATCGGCCGCCAGACCGCAATGCTTATTCATGGGTTGCGGCGGGGGTTTAGATGGATTTATTTTCTACTGAAGCTAAAAATACGACCCTCCGTGATTTTCCCTTATTTTCTGGCTGATATCGTGCTGGGTGCTGGCGGCATTTATAGCGTAATAACCTCTTAACATATTTGATATTTTTCGACGCGCTTTCTTTATTATTTATCAAATCTGCGTTGATTGTGTATAAACACGCTTTCCCTTAATAACTTTATTCGTACAGTTTGTAATAGATGTATGAAAACGATTAACGAAAAAAACGAAAAAAATATTTGTTTGGTTAAACAGTTTGTGTAAAAAGTACATTATCAATATCGTAGAAGATTTTTTTATCGACTACAAGTTGGCCCTTGACTGCTATCACACCTGATGTTAAGTGATGATGTCTAAGATGGAAGCGGGCTAACTTGTTAGGAGTGGGACGAAAATTCATACCCCTTTCGGTTTCTACGCGACATCGTACCGGAACACTAAATCTCTTGGCGATACATCTTTGTCGGTGGGGTGGTAACTAGCCACGGCGAAAGCCTCCCACCAGCCAGACCAAGACAAAATAAGAAAAATCTCAATCTGCCCCGCCGGGAATCGAACACAGGACTTCCGTCTTATAAATCCACCGCGCATACCACTGCGCCACGGAGGTCGTCAAAACTAGGAGGTTGAACTAGTATAAATCCCGTTATTATCTTTACATTTCCTGTCATCATTACATTATATAGACATCCGCCGTTGGACATAGACCTTCGTCCATAACCTAACTTTACCACCATGTAGTTTTCCATGTTGTATTTGTTTGTTTACGTTTTATTTACAAACTAATTTTTAGTAAAAGATTTATTTTCAATTTGAACTAAATTAACTTTTATTTTCAGTTAGCGTTTGCAATTTTACAGTTATAAATTTTACGAGTTTAGGAAATAGAAAAGCGAGATTTAACTTTCATGATAATTAACGGAAACGTAGTCAGCGGAAAAACGAAAAGAATTTGGTCTTAAGATTTTTAATTACAAAGTTAATTAATTTACGTGATTCGAGTTGGGAAACTTTGCTCCTTATGCAAATAAGTCGTTTATTTACTTTAAATAATTCAATGAACTCTGCTAACGATGGTTTTATTAGATAATTTAATTAACTAAAATTATTATTGTTTTTTCTTTTCTTGATTTAGATTTCATAAATCTTTTCGTTGCCAATAAGGGAGCATCTGTATTTAATCTAATCTCAAATAAGAATGATCTAAGATTTAATATTAATGAAGATTATAATATTAATATGATTATTTAATACCTCTATAATATTACTGTGCTGAAAATTCTGTGTAGTTTCAGAGAATAGCGCGAGCATACGGAGATGTACAAAAGAATTACATTAATTGGTTTTTGTGTTATTTTACTCTTTACCGTTTCAACTTGATTTTTTTATAATTTTATTCTATTTCTACTTTCAAGTTGAAAAGTTTGTTCGGTTAAACGTATCAGTCTTAAAAATTGCATAGCAAAAGAAAAGCTGTAGATTATCTAACATAAAGGCTTAGAGGCCGATCACAAGCCGTACACGAATTCATAAAGTATCAACTAACCAGGGTCTGGGAAAAATCGTTTATTCATTATGAATTGCATAGCATTATCGATTTTTTTTTGAGGATAGTGCTCTTTTGAGGCTCATTGTAAGAAGTCCACACTTGCCGCCGTAAACGACGAGCAAGGCGGTTCCGCTCACACTCGGCTTTTAAGCGTACCTTTAGGATATACTCGTATAATACGCCATAATTAGCCACGAGTGAAACCGCGGGGCACAGCTTCTTATAATATAATATAAATTGAAAACAATAGTTAACTGATTGATTTCTCCCACCAGGGTAACTGCTGCTACTATTTCGCGAAACAGAACAAGTGTGACCCCTGTGTGTCGTGTCCGCGATGTTGTGATTATGTAGGCGCTACCCCGGTGCCACCTCCGGGCTGTTATTTCCAGTGCTGTTGATATATTTTTGTTTTTGGTAATAAAAAAATGTATTCGAGATGTTTGTTATGTTCTATTAAATTATTTTATGATTTTTTTTCTCGTTTTATTAATTTTATAATTTTTGTTTTGTTTTTTAAGTAGAAAATTACATGGATTAGCCTAAAAATTCTTATTGCTTACTTTCAAATAAGCGGTATCAAAATCCATTTATTAGTTTCGGATATTAGCATGAAACAAACCGAGTGACGAATGACATTAAAAATTCAATGGATCGCTCTTGACCATGACTTTACCAAAGTGTTTATATAGACTTGGTACATAGATTAAAGACAACTAGATAGAGCCCATAGCATAGATTAAAGACTACTAGATAGAGCCCATAGCGTGTCCACTCGTGAGACAGCAAATCAGCCTTATTGACATGACATGTCAACATTTAAAGTACATCATAAAACGTTATGTTTTAAAATATCGTAAAATACGAAATATTACTTTATATAAGATAGTTTAGTAAATGCATTATACATGAAATTTGCTAAAAAATAACATATCTAAGCTTTAAATCATCAATCAATGAAGTTTATGCCTTCTTACGTACGAAACGTAATTCCTTCGATTTTCTGTTCGCTGCTACTGTTGCAGCCGAAAATATTACAACCCACCATAGCACGATAACGTTTAAATTAATATCGTAACCGCAAAGTTATATTACTCATCAGCAAATTTAATAAAAAGCTAATAATTGCTCAGATATGTCCCTTGCTTGTCACAAACTCCACTCTTGTCAAACAATAAAAACGAACACGCTGAAAGGGACAAAAAATAATCTTGTGTCACTTTCTAATAAAGGCCGAATGAAATAAGTCTGTCACGCTCTTGAACCTACAGCCGCGTTATGACTCCATCTAGTAGTCTTTAATCTAGACTTGGTAAGTAAGACGCATTTGCCTAGGAAATGTCAATCACTTTTCATTTAAAGATCAGAAACTTGGAGCTCTGTATCCTACTACTATTATAAAGGCGAAAGTTTGTATGGATGTATGGATGTTTGTTACTCTTTCACGTAAAAACTACTGAATGGATTTGAATGAAACTTTACCACAATATAGCTTATACATCAGAATAACACATAGGCTACTTTTTATACCGAAATTCCCACGGGAACGAGAACTACGCGGGTGAAAGCGCGGGCGTCCTCTAGTTGGTAATATTTACAGACTCTGCACTCGAATTTTTAGTTCCGTGAAATTCTTACGTCTGTCACTTTTTAACGTTTCTGATTGTCACAAATCTTTTTGCATACGATGTTTGTTTTTATTATTTTTTTATCTACTTCAAGTTGGCCCTTGACTGCTATCATACCTGATGTTAAGTAAAGATGCAATCTAAGATGGAAACGGGCTAACTTGTTAGGAGTAGGATAAAATAAACAAACCAAAAAAAAAAATTAATGTAAGGTGATAATTGATTTCATGTATATTTATGAGTTGAAATAAATATTTTATTATTTATTAAAGTAATATTCAAATACTACTACTTACTTTTTATTTTAATAAAAGGTTTTTTGTGGTACAAAATAAATTATAAAAAAATAGATATGTTAGACATTTTGCAGTACATTGATAGAATTAAGTAATGTTGAAGCGGCATAGAGAATCAGTGATCTAAGTCTGAAGATGGGTACAGAAATAGAGCTGTCTTTCGACTCCATCCATTACCAGAAAAGCTCTATTTTACCATAGTATTACATTGTTACCGGATACAAAAAGATCAATAGAAAAAAAAACAGTTTATAATTCAAAGGTTTGACTAACGTATACCTATCCACCTACACATTTACTGGACTGGACTGGACTGGACACTGGACGGCCGAGTGGCACAGTGGGTAGCAACCCTGCTTCTGTGTCCTAGGCTGTGGGTTCGATTCCCACGTCTGGAAAAATGATTGTGTGATGAGCATGGATATTTTCCAGTGTCTGGGTGTGTATCTATATATTATAAGTGTTTATGTATAATATATATAAAATATTCATCAGTTATCATAGTACCCATAACAGAAGCTACCTACGAGGACGCTTACTTTGGGGCTATATAGCGATGTGTGTAATTGTCCTATATTTATTTATTTATTTATTTACTTATTACTTAGGCATATTATTAAATCTATAGCCATACTAAGACGAAAGTCAGAACAGTGCGTGTTACCAGCGATGAATTTAGACTTGGTCTGTTAGCGTAAACCATCAATCGACTGATAATGATGATGATTATACTCATGAAAATCAAGGAAGAAAAGCTTATAATAATTGAACATGATGATCTCTTACGAGTCACCTAAGTTAGATTCAAACTACTTAGGTTGATTGTAAACAGTAAAATATCCCCGACTGGGCCATTCGTTTCCTTACTTCGGTTGCTTTGTGGAATTTGGCCAGCTCAGTATTGATTTTGCCTTGGAGACGATAAAATAGTGCACGATGCACACTCGCAGCCAGCGATCTTTATCTTCTACAATTTCGTTTCACGCTTTTAAAGTTCGGTGCTTTCTCGAAAATACGTTGGATTTAGTTACGTAATTTTAAAGCGTTCGTGGTTCTAGTGATTCCTTTTTTAAACAAACTTATACCTAATAACGAAATAAATACTTAAGAACAACACAATTTTAATACTATTATTTTTAATTCCAGTTTAAAATTTTTATGTTAGGATAATTATGAAGTAGCCGGTCTGGCGCAGAACGGGGTCCAGTGAAAAGTGACAGCCAACCCCCAGCCGAAGACGATATCTTTCGAGCAAAGTGATGCGGCAAGCCTGCATAGCATAAGAGAATTTTAAAAACCCTTAAAAGTTTTTATTTTTAACATATTTTAAGTGGTATTGTCCAAAATTCCTCAATTTTGTCCAAAATTCTTCAGTGCCTGAAGACGAGAGTCTTCGAACAGTGCGTGTTGCCTATGGATCTGAGACATGGTCGCTGACTGCAGGCTTCAGGCTCAGAGTCACTCAGCGGGCAATGGAAAGAGCGATGCTCAGAGTATCTCTGGGTGATCGATTCAGAAATGAGGAGATCCGCAGAAGAACCAAAGTAACTGACATAGCGCACTGAGTCGCAGGGAGCCGCTGGCAACAGGCTGATCGTCGCGTTTGGAAGTCCCTAAATATGGCCTATGTCCAACAGTGGACGTCCACCGGCTGAATATGATGATAATGATATACATTTTTGTATAAATAAAACATGAAAAATAAAACTTACAACCCAACATGCAAACAAATAAAGGTAGAGTTTCATATAATTTAAAGGCGGTTTGATTATCCCTGAAATAAATTATTGAATAAAAGGTTTCTTATCAGCCATTGGAAATTACCTAAGTTACCCTTCTCAATGAAGGCGATCGACCGCACGAATGAACTGAAACGCGATCCTCCTACGTGATACGATACTGCTGTATATTTCTTGTTTTTATTGTTTTTCTATATCTTCAGATCTAATTGAGTTGTCTATACTAAAGCCAAACTCGATTGAGAATGCTTGTCAACAAACAAATTTAAAATAAAGGTAGAAAATGCAACACGTTTTATGCCTGATAAATTTAAAATTGTGTTTTGTTATTTTAAAAATCTTATTTAAAAGATATTGAATATATTAATAAATATAATATATTGAATATATTAATAAATATATAGTCATAAATTCGTCATTAACTAGTTAATTAAAAAAAGGGTGTAAAATGACTGGTGATTTCTACCTTCATTTTTAATTTGTTTGTTGACAAGCATTCTCAATCGAGTTTGGCTTTAGTATAGAGGTGGAGTGGTAATTTTTAACGTTTTTAATAACAACGAAACTAAATGTAAACGTACATATCAATATTTGTTATTATGTAACATTATTTAGTTATTTTAATATTACTTTACGATAATTAGAACAGCGTGGTGGGTCTAAGCTCCATATGCCCTTTCCTGTGAGCAGAAAGGGTTGACCCTGTATCTAGTGAGCCTTTAAACTAAACTGATAATTAAAACTGTATCGTTCTGCATCTGCATATAGAATTATAATATTGTACAAAACGATACAAAGGCAATACTAAAAACCTATTAAAAAATTTCACATTTAATATTCAGGCAAATGAAATTGAAACGCAAATGTATTTCCAATAAATCCCAGTAAAATGTAACACGCATAATAAAATATATTATTTTGTTACAGGCTCTACGGACGCGATTCGAAACGAAATTACCAGCAGAACAGAGGATCGGGGAGAGCAATAAAACCGTTATAAACTAGGAAGCCTTGTGAAATAACAATAAAGACTACGGTGTTTGTGCAATCATGCAAATAAGGGTGCGGTTTCGTTTTCGGTTTTGTTCGTGAGTGAGTGCGGGGGCGTGGGGGCCAATGAGAAGGCGCGGCAGCTGCCCGCGCGCACCATGCGGGCCGTAGCGGTGTTACTCACCGCCGCGTGCGCCGCCGTCTCCGCACAGATCGCTTGGACACCTATCTTCTTAGATGGCAGCAGTAAGTGTTACATACAAATAAGGACGTGCATTAATTTCAGAGTGTGGGATTGTGGCGGCCAATGAGAAGGGGTGGTGGCTGTGGATGGATAAACTCATACAAGCTGTCTTTGATGTCCATGTCATTTATCACATCGTGATTATTATTGTATTGATATGATAGGCAATAATCAAAATATAAGTTGCCTCCCATCGATTTCCCAAATCCAGACTATTAAAAAATTAGTGGAACGCAGAAGACCACAATACTTCACAGACCGACTAGACTAGAACGCAGCCTCGTGATACAGCCGCAGACTTAAAACTGGAAAGCCAAGGCAGTAATTAACCTGGCTTGGTCTTAAATAACCTACTATGAAAACTTCAGCCATTCGAAGAGCGTATCTACATATATATTATATTACTCTGTTTCTATAATAGCTCAATTACTCCGTTAACATGGCTCATAATTCCTTGAATTCAGATCTTATCGGTTAATTCTAAAGCCGAATAAAGTCTATAGTAAAGGAGCTATTTAGATTTAGAAATGTATTTGTATTATTATGAGCTCATTCACTATTGACATTTTACCATTGTAAGCATTTCCACCCTAAACTAATCTTTATCCTCAATGTTCTGTTGACTTTACCTCTATTATAATTATTTGCCATATCTAGACATTATTTATTTTCCTTGAGGAAGAGAGTAATACTTTATTATTTTCTCCTACGTTATTTAGTATGTTATTAAGTAAATATTTATAATATTTTATATGTACACTAGCTGATGCCCGAGGTGGAAGACAAAACCCAACAATGTGACACGAAAATATATGTTAGATAATGTAGTTTTTTCTCTTGATTAAGTACACGTTTCACTAACGTTAAATTTGAAGCCTTCTGTGATAATATAAATGTTCCGCCTTTTGCTGACTTTCCATACATTTCGTTCACACCAAACCGATAATAGGTACGCTATTGTATTGAGCTTAGTCACTGCCTCTCGGCGGTTTATTGTTATGCGACGCCTCGACGCACTGTGGCCGCTGATTGCTAAACGCTAAGCGTAGAGTCAGCGTAGTGTGAACGAAGACAAAGGAAACGCGCATTGTACTCAAAATATTAAATATTTAAAAATGATTCCTTGTTTCCGTTCCCGTGGGAATTTCGGTATAAAATGTAGCCTATGTGTTATTCTGATGTATAAGCTATATTGTGGTAAAGTTTCATTCAAATCCATTCAGTAGTTTTTACGTGAAAGAGTAACAAACATCCATACATCCATACAAACTTTCGCCTTTATAATAGTAATAGGATTTAAAAATGATTCCTTGTTTCCGTTCATCATAGCATCACGCGTGTACCTACCGCTGAACCAATTTTGCTAATTCATTGAACGACTGAATAAAAGTGAATTAAAATATATGGCACCGATCGCATCACCCGTAACGTATTCGTTGTTATGATAAGGCTCTTATTCCAAACAAGTTAGCGTTCTTCAATCTTAGATTGCATCATCAATTACTGTCAGGTGTGATTGCAGTCAAGGGCTAACTTGTCATGATTAAAAAAATCTCAAAAATGTTACAGTAAATTTTTAGATAAGACGTCTGTGTGTTCTGCCTGTAGTCCAAATATTGGCAGCTAACAAACGCAAACTTGTCACAGGTCAGGTGGACCTCTGGACACAGTCGTCTACGGGCTGCGCGTGTCCCGGCGGTGGGGAGGACTGCGCCTGCTGCGTGCGCGACGGAGCATGCCCGTGCGGCGATGTTGCGCCCGCGAGGTGTTCGCAGTGCGGTCTGGAACAGTACTGCTCTAATAGTAGGTCTTTTAAATGATATTATGTTTATACAACAATCACTTTATATTCGGGGGACTGATCATTGATAGACATTGAACTGTACGTATGTTACAATAAAAACATACAATAAAACTATTTTATAATGTCTTACGTATCAAACACATAGTAGTTACCTATTTCTGTTTCTGTCAGTAACACTGACCTCTAACATTTGAAAGCATTGAAAAGATGCCATTTCCAATTTCTATGAATAAACTTGTAGTAATGTTCACTTAACTCGATTTTGCAAGTAGGTAGTTATCTCATTTTCTAAAACTATAAGTAAATGATGATAATAAAATATAGGTAAAGCAAAGAGTTTAAAAACACAGATTTTATTCTAAATATTTTTCATGAGATTCCGTTTTTTTTTAAATCGTGAAGGGCATCCGGTAAAGTTTTCTTGACATCAGATTTTGTGACATTTTAATATATTCATACTATTAGTATGAATATATTAAAAACACACTATAAACAGTCAATCTGAACATTTCAAAAGTGCTTGTTAACAAAGCCTTCTTAAAAAACGATTTCTGAATTATGAGTTTTTTTTAAACTTTATAACATATTTTTCTGATTTTCCACTTTTCTTCTTAGTGTGCAACATAACGATAGACTCCCGGGTCCTCAAGAGCAAATCTGGTAAAACATTCGGCCAGATCAAGTCTCCATCCATCGAGGGTCCCGGCGCTTGCTCCTACGTGCTGCAGCCTGATGCTGGCCAGCGAGTCGAGATCCAGCTCTACCGGCTCGTGTCCGTCGGTAGATTTAATGGTTCAAGGTAATTAACCCAACGCAACACCAATTTTTATTTATTTACTTTAAGATGTCAGTCCTTGACTTCGGCTTTTATATGACACCGTACCGGAACGGTAAATGGCTTGACGATATGTCTTTGTCGGCAAGATGGTAACTAGCCGAATCCTCCCAACAGACATACCTGGACCTATTAAAAATATCTCAATCGGCCCAGCTGAATAACTCAATCCACTGCGAACACCGCTGCGCCGCAAGGGCCGTTCACGCCATTATGCTTCAAAAGCTTGACCAGGGTCGAACTATTGTCGTCACAAACCAAATGTGATGATTTTTGAAAAATAAGTACTAGCCTTTAAAACTGGTCAAAAGTATTGTCGCTGAAACAGCCTCTTTGACAGAATTAGTCTTTGTGGCCTCGGATCACCAGGTCCTGAGTTTTAGTGCTTGTTCTGGTTAAGAAATATTAGGCTTTCCTTTTGGAAAATAAATTATCAGTAGCAACTCTCAGCTTTGAGTAAGGAAGTTGGAGAGCACGTCAACTATCAATCCCAGTAGTCATTAAAGTCACAAAGATCGTAACAAGATTTATAAACATTATCAACCTAAGCTCGGCGAAGTAAGTATATTGGAGCAGCTTGGTGGGTGTATGCTCTATATTCCTTCTTGTATAAGGACTTATAATGACGAAAATTTATGATTTATTTTTTATGAATTTCATTACATAAACACGTCTGGTTATATAATTAAAAAGTTAGTATTTGTTTTGTTGATCGCAAATGTAAATACCAATATTATATTGATGTTTAGGAAGACGAACACTGCCCCTGGCGAAACAATGAACAAGTCACTTAGAGGTTTCTCATGCATATGGAACGTAAAACTTACTCTCGGGGCACGTTTACATAAACGGTTCAAGCCATTGATGCTTTAGTTCAACCTCAGTACATTGTTTTGTATTTACCATCTAAGAAATTTATGAGAATCTTCACATCCTTTGGCAAAGTTCCTACAAGAAATAGCTTATAGGAACTTAATATACCTACAATTATTGTTTAAGCTACATAACTTAGGAATTCTTTAGGGTTAGTTAGGTTTCTAGCTTGGGGTCAAGTTTTTATCATAGTCACCTTAAATAAAATACAGCGTGTGATAAATAAGCTAATGGTCTTGCTACAGCGGACAGAGAGACATGGCGACGCGATTATGGCCAGAAAGTCACGCCAATTGACTGTACATACTCGGCTTTATCAATACTAATCGATACTAATATTATAAAGAGGTAAAGTTCGTAAATAAATAAAAAAAAAGTTTGATGTGTTGGGGCTAATCTTCGGAACTACTGATCCGATTAAAAAAAATCTTTCACCAGTATGCTACATTATCGGTGAGTGTCATAGGCTATATTTTATATTTGTATTGTATATATTAACCGAGTTATCACAGTTTTTGTCGCACAAGTCGGATCGCAAAAATCTGTCAAATCGGCTTTATGAGCGTGCGCTGCCTTAACTATTGGAAATAATTGAAAGCAATGTATGGGAACTTTATGTATCTCAAAAATTTCTACAAAAAGTCCGCGGCAGTATATATCTATCTTTTATATTTTAACAGATATAGAACTTTTTGTGTTTTAAAAATAATTTAATTCATATGCTTATGTTTACGTCACCATTTATACAAATGAATTTAAATTCTTATCAAAATAAATTATTTTATAATCTTAAAGATATTATTGAGATAAGATTTGTCTTTTACAGTATGTTAATTAGTTATATATTTTTGGATATATTACAAAATTTCTAAAAAGCGCGAGACTGCCGCTATGGCGTCCAAATTTAGTTGATCTTCAGAATTTTGGTACTGAAATGCTTTCATGATAGAAACGTTAATACGGTAATGGATAAAGAATTCGATTTTTGCTCAAATATCTATATAGCACACGGAAGAGTTAGTTCGTTTGTTTAAACGGGCTAATCTCTAGATCTGCGTGTTGGATTGTAAAATTATTTTTGTTTATTCAGAAGGCTGGACTCAAGAGTGAAATATACTTTTTAATAACAATTTATACCCATCAGCTTGCCATAAATATATATCGTTAATATTATTGTACAGAAATATCGTACAATGTTTAACAAAAATTTAGTACACGGGACGGGACGGAGGATATTGCTTGACGGGAAACTATAAAAAAATTAAATTGAGAGGGGGAGCGAAGAATGAGCACACTTTATATAATCTGTCTTTAAAATTAGAAGGGAACCTAAGAGGTTTCCACGCGAACGAAGTCGCGAGCGATTGCTAGTGTATTCTATAATACAAGTAACTAGTAATTAATCCTTACTAATGTTATAAAGTCAAAAGATATTCTTTCACGCAAACAACTACTTACTGAATGGATGAAACTTCTTAATATTATAGCTTATATATCAGAATAATATATAGGGCACATTTATCCTGAAATTCCCACGGGAACGAGAACTTTGCGGGTGAAACAACAGGCGTCCTCTAGTATTCAATATCATGCACCAGCATCGCAGTTCCCGTCTCGTCCGCCTTCTGTTAAACTTAAATATCATCTGCTTTTAGAACAAAAAATATCTGATGAAAATACAAAAAATATTTCAGATAGAAGAAAAGCAATTATTAACTAAACTAATTGAAAATCTGATGAATTCTAGCAAACAATTCACAATTAATCCGAAACGTAGATACAAACTTTATAGATACGTATTTTGAACTGGTAACTACTGATATTAAAATGATTATCATCGATAAAGTGTACGCCCACAGACCATTACCAACATTGCAGTAACACAGATTTCGTAATCCATTACACGTCATTTGTGGTTTTTGAATATATATTAAAGCTTTTCAATGTGTTAGACAGAATAATTCAGTGAATCGTCATCATTGCTATAATTTGAATGACGCACTACAGACCTTCTTATAGAAGAGGGTGTCTGGAGCTTAAACCCACAGTATTTCGGTGAGTGCAGATTATCAGATGTTTACCATGATCGAGATCGATGGATTAAGATGTTCTCCGAGACACGGGTATGTGACATCACCAATTTTCCAACTCCATGCTACTAAAGTATTGGAATTTCTTGGCATAAAAAATGTTTTTTTTTATCGACTACCCTTGACTGCTATCACACCTGATGTTAAGTGTTGATGCAGTCTAAGATGGAAGTGGGCTAACTTGTTAGTATTGGGACGAAAATCCACTCCCCTTTCGGTTTCTACACGACATCGTACCGGAACGCTAAATCGCTTGGAGATACGTCTTTGTCGGTAGGGTGGTAACTACCCACGGCGAAAGCCCCACCAGCCAGACCAAGACAAATTAAGAAAAATCTCAATCTGCCCCGCCGGAATCGAACCCAGGACCTCCGTCTTATAAATCCACCGCGCATACCACTGCGCCACGGAGGTCAATATTAATACCTTGTGTTAGAGTTAGAACTAACGAGCCAGCTCAGTAATTACTTACCAATAAAATTTATTTAATAAAATTAAATGAATAAATGAAATAAATGAAAACTATGTAAATGGAACATTTTTCAAATTTTGACGTACCTAATTGATTTATACCTTCAAATAAAAGTCGCCAGGCCTTTTGAAAGAACCTTTTGTTTACTGATTTTTTCCCACAAAACAACAAACGGATATTTTTTCCCATAAATGCCTGAAACAGCCAAAATAACAAACAATGTAGTTTTTTAGAAAAGCACCTGATAGTGTTGAAATACATAAAATACTTTTCCTTGTTTTCGATTATACAGTTAAAATTCATATAACGATCTATTTAATAAGGACACTATACTAAAGCCAATATTAAACACTTAACCTATTTTTTTAAATTATCTGTTAATAATTCATGACGATGGTTAAAAATAATTATTATATTCAATATACAAGATTTTTTAAAATAACAAAACAATTTTAAATTTATTAGGCATAAAATGTGTTGCATTTTCTACCTTCAAAAACCTTAGCATTATCGCCCTAAGCCCGCCAAACCGCATTGAATTAGCGCGGTGGCTCTAAGCTCCATATCTCCTCTCCTACAACGAAGGAGGCCTGACCCAGGAGAGGGCCAAAAGGCTGATAATGATGATGAAATTATTTGATGCAGCTGCGTAGGCGGATGGTTGCAGCTGGGAGACGGGAGTGCAGTCCAGGACGACACTGGCATCGCACAGACCAGACTGTGTGGATCCAACGAACGGTACACGCCGCCTGTCGTGCTCTTCGCTGATTACGGAGCTTCGGTACTAGACTTTAGGTAAGCATTTAATAGATACAAGCCATACTTAACGGAAGTTCATTATATAATATATATAGTATATATATATTATATATAGAATAGTGAACTTTGTTTATATTTCCCTTTTGCACTAAATACCGATGAAACCAAGCTAATCAATCTGATCTGAAAAAAATTTCTTTACGTTTCACTCTAAGCCCAGAGTATCCGGAGGAGCTACTTTGACATTATAACTCATACGTACTTAGCTAATAAGTATTTTTACAGTTTTACATTCTAGAGTTATTTTATATCATATGCACCTAAGGACATAAACAACAAAATATAGTTACCAAATGAAATACATACCGAATTTAATTTTAAGTGCTTAATCAAATACATAATAATTAAATTATATTGTATTTCACTTATTGTTATAAATTTTTACCCATTAGTACATTCAAAATTCATTAAGCGGCTTTATAAATTCGAATGTACAAATGGGTGAAAAGTTTCGTGATCGTTAAAATGAACGGGTACATCGACGTTTTGATGTTAAATACTACTTTACCCAAAATCCGAACATGTAGTTCTGCGGTGGCGTAAAATCCGTATTAAATGTGCCATAATTAATGGCGTTTTCGTTCATTAATTGAGGCATTAAATGAACGTTAGCCCTGGCTGACTTTAACAGACAATTATTATGTTTGGATTGTGCATAATATAGCATGACTAACGAACACAGTTACACGCAACAACTAAGAATAATACCCATCTAATTGCAGTTAAGACATATCAGCTTCTTTAGTTATAAGCTAAGTTTTAATGATAATCTTCTTCTTCGTTGATAAACAGAGAAGAGAAATATCGAAGCAACGATTCCTTTAGTTATAAACAAACGTGTGATCTATTGGAATCTATTGTTGATTGATATCAAGCATCAACCAAACCATTACTGTTACTTTATCATCCGCTGGATAACAGCGGTACAACAATCAACGATAGTTAACAAAGAATGATAGTTGGTTAGCATCTCTTTAATTATATTTTTTGTTTTATTCTAATAGGAGAGAGATCCCCTCTAATCACTCCCCCCAAAAACATCAACAAAGCAATATCGTATTTAGAGATACTTCAATATCCAAGTAACTTTTAATACATGTAATTACTTTTAAAAAGGGAAGTAGATTTTAAATTTCTTATACTTGGAACTGCTTAGAAATTATAAATTATCTGTATATCAAATTTAAACCTCAATAATTCGGTTCAGAGAACTGAAACGTACAGAAACTTCTGTAGATGTCACTTCCCATTTATAAGAAAACCGGAACGCTACAAAGAGATTTTCCAGTTCAGGAGTAAATCTCGTAACTCTATTTTGTCTGTCCTTGTATAGAAGGATTAGTACTAATACTCGATACGGAATTGTGGTTATTCGACAAAGGCGACATGGAATTTGTGATCTACGTCACTTACCAGCGCTGAGAGCTGTTGGGAATATAGACTGATTTGGGGCATTGTATGATCAATTTCTAAAGTCCTCGAACACGTTTCTGGCAAATGGGAACTGTGCTGTAGGTATGTGTACATGAGATACTGTTGACCAAAATAATGTAGGTACCCAATCTGCTCTTTTGCAAACAATTCGATACAAATTTAATATCAATAAATGCCATGAACGTCGTATCCTTTAATAAGTTAGTCTCAAATGCACACTGTACACTTATCATATTTACGAATATTTTTACTTGGCGGAGGTAGGTTGGTTGGTTGGCTTAGCATTACTATTATTCACTTTTAATACAGCTGCTTACAAATTTACCCTGTGAAACACTGGCTCGTAATTTGGCGTCCAATAGTTACCGACAAATGGTCCATGGGGACGTTGCCTGTCAACTAGCGGACGTCGCGTGGTCAACCAATGAAGCTCTCGTGGTCATTTCCAGTTAGTCTGTCAGCAACGGGCACTAAGTCTAAACATGTGGCCAAAGGCACTTGCGCCTAAACAATCTTTACCTATTTTACTATCAAAATGTGTATTTAGGAAACACAAAACTTGTTTCTATTTCTATCCTCAATTTACTTTAAAACCGTCCAACCGATATACCCCAAACTGATGTTATTTAAGATGGTTTAAGACCACTATAGTTTAATATTATGTTGTGGTTAAAGGTTTCCACGTTTACAAATTGGCGGGCTTTGCAAATTATAATAATTATTACATAGTCTGATCAGGAAAATAAAAAAACAGGACTTTATCCGAGTTTAGGTGCCAGAATTACCAGCTAGGAATTTAGGATAGTAAGATCTTCAAGTAGATGAAATTTGTTCATCTTTTTCCGTAACATAGAAAGGTTTTTATTTTTCTGCTCATGCTATACTAAAATTGTTAACAAGCTTTTATTTTCGTTGTCAACAGAATAACAGAGAAAACAATTAGGTCACAGTTTCTTGCCTTCTTCAGTTTTACTTCGCTAAGCAACACGCAGGGAGTGGGGTTTCATCCAAGAGGTGGTTCTAGAATTCCACATACGGGTAAGAGTAAATTTTAATTTAAAATTATTATTTTATTAGTATTTAATGTTTACTTACTTGAAAAATCTAGAACTTATTTTATTATTTGATGATGCATAAAAATATTGTAATGCTATTGTGGAAAAATCTGGGAATTGTGGCAAATAGCTGTCCTACACAAGTTCCTTCCATCGCACTTTTTATATTGATACCGCAACTTTTTCAATTGTTTCTGGTTCTACAATATGTTTGAACAGCACAGTTTGTCTTGAAAATATTTTATCAGGCTTTATTGCCGCCTAGAATTATAATAATAATTTTATTTAGTTTTTACTGCTCTAACACCATTATAGAAGATATATTTGTAATTACGTACCTCAATATTTACCTATACTAAAGCCAAACTCGACTGAGAATTCTTGTCAACAAACAAATTAAAAATGAAGGTAGAAATTACTAGTCATTTTGCACCTAATTTTTTTAAATAACTTGTTAATGACGAATTCATGACAATAAATTAGATCAGGAAGCTTAAAACTAATTAATATACTCAATAACTTTTAAATAAGATTTTATAAAATAAACAAAATATAATTTTAAATTTATTAGGCATAAAATGTGTTGCATTTTCTACCATCATTTTAAATTTGTTTGTTGACAAGCATTCTCAATCGAGTTTGGCTTTAGTATAGTTGTCTATTCTCAATATTTTGTATTTCCAAAATTTATTATTCTGATATTCAAAATCTCATCATATATGAACAGTTTATTGGCAGGCAGATTTATTCATAATCCTCAAGGAGTAGTGGACAAAGGTGCGACCCTTGTCTACGTCACACTCTGTAGATGGAGTGTTTCATAAAGATACGAGTGGATTTGAATTTCCTTACTCATCTTAACGTGGAGATGTATAATCAAGTTGTTACTCTTAGTACAGTAAAATACTGCAAATATAATGTTTAATAATTTTTTTTAAGTTTCCTAGTTTTCCTTTAGGACAAACAATTTCTTCACTTCTAGGAATAATCTTAATGACTTACATCCCGACTTAGATCTGTTTTGGTATCTATCTAATTATATTTTCTGAACGAAACAAGGTCATATAAGGTAGGTAGGTGCCTTGTTTCGTTACAACGTTGACAAAACTAATTTAATTTCAGCAACTTCAGTAATGTTACATATTGAAAGATAAAATAATTTGAATAATGTTTAGTAATTCTTCAGCTTTTTCTGCCAGAGCTAATCCCAAGAATTACTAACGTCATCAAACACACGGTTGAAGGAAACTAAAAACACGTATTCTATGCGTAAGGTGCAAGTATTAGACAGTTAAAAGCATTGATTATCCACTATTCATTAAGTGGTGAACTGCTTCGATGTTCTAGTGATTAGTTTCTAAGGCTTCGATCATCGTCGGGTCGTGGAATAATTTTGAGTTTTTCTTTCTTTCATGAAATTTTCAGTACATTCCAAGCACGGAATCAGGAAGAGGTGTTACACCGTCTTGCCTCGGAGAGCACATTAACCAATATCTCAAAATTAATTAACGTCTGATAGTGATCGTTGATGAACATAACATTATCACCCTAAGCTCGTCAACCCGCATTGGCGCAGCGTGGTAGGTGTACGCTTAACATCCCCTCTAAAGTACCAATAGGCTGATAATAATGTTGATTAAGTGGTATAAGATATCCCTTTGTCCCCAGACTGCGACTGGCTGTATCAAGACGTGTCGTGTCGAGGGGCCGGCACGTGTGTGTTAGCAAGTCCGGGTTACCCGGGTTTGTATCCGCCTCATCGCCGCTGCCGTTACCTTTTTGCTACTAACTCCGTGCACACGAGAGTTAAAATTATTTTCAACTCTATAATGCTACCAAGAAAGTGAGTATCATTTATTGTATATAAGCTTTTAATTTAAAATAAAATAAATAAGATAAAATAAAATAAAATAAATATCATAGGACAATTACACACATCGCTTTATAGCCCCAAAGTAAGCGTACTCGTAAGTCATTGACATATTAATACTATGGACTTCGGGTCTAATGCAAAATTTACGTCAAAAGTGTCCCAAGATATTTTATACACACTAGGATGTATTTATGTTTTTATACACAAAATAACATTGTAATGTATGTCTTATCATATTGTTATACAATCTAATTTGCAACAGTCTAATTGCATGCAATATTTAATCGGCTTCGATTGACGGTTACCATGGCAGCCTTTTTTTGACATGACAGCTTCTCGTGAAAATAGGACAACATAAATGGTGTGGAGTCGGTAGCTTTCAAATTTTTTTGGCATCTTATATTTATATATTATATTTACAGCAAATTTTAATTTATATTTACATATCCCTGACCTCTATATGCTGGGATAAATCTTGTACCAAATAATATTTGTTGTAATTATCTTGTATAAAATAATATCTAGTTATAATAATAATTAATTACAAACCAAATCCATTAATGTACAAAATGATATGTCACTCTACATTGTTCTTTACTTTGAAATTTTAAGTTCTCGATATTTTCCTCTTTTTAAACTGAAAATATATTTTTTTACTTCAATGACGTTAGATCACTTTTTTAAATAACTGTTCCTAATTTCATGTAGATAATTCTTATAGTTATCAAATTAATATACTATTATGGTAAAAATTATTTGATTAATATTCATGACATAAAAAATAAAAGTTGACATAAAAAATAAAAATGTTTGAATTGAAAATAATCAAATTATTTTCCTTCAAAAATTAAGTAATTAAATAATTCAAATGTTAAACAACAAAATAACTCTATGCAGTCGTTGTTCTAAAACATTCTATTGCTCACGGCAGATCCGAACTAAATGTGGTTAATTAGATAAACATATTGCACTCCTTCTATCCTATACGCGGGTAGCGTATGGGAAAAGGACAGATAGATACTTTTGTTCATTTTGGTTGGTTATGCAATTCGTTTCTTTAGTTTATTAAAATTTTAATAAAATAGCCTGTTTCTAAGCAAAATAATACTTTAAAATCATCAGTAAATATTTACTTACTGAAAATATGGTACACCGTCTTCTTTTCTCACCTTACTCGTGTAGTTCTTACAAGTTTTTTATAACATATTACGGCATTATTGACGTGTATTCTGTCAGTCAGCTAATATGAGACTGAATTGCGATTGGAAATCATTTCGCGTTTTGGCTTACTTTTGGTTCGGACACTTTTTATCGCTGACCCGAAGTCTATAGTATTAATATGTCAATGTCGTAAGTATCTAATGTGTGTTATGGGTGCTATGATAACTGATGAATATTTTATATTTGCTATACATAAATACTTATAATATATATAGATAAATACCCAGATACTGGAACACATCCATGCTCATCTCACAATCATTTTTCCAGATGTGGGAATCGAACCCACAGCCTAGGACGCAGAAGCTAGGTCATTACCGACTGCGCCACTCGGCCGTCAAATTTAACTTGGCCTATTATAGTTTTTAACCATTTAGAACAATGTGACATCTGAGATTGAACTCTCTGGTAATATGTACCATATTGGTATCTTTGGTGGACCTGCGATGCCATGAGCGCCTGAAAATTAAGATGAGGGTGAGCCCTCAAAATTTTTTGATGTAACTAATTGACCCCTTGAGTTTAGGTTCATTTATCACGACAAACATCCTTATGCTAGATATCGAAACATTAATCTAAAAGCTTTTTTAAATATTTTTTATACTAATTATTCTTAAGCCTCTTTAAAACATTTACCGTGTTACAAATCAGTACTTTAAATTGCACTCTCGCTCCGCTGTCGCTTTTATATTCATTACAGAAATTAATTAAATTAAATGTCAGATACATTGTCTGGTATTAATACTGCTTTGTACCAACACCATTGTTGATTGAAGTTAACGAAAAAATATATTTATTTAAGTATATTTTTGTATTTAAATTTACTCTCGAACTAATGCACTAATAATGTATCTTACTTGAAATTATAAAAATAGTTTAAATTATTAAATATAGTATATATACCAAAATCTTTGTCAGAAAAGAAAGAAAGAATAAAGAATAAGAATGAAAAAAGGAAACGATTCAGCTTGTTAAAGCTATAGTACTAATGTCAACTTAGCGACGACAGAATCACTTTGTTAATTGGAGTTGGTGACTCTATTGAAGTTATATCGAGTGTACAAACGGAGTCTTCGTTAAAATCACTGATTGATACTACGGGTTCAGCGGTTTACTCAATGGAGCTTGAGACATGAATTAAGTTTATATAAAGCTACTTAACGTAGTTACTTAAACCATTCTTGCTATTTGGATTACCTACCTGTACCTGAAAGTTATTAAGGGTACCTAAATTTATAAGCCTACTTTTCTCAAAAATTTATTCAGTCAGTATACAAGGCATAAGGTAAAACATTTTCACATATGTACCCTTTTAATTTGACTTTATATTGATAGTCGTTCGGACTGATTTAGTTGTGGAATCGACGTAACATTAAATCTACATTGAACGCGGCCGAGCCGGTCTTATTTACCCGGCGTGAATACCTTTTGTTAGATTTCCTCTCGCAATTATATTCAAAGAGTGTTGTTAATTCAACGTTGGCTTTGTTTCTTGCTTGTGTGTTTAGCTTTGCTAAAATTTCTCTGTTATTTTCACTAACTAGCACCTCTTTGTTATACATTGTTTATGAAACTTTATTTTATCAATCATCTAGTTCTTTTTCATTTTCCCAATTTATTAACTATTTATAACATACATAGGTAAATGTTTTTGATTACGAGTTGATATATTTTATTGATTAAAGGTTGTTTTTGACGTATACAAACAAATAAATAAGGTGTATAACTCGATGAATTCCAAAATGTTCTCCTTTTCACTGTCTTTAGTATCATCTCAGATAGAGATAACATCAAATACGAAACTTACACTGTCGACATATAAAAATATCTTTGCAATATAGCGTTACAGAGCTCTAAAAACCAAATTTGATTTTTCATATTATTTCCACTTACGAATCGTAATTTATTTTACGTCAAATGCTTTATGGAAACGTAAAGGAAATATCATCAAAAGTCTCTGTAAAAGCATTCTACGTCAACCCCAGTTGAAATAATTTCAGCAGGCGCCCGCATGAAAATTCATACGAAAGACGCCCACGTAAAATATTTCTATTATATTTCTCTGGCGTGCTCGCGTAATTACGTTTACAGGGTAATTAACAACTAAACCAATTATAGCTTGTTTTTATATTATTTTGCGTAAATAAGTACGCAATCTAGTGAGAGGGTTAAGTTCGGATTATAAGATCGTTTTTATAACAATACTAGCTGTGTTCCGCGGTTTCACTCGCATAGATTTTCCCATAGGAACATCGAGGTAAGCTTGCTCATATGCTACTCCAAACTATAATCTAACTTTATGCTAATTTAAATTCTGAATTTATAAATAACTAACTGTGTTCCGCGATTTAATCTTCATAGATTCCTTTATAAAAAATAGCCTCCGTTAATCGGGCTATATTATAATAAAATACTTTTTATAACTTATACCGACGAAAAAAAACGGAGGAGGTTCTCAATTCGACACGTATATTTTTTTTTATGTATGACCACGCATAACTTTTTACAGACTTGTCCGATTTTGATAATTCTTTTTTTATTAGAAAGGTCACACTTCCATGGTTGTCGCATTGTCCTTATGTTAGGGTCTGATGATGATATCCTGGGAAAATTGAAGGAACTCTTCAAATTTTATAGGCACACTTGCATCGATTTCGGTTTTTGGGTAAGTATCGGTAGCTTTTTGGCTACTAGTGCCGTATGCCGTATGACTATACTATGACAGTATAGTACGAGTACGTTACGTGGCGATAAATCACTAAAAAGTAAGAAATAAATATTTTTAACAAAAAATAGAACCGACTCAAAATGCACTAAAAAGTAAAAAATAACTGTGTCATTTAGTTACTTTAATTTACTTAAGCATATCTAGGAGTCGGTGCCAGCCAAAGTTTTTACTTTAAGGACGTTACCTATAACTTTGCTTTACTACGTTAAATAAATGTTCTTTAAACTTGCTGGCACCGACTTCATAGATATGCTTAAGTAAATTAAACCAACTAAATGACACAGTTATTTTTTACTTTTTATTTTTTGTTAAAAATTTTTATTTCTTATTTTTAAGAATTCTATAATAGAAACTTGGACTTAATTTTTGTTAAATAACGAAGGTCTGGCTTTGATTTATCTTTCTTGTTTTCTTACATTAATTTGTTAATATAATAGAACTACTTAAGTCTTCAACAAAATTATCTCAACGCTTTATTAGCATAAGAAAAATAACGGTTAAATTCTATCGCAGCTCCAGCTGAGATTATTACTGAAAATAACGTTTCTCGAAAACAACTTTAGCTATTACAAGATCTCTGAAATGCAACGTTTCGTTTTCGTTCTCTTAACAATTTAATTATTTCTCAGCGGGAATACGTATCCAACATCCTATCCGACTTTAGGGTATATTCAACACCCCGTCACCCAACATCAAGGTGTAACAACCACCCCACCGAACATTAAGGCATATTATTCAGTGTTTCAATATTGAGGTAACATCCAATAAGGTCATCTCAAACGACACCCCAACATTAAGGTATATTCGACGATCTCCGTGGCGTTTTCTTAATTTGCCTTGGTCTGGCTGGTGGGAGGCTTTCGCCGTGGCTAGTTACCACCCTACCGACAAAGTCGTACCGCCAAGCGATTTAGCGTTCCGGTACGATGTCGTGTAGAAATCGAAAGGGGTGTGGATTTCATCCTAGTCCTAACAAGTTAGCCCGCTTCCATCTTAGGTTGCATCACTTAACATCAAGTGAGATAGCAGTCAAGGGCCAACTTGTAGTCGATAAAAAAACAAAAAAAAACTCCCCTTTCGACATTGAGGTATACTGAACGCCCCTTCCAACATTCAGGCACCAAACTCCACCAAACATTAAAGTATATCAAATCCTTACACAAATGCGTTTTGATCAAAGGTTATATTTTAGTGACATTTGTTATAGGTATTCTATTTTGTTATGACTTTAGTGTAGTAGTAAGGTAACAGCACAAATGCGTTTGTGTGAAACAATTGCGTCATTCAGTTACTTTAATAATTTGCTCAAGCATATCTAAAAAACCGTTGGCTAACATCAGTCACTAGCAGACAAATTAACCTTACTAATGATATAAATCGAAAATTTTTACACCAAAGAAAACAGCTTACAAAATAAAAAATATTAGAAATAAAAACAATGTACAATTGGCGGTCTTATCGCTAATGAGCGATCCAGCTTCCAGACAACCAATATTGGAGAGGAAAAGTGCATCCATTAGTGAAGGTTCGGGTGTACGTACACACAAATAAAGGAATTATAGTATCAAATTATCAAATAAAAATATACTTACATAAAATACTTATGCCCTACATAAAATATTAAATGCAAACGTATATACAAACATATTTACATAAATACCTACATACATACATATAAAAGTACCTATTCAAATTCACATAAAATATTAATTAATAAATAAAGGAAAATTATAGACAGAGAACAAATAAAATCTAGACGGTATTCAAGGGAGACGGTAAATAAATAGTTAAAATTTAGTATAAATAGATAAACAAATGCGTAATAATAGAGGTGACATAACAAGGTAATGGGGGATATAGTACTGAACAGAATTTGATAAAACTTTATAATAATCTAGCTTACATATCAGAATAACACATAAGCCACATATTATCCCGAAATTGTCACGGAAACGATAACTATTAATTATATTAATTTATAAACATATTTTTACGTTGTTGTTGGTTGTTGCTATTTAAAATTATTATCGAACCCGGTCTAGATATACAACAACATTTTACTAAGCTATCGATCTTGGATACAATTTACATTATATCTAACATGAACCACAAACAGCTATACCTTTTCATTACAATAGAACTTCACCAACGTACTCGTCACAAGGAGGTCAGTACGTTACGAGTATGTCTGACAGTTACCACCAACCCGTTAGGGCTTTGTTAACGCTTTCATGCACAAACGCGAGCAAGCCAGCTGAAATGGACATATTACAGCAGGGAATTAGATGAAAAGCGAATAAGAACGTCGAAAATATTGCTTTTTTACCACTTTTATAATGCTAGCCCACAGTTTTTCAGAACACTCAAAACACACACATTATATTATTTTAATCAATATCACAAAACAGCGAAAAAGTCTTTGTAAAAAATATCACACTAATATTAATTTAAAAAAGCGAATGTTTGTGAGTGTGTATCTTTGTTACTCCTTCAAACAGCAACTGTAGAACTGACCTGGCTGAATTTTGGAATGTAGATAGATTATAGCCTGGATTAACACATAGACATTTTTATCCCGATATTCAAACGGGAACGGGAAACCGCGGGTATAGGCTATTAACATACAAAAACGCTACGAACTAATTCCCAACCATTACTTTTTAAACATGGCATCATCATCACCATCGTCACTATCACTATTACTATCACTGTTATCATACTACAGACTCCAACCAACCGACCAACGATAATCCTATAGTGCTCTATCTCTTCACTTATTAACTACCTTTTGAAAGCTTTCATACATAGACGTGATTCAGCCAGCTGGAATATACCTGCGCCAATAATAATAATTGTTATGCTTCGTTAACAGATTAACAGCAGTAATTAATTTGTAACAATTAGTTGCGTATTAGCTTGCAGATATTAAATTCACAAACTTGTAGGTAATAATGTTCAGCCACTTATCTAACATATTCTACTACTATCTACTGTTAAATTCTTTTACCAGGTAACTTTTAAAATATCTATTAGTGAATCAGCAATCATTATTACCAATGTTTTGTATATTTTTTAGATATCTTTTAGTGCCTGGTTGACTGAGCTTTTGTCGTTTATTTTTTTTTTTGAAATTTTACTTTTTCTAAAAATAAAATTCCTGCAATCACAAGAAGAGATGATTATCCTGCAAACACAAGAAGAGATGATTAGTGAATACCACCTAAAGACGCAGACGTGTCCGCTGGGTTTTAGTGGGTATTACGGCATAGCCCCACATTATTAGGGAGTCCCACATACCCTTCCGGAAGTTGATTCGCCATCTTCGGCTTTGCTTTCGGAAGGGATGCGTAAACGCATTTCCCAGCGATAAAAAAAAAGGCTTCAGCGCGCTCTGATGTACCTACCGCTAAGAGATCAGCGCTCGGGTATGATGTCGCATAGAGATTTGGAGGAAGGTAACATCTAAAACGTGCCTTTCCCAGGTTAGCCTTGCACCTTAAATCTGCATTACCACTTAATATCAGATGAGCTCTCAATGAAACGCTTGTATGTAATTGAAAAAAAAAAATTCGTGTTATAGTAACTATTATAGTCCAACCATTTCAGACATAATTACAGTGATCAAATAACATAATATTTTGAAACTTTCGTAGCCTTCATGAAAATGATGGAGAATCTTGAAGCGTTCTTCCTAATGTTCAATCCAAGCTTTCCACAGAATTTAGGACTCTGTCGGAATTTTTGTTATTTCAAATGTCTAAAATAACTGGACTAGTACTCAGTTTAAACTTAAATCAATAGTCAATAGTCACACACAGTCAATAGTCAAACACAAGTCCATACATAAATCAAACAGTGGTTTCACACCGCGCTGTAAATCATCGTTACAGATTCAGCGCTACTTCTATGAAGTCCAAGCGGACAAAGTAGCGGACAGGAACTAAAAAATAAATGAAATAAACACTCGAACAGTAAATGTAATGAAAAGAGGAATTACATTTGGTTTACAATGCGTTGGTTTTGTCCACATTTCCCAGGCAACGTGGCCGTGGGTGAAAGGGAGATATGGGAATGGGGTGGTTCTTTTATTTACAGCGACGATTGTTCAGTGGCCTTTCAAAACATACGAATTCACATGCGGGTGCCTGATAAAAATTCAGACTCTGGAATTGAAGTGGAATATCCGGTCTATTTCAATTCCAAACGGGTGTTTTTAATGATGCCCCTGCTATCCCTATGAAAACCGCCTCTCTAAGAGCCCCCGCAGACAAATACTTTTTATCCGTGGATAGTCTGGTCGGATTGTTAATCAATATGAAGATGCATACAAGTGCGCAAATTGTAACGATTCGATCTTTGTTCGATTGAGAAACAGACAAAAATATCGATTCTTGAAGAAAATACATCGCACGATCATTTCGTCGATCATTCCACCTTCAGTTCGACTGTTAGTCTCATATGACAATGTACTAATGTTGCGCATAATCTACATCTACATCTGCACTAATATTATAAAGAGGAAAGATTTGTATTTTTATATGTAACGACCGATTTTAATAATTCTTTTTCATTAGAAAGCTACATTATCACTGAGTAACATAGGCTATATTTAATATTTGTATTGTATATATTACCCGAGTTATCACAGTTTTTGTCGCGCGAGTCGGACCGTGAAATTTATTAAATCGGCGTAAATCGCGTGCGCTGTCTTACCTATTGGATATAATTGAAGACATTGTATGAAAACTTTATGCATCTTAAAAAGTTCTACAAAAAAGTCCGCGATAGCATATATCTATCTTTTATATTTTGGCAGATATATAACTTTTGTGTTTTAAAAAATCTTTTAATTTATATGCTTACGTTTACGTCATTATTTATACTATTAAACTTAAATCCTTATCAAAATAAATTATTTGATAATCACAAGGATATTATAGAGATAAGATTTGCCTTTTACAGTATGTTAATTAATTTTATAGTTTCGGAGATATTACAAAATTTCTAAAAAGTACGACTCTGTAAAAAAAAAAATTTATTATGAAGCTAGACTCAAAAGTGATCATTTATAAATTTTTATCAAAATGAATAATTTAATATTCAAGACGGTCTCAATACCTGATGATTACTTTTTGAATTATTGAAATTGGACATTCCATTCAAAAGATATCATGAAATCGTAGTACTGTTTCGTATTTGGTACAGTACTACCATCCGCTATACTAGGTCTTTTCTGCCACGCACTTCTAAGATATGGAACGAGCTTCCATCCTCGGCGTTCCCACATTCTTACAACTTGGGGATTTTCAAGAGGAGAGTTAATAAACATCTCAAAGGCCGGCAACGCATCAGTGGCGCCTCTGGTGTCGCAGTTGTTCATGGGCGGCGGTAGTCACTTAACATCAGGTGATCCGCTTGCTCGTTTGCTCGCTATTTTTATAAAAAAAAAAAAATCCACGAAAAGTTTAAATAACAATACAAGCAATACTTTTCCTAAAAAAGAAAATCTTGGAACGTTGATTCATGGTCGTTTTAATTAACATGCTTATAACTTAAATACCTGTACCTATTTATGTCTACCCGTGCGAAGCCGGGACGGGCCGCTAGTGCATTATATAATAAAATTGTTTTAATAAAAATAAATAAATAGAGTCCTAGTGTTGGGATTCGGAACTTTCCCTATTAACTGCACCATAGTGATCGTCAAAATCGTAATAAAGAAAATATCCACCATCTAATTTCCAACGAGGGTCACGAAACTAACTTGTAAATATTAATGAAAATAAACCGTTAGCGGGATTATATTCATCGTATTCGCACTGTCGTTGGACAATTGATAATTATCACCTCTTTGCAGCCATTGTGCCACGGACTATTTAACGTTGCGGGCTGGCAGCTCGCCGTCGGCGCCGCTGCTCGCTTCGCTGTGCTCCGAGAGAATTGCCACGCTGGAGCATCCCGGCCCGAATCTATTGTTGGAGTTCAAGTACGTAATCCGCCCCATCGGAGATATATGGTGCATGTCAATGTTAAACGAGTTTTATCGTATTTGAACCGCCTTCAAAAAAGGAGGTTATCAGTTCGACCCGTATGTCTGTAATATTGTTACATTTGAACAGTTTTTGTATAAGTTAGTCCTAACTAGCCTCTAAACCCGTGTGTGAAATTTCGAAAGTGTATGTCCTTGTATGTTTGTCTCAGCATATCTTGAAGACTATAAATCGAATGTGTTACACAAAATATTTATTGTTACAACACCATTAGCTAGCCTTAAATGAAAGACACGGAAAGAAGACTTTTCTTTTTGTGGTCCTAATAAATAGGAACAAATCTACCAAACATTGTTTTGTTATGCATAGCAAAAGTCAGCATTTTTTAACCTAAATAAAAGGTCTCGAGCCTTTTACTATGAATTATGGATAATTATATTGCGCAAAAAAAGTGAAAAGATCAGGTTAACAGCATTTCATGTAGGTAAATAAATATTGTCAAGTATTGAATAACATTGACAAGTATAAAAGCTTTATATAAAAAGGCACATAAACCCATCACAAAATGAAAAACAGCACATTCGAGGAAAATAATACGTTCACGTAGACTTTGTAGTTTTGTAACAAGAAGTTCTTACGCTTCGTTTCTCTTCTCGTAATGGTCTTTTTAAATTGCCTTGTATGCTTCAGTTAGAAAAGGTACTTTGTATTTTAATAATATTGAAGATAAAAAAGGCTCTGAAGAAATAAATATAAGCAACATAAGATATACAAAATCATAAAAAAAAATTCCAGTTGAAAAATAAGACTATTTCTAGCTGAATAAGACAGTCCGCCAAATCGCATTGGAGCGGCGTGGTTGATCTAAGCATACCCCCTGTGGGTTTGAGGAACCCATCGCCTGTTAAGACTTATCCTCGGGTCGGGGGGCGCACCGCATGTTTCTGGTGCGCTCCAGATGGATTTTAGGGAATCCATCGATTCCCCAGTTGAGGGTCTACCTCGGTGGACGCCGCTGGCTGGGTTGCGGAAGATTCAAAGTTAATGATAAAGTTAAAGATAAATTTAAATGACTAGTACTTGTAAAAATATACGGAAATAATCCTAAAAAATTATTAAATAAAACAAAAAAGAAAAGAGAAATAAAAATAAATGTTGATCCATTAAATCTATTAATTCCTATAAGAGTTTTAAATTCATTATGAAGTTTTAACTTGAAGCGTTCGAGTTGTAGGTATATAGGCGGATGTTGCGAATATAATGGAGGGATCATATTCGCAATACTAATGTTGTGCTGCAGAGAAAGGGAAAGCCCGGATATTCTGTAGTGTATTCAAAGAAGAGAAGCTCAAACACCTGGGCCTGCAAAATTCTAAATATGATATGCTCCAGCGTATTATCCAGTAAAAGATAAAGGGTAAAGACTCGGTCGAAGACGTATATCTTGCCTCAATAACTTACACCATTGGTTTAACATGAGCTCCAGGTCACTATCTTGTGTAGCACAGCCAATAAAGTAAAATTAGTCCTAATGATGGCTAACTTCCGATAGGACATTGCACTAAAAGAAGAGAAAAAGATTACTGGCTTTTGCCTGTTACTTGTTTGTTTTGATTTCTGATATCTCGGATGATTACAGTAGCGGTTATAAACTAAGTAGGTATAACTTATGGAATGGGTCTCCTCTATAGGTATATATTTGTGGCCTTGTCACTCGCATCATCATATTGAATAAGTGATTTAACCCGTTTATACTGTTTAATATCATATGAATAAGTATTTTGGATAAAACTATTTTTAAATAATGAAGATTTATTTAATGTGGTTCCGAAATTATTTTACGAGTTTCAAAGGTATAAAATAAGACTTAGGTATAAAATTAAAACAGAATATTCAAACAACAACGCTACAGCTCTATAGTAAGAGGAGAACACAAGTTTACTCTGTAAATATTGAATAACCTCGTCTATGTTTTGAATGTTTCAAATATTTACGCAGGTATGAAAAGAAAGCTACCTCCTTGGTCCGGTGGTTTCTTCGAGTTCTAAAAAATTTTTAGCTAAAATTCTAAGCGTTGATGTTGTTGTCATCGTGCCTCGGAGAGCACGTTAAGCCGTCGGTCCCGGTTATTATCAACATACAATAAACACCGTTAAACATTTAAAAAAACCAAAAATCAGCTCTTTAATCTGCATTAATCCTGATTGGTGGGCCTAAGCTCCATATCCGCTGTCCTATAAGAAAGGAGTCTTGGTCTTGTAGTGGGCTGTTAATGTGCTGGTAATGAAAATTATGATTGATGAATATAATTTCATTGGATTTGTTTATTTCATGTTTAGTTCCGGGCCCCTCATCCCACCTTACGACTATAATGGATTTATAGCGAAGTTGGAATTCCTGGAGAAGATAGACACGAGTGCGCCGCCGCCTACGGTTGCAGCCGCCTCACCGCCTCTAGCTGCGTTAACACATTTAACACATGGTAATATTATCTTTTTTAAAAGCTTTAATTACCCTCGCATTGCTCTAATTAATTTACTTTTTGATTATGTCTTGAAATGAAACAAACCTATTTTTAAAAATGTAAATAAAAACGACGCTCTACGGCCGTAATGTTATATGATCTAGAATCTACATAATACCATCTTCTTACTGTTAATTCAGTAGTCAAGTAAGAGTTTCTTAAGATAAATCTCAAGATACTTTATTTGTATTAATGATTGAGCTAAAATGTGCATACATGTTTTTTACTCAAAAATTAGCTAAATGACAAAGTGGATACCCATAGATAAAAAACCAGTAATTTTTTGTGATATCCCATGATATAGGTATGGAACTTATTGAGTTAGATCTGAGCCATTATTAGTATGTACTATAAAAATATACTCCATCTAAGCATAAAAAACAACACAAAAACTACAAAAATACGCTACAAAAGTTTTCAATAGATTTCCTAATCCTCACGAAACTGTCGTTAACTTACATTTGGTTCAAGGTCGGCTTTTATAAACATAAATTCACCAACCACTTTCATTAAAGGTGAGAGGAACGCTCTCGTAGAAAATGACGCGGCTTCGAATGAAATATCGACCAATAAAGGGGGTCACATCGGCTGCGGGGCCACAGTTCGGGGCTATGGAGCGGGCGGCATCCGCTCGGGGCATTTCGATACAAGGACCACAGCGTGGCGGGCGCAATGCGTTGTACATTTGGTGGGCATTCCAACGGATGTGGTCCAAGTGTCACTGTTTAATTATAATTTAAGGTATGACATTTATTTTCTTCGATATAAACATAGAAATTTTAATAACAAGGCAATAGAAAAATGTCAATGACATGTCAAGGTCTACGTCCAGCTGTGGACGTTCATGAGTGGATAATGATAAATAAAATACAAATACCGCGTTATATTAAAGCACAAAGACAACACCCAACGGATGCTTAGTCTTGAGTGCGAAAACTATACGAATAAAACGTTCTTTCTATACGACAATGTCGAAAGTTACAGCTGCGATTTAGTATTTCATAATTTTTTTAAGTTTATAGTTATTTTAACTGTAGGATGCAACTGCTAGAAGTTTGTCACGTTTGCCTACATAAATACCTGTAATCGCGACGAAAGAGACAGTTATACAAATATCATTCTCTCTTTCGTTGAGTGTCAAATTTTTTTTGAATTAAATGAATGTTATGAAGATTATCATGATGTGTGACCACGCATAACTTTTTACAGAGTTGTCCGATTTTGATAATTCTTTTTTTTTATTACATAGGGCACACTTCCAAAATCCCATTGTCAACATGTTAGGATCTGATGATGATATCCTGGGAAAATTGAAGGAACTCTTCATAGGTACGCTTAAGTAAATTAAAGCAACTAAATGACACAGTTATTTTTTACTTTTTAGCGCGTTTTGAGTCGGTTCTATTTTTTGTTAAAATTTTTTATTCCCTATAATAGGGAAGGGATTAAAACGGTGATCATCTAATTTAAAATAATTCTCAACAGGCTACAAAGTTGTAGATCTCATATTGAGATCTTAGAGGGTCTTCACGAATTTGGTGCAAGAGGTGAGAGGGGAGATAGGTTCGAAAGAGGAGACAGAGCTCTTCTACGTGTTTGCGGTCCATCTGTAAGAGAAGCAAGAGATCCATCTGGAAGGTTCTTGTTCCGTCAAGCTGTTACATCGAAAGGATCTAACTTGACGATATTAGTTAGAAGGGCGACGTCACAAAGCGTTGATGAAGAGGAGTTTGTGGACGGTGCCTTTGCTTTTCACGATGGTAAGAAGTTTTAAACGCCAAAAATCAAAATAACAACACGTAATCTCGTTCAAAAATAATTTAATAATTATTAATATTATAAAGTATTTGACTTTCCGAATTATACAAACGTTTTACAAACTATCAAGGTTTTGCCACATAGCAGACGGGTATTTTAACGCGATAGGGGCACATAAGGATCCAACGTGTTTAACGTGACCCTCTCCGCTGTTTAGTACTTTAAGGAACTTTATTATTTTACATTGTAGTAATATTTTGTTTTCAATACAGAACAGCACGAAGGCACAGTGTCTCCCGACGCCACGTGCGCTTCCACTCACTACGGGCTAGCGTCACCTGCTCACGGAGGAGTGTCCGCTCCTTCTCATCATCACATGTTCTGGAACATCGAAGAGAGGCTCATGTGTACCCACCGGTTCATACCTGCTTCCAATCAGAGTGTTACGATTGAGGTGTGTGTATTGTGCTTATTACTTTTGTATGTGTAAGATGTTTATTTCATTATTATCAACCTATTAACAGCCTACCGCCTTATAGGAGAGGATTTAGAGCTTATACTCACTAGACTGATAATGGTTATTTCATTTATGATCACTATCAGATGTTGCTGAAAGTGATCAGGACAGGATTCGAAACAAGGATCTCGTGATTGAAGCCACGCAGGATAACCACTCAACGACGCAGTCAAGTTAGGCAGTTAGATTATAGTAACTATTATTCCCCTTTAGATCCAGCGTCTGGACCGCATGTGGAGTGCGGAGCTGACTGGTAGCGTGGCCACAGGCGAGGGCGGGTGTCGAACTGCTTGTGGCGACGCGGGCTGCGAATGCCGAGCAGCCACAGCCCTGCAACACCACGACCATGTGGCTCTTGTGGCGGGGGACGGCACGCATTTGTCCTGCCTTTGCGGTGATTTTCAGGTAATTAAATGTGAACCGCTGGATTCAACGTTTGGACCGCATGCAGAGCTAACTGGTAGCGTGGCGACAAGCGAGGGCGGATATTGCACCCCATGTAGCGACACGGGTTGCGGGAGTATTTACATATATTGTAGTCTTTGCAATATACAAATTCATTGTAGCCTTTAAGGAGTAATAAGACTATCATTGTCATCTAATGAAAATGGGACTTCATAACCGTACGCCTACACGCTGTGGTATTTGTTTTATAGATAATAATTTATAATAATACTTTACGTGATAGAAATAGCTTGAATCAGGTCAAGAGTTCCAGCAGTAGCTTTGCTGGTATTTATCGCTCTGTCGCAGAGAATACTCAAATAAATCAATTATTCAGAGTTTTTTTCCTCGTTGCAAAAGAGCTTCATCCTACACTGTTGACACGACGTTTGATGTATAATTTGATGCGTAAGAAGCAAACTAATCTTGTTACACGGGATAATGCCAACACGAATATGAGAGGCCCTTCCACACCCGTCGTCCGGGTCGCGGCGCGATCCGCATAATTAAGTAAGAGGGTTACCATTAAGTATGTAATAGCAATAAAGCGTAGGCCCGACCATAAGGGTCTTTACATAAGAGCAATTTATCGCCAAATAATTTACCATGTTCCACGACTTATCCATATTACATGCGCTAAGTAACATTATCACATAAACTTGGGTTGCCGAGTTCAATGACTTGATACAAGACGTAAAGTGTTACGTATCTCCCGTGTGCGTAAACTTGAGTCAGCCGCTCGAGTGGCCCAATAAATTGCTAAGGTTTTGCCTGAAAACAAATTTACTGAAAATAATTTGCATTCTTTTGCGTTTTATCGCTAATATTAAATACGCCGAGGATGTTTAATATTAAATGGCCTACGATACGATACGAAAGACGAATATAGTGTCTATAGCTAACGAAAGTTATCAAACGTTATTTTTAATTTATAATTATTACTAGTTTTTTTATTCTGTGTATTTTATGCAGAGGTTTTAGATAAACCTCATATTATTAAAATAAAGTACCTACGTGCATCTTTTCTCAAATAAATAAAAAATCGAATAATTAAGAATTTCTACAATTTTTTTGCAGATTAGGCGATACCTTAGCACCTTACCCAGATCTGAACCATTTCAGATGTAGTTTGATTATTTATTAAATTAAATCTCACTGAGTTGCAACCGCAGACTATCAAATTATAAATTCAAACAAACATAAATAAAGTCGTCAAACGAAAACGATCATTTTGTAGATAGCAGTCGTAAAGTGTTTCATATATCTACTCGTAACACGTACCTACATAAACTTGAGGCACTGACTCGAACTATGAGCTCACTGGATTAAAAGCTTTTTTATGTAAAGCCACTATAAAATTATTCACCTTTTGTTGAGCATCCTTCCATATATTTTCACGTTCCACGCCTCATAAACTCCAGTGACTTTCTTCAACATCAATTTCGGAACGTGCTTCAAATTCTGAATAGCAATTAACTGATAACAAAGTTTACTTAACCTAATTGGAGAACTCGATCAAAAGTAAAATGTCGGAAACACATTAAATGTTTCTAAAATATAAATCTTATAACTGAAGAAAATTACACGAACATGATAGACACTAGCTTACTTCTTTTCCAGTTTGTAGAGTCTACAATTAAATAATGAAGAGCGACATATATGAGATTTATTATATATATATATAAATCTGTATAATTATACAAATTTTTAATAGCATGGACTCAACTAACATTTTCTTTTACTATCTAATATACGTAAGTTATTCCCAAAGGAAAACATCAAGATCCATCCCTTATTTTTTTATTATAACTATGCAAAAAATCAAGTTATTAAGTTATTGGTGCGCGGTATTGGTATCAAGAAATATCCTAAGCCAAATCATGAAAGTTATTTCATAGGGAAACTTTAATATTATAAGGAAACAAAATGAAATTCTCTGATCCTTCCTCTATAACAAAAGTATATAAAATACCAAATTTATTTTCAATATAGTATGTTCTAGGAGTAAAAATCTTTAATTTGCTAATATTTTTTTTAATAAATTTGGGCATTCTGATGAAAAAGAAGTGATGAGGTTTAAGGTGGAAAGACAGAACGCCTTAAAGATGTTTTAATTTCAACGGCAATCAGACGCTGGAAAAGCATTCTACACTTTAGCTGTACAAATTAGAAATTTAGAATTCGAAACGTTTTGTACAAATTGCCTGGATGTTTACCTAGTAAGGGTGCCGATAAGGTATTTTTAACCGACGAAAAAAAACGGAGGAGGTTCGACACGACACGACACGTATATATATATTTTTTTTTGTTATGTATGACCACGCATAAATTTTTACAGTGTTGTCCGGTTTTGATAACTCTTTTTTTATTAGAAAGGGCATACATCCAAGGTGGTCCCATTGTCCGCTTGTTTGGATCTGCTGATGATATCCTGAGGAAATTGAAGGAACTCTTCAAATTTTGGAGGCACGCTTACAGCGATTTCGGTTTTTGACTCGGTATCGGTAGAGTTTTGGCTACTAGTGCCATAAAATATACTATGACAGTATAGTACTAGTACGCTACGTGGCGATAAATCACTAAAAAGTAAGAAATAAAAATTTTTAACAATAAATAGAACCAACTCAAAACACACTAAAAAGTAAAAAATAACTGTGTCATTTAGTTGCTTATCTTAAGCATATCTAGGAGTCGGTGCCAGCCAAGGTTTCTACTTTAAGGACGTTACCTAGAACCCACAAACTGCTTTACTACGTAAAATAAATGTTCCTTAAACTTGGCTGGCACCGACTTCATAGATATGCTTAAGTAAATTAAAGCAACTAAATGACACAGTTATTTTTTACTTTTTAGTGCGTTTTGAGTCGGTTCTATTTTTTGTTAAAAATTTTTATGTACAAGTTTCGGTAATAATATTCATGTGGATTGTACATTCCTATTTCGAGTTCTTTCAAGAAACTCGTCACCATCAATATCAGCGTAGGTATTATAACGCCCACAACAGAACTTTTATTCAGGGCTTCCTGACTTATTGGAAAGTAAAATAATGTGGAGCTTAGGAAAAAAGGTATACCACCACCATATTTCGAATTTCTTAAAAGCAAAATAAAGCCAATACAGGTGAGCCTGTATACGCTAGGAGGCCGCCTATGGGGCTGCCTTCTACTGTTCTAATTTATTTTATTTAAATTTTTACCTACTGATAGTATAAGTGAGTTTATATTTATTATCTTTCCTATTAGGCTGCTTGGCTTCCCGTGGTAGTGCGTAGTTGGACGAGCCTCCGCCTGGAGTACTCGGTAGCGCACTACACGTACGCCAGTCGAGGATTTGATTATGCGGCCGCGTATAGCTTTAATGACGACGCTATGTGCGGCCAGCGGACGTACACGACGCACTCCGGTGAGTACATGTTAATTAGGTGGTTACTACGCACGAGACATAAGCAATGTAAAATAATGTATACACTAGCATATTCGTTTTGGTACAACAAAGGTTTATGTTTATTAAATGTTAGGTCTCCTATAAAGGGTGTTTAAGTCGAAAACCTAATATACAATAATGTTGCAGGGAAACCACTTTAGTCTATCGAGTTTGGTGAAGTAAATTGATATTTAATAATATTAACAATATGACTGTGTACTGTGTGGAGAATCTAAGGTGCATCTTAATGGTACACTGCTAAAACGTAGGCAAAAAGATGTATCCAATGTTTTATATTTTTGCAACTTCAAACTTGCCAAAGTCCAGCAAAGAATTGAATATCTTTGCTAAGTTTATGGAAAACCTATTACACTTTGTAAACTATGTGATCACTTAAGAGATATGGTTAAATCTCAGACAATCTGAAAATAAATCGCAGCTAATGCGGTAATATCGTTCAAGAGGGTGGCGATATAAAATCGGCAACTCTTACGAAATGAACTTCGAATATCTCCAATCTCATAAAGGGAAAACAAACACTTCAATCTCAAATTCCCGACGCGCCGCGAACATTTGTTAAAACGCGTTGGATATTGTTCTCGTTAGTTAGGAGCGTGTCCGAGAAAATTGCGCGAACCGCCCCAGTTTCACGCCGCTTTGGGGTTGAAACGGAAAACCTTGAAATAGATCGTAATGCTCCAATTACGTCGTCGAAAATGTGTTGATTTTTTGTTTCTGTATTTTTAATTTTCTGCTCCTGCTTCAAAGTTGTTATAATATTATCTTACTTCTTACGAAGAAAATAAATGCTTTTGTCTTCATAGCGAAATATACAAACGTTATTTATATTTTAAGAGCTTTTGGGATTCTTTATTCGTAATGGCAAATAATACTAGTCCTCTTCCCTTTCTTTATTCTGGCCATTGTTCGTAGGTCCTTTAGTTAAGGCTCTCGCTGGTTCACGTCAGCTAAGCTCGCTATTAACGCTTAGCCGACCGACCAGATCGCCGATTACCTCTTGGAGTTTCACTTAGGCTAATATTGGCTGTAGGTTGTTTAAGTTGCTAGCTAAATCTTAAAAAAATGGCTGCTTTTTTGCAACCATTTTTTTAAACATTTTTTTAGACTATTTCAAGGTTACACACGGATTTGTAGTGATAATTTTATTATTAGTAAACGATCCTCATATTAGGTAGTTTTAAAATTTCCAAGATAAGGCAATTTTCACATGTTATTTATTTTCTTTTCTTAGGAGAAATATCATCAAGAAACGTGTCCGTCACGGGAAGTCTGAATGAGTTTTTCTATCAACAGTGCACCTGGGTCCTAGATTCAAACGTTGAACGTCAGCTTTACATAGATATTTCGTCAGAACAGGTATAGTTAATCTTTTGTTGAAAGACGGTTTGCTTTGAATGTAGTAGTAAAGTTGAAACACAATTAGGTTTGTGTGTGTAAATTAAAGACAGCACTGCAACGATTCACTGTACAAATATTATATTATATGTATATGCAGAGGTAGGCGTACATCGCAACCTTTTGAACAAAAACATAGCAACAATTAACATATAGAATGATAAATTAATAACATGTTTTTACTTCACAGCACACTTTCAGTTTCACAAACAGACTCGCCTTGTTTATATACTTTAATATAACATCTAAACAAAGCCAAAATACTTCTAAAAGTAAACAATCCATAACACATAAACATCGCGGCATTACAGGTAGATAACAGTAAACTTTAATAAGATATGAGATTAAAACTTTACACATAACTTAGTATTAAAGTTATTGGATCTTTTCGGAACCGCTCACCGATGCTCGGTTATTACGTAAAACTTTCGAATAAATTTCACAATGTAAGTGAATTTTCAAAATTGCATTACATTATTTCCGTAGGATAAGTCTTGCAGCTCGTGGAATATTACGCTTCACGAATGGTCGGGTATGGGGGCTCACAGCGACGGCGGGCTGGCGGCGTCTGCGGGCGACCTGCTTTATACCTTCTGCGCACGACAGAAGAATCATACGTTCACTCTGCCGTGGAGACTTAACACCGTTGTTATAAGGTACGTTTAATTTTACTATCGAATAGATATTTGAAACTATCTTGCGCTAGTTTTAAAAATGGTCTTAACGGTTCAATTTCTATTTTACAGTTGGAATTTTATCGTGATTATAGTTAAAGCTCGACTGACTTTTATTGATAGAATAAGCACATGTTAAAGTAGCAATGAGCTGTTTTGGGACTCTTTAGAGACTTGCAAGATTTCTTTTTACAAAGCAATAATATTTAGCTTTCGTGAGTCCAGTAGTTAGTCTATACGGCTTTAGATGAAAATGTCTTTGGTTTGAATCTTGGGTCGAGTTGTGAAATAATGAGCTTTTCTTTCTTCCCAAAAATCATCTTTCTCTCAGAATGTATCACAATCCTGCGTCTAAACTGTCGGTTTTATCATTATCGTCGTATAGAGATAATTACAAAGTTAAACAACGAAATATTTAGCTTTTCTTTTTTATATGAAATTTTCAGTAGGAGCGAGGTGGGTCCAAGCTCCTAGTACAGGATCCGTGGCCTATTTTTTCACTTGATTACTATCAAGCTAATTTTCCGTGAGTAGCTTCATTTTGATAAGACGCCCAACAATTTCCTGTGCGAAAATTTTTGATTGTGGTAGCTAACAGAGGTAGCAATGATAAAATATGTCGATTTGATGATTCTTCAATATTTATTACTAACTGAATTGTTTTTATTAAATCTTAAGATAATTATCTAAATTATTTGAAAAAATATTTGTCCTACAAAATCTATGGTTTCATCAAAGAGTCCTCCCCCTCCAACACGTATTGATAACGAGATCACCAAAAATGATTACTAACCAGCTGATTTTTTTTTTATTACTTAGTTAATATATATATAATTTAACAGCCATATTGTCCTACAAATTTCGTGGTATGTTATCCCGGTCCTACGCTCAGAAATTGTTAATACCATAAGACCATTTTTCTCATTACTAACTGTAGGACAAAAATATTACATAATAGGTTAGTGTGTTCAGTGCCCAAATAAAACAATGTCCTACAAAAAAACAGGTATGTATCACTAGTCCGACAAGAATTGTAATTTTTTCGTTTTCCTATTTCTAACATAAGATACAGTGAAAAAATCTTTTTTAAAATTTAAATAAGTTTATTTTTTAGGAAAATTAGGTACAAAAATTGGTGTATTGGTGTATTTATAGATAAAAAAAAATTAATCTTCATCATATTCATCTGATGAATCTTCATAATCTTCGCTACTAACATCGCTGTCATCTTCATTTATTTCACTTTCCTCACTCGTGATATCTGACTCTGTAATAACATGAAAAAATTTAGTAAATTATATAATAATGAATAATCAATCAATAAATAACAATAGTATAAATAGGGTACCTTGTATTTCAGAAGATAATTCTTCAAAAGATGGACTTTGGGGACCATCAAACCAATAATATTCATATTTGCCATCAATTATTTCACTTCACTTTATAAACAGTTGACAAAACAGTTCACATGTAAGCTGTGTGCTGCCGCTGTCTCTCTTCTACTCAGACGCATCGACCGATGAAGTGGAAGAGAGATAGATGCGTCACAAGCCGAACGCTTAGGCCGATCGTGCGTCTCTGTCGCTTCTTCGGCGCTCTCGCTTGCACGCTCGGCTCAGGCGGAACGTGACAATGAGTCATACTTTTTCGTGCGTGCTGCTGGCGTTCATCGATTTATAAGACGTTATATTATTACGTCAAAATATATTCAAATAATTTCTCGAAAGACAAAAAAAAATAAAACGTAGTTAACTGAAAAATGCTTACTAACACGCTTATACTCGACACAAACGTGGGATACCTACTACGACGGAGTAAAAATGCTCTGCGCACGCGTTACGGCGTGACTCAGCTGTTGTAGAAAAATACAGAAACCCAAGCGGCACAAAGTTTTCTTTGTTATTGTTTTGTTTAATTTCAGTATACGTTCAGTAATTTTTTAACTTATTGTTGAGTGAAATCTACCAAAAAGTCAACATTTTTTTTTCGCACGCTTGAGAAATAAATTGATTTTTAATTTCATGACTTTCCAATATATATTCAATTGGAGCACCGCAATAGCGTACCACGCTATTTTTACATCAAGGATCTGTACTACTACTTTTGACCGTAGGACCGGGACAACGTACCACGGAATTTGTAGGACAATATGACCGTTACATTATATAAATATTAACTAAGTAAAAAAAAAAATCAGCTGGTTAGTAATCATTTTTGGTGATTTCCTTATCGATACATGTTGGAGGGGGAGGACTTTTTGATCAAACCATAGATTTTGTAGGACAAATATTTTTTCAAATAATTTAGATAATTATCTTAAGATTTAATGAAAAACAATCCAGTTAGTAATTAATATTTGAGAATCATCAAATCGACATATTTTATTATTGCTACCTCTGTTAGCTACCACTATCGAGAATTTTCGCACAGGAAATTGTTGGGCGTCTCATTAAAACGATGCTATTCACGAAGATTCAGCTTGATAGTAATTATTTTTACATCAATGATCTGTACTACTACTTTTAAGCGTAGGAACCGGGATAACATACCACGAAATTTGTAGGACAATATGGCTGTTAAATTATATATATATTAACTAAGTAATAAAAAAAAAATCAGCTGGTTAGTAATCATTTTTGGTGATCTCGTTATCAATACGTGTTGGAGGGGGAGGACTCTTTGATGAAACCATAGATTTTGTAGGACAAATATTTTTTCAAATAATTTAGATAATTATCTTAAGATTTAATAAAAACAATTCAGTTAGTAATAAATATTGAAGAATCATCAAATCGACATATTTTATCATTGCTACCTCTGTTAGCTACCACAATCAAAAATTTTCGCACAGGAAATTGTTGGGCGTCTTATCAAAATGAAGCTACTCACGGAAAATTAGCTTGATAGTAATCAAGTGAAAAAATAGGCCACGGATCCTGTACTATCCATATATCCTTCTAAAATAAAATTTTCAAAGTTAAAAAAATTTCATCATTCTTTTTATCCATTCAATTCAATTATTTGAATAACAATGGACTATTGATATTAGAGGTATTTTCGAAATTTTATCAACAAAATAGTTTTGTAGGTAGTAATTATAATTGAGCTTAGTCATTGTAACTTTTTTATTAATATAGCATGAGTCGCCCATTCGTGAGAGCTTTTAACGTATTTTGGTTAGGGAGTAACGTCTGCACCACCCACTGATTTGCTAAATTATTTATGAATGGCCCTTCCCTAAAACACCCCATCTGACCTTAATAAATCCGTAAAAGCACATGCTTTTATAGAGGAGTATTTTCCCCAGTACAAAGATCTTTTTCTTTGTACATATTAGATGGGGCCCGTAAGCGGGTACGTGGTGAGTTTCCGTAACGACATATACCCGTAAGGGCGCGTTCTCACTATGTTGTGACCGTTAAACTAAGTTTTTACTGTTGTACGATAGTCGTCTCTAGCTGCTTCCTTTATAACGACTATTTGTCCTACTTGAAAACATCTATGTTTAAATATACAAGCCACGACCCTTCAAACTGCACGGCAATCTGTCGTTACGACCACGCCGCTTCTAGGGTGGTGCCAGCTTTGCACAACCACAGGGTAAAAAATTAGCAATTGTTATAAGCAAAATTCTCAAGGAAAGCCCAGGCAACCCGACTCTTCCTACAATTATCGTCAAATTTCAGCAAATTTGCATTAAACCATAACAAACTAAATACTAAAATTTTCTTCAATAATCAATCAACAAGTTTAGCATGGGACTTTGATTTATAAAATGTTGTGATAGTCAGTTACTATTCTGTACGACAGGGTGCAAAAGCGAATGACGCAACTAGTCACGACATAGTGAGAACGCGCCCTTAATCCTGAATAACGACGTGTGAAAACATACCTTTGTCGATGAATCGGGAATTTTTGTCTGTTACATTCTTTACATAATACTCAAAGGTGGATATTTACGATACGCCCCAAAAATCCGGATTACTATTTGCAAAGGACGAAATTCTTCTGTCACTATGTGAAACTTGTTTTGTGTGGTTGTAAATATAGGGCTGAGCTTTATGTATTGGCGGCGCGGACAAGAATGGAGGTATCTTTTATTTATGTGAATCGTTTATCGGTTATATTTTCCTTGATAATATCTGATTCCTAAGTTCCTTTTAAATAAGTAAAAATATTGAGATTCTTTTTTTAATCTAAATAATTTTTTTAAAAAAATGAAAAATAATATTTATTTTAATTTACTGAAATGGGCGCTCTCGAATTCGCCGGCATGGAATTAGAATTTTTCGAATTTCATATTCATTCATAAATGAAATTCATAATTAATTGCGCTCAGCTTCTTAAAAATGAAAGAAAAAAAAGCGCATAATGTTATGTGTAATGTATGTGTGTCGGGGATGTAATTATTCTATTGCAATAAGTCGACTACAGTACCAGGCCTACTTCGTTACAAAATAGTGTACTTGGAGCTTAGACCACCACACTGCTATTGAGAATGGAAGAAAGAAAAGCTCATTAGTCATGTCAGGCAGTTTTTTTTGTTATGAACCTACTAATATTTCACTGCCTGAAACAGTTTTCGGATATTATGACCTTTAAGTGTATTTTTACAGATTAGTAGCACTATCACGCCAGCAGCCGCTTTACACAATCCGTTGGAGATCACAAGTGGTGCGAGCCAACAACAGGCTCGGACCTCCTACACCGGTACCAGCGGCTTCCGCCAACGCTTCTTACCTTAAACACAATATCAATAATTATATATTACTTCTGTTGCTATATATTTTCATTACGAAATGTTTCGTTATAAAATGACCGTAATTTACATTAGTAGAGAGGTTTTAAAAGTAACATTTCTGTTATTAAAACACTAAAGAAACAGCCCTTTGTATTCGTTCGACATTGTACGCGATGCCCGCAACAATTACTCGGCTAGCTTGGCCTTATTCAACGTCCCACCTTGAGTTAATGCCTTCTTTATTATTCTCTTTACTTTGTGGACTTTTGGGTTCAAGGTTCTATACAAAGTGCTGACAATGTTTTTTGTTTTGTGAAAAGCCATTTTTGTAGCGTCTTGTATACTGTCGACAATACTCACCGGCTCAGACGGCGGTTGTATGCGCCACTGCGTTCAGCCTACAGTTATTCTATGGGTTTTTTATTTTATTATTTACCTCGTGATAAAAAGCTTTTTATATTGGTACGTACTTTCACACTAAAGTCATTTCCAAAATGGTTGATGTGCAGTTACTTTACCGGTGAAACGCCTAACTTGACTTTTTACTCAGCTATAAAAAGTATTTTACCGTGCGGTGACAAAGATTTTCTTTTTGCTCAGAATTATATACCTAAGCAAACTCCCTGCTGAAGACTATATAATATGTAAAAATATTTTTTATAACGTAGTGACTAAATTTTACTTTTTGCGTACAAATTATTATTTTTTTACGAGAAAACTCCTCGTTGAAGATTATATACTTAACAAAATATCACGCTAGACAACGAGTGCAGGCGCCAGACACTGCATTCCAGCTCGCTTTAATGACGTCTTTATTATTCTCTTGGATGTACTTGGAAAAAGTTCTCTCGTAAAGCTGATAACAAGGCCTTTTGAGTAAATGTTATCATTTTCCGCAACACTTGCATAGTGCCGCAATACTTACTTTGCTAAAATTATTTGTATTATTTACACTCTGGGTGTTCTTATTTAATTTTTAAATAAATTATGTGGGTTGACTAATTCTAGGAACTACTATCGCCACACAACGGCCGAGGCGTTACGTCGTCATGACGTTATCGCGACGTAAGCCTTCGTAGTTTACTAGTTCGAGTAACTAGTAAACTACGAAGGCTCACGTCGCGCCAATAGAAAACACACGGAACATCATGCCGGGCGCGATGACTTGTTGTGACATAGTCTACAGTATATTACAAAGCAATAAATCGCACCAGCGTCGCATCACCCGCCATCCCATCCAATGTGTTGCGAAACCATACAAAAGCAATGCTGTTTCAAGTTGTGAGCAGTTAAATAAGGAATTATTTTATTGACGCTCTCAGCTATTTTCCAAAAAAACCAATATTATTGTGCCACTTATTCATATATTACTACTAGAATTAATAAAACACGAATTGTAAGAACCTTAAAAAAAATTGTAAATTAATATCAGCGAGTCAATTTATATCTCTTGAAATGTCAGCGGAGTGAAACAAGCACTGTGAATTATTTCGTGTTTTAATTTTGTTTTCTTGAATGGAAATAAACACTTCATATATATAAGTGACACAACGTAATAAAAATAGCAAAATCATTTTTTCAATAAATATAGGATATATACATACACCGTGGACTTAAAATCAATCTTTTTCAACACTACATTTATGATACTAGAACTTTAAATAATAATTGACTATATTATAGCGGTGACTGTTATGTGTAATTTAGTGTAATAAATATATTGCAGTGAATATGTACAGTTATGATAGTGACAGTGTGTACATATTTTGTATTATGATCGATGACACAGGACGCTCAGAACGTGACGACTGTTGATCTATGAACATTCAATGTGAAATTGATGACTATGTGAATTATATTTTATTTAGTTGAACTATTGTTAGGGAATCGTTGTTAGCAATCCACTGTTACTATTAAGCGATAATTAAATATGTTTGCGTATTATGGAAATGATTTGTTGCCATGAAAACATCAAGGTGCGTCTATGCTAAGGCGCCGAGCACGAGCAGAGCTGCTTTGCTCGTCGTTATTCGCTGCATCTAGTGTGTATGTACAACGAGCCTCCAACAAACACTGTCCTCAAGTGCCTTTGTGTTTGCTAAAAAAACCCAATGATGGAGCAGAGTCGAGCACGAGCCGAATGCTCATTCGAGACTTGTAATCAGAATGTCAATTCTAGAAAATAACGTAACGAAGTTTCGAAGCTGGTGAACAAAGCGCAAAGCGGATTAACAGATATCGGCATTACACATACCTACTGTACGTCGATTCTCAAAAAAATACATCGTACGAACATCTCGCTTACAACTCGTCCATCGTCCCACCTTCAGTTTGACTGTTAGTCCAATAGGGCAATATCAAACAGTTCACACTATACGAATTATTGCTTGGCTCGTGCTCGGATCGGGTTCTACTCGTCCTCGTGTTCGGCTCGTGCTCGGTTCCTAAGTGTAGACGTATCCTTAACTATTGCAAGGGTATTGTTTTATTAAAATAATATTAATTATTATTATAATTATAGTAATTGTTTACTTACAAATTCTCTACACGTAAATTGTGCTATACGATATACCACATGTCAATTAGAAATTATAATTAAAATCATTATGCTTGAATATGATAAGTAAATAATAGTGAAGTTTGTAATTATTTGTTTCGAGATCCAGTTTCCAAAATAAAGATAACTTTGCATGTAATTTATAATCAATGAACAGATTAAAAATCGTGGTATTGAAATCTAAATTATAAGGCATTCAATCAAACTTTTAAATTCATAGCATTTTTGATTATGCATATACATGCATCTGTCCGAAAATAAAAACTCTCCCTTTGGAACTAAAATCTAAAAGACCCTTATATTTTCAAATCATGAGACTGATATACCTGAGACTTATCTTTTGAGATAACTTAGAAATGATAAATTTTTAAAATAACCCGAATTGGACTTGTACCAAGGACTTCTTGAATCTGTACCACTTATTTGGTATTAGTATGCCACGGTACGCCTTTAAAATGAATATGGGATTTACACCTAATATCATATTCAGTGCTATCAAATACAAAGAAATTGTAGCAATTGATTTTAAATTAACCGTGAAATAGAAAAATGGTAAATCGCTTTCAATTTGCTTGAACGCCTTATTTGCTTCTTATACTAGTTACATACGATTATATTGGTAGAGTCAAAGACTTCTGCATAGTACAAGATCTGATATTCTGTATTACTGGTTTAGATTATGGTTTTGTATAAATTAAAACTGAAAGAGTTGGATAGTTTTATAACAACGGACCACTGTTCATTAAAAGTGTGATGCAATCGTACTTCTACTTTACATCTGATACATGAGGCGTTGCTTAACTAGCAACAACATAAATTATAATTTAGCCTCTTTAACTTCTAATCATGGCATGTCATCGTGCTGACTGGTTCCTCCTTTTCCCTTTTTTCTCTTCTCGTCATTATTTTTCGTAGTATTTGCCCCTACTTCTTCCATTCGTCTTCGCTGGAAAGCACGAGCTCTATTAGTTTTCCGGAGTTTACGGCACAGTTTGCTACTTGTGCCGCCGATCTCTTAAGGTTCACCTTACAATAAGGTTCTGTTCGTACTACATCATTCTAATCCGGGATAATGCGAAAAATCGAAATACCGATTGTAAATTACCTAACTATTAACTGATTTTGCTTGTTTACTCTTACGACAGAACTTGATTTCGAATCTGACATAGAGTGCAAGCGTTCAAGCAAGTAAAATTGTGGTTGATTCGGTCCATGTATAACGATCCGAGTTGGCGATATTCTCGGATTCGAATAATTAAATTCAGATATAGTGCACATCCCTTTATCACTACGGTCACTTCAGATCGAAATCGGATTCGAATCGGATCCAGTGTGGAAAGAGCCTAAAGGGCTGGTATCAATTTCAATTATCATTTAATTTTTATGTAAGTAGGTCCAACTTTTTTTGTTAAAGAGATAAAGATTTCTTAAATAAGTGAAAGACATTGGAGATCCAGTAAAACGTTCTGTTCTTCTATGGGTTTCGACTTTCTCATTATAAAACTTGTATGTATAAAACACAATTTGCATCACCCAGTTGTAGCAAATGAACAACATTTAGCGCGGCTAACTACTTTTTTCACATGAACGTGGTACTAGCACATAACATAAGTAATTCCTGTAGAACTCGGTAACAATAAGCTTGGAATCAGTAATTAATTATATTAATAGCCACTGTACATTTCTTGTAATTTAATAGTAGTTGTACATAGTTAACACTATAGTTACTATACTGTAGTACTGAACGAAACGCTAATTTAATAGAATCAATGAATGTAATAAAATGATGTTTGTTACACCGAAATAGAGAAATTAAAAATCAATTGTGTTTCATTATTACTTTCATTATTATTATTTATTTACTGACCTTACGACTCAGCACTCTGATGAAAGAAAGGAAACAACATCGCAAAGTTTGAGTTATAATAAGAATTCGTCCAGAGTTAAGTACTACGCTATTCGCGAAATATTAGGTACCTTAATTAAAGTAAGCCACGTCACAAAATTTACTAAACTGATGTGATGATTTTTTTTTATTTTGAAAACTATTTTTGTTGTTTGCTTTGCAATTGAGGATCCGAGTCCCGGAGATCCGAGTTTAGATAAAACTTGCAATTTTAAAATTTCTATCGGCAATCTTCTAATAAAAGTCTAAATCTCTTTTTTTGAAATATTCATATTAAATATCTGAAGTATAGCTAATAGCAAAGCACTCACTTGAATTTCGAATCTATTTCGCAAGTATCTACAAATTAGATAGATAATTGATAAAAAATGCTATGCAATAGCTTTACCGCGGCAGTCTCCGAGTGCCACACGTCATTTTTGGACTATGGGGGTTCAGGTACCACCACGACCTTAGGAGCTGTTAGCTGTATTGTTTTAAAAAAAATAACCTGAAACTTTCAAAATAACATTAGCACAAAAGGACCATCGTATTTTATTGCTTAGACTGTTATTGCGGGTAACTACCACCTTTTGTTGACATTTCAATGAAAATGAAGTAGGTATCAATCACAGAATGAATTCAGGCTTTTGAATTATAATGGGAATCCATCTACTTTAATTAATTTGATTAGCATTATTGCTTTTACTAACTTAATTAAATTTAATTGAACGCCGAAATCTGAAATAGAATTGTTAATCAAAATCTTTATAAAACTCATTGAACTGATTGAGTTTTAGAATTTCAGATATTGTTGACATCCTGTTAGTTTATTTAAGGCTTTATTAATTTCGAGTCGCAGATCTGAAGTGGCAATGGGCGGGGCACGTGGTTTGAACAGCTGATGGACGTTGGAGGCCCAAGGTACTAGATTGGCGACCCCGCACCGGAAAGCCCAGTGTTGGTCGGCCCCCAGGTGGACTGACGACATCAAACGTGTCGCAGGGAGCCGACGGCAACAGGCGGCTCAGGATCGTTGTGTTTGGAAGTCCCTAAAAAAGGCCTATGTCCAGCAGTGGATGTCCACCGGCTGATAATGATGATGATGATGATGATGATGACTTTATTAATTTATAAATGTAAGTGGCAGACGCCCGCGACTTAAGGAAAATTCTTAAGGAAAATGGGTATAGCAAGTTATCCTCGAAACTGAGAGACGAATATCTTAGCATTCCATGGATTCACCGTGCGGGTGCCGGGTCCATCGCGTGGCTGAGAGAAAAACTCCAAACAGAGCCCGAGACTTGTGACTCGGGTGTAGGTATGCCATCGTGGACTTTGTAGTCCTAATAAAGATAAACAATTCTCCCATAAATTGTTTTGTTATATTTCAAATTAAAGCAGCGTTTTCAATAAAAGCTCCTAGGTTGCTTAAATTACTTCGATTTTTCCAACAGTCAATTATGGTCATATTTCATCCAATTTACACAAAACTTTGACAAATCACTATACTATACTAAAATTTATTGGCATAGCGCCAATGCGTACATATTACGCTCTATCACATTTAACAAATACCACCTTTATGCTGATGACGTGCTGCTGTACTACTCTTTTCGACTCAGCAGACACACTGGAAGCGGTAAAGAAAACTTTGGAGGATGTTGAATGTATTGTGAATTGGTCGGATTTAAACTTACTGCACTTAAATCCCGATAAAAATAAACAGTTATAACAAGGAACTAAAAGTACAGTATGTAAAATATAATCTATTACTGAAAACCAATTTAATCGACAATAAAAATTGCCGCGAAATTTAGGGTTAACATTCGACTCAAAATTTTTACACACATATTTAACCTAATATTCTTACGGGAATAGAATTTAATCAGTTAAAACCGAGGATCACAGTTGATAATGAAATGAGGAACAAATTTAACTTAAGTATTCAATATTCATGTCCTAAGTTTACAGCTAAACCCCAAAAAATGTTAGGGTATTAACAGTAATTGATAGCATTAAACCCTCGGTCGGGAAACTTTGATTCATTTAGACGTAATCCGCCCCTCCGCATCTGCCGCCCACTATCTCATTAGCCGACCAATTTGTTCAGGGATCACTCAAAGACTTTAATCTTGAAGCTTGCGAGTTGTCTTCGTGACATGCCACCACTTTTACACGCCTCACAACATTGACGATAAAAGTTGATTGATTATTTTATTTTTGATTATTCGTAATTATTAATTATTTTGTTAGATGCCGGTTTGTAGCCGACTGAAGACTACAGGAGCAGCCATTGTGTCCAGGATCACGAAAGGAATAAAATAGAAATTCGTAGAAATCAGTAGTGACGTTATTACTGCAGCTATGAAGTCGCATACTTACTACGCCTTACAAAAGAAAGAAAAACAAGTGTACCCAGAGAAAACTCTCTATGGTTGTTCCACTACAAAACGGGAGATTTATAAGTAGGTTTCATTAATGTTTCGTCAAACAGCGCTCACTATGTTTTATTGATAAGTATTTAATGTAGAAATCATCAAAATAAATGTCACGCTAATCGAGGCAGCAATGTGTGACGTGGTTACAATGTAGATATATTAAACTAAATAAGTATAAATAAATAATGTTTCTTGTCTTATTTTCGTTTAGTGCTTCAATGATGCCCAATATTTATTCGTTGTATTAAAATTTATATTTCTTGAACTGGTCTTCGTTAGATTATTATTGATTTTATCGATCACAACTAGCAGAACACGCCTTTGAGTAATCCTTTGTTTCCATCTACCCGTATAGGTAAATGAAAGTAGTTAAAAACTTAGCGGTTCACTGCAGTTTATATCGTACAGCTAATTTGCATATAAAAGCTTTCAAGGCAGACTTCGCTTGCGCGCTTTGCAGTCAAAGTCTACATACGCCTGAAGCTCAACAACTATAACCTGCTTTGAATGAACATACGGATAGATAAATCATTAACGGGATTCCTTTCAATATTAAATAAGGTGATTTTTGAAAGCGAATTCGTAAATTGAGTTTGTTATTACATTGATAGTTAGTGCCGGTTCGTAGCCGACAGTAGACGATAACAGCAGTCGTAGACGATAGCTGGCGTGGTACTAAACAGCTACGTACCCGTAAGTACCTATGTAACGGCTTTTTTGAAAATAATCGCGGGGCATATTATATCATAATAATACTGTTATAAAGTACCTTATTGCTAAGTACATAAGGTTCATAATAGCTTGTGCCACTATAGATACTTATCTTGTTTGTTGCTTTTTCCGAGAACCAGTTTGGTTTGTAGTTCTCGGAATCGATTGTTCTAAATTATTCTAGAAAGTTGGACCCTCTGTTTATACGATGGAAGGTGAGAGAGCACGGGTAGATATACGCGACTTCTGTCGACTGTGGGGACCTGTACTTGGAGAGAAGCAGGTAAAGACACATCGAAGCAATATCAGCGATACAAGCGAACTACCGACGACCTCGGCTATCATATTGGACTACGATTTACTACGACCGGCAGTGTGCTTGAATCATTGTGCTAAAGAACTGAATTAAGGCTCATCAAAGTCATTAGGTGTTCTTATTCCAAATCACTGAACCCCAGCACGTAACAATACACTAGGTGTTATTGAATAGTGCAAAAATACAACTTTCGTATTATTTTATTGTATGCGGAAAACGTCAAGAGCAGTAGAAAAAAAATAATACTTACTTAACTTCAGTTTTTACTTAAACTTAGTTAGCGAGTTAGGTTACAGCGTTTGCACCAAATGGGAAAGTTTTAATTCATTGTGGCGAAGGCGAAACCAACATGCTATATCCACTGGCATACTTTAAAGTTGAGACATAACAATAGGGCTGGCACAACCTAGAAATCTAATCTTTACTAAATGATTAATTACGCAAAAGAACCAATTTTACCTAATTTTTATTATAGTAACTACTAAATTAATTATTTATATTTTTTAAAGTTTAGTATACCAAATGTTTGCAAATTATTATATAAATATTGGAAGTATCCATCGTTTATAATCAAGTATCGTATCATTGTATAAAAAAACGTTATTGGCATGCACATTTTTGCCAATACCAATAGCCAAAGTTGGCAGCCCTACACGAAACTACACCGCCAGCACGAGCTATCTCAATGTACAATGAGAAACACACACACACGTCTGCTAGAAGCTCCGGCTTGTTTGCCAACTGAGTTCCTTTGTGCTCTGCCAAATAATTCCGCTACTACACAAAGATACTCGAACAAGCTAATGATTTGTAGGAAAACAGTTTTGGAACACTTAAATTTTTAACTAAGATCTCTTCCGACGTCTGTTCGGTCGCTACGCAATACTTAGTTCGTGTCTTGTTAGGAATTTCTTTTACTAACTAAATAGGGAACAACTTAACTTTATAATAATGTTTTCTTACTAACAGATACACCGTCGTTAAGATATCTGCCATGAATTGCTTTTTGTATAAAGTTATTGTTATATATTAAATATCTAGAATATCCATGAAAAAAATTCCTTTCTGCGTATTATTTTGCCGTTTATATTCAGTTTACATGAAAATCCGTATAAACATCATGATCTGCCTATTAACGGCCCACTTTAGGGCCAGGCCTCCCATCATGTATTAGTGTTTATGGAGCGTAGACCCACCACGCTGCTCCAAAGAGCTGGCGGGCTTAGGGTGAAAATATTGCATTGGATAAAAATCACTACCAGCTGTTGATGATAGTGACCGGGAATCGGCAGCTGAACGTGCTATCCAGGCACGGATGAACACCACAAACTTCATGACTTCGAGAGTTTTATTTTGAAAATTTCTTAGGAGAAAGAAAAACTCAGAATTGGTTCAATCCGACTCAGGATTAGAACCCAGGATCGTATCATAAAAGCTACATAAGTTAAAAACACTGCGATTGTGAATTACCTTGAATCTCCAAATTACAAGTAATTAGTCACTAACTTAAACATTTTGTGGTTGGTTTTAGTCGATATAAACGTGGCGCTTGGCTGAAAGCACATCCCCTAACACTTCGAGTACTTCACTAATAGCCCCTTAATGTCATTAACAAAACATCACTAATGTTTTCTTAATGTCATTAAGGGACTGTTAGTTTTACGGAGCTAGGTTTAAGTTGTTTGTTGAGAGTAAACGTCCCAAGCAAACGTTTCACAGCTTGTTGTATCCCGTTAGACGCCTTAGTACCTAACCTGGAAGTGTTCTACATTCCGTATGCATCGTATGCTTTTGTTTAATTTTTTTTTATGAATTATAATACAATACGAAACTTAAGTTTTCTTTATACAAGAGTAAGAGTACTTGGTATATTTTCGTTAGGCATTGTGGCTAGCCTAAGTATCACGGATCACGACGTTCTGGATTTTATTCCTTGTCAGGCTATTGAATAAAACTTGGTTTATTTTTCTTCTAAGAAATTTTCCGTAAATGCTCGGAGCTGGTTTGACCCCGTGTTTCAGAAAGCAGGCTAAACCATTGGACCCGATCATTATCGTGAACATCGTATAGTGATCGTGTAATGAATGAACCATTATCATTCAAAGCCCGCTAAAAGGCATTAGAGCGGCGTAGTCCTCGTATGGGTTTGTTCAATTTAAAAGCTTATATTTATTACATCAGTATAATAAGTGCGCTGTTGTAATCACATAACAGAAAAGCGTGTATTAGCGTAGGTATAACTAACAGCAAGTGTCTTCTGTCAGGGAGATAATTCAAGAAATAAATAAGTTGTAGCAATTGTAATAGCAGAATCCTGTCACTTTATGTTACTATTTTTGTTGTATTTTACTATTTATTTACTGTACACTCTAATTTTACTTTTACTTCGTTGCGTTCAATCGTTGCGCCGTGATAGAGTGCACTAAATATTCATAAATGGTCGTTAAGTTTTCTGAAGTATTCCAATTTTCAGCGCATTCCACTTAATGTTCATTCCGTGGGAACTTACTAAAAAGTGCCAATTGGAAAATATGAATAATACGAATAACATATCTTCAATAGTTATGAACTTCTTCATTCAACAACAATCACTTTAGATCGTTATGATGTTTCCTAGAGGAATAGGGATTCATTTTTATACATATTATAGATTAAGCTCCCATTATTTTCACTAATAGTAGGTCCGGGGACCTAAATTGATAGATAGTGCATGTTTTATTCAACGGCCGAGTCAAGCCAACTAGGTCTGTGGCAGAATCGCGGCAACAATCTAACCGTCAAATAAAATATTCAACCCAGCACAGTTCCGGCGATCGTTAGAGTATGGTACAGTAAAACTACTGTACGGTATAAAAGTTGAATACGCTGTGTTTGTCGCTGCTGTTTGCAAACGATGTGCATATTGGAGGGATTCATCAACTCACAGGATTATTCTATTTGTAAACTATTTTCTTAAAAAATCAGCCCACGCTTTTGGTCTAAAATATAAATAGTGGCACAAATTTACACACCTACATACATACAGACGTACCTTTACGTTGCGCGGTCGAGTTTATTTTTATACAGACCTTTGAACAAACAGATAATTTACTTATCTGTTTGTTAGCTTCTTGTTAGCTTCTTGAATAGCATTGAAGCTTTTTTTTATACGAATTACTTAAAGTGAAATGTGCGCGTTTTAAAGGAATTACACAAAATATTGAATTACTAGCAGTCGCCCGCGACTTCGTCCGCGTGAAAACCTTTTAGAATGGTACCCTTCTAATTTTAAAGACAAACTCATATAAAGTGTCGCCATTCCACGATCCTCCTCTTAATTTATTTTTTTTTATAGTTTTTCGTCAAACAATATCCTACGTCCCGTCTCGTGTACTAAAGATCTACATTTTTGTTAAACATTGTCCGACATTACAGTACGTTAACATTAACGATATATATGTATGGATACTGATGGGTATAGCTTGATATTATGAAAGAATACCAGTTCCAAAATGCTGACCCCTATTTAGTACGTATAATGTAACACGGAGGAGGTCAACTTAATTTGGACGCCATAGCGGCAGTTTAGCGCTTTTCAGAAAATTTTCTGGCAATTATTCAAATTTTTCTGAACTTTTAACCTTTCCTAGACCTCCACGAACATTTTAAGACCAAGATAATATAAATCCGTTCAGCTGTTCTCGAGTTTTTGCGAGACTAACGAACAGCAATTCATTTATATATATTTATATATACATATATATTGAAATTGAATTCAAACGAATTATTAGAAGAAAGTCACCAAATATGGAATACTATTTTGAAAATAAATCTTTATAGAAATGAGTTTAATATTACATATTTACATTTTAGTATATGTAGTAATTTACAGCCTCTAGTATCTATTATTCTTATTTATTGAGCTGCAAAACAACCTACTGATCTCAAATGAGTTAACAATTGCGTCGCAAACATGTGTGATTGTAGCTTAGATTTCACTTATGGTTCAAAGGTTTAATAAATAGGCCAAAAATAGTTTCCATCCGATACGAGCGATGGGGCGAAAATGGGAAACACTGTATTTAATGGTTTCTTTATGATGCAGCAAAAATATTAACAGCCATATCGAATTAGGTTAATGTAAGAAAGGGGCGAAATTGTTATGTTATGAAAATGTGTATCGATGGAGGAAAGTAAAAAATTACAAAGCGACATGAATCATATTTTTTCAAAAATGAAACTGAAAAATTTAGTCTAAAGTTTTTTACTACGAGAGTAAGCGCTTGGCAATAATACCTGATGGTCATCGAAGACGCACTCTACGTTTGAACGTGAACCTTATCTAGAAGGTTCGTACTCGTTTTCACTCTTGACCTCAATCTAGTCAAGAGTGAATAAGAACATTGCCGTTCTTATTCACAAGTGGTAAAGAAAACTTCATCTAGTGGCTAAAATATTTTTCAAACTATACTAAAGCCAAACTCGATTGAGAATGCTTGACAACAAACATATTAAAAATGAGGGTACAAATCACTAGTCATTTTAACACCTATTTTTTTAATTAACTATTTAATGACAAATTCATGACAATAAATTAGATTAGTAGCTTAAAACTAATTAATATATTCAATATCTTTTAAATAAGATTTTTTAAAATAACAAAACATAATTTTAAATTTGTTAAGCATAAAACGTGTTGCATTTTCTACCTTCATTTTAAATTTGTTTGTTGACAAGCGTTCTCAATCGAGTTTGGCTTTAGTATAGTCTCATTGTGTTTTTTTTTTTTACTACCATCTTTACTAATTATTATAAATGCGAAAGTTTGTATGTATGGATGGGTGTTTGTTACTCTCACGCAACAATTACCAGATCGATTTTGATGGAGCTTCACAAATATTTTATTCCAAAATTCCCACGGGAACATGAACTACGCGGGTAAAGCTTGGGGCGTCCTCTAGTTTCCATCATAATATTATGATAGTATTGTAATGTTTGCACACTGAACAGTATTTTTTCTAAGTCACTGTATTTTTCCATATTGTCGTTTTAATATATTTGTTCTTCAACTGTCAATATGTAGCTGTTTGGTAGGTCTATATTTTAAGATGTTTTCAACTTTTTACATCTAATCAAACATCATTTTACATCAAAACCAAACATTTGACACATAACTAACATCTACATTAACTGTGATTATTACTGGCTTACACATTTTTCATTCGCTGAATAATTCTATTGATGATATAATACTAAAGGGTGAACAAACAACTATTTCAGCTGTATGTTTGGAAAGAACCTCGATCGACGCCTTGAAGTTCCATTAATCAACTCCTCAAGAGGGAGGCTTATTGACCCGAAGTGTATTTTGGCTTATTATATTTATTTGTCGGCTTTCAAAAATACTGAGGTTCTTTCGGCGGTTTTTCTGTAATAGGTTGACTTAAAAATATTGAACATGTTATATAAATATAATTCATAGTTATTTAAATAATGAATTTTAACTTTTTTTGAAGTTAGTTATAACCTCTACTACTTTAAATGTAAATTTATAATAGCTGGGGCGCTATGACTTCTTTAACAAACCGAGGGGTCAGATATCAACATCTCTGCGTACAAAATTGTATCCTGTCCCTAGGGGTTGAAATTATTGTTCCAACCCGAGTTGACAGACTTCGGACTCGACCCTCATTAATTACCGGGAAAATGGGTGGGTAATGTATTATTTATTAACATATTTCCTATTTGAAATGTTTCTTGTATCTATAAGCAAGGTACCATTATTTATTGTACTTTCATTATATTAATAGTGTCCATTTAATGTTCATACCGCAAGAAGGTGCAGTAAAGTGAATTTTAGAATAGAAACCGTAAAATACTTTAATAAAATAACACCATTCTTTCCGACTCCGGGCTTAGAAAGATTACACTAATTTCATAGAACAATGAAAAACTCAGAATTGCCGTGACCCAACCCAGGAACCGAACCCAGTAACCACTCTATTTCGAATACTGGTTTGGGTTATAAAATTGGTTAAACTTATAACACATTTTTGTCGGGGTTAATGAATTAAAGTTGAATGTGATGGTAGTCAGAAATTCACACTTCAACTTTACATTTAGGCAGTTCCTTGGATGAATCAGTTGTGTTTTAACAGCCGTTGTGAGGGGACATCTATAAGAATACAGAGCCACTTATGATTCCCGTGCTGTAGACGCAAAATCAAAAACTAATCAGTTAAGTAGATTTTAAATAGCTACCACGTCCTTCCACTTGCCAATATTAGTCATGTCTTGCATATCTCCCTGATTTCTTCCAACTTCAATAAGCCTTTCATACAAGTACATCGGTTTATGGTGCTTTTGAGCTGGCCTTTAATCAGAATGTCCTGGATTTGGTCCAGGAACGTTCGCCTTGGTCTTCTTCCTCCAATATTCTCATTCACTCTCGGCTTATAAATCCCTTTCACAAGTATCATTTCCTTCATTCTCTCTACGAGACCAAACCATCTAAGCATACCTTTTTCAATGTTAGCAATACATATTTTATACCGTTAGCACTTTTATCACACTATTCTTAATCCAGTCACATGGTTTTACTGCAGACGTATAAGTATGTGTGGGATATTTTTATAAAACATCCATTATTTGAATATGTTCTAAAGAGTCCTAAGTAATTGGGTTAACATGGAACATTGTTAGACGTCTAATGTACCCGGTAACGTAATATCATGAACAACCGCGGGCCCGTAATGAAAGCAGAACCCGCCACTCTTAATTGATCATATTAAGTAGCTGGTGCTATTGTGCGATGTACATGTGTGTATATTATTCACCATTACGGAATTTATTATGCCCCTAAAATTTTGTATAATAGGGATCATTATTATTGATCAAGAAAATGATACCGAACATCGGAAACATTTTTTTAATTGAATCATATTTTTAACCGACGATAACGGAGGAGTTTCAATTTCAATTCGACACGTATATATATATGTTTGACCATGCATAGCTTTTTACAGAGCTGTCCGATTTTGATAATTCTTTTTTTATTAGAAAGGGCACACTTTCAATATGGTTCCATAGTCATCATGTTAGGATCTGATGATGATATCCTGGGAAAATTGAAGTAGGTTTTGAGTCGGTTCTATTTTTTGTTTAATTTTTTTTTACTTTTTAGTGCGTTTTGAGTCGGTTCTATTTTTTTGTTAAAAATTTTTTGATCATACCAAATTGAACATATGGACTTACTTAGGACTAGCAGAACACGGAAGAAATGGACAACTTTTCTTTTTTTAATTAATTACAAGTTAGGTCTTGACTGCAGACACATCTGATGGCAAGAGACGATACAATCTAAAATAAAAATCGCTTGGCGGTATGTCTATGTCAGTAGACAGCCCTTTTTTTAGAAAATCTTAATCGGCCAGCCGGGATCGAACCTAGGACCTGTGTATAAATCCACTGTGCATACCACTGCACTGCACTTTTATTATACGAGTAGATTGTTGTTGTTGTTGTTGAATGTAAAGTTTATTAGAGTACAAATACCTAATTGAATTTGTTTTCATTAACGATCTAACTTTATAGTCACAAATAGTAATTAACAGGTAATGGCTTCTGTTAACGGTCTAACGTATAATTAAGATAATTTTATTTTGGTAAAAAGTCTAATTTCGTATTTTACAATGAAGTAAGTAGATTTTTTTTTTACATTTAATGAATTATTTCTCAATTAATTTAGTCAATAACTTTATTAACTAATGTTTTAAGCTTTTCTGTAATGATTTAAATACGTGGCTTATCATAATCAGATTTTATTGCCTATAACAGATCAAATGTCTAAAAACTATTTGGTAGTAGTAACGTGTTGAAAGTATTAGATAATACTTTAAATATTTAAAAAATGTATACCAAACGAAATATTGTTCTTAGTATTTTTTTCATAGAAATGTATTTATTCAAAGTAGATGAAATAGAACGTAGTTTCAAAGAACTCACTTTAACGCCAGTTCTCTGAATAAATGAATTATGGTTTTGGTTTAGACTATAAAGTTTGGTCCCCTAAATTTCTAAAGTATGGAAGTTGAATTTTATTTTTATTAGCCTATTTTTTGTCAGCCTATTACCGGAGCACTACAGGACCAGGCCTCCCTCCTTATAGGAGAGGGGATATGGAGCGTACACTCACCACGCTGCTCCAATGCAGGTTGGCGGGCTTAGGGTGATAATGTTTCATTTATTAACCATTACTACCAGATGATGATGATAGTGACCGGGACCGACGGCTTAACGTGCTCTCCGAGGCACGGGGGTGTAACGCCACCAACTTCCAAACCCCGGGCTTGGAATGTACTGAACATTTCATAGAAGAATGAAAAAGCTCAGAGTTATTCCAAGACCCGACTCAGGAATCGAACCCAGGATCTCGTGATCGAAGCCACAAAGGCTAACCACTAGACCAACGAGGCAGAGCAGTTACGGGATAATATTACTTAAACCGTAAAATATTATAAAAAATTCTATATCAAGCTATACCATACACGCTGCAACACAGCGCGCTGGAACGTCATGCCGAGTTTTAATTACGTCCGTCGGTGAAAATAGCAGTTCATGAATTGCTTTTCGAGTTGAAATATCAAAGAGGACATGTAGCGGCAAACGAGTCGACGACAATTGAAACGCTGATATGTGTATGAACAACAACAAGAGGAGTGCATAGCTTATGACTAGCTACGTGGAACGCTTTATTGGAACTTTCATAGCTCTATAATCGGTATCGCGTTTCATTGTAAAAGGTATACATATGTTATTATATTTAGGACAAAATAAATGACAGGACATAATGAAATGAATTTTTATTTTAGTTGCAGGCAAGTATTTTATGCTAATTACTAGACATTTCTTGTAACACTCAGGCTGGATTATTATAACGCCTTATATATAAGTTAGTATGTGCAGTAGAATAGTATGCTGTATAGTGCAATAAATAAAATAAATAAATATTATAATAATATTATATAATTACACACATCGCTATATAGCCCCAAAGTAAGACTAGGTAGCTTGTGTTATAAGTACTATGATAACTGAATATTTTATGTATATTATACATAAATACTTATAATATATAGATGAACACAAAGACCCTGGAAAATTACAAGCCTACAATCAGATCTAATGAGAAACGATAATGCAGCCTGTATTTAAATATTTACCTTAAAAATAATTGCAGAAACGGCCCAAACAAGACATTTTACTTAAAATATCTTACACCATGTTATTCATTGTAGGAAATAACGTCCTTGAACAGAGTAACTTAGCGAGGTAAGAGCTGAATTAATTAAGGGCGTGCTCCTAAACTTTAAGCACTACAGTGGACTACAATTTGTTGTCCCTAAATTTGCTCTGGGTAGTAACAATAACATTCCGCTCCATTGTTTTATGAAGTAACAATTCTTCCCTAATGTCTTGGGACAACTTGAATGCACCTGAAAGGTACTCCACTCCATCTTTTGTTAGAAAAGTACGCTTTTACCTTTGCCTCCTCAAGGAGTTTGAGGGTATGAACATAAAACCGAGGAAACTGTTGGCTCGTTATGTATATTACTAGCAAGATTTAGTAGCTATTTTTTATTATTAGCTTATTTGATAGGGCACTATTGTGACAGTTACCCTCTTTAAAATAGAGGAGCTATAGAGCTAAGAGTCATCACGCTACTCCGATGCAATTTTGCGGGCATAGGCTGATAATGTTTGATTGACACGACCACTTTCATAATATGTTGATCACAATAAACTTAGCTGAAACATAAAAGCACTAAATTCCTAAATCAGAGCTAAAAATGTTAACCAAGAATTTCTTGGAAGAACGAAACTACATCGTGTACTTACCCAGTAGTCAAAGTTAGGACCTCATCATCATCATCATCATCATCATCATCATCATCATCATCATCATCATCATCATCATCAGTTATTAGTTAACTTTCACCGCTAAATTTTGCACCATAAATAAGACAATACCTAGGCTACTTTTTCTCATCGATGGAGTCACGGCCGTTGGCTAGTTATGTTATCAGTTTTATGTTAAATTCAAATAAAATACACGATAAAACATGGTTTTCGATAAATCACAATAATATATTATAAGTTATTTTTATAATATAAAAATTTTGTTAATATACAATTTCGTATACTAAATATTAGAAGAAAAATTCTTTTAACAAAGTACTTTGAATTAAAATCTTATTTAAAAGAACATCTTTGAAGTTCCCTACTCAGGAGAATAAAGCTGCCAAGTATAAACTCCGTCATAAGTTTAATTAGAGTTACTTAACTATTAACTAGTTTCGGGTACTCGTTTGTACATCGAAGACGTAGTAATAACAAACCCTTTGTAACGGAGTTCATTGCGCTATGGACTTCCCACGGAGCTTATAATAATATACGTTATATATTAAAAATATGGCTAGTATAAACACAAAAATATATTATGTCGACACGAATTTGGCGTGTGTATATATTCAAAGTCCTCATAGATTTGAATTTGGACATTTTACAATAAAGCCATCGATGCCTCAATGTCACCTCTGCTTACATTTCACATTTAATTATTGCAAATTTATATATGATTCAAATATAGAATTCAAAGGACTAAATTATCTCAGTATTTTGAAACCGACTGAAAGCTTCATTCACATTTTATCAGAGTGATACTTGTCGCATTAAGAACATTGAGGGCACTTTTGCCTGCTAGGGGTAGATAAAGGCCTGAGCCTATTAAATACAGATTGTTGCGTATTACCGTACCCATTTACATAAGTCAATGAATATCAGACCCTCATTTAGCTATTGGGGATGGTATCGATTTGATGCCGGATTGGATTTTATTTATCAATTGCCCGTCCTCTCCTAATGAAAGTTCAGATTTAGTTGTTCCAATATCCAAAATGAATTGTTAAGTTCCTTAGTTCATAATAATAAATGATTAGTGTGTTTGTTTTTTGTTATTTTTGCAGAATTGAGTTTCCTGCTTAAGCGCTTAACCCTACTTTTACTACGGTCTTGTATAATTCACTTTTAGACTTAAATATGATGACTGCTATTTTATTTCCTCCTCTGTTTCCGGTTACAGTATATTTTCTTGTCTTGAGCCGTTTGCGTCTAGTACCTGACTGTAACCCTCTAGATGGCATCAGTCCACGTAGTGGTCGACCAAGACAGTACGGGGTCAACATTTAAGCACCTTGAAACCGTAATCCAAACTATGTGCCTCGTCCACTTCAGCTCTGCGAGTCGCTAAGCTACGTCGCTAACTTTTGGTTCTATTGCAAATCTCCTAATTCATATATTTTAAGATCGATCCATCGTTTTATGAGTATCTCTAAGCCTTCTTATAAGGTCTATAGTTAGGGTACTAAGTCTGCATATTTCTTCTTATTCGTGCACTCTTGCCAGAATGGTCGTGGTTGCTACCATGTTTCTTCACCTTTGTCGGTTATTTGCATTGCGTGAACACTCGGCTAAGATATTTTGAATTGTCACGATTTTGCACTACGCCTGTCCATCGAGTTTGAGATTTCCCTCTGGAACTTATTCCTTGCACCTGGCCTACACCACCAAACGCTCAATTGAACCCGTATTTCTTAAGATAAGGCCAAAGAAATTCAAAATTCATAAGTGTACTGTTGACGAAAGTATTTCCTTAATATTAAGTTTTTTAACGATGGAATCGTATGTTCTGAAGACCTAAGGGATCTTAAACGCCTCCAGCACCACATGTCTAGAGCGTCGACCTTGCGATCTTGTCGTCGCAGACTGCATATTATCTCAGTTTAATTTCGCCGCACAATTAAACCTACTAATGGCACATCGTACGTGAACGTGTCTAGAGAGAGGCATTAACTGAATCGGAGCCACTTTGAAACTGACTCCTCCTACGAAATCAATTATGCGCTGTAATTACATAGCACGCTGTAGAGCGTCTGACAGCGTCTTACTTGTATGTCAAAGGTGCTACGTGTCGGATTTTCACTTGGACGGCTTGGGAATGTAATTAATTTGTCGACTAATCTACATTAATAAATAAAATTTAAGCGATTGTCTTTGTGCTACTTGATATAAATATTCGATTTTAAATTGTAGGTTGGTTGAAGCCGCAGAAAGCCGAGAAAAACAGGGATCACTATATCTATATAAAATTATAAATACTTTATGGTGCTGCAGGTGTAGACAAAATAATTTACTACCTGGGAAAAAAACACCTACCAAAACTACATTTGTCCTCGCCTGCAGGCACCATAAGGTATGTAGAATTTTTCTCTTTTCAATTCATAACTTCTAAGCAGTTGGGTTTTTTGTTTTTATTATAATGACTTTATTTGAGACTTTTTAGTTTTAATTTGTTGTATAGAAATGAGACGGTACACTTGGTACACTTTTTGACATCGCTTGTTAAAATGCCCATGTCCCTCCTTTTTTCCCCCATTTATAGCCGTAATTTTGAAATTTCGTATAGCCTATGTCACTTCCACAATTTAGCCAAATTCAACGACACCTCACATGTCAAAATCTGTTCAGTCGTTTAGGCTGTAGCTCGTGCCGAAGAAATGGGCATACATACATACATACATACGCTCGAAAAAAATTACCCTCCTTCTGACGCAGTCGGGTAATAAAGAACTTTTCGATGGAAAAAAATAAGTTAAACATTGTATGTCAGTACCTAGCTGGCTTCTAAAAAAATTAATAGACAAAATTTTGTACTGTCTTCAACTGGTGAGGGACATAAATATAGAATCATCAAACTTATATTTATAGGATCTTATTCTCTAATGGATAGAAGCTGAATCTCACGGAAAATATTATTCAGAAACGTAATAGGTACATAAACGAAGTTCCGGGCAACCTTATACATTCTTTGACATGATTATACAGTTGGGAGTAGATATCTAGTATGTAATAGTACACTAGTAACAACATATTCCACGAAGTGCGGTGAATGCGATACATGAACCGCGATGCAACCAGATATGTGCACTTTGTGAAGTTATCAATTCTCAAATTAAACGTGCCGTGGAGTTTAGTAAATTAGTGTTTTCATCTTGGTTTACCAAGGGCGTAAGTCTTGTCGAACTTTTTCAAATTAGAAAGCAATTCTTTGAACCAGATTTCCCATTAAGTGGCAGTTTTTGAAAAAAGAAAGGTTTAAGGAATATTTATACATTTTTCAACTCTCTCGGGCGCAATTGGGTTTACCCTTTGTATAGCCTTAAAGCAATATAACCGGAAAACTCTAGGTTCTAATTTCCAGCTCGGTCAATATGGGAATTTATATATTCCGAATTTATAAAAGTTGGATCTAGTTTGTCCGCCAGCCCGTACTGGTGGGCCTGCGCTCCATATCCCCTCTCCTATAAGGAGAGAGGCATGGCCCTGAAGTGGGCTGATAATAGGCTGGTAATAATAATGATGAAGACGATGAATCTAGTGTAGACCAATTTCCACTCTACTGACAAAATTTTAATGACAAGTTACAATATTTCACGTGATGTCACTAAGAAACGATTTACGGCTATGGGTAAAGCTATACATTGTTACTCAATAATACATTTTTAAGCTATTGCATAGCTTTTATCGCGGGCCTTGAGCGTGGAGATCGAATACAGAAATTCCGTAACGAAAAAACCTAACACCCTCTGAGTATCAAAAACATAATATAAAAAGCACAATTTCGGCAACGACGTCATCGGGGAATGTGGCCTAGCGGTAAGACGCTCTAAGTGCCCGAATTGCCTTTGCATTGCAAAAAGTCATTAATTAAAAAAAAAATGACTTTTTGAAATATCACGCTTAAAAAAAATAGCGGAACCGACGGGATTCGAACCTGCGTATTTCTGGCAATCCGAGCACTAAGAGCGCCTCATCGCTAGGCCACGGTCCCGATGACGTCGGTAGGTAAACATAAGTTGATAAAAAATGCTATGCAATAGCTTTACCGCGGCAGTACCCGAGTGCCACACGTCTTTTTTATTTTGAATTTACTGTTTAAAATAGCTTACACATAATAATACCAATATTGGCCACCCTCTTAAACTTAACGTTTATGTGAAGATGGCGAAATGAACCAGTCTATATTAGTTAAGGCATCATCATCAATGTTGTTATACACTTGTACAATGGAGCGTAGACCCACCACGCTGCTTCAATGCCGTTTGGAGGGATATATTTAAGGATACTGTTTATGTTAATTCATCAATAATCACTTTCGGATATTGGTAATAGTGACCGAAACAACAGGCCTAATGTGCTTTCTAAAGCTCTGGGGAAGGGGGGTTAAGACCAAGCACCACCGACTTCACAGTTGATTCAAACTATATGAATAAAAAAAAACTGAAATTGCATTACCTTAACAAATTATCCGTTATCATTCTGTTTGTGGCAGCTTTATTAATAGCTATTACGCCGTCAAACGCACTGCCTATAACAACGCATTGAAATTGATTCTACATTTTGATCCTCTTATGCTAGTCTCGTCTTAGATAGATACTGTATTAAATCGGTACGACTAAGTGATTGGGCGTTCCTGATCAAACCAAGAAGATACAATATTGATGAATTCATCTGATTTTAAAAGAAGCCATCGGCTTTGTGGCAGGTATAAGCTTAGACTTAGTTTATTAATAATAATTCTCAAAGAAGAGCAAAACCTATGTCTAATCAGTGGTGGGTACTTTTCCGGACGAGCTTTATCACAAAAGGTTACTAAGAATAGGATAAAATGTAAATCAACAATTGAACGGTCGCATTTCATTTCAAGTTGTATAAATCTTGTCATCGTATTTGTACAAAAAAATCCTCATAATAACAAAGAAAAATGTAGGGATTACTTCACCATTTACGGGCAATGAATCAAGTCGAAAGGGAACTCCCGGAGTTATTCCCTACGAATGGGAAATTGCATTGCTTTTCCTCAAATCTACTCCGCTCCGTATTTTAATAAGATGGAAATAAAAAGCACACATATCGATATGAGCTAATAAAACCTATTTCCATATTTCTTAAAATTATTTATAAAATTCTCGGTAAAACTTTGTTATATTATTTACCGGCATATTTTACTTACAAATATGAATATTTAGTTGGTATCCGACCAAGCGTGCTTGAAAGTTTTCACTCGATAAAACCAGAACGCTTAGATTAAAAAAACCTCCTACTACTAATTTTAATTTAAACTAACATACCTACAGGTTACTTTTTATTGATTCTGTAATAAAGTAATGGAGCATATTTCTTTAAATACACTTTATTTTACTTACTGGAATATTTCATACCATGACCCTGCGGTTTCACCTGCGTAGGTTTTTTTAAATTTGTTATTACTTTTATGGGTAATTTCAGTAATACTTTTTATTGAAATGTAACGAACAAAGCGAATTTTAAAAGAAATATTGGATATAAAAGTAACACAAACTTTTTATCGCAAAAGCAATAAAATCGGAATCTCCACTCTATCATTCACAGCTCTAAATGATAGAGTTTAACATAGTCATAAAACTTGTGTGTGAAGCAAAGTGGGCACATTCTCTGGAGGATATATTTCACGCAGAGTGCTTCCTTGGATACGGGGGTAAGACTTAGCGAACACTACTTACGTGCTCCAGTATAAGTTCTAGTGCTAAGTAAGTGGGTAGAATAGCACAGTTTACAGACGGAGTATTATAGATATAAGTCAAGATATCTTCTATATTTTAGTAGGTTGCGAACAAGAAATGTATACTAATATTTTGATAAATATTTTACGCCCACGATTTCTTCGGAGTGTTTTCGTAACAGTGTTGTTCTTGGTAAAAATAAAGCTTCAGAACATAATCTGAAATGAAAATAGCTTAAGCAAATATCTGATAATATTTTGTGTTGTTATTTTGATTTAATTATTATATATGAAGGGTTACCTAAGTGTTCCGCGATACTAGATAAATGCCAATACATTTTCGTTCCAAATGGTCAAAATACCTAGAAGGATTTTGATACTTTTAAATTTTGTTAACTTTCAAATTTAATGTTAATGAAACTGAGCTATTAAATTAGTCAGATAAATATACAAATTTATAGCTGACAACCTCATTATAATAGCTAATGTTTTCATTAATCATTATAATAGCTAAACTTTTAAATTAAAAGACTTTAGGATTTTACCAATGCTAAGACTAGGCATATTCTTCGAACCTAATAATATAGTTTAAATATACAGTTATTTTTAACTTTGTTTGTTTAATTGGATTTATCATTTGAATACTTGTATAAATTATGTAAGTACGCTGGTCAGGTGGGCAGGTCATTTGGCTGTGTAGGCGAGTAGGTATACAGGAATGCAGGTCATTGCAGTATTGCCCAGACAATGAGTAATGGAGCCGGTCGCTGGCAGTTTGTCTAAACAATTGTTGCAGCTATTTGTCCCCATCTCGTAGCTGTAATGCATAAAAGCTTTATTTCTAGTTGAGACTTCAATCTGTGCCAATCTCCGTAAATGTTTAGCTATAGGACGTTTAAAAATTTTAGCTTGTTTTATAAATTTTCAAAATGGCGGCTGTAAATGGGGGAAAAAAGGGGGGATGTGTGTATTTTTTCTTTTTTCTTGTCAGGGTTCCGTACCTCGAAAGGAAAAAAACCATTTCAAAAATATAAATATCATATCATGTTCAAATTACTTTTTTAACAAAAAAATGGCAAAAAGTGTACCAAGTGTACCGTCTCATTTCTATACCATAAACTAAAACTAAAAAGTCTCAAATAAAATTATTGTTATAAAAACTGTGCTGCAAACAGGGACAAAATACTTTAAACTGCGGGGAAAGAAAGATCTACCAAAACTACGTTTGTCCCCGCCTGCAGCACCATAAAGTATTTAGAATTTTATACAGATATAGTGATCCTTGTTTTTCTCTTTTCAGTTCATAACTTCTAAGCAGTCAGGTTTTTGTTTTTATAATAAGAACCTTATTCTCAGGCGCGTGAAGGTATCAAGCTGAAATTTATATCCAATACTCAAATCTACTAAATCAAAATTTTAAGCCAACGCAATGAAATCTAATTCAACGTTTATACCACATATTTACAAATTTGCTACTCGCAAGGGAATCAAATGCTAAATTTAAATGATATGCGCTAATATAAAATTGTAACATCTTCGAGGGACTATGGTCTAACACTACCAATTCCCGTCCTAGAATTTTATTTTACTAAAATAAAAGGAGAAAAAAACTCAGTAATATTTTCTTCCAAAAATTACAGTAATTACTTAACAGTAAGTAGAAGTACTAAAAGCTATTAAGTAAAATATTTATATAACGTAATATATCTCTAACTAGACGGAAATTAATTTCTAGGCCCCAGTTGTTTAAATGCGATTGATGGGTCGTAAAGTTGACGGGGTTATGAGTATTTACGTATTATTCCACACATATTTATGTGCACGCCGCTTTATGAAAGGCTATAAATGCTAGTATGAATAAATATTATGTTTGTTTTATGGCGAGACCAAATCAGTGCGTCATAGGTGATTATCAGATTATTGTCAGAAATAAAATGTAATGTGCCCTAAATCAATGCTTGTGTAGTAATCGTACTAATAAAGAAATAATATAGAACAACAAGTATTATTTTATTAGTTTGTATTGACTTGGTTAATAATTATGTGGGTGGTGGTTGTACAATAAAATGTTTAAAAATTTCTGAATGAATCTGATTACGTGTTATTTTTTTTTATCGAATACAAGTTGGCCCTTGACTGCTATCACACCTGATGTTAAGTGATGATGCAATCTAAGATGGAAGCAGGCTAACTTGTTAGGAGTAGGATGAAATCCACACCCTTTTCGGTTTCTACACGACATCGTACCGGAACACTGAATCGCTTGACGGTACGTCTTTGTCGGTAGGGTGGTAACTAGCTATGGCGAAAGCCTCCCACCAGCCAGACCAAGACAAATTAAGAAAAATCTCAATCTGCCCCGCTGGGAATCGAACCCAGGACCTCAGTTTTATAAATCCACCGCGCATACCACGGAGGTCGTCAAATTAAAAAAAAAACTTTTTTACAACCTTTTTTGCAATATTATCTAGGACCAAAGTAATCATCAAGACAAATTAATTAACCCAAACTCGATGGGGTTGTATAGTTTTATTGCAGAGTTCCTACGACCACCTTCCAGCTGCAGCATCAAAGGAGCTGATTTGATGCTTTAATGCTTTGGAAAAATTAACTTGTAATATTTGATGACGAACACCGGGACAGGTGAAACTAAAAAAAATTGGTTGTCTGTAAAGTCGGTTTACTGACGATAGTTGAACGTGACAACGTCTTAAGAAAATACTGATGGAATGTTAGCATTTAATTGGTTATTAAAATTTTTAATTTAAGTATATTTTTATAAATATTAATTTAAATTAATGAAATAATTGATTTTGATTTTATAAATTTATATTTTAAATTTATAATAAATATATTAATTTATAAATATATTAATTTTTAATTTAAAATTAATATATTTAATAATTATATTTAATAGACGGATGTCGAACGCTGCCGAACACAAAGGCCGATTGTGCTTCTTTGTCGCTCGTTCTGCGCTCTCGCTTGCACTTCAAGCCTTACATGGAACGCCTCAAAGCGAGGTAACGCATGAGTCATGTTTTTTCGTGCGTGCAGCCGGCTCTATCGAATTATAAGACGTTTTCACGTCAATAATGGCAAAAGGTTCTAAAAACGAGTCCTCTGACAGATTAATAAAGTATCTTTACTATTCAATTCATATATCGTTCGTCGTATGTAAAAGTTTTTCCTTGACTAAACGTGTTAGCTTGCTGTTCATAAAATTAGAATGACGCACCACCACTGTTGCGAAGAATTTGTTACTTCTAAAAACTTTATACTATTTCTAAAAAAATCCAGTATGGGTAAGAATAAGTAGTAAGAAGTATTTATAAATAAATCAAAAACATAACAACCGTACATAGAAAACATTATAAATGTTATACAGTCTCAGAAAAAGTCCCTATAATTTCAAAAACCTGTCGCAAAATATTACTCGTAGTCAGTAGCCAGGTAGAAAGTGTGCCCTCGCGAAGTTATTTCTTTTCAAATATTCAATTAAAAGAAATCTTGATGTTAGGAGATTATTTGGGACAGGAAAATGTAAAATTGAAATTCTCTCAAGCGGATGCCTATTGCGTTTAATGTAAATCAAGATTTCTAATTAAGTCTTCAAATGTACCTATAGGCTGTTACAAAACTTTTTATTAATGTTAGTAAGTGGTGATTATACCATCACATCGGGAAGAAGGTGCTAGAGTGAAAATATTAGAGTCATTTTAAATGTTAGAGTCACTCTGTCTTTTGTGCGGAAGAAAGAAAAGCAGATTTATATCAAGAATCATAATTAATTCGTCTTAATTAACATATTATATACAAGATAATTGCATACACGCCACGAATTCAAAATGCCATTTTTTAGTTAGATTGAAAACAGGGAGAAAGAACAATTATATACAGAGGGTTGATAAGACATACTTTTCAATGCTCAAGTCAGCTTGAGCGTTGAAACATCTAAGTGATGTCAGGCAAACTCGTCTGTACCTAATTCCAATTACAGTAATGGCGACACGAATTTATTAAGTCGTAACTTGCTAAGTGCTTTAATTAAGGATTTTCAGTGCTTTAATAATTGTAACTACCTACAATAACTTTTTGATTTATTTGATACCTAAGCTTATTCTGATATTACAGCTCATCTAAGTTCTATGTCTACGTCATATGAATGTGTTGTTAAGTGAAAAAATTAAGATACCGATTTGGCGACATTTTTTGCACCTTTTGCTTGAGGTACAGGAATGTTTTAACGTAACAGAAAATTTAAAAAATGTTCTGATAATTTGGTAATTTTAGAAACCTGACTGATGTATTAGGCTAAAAGGACCTACAAAGAGATAGATTATTGTCTGGTATAGGCACAATGAAAAAATTTTTATCCCGATATTCCCACAGGAATACACATGTAAGACCGCTGGGCACAACTAACTGTCAATGAAAATAAATTCGAACGACAAAATTATTTATGCAGTTATTATTTAATTTCAAGAATTATTTGACAAAAATATTATTACGACCAAAAGGGATTCAAAAATCGTTCAAAAGGTATTGTAGTATTTTGGTGAGGAGAAAAGCTGAAAGTTATTACCGAATTTATTTCACACAAACTTCCTCTGCATTGGTTTGTACACAATGATTCAATTACGTATTCTTATTTATCCTTTACAAGGCGCAGGCCTCTTTTTAACCGACGAAAAAAAAACGGAGGAGGTTCTCAATTCGACACGTATATATGTGTGTATATATATTATGTATGACTTTTACACGCATGAGCCAAAACTTTATACCGAGTTGTCCGATTTTGATAATTATTTTTTTATTAGAAAGGGCACACTTCCAATATGGTCCCATAGTCATCATGTTAGGATCTGATGATGATATTCTGGGAAAATTGAAGGAAATCTTCAAATTTTATAGGTACATTTACAGCGTTTTCGGTTTTTGTGTAAGTATTGGTAGCTTTTTGGCTACTAGTGCCATATAATATACTATAATAGTATAGTATATTATACTATAATAGTAAATGTATAGTATAATAAACTATCCCCAAAATCCTACCTTACGTCCGCGCTGAACATCTGGCCACGTGGGGGTGGAACGTGTACTATAAAAACTTACACGGCTAGCAAGGTACTTACCTACCTTGTTAGCCTTAACCCATAATGATGGTGAACAATAAAAATAAACGTATAGGGCCGCTTCCCGGGGGCGATCGCCGGGGCACGTCTGGAGCTGACGCTGGGCGTTCCAGCATGCAAACCGTCAGCGACTCCTCACTGAGCAGGCGGGTGGGAGTCGGGGAACCCGAAAGTATTACAGCCGAACAATGGGGCGGGGAGGGGGCGGATGATGCTTTGCGGAATAGGGCTTCGCCCACATGTTCCGTCGGCTCATCTGCATCGACCACTAATAAGATTTCAGACGACAATAGAAGAAAGTGGTCAAATGAAGAGTTAGTGGAGTTAATGTTTTGTTTTTTCAAAGCAAAATCGGAAGGACCCGGATACATAGGCAGATTACACCAACTTTTTACACAACGCAACCCCAATAATCCTAAAATACACAAATTTAATGGAAACACCTTGTCTAATCAAGCTCGTAGAATTTTAAAACAAAACATAATATCAAAAGAACTACTAGACCGAGTACAAAAACAAGCGGAAGGCCTTATGCCAATTGACAATATTGAACCGGTTTTGAACCAGGATCAAACTGAAACACAAATCCAATCATACAACATACAATCAAATTCACAAAACACTTGCCATATTCAACATACAAACGATCAATTAGAAGAAATTGATGAAATGATACAAAACATACAAGTAAACGAAGATCAAGATCCGCTAATTTTAGAATTTCTACAAGTACTAGCTGAAGTTAAGGAGATGCCTATTGAGGAACGCTTGCTTCTGCCTAAAGCTAAAATTAATAAACAATTTATAAAAAACTTAAATACATTAAACGCATACCTACTTAACTTATTAATTGTCAATAACTCTCTACGAGAAATAAATAACATAATATACGCAGCTGCTAAAACGTTGATAGTGAACAATAAACAAATCCCATACACACCTAAAACTATAATAAAACCTAAGAATGATCCACCGTGGAAAAGGAGAATTCAAAGCAGAATAGAAAAGCTTAGGAGAGAATTGGGGCAGTTAATAGAAATACAAAGGGGAATTAGTACACCAAAAATGGTAAGAATCAAAAAAAAATATACAGTAAATACAAAATTATTAATGAAAACGACCACAATAATCTAGAAGAAACAATAAAACAAAAAATTAAAGCTCTAGCAGGTAGAATAAAGCGATATGTAGATCTAAATACAAAGAAAGAACAAAATAAACTATTTAAAGGAAATGAACACAGATCGTATAATAGCTTAAATAATAGTTCCAGTAAAGATATCAAAGTACCTACTAAGCAAAATATAGAAGAATACTGGAAGTCAATTTTATCTAACCCTGTAGAGTATAATCAGGAAGCCAAATGGATTAAAGAAATAGAAATTTCATCAAATGAGGTTAAAACAAACGAAGTACGAGATATAACAGAGGAACAAGTTAAAAGTGCCATTAAGAAGCTGCTGAACTGGAAATCACCCGGCATAGACAAAATTCAAAATTATTACCTTAAATATTTTACAAGTGCTCACAAATATTTGGCTTCTTTATTCTCTAATATAGTTTCAGGCGCGGAACCATTAGATGAATGGTTTACCACAGGTCAGGTTATACTTATACCCAAAAACGAAAACACACATGAACCAAAAAACTGGAGACCAATAGCATGCTTGCCAACTATGTATAAAGTACTAACATCTGTTTTAGCAAATATAATGTATGCTCATTGTCAGGAAAATAATATAATGGCGGTGGAACAAAGGGGATGTCGACGTGGAGCTAGGGGTTGTAAGGATCACCTCATGGTGAACAAGTCCATATTATAAGATGCGCATGAATCCAAAAAAAATCTAAGCATGGCGTGGATAGACTACCAAAAAGCCTTTGATAGCATATCACACGAATGGCTTCTTAAATTACTAGATATTTATAAATGTCCCTCAATAATCAAAAAATTCCTGTTATTAACAATGCCGATTTGGAAGGTGATCATGACAGCCCGTGGCTCCCAGGAATCAATAACAACTGAACCGATTTATGTAAGACGGGGTATATTCCAAGGCGATTCTCTTTCTCCGCTGTTATTTTGTCTAGCTATTAACCCTCTTTCATTTATTCTTAATAAGTATGCAATGAAGGGATATAAACTTAAAGACAGTTTCTGGATAAACCATCTTTTATATATGGACGATTTAAAAATATATGCAAACAATAAAACCAACTTAAAAGTATTATTAGACAGCGTAGAGATTTTCACAAATGACATAGGAATGCAATTCGGTTTAAATAAATGTAATACAATACATCTTTGTTCAGGATATAGAAATAGCACGACAGGAGAAGGACATTACTGAGCGGGGAAACTATTAATCAACTTGCGGTCGGTCAACAATATAAATATTTAGGAATAGAGGAATCAGGAAAAATAAATCACAGTTATATAAGAGAACAATTATCAAAAGAATATTTTAAAAGAATCAAAAAACTTGTAAACACACATTTAAATTCTAGATTTTTAATAAAAGGTATTAATACATACGCTATTCCAGTTTTGTTATATTCATTTGGCATAATCAATTATAAAATCAGTGATTTAAAGAAAATAGATACTAAAACAAGAAAACTACTAGCAATGAAAAAAGCTCATCAACAAAAAGCAGAAGTCGAAAGACTTTACTTACCTGTTGACGAGGGTGGGAGAAGGCTCATCAATATTGAATACATGTATAAATCTCAAATACTTAATTATAAACAATATCTCAATACAAAAAGTGACCATCTTATTGAAGCAATAGTACAACACGATAAAAATAGGGCTAAATATTCAATATTAAAGGAAGCAGGTGAAATAGAATCACAATTACGATTAATACGAAAAGATGCATACACAAAAAACGAAATTAAACAAGCAATAAACAGGAAACAAAACGAAAATTGGCGGAATAAACAATTGCACGGGCAATTCCCTAAGAAAGTTTTAGACCAGGCAAACATTGATCGTCAGCTCTCGTTTAGGTGGATTAAAAAACAACAGGTGTCCCCCAGCGTAGAATCATCAATATTTGCCATACAAGATCAAGCAATAGTGACCGGGCAGCATCAACGTGACATCCTTAAAAAACCAGTAGACGGCAAGTGTCGATTATGTAAAAGTAAAGACGAAACCACACAACACATAATTTCTGGATGTGAAAAACTGGCGGGGACTTATTATGTGAAACGACATAATAACCTCGTCCAGTACGTCTACTGGTGTTTAGCTAAAAAACACAAAATTGAAGTTTCTGATCTTTGGTGGAAAGAAACTTTAATCCAACCTCAGGTAAAAGAAAATGAATTCGCGAAAATACTGTGGGAAATGCCCGTTCAAACCGATGTCACCGTTACACACAATAGACCAGATTTGATATACATAGATAAAAAGAATAATAAAACATTTCTAATAGATATTACAGTACCATCAGATTATAACATAGGAGCAAAAGAAATAGAAAAACTAAGCAAATACCATCTATTAAAAACAGAAATCAGTCGTTTATGGGATACCAGAACGACTGTAATACCAATAGTAATAGGCGCGACAGGTGTGGTAGCTAAAAGCATAGAAAAATACATAGAAAAATTAGACACATATATAGATATTAGCATCCTTCAAAAACAAGCTGCCATTCATACCTCAACCATAATTAGTAAAGTTTTAGGAGACACTGTATTTGTTCACAACACGCCAATTTCAGGTCAAAACACACAACACTCACAAAACAACCAACAAACATTAGACACACAGAACCCACACCAAGCTTCAGCTACAACAAATACTCTTACACAAAACACACCACAAGCTCACCAAAGAAGAGGAAGAGGAAGGAACAGAGGAAGAAGGAGAAATATGTAGTAGAGGGGAATAAATATTCTTTTTCCTGCGGGTCGTAGGACGGAGTATTTATTGAAACCGATCAAAAGGTCGTGTAAGGAAAAACCTTTCTATAATAAACTATAATAGTATAGTATATTTTTTTTATATATGTTTGTATTATATACCTATAACATTGCTAAAAATTTAAAAAAAAATATGTAAATAAAAATAAATGAGAGAAGAAAAATAGTACAAGTAGGTTACGTGTCGATAAATCACTAAAAAGTAAGAAATAAAAATTTTTGACAAAAAATAGAACCTACTCAAAACGCACTAAAAAGTAAGAAATAACGGCGTCATTTTTGCTTTAATTTTCTTAAGCATAGCATACCTATGGGTTCGGTGCCACCAAGGTTTCTACTTTAAGGACGTTACCTAGAACCCACAAACTGCGCTGGCACTGACTACATGGATATGCTTAAGTAAATTGAATCTACTAAAAGACGCAGTTATTTTTTACTTTTTTCTTTTGTGCATTTTGAGTCAGTTCAATTTTTTGTTAAAAATTTTTAACTACTCTACAAGTACGAGTATGTAGAGTTTAGATCAATGGTGTTCCAAAACGGGTAGACGAAAAATTTCGTAGTGTATGTAAATAAAACGCAAATTATCTATTGTATCGCATTAAAAATCTCAGTAGAAAGCCAAAATTCTTGTACTAACCTTATATGGAAATAGCATAGATCAATAGAAACCTAGTTTTTCATTCTGCAATCAGGAAAGATGTTAGTTTTTTAAATATCAATTAACTATAGATTATTAGTTATCATAATTTTTTTTCTAAAACACATGTTTTATTTATTATTTAATTAGTAATTTTTTGGTAGTTATAGATAACGTTTTGAAACTTAGCGAATCTATTCCAACAGCATTTCAATAAAAGTAATCCTTTTATTGAAAGGTACAGAATACCCGAAAAAACTCATATCACTTTGAAAAAGCCTTTGTTTACATTTCATCTTATTGTATTAGCGTATACTAACAATAAATATTGTATCGGAAATCGGTTAGGATCAAGGAGTTTATTTGAACTGTCTAGACCCGAGTGCTATCTTAACGTTGCAAGTGAAACAAATTGGATTTACAGCCGCAATATCTTATACTTATTAAAACAGTGGAATGTTATAGAGGCGGGTTTTCTGTTACATAAGTATTGGTTACCTACGTAACACTAAAAAAAGATCTAGTGATGGCCTACGTCATTTTATATAAAAGCCGAAAGTTTCTCAAACCATTCTCTACCATGGATAAGTTAAAGTTCATGCATATCGATAATTTTGTTAGGTGAAGGGTTGACTAGATACAAAGAGACTGTAATCACATCTGATGATATGTGATGATGCAATTTAAGATGGAAGCTTGCTAACTTATTAAGAGTAGGATAAAATCAATAACTCTTTCATTTTCCACACGACATCGTACCAGAACTCTAATACGCTTGGCGTTACATCGGCAGGATGGTAACAAGCCACGGCCGAAACCATTCATATCTGGACCAATTGAGAAAATCTCAACAACACAATCAACACGGCCGCGAGTCGAAAACAGGGCCTCCGTCTTATAAATCCATCGCACAACCACTGCGCCAAGGATGTCAAAATTGCTTTTTCCACTTATGAGATTGATCTTCTGGTCTTTATTACCAGATGCCTCCGCGATCGTATCTCCATACTTGCATACTATACGAACATTTGCTAGAAGCATGGGCTGCCAAACCAGATTTATAATATAACAAAGATCTCACCACGACAAATTTCCGCTCTATTCGCCGATATTCGATCAGCATTAATAAATGACACAAAAACGCACACTGCGGCAAAACATAACGCCATGTCGATAAAGGAACAAAAAGCAGACAATATGAAACAGATATTTTACTTTTTTAACAACGCTAAATAAATAATTTCATAAAAGTTCTTACGAAGCAAAAAAATATCCTAATTCTGGGCTGAGAATTTTTACTGAAAATGATCCGCGGGAGACGGATTTAAAAGGTCAGTCGTTCATAGAAGCTCAGGTAAAAGTATCACACAGTAAGTGTACATAAGATACAATTATTAAAATGCTTGTCTGTCTTTCCGTTTATTCCATCTAATTTCTGAAATGGCTGAACTGATTTTGAGAGGAGACTTCTATTTACAGATAGCGAAGGAGTAAGAAAGAAGCCTAATTCTTTTATTTTAATCCACGCGGATGAAGTCGCGGGCACGAGTAAGTTTTTCAATAAATATGTAAGTTATAAAAGAGTAAGTGAGTTACAATTTCTTTTAAATATGTATCGGGCAACTTTTGTGAGTTGCCAAGTGTGCCCTCATGCGGAAATGTATAGATTCCGCATTCTCCCCGAGGTTGTTCGCGAGGCATCTGCGGAATATTAAAAGGGGGCATACCTCCAAAGAGGAATAATGCGGAATAAACTGCCGCAATAGAACGTGCATGCTGAACGCATACACCGATGTTGTTTTTGCACTTCGCTGATGTTTTACGTCGTTTTGTTTTCAGACTTCCGTGAAATGTAGGATTTGTTTGTTTACCTCACTCTTCTATCGTGTTCTCGCTAATGGTTGTGTTTTTTAGTTGTTTTTACTTTGATCAGAGTTATAGTACACGGGATAACGTACACCACATCGATTATTGATCTCATAATTATGCAGCTACGTTCTACGTAAATAAATTGTTAAAATACGACGAAATGTTTCTACTAAAGCTTTGTTTTTTTAAGTCGCAAATAATTGACACAATTTAAATTTATACACTGCTGTTAAAGTATAATAAATTAATTAATTTAGTTTGCATATAATGTACATAAGTCCTCCGTGGATTATATACCAAATCATTGTTTGGTCAAAAAGATAAGAAACAGAACATAAATAAAATAAAAAGATAGTATTAAATTAACGACGGATCCAATAACGAAGCAGTTAATTTGCATGTAAAAGCTGTCGGGTTGACGAGTTCCCGCTGGTTGTCGGCGAGACAACAGCTGACGAGCCGAGCATTAATTAAAACTGTTATTTAGCTCACTTAGATGCTGTGTGCCAGTGTCCTCTCTTTGTTTTACAATTTATTAGCAACTAAATTGAGCGCTTCGACCTTGTGCAATTTCATTTTCTCCGCATTAACATCGATGGGTTTTTCAAATACGCTTATCCAAAATGTTTTGTATTTGTTTTCTAAAAAGAATATAAGATACCTATACCTTAATAACTAATAAATTTTACAATTTATTAAGTACTAAGTAATAAAACTTCACGAAAAATAGAACTAAATTGAACGGATCCAATAACGAAGCAGTTAATTTGCATGTAAAAGCTGTCTGGTTGACGAGTTCCCGCTGGTTGTTGGCGAGACAACAGCCTACCAGTCGAGCATTAATTAAAATTGTTATTTAGCTCACTTAGATGCTGTGTGCCAGTGTCCTCTCTTTGTTTTACAATTTATTAGCAACTAAGTTGAGCGCTTCCTCCGTGTGGAATTTGATTTTCTCCGCATTGACATCAATGAATTGTATGTATAAAAGAACTATTTTTTTTTGTTACGGTGTTTTTGTACGGTTTGATTTAAAAGAAACGATACCAAGTTCTTGAAGCACAGCTTATATTCAAAAATTAATACATGCAGGTTGAGCGCCAGGAGGGTTCGTTTAAGATGAGCAAACAGGCACCCTGCCACGCCAAAGTAGCTATGTATGTAGCTAGCTCAGAGCAGACTTTCAGGGTTTCAGAATAATTCGTTGTATTTCTCTTGTATTATTGTCATTACCACTCTAACATTTCACAATGCACTATAAATGTCTGCAAATGGACATGGAGGACGGTTAACAAACAACACGACCGTCTGACCCCAACTCCTTCACTCAGTTCAGTCCTTCACTCAGTCACTCAACTCAGTTCACTCTAAAAATGGCCGATACAATTCAAATAGTTTTTAACCAATTGCAAAACGCATAAACGCATCATACACAACCCATAATAAATTAAAAAACAACTTGATCACAATAGTAGTTCTTGAGTGGGATTCGCGGACCATATACCAATCACGCTGTGTGGTCAACAAACAAAATATGTGAAAATTTTGTAAAACGTAATTATTGGTGATGGTAATGATTAAGTCCGGCTTTCCATGCTCTTCGTGGCACGGAGATGTAACACCACCAACTTGTATATTCCGATCTTAGAATTTACTAAAAAAGTAGTAGGTATTAAGTAGCCTGGCAAGTCTTAAACCCAAAACCCGTGTCATAACAATAAAACGCCGTGAAACTTGACGACGGCTCGTAATTTTTTCAGACACGCTCGGTGCCAACAAGAACAATGTCCAACGTGTTTCCACAAACGTTATCGGCGGTCCACGAATGTAGAATTGAACTATTTCTCTTTTTGCTATCGGAAACTGTCGATGTTCACTTCAAATAAATCGCGAATAGTCCAACTTTTCATGTTGTTTTGAACGAACGAGTATGTACCCATGTGTACATACATACGAGTGTGTTGAAAATTTAAACACTCACCTGATAAATCCAGTATCTGCGATGACTAGACTTTTATATAATACTAGCAGTTGCTCGCGACTTCGTCCGCGTGAAAATCCCTTTGGTACCTTTCTCATTTTTAAGAGCATATAAAGTGTGCTCATTCCCCTTTTAATTTAATTCTTTTTTATTTAACCAACGAAAAAAACGGCGGAGGTTCTCAATTCGACACGTATATTTTTTTTTATGTTTGACCACGCATAACTTTTTACAGAGTTGTCCGATTTTGATATTTCTTTTTTTATTAGAAAGGGCATACTTCCAAGGTGGTCCCGTTGTCATCATGTTAGGATCTGATGATGATATCCTGGAAAATTGAAGGAACTCTTCAAATTTTGGAGGCACGCTTACAGCGATTTCGGTGTTTGTCTCGGTATCGGTAGCTTTTTGGCTACTAGTGCCGTATAATTAAAGAAAAAAATGGTATTGCTATACCATTTCTTAGTTTTAAAGAGATCTTGCTAGATATCCTTAAAAGGTAAGTAGGTATATGAAATTGTGGAGTTTTTTGTGACCTTCATCCTTCCATACATTGTTTTGAGTATACGTGTCGAAAAAATTATACGTGTCGAATTGAGAACCTCCTCCGTTTTTTTTCGTCGGTTAAAAAATAGGTTCGTGTTCATTTACATAGCACTAGTTGGTACATGATTGCTTTAGGTGATCACAAGAGTACGAACATACACACCTTATCACGCTAAGCCTGCTAACTACTGGGCTACGAGGTTTCTGAAAGCTCCAAAATCTTCTACTTCTAAAGAAGGAAGGTTGTTATGGCTGATAGTGATGACAATTACCAATGTATATAATTAATTTATAATATTTCCAAGTTTCGTTTCTGGTTTTGACACGACGCTGTTACAAACAATACAGACATAGCCTGCCTTATAATATGTTTACAACAGGCGGTATCCCGCAAAAGTTTGCAGAGAACCAGTCGAGATAACATGAAACTACGACGGGTATCAAGTCATTGGTTTCGGTAAAGCAAGTTTATGTGGCAGAGATATTAAGCGTGTGTAATATGGATAAGACGCACACCATGGTAAATTATTTAGCGGTAAATTTGCTTCTATGTAAAGACCCCCATGGTCTGCTCGCTCTATGTTTACTATTACATACTTAATAGTAACCCGTACTTAATTATGCGGATGGTGAGTCGGGCCGGATGTCTGTCTTGGCAAGGATCTCCCGTTCAGAGTCGTGAAATATAGGAGTAGAATGTGTACATATTCAATTTGAATAGGATAATCAAAACTTTGAACTAGTCAAAAATGCCTTTGACTAGTATATCAAAATCGCTCAGACTTTTTTCGAATGGTCAAACAGCAGAAAGATATAAAAATTTTTAACAAAAAATAGAACCGACTCAAAACACACTAAAAAGTAAAAAATAACTGTGTCATTTAGTTGCTTTAATTTACTTAAGCATATCTATGAAGTCGGTGCCAGCCAAGTTTAAGGAACATTTATTTTCCGTAGTAAAGCAGTTTGTGGGTTTTAGGTAACGTCTTTAAAGTAGAAACCTTGGCTGGCACTCCTAGAAATGCTTAAGTAAATTAAAGCAACTAAATGACACAGTTATTTTTAATTTTTAGTGTGTTTTGAGTCGGTTCTATTTTGTTGTTAAAAATTTTTATTTCTTACTTTTTAGTGATTTGCCGCTACGTAACATACCCGTACTATACGGTCATAGTATATTATACGGCACTAGTAGCCAAAAAGCTACCGATACCGAGACAAAAACCGAAATCGCTGTAAGCGTGCCTCCAAAATATGAAGAGTTCCTTCAATTTCTACAAGATATCATCATCAGATCCTAACATGATGACAATGGGGCCACCTTGGAAGTATGCCCTTTCTAATAAAAAAAGAATTATCAAAATTGGACAACTCTGTAAAAAGTTATGCGTGGTCATACATAAAAAAAAACATAAATACGTGTCGAATTGAGAACCTTCTCCGGTTTTTTTCGTCGGTTAATAACACTGCAGGCAAAGAGGCAAGATACAATTCAGATAGAGCGAAAATGTGTGTCAGGTCGTGCAGCTCCCACAAGCAAGCAGCGCAAACACGGCTGCTGCTTTACTTCTTCAAAAAAAGAGGAAGTTATTCGTTTGACGCGTTTTTTAGGTCTGTTACCGCGTAACACCGTATTTTTTTTGGCTTTGAAAAGGTATGCTTTCAGATTAGTCCCATAAAAATTAAAAACAAATTGGTTTTTATTTCTAACCTATGTCGACCATGTAAACAAAATTGCATATTTTACGCTTTTCTGTAATTTTTTGAGGGTTATGGTCACTACAATAGTCCCAATGAATTTTATCATCAAATGATGATGAAGTCGGAAGGTAGGGGAGGAACTTTGAAGTGATTCTGGCAGTGAAATGATTCTAGGGCACACTGAAATCGGAAACATAAGCTGTTTTTTTAAAAAAAGCATCTCCTAATGGGTTTGAAGGCGCTGCCAATAAATAGCAAAATAAAACTAAATGTACCTATATGTGGGCTGCATCGCTTTCAAACCGATTAGTAGAAAGCATTTATGTACAGTGTTATTTCTTGATTTTGAGTAATATCTTTGAAGTCGGAATGATTATTTTAAGAGTTTATTTTCTGTGCTATAAGTGAGGTAGCTAGTTAGATATAAGGTAGTGAACATAGTGTGTCTGCACGGTTGTTATCGCAAAGAAGATCTGCGAAGCTGGGCGGCTTTTGGTGGGCTGGAGTTCAGCTGGTGTCGAGGTTCTCAAGCAGCGCCCTTTGCACTGCTTCAAATGTATGGGTCTGGGGCATACGGGGTCATTGTGCCCCTCGAAGACTGACAGAAGCAAACTTTGCTACAGGTGTGGAGAGGTAGGGCACAAGGCAGCAAATTGCACCAACATTGCTCGCTGTGCCAGCTGCGTTGATGCGGGGTTAGCTTCAGGTCACATTATGGGGGGCAAAAATTGTAGCCCCCCTTTTACTAAGGTTGTGGTTGGCTCTCAGTAGCGGGCCAGTGAGAGACGAAGTCCAGCGCGGGAGAATGCTCGTATGTCGTCTTAGACGCCAGTGAGTGCACAGATGTGCGCGTAGAAACGTCAAAGTGGCTTAATGTTTCAGATCCTTTGGCGCTTCAAATGGGACGCGGACGGCACCGCTGGGTTTTGTGGAACTCTGGGAAGCAGCCAGCGAGTTCCACATACCCGGACGTAGACTGTGCAGTTCTGTCTGCACAGCCTCCGACCGGGATGCGTAAATGCATTTCCCAGCGACAAAAAAAAATGAACATAGTTTGTGTGGGAAGGAAATTAATTTAATTTAAAATAAATACACGCAAGCTGTATTATGTACATACAGCGCATATACACAGAACGCATTTGCTTATAGCTCTCCACTGATTGCAGATAAACCCAAATAAGAGAAAAAACCTGTGTTGAATAATTTGTGTAAAGAAAACGGATAGTGTTACAGAGACAATAACGATTTTACTAAAATGAAGATTAGAAGAACTTTTTTTTTATCGACTACAAGTTGGCCCTTGACTGCTGCTATCACTCCTGATGTTAAGTGATGATGCGATCTAAGATGGAAGCGGGCTAACTTGTCAGGAGTAACTAGTCACGGCGAAAGCCTCCCACCAGCCAGACCAAGACAAATTAAGAAAAATCTCAATCTGCCCCGCCGGGAATCGAACCCAGGACCTCCGTCTTATAAATCCACCGCGCATACCACTGCGCCATGGAGGTCAGAACTACAAGGTAGTACGTTAAACAAATATTTTACCGTACTTTGTAATCTTTGTAAAGCCCTTGAACCCTTTCGCCTTGCCCTTCATCATTGCAGGAGTATACAGTACCAAGCTAGTACCAGCAAAGCTGTAAAAAACCTTAAAGCAATTAAGGCGAGTTTCCTTTTAATAAACGTCAATCCCCACACAAAATGACGTACCTATATTTTTGACACACTTTCACATGAAAACGCTTCGTCACAGACCTTTCATAACTTTGTATTAAATCATCCCTTATACGCAGCTTTTCAAGTGCCTTTTGAAACTCACTAAACAAACATTTATCTTCCAACTCTTGTTTGTTGTTTATAAAATTAGACTTCTTTAGCACTCAGAAAATAATTATAAAATTAACACAGAGTACCTAATAATTTGACTCTGTGCGCCCTTTGTAATTTGCGTTCAAAACTGCGAGTGGCATAATCATTATCATTACATAGTATAAAACAAAGTCGCTTTTTTATGTTTGTCCGGATGTATGCTTTAATCTTTAAAACTACGCAACCGATTTTCATGCAGTTTTTTTATCAGATAGAGTGATTTATCATCATTCGGTTTATGTGTATAACACATGCAATAAAAAAATTTTAAATAAAAATAGAACCGACTCAAAACGCACTAAAAAGTAAAAAATAACTGTGTCATTTAGTTGCTTTAAATTACTTAAGCATATCTATGAAGTCGGTGCCAGCCAAGTTTAAGGAACCTTTATTTTACGTAGTAAAGCATTTTGTGGGTTCTAGGTAACGTCCTTAAAGTAGAAACCTCAACTTTCCCAGGATATCCTCATCAGATCTTAACATGATGACAATAGGACCACCTTGGAAGTATACCCTTTCTAATAAAAAAAAATTATCAAAATCGGACAACTCTGTAAAAAGTTATGCGTGGTCATACATAAAAAAAAAGAAAAAAAATATACGTGTCGAATTGAAAACCTCCTCCGTTTTTTTTCGTCGGTTAAAAATAGTAGAGAAACACTGATAATTTTAAAGGTTTCTGATGTGATGTCGTAAATTACCACATTTGTTGCGCTTACATTCCAAACGCTGGCTAAACCTTACGAGATATATCAAAATAATGTACTACAATATTGCACACCTTAAAAAGGTCTACAAAAAAGTCCGCGATGGTATGTCTATCACTTAGGGATAATCCACAAAAACCATTTTATATCTTTTACTTTCAACCAAAAGTAATTTACGAAGCGATTTTAAACAATACTGCATTAATCCTGATCTAATAAAGTATCTTAAATACTTTGTGCATTCAATATAGACCACTATTGCCCTTTGCAGCATATAATTTAAGTGAATATTTTCCAAGATATGTAAGATTCAAAATGCAGGGACGAGCGTTCCGCGGTCGTCCGGAGCGCGTGTGCGCCTCCGTACATACCAGCATTACACCCGTGCGAAGCTAGGGCGGGCCGCTAGTAATTAAAATAAAATGCGAAGCTGTTAATCATCATGTGTCTGTCATTCCTTACACCATCATCAATAAACAAACTCGAAATAGAACAACAGTGCTCAGGAAGAAACTAGATGAATGCTAAGAAATCTAATAGACGTCTTATCTGTCTGTGGCATCGTAGCTTCTAAACTTATGGATCAATTTTACGTTATCGAAATTGTTATGATAATCCGATCAGCCATATATAAACATTTTACTTTAATGATGACCTTCAGATATAAAAGTCGTGATTCTAGCTAAATACATTATTGTCAGGCGTTTTATTAAATTTTAAATTTTAGCCTGTAAAAATTTTATAGCTAATAACAGCTGGCAGAAGGGCTTTCTAGAACTAGCTCACTAGCAGAATGTTTTGTTTCTACTACTACTTAAACCTAGATTTTAAGTATCTATCGCATATTGCAATCAAACATTATGCAAAAGTTAATATCAAAAAATATTCATATTCCGTATTAAAAAGCCTCTAAACTCTAATACAAACAAACAAATTAGAGTGTGGTGTGGTACGTGTTATTGATGTGATACATGAGCGTTGAGTGTTTTCCATTTGTTGTTGCCGACACCTGTCTGCCCGGTGGCGTACTGTTTGTTTTACGCACTGGATTACCGTGGAGTAAGCCCTTTATTTGCCCACTTTCATATCTGCAAAAAGAGTGACAAAAACGCTATTGGAGTTTGTTGAAAAAAGAGTTTGGTATTCGTTATTAATCGTACATACGTGATATTCGAACGGCACGTGATCATTTGTAACGTGTAGTCCAAAATGGAGTAAATAGAGTGTTTTGATTTTATTTTTTGCGACGTCACGTATGTGTCCGAAGCAACGGCTGTATTTGGGTAGGTACGTCAAATACTTGTTTGCATTAGAGGAATGCATATATTCATATTTAGTACTTCATATAGTCATATTACACGCGAATGATACTACATAAGCTAAGTAGCGCCAAAAATAATATATTATACAGCTCAGTATAATTATATCCTACCCTACAGTGAACAAATGTTATTATAATACCAGGCGCTGTAGGCCTTTGTCAAAAATCGCTTCATTGAAATTGGTATTTTTTTTGGAAATTACATTTTTTTTTCTAATAAAAATGAAACCTTGCTTAGTGGCCCCCGAAACCTCCAGCATACAAAATTTTATGAAAATCGTTATAACCGTTTCGAGACTCAGATTATATATACAAGAATTGCTGTTTAAAGATATTAGATATGCTTAGAGGTTTACATGGGTACCTATGCACTACGTACGATATAGTTTTGTATACCTAGTTATATATACGTAGGTATGCAAAACTGGGCAGTTTTATAAGATTAATACGCTATCATTTTAGATCGTCGCTTAACATTGTAGATATTCACAATTTAAAGTTTATATTGAGTTTCCTATGAGAGCGGTAGCCAAGTAAAGACGTGGCTTTCAGCCGTTCGACTTGGAAGCTGTCTCAGTTTCTGCAAAAGTCATGAAAAGAGCGATATGCACGTCTATTCACACTTGGAGTTCGCGAGGAAATTATACTTCTTGAACACATAGTGGCACTTTGTACTTATCTAATATACTTTCTTTATTCGTAATACTTTACCGCCGTACGTGTACCGTTTAATTTTTTAATATGAAGATGTATTTTTATTTGTTAGCCCGCCAACCCACATTAGAGCAGCGTGGTGGATCTACGTTTCATCACCTTTCTTACAAAGGAATGACGTCTGGCCCTGTAGTGGGCTTTCAATAGGCAGATAATGATGAAAATTTTAATTTGTATTTTATGACTTCGATGAATAACTATTATATACCTTATAACATATTATTTATCATCATGAGTCATAAAGGAGAAATTATAGTATAGGTGTGTACCTATATTTGGCATGTAATTACCTAATCTTATTATTAGGTTAATTACCGAATCTTATTTCTAAGTTTGTAAATATTTGCACGCCTAGTCCTTAGCAAAACATGTTTGGATCTTTTTATTAGAATTGCATTACTTTTGTAACCCTTGTTTAGCAAATAAATAAATGATTATGATTATGTATTGTGTACATCACTATCAGCCTATTAACAGCCCTATATAAGCACAATCTATGATTTTCTGGAGAGAAAGAATATGGATCTTGTCTTATGTTTGTGAAACTTAGATTCACCACGCAGATCTCTTGTAGGTTGGCAGCCTAGCGGTGATATATTTTTAAGATCACTGCAAATACTTGTGTTGGCACAATTTTTTTAAACACAGAAAGCAATCTGACAAGTTGGTTCAAAAAGTATACGAATAACTGTACTTACAAACACGTGTACAAAGTCCGTTATTTAAAAGTTCTTGAAGCTGTGAGGCACGGGCATCATAAACTGTTTGAGTTAAACTTGTCAACCGATTTCACATATCAATGACTTCATACGATTTCCGGCAGCAAGGAAACCCTATTAACTATATCATCCGGTCACCGGCCGTCACGAGCATGGAGTGGCGATTGGCACCAATATACTTAATAGGCGGCAAATTTCAGAATAATTCGCTTAACGTTTCCTTTTATTGATCGCAATTTTTTCAACAGCACCCGCATTACGAACTTATATGAAAATTACGCTGCAGACTTGATAAATTGCTATATAATGTAAAACAAATTCCTCAGCCGTATTACTGTATCATTACTGTCGTTCACAACAAACTCAAAACTACAAAACAGAATATGTTTATTAAGTTTTAAAATACATTCAAAGTATACAAGGTTCATAAAATTGACTATTACGAAATCCATTAATCTACAAGTTGGTACGTGCATTTTAGAACTTATATTGCTCAAGTTCAACCCTTATATAACATCAAACTTTAATGATTAATAAGGAAATAAAAACATAGAATGTGGCTGCAACTCATAAAGTTAAACATTGTATTAGCCTTATAGGTCAGCTGTCAAATTACAACTCCTCCCTAAATATTCATTCAAAATTAGTTTTATCAAACAAACAGATACGAGGAATCTTAGACCATAGGTATATCTGTCAAAACTTAATTGGAATAGATAAAAGTTTGACATGCAGCGGCGTAGCGTGCCTTGTCGGGGCCCTGTATAAAAAATTTGTTTGGAGGCTATGGGGATAAAGATTTTTCACAAAGGAAAAAAAAAAATTATTTATATGATAAATAAACATAATTTAACCATTTTACAAATAAAAATCAAATTTTAAATATTCACTCTCCTTGCCTTTTTTTCGGCAAACTGATTTAATAAATCATTTATAGCTGATGATGATTTTACTTTTTCTAAAGTTTCTGCCTCTATGGACAATAGTACACACTTTGGGGGCCTCGTATAATTGATACGGCAAATGCGGCGGTAACTACGCCCCTGTTGACATGGCAAGTCCCTCAAAATTTGGGGCATAAAAATGAAATTACAACTTTGCGCTTGAAAAGTTTTCAATTAGAAAAACTAGTCACGTCAGTTTCCAACGATAAATATCTTCATTTAAGTTGATAGCACTTCCACGCTTCAGCATGACTGCCCATTACAAGATAACTGAGGCGGTACTTATCTGCTTTCATTTCAAACACGATTCGCTTTTCATTTAAAACTCGATCTTCTTGGCCTAAATAACATGTTTCGACTTTATCTGTAATGAAACAAATTTTCCGTCTCAGTACTTAGGTAGGTATACTGAAACCTAAGTATAATTTTATTCAAATTTCAGCGTATATATATTATTCTACATTGTACCTACATAGTTTAAATTATTATAGTAGCGTAGTATTTTTTTTGGTAAACGTTACCTGTACATATAGAGAATACCTGAAATTTTTTTTTAGTATAGAAATAAAAGTTGTAATATAAAATTGAAAGATTAACCAAAAAAAGTCTTTTGGATTCTTTACTGCTCTTTTGCCGAGTGGCACAGTGGGAAGTGTGTCTGCTTCTGCGTCTTAGGCTGTGGTTGTGGGTTCGATTCCCACGTCTGGAATAATGTTTGTGTGATGAGCATGGATGTTTTCCAGTGTTTGGGTGTTCATCTATATATTATAAGTATTTATGTATAAAATATATAAAAATATTCATCAGTTATCTTAGTAACACAAGCTATCTACGCTTACTTTAGGGCTATAAAGCGATGTGTGTAATTGTCCTATCATATTTATTTATTTACTGCTATTACAGTGGAGCTATTCTATAAAGAAACTCGATAGGGTGAGTTTTAAATTTATCTCTATCTCTCCATCTATAGTTTCGTGTCAAATAGAGAGAGATAGAGACGAATTCGAAACTAGCACAGTTATATTTCGGAACAGAATAGTGCTATAGATGGCAAAGGAAATGGTGAAACGTGATGAGGAGTAATTACCGCCGACCAAATAAACTTGCAACACTAGAGGCACTGTTAACGTGCTGCCGTTAATGGAGATTTTTTCCACCTCTTAAATAATCCCATATGAAATTATAACTCTACTGCTTCCTTGGTCCATGATCCAAAGTCCTAGTTTTGAGTTTGAGAGGTAATGTCATGAAATATCGCGCTTTCTGTAAAGAAATTCTCAATAGCCAGCAGTTGGGAAGTCAGTTGTATTGGCATAGCGCATCGTGGCTCGTTCTTCGGTCCCGGTCGTTATCATTAAATCTTAAGTTACTGATCAATACAAAGTCAATCAGTCAAGTTCCTCTATTATTCAGCCTCTCCGCCTGTCATTGGGTTTACCTTTCAAGGAATATTGTATTATTATATTTGTTAGTGTTTTTTTACCGACTACAAGTTGGCCCTTGACTTGATGATGCAATCTAAGATTGAAGCGGGCTAGTTTGTTAGGAGTATGATGAAATCCACACCCCTTTCGGTACACGACATCATACCGGAACGCTAAATCGCTTGGCGGTACGTCTTTGTCGGTAGGGTGGTAACTAGCCACAGCGAAAGCCTCCCACCAGCCAGACAAAGTCAAATTAAGAAAAATCTCAATCTGCCCCGCCGGGAATCGAACCCAGGACCTCCGTCTTATAAATCCACCGCTCATATCACTGCGCCACGGAGGTCGTGTGTCATTTATTATTGATAAATAATAAATGACACACTAAGAAATATCAGACAACAAAAGATAATAAAATTTGTACACATACTCGTATAAAACGCCAAGACCTTTTTATCCGTGACATCGCGGAAGTCTCTTAAATTGCATATATGATGTGACAAAGTTAGCTCGAATACAGGAAACAGTTTCTACTAAGTTGAAAGCATGCATTTTTCCGTCGCACTCCCGCCGCTTACAGTCTATCTGCATTAGTTGGCTTCCGGTGAATGGAAATTTTATTAATAAAATACATAGATACTAAAAACTAATAGAGTTGAGCTTTTTTTGAATAGTTACGTGCCCATTGGATACATTCAATATCTAGTGAGGGAAAATAAGAATATGCAAATAAATAGAAATTGGTCAAGAAGAATAATTTGGGGTTACTATTGTTTATGGTTCTGCCTCGTTGGTCTAGTGGTTAGCCTGTCTTGCTTCGACCTCGAGGTCCTGGGTTCGAATCCTGGGTCGGGTCACGGAATAATTCTGACTTTTTCATTCTTCTATGAAATTCTCAGTACATTCCAAGCCCGGAGTCGGGAAGTTGGTGGAGTGACACCCCCGTGCCTCGGAGAACATGTTAAGCCATCGGTCCCAGTCACTGTCATCAACATCGATCGTAAATAAATGAAACATTATCACCCTGAGCCCACCAACCCGCATTGGAGCAGCGTCGTGCGTCTACACTCCATATCCTCTCTCCTATAAGTAGGGAGGCCTGGCCCAGTAGTGGGCCGTCAATAGGCTGATAATGATGATGATGATTATTTATAGTTAGGGTTGTGTTTGACAATCATACCTGATTAAACGAAATAGTGGTCTAAATGACGACACGCCTGCCTCGAAAAAGCTATAAAGATGTATGAATTGTATTTGAGAAGATGACACAGATGGCTGAAGGACAGTCCACGCTTCAGCTGTTCGGTTTAGAAACGATCAAGTGAAACGTTTACGGCGATAGTTTGTTTGTCAACCACGTGGTTGGATAGGACTTGTAAGTAAGTACGTACTTGTAACTAAGTAGAGCATATCTTCCTATAGTCCAGTAGTGAATCCGTTCGGTTAAGGGTCATGAAGGATTTGGGCTCTGACGCAAGCAATGAAATATAGATTGTTGTATTTTTATTTCTAAGTAAGAATCTCTCAGCAGACCTGTGTTGGAAAATCCTGCCTAAAAGACCATGATAATGATCGTTGGTCATTAGATAAAGTGATAGTTATCGTTAGATATTACCCTAAGCTGAAACGGTGGAAGTAAGTTAGTAAGTCTAAACTTCACAGCTTCCAAAAAAAGAAATGCGATCTCTCTCTACATAAGATATTCGCTGATAATCCTGACGATGACAGGAGATGCATCTATATAATCATCTATCACTATTAAAAGAATCAATGAAAGTTCATTACATAAATCTTGTAACATTTTAATATAGACCCACTTATATACAGTCTGTGCGAAAACTCCCATATTATGCCAGGTTAGAGTACACACTTAGCACGAGACCTTAAACTACGACACTTAAGTAGTACACCGTAAATCTTAGAGCCGTATCCAAGTCACCGTGAAACTCACCGTGAAATATGTGCTCGAGAGAATAACTCTGGAGAATGTATTACCTACCACTTTGTTTCACACATAAAGTTTTATGATTATGTTAAACGCGCGCACTCTTAAAGCTACATATAAGAGAGAGGATACTGATTTTATTTTCTTTGCAATCACATTTATTACAATCTGTAGATATTCGACATAATTAAATCAGATATATGATGATATGTTTGTGTTAAGTAGAAACCTAGCATATTGTAGGGCACGCTTATTAGGAACACTATTTACAAATCCCTATTCGGCATTCGTTAATCGGACTCAAATATAGTAAGCCATATTATCATAATGCAAATTATTCAGATAGCTATATTTAAATAAAATAATACAAGCACAAGTATATACGAATAAGTACTAAGTCAAGCAAAGCGAGTTTGTTACAACATTGCAACGGCTAATGAAATTCCGTTATCTTTTGACGCAAGGAACTTTAATAAGGCCAAAGTCAGCATACGAATAGGATAATAATACATTTTTTTATTATGTAACGGTCATTATACATTCCCGTTTCAGCCATTTTTGCTACATAGTGCATCAGTTAAAATGTTTCAATTCCCTTATTCAGCAACATTAAATTGCAGCATGAACGAATAATACAGATTTCACCTTTCCAGTACATTGACTACACTGATTGAGGAAATGCAAAAAATTTCTATATTTCCTCCCCAAAGATCGGTGGAGAATCGTAATTCATTCCATTCGAGGACCCTTGCTTGCTTTTGCTCCCTTGGGCTATAAATAAAACTGCAAATTCTTAAGGCTAATTTCATTAAAGCTGATAAAGGAATTTCCTTTTTGTGACAAAGTTCTCACATCTTTACCAACTTCAATTTTCCCGTACCTTGCCGATGCAATTACGTGAGCCTGTCCTTTGTGAACTAGATTCAATTGCCAGGTTATTGGATTTATGTATACTTCGCTATTGTTACTTAGTCACACAGCGTGAGTTCACGTAGGCAAAGTCGTTCACCCCTTTGAGAGGATTATTTCAAACTACGACGAGATAGCAACAATGTTTGACAAAGGTTTTACCGAATATTTTTAACAGAGAAAATAGTTTTAGTCTAAGAGCCTGTGCTTGCAAAACTGTTATCGTTTTAGAAAAGCTGAAAGTTTTCCAGCCCATGTTCTTACAATAGACAAGCACGGTAAGCTCATAGTAGCTACTACAAAGTATATACATTTAGAAGGTAGCAGGAAACAAGGATCAAACCTTCATCGTTCAAGAATAAAGCTAATGTGATTTTACTGGTAGATTGAAACGTTAAGAATAATAAGTTATTAAATACCAAGTTCATGTATTTCAATTTTTAATACCATAGAAGATGAAATAAAAAGAAATATTGTTTGCTTTTAAAACTCAACCACCCGAACCTACGTCATTGTTGCAACAGTATACCACTACATTATGTAACAAAAGCAGAACAATATATTTAATGGAGCAGATAGTTTTCCGGCGGTTTTCGCGTCTTTCTACTGAGCACTCACTTCGTATGTCTCGTGCCAAATATAGAGATGTAAGTAGGAAGTTGGTATTCTAGTTTCGTGGTCAGTTTGTAGTGATAGTACTGTATCATTTATTAATGAATATTTGTATAGGTTTGAAAGCTTTGTGTTTGTTGCCTATCCTATATATAACAAAAACAGTGATAATCTGTTTATTATGTGTTATCAGTTTTGTATTTTTTTAACTTTGAGCACTCATACTCTGTAAATAATATAATGTAGAGTGAATAACACTATTAGAATCTTCAATGACGCAAAATGTATTTAGGTAGGTATGTGAGAAACGAACCTGGTCTCTAGGTCACAAATTTAAGCTTTAACAACTGTGACGTAAGATTATATAGATCTCTAAAGTTTTTATCAAGAAACTGTCAAACAAGACCAAACATTCTAGAACGTGTGTTACAATTACATTAGTACGTAATTGCAATTTAACAAACATTAATTGAATTAATCTACTGGAAGCACATCAATCTTTTTACCCGACTGCGTCAGAAGGAGGGTTATGTATTTCGAGCGCATGTATGTATGTATGCCCATTTCTTCGACACGCGCTACAGCCTAAATGGCTAAACGGATTTTGACATGTGAGGTGTCGTTGAATTTGTCAAAATTGTGATAGTGACATAGGCTATATAAACTTTAAAAATGGTGGCTGTAAATGGGGGAAAAAAAGGGGGATGTATTTTTTGTGTGTGTGTATTTTTTTCTCTTATCTTAGCAATATAGGTATCAATTGAAAGTTCGTAAAAAGACCATTTCAAAACTATAAATATCACATCATGTTCTGTTTTAACAAAAAATGGCAAAAAGTGTACCAAGGAATGTGTATACCAGTGTGTATAGAAATGAGTCGGTACACGTCTCAGTTCTATACCATAAACTAAAACTAAAAAGTCTCAAATAAAATTATTATTATAAAAACAAAAAAAACCGACTGTTTTTTTGTTTTTATAATTATTTTCTATTATTATTCTTATTAGTCTTTTGTCTCTCTACCACAGGTTTTGAAAAGTAGATCCCAAGTGTGCCTACTGTTTTAGTATCTTCGTAATACACTTACTATGCAAAAGAATCGTCATAAGAGTTTTACCGTAACGAGAAAATTTTCCCAGAATTTCAATGGGCCTGTAAAGCCAATTGGCTCATTGACAGAAAGCTTATAATAAAATCCAATTCCTTATCCAATCAAGAGCTACCTTTATTGGTGGAATCGGGGTACAACTCTCATTTAAACTAGTACGAGATCCCACTGCTTGATTCTGCAAGTATGTGTTTTTTGATACGTTTTATCAATTTGGAATTAATCTTGTATAAGTATACATTGGACTGGTGACAGGTTGCCTATCAAATATTAGTCGCAAATACCTTTTTTAAATTTCTAGCAGTCGCCCGCGTGGTAAACGGTGTGTTCAAAAACACCAAAAATGAAATTTTTGATGTTTGCATTTTTGAATACAGCAGCGTTTTTGAAGAAAGTTCCCAGGCGGCCTAAATTTTTCGACTTCTATACAATTGTAGTCATATTATTTTAAAATTAGTTCAGCAATTTAATATTAGTTTTATCAAAAAAACCGATACCTGCAGAATCGTGCAGTGGGCTCTTAGACAATTATGCAAATTCTTACGATAATGCGTTACAATCAGTGTTTAATACGTCGTAGACCTTTATCTGTGCGTAGCAGGTGAAGGTAGAGGCCACTGTAGCAGCCAATATTGAAACCACGAGCACACTCAAGTTGATTGCATAATTATTACTTATAACTAGCGGTCACCTGCGGTTTCTACCGCGTAGTTCTGAGTCCCGTGGGAATATCTAGATACGAATTACCACATTTCACTCCTGAAAAGTGGCTATCATAGACAAAAGTTATTTTGATGTATGTACCGTATATATATTCATATGCATGTAGTAAAAACGTTTATTTCAAATTTCAATATAACAAACTGAAACAGTATAGTTTATATTGAGTAAATATGTATAGTGAGAAACTAGTTGTCCTTTTATCCAGTGCTTAGCCTGGTCGGAAGTCCTGGGCGAAGTATTGTGATTTTCTATCCCTTAAACAATTTCACGTTATAAGAGTTGGCCGAAAGTATGCTATTAAAAAAAGTTAATAACGGTGATAGAAAGAATTTAATAAATAATTTTCCCCATAATAAAACTTACAATTTAAAGTATAAACCTCACGGTAATAAAAAGTGTAAATGTTTTTCGATAAACAGTGCGTTCACACGGTAACTGTTCATGCAGGCTTAAAACTATTTACACATTAATCCGACGAGCCCCGAGAGACGCTGATTTATTAACACGCTTGTATTGTGTATCGGGCCTATAGCCCCACAATACGCAAATAGGGATATTGGTATGTATATAATCATATTAATCCTTACCAAAGGCGAAAGTTTATATGTATAGATAGAACTTTGTTACTCTTCTAAAAACTACTGAATTGATTTTGATGAAACTTCTCAATAATATAGCTTACATATCAGAATAACACATAGGCTACATTTTATCTCGAAATTTTCACGGGAACGAGAGCTACGCGGGTGAAACTGCGGGCGTCCACTAGTCGCTTATACTCGCGAAAATGACGGCCTACATGGCGCGGCGGTATGCGCGCTGGTCCTATGTTAGATTTCCGGTTGAAACAAATTTTCTTAATTGCTCCTGGTCTGGTTGGTGGCGGCTTCAGCCGTAGTTAGTTACCACTCTAATCGCAATGACGTACCTCCAAGCGATTGTAGCGAAAAAGATTTCATCTTACTACTCCTAAGTTTGTCTGCGTCCTCATCTTCACCTGCATCAGGTGTGTTTGTAGACAAGAACTAGCTTGTAGTAAATAAAAAAAGCAAAAAGACGGTAGCACATAACCTAACATTACCTACCGTTTCTCGAAGTCATTCGATTAGGTAAATTAGGGTTTGTAGAGAACCTATTACAAGATTCACGTAAAACACTATAAGCTACGATAGAGTTAGAGAACCTGTAGCGTTAGAAGCTTTACTGTGTATTTGTTTAAATTAATTTACATGTAAACGTTTTTGTTTTATAATCAATGGCATCATACCTATCCTGTAGACCTCTACTACTACTAAAAAGTAATAATAATGATAAGTACTAATAACAATAATCAAGTAGCCAAGATAATCCACCAACAACTTGCTCTTCAGTATGGCCTTGTCGATTTTGAGGTGCCTTACTATAGGTACGACCCAGCGTCGGTTCTTGAAATTAGCAGTGCGTTGCTCTACTGGAATCGAACGATTATCACTGATAGGTATATTGTAGCCAATAGACCTTATATAGTGATAATTGATCGATCAACGCGCCGTCCAATAATTGTTGATATTACTGTTCCACATGACGATAATCTGGTGAAAGCTGAAAAGGAAAAAATATCAAAATACTTGGACCTTGCTCATGAGATTCCCGTCATGTGGAATGTTGATTCAACAATGATTGTTCCTATAGTCGTTACAGTCATCGGTCTTATAGCGAAAAGCTTTGACCATCATCTTAAAAAGCTTTCGCTTAGTTGTTAGATCATGTGTCGGATACAGAAGGCAGTAATTCTTGAAACGGCGCGCATTGTGAGGAGGTTCCTCACTCTGGAGCACTGACCACCGGTTGCTTGGGCCCCCGAGCCCGCAGCAGGCGGAATGGATTTTTTTATATAAATTTTTAATAGTGTTTTTTTTTATAATTTTATAAGCATTGTTAAAAATTTTTAAAAATAATTGCAAATAAATAAATGAAAGAAAAATTAGGAATGATAAGTACTATCATCATCATAATCATCACCATCATCAGCCTATTTTAATCCCTCCTTCTAATAGGAGACAGTCAATCCCCTCTAGCGTTGGTAAATAAGCCATCTTCTATTGAAGAAGAAGTCGCAGTTTTAATTATAAGAAAATCTCAAATAGAAGTAAGCTTAGTTCTGTAATAAAAGAAATTTACTATCTCAATCACTGGCTAAGATCCGACGGAAACCGTTAGCTAGTAATTGTTCCTCGTGACTATATAATTGCGAACGTTAATGGTAACGAGTAAAATTACTTTTTCCTATAATAAACTTTTATTTTACTAATAAAATCTAACAAACCAATGCCCTATTAAGCAATTACAAATGTTGAGTCAGTCTTCAGATCATTACGTCTTAGGTTTTGAGTCTTGAGTCATGCTGTAAAATATTTTTTCTTCTGAACTTGCAGTAGCAGATCACAGTCGGTATGTGGTGGCATTACATTCCTGTATCTTAGAAAAAAAGCTAGGTCATTCAAGCGTGCGATCAGACAGACAAGACAATTAGAAGCATGCTTTCTTAGTGTCTAGGCGTTACCATCTGATAGTGATCGCTATATACGTAGTATGAACCCCAAAGCCCGCAGACCCATTTTGGAACAATATAAGACTCCTTTCCCTATAGTCGACAAGTCAATATTAATTGATAATGTTAAAATGATGATAAGAATGTCGAATCTCTCTACAGTATATATAGGTATAATATCGTGATGTTTCAAATAACATTCCTCATATAATTCATGTTATCCGCAATGAAGACTACGTTAAGCAACGTTCAAGGTCTCTTAAATCCTTCAAATTATTAGCTAGTTTATCTTCGTATATTCGTGAGGCAATAACAAAATTACTTGTCAGAGTTCAAAGGATTAGAGCTGCTTAGCTCTGTGAAGATACATGTGTGTGTGTGTGTGTGTTATATATCTACTACTGTCACAAACGACTTTTTATTCACGTAGATTTCCTAATTTCTATGAGGGTTGAATGATTTTCCTTTCTGAATTTAATAACTAACTACTACGCCACATTTTTTACTTGAAAATATCCGAACCAACTAGTTCAAATAGCATATCAAATTTTTATAATCTCACTCTTATTTCCCCTTAGGTTTAGGCAATGACGACTGCAGCATGTGGTCTTAAACAAAATAAAAATTGCTATACAGATATATGCAAAAAAAGACGTGTGGCACTCGGAGACTGCCGCGGTAAAGCTATTGCATAGCATTTTTTATCAACTTATGTTTACCTACCGACGTCATCGGGACCGTGGCTAACTTTTCCATCTATCGATAAATACCAGAACTTTTAATGACTTTTTGAAATCTCACGCTTGCAAAAAAAAAATTAATGACTTTTTGAAATATCAGGCTTGAAAAAAAAAATGCGGAACCGACGGTATTCGAACCCGAGTCTCTCTGGCAATCCGGGCACTTAGAGCGCCTTACCGTTAGGCCACGGTCCCGATGACGTCGGTGCCGAAATTGTGCTTTTGATACTCAGAGGGTTTAGGTTTTTTTCGTTACGGAATTTCTGGATTCGGTCTCCACGCTCAAGGCCCGCGATAATAGCTTAATAAATTATATCCTAATATATAAACAAAATTACACAAAGAAAAAAAAACTATAATACGTAACAAAAAATAAACTTATATAAAGTACTTGTTGAGCTTAGAGTGCCGTAGGAAACAAACATCCCTAAAGATCATGTATTCAGAGTGAATAAATATTTCGACCTTACTAATGAACTAACTAAAAATGGCTTAGTTTATACACGGTAGAAGTGGGTACGAGAGGTATACCAGCAAAGTCCCTCTATAACCTGCTAAAAGACCTAGGCCTTACTAGAAGTGCAGTAAGCTCCATATTAGAATGAGTATCAAGCTGCCCTAGTAGGGTCCTTCCAAATTTGGCTGGGCAGGGAGAATAACTGGAACAGAGGAGGTGAGTGTCGACGCGCGTCACTAAGAGATCTCTTTCAAACCTACACCCGTGTCACAAGTCTCGGGCTCTGTTCGGAGTTTTTCTCTCAGCCACGCGATGGACTTGAATCCATGGAATGCGTAGATATTCGTCTCGTCTCACTGGTAGATTGAGCAATAATATAAAAAAAAACTATTCATATAAAGATATCCCTTCACTATAAGTCTCTGAGTCTTCTACCTGCGAAACGTTTTTAAAAGACAGTACGATCAAATTGTTAGAGTTTACAACAAAAATAAAATGTGATAATTAGAGTGGGTTCAGATTGCAGAGGGCTCGATTTCGCGCAAAACAACACAGTAACAAGTATCGTTAGAGCAAGTGACACCGAGAGCGGTGTCTAAGTGAGATTAATTACAGTTTTAATTAATAGCCGCATCGCTCGCCCGCCACTGTTTCCTCAAATAGCACTTATCTATTAAAGTCAAGGCAAATATTTCTTAAAATTGTAGTACGAGTAGACAGTACTATTGTATTTTGACTCATCAATTATTATTTTAACACTCAAAAAAGTGGTGCAATTTTATCATGTATATATGTCTGTGCCATCATCTTTAGTAGTAGATATTAAACATCTTAAAAAAAGAGAACTTGTTTTCGACTCGTAGTAATTATGTATGAATATAATAACTATTATACCTATATATTTGCGATTTTCTAAAAATTCCTGATCAAATTTTGGAATTTAGTTATTTATATGAAAGGTTTGTTTTCAACTACATACATAACACAGCAGGTAAACGTTCAGCAAAATTAGACTATAAGGCCAATTATTAAAAATTTTAAAAAATAATATATACTCATACATGTAAAACGTCCCTATATAATTTGTGAACCTAATCAGTATTAGAATTCAAAATCGTCAACTACCAAGCCTTTAGATTAAAGTCTTTGACTGATCCCCGAACAAATTGGTCGGTTAATGAGATAGTGGAGAGAGGATACGAAAGGGTGGATTACGTCTAAATGAATCAAAGTTGTCCGGGTCACGACCTAATGCTATCAATTACTACCTAATACCCGAAAACTTTTTATGATTTGGGTTCAAAGTTTAGTGCAAACACAATTCTAAATGCTATTCAAAGTAATATTACCTAGTAGCAGAAGTCGTAATGATAATAAAGTTTAAAAATTAATTAATCTTTTACTACCGTTTTCGAATGCATGGGTTGAAACAATAATACTGAAAATATTGAGATAATTTAAATACTTATTAAGTACTTCAAGAAGGCTGAATATAAAATAATTGATTATTAGTTATATGCTTAATCTATGCTTAATGCATAAACGTAGATTAATTATTTTTAATTAATCTTAATTATTAATAGAATACACACTATATAAAAACCACTGTCACCTTCTACAGTTCTCAACGAAAACTAAATCTGTTTAGGAACAGATGTCAGAAAATTATATCATAGTGCTAAATCTTATGTATAAAATAAAAAAAAATGGAACCTATTGTGTATGTCAGAGCAATAAAATTTTAATTTGAATAGAGTATGGCCGGGCGCCCACTGTGACTTTTTGTCACCGTGACTTTAAGTCACCTAATCGAGTGCAATGAAGATATTAGAGAGTGCGCTCACTAAGGTGACGTGACAATACGGTGACAAATAGTTTCGTCTGCTGGCGACGTGACTGTCACTCGACTTATGCATCTCAGTTTTTTTGGGTGCCCTATTAATTAGCTAAATTTTTTTTTTGCTTCTTATGTAATCCCTTGCCTACAATAAACCATACATAATTTAAAAAATGTATGCATAAATTTTAAGTTTTCAGTTTAATTCAGAATAAAAAATATATATTTTAGAAATCTTTCAGTGTACATATAGGATGCACCTTTTAGCGTCTTTTTTCGTATAATTTATTTTCGTGTATTCTGGGAGAACATATTACAGCAACCTAATTGAAATCGATCTAGAACTCAAATAAGCTCACTTTGTCACCCGGTGACAGTTACAGTGGGCGCCTTGATGGTGACAGAGGGTGACGGCAACAAAATGTTACCGTGACAAAAAATCACAATGGGCGCCCGGCCTATGGCAACTATAATTGAATTCAATAGTACATGTTACAACTAAGCATGATTTTTCTTCGTGAAACGAAATGTAAGTACTTTACAGAAAACGAAATAAAACTGCATAGGTAGTTACCTACTAGCCGAAACACTCACTTTAACTTTAGCTTCTATCTTCAAATAGCTTTTATTTTTCGCCCACAAACGATAGAGGAAGTTAAAAAGAAAATGCAAAGAGTCTAGGTACTTTTGAACGGAACTTTAAGGTTTGTTCAACTGATAATGTTGACGTAGACAGCTTTATCGCTTACACCAGCTCCTACTTACTTAGATACGTAATACTTATATTGATGCAGTTTATACTTTTAATACTTTACTGTTTCCTTGGTCCAGTGGTTAGCTTATGTAGTCTATTTTTGAGCAAATTAAGCACAAGCTATAACTTAACTAAACTCTACTTGCGCTATCAATCATTTGTCCATAACTCTTCTATTTTTGAAATTATTTTACTTAATTAAATTTCTTTACAGTTAAACATGTGTATACTTATATTCACAACAAATTATATTCATAAATAAATTAGTATGGAACGTTGAAATATTAATTTCTATTATCAACAAATATCTACTTATAAAAAATGCCTTTTTTTAACAATTACACCACGTAGTGTATTTAAAAAATTACGTGCTAAGACTAAAACGAGATTTTTATTTATTGATATTTATTTATTTATTCACTAGTTACCAACAGCGTTTTTTCGATCCACTTGCATCGATTGCGGTCACAACGGGACTAACGGCTGTAGCGAAATGCGAAGTTGACAAGGTCAAGAACCAAAACATCCACCCTCTTCCTTTTTATTTAAGAAACAACTTCACGACTACGTCGGACGACCACAAAATAATTTAAAATCGGTGTTTTATTAATAACCGATTGTTTTTTTTCCAACCAGAAAATATTTACCACTATTTAAGTAAGCTGTAATATAATTGAGCTATCTGAATTCTAGATAAATTGACATTGTACCGTTCTTGACTACTAAATCTTAAAAAAGCTTAATAAAATATTGTCTTTAAACATCCTGCCAAGACACAAACTTTTGAAACCAGTTGAAAGTTCAAAGTAAATAAATACAATTGTAATATGTTACAGGTAAACAAACTGTAGTCTGTAAAGAATAAAACGAACGCGAGTAATACTGTAGTATCGGAAATCGGTTAGGATCACGGATTTTATTAAATCTGTCTAGACTCAGGGCGTAACTACATACCTACACTGTACAAATGTCGATTGATATCAATTTGTAAATGTGTTAACGAAAAGAGGAGCGATTTATGGAATTTTACCAAAAACGAGATTTGTTTATTTTTACAGCATTTGTCTGTTTCATAATCACGAGATACCTAGCCTAATATATTAATTAAGACCATTCATTTCGGTATTACGGGAGTCATTATTAGAGTCATCCCAGTTGAATAAAAACTACAGGAATGATCGATATATCCCATACGTTTTTATCACATTCAAAACCCGTTTTACTAATGGAAAGTTACAATTTCGACGACCTTTACTTTTATTTGAAATTTGCATATACAAATACTTGGTACTAAAGTTATTAAAAGACGTACATAACTAAAATAAAAAAATAACTGCGGTTTACATTGTAGGTATAAATTTACAATCTAGTTCAACAGTTCGACAAATTGAAACAATGACCTCCCGAATTCGATTTCAGCTTCTCTTCTTTCACAATTTCTTTATTGGCGTGTTGAGTTGGTTTTAAATAGTATTCTTTGTATCGTAGTTTGTTGCTACAGAAAACAGCTTAGATATCCTCTAAGCTGTTTTTTGTAGCAACAAACTACGATATAAAGAAAACTAAAACTTATTACTTGAATAATTAGAACTTATAACTTAGAAACAAATTCATTAAATAATGGTAGCCTCTCTGTATTTTATTCAGAGCCATCGTCCGTTACTTTAATGGTCAAAACAGACGTGTTTTAAACGCGCCGTTGATATACGTTTAAGAAACATGAGTTGTCGTGATGTTGTAATATATCGATACACACGCGCGTTAGCATCGCGTTTATATCGATTCAAATGCGTGTTTAAATTTACACAAGCGTGCAAATGTCAACAGGCTGAGTCTAACATGCGAGTTAGACTCAGCTTGTATCGCGACTGTAACGGTACAAACGAACGTCAACGGCGCGTTTAAAAAACGTGTTGTGTATGTAGGGCTTTAAAAATATGTGGGTAGCTTTGGCTAACAGGGATAGTTAGAAGTAGCAATTTCTTAAATGGAATTATTTACATTTACGAACAATCCATCTTTAAAAAGTTTTAAACAGATCGTTCCCAAAATAACTTGCTAGGGCAAATAAAGACAGAGACCCTAAAAAACAAATAAAATAAATGTATCTCGCTTAGATTAATTAATGAATTATCGCTTCTCTTTACCGAAGCGAGGCCTAATTAATCTAAAATATATACTTTTGTATCTTATTAAATAAATTATAAAATAGGTATTGACCACTAATTAAAAAAAATCTTAATTAGCCTAGCTCGTACGCCATCTTTTAAATCCACCATTACTACTTTACAGCTTAACTAATTGCATGCCTAAGGTTTCTGCCAGTATACATTGCTGCCATATGTATCCACGTGTCGAATATAATTATATAAAAATCTTTCTTTTTCAATTTTGGCTAATGGCCTATGCAGTCAGTGAGCTACGAAGGCATGCAGAGAGATATAAAATATTTTTTTTTAAATGCTAAAGAATAGCCAATACCTAAAAACATCAACGACTTACACAGTCATAATGTACCTCATACCATAATGCTTCTTTGTTAATTTCTCATTAAGTCAATTTTGTATTCTTTTGAGAATAAATATCTCTTTAAATCTCAACCTAACCTGTTGCTCAAATATTTTCTGAGATGACTGAACTACCAAGAGGAAGAAAAAAGCGATAATTAAATAGTACGAGAAATCAAAATTATAGTAAAAGCAAATATAACAACATTTTTATTGATAATTTTTTGTATGTATCATTAATACGATACAACAAAATAGATTATTACAAATTAATAATTAATTAATCCTTTGTCACATTAAATAGATACCCGTCATCAGGAAATATTAAATACAACCGCTTGAAATTTTGTATAGGCATCCTACAATATAATAATCACAAAATAAGCGTGTTAGTACTACGATATTTATCCATATTTTATATGCACTCGTATTTAATATGTAAAACGAATGTACTAATTTATTCTTAAAACTTTATTTGATATAATATAGGTACAAAAGGAGAAATATATAAGGCATTAATTAAATACTTTATTTACATTCATACATACGTACATTATATTTTGACGACCTTCGTGGCGCAGTGGTATGCGTGGTGGAATTATAAGACGGAGGCAGGTTGGGATTTTTCTTAATTTGTCTTGGTCTGGCTGGTGGAAGGCTTGCGGAAGGTCGCTGTGGCTAGTTACCACCCTACCGACAAAGACGTATCGCGAAGCGATTTAGCGTTCCAGTACGATGTCGTGTAGAAACCGAAGGGATGTGGATTTTCATCCCACTCCGAACAAGTTAGCCCGCTTCCATCTTAGACTGCATCATCACTTAACATCAGTTGTGATAGCAGTCAAGAGCCACAACTTGTTACCACAAGGACTACAAGTAGTCGATAAAAAAAAATTAGAACGAGGTACGTGAAACACAAAAAAGTATAATTATAATAGTATTATAGTGATAAATTACTGTAATTGAAGCGACTATGAAGTAAATTACGTAAATAAAAATAAAAAACTGGATCTTATACTTTGAAGGATACCACTCAATGTTTACTGAACACAAGAACAGCTCTAATTATGCCAGATACGAGCAGGCACATAATTAAAGTTGTTTCAAAAAATCAGTTCCAACTTCGGCAAATTCAAACGTAAACAGCAAACAAAATTACAAGGAAACCGCTCTGCGTTCGCTAAAACGACGTAGCAAAAGTAATTTAGATTGAAAACAAAATGATTTGGTTGCTGTAAATGGAGTTCCTTTACTCGCGCAACGAAGGGGCCCGGGAATGTTTGACGGCGGCAAACAATGAGTTCGCAATTTGCGGTAACGACGTGCATTTTATTGATGCGAATCACAGTTCCGCTGAAACCGTACGCTCTATAGAAAACTGTTCTAAGTCGTTTAAGTAAACACAGATTAGGTTTATCTGAGTAACCAAGCTTTGCTTGTTTTCTTAATTTATTGCGTAAGTATATTATGATTTTGTACGCCATCTTGTTTACTTAAAGGTTTACCGGTTTAGAAAACAGTCTAAGTCATTTAACCTTAAATAACTTAACCTTAAACACAACATTCAGTATCAGTTTGGTACACGCAGATTTAGGTGTTTCTCGGTTTTCTTATAATATCCGGGTAACCGAGCTTTGTATACAGTTAGTTAGTACTTTCTTATGATCGTGATTTTTTTTAATGATATTATTGTTATTGTTACGACTTTAGGGGTCGCTTCTACCCCTGAAGGAACCCATCACGGCGGCGACGATGTACTGCCTTGGCACCTCACGGCCACCCCAACCACACTGGGGGACCACTACAGATCCATCGTCCTTAAACGCACACTCTCAGGGAACATCTCCCTACATTTCTTCAACCGTCTTGACTCAACAACAACTTGCTTTGAACTCTCTGAATCTAGTCTTTGTTCTGCCCACGAAATAAATTTAAATTGTTCCATTCTTTTAACTTATTCCTTTTTTAACTTGCATTTACTTTTAATCCAAATGATTCCAACTATAAACTCATTTAGTTCGTAATTCCTCCGAGGGGTCATCCGTAACAATATTATTATTCTTATTACATAATAGGTAACTCATAAAGTTTATGATATTGCTGTATACAAATGTTAAACAAATAGAAACCAAAAATTTAAATTTTAATAAAAGTGTGATCTTTTGTCCGTCGGTACAGTCTGGTCACAAACAAGTTTATTAAGTGGCAAGTTGCATTTATTGAACACAATTAAATTATAAATGTGTATAATGTTTAAATTCGAACCACAAAATCATTGTGACGAACAGTTTTGGCGCTAATTGGCGCCTAAATTCCAAACAAACTTCACAGCTTTACGATAACTTCACGATATACGCCAATTTTCGCGAAGATAATAAAATTAAACGAAACGGAGATGGCGCAGACGCGAGTGTCTCCGGCGGTGATAATTGTTGTTCCGCAAAACTTCCCGACCCTGCGGCGCAATCGTTAACATATATTACTTATTTACAAAACATAGACGATAAACAACTGCTAGTAAAAACGTTAAAAATAAAGTTTGTTACTTTTGTAGCGCAAATTTTATTATTGTCGTCCAAAGACTCAATTCATACTAGCGCAGAATCGAAGCATTGCGACGCAACATGTTTGTTGCTTATGGCAAATGCATCTCTATTTTCCTATCATTAAGTTACTGTGTTATACACATATGGAACCTAGTCGCCGTGCGTGGTCACTCGATTCCATATATTGTTTTAAACAAGTTTCTATATCTTATATATAACTTTACGATAAATAACGCCAATATTCGCGACGGAGATAATTTTTATTCCCAAAACTTCCCGAACAAACAAAAACAACTTGTAAAAATTGTTCGGATTGTTAGCTCCATATCACGACTTTTGTTTACTCCCTTCCTAGAGAACAAGTTTGTGAAGTGATAAATTAACGCATTTTTTAAACACTCACTCTAATGGTGAATCTCAGATAAATCATGTGATCCGAATAAGACCAGATATTTTTCTTTGTACTTACACTTACAATAGAATATACACTGTGTATATACTACTATGTTTTCTAAGAACAACTTGAGGACTTAAGTTTCGTTATAATGTGTGTTATTATGGCATTTTTACTAAAGATATCATACTTATATCTTTATAGTAACACTCTAATAATAAAAAATACATTTTTAGGATGATGTGAGAAGGTACTTTCAAAAATATGACATACTTGGATTTTGTTTTTAATGTGCAGCACTATAAGATTACCTATGTAATGGATATAATATATATAGTTTAAAAACTTATTACTAATTTAACTTTTAGTAGTTACGGAAAACATAAACAAAAGTATTCGACTCAGATCATTTATATAGTTTTTGAAAGGAATCAAGTTCGCAAACATTTTGTTAATTGGCAATTGTATCACTTACTATTTGTTGATTTATCGCATTCATCGATGTAGGTACAAAATTGCATTCATGAACATAGTCCATATGTATTCAACTTATTACCCGACTTCGTCAGAAGGAGGGTGATGTTTTTCGAGAGTATTTATGTATGTGAGTGTGTATGTATGTCCATTTCTTTGGAACGCGCTACAGCCTACACGGCAGGACAGATTTTGACGCATGGAGTGTCGTTGAATTCATCAGAATTGTGGTAGTGACCCCGCTTTCAACACCATAAAGTATATAAAATTTTATATAGATAGTGATACTTGTTTTTCTCTTTTCAGTTCATTACTTCTAAGCAGTCGGGTTTTTTGTTTTTATAATTTTTTTTATTATTGTTAAACGTGTACCTACTTATTGTGCCTACAGTAAAAAAGACATAACGCCTAAGAGTCCTGACCATGTTACAAATTGATACCTGCACGGCGCCGCAGCACATAACACGGAGGGTGCCTTCTGAATAATAATTGAGTCCGCATCCCCTGCCTCGTCCCAACTTGCTATGATGTCTCAGGTGCCACATTTACCTGCAACAGTTATCAGCAATATTGTAATATTTCTCTCCGAAAAGTGCTCATAGATAATACAGACTTATAAGATCTTACTTAAAACATGTTATTTAATTACTTCCGCAATTTTTTCGGTCTGTTATATTTTTATTTATTTTGATACAAACTTACTCACACTTGTTTGTAGATATACAAGTGTGAGTAAACGTCTGTCATCAAGTTATTAGAAATATTGTTTACAAAAAAATAAACGTAATTTTATATTTATACGTAAAATGTAAGTCAATCCATTAGTTTGTGATTGATGCTAAAGCAACAAACTGATGTTATAATTATTTATTCTCGGCCTGTATTATATATAGGTATAGTTACAGTAATTATATTTCGTTTTTCAAGGAATATTTAATGAACAAATTCGGTCCTCAAATGTGCATTACACAAAACTGAATAATTTTGTTATTTTAATCAAAATTGTCACAGAATTCATAATAGTTCAAGTTAGAAGGTTCACTTCGCAAAATCGTTTAAATAAATAGTGACTCTTATTGCGACACAATAAAGTGCAATTCGGATCGCACAGCACTAGTTACCTACCATTATATTCACCTACAACTTGCACTCTTTCTATAGCTTTTAGTTTTCTGTGAATATGTGACATTTGTCTTCTTTTAAAGAACTAATAATATTAGAACAAACTTATTTAGATTATAATTTGTCTAAAAATGAAACAACAATCGTAGACATAACAATGAATAGAAGTTCCTATTCATTGTTACATTAATCAAGATGTCTATCTATCTAATTTTCAATTGCAGTAATTAAATAAAATAACAATTCCTTATATTCGTGAGAGTTGGTATATTAGCGTCTTTTCCAATATCTTAGCAAATATTGCAGGGCGTGATGATGGCCGGCTATAAAAATGTAATGTTGGAAAGGTAGCTCGCTCGTAAAACGTGAGAGGAAATGGGCGTGGACATTGTAAAATGTACCTAGTGATCAAATACGTACCTTACAGTCATAAAAATTTTATCATCTATATTCATTTTATAGAGTCTGATGGACGTGGTGTGGCTTTGTCGACTGAAACATTTTACATAAAAATATATTTAATACGAAATATACTCAGGGTAAATTATTTATTACTTTAAAACTATACCTCGAACCAGCGGGAGACGTGCTTATGTATAAGTAGACCTATGTGGCTGCGAATTATGCTGGGTCCTGGTCGTGAGTTGAGCTATGAAATATTAGGCTTTTCTTTCTTACATGAAATTCTCAATCCGAAGTTAAGAAGTCAGTTGTGTTAAGCCTCCGTGTTAAGCCGTCGGTTCCCCTAACTTTCACAAAGTGATCGATACAGAACTAAATATTTAAGTAATAACTAAATCCCTTCTATAATAACGAGCAATAACCAGTAATTATAAATAAATCGAACAAGGGAATGATATGAATTTATCACTCAAATGGAATATTAGACTGTAAAACAGGATCCAAATTAATCAGTTCAGATAAATCATATTTATTTATTTATACAAAAACAATAAGATTACAAAAGATTCGAAGTCGAAGTGCAAATGCTATGGCGGGCCTCACCATACTAATAATACAAAAATAATAAAAAAATCAAATACGTATCATCAAAGATGTGGACGCCATATTACAGACCAAGTGGACACGGTACATACGGCTCACCCGACGGTATATTTCGAGTTATTCCTTGCCACGGTACGAGTATGTCCTCGGTTAATATTCCGACGGTGCCCCTCGAACAACCCTATGGGAATACACATTTTGTACATTTCCAGATGAGGACGCAACTTGGCATAGTCGCCTCTTTGCTGATACATATTTATTTTATCTGTGAACTTGTTGGAATAAATCTTTCGTAGCCGTGTTGGAAATTATAGAGATTATAAATTTTTTTTAACTTTTTAAATTTAGGCAAAGTTTGAATAAAAGAAAATTAAATATTGTATATGTCAGATAGATATTGTTACTCTACTGATTACGAAGGTTATGTCTGTATGGGACACCATATGATAAATAGATGAAAGGTAGATACATTACTCAACTCTTTATTTATCAGGTTATGTGCCTTATAAGTATCTTAGTGTTTTGATAAAACCTTATATAATATAATAATTTAAAATTTGAAGAGTTTCTTCTATTTTCCTAGGATCCCATCACCACATCCTAACATGATGACTATTGAACTATTTTGGAATTTTTTCATTGGTTAAATATTACTTCATTAGTGCCAAACAGGCCTCAGTCTAATACTACGTTTATCTATTATTCAAAGTGTATTTTAAACTTTACTGTTACGTTATAACTTGATGATGCTCATAAATAAAGGGGTGGCGTAAATAATTAAGCAACAGCCGGCACGTTTGCTGCCCCTCAAAATCAACTTTTTCGACACTCATAATGGTGCTGAAAAATTAATTTATGGACAAAGTTAGCATAGAGATTAACAAATAACGACGCTCGGTTCATCGCTGAGAACTAGGATTATGATTAATTATCTTTTCACTTCTCTTGTTAAATAAAATAGTATAATAAGGTCTAGGTAATTTTTTGTAAGGACGTTTATTAATAATTTTCAAATATTTTTGTAGGGTAAAACGCTTCGTTACATAACGCTGTACGGCGCCAGTATATCTGGCTTCCCTTTCACGCATACGGCAGCGGTAGGTAGGCTCCTTCTCTCTCACTCTAACCTATTGCGCTAACCGTATAAGTTATCACTTCTGTCAGGCGTCCATGCATACGTTTTTTTATTTTTTTATGAAACAATAATAAGTCGAATCAACATTGAATATTTCTCTAAGGGGATATTGTTAGCTGACGGCTAGTGGCTCGACAAGGTGGGCGGCCTCCGCACGTCCCTTTGGACCTCCAGCAGCTGGGTGCAGTGGATGGCCCCATTGTCGAGTGCAGCTCGTGCTGGCTGCACCTGCAGGTGCTGACGGTGGTCGTTTGCGAATGTTTGCTGTTGGCGTTTGAAGGTTGAGGGCGGAAGAGTGAAAAAGGCACCCGCCAGCATTCCCTTTTGAGGATCTGTGGGTGGGTGTAATGAGGATGTCTATCGGCTAGCTTAGGGTGCTCGAGTTGGTTGGCGTGCTGAGGTTCCGTAGTAGGTAGGACATCCGTTAGCGGATTCCACGTTAGTCTTCCAGATTCCCGTGTCTCCGCTGACGTGCGGTCACATAGAACTTTGTGGGGTCGTCGGCTATACATATAAATAAATTTTTCGTTGTAGACTTAGAATAGAATTCTAGGACAAATTTTAGTCTATTGACCTCGTATAAACTGAGGCGTAGCTTTACAATACTAATTACTAAAATTATTTATCCAACCTATTTTATTTACACAAATTAAACGCAATCAATTCGGTTGTAAACATTTTCATTGGTTTAATAATGTTTAAAAGCAAATTGTGGTTGGAGTCGTGAAATTTATAGACTCTGTTTCCGACAGTTATAATGTAATTCCAGTTAGTTGCTAACGGCAGAACCTGTCTTTGCCTGTAGACTAGGTAGGAATGTTATTGATTATGCAGCGATTACTGTAATGAAGATATTTATGATAATGACTGGACTACTACCCTATCCTAATTTACAACTATATCACATTTTACAGCCTAACCCTGGGCTTTAATTCAGAACCACAGAAGGGAAGAAGTGTAGCAATGCTACCAGTATATTTTAACGTTCTCTCTGGCACTGTGTTGCCATGTACCGAATGTAAAAAGGTCTGTGTTTTCATCACCTACACGGCATGGTAACATCAGTTGGTTCTGTTAGCGGGCCATCTGTTAGTTCTATCAACTTATGGTATATAAAAAATTTTTAGTAAAAAATAAAACCGACTTTAAAATTTAAATTAAAAAATAATTCTGTCATTTAGTTACTATAATATTGTATCATCCAAGTTTGAGGAAAGGTTATTTAATGTAGTAGCAAAGCACTTTGTGGATTTTAGGTAACGTCCATAAAATAAAAGCTTGGATAACACCGATTTCATAGATATGGTTAAGTAAATTGAAGTAAGTAACGAAAAGACGCAATTCTTTTTTCACTTTATAGTGCGTTTTGAAGTCGGTTTTATTTTTCTTAAAAGTCTATTTTTCACACTTTTTAGTGATAAAATTGGACTACATGGTCAATAAAATATGCGAGTAGGTAGGGTATCATCCTTGCTTTTAAAGCACACAAATCATCGCATACTTACGTAACAGAGCACTTGTTTTACTCTCAGCTTTTATAAATTATCAAATATTACTGTAATAACAAACGTGGGTACATATTTGCCAATTTTCGTGTCATATTTTCATTGGGATATATCCATGATACTGAAAGTGAGAGTTCGTAGCCTACCGCATATGACAACTGCAGACGGCGTGCCAAGTGTGGCAGTACTGGTTTGTATGAATTTCTATGAAATAAGATTCTTAAAAAACGACACGTGGTTTATATATACAAAGAAATCGCTGGATCAGCTACGAACTCGCACCTTTAGGGTGCATTCTCACTATTTCGTTGCGGTTGTATCGTTGGACGGCAATCATCTTTAGCTTTTCCATATACGACTGTCCTGCTAGCTAGTACCATTGCTACGATAATCTGTCCTAACATTTAAAAAGAACGACAGTTGGCCGTGCCGTCCTTTATATGAACACCTGCATTTATAAAACCAAGAATTTTCAAATTGCACGGTATTATGTCGCCACAAAATTAAGGGAACGCGCCCTTACACTCCCGATAATGTAGCGCCATACGGAGAGGTCTCACGAGACGCACCTCGTGTAATAAACTTGATATCAGGTTATGTTAATTACATACTACTACGCTACTGTGATATGGGAGTTTTAATGACACTTGTATTCCCATAAGGTTACGTAATACATAATTAATCAAAGAACAAACATAAGCTCAGTAGTCGCTCGCGACTTCGTACGTTCCACCCCTTCAGTAAGTACCCTTCTAATTCTAAGCACATACTTACATACAAAGCTTCTCTACCTATTCTCCCCTCCTCCGTTAAAATTAAACATGTATACATAGTTTTTGTTTAGTTGACCCATCCGGGTAAAATAGCCTGAATAATTATCCTCTATTTTAACTCCCTTTAGAGTAAAATGTTTATAAACTTTGAATGGCCTATTTATTTATTTATCTAATCAAAAGCCTAAAAAAATGTTTTAAGCTTCTAGCTTTTAAAATCGCGTGATTTCCATACCAATTTTCATCCCCTATTACAGCCCCTTTTTACCATTTAATCGTAGTCTGTCTCCTTTCTCAGACTATAAAATATCTCTATGCCAACGTTTCGTTTAAATCGGTACAGTAGTTTCGGAGCCAATTCAATGCAAACAAACAGAAAATCAAATCTATCCTCTTTATAATATCAGTATAGCCAGTATAGACTATAGCGGATGCGACATCGTCCGCATGGAAAGCTTGAAAACAACATTATTTATACCTACAACAACATAACATAAACCTTAAACTTAAAATAGTGAAATAGTAGTAAGTGCCCAGTACGACCGTACTTGGCCAATTCATGTAAGCGGGATTTTTGTAAAAATTAATGATATTTTCCATAAGTTAGTTACGTAAAAAAATATTTATTGAGCAGAATTCTACACCCCTTTAAAAATAGAGTAGAGAGACGGTATCTCGCTATTCTGCTATTCTGCTATCAGTTATTCTGCTAGTTTATTTTATAAAAACGTATAAGCGATAAATACCGTAAAATAAGTCTTTGTTAATCTTTTTTGATATTTACCGTGAGGCTGTTTCATTTTTGTTATATTTGTTGATGTCTGTAATAAAATAATTTTTCTGATTAAAGTCCTTTTCTTTGCTCTGCAACGTACTTTTGTATTTTTATTTTTACACTGCTTCTGTCGTTTCTAACTATATATATATATATTACTAATTTGAGAATAAGCTAGGTAGGTACCATAATCGGAAACTTTGTTATTCTAACAATATTACATCGAACATGAATATCATAGGGGCGAATTGTCAAATCTTCGTTTTTTAAGTCGGTAACAAGCAGAAATAAACTCTCGTTACATTAACACCGTAAGTGCTCTTGGAAGAATTTTCTTTTGTAACTTTTCGTGTCCAAAAAAGTTTAGTTGTAGCGAGATACATTTTAATTAAGTTTTCGACGAGACAGGGCGTCTTACGGGACATACGACCTTTTCCTGGCTAGCAATCTTCATTAGCATCAACTTTATACAGGAACTTGGACAGGGATAAAATTTTAAGCAAAAATATAACAAATACACTAATTTATTGTCAGAAGCTGAGTTTATTTTCTTTTAAGAGATTTGACTGTGGAACAGAGATTTTTTAACCTTACTTAACACATTATTATTCCCGAAGAGAGAGAGACGAATATTTTTGCATTCCATGGATTCACCGTGTAGGTGCCGGGTCCATCGCGTGGCTGAGAAAAAAACTAGACTTATGACACGGGTGTAGGTTTAAATAAGTACTCTTAGTGACGCGCGTCAACACTCACCTCCTCTGTTCAAGTTATTCTCCCTGCCCAGCCAAATTCGGAAGGACCCTACTAGGGCTGCTATGGACACTCGCTCCAATATGGAGCTTACTGCACTTCTAGTAAGGCCAAGGTCTTTTAGCAGGTTAAAGAGAGACTTCGCTGGTATACCTCTCGCACCCACTTCTACCGCGTATAAACTAACCACATAGCCATTTTAGTTAGTTCATTAGTAAGGTCATAATATTTATTCACTAAATAAATTTAAAAAAGTGTATTTCTGTATGAGTTTGTGTTTTAAGCGGTAATTCTTATATGAGATGGGATATGAAGCTTAGACAGGATAACAATGATGTTATTCTTTGAATCACGATTAGATATTGATCGGCACCGCTTATTTCACGTGTCCTATTTTGACGACCTCCGTGGCGCAGTGGTATGCGCGGTGGATTTATAAGACTGGGTTCGATTCCCGGCGGGGCAGATTGAGATTTTTCTTAATTTGTCTTGGTCTGGCTGGTGGGAGGCTTTCGCCGTGGCTAGTTACCACCCTACCGACAAAGACGTATCGCCAAGCGATTTAGCGTTCCGGTACGATGTCATGTAGAAACCGAAAGGGGTGTGGATTTTCGTCCCACTCCTAACAAGTTAGCCCGCTTTCATCTTAGACTGCATCATCACTTAACATCAGGTGTGATAGCAGTCAAGGACCAACTTGTAGTCGATAAAAAAAAAAGTACTCCAAGGCTAAGTGTGTAAGACCACCACCACCCAACTCCAGACTGAGAATAAAAAAAAAGTTATTCATAGCCCGACCTAGGGCTAGAATCCGGGAGCTTATGATCCAAAGCCACATAAGCTTACTGTAAGACCAGCAAGGCAGTTATAATTATGATCAGTAGGTACCATTACCATACCAATTTCACTCAAGGTATTAATTCCAATAATACATCTTAATACCACCTCCCCTGATTTACGATCTGACCGTAAAATGACGTATTTATTCATACTCATGTTTATGTCCATTGATAAAGGCTTCCATAAATGAAGACATAAATCTCGTATAGTCGTAAATCTCACAGTTAATGGGGTGAGATTTGACCTTGCTTGTTACAAAGAACGTTTGAACTAAGGCCCTGAAATTCAATCGGTCAAAACTTTTGTCGTCGATCAGTAGGCTATTGTGCCTTTTTATGAAAAATGTCGACTGCCTCGATGGTCTAGTGGTTAGGTTAGGTTAGGCTATTTGGCTTCGATCACGAGGTCCTGGATTCGAATTAGGTTACGAAATAATTCTGAGTTTTTCATTATTCTATGATATTTTTTGTAGGTACATTCCAAGCCTAGAGTCGGATAGTCAGTGGTGTTACACCCCCATGCCTCGGAGAGCACGTTAAGCCATCGTTTCCGGTCACTTTCATCAACATCTGATAGTGATCGTTAATAAATGAAACATCATCACCCTAAGCCCGCCTGTCCGCATTGGAGCAGCGTGGTGGGTCTACGCTCCATATCCCCTCTACTATTAGGAGGGAGGTCTGGCCCTGTAGTGGTCTGTTAATAGGCTAATAATGATGATGATGAAGTAAAATATATCAATTTCATTTGATAGAGTTGGTTAAAACTGTAGTTAGATCAATGTTGTAGATACAAGTAAAAATATTTTTAAATGTGTAGTTACTACATAGTTTAACAGATTTATGGGACCGGGAAAAAGACAAATCTTTAATAGTAGATTATGAAAAGGTTGCCAAGTTTTAGAATAATATATCGCCCGAATGGAAACCACCAAACTTTTCTACGATGTGTCCATTAGATGAATTTGTTTACCATAGGTTTCACACTTAACTCTGTCCACAAAGCCGGGACATAAATTCCGGGTATTCTTTGGCTAAATAACCGAAACATTTTGCATTCCTAGCACAAGTCATTTTAGAAATTATTTTATTTTTATTTGCTCTGATCTGATATAATATAAGCTAATATACCACCATGAAAGTGAAATAAAGGTGTATTTTTAGTAAATTGATTAAAGCTTCGACAGCTTTACGGGTATAGGGCCAGATTGAAAACTGTCTTCTCATGGGTTTGATCCGCACCCACAGCTATTGTTGTACGCAGTTCAAATTCTGTACAACTAACTGTATGAAAAGTGCAATATTGGTTTTATTCGAAAAATATCGTAAATATTCTGTTTAATAGTGTTCTGAGTCAAAACCGACAGATCCCGACTGCCCGCACATACCTACGGTTGTCAATAGTAGTACCCTGGCAATATGATAGTGCTCTTGCCTCTGAGCTACCTAATCCTACATATTGTTAATAATATTGACAATATTACTGCGTGTGAGTGTGTGTGTGTGTAGACCTCCTAAAAGCTCACACCTGCATATTTGAGCAAAGTTATCAACATAATACTGTATTGAATTAATACTATACCAATATTATAGAGTATTTGTTACCCTTCTGCAGTGAAAGAGATCATGTAAATAGGCTAATAAAACAACAAAGGTTCCTTAACGCAGTAATCCAATATGCGAAACAAACGTAGTTCCAACATCAGACAGGTGTCGGAAATAACAAATGAGAAGTACTTCTCACTTATGTATTACATTTTCTCAAAACAGTGCTGTTATATTTGTCCAGCTCTTTGTATATGAGCTGAATTGTTTGAAGAGTGTGAGTTCAAATCTAAAACTATATGCACACAGTAAGATCCCAGAGGGATCAGACGTAACTTATTTTCAAATAGGTGAAACCTTATATTCTAAATAGAACTCGCTTTGTGATGTACCCATGTCAAAAATATTTAAATATTTTGCTCTGAGACGCATTCACATAGTCCTATCGCGCTTATTCTTTGAGCTGAATATTTTTTGTATTTAAATGATGTTTAGTCACTACAATTTGTCTAGCTAATAGAATGTAACTTTATTAAAGTTACTTCTATAATAATATTTTTAAAAATCAACATGTAAAAACAAGTAAAGTTCATTTACGTTTTGTGGAGCTTTAGGCCTGTGTGCACTAAGATTTCGGTTATCATAACCAACGGTTAACATAAGCTAAACGTAAAATTTACTGTTAACGAAAACCCGTACGCCGGTTAAGGACGTAACCGGGCGGTTATTTTAACCGAGCTTACGTCCTTAACCGGCGTACGGGTTGTCGTGAACAGTAAATTTATAGTCAAGTTATGTTAACCGTTGGTTATGATAACCGAAATCTTAGTGCACACAGGCCTAAAAGCGTCTGGCAAAGGTTTTGGCCCATACAAAGTGTCTTACACTTATGATACTATTTAATATTGTGTATAAATAACATTTTAAAAAATAAATACAAAAATCAACCATGTAAATTTAAGATACTCTTATTTTTAGTTACCTGTCTTACCTGGTACCTACCCAGGTATCACAAAGCTAGTTCCACATGCGGATATTCAAAGTAACTGGGAACACAGAATAATAAAAATATAATAATAAGACTTCATCTATGTGAAAATTAGTTAAGCCTAATCGCTTTGGGCTCTTGGTCTACTAAATACTAAATCGTATTTAAGTATACGGACTTACACAGCATAGCGATATAAAATCAATGTAAAAGCAACTAGGTATTTCTTAATAAATATTTCTTATTTCATAACACCACTCATTTTTAAGTCGAGGCTTAATAAGTAATTAAATCCTCGCTGTTATTATTATTTCCAAATAAAATATTAAAATTAACAACAACGTTTCGGGTAAAGTAAATGAAGCCGCTGTTATGCGAGTATTCCATGCCGAATAGAATTATTTTAGATTTCCATATCCGATATCCAATTGTTTACTTTTAATTCACAGATGTTTCAATTTCATCGTACAGTTCAATTTTATCAAAAACATATTTTATTTGTTCAGCGTTTGGTATTGTGTTATTCTTGCTGGCGGGCTTTAATGATATTCGAATATATAATTAGTCAAAAAAGAAATCGGAATTAATAAACAATTTTATGTACCTGCCAAGGGAATTATTCTCGGGTCGATCTGCAATGATTTATCACATAGCTTTTATATCCTTAATAAAAATTTTTAACAAAAAATAGAACCGACTCAAAACACACTAAAAAGTAAAAAATAACTGTGTCCTTTAGTTGCTTTAATTTACTTAAGCATATCTATGACTAGGTGCCATCCAAGTTTAAGAAACATTTATTTAATGTAGTAAAGTTCTAGGTAATGTCCTTAAAGTAGGAACCTTGGCTGGCACCGACTCATAGATATGCTTAAGTAAATTAAAGCAACTAAATGACGCAGTTATTTTTTACTTTTTAGTGCGTTTTGAGTCGGTTCTATTTTTTGTTAAAAATTTTTATTTCTTACTTTTTAGTGATTTATTGACACATAACCTACTCGTACTATACACTCATAGTATACGGCACTAGGAGCCAAAAAGCTACCAATACTTACACACAAACCGCTGCAAGTGTGCCTATAAAATTTGAAGAGTTCCTTCAATTTTCCCAGGATATCATCATCAGATCCTAACATTATGACCATACTGGAAGTTTACCTGTAAAAAGTAATGCGTGGTCATATATATATATATATATATATATATATATATATATATATATACATATATATATACACACGTGCTCGGAGAGTCGTGGTCTTTATCATTAATATCTGATAATTTTTACAATAGGAAACAGTTTCACCCGATGTCCGCTAACTTGCATTTTAAGCAGCGTGTTGGGTTCAAAATACCAACTCCGAGCTAAGATTTTTTATTGAGAATTTCTGAGAAGAATAAAAGATCAATATTTTATAGGTCAGGATTTGAAATTAGGACCAAGTAAAACCTTCTTCAAATATTATTCAAAACTTTTCATAAAAAAGACTACTTAACAGAACAATAACGATCGACTCAATTTATATTTTTTTTATTACTATAATTATATTTTTGTTGGAGAGATCTATAAAAGCGACATTTTATGCTCTTTTTACTTTCCTATAAAATAAATGTAAATTTCGGGTCCACCGCAATTGCTTTTGTATTTTCCATTTTCTCTTATAAATATCCGTGTGAATCCCGGACAGCGGAAAATCGCATTCATTGATTAATTTCGCTCCAGATTGAAATTGGTTCGATCAAATTTGATTTTAAATCGCCGTCTCTCTAAACAATGTTTTATTAATTAAGCAAACATAACTTCTAATTGAACATTATAATTTAAACACAAATTTAAATTCCTATTATCTATTTCCTTCTCTTCATATAATAAACATTTATACAAGCTTATTACGAATTAAAAAGAAGCTCTTATTTAAACGATCTAGTAAGAAGAAAATGATTTTTTTCTTAAAAATTTTAATTATTAACTTATAACCTCATTATACACATTATATACAATTTTTATCATCATAAAAACAAAAAACTTAAGCATATTATGTTAAAACTACCATAGTTACGTAATAAGCAGTAGCTTAAAGGGAAAACGTATTATTCATAGCTTACAAAAACGAAAAGGTACAGCCCAGAACGCTTTCTAGGTATGTGCATATAATGACAATGCGTAGAACTCAGAACTGCAGAATACAAAATAGACGAATACTAAGACAGAACTCATAACGACTGAACTTTTTCTATGTGCGCAACCTTTAAATAAAACGTTATTTACAGATATACCGCATACTACGGACAGATATTTTATACTATGATTCTGTGTTTCTGTTTCTCGCGGTTCTGTGTATTGAGAAAGAACCCTAAAAAAATCTAAATATTATACAACTATTACACATATCGCTATATAGCCCTAAAGTAAGCGTATGTAGCTTGTGTTATGGCTACTATGATAAAATAAAAAACCTTCTAATGGAAACAGTAGCCTTAACTCAGGAAAGTCAAATGTCACAGTTCCTAAGCAATCACAAGCTAATTCAATTTGATTTTCCAGAAAGCAATTTCAATGTTTGTTTGTGTAAGCCACGACGAGCGGAAAATCACTGGTTAATGGGTTAATCAGATATACGATATATTGATTTACCAGTTTCCAAGTTCTTTAGTTTCAGTAAACTTCCTCAAGTCCATTTGATAAGAGCTAAATTGATTTAATTAAATAACTATTAGATATTTCTGCTTAATACGACATAGTATTTGCTGCTATGATACATACTATTAAGTACCTATAGTATAAGCAAGATACAACTGATTGTCCTATTGATTAAAGCTTTCATAACACTGTGGTTTGATGCACGCCTCTGAGAGATTTTGCTTCTATGCCTTTGGTACCCTCATCTACCGAATAAATATACCCATTTCTAGTCAGGTCATTTGTTAAGTCACGATATCTATTTTCATAGTGTGGCTTTGTGGTCTTAAGCAATGTTTGTTCCTTTCGGTAAAGTAACTAAATTCTAAGTTTATTGTGGTCTTAAGCTGTTGTTATTTCCCACGATAAAGTAGGTATTTAAACTCTACAAGTAGATTCCCAATAATAACAAACATTTATCTATTGACTAATGGGATGATTTATGAACAGTGTCTCAAAATGTTTGCGTTCCAGCGCCTTGTGTCTCGCTTTCTTAGCCAGCGATGGCTCTTGAATACGAAAGTAGGTCTCCGTTTGAGCTGAGAGTCAATGGTTGCGCGCCCTTGACCACGTCGCTTGTGCAAACTTGACCTTTAAGCTGACGTCAATTGATCGTTTAATTGAAATTATTTAGAGTCATAAAGTCTGTCTATTTTATTTAATAGATATATAAGAATCTTTTTTCTCATTGGACCAATGAGCAATCTCAAGTATTTTGTTTGCCAATTTTGAAAACTCGTTCGTTTTAACAGATTACTACGATTATGTACCTAAATCGGCGCCTTGGGTGACATGTTAAACTTCCGAAGCGGGTTCATCTGACTGGTGTGAATCCAGCGGGAACCAAATCGGTCCAGGCAAAAGAAGACGAAGATGTAGCTTAATTCGGTAAAATGTAATACTGTTGTAAATTGCGATTCATAACTTGTGAGATGTGTTACGGTCTTGTGACAAGACAACTTGTCCGAGCGGCTGTTCGCAGTAAGCCACATTTCAGCCCCATTGAAAACTTAATTACGACTGTCCCGTCCCTAATAACTCCAACCTTCACCCGACATTGTTGCTCCAACGTTTTCTTAATATCATTAAGAGACTATTAAATGGAGTGTTACTTAGCCCAACAATGTGTGTATCCTTGCGGAAAATTCAACTCGGAATGGACTGTTTATTTTGCAACCCAAGTAAATAAAGGTAAGTTAGTTCAGGTTGGAACATAATATTGTTATGATTATTACATGGAGGTTGTAAGTGGCATCGTGAGGTATTTGAAAACTATTTAAGTTATTTTCCAAGAGCTTCCGCCTTTATATTTTCGAAATCTTAAGAATCTATTTTCCAGGTATGAAGTTAGCTAGTGCAGTTACGCTATCTCTGTAACGATGATCAGTTAACTCGGCATTGTGTTTCTTATTGATCTCTGTCTAACATGATATTTTAAACAGAGAGAGGTAATATAACACACATAAAAATATCATTGCTCAGGATTCCTACTATATTTCAATCCAGTACTGTCCAATCTTGGCCAGCTACGTTTTTATCTATCCTTATATATAAAAATTTACTTCGAAATTTTATTTTTGTAGAGGATACATTATTACTTAATTTGAGATCGATGAGACACAGGCAGGCACAGAACGGCTTAACATGATCTCCAGGGTAGCTATAAGACCACTGAGGACATAAGTACAATATAAAACGTAAGTACAATATAACGAGCTAAAAACAGTCATTTTGTTTTCCATTCAATAATGAAGTTATTTCCAAACAAGGGGACTAAAAACTCATTCGTATTTTTAAAAATCTGCTCCAAGAGAATTGGACAAAGGAAAAACGACACGATCGATCGGCAAATTGCTACTTTGAATGACTGCAAATTAGTGACCTCTGGCTCTTTCAAGTTTTTTTTTGTAAGCCGAACATAGTAAACTACTTTTATCATCAGGTTTTATGTCTGTTATTTACATTATCGTTTTAAGGGTCTTTTGAAGGCCCACCACAAGGCTGGGCACCTTCCTTTAGAGAGGAGATATGGAGCTTAAACTTACCACGTTGCTCCAATATAGGTTTACGGACTTGGAGTGGTAATGTTTTTATTTTATTAAAATGATATCAGTAAGTTTATCATAAATATATGATAGTACGACTGACCGTAAGCGACAGTTTAACGTTGTCCCCTAGGCAATCCCAACTTCAACCTACTACTGAAAAAAAAATTTAGAATAAGGAAAGCCCAATACTTCATATCACAGCTGAGACCAGGATTCAAAGCCAAGTTTTTATTTTTCTTTTGTTCTTCAAATTTCTACTTTCAACGATTTCTGTACAGATGTCATTTTTAACCGACGAAAAAAAACGGAGGAGGTTCTCAATTCGACATGTATATTTTTTTTTTATTTTTTATGTATGACCACGCATAACTTTTTACAGAGTAGTCCGATTTTGATAATTCTTTTTTTATTAGAAAGGGTGGTCCCATTGTCATCATGTTAGGATGATGATGATATCCTGGGGAAATTGAAGGAACTCTTTAAATTTTGGAGGCACGCTCACAGCGATTTCGGTTTTTGTCTCGGAATCGGTAGCTTTTTGGCTACTAGTGTCGTATAATATACTAGGACAGTATAGTATGAGTACGTTACGTGGCGATAAATTACTAAAAAGTAGGAAATAAAATTTTTTAACAAAAAATAGAACCGACTCAAAACGCACTAAGAAGTAAAAAATAACTGTGTCATTTAGTTGCTTTAATTTACTACGGTTCTATTTTTTGTTATTTTTTTTATTAATTTTTATTAATTAAGTAAGTTTTGGTACATATAATTGTATAAAATTTTGTTGATTCTTTACTGTGGGTAATATGAATATAAACATAATTAGATTATTTTATTCAAACGCTTTGTTTGCCAATAAATTGCGGTTTAACCAAATTAGCACACACTATCCGTGGTTGACCTGATTGCATGATATCCAAAAACCAAAATTGATCCGATTTCCATATGTATCTATGCACCTAATTACGTTTGTAATTATATTTCATAAATTATACAATTAAGTAAATATTTGACTACCTTATCGGTAGGTACAGTGGTTTGCTTTTGTAGCTTCGAATAATAAAGTCTGGGTTCGGTTATAAGGGAAGGAGAGGTGGGAGATTGGTGGTACTAAACTCTCATTCCTCGGAGAGCTGTTGTTTTCGGTCGTTGTCATTACACTCTTATAATAATAAATATTATTAATATTTGACAGCCTGTATCAGAACAGCGTGAGTGAACTAGAATTCAAATCCCATACTAAAGAAACTATACAAATCGGCAGATGAATGATTATATTTTAATTTATAATTTTACATTTTTCTCTATGGATTCAAAATATCATCGTCATCGGTTGAGTACTTTACTTACTTATAAAGTGTAAAAAACTATAGGAAACAAAGAAGAAAACCTCAAACTTATAGAAGATTGATTCAACCAGAGACAACAAATAGCCAAGAACAAGTAAAAGCAACTATAATTTACTCGTACCGAGCATACACACACACGCAAACATACCGATAACCACACTATGAAAGAACCTTCTTCCTTGACTGGAAAATAAACAAGCAAAAATGTGCCTCAATTTTAATTGCTTAACTTTGTTCGAATGTTAATTAAAATAATTTTGCGAACGAGCTCAATAACTGAGTGTTCATATTACAGTAATTCAACAGCACAGCCGCCCCACGACATCCACTCTACGAGCAATATTTTACTTGACGTTTATCGCCGCCATTCAAGTTTCAATTTTGACTCATATCCTTGAAAGATCTAACGCTACTCCCTAATATAAAATTAATGAACAATTTCTTAGTAGACGTTGCCGAAATAAGAAATTCGAGTCACAGTTTCTTACAACCCGTTTATTAAAGTTTATTTACTAAGAAGAGGTACCTATTTATTTATAAATATTAATGTCGATTTTGACAATAAAATAGTTGTCATCATAGATTAGTGATTAATTTTGCTACTTAAGCGCAGCGAAACCAATCTGTAGTTTTCGTAAATTTTTTCATCATGAGTCGCTAGATCATTTTTGTTTTTGTCGAGTTTGTAAACGAGATTACTAACTGCAACTACCAAGTGATCGAATAATGCCGAAAACCGCCCATTTTTTACCTATTATGCACATCAATCAATTTTAAATAAAAATTCTCGTTTTTAAATAATATAGAACAAAATAAATTTTAGTCGATTGCAAATAGGTAAGAAGAATAGGAATATATTTATTTGAGAAGTTACAGATTAGCTTACACATTGAAAACCTGGCCCCTAAACTAGGTAAGCCCGTATTTTAGGGGCCAGTGTTTTACACAAAAATAAAAGAAATGTTTTACACAAAAAGAATAAAAAAAGAAATTCAGTTACAATAGTTAAAATAAAAAAAAATAAAAACAATTATATTGACCCAAGTTTATTTATGTGTGTGCGTATGTGCGCGTGCGTGTGTGTGTGTGCGCGTGTGATGTGTGTGCGTGTTTGTGCGCGCGTATGATATGTGTGCGTGTGTGTGTGTGTTTAGGTAAGTAAATTTTAATTTTTGTTCTAGCAAATGTTGTGGTATTTATTGAGGTAGGTAGGTTTTTATAAGATTTTTCGTCTTGTCGTAATCTAATCTAGATAGTAATCCTTTTAACTACTTTTTACCCGACTGCGTCAGAAGGAGGGTTATGTTTTTAGGGCGTATGTATGTATGTATGTATGTATGTATGTCCATTTCTTCGGCACGCGCTACAGCCTAAACGGCTGAACGGATTTTGACATGTGAGGTGTCGTTGAATTTGTCAAAATTGTGGTAGTGACATAGGCTATATAGATTTTCAAAATGGCGGCTGTAAATGGGGGAAAAAAGGAGGGATGTGTGTATTTTTTTCTCTTATCTTAGCAATATGGATACCACTTAAAAGGTCGTAATAAGACCATTTCAAAAATATAAATATCATATCATGTTCATATTACTTTTTTAACAAAAAATGGCAAAAAGTGTACCAAGTGTACCGTCTCATTTCTATACCATTAACTAAAACTAAAAAGTCAAATAAAATTATTATTATAAAAACGACTGCTAGAAGTTATGAACTGAAAAGAGAAAAACAAGGATCACTATATCTGTATAAAATTCTAAATACTTTATAGTGCCAAACGTAGTTTTGGTAGATCTTTCTTTCTCCGCAGGTTAAAGTATTTTGTCCCTGTTTGCAGCACCATAAACTTTTTAGAATTTTATACAGATATAGTGATCCTTGTTTTTCTCTTTTCAGTTCATAACTTCTAAGCAGTCGGGTTTTTTGTTTTTATAATAATAATTTTATTAAGACTATATTCAGAGAATTTAAATATGTTATTATTTAGTTTACTCATGTACCTATACAAGTATGGTGCTAAATATATGGCGTTATTAGCAAGTTATTAGCACAACATATCCTCAAAATAAATGGTAAATTAAAAGATAATATTAAATTATATTTGGACATTCATCATTATTGCAGTGGACCTTTCATATATAAACAAGTCAGTTTGGCTATCGGCGTAGAATAAAACGATAATTAAACTTAAAGTACCTACCCGTGTACAAGGCACCCATAACTACCTCAAAGGTCCCGGATTAGGAGGGACCGATTGAAATTGTGTGTATAATCGCTCCACTAGGCCGAGAGGCAATATGTTTACTCACTAAAGAGTAAAGCCTTTAATCCCGAAACTCTTTTGATTAATTCGCAGGTCTATACTGGATAGCCAAAACTTTCCAAGCCAGATCATTAGAGAAAAATACAGGGCCACAGATGGGGTTCATATCCGTTTTGGACTTTTTTGTACTTCGAGTATCAGAAAAGAATAACATCAGATTAATAAAGTTATGAAGTTGATGTTATTATTGACATTTGAATCTCTATTTGTTATCACTCTCATCTCCAGTTATGAGAGGCATGCAAGGCTCGTGGCAAGTGGAAAGATGTGGTGGATTACCTGTGGGAATGAGACGTGATATTATGTATGTGACATCTCCAAATTCTTTGCCCTCGCTTGGTAGTGTCGGCACAATATGTCATCTTATGACATAAACTTCTGTCATTCTTCTTCTGTCAGTCTTCCCATCTTATTTTTAACATACAAGACATATCCACATGCTACACACGTTACTTTTTTAAACTGTCTCTTTTCTAGTGCCTTTACAAATTAGCAAATTAATTCAATTTAATCATGTTTCTAGTACTTATACCATAACAGCTTAACACAGAATTTAGTTTAACTAGTAAGCGAGTAACGAGTTAACCACGTTTAATTATCCGTCGGGAAAAGCCAATATAAAGTTGGTTGCTTTCGCTGCGGTTAAGCGCTCAACGAGCCGCGATTTTGCTGTGAACTTTAATGTTAACTTCTACCAGCTATGTACACCTTCTTAAGCCTCGTAAGCAGAACCGCATCAACCATTAAAACTTAAGAAGTTGCATTCACAGCATTTTATTTTGTCAATAGATGTGTTGTTACGTAATCTAATATAACAAAATCGCTTAAAAATCTGTGTTTATTCTCGATTTGATCCAAATCGTCCTCAAAATCAGAAATTTATCTGAAATTTTTTGGGTCGCCAGCGTCAGTCACGTCGTCAATCTGCCTAGTGGGGGGTCGCCATTCTAGCACCTTGGCCCCTAACCTCCATCAGCTGTTCGAACTACGTGCCCCGCCTATTTCTACTTCAGTTCTGCAACTCGCTGAGCTATGTCGGTTACTTTGGTTCTTTTGTGGATCTCCTGATTTCTGTTTAGACTGAGAATTTGTCGTAGGCATTGTTTCACACCTAGGTGATAAATTCTAATTTCACGCAGAAGTCGCGGGCATTTGCTAGCTTTTATATAGACAAGTTCAGGTTTTAAACGATTTAAATAAATTGAATACCTACTTAAATAATTTCATCATCATCATAATTATTATCAGCCTATCAACAACGGGGCCAAACGTCTCTCCTTTTAGGAAACGAGGTATGGAACATGAGGCGGCAAAAAATAGAAATTTACCTGCTCCTGTCAATATAGAGAAAAATTATTGTTCAAGATCGTAACTTGATTTTTGTTATTATTTAAGGTTTTTTGGCGAAAACAAATTCTGTTCTTATTAATCTGACATAATTAACCACAGTTATTGTACTATCCTGTTGGCAATAAAACGCTTATAACATCGCGATTTAATTTCATTTTCACTGTTCGTCATAATTATTGGTTTTCGTTCATAACCCTCATTTGTAAAATTAATTGATGAGTTGCAAATTACGTTTGTAACAAAATACAAACCTCATTAATTTTAACAGAGCATTATCAAAATTGATTAAGAGTAGATATTATATAGATAATATCTATATTATCAATATAATATTCGACATTGTTATTTAATACAAAAGATTTATTTATTGTTATTGTATAATTTTTAAAATGTTATTTTGCAGAAGTTTACTAAGAATAATAATAATAATAATAATAATAATAATAATAATAATAATAATAATAATAATAATAATAATTTTTTTGGATTGGACACTACGTGTACCGTTGAGCAGGTCAAGGAGCACATAGAATCCAAGGGGGCACATGCTATTGATGTTCAGTTGCTACCCCAAAGAAAGGAATTGGACTTCAGGTCTTTTAAGATCATCGTGGCTAGACAGAATTTAGACATATTTTTGTCCACAGATTTCTGGCCTACTGACTTGGTTTTTAGAAGGTTTAAAGAACGTTTCTCTGCCGTAAACAAACCTAATTAATATGGATAGTACAGCTACTAAGATAAAAATGACTACGTTTAATTGTAAGAACGTTAAAACATCTTTGCAACACGTTCAGGACTTGTGTGATACGGCGGATCTGGTCGCCCTACAAGAGACCTGGCTCTTGCCGCACGACCTCGGCATGTTAGATTCTATCCATAGCGATTTCAGCTGTGTGGCTAGATCCTCGGTGGATCTCTCTGCGGGCGTACTGAGAGGCCGTCCTTACGGTGGTCTCGCATTGCTTTGGAGAAAATCTAAGTTCCCGAACGTATCGATTGTGAACTGCTCTAGTGATAGGATTATAGGTATCCGAGTGGTCAATGGTGTTCAGTCTTTTATGGTGTTCAGTGTTTACCTACCGACTGATAAACAAGAGAATATTCCCGAATTTACAGACTGCCTTGCCCAGTTAAGTGCTATTATTGAAGAAAATGACATATCACTGGTTTACCTCTTAGGTGATTATAATGCACATCCCAGCGCCAACTTCGGAACTGAACTATTGACTTTTTGTGTGGAGCACGAGCTTCAATGCGTGGATATTGATATGTTAGGTATTAATTCTGACACCTATACATTTGTTAGTGACGCGCACGGCTCTCGTCGGTGGTTAGATCATTGCGTGGCGACCCAGGCGGCGCGCGACACTATTGTGTCTGTTAGTGTTTCATACGATGTGTACACGTCGGACCACCTGCCACTACAAGTTGAGTGCAAGATTGATCTCTGTTCCGGTCTACACACGGGCGAGACCAGAGCGCTGTCTATTGATGATAAGATACGTTGGGGTAGTAGAGATGCTAGTCAAATAGATAGTTACCACGAATATTGTAAGCGCAAGCTTGAGAATGTAAGTTTGTCTGTTAGTTGTATAGGTAGCGATTGTGACGACTGTTTTAAAGTTATTGACGAATATTACGATAGGATTATTAATATTTTACAAGCTGGTGCTGTCGAGTGTTCAAACGTGCGTCTTTCTAGAAAGGGAAAACGTGGACCTGTGACTGGATGGAATCTTCATGTCAAGGAAAGCCACCAACTTGCTCGTCTCAACTACAGGTGCTGGTTGATTGCTGGCAGGCCGTCCACAGGTGCTATTTATGACAGTATGGTAGGCAGTAGGAAAATATTTAAAAATAAAGTAAAATGGTGTATTCTTAATGAAGAAATGATTAAAATGGATATATTGGCTATGTACAGAAAAGAGAAAAATTTTGTAAAATTTTGGAACGCAACAAAAAAGTTGCAATATAAACAAAGTCAGCCTGTATCTGTGGATGGCTTGCAGGAGCCCAAGGAAATAGCAGAATTGTTTGCATCGAAATTCAAAACGAATTCTTTGCCAACAAGTAATTCCTTGTGTATAAAGCGCCCCCGGGAGACGGATGCCATGCAACCAGAGGTTGTTTTCACAATTGACGATGTGTCCAAGGCAGTGCGCAATGTTAGGCGAGGCAAGTCTCCTGGACATGACAATCTTAGTATAGAGCACCTATTATATGCAGGTGAAGTCTTGTGGTCCAAGTTGTGTGTGTTTTACAATTTATGTGTGAAACACGCATACCTTCCTGATCGGCTGATGAAAACAATAGTTGTTCCTATTGTCAAGTGTAAAACAGGGGACTTGGGTTCGTCAAGTAACTATAGGCCTATTTCTCTGGGCACCGTAGTGGGTAAGGTGTTTGAGCGGCTGCTGCAACCGGAGTTGCTGAAGAATGTGTGTGTAGATGATGCACAGTTTGGCTTTCGTGCCGGTGTCTCAACCGATTCGGCCATCGTCAGCCTTAAACATGCGGTTGACTATTACGTTAACCGTAACACTTCAGTTTATGCTTGCTTCCTGGATCTGAGCCGCGCATTTGATCTAGTGAATTATGAAATACTCTGGAACAAACTGCGCGGCTCAGGAGTCCCTGAATCAGTGGTAAAGGTGTTGAGTTTCTGGTACGGCGGCCAAACAAATCATGTGAGGTGGGTCGACACGACATCTGACGCGTATAGGTCAGAGTGCGGAGTTCGTCAAGGTGGACTAACTTCTCCTGACCTTTTCAACGTGTACATCAATGACTTGATCGGCGAGCTCAGGAGCACCGGAATCGGCTGTCATATAGATGGGGTTTGCTTTAATAACCTCAGCTATGCGGACGATATGGTGCTCCTCAGCCCATCGGTCAAGGGCCTCAGGAAGTTACTGTCAGTTTGTGAGAATTATGCCAAATCCAACGGGCTGAAGTATAATGTCCTGAAGACAGAAATGCTTGTTTTTAAAGCGGGAAAGGGTCCGGAGAGGGTTCCAGAAGTGCTCTTGAATGGAACAGCAGTCCGGGTTGTAAAGCAGTTTAAATACCTTGGTCACATTGTCACCGACGACCGCAGGGACGACCTCGACATGGAGCGGGAAAGGCGGGCATTGTCGGTCCGCTGTAATATGCTCGCGCGAAGATTTGCCAAATGCAGCAAAGAAGTCAAGGGCACTCTCTTCAGGGCTTACTGTCAGTGTTTCTACACCTGTCAGTTATGGTACCGGTACAAGAGGGTGTCCTTCAGTACCATAAGGGTGCAGTACAATGATGCCTACCGCATCCTTATGAAGTTACCTCGATACTGCAGCGCATCGAGTATGTTCGCCGAAGCGGCAATGCCCGATTTCTTTGCTGTTATCAGAGCGCGGATATCTTCCTTCTGGGAAAGGTTGCGCAACTCTGGTAACAGCATCCTCCAGATAGTCAGTCAGGACATAAGTAGCCCTATAATGACGCATTGGATCTCAGTACATCGAGATCCAAATAGGAAGTAGATTTAGTATGATATTTTAGATGTTCCTAAAATGTACCGTTTTTAATCGTATTATATTACAGTTTATATTATACATTTGTAATGTAACTTTGTACATAATGGGTTTTTTTGCCTCAATAAACAATTTTATTATTATTATTATTATTATTATTATTTGTACATATTAGATGAGATTTTATGAGCGACTCCGTAGCGACTACTCCCTTTGTACATTATGAATGAAGATGTAATAACTGCATACTACTTTATTCCCAATATTTATTATGCTGAAATGTTATAGTATGAAAAATATTACATTTAACTCTTAACAAATAAAATTACTACGATTTAAACTATCCGCCTCGACAATTTTTGTCTATATTCAAAAATCCGTTCATTTAGGTCATAATATTTACACACTTTTGTTGAATGGTCTTTAGGTATACTCGTATTTGTCTTCTACGACACTGTGAGCTCGACAAGTAGGATACTTTTAATTAGTTTGGAAAAAGAAATCAGTCCAGTCTAGATGTTGTAATAGCTACCTCTTTCGGGGATTTTAGAGGAGCTACAAAGAATTTGCTTTGTAGCCCAGCTGCCTTTTCATTGGGAAAAGCAATGCAAAATCTCTTATTGAAGGCACTAAAAATAAAAAAATATATAAATAATTAAATAATACAATTATCACACCTTTATAATAACATGAACGTAATATTTTCTCAACTTGCCAAGGATCGCGTCACAGTTCCAAGCTTCTAAAATAATTTCTTAACATAATATAATTCATGTAGATTTCCGCAAGGCACTTCAACGTCGTGAAGATTTACGCTCTTACAAATTAGTCTATTATGTACTCGTACATTGCATGGAGACACTTTCATAAAATTATGATGACGACTTTTCTAGAAATTATTCATTAAAAACTACGAGTTCTATTTATAGCTGAAATTAAATAAAAAGTACAAATATGTGCTATAAAAATTGTAAACAAAAGATAAGCATGTATTTTTCGCATTCAATAGATTAATGAATATCTTTTTAAGTACTAGGGAAAAATAAAAATATCAAGTTCTTTATGTATTTATGTATAGAAAACTAGGTACTTGTTTAAATAAATATTCTTTCGATCTCAATAAAACAGAGACTAATGTTTTCCTTTATCATCATTATCAGTCTATTAGCGGTCCACTACAGGGCCAGGCCTCGCTCCTTATAGGAGAGGGTATATGGAGCGTACACCCACCACGCTGCTCCAATGCGGGCTGGCGGGCTTTCCTTTAGAGTACGCTAAATTGTTACATGCAAATTGACTTAAAAATTCGTCCTTACCCAGGCTACCCTTACCCTACAATTACATTTTTGAGAATGGTATGTAGTAGGTACCAAAGACTTAGGTGGGATTCCGAATTATATTTAAGACTTAAGAAAAATATGCAACGTCTATATAACCTTAAACAGTATAGACTTGCAGCGATTTCGGTTTTTGTGTAAGTATCGGTAACTTTTTACTACTATGAGAGTATAGTACGAGTAGGTTACGTGTCGATAAATCACTAAAAAGTAAGAAATAAAAATTTTTAACAAAAAATAGAACCGACTAAAAACGTTCTAAAAAATAAGAAATAATTGTGTCATTTAGTTGCTTTAATTTACTTAAGCAAATCTATTAGTCGGTGCCAGCTAAGGTTTCTACTTTAAGGACGTTACCTAGAACCCACAAACTGCTTTACTACGTTAAATAAATGTTCCTTAAACTTGGCTGGCACCGACTTCATAGATATGCTATATGACTAAATGACGCAGTTATTTCTTACTTTTTAGTGCATTTTAAGTCGGTTCTATTTTTTGTTAAAAAATTTTATATTTAAATCCTTTTATACGTCACTCTTTTGCGCAAACAAAAAAAAGAAAAGTGGACCCGTATTTGTAAGCGTCCTTGCAACTCAACACCAAAGTAATGTCGCTAATGTAGATTGATAGCCAGAGAGAAGTGGTGGCGCATTCAAGAGCGGATTCTTCTAATGAAAATCTTAATTGAAATGAATTCTGTCGACACGCTGAGGTTTTTAGAAGAGGAAAGTTATAAATATACGACTTGGGTAGCATTTGGAGGATGTAATAAATACAACAAATCTGTAAATTTATTCAAGCAATTTATAAAAATCTATTTATTTGACTCACAATTATAGACATTATAATTTTTAATTTTTAACTTTTAACATTTAATATTTTAATGGACTTCAATACTACTACTACTTCATTAGCTCTGGGTTTTAGTCCAGGGCCGGGCTGTTAGATGAATATCTTAGCATTCCATGGATTCACCGTGCGGGTGCCGGGTCCATCGCGTGGCTTAGAGAAAAACTCCGAACAGAGCCCGAGACTTGTGACACAGGTGTAGGTTTAAAAGAGTACTCTTAGTGTCGCGCGTCAACACTCACTTCCTCTAGTTCAAGTTATTCTCCCTGCCCAGCCAAATTCGGAAGGACCCTAATAGTGCAGCTTTAGACCTTCGTTCCAATATGGTTACTGCACTTCTAGTAAGACCAAGGTCTTATAGCAGGTTATAGAGAGACTTCGCTGGTATACCTCTCGCACCCACATCTACCGCGTATAAACTAACCACATAGCCATTTTTAGTTAGTTAGTTAGTAAGGTCATAACATTTATTCACCTTGAATAAATGGTCTCTAGGGATGTTTATTTCCCAGGGCACTGTAAACTCAACAAGTACTATATGTTTGATTTGTTTGGAAAAAAAGAAATATGTCCGGTCTAGATGTCGAAATAGCTATGTCTTCTGGGATTTTATAGTGCTTTTCATACGTGTCAATTAATATAGTCCAATCAGGTGCAGAGCCCAGAATTGAATAAGGCTTGCTGGTGGAATTTGTACTTGAGCCTGCTATAACGAAGTTAGTTTGTCTTTTATTCGTAGTCAACCCTTTTTGAGCTCTAGCTACTGAAAGGCTTATAGCTTCACGTATGATTTCTAGTACTCTATCGTGGCGGAGTGAGTGAAAGACCAGGAGCACCTTGCATGCTACCAATAAGTGCCTTGCAGTGCCCACTGCCTCACCACAGGTATAGCAAGATTTTTCCGAGGCTTTGCCCCATCTTACTAAGTTACTCTGATCTGGGAGTCAATTAAAAGGCATTAAGATAAAATTTTAATAAGACAGGAGACCAATCCAATATTGAGCTTTACTTTATTCCGAAAAATTCTCAACAGAAATTATCAGCCCGAAGTAAGTTGGTATCGTTACAAGAGTTGAAACATTATGATCCTTAACTCGCCATTCCGCATTGGATCAGCGTAGAGGATCTACGAGTAAGCTCCATATCCCTGTAGCGGAATAGAATGATAATGATTTTTTTATGAAACTTTTACTGCCTCAATTCTGATTTAATTTTTTTTCTATCAATCATAAACCGCTATTTTTGACTCCATTGAATATTGTGAATAAATTTTATTGACATTAATGATACAAACGTACTTATGTATCGCTTAACTAGCATGATTATTGTGAAATTAATATGGACTCAAATTACTTGAAACAAAATTATCTAAAAAATATTTTTCCCTGCGAGGGCGCTCGTTTGTATCGAACAAGTTGTTTTGAACGCGGCAGTGTGAGTTGTTGAACCCAATTAAAAAGTTTTAACAAATGTCATCCAATTAACCAGAAGTTTAATAATTAAAATATATGTATCACCATGAAAATTAATAATGGCCTCACAGGACGGGGAAATATATTCACCTTAAACTTCCTAAGCTTAATTTATATGTTGTTATAGTAAGTTTCCAAGATACATCAGTATGGATTACACTAGTACTGAATTATCGTCTAACCACGAACACCAAATTCTGCTTAAGATAAGCAGACGATACACGACCAGAGACCGACACGATTCTTGACCGACACGACTCTAGACCTACATGTGTTGTAACCCGTTTACGTCGTATATTACGACTTTACCTGTAAACAATAATTAATATTTCATAACCACCTGAGAGTGTTTCATCACGGAGTGAAATACAATTATCCTAAGTCTACCAAAATGAAAGGTGGCTTGAGCTGCTGTATTCTAATAGAAAATTAAGGTCTATGACCTCTAGAGCAGCGATTCCCAAAATATATGCCATAGAAAAAAACACAAGGGTTACGCGAAAGTAATTAGGTAATCAAATCAGTTATTGAGTAGGTACAAATATTTATTTAATTAGCAAGTGATAACACACGAAAAATGCACTCTTGAATCCACCATATTGTTTCTCTCTAAATTATTTAAATCTCAGGGACAAATGTTAATAAATAAAAATATTGCATAATTTAATTGATTGATCATTTAATTTGAGATTCTCTTATCTAAAATTTTGGCTACCCCTGCTCTCTATATAAGCTGATGACTAGAAATAGTCGTTATTATATCATCCAAGCAAACATTCTAATAGCTTTAGAATCACAATAACAACTTGATATAGGTCAAGTTGCACTCCAGGCTTCAGCGTGTCAGACATTGTTGGATTGCGGCCTTGCTCCAAATTTTCTAGAGATAGCATTCGTGATGCATACGTGCATATACGCCCGCACTAACCTCTATTCTTTTTCGAGTTCATTCATAGACGGTAAACGTTTTGCATTGCACGAGTGTTCGCTAGCAATGAAAAACGCCAGCGGTAGGGGTATTCAAAAATTCTGCGCTGATACGTGCATTATGATTTAAAAATAAAAATTCAAGCAATGAAACTTTGCTACTACTATTTACTTTTTAATCCCCAACCTAAAATGAAATGCTCCTAAGCTTCTAAGCCAATGGACCGATTATGGCGTAATATTGACTTAACACGATTCTTAGCTATACTACTAATGAAAACCTAATTATCGAATCCGAAGATATATATCAGCATTTATCTATTGCGATGAAAATGATTTGTAACATAAAAATCGTTGTGCTATACTTAAATTTATATCTGTTTTAATGCCGGATAAATCTCATTATAGCCGTATTAATATAGAATAAAATGATAGTACGTGTATTACATAACTAATCTATAGATCTCTGCTGTCGTTCACACATGATTAAGTAACAAATATCCATCTATAGGTAAATCCATCCATGTTCTACATATTTGTCATTTCAATTTGGGAATTTCGACAAAATGTAGCATGTGTTATTCTGATATGTAACCTATATTATTGTGAAGTTTCATCAAAATCCATTCAGTAGTTTTTGCGTGAAAAAGTAACAAACACATACATCCATATAATATATATATAATTATTATTGTTTAGACTTCATCCCACTGCTGGGCAAAGGCCTCCCCCTTCTTCTTCCACTGTATATTATCTAAAGTTGAACGAGTCCACTGAGCGCCTTCGAAGGCAGTTAGATCGTCCTTCCACCTGGTGATTGGCTGGCCCCTTTTTCTTTTAGCGGCTCTTGTACACCATGACGTGGTTGTCGTACTCCAGTCTTCTTGTTATTTGTCCGGCCCAATTCCATTTTAATCTCTTTATTATTTTTCCTTTGTCTTTAACTTTACTTTTGAGCCGTACATGTTTATTTGTCACTATTTCTATTTAACATTAATAAGATTAAATTGAACACATTTCACTTTATTAAAATGTAAGGTAAACCAATCCAGTTGTGATGTCCGAAAATTTTTGTATCGAGTAGAATTACAGAATTTCCCGTACCCAACTTTGTCAATAGCACACAAAGAGACAGGAAACACAATACTATTTTATTGTACACCACAAATCTACATTACGCGACGTATAGCTAACGGTTTTCCGCTCACACATAAAGGGACTGGAGGTGAAGTGATACTATTTTCAGATTTCCTTAAATTTATTTCTTAGTACTTCTGCTGTCTACAAACTTATTCTCGTAAGTAAAAATAAATGAATAAATATTATATGACAATTACACACATAAGTAGATAGACTCGTACACACATAAGATGCTACTTGTATATAGCCCCAAAGTAAGCTTAAAGTAAAGTAGCTTGTGTTATGGATGCTACGATAACTGATGAATATTTTTATATATGTTATACATAAATACTTATAATATATGTTTATTTATTTATTAAACACCCAGACACTGGAAAACATCCATGCTCATCACGCAAGCATTTTTTCCAGATGTGGGAATCGAACCCACAGCCTAGGACGCAGAAGTAGGGTCACTACCCACTGCGCCACTCGGCCGTCCACTAATAGCGAATGATTGACATACATGTAGGTAATATGATGAGTGTGAACTAAGAAAATATTTCCTAAGGCTTAACGAAAAGGGGCTTCAAAATTTGGATTTCTATTCCGAAAAACCAATTTAACCAGACTAAGTTGCGGGCATCCGCTAGTTGTTTGTAATTTTGTTTAAAATGAGCCCTGAGCCCGCCAATCTGAATTGGAGCAGCGTGGGGGAAGGGCTTGGTTCTATGCCGTTAAAATAGACTGATACCTATTGTTGATGGAGACCTTCCAAGGACAGCGTATCTATGCACAGTGGTAGAACTTCCATACACAAGTCATCTCGTTTTTAAGAATGTACTTAGTTTAGCCTTAACATATGCTAAAAGACGTCTACAAAAACAAACATATTATGCTGTAGAGTATGGACACACAATCGAAAAGATGAAACTAGGTTTTAAAATGGACCTTTGTGCTTTAAAATGTGTTTTTTTAGTTTCTATTCATTCTTTTTTGGGAATTTTTGCTTTGAGCCCGGGTATAGAAGAACTGGTGCGATAAATTCTTTGACAATCGTCGAATGGTTCTAAAGCTATCGTCCCTTTATTCAAAAATGTATGAGGGACATTCCGATTTTGCTCTTGACGTGTGGAACGTGTGAGTAAATTTATCTGGCGTCGGAGTGACTTCAATGCGGCCTTTTCAGCTATGCTTACTGAGGCGGCAGAGATTTCGGTTGAAACTCTACGGTTATTATGTTTCATAATATAGTAGAATTTCTACTAGTGTATTCTATTATATGTATAGTATAGATATAAAAATATAAAAGAATAATAAATACATGTTACATATTGACTCCAATCACGCCTGGCGGTAAGTAATGATGTAATCTAAGATGTGAGCGGGCAAACTTGTAAGTAAAACTTGGAACGCTAAAACATCATCAAGGGCTAACTGTAGTCAATAAAAAAGTTAGATCTTCAATTCAATTGAAAGAGGTCACACCTTACAATATATTATTATTGAGATGTAGGAAAAATTAATTAACTACCGAAATCACCAAATAAGAATCACTACTTAATAATAATAAATACTAATGAATGATCCTTTGCTTATTGATTGACAAAGCTATATAACTATAAAAAAAAACAATAGTTATTACATTTTGTCTTGTTCACATTTTCAACGTTATATATCATTAAATAATTCTCATTATTTGTTCTCTTTCAAAGGACTTTTCATTTTACATAATGTGTTTTAATATAAACGAACGTGGATCTTTGTAAGCGCACGAGGCACCGTCAAGTTGAGTTTTAATTACGTGTGACGTCACAGGCGAAAGGGTATCGTAAAATCCTTTACAAGCTTTATACTCAAAGAACGTTATTGCATCAAACGAGTCATTGAGAATAATTCGGCAAAATTAAAAATTAATTAAATTTAATTCTTTAAAAATAAAATACGAGAGCTTGCTTTTTGTTTTATGCTACTTTCAAAAAAGGTTTTATTTAATATATCAAAGTCTTTTATTCTGGAAGAACTGCTATTTATTTGGTATAATCGTTTGATAACTTGGAAATATTAGGGTTTTATCAAAATCATCACCATCATTAACAGCCGATGGACGTCCACAGCTGGACATAGACCTTTTTATGGACTTGGTCAGTCCACCTAATGTGAACTAACTCTGCATTTTTTGACGCAAGGAAGGCCTTCCAGCACCTTAGACCTCCAACGTCCAATTTTCCAGCTAATTGAACCATGTGCCCCGACTTTTGCGACTCAGCTTTCTCGGTTTCTTTGGTACTTCTGCGGATCTCCTCATTTGATATTCGATCACGCAGAGATACTCCGAGCGTTGCTCTTTCCATCGCCCGCTGAGAGACCCTGGGCCTTCTTATGAAGCCCGCAGTTAGCGACCAGGTCTGAGATCCATAGGTCATCACTACCAACACAGTTATTTGATATTACGGTTTATTATAGTATATTCGTAACTAGTTTCTAAACTGCAATATATCGGGACGCTAAATCGCTTTTAACCATGGCTAAAGTCTACCACCAACCAATCTAGAACTTAGTTTTAATTCCTTAATTTCCCGAACTCGGAATCGTATCTAGGTCTCCTAATTTTACCTGAACTACGCCTGAGAGATGTTTAAAGTGTCTATTTGCAAGCTCTTTAGACAACTTCTAAGCAAGCGTTTTTCAAAGCATCTAGTCAAGATCATAAACGAGCCCTATCTATAGTCTAGCACTTTGCCCTGTAAAATCTAAACGAACGATCGTTCGTTATTTTTGATACTACGAAAAAATTCTATCAAAAATAACAAACGAGATAACAAATAACAGAGTAAATTAACTCAAGGGCAAAATAACTGAAATGGGAAAATCCAATTATTTTACTGACGGCTCTCAAAGTGAACTTAAAGAGTCCGTCGAGCAAATAATAATTTAGACCTGGTTTCAGCCCAATGATACCGTTTGCTTTGTGGATCAATGAACCCTTTTGTAAATTACTTTCGTTAACATAAAGGTTGTCGGTAGACAACCTTTTACAAGCAATACCTATATTATTACATCAATTGAAGGGGCGTATTCAATGTGGGTCTCTTAACCTTGAAATATAATTGCCTTCGCAATATATTTATAACTAGCGGTCGCCCGCAATTTCACCCGCGTATTTCCTGTTCCCGGGAATATCTGGATAAAAACTACTCTTTGTCACTCCTCATGAGTCTGGTTATAAGATTTTTACAAACCAATTGGTAGGTATAGAGATTAGCCGGAACAAACAGACATAAAAATTGTAAAAAAAAATTGTGTATGTACCGTACCATATGTACGAGCATATTCATATGTATGTTTACTACATAAAATGGCTATTTCCATATTACAAACAGACACTCTAATTTTATTTATATGTACCTATAGACTTGCGTTTCGTTAACGTTAACGGTTTCGATCGTGAAGTTCCCTATCCTCGGGAAATATTAGTCTTATTACTTGAAATTTACATAAAAAAATAGCGATTTTAGGCCAGTACATAAAATGTTTTCGTTTAAAATATGAATGCTGAACCCACAATCTCGGTCGGAGTCAGCTTAGTGCAGCCATTCGTTGTCGACTATCTTCTACAACGCTTCAATAAGTGTAAGGAAAGGGCGCATTGAGGTTTATTGAAGTGTAATAGATGTAAGCTTAATGTTGGAACACAGCCACGGACGATGTGTTATCGCTCTACGTATTTGTTATTGTTGTAAATGTGTTTTATAATATATGAAAACATATTCACGAGAAACAGTAACCTATATATTATTTTAGTATATAATATGTTTGAACAATATTTTCTTAGAAGTCCTCTCGTCGGTACAATGTTTAGATAGTGCCTATGCGATTTCCATAATGATGAAGTAATTTTTTATGATTATTTATTCTGAAATTTATCTTGCATGCAGATCTTAGATAGGAAGTAGGTAAAGTCCACTAGCATGCCTCGTTGACCACAAAAAGGCACATAATTCCGGTCATTATCATCAAAATGTGATAATGATCGTTACCAAGACAAAAATTACCAAAAATAATTATTATATAAATTATCAAAAATTATCTGTCAACACGCATTGAAAAAGCTAGCCAATGATATATTATAATATTCACACACTAAAATGCGCCCGCGGTTTCACCCGCGTAGTTCTCGTCCACGTGGGAATTTCGGGATAAAATGTGCCCTGTGTTATTCTGATGCGTAAGCTATGTTATTATAAATTTTCATCAAAATCCATTCAGTAGTTTTTGGGTGAAAGGGTAACAAACATTTTTTTTTGTCCTATATACAAGTTAGCCCTTGACTACTATCACACCTGATGTTAAGTGATGATGCAGTCTAGGATGGAAGCAGGCTAACTTGTTAGGAGTAGGATGAAATCCACACTCCTTTAGGTTTCTACACGACATCGTACTGGAACGCTAAATCGCTTGGCGGTACGTCTTTGTCGTTAGGGTGGTAACTAGCCACGGCGAAAGCGTGCCACCAGCCAGACCAAGACAAATTAAGAAAAATCTCAATCTGCCCCGCCGGGAATCGAACCCAGGACCTCCGTCTTATAAATCCACCGCGCATACCACTGCGCCACGGAGGACATCCATCCTTTCATACTTCCACCTACATTATTTCATCTTAATATTCATAATATACTTATACCAATATCCAAACTACATAGCATACACAGGTTAGGTATTACAAATGCACAGATTATCTCAGGCGGGGAAGTGCTCCAAACCTCAGATATGCAGCAATTGTATTCTCCGCTGGTCTCGGTACCGTATTTTCTAACGACTTCCGGTGCTGCGCTGCACTGAATATTTTACTTGACGTCTGACTGTTGCTGCATTAAATCGGAGCATTGCATCAAAATGAACCCTTTGTGACAGTTAGATCATTCTAATTGGTAATAATCTTCTTCTTCATGTGCCATCTCCACTACGGAGGTTAGCGAGTATTATAGCTATTCTAATTTTGATGCAGCAGCCCGGAACAATGATTTTGAACTCATCCCATACCATTCGCGTAAATTTTCAAGCCAGGATGTTCATCTTCGGCCAGGTCTTCGGCGTCCTTGGATCTTGCCTTGTATTATGCGCTGCAATATCCGATATTTATCATGGCGCATGATGTGTCCTAGGTATTGCAGTTTTCTGCATTTGCATTTCATTTATATACATTTCATTCTCTGCAGGACCGTCTCGTTTCGTACCTTGTCTGTCCATGATATTTAAAGCATGCGCCAATACACCCACATTTTGAAAGCTTCTAAGCGCTTGCACATAGTGTTAGTGAGGGTCCACGCCTCCATACCATAGAACAGCACAGGGAACAAAACACATCGCACTAATCTAAACCTGATCTTCAGCTTTAGGACTAATTTAACTTTGGCATCATTATCAACATATTTTCACGGCCAGAAGGCCTCGTGGTATGAGAGTCATATGAAGCTGAGCAGCTCCAGTACATCTGGTGGGTTAAGGTAATAATTTTAGTTTTTCACTAGCACTATCAGATACCCTCATAAACACCGTGGTGAGAAATACTAAAAAAATAGCCAGAACAGAACGTTGAATAATACTGTTCTAGAGGGCTGACAATAAGCTTTGACACAAGAACAAGGACGTAAAATATCTTCTTAAAAAAGATGAAGAGCACAAAATACCAGTAGGTGTATAATAATATCTAGAATCTAGAATGAAAAAGTAAGGCAGCGTGCGAGAGAGCTCGTTATTAATCTGATACATGAGCGCGAAGTGCTCTCCATTTGTTATTGCCGACACCTGTCAGTTGCTGGCAGTGCGTTTGTTTCACACACTGGCCCGCCGTGTGAAGTGATCCCACCATTTGTCCTTTACGAGATCCTTTTCATATTCGTCGGCCTATGTGGGCCAAAAATAGATTGTACTAGACTTTGTACAATAAGCAAAATAAGTTTGCTACAAATAAACTGATAAACATGTTTAACATAAACATAATTAGCGCAAAGATGACATTAAGCTCATTTAATTATGTTTATAAGATCGTTTAGTGAGATAACTACTTAAAAGACTACTACTTTTTACTTTTTTAAAAAAAAATATATACGTGTCGAATTGAGAACCTCTTCCGTATTTTTTCGTCGGTTAAAAACTTGAAATTAAATAAATATGAATACTGAGCCGTATTTCTCAGGTGCAGTATTTCCTTAACTATTAGCATTTAATGTGTTTTACTATGTTATTTTAGATTGAATACTCAGTTACTTACTCTGTTACTAACAGAGATTGTAAGCACGCTTTTATATTGTATGAGTAATCTATAATAGGATTTATAATCCTGTCCCTTACAGAAACCTTGTATTTATAGAGACATGTCTATAATTAATCTATTGGTAACTCTATACGACTAGATTAGGATGATACTGTGCTCAAAAGCTTTATGCATGCTATTGACATCATTAGCAAACCTAGTAAGGCGGGGCAGATCGAGGTTATATCTATAACTATGTTATTGACGAGGCTTTGTTATTAATGTTATTTTCTATACAACACTACGAGTATGTACTTATTTTTGTGGTCGAAAGAACTTTTTCTTATTATCGAACTTTTTGACGACCTCTGTGGCGCAGTGGTATGCGCGGTGGATTTACAAGACGGAGGTCCTGGATTCGATTCCCGGCGAGGCAGATTGAGATTTTTCTTAATTTGTCTTGGTCTGACTGGTGGGAGGCTTTCGCCGTGGCTAGTTACCACACTGCCGACAAAGACGTATCGCCAAGCGATTTAGCGTTCCGGTACGATGTCGTGTAGAAACCGAAAGGGGTGTGGATTTTCGCCCCACAACTAACAAGTTAGCCCGCTTCTTCTTAGACTACATCATCACTTAACATCAGGTGTGATAGCAGTCAAGGGCCAACTTGTAGTCGATAAATAAAAAAAAATAAAAAATCGGACTACGTATATGCAAAATAGTATGATGAATAATTAAAGCGTGATTGTGCTATAAAAATACATGGCCACATGGTATGGCAGGGATATGGAGCTTCATCTTACCATACTACTGTCATGCGGGTTGGTGGGCTTGGTATGTTAGATTCTGTAAAGATCATTATTAGATGTTATTTTTTAAATTAATTACAATTACACCTGATGGTAAATGATAACGCACTACACGATATCGTACCGGAACGCTAAATCGTTTGGTGGTACATCTTTGTCTACCACTGAGCCACGGAAGCCGACATTGTTATTCAGAGTATGGTGAATAATGACATAATCATTAAGCTAATTTATTCCAAAGCAAATACCTTAATTTAACATCATGATCCAAACTAACTTATATTTAAGTATTTTCTACAGTACTTACTTGTCTACAAGAGTAGCATAAGCTGACACCCCTTTAGCTTTTATGATAAACGAAGGTCTAGCTATCACAAAATCATACTCTATTGTAATAATATGAACTATAATATAAAATGTTATATAGTTTTCGGGAAAATAATAACATTATATGCCATAAATTAAATCCACGGACCTTTTTCATCTACCTTTGTTACGAAACAACATAAGAAATTGGCTTACAGTATTTTATTACCCGCCATTATTAACTGGCATTTCGAAGCCATCCAATATCCAAAGAAAGGCCACAATTCAATCAAAGCGGTATGAAAAATTTGTATCTATCGAATGTTTATTTATTTTATATTAATGGACCCCCGCGATTTTGACTTAAAATTAAAACCATTTTCCAAAATAAATGGAATATTAATATTATAAGGAACAACTTAGGTACAGTTGTTCCTTATAATATTAATATTATCTATCTGCGAGTGAAAATCTGAAAATAAAAGCTTATTTATAGCCTAACCAGGGACACAAACCCAGGACTATAATCCGAAATCGCATAGATTAACCACTGAACCAAAAGGCAGCCTAGACGGATATAATTATAGTTATTTTTTTTATTTACAAAATTTACACCTGATTGTTAGTAACGATGCAATCTAAGATGGAAGCGGGCTACCTTGTCCTGAGACAGATGAAATCCACACCCCTTTCGGTTTCCACACGACATGATACCAGCATGATAAATTTTGACGACCTTCGTGGCGCAGTGGTATGCGCGGTGGATTTATAAAACGGAGGTCCTGGGTTCGATTCCCGGCGAGACAGATTGAGATTTTTCTTAATTTGTCTTAGTCTGGCAGGTGGGAGGCTTTCGTAGTGGCTAGTTACCACCCTACCGACAATGACGTATCGCCAAGCAATTTAGTATTCCGGTACGATGTCGTGAAGAAACCGAAATGGATGTGGATTTTCGTCTCACTCCTAACAAGTTCGCCCGCTTCCATCTTAGACTGCATCATCACTTAACATCATGTGTGATAGCAGTCAAGAGCCAACTTGTAGTCAATACAAAAAAAACTTGGCGGTACTGTGAGGGTGATAACTACGACCACGACCGTAGCCTCCCACGATCCAGGACCGATAAAGAAATCGATCCAATCTGGAATCCAACCCAGGACTCCGTCTTATAAACTCACTGCGCTTACTGTTGCGCCACGAAGGTTGTCGAAAGTAGGTTTTATTTAAATCTCCATATGAACTAAAAAGGTAAACACGTTTACAGGCCTTATCGATATGCACCAACCCAGTTCCGAATAACGAGGTTTCTAAAACCGATTGAAAATTCATGACCTCCAGTGGCGAGTTAAAAAGGTTACCGCTATATTAACACGCCTCTAATTCTACCTTTCGAACATTATACGAGTAACTGCTATTAAACATTCAACCCACTTGCAAAATAGGTCACCAATCCCCACGTAGCGAAAATAAAGTTTAATTATAAAATACTATTTTTAACATCTAATACCTTTAAACAAGCAATTATCTATACTAATAATATAAAGCTGAAGAGTTTGTTTGTTTGTTTGTTTGACGCGCTAATCTCAGGAACTACTGGTTGGAATTGAAAAATTTCTTTTTGTGTTGAATTGACCATTTATCGAGGAAGGCTATATAACATCACGCTGCAACTATTAGAAGCGAAGAAATAATGGAAAGGGTGAAAAAAACGGGGAAAATTATTCATCCTTGAAGGCTTCCGTTGCGTGCGCTGCGAAAACGGTTCAAGATACAAAAAATATATATATGAAAGAATTATTCCTCCTGAAATGATTTTAAAAAATGTCCACAACAGTATATGTCTATCTTTTAAGATTAACTCACTAGGACCGTTTTTATGGTAATCAAATTTGGTCGAAATTAATGCATTTGTTAAGAGTTGTATCAACGTAATAATATTAATGTACTATAATATCGTACAATATTTAACAAAAATGTAGTACACGGGACGGGACAAAGGATATTGGTTGACGGGAAACTATAAAAAAATTAAATTGAGAGGGGGAGCGGGGAATGAGCACAATTTATATTTATAATTAAGAGGTTTTCACGCGGACGAAGTCGCGGGCGGCTGCTAGTTTTATACATAGTTAGAAACAGCAGAAGGGTTGTAAAATAAAAATACAAAACTACGTTACAGAGCAAAGAAAAGCACTTTAATCAGAACAATTATTTATTTACAGACATCAATAAATATAACAAAAATGAAACAGCCTCACGGTAAATATCAAAAAAGATTAACAAAGACTTATTTTACGGTAATTATCGCTTATACGTTTTTACAAAATAAACTAACAGAATAACGGCTTATGACCAGAATACTGTCAAGAATGATCGCATTTCAACAGGTTGTCCTTTATATAGCCTAAAGAGTGAGAGAGAGATATCGTCTCTCTATTCTATGATTTTAAGAGGGGTGTAGAATTCTGCTAAATCGGTCTCTCCTGACGGCGGGTCGTGCTCAGCCCAGGCATCTCCGGAGATGTGACTGAGACCAGCAACACCAGTCACTGATGTCTGCACCAGGAGCCGCACCGTCAGCCGATACCAGAGACTTGTAGAGCTTGAAGTGTGAGACCTGCACTGAGTGAGTTCAATGCACGTCGTCGTCATCAGAACCCGCATAGGATACGAATAATTTAATAACTATGGAGACCTTTGGCCTATTCTGACACTCATCACGCATTCAAGGCCCTCGATCAAAATTACGCTTCCACTACTCAAGGTAAATAGTTCGCTTTCCAAAACGTGCACATATCTTCTTACTACATTCATCATACATTCTCATACTGAAGTTGCAAGTTAAACCATAGTAGATACGTGCGCAATATCGGCGTGCGAAAAATTTCTAGTGTTGCTCTTCCGGCTTTTCTTTCCTCTGTGCATAGTATAAAAGAGCTAAGTTCTCGTATTCTTAAATCTAACATTTGCATAACCTATGCTACAGAGGCTCTAGAGAGTTGGAAGGTCAGGTGTACCAATGCTGATCCCAGAGGAACGTTCTGCACAAAAACTTTGGGATGTCCCATTGGTTCAACGGACACATAAAAATTTGATTCAAAATCTTACAAGTGCTACAGATCGAGCTAGGCTTCTAGCTTTATTAGAGAAAGAATCTGGGTACTGGCTTCATGCTTTGCCAACAAAAAATCTCGGAACATTTTTAGATAATGAAACTTTTCGTGTGGCTCTAGGCCTCAGGTTGGGAACACCACTGTGCTTAGAGCACAGATGTCCATGTGGAAAAGAGGTAAATAAATTTGGTATTCACGGGCTCTCATGCCAAAGGAGTAGAGTAATAAAAAGGGCTCTTGCCACCATAAACGTTCCTGCGCTAATCGAGCCGTCAGGAATAAGCCGGGATGATGGCAAGAGACCTGATGGATTGACGCTGGTTCCCTGGGAAGTGGGGCGGGCCCTAATGTGGGACGCTACTTGCGTTGACACATTGGCTCCGTGTCATATCAGGGAGACAGAATCAAGACCGGGAGCCGCAGCAGAAAAGGCTGAAACCGGTAAGTGGCACAACAGTGAAGTGACAGAGAGTTACATATTTGTTCCTTTTGCCGTGGAGACCCTTGGGCCATGGAGTCGCAGTGCCAAAAAATTCTTCCGTAATATTTCACCGCGCCTAATTGCCTCAACTGGTGACCGAAGGGCTGGCTCATTTTTTGCGCAAAGGATTAGCCTGGCTATCCAACGCGGAAATGCAGCCAGTATTCTTGCCACCATTCCACGTGGGCATGATTTGTATAGTTATTAGGATAAGTTAGCTTAAGTTCCTTATTGTATTCATGCACAAAGTATTTATGATACTTATTTGGATAAGGATTAATACATGTAAATAAGCTATTACTTTTGGTTGAAAGTATAAGATAAAAAATGGTTATTGTTGGTTATCCCTAAGAGATAGATATATACCATAGCGTACTTTTTTGTTTTTGAATTAATACCGCACGAAAACGAAATCGGGGACGATTAATCGATTAACCTAGCTAAGGTTTAGCTAGCTTAATTGAAAAAGCAAAGCTAGGTCAAGCAGGTAATTTATTTTAAAAGAGAAACTGCTGAGTCTCTCTGTGCCTGGCTCTTCTCTCGGTAGAATCTACTATTCAAACTTGTGGTACAGTCATGAATTTAAATAAAACCTAAATAATGAACATTTTTCTGCGATATTTTGATATAAATTCTTACTTTTAGCTGAAAATAAAGAAACATTACAGTTATTATAATAATGCAGTACCTAAGTATATTTAACAATATAATATCAATGTTTACGCAAAATGATGGAACAAACGTATCACATGCATAACATCATATTGATCAACATCATTAAAACAACGTCCAAACAAACAGATTTCGCTTTTCAAAACGTTGATAGATCGTAAATATTTGGTATACTAACAATATTATTACGTACTAATAGTAACGGTTCAATCGCCATATCAATTCAAGATTAATATCAAATACATTGTACCTAACTATTTGTTACTATTTGATAACGTCTTTACCCAGCAACGGATTGCTGATTCATTTTGATACATTGATTGTGACAATGTATACTAAGCCAACAATAAGACTAAATATTTTTTGACCTATTTAATCTAACCATCCTAAGCGACTGTGTATAGATGTTATTATAAATGCGAATAACATTACATTGTAATAATTTATCCAAAATATAAATGCTGAGCCAACGTCCATAACTTCGTAGAAAACTATAACCCCCGTACTGCAGAGAAGAAAATACTCCTTCTATGAAAAGCTATATTTTCTAAAATCTTTCACAGTGAGCTTTTGTGTCACTAAAGGAAACTTACAATCAAGTTACAGTTGATGTAAACATTCTATCTATAATCTTGATAAAATAATTACACAGCTGACACGTCCATTCTACGGTAAAATAATTTACCTCAAATGAAAATAAAAAAAAGGTAGCCATAGTATACCATTTTTATGCAGTCATGAACGGTCACGTTGCATTTGAGCGTCACGTATTCACGAATATTAATTCTATTTTTTTGACACATTTTACTATGTGATAAAACACAAAAGGACATTGCCAAAAATTGTATGGAAGTGTACCCCAGACTGCTCAATAATGATATATATGTCATTAAATAGTGCAGATTTTCTATTTACAGAAAAACAAAGTTGTATGTAGCTATGCAGTCGCAGGAAAAAGTTATGAAGGTTGAAAAACTTAACTTCTCATACTACGACGACGGTCACGTGATTCAGAACACTAAAAATCGATTAAATTTTTATTATTTTGATATATTTTCAAGTGATTGCCATGAAAAATGGGTAGTTGTTTAAAAAACATTGTGTATTTAAATAAAACAGTTAAATATGAACATACGTTTGGACAGCCTGGGGCTTTTAGCAATGTCCTTTTGAGTTTGAAGTGCCTTATACTTTAAATATAATTTTGAGTAAACGCCTTGATCCGACAAACAAACGGGAGTAATAAATGCACATTCAGATTACTGTAATAAGGGATTACATCCGGCGAGGATTTTCCGCAAAATCCTCCCAGTGTTCAGTCTCACAGTTGACATTTATCGCGGACATCGGAAATTCAATTATAAACCTGCCTCGCCAGCCGCCCGCCCCGGCGACCTCGCTCGCCACGCGTTTCTCTTTGACCTAATTATAATTTTGTATACCAATTTGCCGTTCCTTGTATTTAGCTTTAGTTATAACATATACCTCTTAAAGTTCTTCCCGACTATTAGTACATACAAACTAAACGTGAGTTTTTTTGTTTTTATGCCTACAATTACAATACTACAATTCTGTATACCAATTTGTCGTTCCTGGTATTTAACTTTATACATAACATATACTGAGGTTCTTAGAATTAAAATAAAGTATAACGTGGACTTATAAGACGAAAGTCCTAGGTTCAATTACCGGCTGGGCCCATTGAGAGGTTTTAAATTGGTTCAAGTCTAAATGGTGGGAGGCATCGATCATTGCTAGTTACGACCCTGCTGGCCAGACGTACTTTCAAGTGATTTAACAGTATGGTATGATATCGTGTAGAAACCGAAAGAGATGTTGATTTCATCCTACTCCTAACAAAAAATAAAAGATTATTAGAATCCTAAATATTATTTATTATTATTGTTTCTCTTTAACCGGATTATAATTTTTACACCAATTAGCTGCTCCTTGCATTTAACTTTATGTATAACTTATATACCTACTACTAGCATATTTTTTTAACATTTTTTGTTAGAAAACCAGTCAAATGTTATATTTAAATCGAAAAAATACTTTACTACTAAACTATAGTTAAAAGCTTTTTCAATGAATCTACCATTAAAATATTTTGATGTATTACAACTTACTGAGATAATACGTGTCAAAATAAAAATCGGTTTACGGACGATAATTTTACTTGATAATTTCATAAGTAAACAGTCGAACGCTTAGGCTGATCGTGCCTCTATCGCTTGTTCCGCGCTCTCACTTTATTATATAGGTAAGCAATTTGAAAAGCATTAAGGAGTATTATAAGATATTTTTTTATGTATAATGTATAAAACGTTGGGCATAGCTTCTTATATAAGTTACCAAATATTCATACCAAGCAAGTAAGTCCTGGTTGCCAGCTTTCACCCCAGCTTGTAGTGTGTTCCATGCCTAAGGAATCGTTACGGATATCCATAATTCATTTCGGTTTGTATGCTCAAGCTTCAACTGAAGATTTATTGTACCGCAACTTCGTTTGTATATATACGGAGTTGCGACGATCGCCCATGACAAAGTTTCACATAGAACAAGCTCACTCGACCATATTTTAAATAGACATAGTATCATTTGTGTATATTTTGAGAGCTTGAGCTTGTGTCAGAACTCGGAATAGTAGAACCATGTTGTAGTTCGATTGCAATTATTTTTGACTTTAAAAATGAACTTAAACATTATATTCTATTCAATTTTGTTTTTAACGTTTTATAAGAAATAAGCATATTTATTAAATTACCACCACATATTATATTATATAATTACCTATGCGAAATACCACTGACTGGCCCATCACGAGATATCCAAGATTCGATTGACTTAGCATAGTTAGTCATTTCGCGATGCAGACGCTTAGTAAGAACCGAAATCTATATACTCTTACGGAAACGGTGAAACCGTAGAGAACAGCAGCAGGTAGGTACCTACACGCGGTATACCATAAAAAATTTTTAACAAAAAATAGAAACGCCTTCAAAACGCAACTAAAAAGTAAAAAATAACTACGTCATTTACTTACTTTAATTTACTTAACCACATCTATGAAGTCGGTGCCATCCAAGTTTAGGTAACGTCTTTAAAGTAGAAAGCTCGGGTGGCACTGACTTTATAGATGTGATTAAGTAAATGAAAGTAAGTACATTTACTACTTACTTTAATTTACTTACGTAGTTATTTTTTACTTTTAGTTGCGTTTTGAAGGCGTTTTTATTTTTTTTTAAAAATTTTTATTTTATACTTTTCAGTGATTTATCAACAACGAACATACTAAAGAACCTACTGGAACTAAACCATAAGTACCAATATTCACTAGCTAGTTATAACATTCTGACAACCCAGCAAATGTGCCTATAAAGTTTGAAGAGTTTCCTCAAGTTTTCGTAGATCTCATCATGGGATCATGACTTAGTAAACATTAAACCAACTGGAAACTATAACCTTTCAAACTTCTCATTGAGACATATTAATCGAGCCCAATCACAAAGTAGTTACTGTAAACCGTTAAAGAGCTTCCTCAGCTGTTCTTCTTCTTCATCGCCAGACTCTCTATGACAGTCACAGCCCATCTAAATGTGAAGTTCTCATTGAGACAAATCAATCGAGCCCAAACACAAGGTAGCTACTGTAAGCCGTTACGGAGCTCCCTTAACTGTACTTCGTCTTCATCACCAGACCCTCAATGACAGTCACAGCACGTCTAAATGTAAAGTTCTCATCAATACAAATTAATCGAGCCCAAACACAAGGTAACTGCAGTAAATCGTCAAGGAGTTCTCTTATATGTAGATCGATTCCATCATCAGATCGACTCCAGACCTTTATCAAATTGTAGTGCTTTTAAATACTTATCGGATAAATAAACAAACGTACTTGTTGTCCCTACAATTTTTGAAAGTTCCCCTCGGTTTCTCCAGGATCCCATCATCAGATCCTGGTTTCCTTGTCATGGTACTTTCCAACAAAAAAAGAATTATCAAAATCGGTTCATAAACGACAAAGTTATGCGCGAACACACATAAAAAAACAAATATATATACGGTCCAATTGAGAAACTCCTTTTTTTTGAAGTCGTTTAAAAAACAAAAATATTTACTAATTGTTGCAAGTGAAAATACGTAAATAATAATGAGAACTGCACTATTATAATTTTCGAAATTCCACATTCAATTTTTATTTTACAGTTCATTGTTATTTCCTACGTTTATACTCATTAATAAGCTTTCGTGGTTGCATGTATTTATTCGCAATTCGGAAAAGCTGTAAAAATATGTGAACATTATATTAACATCAGTACGTGACCTCAAATGCATTAAAAAAGTTGTCATTGATTCCATTTATTCAGTAAAACTTTGTTTTTATTGTTATTATTAAGAATGGTTGCTTAACAAAAAAAAATAAAGAATATGTACCTACACATATTACAATTACATTATATTTAACTGAGACTGTACTATTTCTACTTTTTACAATTTCAAACAACGTAGAAAGTACTTTTAAATCGAATGTTATCTCTGTCTTTGCAAAGCATAAGCAAAAATGTTGTTGATTGGCTTAACTATAGCGTCTGTAAAGCAAAAGATGTGACGTAACAGAGAAAAGTGACTGAAAATTCTATCTTGCATTGTTACGAACAAACGACGTATGTGATTAGGTTGCGAAGATGCAGGAACTCATGGTAGTCATACCAAGAAGGAGAGTTTACGAATTAGCTTAGAGGTTTGGGAGCATTTAAAAGATTACAGAATCCAATTTGTATTTCAAAGATTCGTTGTTTAATCACAACATCAGAAGTATATAAAAACGTGAAATGCTATTTACAATCCCCTCGGTATTCCGCGGAAACGATAAAATTAAACGAGATGGTTTATATTTTACGATGTTAAACGGTGGTCCTTATTAACTACCAGAATTGATATTGCCCAACAGCAATAATCCTTAAAAACTGAAAAAGATATATACCAACACACTCATAATTTATTTATCAGAAAATTATATTTTTTCTATATAGAAAAATATTAATGCTTCGGAATAGTGGGAGATTTAAAATGATAATCTGAAAGACGCTTATACACATTTATTTCATGATAGACTACTGCCTCTCAACCAACCATCGGAATCGCACCTTAAGGTTTACGCACCTTTAATAGTTAAGGTCCTTCACAAAACACACTCTCCGACATTGTAGATACAATAGTTTAGGTCCAGGAAGGTATTGATCATAAAAATCAGATCTGGCCGATGAACAATAATTTCTATTAAGTTAAAGCAAAGAGAAATTCAATCTACCTATGATTTTGTTTCAAGGAAATCAAATTATTTTTGTGACACAAGCAAATTTTATTATTAAGTATTATAATCAGCTGCCAAGAAAATTGACGATATTTGCTTGACGCAAAGGAAAATCGAAGCGATCGCTGAGAAAATTACTGGCCACCCGGCGTGATCTATAAATTAACGACCTTTTCAACAGGGAATTTTAGACTTTGATTTTTCTGTCATTGAATTTATTTTCTTGATAGGTACCTTTCATTTTTTCTATAGAGAAAAATTTCTCTAAAGGATGTTTTATCAGTTAGCAAATTGTAACTGAATCTTAGTTGCAAATACGAAGTCCTTTAAAAGTAGTTCTTTATAAGTGAGCTTGTCTAAAGAAAAACTACTGCAACGCTTATTTTTACAGCATTTCCGAGAGAAGCATTTTTTGTATCTCAGTTTACTGGTAGTTGTTCTACAGGCATATCTGTGATTCTTCCTCTTCTCTTCATGGATAAAAGACAGTGTGTTGAAAAAATACCCAGGTATGACATGACCGCGTCTTCGCTGCTGGATGATGGGCGCTAAAACTCTTCCAACGAACTCAATGCAGTTGGCGAAGCACCATCTGGACCACTCTGCCTCAGCGTCAGAGATCAATATTAAAAAAATACTGCAAACATACGTATAAAAGACATGCTATTTTGAAGTTCGCTAAAAAGTGCCTTATGTAACTGTTTCGAAGTCCCATACAAAGGTAAACATTCGTCACATATAAATATAAACACAATTTACATCATGTTTTAGATCTTTCTAAAGGTTATTATACTTTTAGTTTAAAAGTATTAGATTGGCACGTGATCGTCTTTCGATTAGAACCCTATTATCAATGTTATGACCATAAATAACTCAAGTACTTTTAGAGTTTCGTAAGATAAAATTCATGCAACCATAAATAAATCTTGACTATCCCTAAACTCACACTTTCCCACTGTATTACATGAACTGATTCTCATATATGTGGCCCCTTTCATGTTTTATAAATTAATTGCTTTATATTTATCAATACACGAAGTGTTTCCCATTTATGTGGCCTCTTCGTGTATTGTATAATTTCAAAAAATGTGATTAGAATCAAATTCTCTTAAGAACTTAAAATTCCAATCAATATTAGAGTGGTATTACAGATATGCACGCAGAGCGATCCGAGTAAGTCCTCAGACAAAGTTGAGATCGATGGCATCTTTCTATTGAAAGATGGTCATATGCTCCATCCCGCATATAACGGTGCCCCGCTACCGGAAATGCTAGTTCTATGATGCCCGGGCCGAGTGAGGGTTACCGCAAAACGTCTATCTTAATAATTATAATATGATAGCCACATTTCGTGAATTCAGCCTCCGTTAATGTCTTTGCTAGTTGCTAGAACATTCTGCGTTTGACCGCGTCGCACAGCTCACTCAACCATTCAAAGAACCGACACGATTCTGTGGAAATAATCTAATAATCGAATCTCTTATTAGAGAAACCGGAGACTTACTAAATTCTATATTTGTTAGTAAGGATGCATAGCCTTACATGATGGATTATTGCTTATAAATCTCTTTCCATATATGCCTTCTCACACTATTTATAACCGAATAAGGCCTTAGTGTATCATATTCATCTCTCGATGAAAACAGAGGACACCTCACTCCCCACATTAGTTGACGAGCGCGCATCGCGTTATTGCGCACCACTGTCAAGCAATCACAGAGAGAGATATAGTGCACTACAATCCCGCAATTCGTTTTACGAACGTCTATTTGTTCGTCTCCGACAGCCCTCGTGGTAGCGTATAAATCTCTTTTAACATACACTGTGTATACAAATTTTCAATGAGGAGCGCTTCACAATTGTGCGTTCAATTAGAAGATACTTCTAATTACTCGTTTAATATAAAACACTGTTGTTTATCGTTTTACTATTCTTTAATAAAACACTTTTATATATTTTACATGTATATATATATATATATATATATATATATATATATATATATATATATTTATATATATTTTAATTATTTTTAGTGTTATTATATATGTTAGTATGTACGATTATGATCGTCACACTTATATAACGGAAAAGTAAAATCTAAAATTCCCTGATCAAAAAATCGTTAATTTATAGATTGGCCTGCAATTTTCTCAGCTTAGCTACACGAACCTTAAAGCTGTTTCGCAGGACCGGAAGAATTTTATGCACCTGACTGCCTACCTTCAGTTTAAATAAAACTAATGAAGATGATATCACAGAACTATTCTCAAATCACACTGTTTTCCAAGATTGAAACAGTTTTCGAACGGTCGCAATAAAGTCACCCCATTCCACATTCATCACACGCCGCGGCCGGTTGTGAGAGCGCGTTGGATGTTATTTGTACGGCTCACAGTCATACGGCTGCAAAAGATTACGTGTCAATGCAGTTTCACGCCGCATCGAGTATCGGGGTACTGAAAAAGCCTTCCATTCAATGATTAAATGAATACTTTTGACTGGACTTCTTCTTTTTAACACGTTTTTATAAGCTTGATGTTTTTAAATAGCGGAAACTTGGAACGTGATTTAACCTTTTTAAAATGTCGGAGATAGTTTATTCTCGGATTGATTCGCATAGATCAAGAACTGATAATATGATAATTAAAAAAATATTTTATTATCCTAATCAAGATTTTCAGGATTAGTGATTTTTTCCATATCTGAAAACACGGTGATATCAAAAATATGGATTTTTTGATAATAACGTAAAATGTTTGTCTGTCTATGGCATTGTAGCACTCAAACGAAGTGATGGACTGATTTCAATGCGGTTTTTTTTAAATTGAGAGCTATTTTCGTAGCGATAGTATATGCTATGTTTGATGGAAATCGGTCCAAAAGTGGCCGATTTTCTTCAAACATTTGAAAATGTAAATCTACTTGAAATAAATTTTAAATTTATTAAAATATAATAATCTCCGTGTGTAGCTTAAACTTAAGCTATTATATTACAATGGAACAAGATCCATGAACGTTGTATAAGAAATGCGATATGCGATTTTAAAAAAATCAAATGGAACTCTGTAACCTTGACATGACCAGAAAAACAAAAATCTCGTCATGTTGCGGATAAAAACGGAAGTAATTTCTTCCATTAGCATACAATTGCACAGACTGCTAAAAAGTACTCAATCTAGGTTTTTTTATATTTCTGGTCAGGCATAGTAAACAAAAATACATTGTGCCTTATAGGTACGTACAAAGACGAAAAAATAAAGTTTCATTTTTTTTTTTAATTCAGTTAATTAAAGTTACATTAATCCTAGAACATAACGAAGATAAGCTGCAAAACTGTACACAAACACGTCATTAAAGCACCTACTGCATTCTTTTGTGTATTTTATATAGAAGTACCTTGTATTAACAAAATAAAACAGTAGGTACTCCTCTAAATGAGAGAATGAAATTACTCTCCAAGACCTTTGAAGTGCAGTTCAAATATTTGCCGAGCAAATGACAATGTAATGAAGAAGCTTAGGGGGCTTGTCTAATAACTCTCACACTTTAATTAATTCTTGGTGTAACTCCTAATACAGTTTGCACTCGTGTTATAGCGTTTACTTTGTTAATTTTAGCCAAAATACACAAGTAACTCGGTAATAAATGTTTGCACAATAAAATCATCTTTATCATCAGCCTGTCTTTAAATGCTCTGGAAAATTTTAATGCTCTGGTAGAGTGAAAATCACGAAAGACTAGAAATAATCCTAACTGATTTCTACTGGTCATCTATAAGGACTAGTCTACTCTTACAGCATTTTTCAATTTAATTTTTATACATTCAGTTTCTTCATACCTAGTCCAAAAAACGGAAGATACCTACCTAATAAAAAGATTATAAGAAAATAGAATTAACCCGAATAAAAAGAACAATTTTTACCTTTGCTAGTGTCAAAAACATATTTTTTGTAATTTTTTTTGCTTTATGCCCCCGAAACAAATTAGAGGCAAAATCAAGTGGTCCACGTTTGATCCTCAAATTGCTACGTCTGCCAATAAGTAATTCTAATACTGCATATACTGAATTTAAATCAATATAATATAAGTAACTCTATTACGTTTTGTTTTATTCTGTCACACGATGGACCCGGCACCCGCACAGTGAATCTATGGAATGCTAAGATATTCGTCTCTCTCTCTGCACACGAGCTTAAGTACCTACTTATAATGTTAAAATTCAAATCTAATATCAAACTAAAACACATAAAAGATAAGAGTCACATCGAAGCAAATTTCACCGTAGTAGAAGTTAGGAAATTATAAAGTTGAGTATTAGAAATTTGGACGACTGAACTATTTCAACCAGGTGTGGCGACGAAAGGAATTGCAGACATTTAAATCCGTTAGGTCACTGCAGTCTGCACGTAAAATACTAAATTACCGATTTTCTATTATTCTTTTTGTGGTGAGCATAAACTTTTTTTTTCACTATAAATTTGCTCTTGACTGCAATCACACCTGATGGCAAAACAAGAAGAAGAATAAGAAGGCAGCAGACTAGCACGAGTAGGATGAAATCCACACCCTTTGGTTTTCGACACGTCCAGCAATATTCGACCCTAGGACCTCTGTATCTATTAATCCACCGCGCATACTGCTGTACCACTGGGGCCGTCAAAAGTCATAATTATTTAAATAAGTTGTTTCTTGTTTTACTAGCAACAGTGTGCGAATTTGTCCTCAATATTTATTTTAATTTGTTTCTTCTACAGCATGTTACGGTTTAATAAAAACACTCATGTTGATACAATTTCGTAACGTCATACTCGACGGATATTGTATAGAGTAGTCTTTCTCTATATATTTCAAGTAATTCATTATTTAGGTTAACGTTACTTGACCTGAGCAATCGAATGACACGCTGCCGCAAGTAGGCCATAGCAGACGTTGATCTTATTAAAAATTTTAATTAACATTTCCATTTTTGAAAATAACCGAGCGCTTACAATCTGTGTATGAATGAGGAAATATTCAAAAGCGTAGGTAGATCGTAGTAGAAAAGAAAAGCGCTACCTCAGTCATTACTTACGTCGGTACGCCCGCCTTTGTCTGTCTGCCTCGGCTGCACAGTTGGAGATGAATATTGAAACACGTATGTGCTACTGGCCTTATATACTAAAACAGTTTATATTAAAACTGTTTTTTTTATACAAATAAATAAAGTTTAATTTTAATTTCAAATTAATTCTGGTTAATGCATATTACATATGTACACACGATACCTACTTACATCAAAAAACGAATTTTTAAATTTATCATCTGTCCGTTTGTTTGTTCCACCTAATATCTGAAACTACCAGTCAGATTCTAAGAATTATTTTTGTATATGTCAACCAGCCAGTCATACGAAGGTGCGTGGACTTAAACTAACGGGAACTACACGGTAGAAACTGCGAGCATTCTCTATTATATTATTTTATTATTGCTCTTAATCGTCAGTAGACAGTAGCAGTAAGTGAAAGCTTGTGCAACAGTAACAATAGGGTACGTACCTAAAACAATTATTTTTTTTAATCATGAAAGTTTACCAGAGGAAGTAGTGAAAAATAAATTGAAACTTAACCTTTTTAGACCTTTATGGGATCATTTGATCTTTAAGTGAAAGTATATAGATGTGTTTATTAGTCACCTTAATTATAATTAAAACCCGTATACACTCATAACTCAAAATAATAGTAGAACTTTTTCACGTTAAACAAAAACAAAAAATAACTCGTGAGTTAATTAAAAAGTTCTACTTAGCGTCGATACAGTTACGGGAAAATGTTTTCACAACTCCGTTATCAAAAATGAATCAGTAAAAATTCGAAACTTTTCAAATCGTGGAATTTTATGTACTTTGTATTCGGCTAGTTACCGATGACAATTATATTTTTATGGTGTTTTAATAGGTAGCCTGCCAACCCACGCAATGGACCAGGGTGATGGGTCGTTATTGGACTATTAACAATGAATAGGTGAATTAATAAAAGATATACAGATCTAAGGTGACAGGTGTCCAAGCTAGCTAGCTAGCTAATAAAATATCAGTATTCCTCAGCGACCACACACTGTGACCGAAACACACTGTATTAGATACTCGTAAATATATTGATCATCTTTTGTTCCCGCAAGAACAAAACAAATTTCCAAACACTTCGAGTAACTAAGCAGGAAACTTGTACAAAATTGGATAAATTTTGTTAAAACTCTGTAATTGGGTCTTAACTCACACTTTTCCTTTGGCGGTGTTTTGCGGATGAACTCTCTCATTTACTGAGACAAGTAAGTATTAGTATATCAATCACTGTGAAATTCTCCCGTCTTTAAGGCGAGCTGATTCAGTATGATTGAGCTGAAAGATTTCAGGATGCTGTAAAATCTATTACACATAATTATCATTGTAAACATTTTGGTTGTAATTAGTCGTATTTCTGATAACATATTTTAAAAACACTTGATTTGACAAACTTTACTCGATAGAAAAAAATTGCGTAATTACTTATAAAAATATCTTAATAACCATTTCCCTCAGTTTAACTTTTTTTTTAATAATTACAATTGTTTGACAGATGTTATGTACCTTTATATTTTGTATATGAATAAAATTTTGATTATATTTTTTTACAAACTACGACCTTCTTTTCCGACTAACGACTTTTCTGTCAGTTGTACTCCATTAGACAGTGGAAATCTTAAAATCCTATGATCACCTCCCTTTAAAGCTTTAACATGTAAGCTTGACTTTAGTAATCTTGTAATGTATTTTACTCGTGAGCTTAGGAGCAACCTCGGTTACGTATTTCAATCAATTTCAAAATTCAATTTGGGTCCACTTAAAGACATTCATTAGCTAAAGATATACGTATATCTGAGTAGTATATAATTAATTAAAATTTTAGTAAGTTACCTAGCATACCTGACTAATGAATCAACTACAGACCGGAACTGAACTGCCTTAGTGATAATCTAACGGAATCGATTAACTATTTTGTGTCACCGTTTTTTGTTACCTAAACAGAATATTATGTACAATAATGTAAATATATGGCAACAATAACTGGTTACACTTTTAAAAACTATCCAATCTGAACGTTACCTACACCTCTGCGTTATCACCATTGTCCGTGACACCACTTTAGTAGCTTTTGTCTCTTGCTCTCCTATTCGATAAATTAACAAAACAATCAAAAAAGATACTTTCATCTCACATCAGATCATGTGATGAGATATTATGCAACATTTAAATGTTATAAATCAAATTGAATTTAACTTTGTGTTGACGTTTTAAGTAAGCACCTATCTCATATCTCTCATTAAATGATTAACAATTAGTTCTATTTCGATTACTTCCTTAAACAAGCTCGTGACATACCATAAATAATTACTTCCACAGGCAGTAACATTTCCATAAACAATGACATCTATCACAATGTTACAACAATCTATTCCAAGTCTGTAGTCTAAGACCAATCCCTCTGACAGTACTCATTTTGATCAATTAAGTACCTAATATTCTTTGCCATTTAGGAAAATGACACAAAATGAAACACAATGTGGAAACTATCGGATAGATACTTTCAACGATGTTGAATTTATAAAACGATTCACTTAAGTCCACATTATATTCAACGTGCTTGAACGTTTCTAAAAATAATAAATATTAATGTAAGTACATCAAGCCAAAAATTATAACAAGTATTAAGCGTGAAGTGGAATTTATTAAAACTCAGTAATATGGACCGAACGAGACAGGGTAAGGTTCCTACTATACTAAAGCCAAACTCGATTGAGAATGCTTGTCAACAAACAAATCAAAAATGAAGGTAGAAATCACTAATCATTTTACACCTAATTTTTTTAGTTAACTTGTTAATGACGAATTTATGACAATAAATTAGATTAGTAAGCTTAAAACTAATTAATATATTCAATATCTTTTAAATAAGATTTCATAAAAAACAAAACATAATTTTAAATTTATTAGTCATAAAATTTGTTGCATTTTCTACCTTCATTTTAAATTTGTTTGTTGACAAGCATTCTCAACCGAGTTTGGCTTTAGTATAGTAGTCTTGCGGATGAGCGTTTCTCGTTTACTGAGATAAGTAGGCATTAGGGCATTAATCTCTCTGAAATTCTATTTCCTTTAAATCCCCGACGTGTAATGTCTGGTATTAATGCTTTTACGAATTTATCCGTGTGAGAGTTTAATTTGTTCACTTTGAATTTTGTTCAGGCCATTTTATGTAGTAATGCCGTAATCATATCATATCCTCATTGATCATTTTTAGTAAACATTGGTTCCAAGCACTTTTAAATTAGAATTTAAACTATCGTGAGAATTTTTTTATATTATTAATATAAAAACGGCTGAAACTCACGTTACTGTTCGCGTACGCGGCGTGAAGCAACTGAGTTTTGCTGCACGCCGCGTTACAAAATCAAGTAAGCTCATGACTAAAGACATCGTATGGGTTCTAAACTAGTCGGACATACTCCGATAACAGTGACGATTAGTTATTCAGTCGTTTATACATCCATAATATAATCCATAATTTATAATTTGTTTCTAGGGACTATTGTCGGTTTCAATTAAATCCACTGAGAAAAAATTATGCTCTTTTAAAACAATCAAAAAGAAAATATCAGGGCGACTGTTTTTTTTGGTAAATTAGGATGTTGAATAAAAAAGCTAGTTTGTCAATGATCCATATCCAAAGGTTTTTCAATAATGTCTATTTTAAAGGGCTTTTATTTTAAAATTTCTGTTCCCGTTTGAAAAATCGTAGATTTGAGGCTAATGTAACATAAATTCATATAATAGACTATAATTTATTGATCAATCGAGATATAAGGGTGAAACAAAAACTATTTAAATTATTACTTACGTCAAACTTCGTACCCACAGTCATTTGTTAAACCATTGAAGAATAAGCTTCCAATCCTAACTGGCAACTCACAGGGTCCAATTACTAATTAGAGGTCTCCGTGACATAGGTAACTAATTTATTTTCCTCCAGGGAAGTGATCCTTTACATTTAGCTCAAGGGTTCTATTACTAATTTAGACCAAAGATAAATAGCGTAACAATATAGTTTTATCCCTAGTACCTATTCGGGCTGTTAAACAATGAAAGAAAATGGTAAAGATTTTGCTATGAACTGTTACAAATTCTAGGTAATTTATTATTAAATTAAATCTGTTATCGACCACGTTGTTACTGTGGTTAACCTTGACTGTTTGATTTTTGGGAGAAATATTGTTTTGTGGTAGCACGACAAGAAATGACTTTCTTAGGCTTCGGACTATCTTTGTACCAAATTAAATTCAAATCGGTTCAGTCCAGTTTTTCAACCGCTCCGGTTGGCACACAATAGTGCCAGGTGGTCTCCCTGGCAGTGTGGGCAAGGTCTCCGTTTGAGACAGTCCCGCTGTAAGTGCTGGCCCAGGCACGAATAGCACCAGCGGCACGATGGAGCGCCTTGCCCGGACCGAAAGAGCTCCAAATTCAGGGCAGTTCACCACCTGGTGGGTTGTCTGTTTGCAATAGCTGCAACGGACCTCGCCCGTTTCAACACATTCAAAGGATATAGCAATATAAGCCGCATATTTAACTCACAATTAGACACAAATAAATCAAAACCTAACGGGTAGTTCCCGTAAACTTAGTATCTTGAAATTTGGTGCGAGGCAACGTCATGTAGCACAGATATTGGAAAAATTACGAAATCTGTAAATATTTAGTTACATCATGTAATAAATATATTTTTAATAATTTACACTTACCCCCTTTTCTTATGAACGCGTAAAGATATTAAATTGAAATTCATATCAAATACTTGGCTCTATAATATCTTTAAGCTGTAACAAAATAAAACTTCTAAGTCAACACAGTCAAAGGATACAGCAATACAAACCGCATATTTAATTCACAATTAGACACAACTAAATCAAAACCTAACGGATAGTTCCCGTAAACTTAGAATCTGGAAATATCGTACGAAGCAACATCATATAGCACAGATAATGTAAAAATTACGAAATCTGTAAATTTTTAGTTACATCATGTAATAAATATATTTTTAATAATTTACACTCACCCCCTTTTCTTACGAACGCGTAAAGATATTAAATTGAAATTCGTATAAATACTTGGCTCTATAATATCTTTAAGCTGTAACAAAATAAAACTTCTAAGTCAACACAGTCAAAAGATACAGCATAAGCCGCATATTTAACTCTCTACTGCTCGCAGCTAGTCGTAAAATCTTGAAATTTTGCATGAATCAATGTTTAGGAATAATTCCGAAAACCTTAAAATTTACGGAACCCTCGGTGCGCGAGTCCGACTCGCACTTGGCCGGTTTTTTTAATATTCGATTACCTGTTTAAATTTTATTGACTCTATTTAATGAAATAATTGCTACATGATTATAATGAATTAAAAGATCATAATTTTCATTTTATTTTCATCTTATTTCGCAGTCACAGTCGCTTCTTACTTTTCCGTGTCTTTTAATATATACTACTAGAATACTTGGTCCGAACTCATATGTTTTAGTTCAGAAGTAGAGCAATATGTTTAATGGACCGGATGGTTTTCCGGCGTTTTCATGTTAGCGGGTTTTGCTTGTCTCGTGCCAAATATAGCCGTTTCTTATATGGCTTTACGTCGAGTGCGGAAACTTTGAGTTTTCTTTTTCTGATAGGTTTTTCCTTCAGTCCTAAGTAAGCAATTTTTATTTATATCTCACTTCTATTAACATAAGTCATTTTTTAACCGGCGAAAAAAAACGGAGGAGGTTCTTAATTCGACACGTATATATAATTGTTTTATGTATGATCACGCATAACTTTTTACAGTATAGTCCGATTTTTACAATTATTTTTTTATTAGAAAATTCACACTTCCATGATGGTCCCATAGAGTGTCGGTCGGTCGCCAGTCGGTGCCAGCCAAGGTTTCTACTTTAAGGACGTTACCTAGTAGAACCCACAAACTGCTTTACTACGTTAAATAAATGTTACTTAAACTTGGCTTTTTTATAGGCAAATTTTTATATGTAAAAACTGGTTTTAATTTTTTCATGATTTTCAGGTGCTACCTAAAAAGAATGTTCTGTTTTGACTTTAATTACAGTTTTAAGGCAGAAGATACTGTTGAGTGGCTAAATATTTCGAAACTAGAAGACTTCTGTGTTTCCACCCGCGGAATTCGATATAAAAAAATTAGGAAATAATCTATCTTATCAAAATATAAACAGCTGAAACTCACGTCACTATTGTCAGGACATGCACGACTAGGTTTTGAACTCATACGTGGTCCTTAATCATGAGCTCGCTTGTCCGTGTAACAGGGAGTGAAGCCAACTAGTAAAGCGTACTATGACAACAGTATCAACAATTGCGAAACCGAAGGGGATCGAACCGGTCTGGCCCTGGCCGTTAAAACTCCTTTTTTATAGAAAAATGGATAAGGAGATTAAACCCACCACGCTGCGACCCGACCCAAGATCCGAAGACCAGTACCACAAGATCTGAAACCGCAAGGCTAACCACTGGACCAACGAGGTAGTTGAATTTGTGTCGTTAAACTTACGGAACTTAAAAAGTAAACAAAGAATTTTGAACCTAATTTTTTGCATAAAAGTCAGATTCGAGGTTAAAGTCTCGAGTATTTAAATTTAATTACATCCGACATCAAAAGCTGTATAAAGTTTAATAAACTGCATTCCAAGTTGAAATATCACAGTGAGCATGTACCGGAAAACGACTCGTTGACAATTTGAAATGCTTTTTCTCTTGTATGAACAGTGAACAATAAGTGAGCAGTTTCAAACTTGATGTGGGGAGTTTTACTGGAATTTGTTTGCACTTGCAATTAGATATTTTATTTTAAGTTATTTTTTTATTAAAAAACTCAGCATATAGTTCATTCAACTCTATGTAGTCTTCTCCGTTCTCTTGTACTCATATGTATTCCATGCCATTGGGAATTATAATTTAAACCCAAGAAGTATAACCTAATGTTTGTTTGGTGGATATGGAATAGGAGCGCTTCACCTGATGGTAAGTGATGATGCAGTCTAAGATGGAGCAGGCTAACTTATTAGAATTAGGATGAACTCTAAACTCCTTTCGGTTTCTGCGCGACATCGTACCGGAAAGCTAAATCGCTTGGCAGTACGTCTTCCCCGGCAAAGTGTTAACCACGGACATTAGCCACGGAAGAAGCCGCTCACTAGCAAGACCTGGACCAATTAATAAAATTATCTACTGGCCCTGACAGGAATCGAACCCGGGACCTCTTTTTTTATCGACTACAAGTTAGCCCTTGACTGCTATCACACCTGCCGCATACTGATCGTGACTTCTTTTAAGTGCATAACAGAACTCCCGTCTGCATAGAATCTGGCATACCACGACTTGCATTATACAAAACTAAATAACTAGTTAATAGACGTGGCGTGTACGATTCAAGAAAATTGTAATATACCTACCTACAGACATTAGGGGGCATTAGTGTGTGTCCCCTAATCCCGGGTCATGAGACTGTATTTAACAACAAGTCCTTTTTTTTTTATCGACTACAAGTTGGCCCTTGACTGCTATTACACCTGATGTTAAGTGATAATGCAATCTAAGATGGAAGCGGGCTAATTTGTTAGGAGTAGGATGAAATCCACACCCCTTTGGGTTTCTACACGACATCATACCGGAACGCTAAATCGCTTGGCGGTACGTCTTTGTCGGTAGGGTGGTAACTAGCCACGGCGAAAGCCTCCCACCAGCCAGACCAAGACAAATTGAGAAAAATCTCAAATTGCCCCGCTGGGAACCCAGGACCTCCGTCTTATAAATCCACCGCGCATACCACTGCGCCATGGAAACCGTCAAAGTTTTCTAATAATTGTAAAAAATACCACTTCATCCATAGTTAACATTGCAGCATACTTTGCATTAAAGTGACGCTATCTCATTTCACCAAACGGTATCCGAAGATTCAAGATTATACAAACCGGAACATTCCCAGAATCAAGTGCCTACCTTTCATATTAGGTCCGCCTTCCCCAAAATGGTAAAATGAGGGTTAAATATTCATTGACTTGTAAATTGTTGGGATAATACGAAATTATCTGTATCGACGGCGTTTATCTACATTCACAGACAAATGTATCAATAGACACGACTTAGCTGAGAGGATAGGGGAGCATCAAGACCCTTATAGACCCAAGATAATACTCGTTTATAAATAGCTGCGCTTTGTAATAAATACAATTCACTTTGATACACGTATCTATTCTATATAATTTCTAAACTTAATTAAATTATTGTTAGAGGGAGTCGATATAATTACAATGAAAATGTTTTATTGTACTCGTGAAATTAATTAAATTCAATACTCCAGTACAATTAGCCTTAAATATAACAAAAAATACAAGAAAATCGCAGTAGGATGAAACCCATTGCAAAAGAAAGAGAATATCATAAAAATGAAAGGAAAGTTTTGCCGGAAATCGAGAAAATCTGTGTTTTACCCCTAAACCCTCAACTCCTACCCCTTCCCGACCTCAGATCTCCCATAATTTATTTTTCCTTCATTTTTATGATATTCTCTTCCTTTTGCAATGGTTTTTATCCTAAATCCGAAAAACGTCGTGTCGTTCGTGACTAATATTGACACCCACAAAAGGCACAACACAAAATCAAAATTGTATTCTGAAGTCCAATATAATTATGAAGTTTCTAATCGAATGTTAAAGAATACTGTAGGTACTCTAAATAAGACAGATAGAAGTATAGGTTCCCCTACTCTTACTCGGTTAAACAATTACTCTGCTAAAGTTACATAACACTGACTCTCGAGAAATGCGTGCAACTGCCAAAGAATTTAGATAAAATAAAATCACTATTGAATCAATTGCTCATTGAATATGCTAAACGGAAGATACAAAAATAATATAAACTAATTATTAGCTAGCGGACTACGGACAAATTAATAATATTCCAAAGAAAAATAAAACATTACGTTGTATATTTGATTGAGGATCTGGCTGGACCTTTAAAACCTTTTAATTGGTCAAACTCTACAATGACTTACTTACTAACAAACTTTCAGCTTTATGAAATGACGAAGTACTGGCTATCACAAAGCTCTTCGACTATAACCAGACTTTATTATACATAGATACATAATGGTAATTTTAACAATAGACAATTTCAATTAGGGCCTGAAAGTAAGTAGGTATGTGATTCTAATCTGAGACATATCAACAGCGTCGTCGCCCGTTGGCACTCGACGCTCGTTACTGTAAGGCCGGATGATATCGCTAATTGGCTTCCCTGGCTGCCGGAAATTGTATAAAGTTTAGCTAATGCGATACAAACGCAGACAACTAACAATGTCATTTAATTTTGGTTGAACTTTGTCTAACGGCGCTGATGCTAGAGATTTGTACTCTAACAACTAACGAACGCTACATTGAATATTAGTTCTCTCTCGGGATTGTGGATGTTTTGTATTTTGCGCGGGTATTAATTAATTTTCTATAGTTAATTTTGTTACACGTGTAAACCCAAGCCATTGTCACTATGCATTCGAACTTTACATACTTTTTTAATAATTAGTTTCCATACAAAATGGCTATATTTTGTATAAAGAATATTAAGTATATAGCATATTTATATTGTTTGCTTTTTTCCGCGAAAAAAAGACGAAATCAAGCAGTAACACGCACCCAGACTCATTTTTGAAAATCCTTCGTTACTTATAAACAGAATAACTAATTTTACGAGTTTTTCGAATCTTCATTCATCAGTTTATTAAGAATTATTTAAACTATGTCAGCTTTCATAACAAAAATACCGAACTGTAAATGGTCCAGCTGTTTAAAAATATAGACGTACAGATAAACAGGTAGACATCGTCCCGAGGGTTAATAACCAAACGAAATATTACAAATATCAATACTTGAACCTTGCTCACGAGATTACCGCCATGTGGAATTTTGAGTCAACTATTATTGTTCCGTTAGTCATTTCAGTCAATAGTCTTTTTGCGAAAAGCTTCGACCAACACCTTAAGAAGCTTTCACTTAATTGTTGGATCAAGGCAGTAGTCCTTGAAACGGCGCGTATTGTGAGGAAGTTCCTCACGCTGGAGCCCTGACCACCGGTTGCTGGGGCCCGCAAAGGCCCCGCAAATGGAGGACATTTTTTTCTATAAATTTTTGCGTTCGGCAGCGTTCGACATCCGTCTATTAAATATAATTATTAAATATATTAATTTTAAATTAAAAATTAATATATTTATTATAAATTTAAAATATAAATTTATAAAATCAAAATCAATTATTTTATTAATTTAAATTAATATTTATAAAAATATACTTAAATTAAAAATTTTAATAACCAATTATATGCTACAATTCCATCAGTATTTTCTTAAGACATTGTCACGTTCAACTATCGTCAGTAAACCGACTTTACAGACAACCAATTTTTTAAAAAAAATATGTAATTAAAAATAAATGAGAGTATAATATCAAGAGGGATATTACAGAGCATTAGTTATGTTAAACATGGTTCATAGCCCACTAAAAACTAATATAAATGGTTGCGTGTCTAATATCCGTTTATTCCTATGTCGCGCTCTATTTTACATTTAATTACGTATCATACCACGCCTAAAGAAATTTTCGTTATTACAAATTTTTCTAGGAAAATTAATTATACCTACACGTTACAAAATGTAAATTGCTCTCTACGAAAGTTCAAAAAGTACGAATAATCCGTAATGTTAATCGACCTTCTATGTCTTAAGCTTTTATCTACTTAACACAGGCAGGAGTGCCTGGAGGAAAGAAGTAAACAATTTCCAAATCCTTTTAAAGACTCGATAAGAACATTCTGGGGCAGATTCAATCCGAATGTTTGCTTGTCAATGAGTAATTTTAAGGTAAATAAGATATTGAGGTTTTGCTACACAGCGGACGGGACGGGGCGGCTACGTGACGTTGCGACTATGACGTGAGTTATTGAGTTGAGATGTATTTGCATATATAGAACACTTTAAATAGAAGTTCTGATTAAAGTAATCTATCTATAGCACAAAGTGTATTTCTGATTGAGATATTAAAAAACAAATTGTACATTTCAACGGCGCCGATTTTGCTTCGCCGTCCTGTCACCTCCGCTTTGTGACGAAATCACCAGCCAACCCACGCACCAACAGCCACCATAATCTTCATAGTCCAATAAGATGGTTAGCCACCAAGTAACACATCCTACAATACGTTGTCCTTCAATAAGTTGTTTTTTTCAACAATCGCCCTTTTTATCAGAAAACAACAATGCTGCTTGGCAATGATGTATTTTTAGCAACATCATCAGAATGGGTCAAAAGGCACAAGCAGGAAAACAACATTAATCAAAAAATCAACACATTTTAATTACAAACTTTCTTAATTTAACCAAAATGAAACAATCTTACAATAAACACAATTTGAATTTAGTTTTAAGATATTGGTCAGGCAGCATTTATGCCTACGCTAGAACTGGAATTGATAATGTCCGCAATTTAATAAAAACGCCGTAGAGTACATTATTTTTTTGATCTTCGGCTGTAGACTCTAGCCTTTTAAAGCACAGGGTTCAATGCTGCTAACAGTATTGTGATAGTTACTTAACAAGCTTTACCCAGGCTTCTTTCTATTCTGCTCATACTGTTACTCAAATCTTTTTTCAAACTAAAGAGCAATAGATAAACAATGCCATTTCATTTACTTCTGAATGAAACCAATGAGTGCAGGTTTCATGCCCCTACATTTCAGTGTTGCAGGTCATGACGTACTGGTCCAATGCAGTGGCAAAGCAAACTGGCATGTACTTCTAACTTGTGACAGGCGAGTTCGCCCTGCACTGTTTGCAGCAAAACCACATTTTCGCTCGCAGTTTAAAGGTACGAGCATATTATGTCGGGGCGCAGCGCAAAATCCGCTCGAATCGCTTGTATGTATTTCATATGGAATACTAGATGACGCCTACGATTTCACCCGCGTACTTCCCGTTCCCGTAAAAAAAATCCGCTAAAAAAGTACCTAGTCCATGTAATATTCTGATGTATAGATAAGCGGTGTTATTGAAAAGTTTTATTAAAATCCATTTAGTAGTTTTACATTCTTACAAACTTCGCGTTTATAATATTATTAGCATAGCAAACTATGCCTGGACGCAGCTGGTCGGATTATTTCGCTGCGTGTTTTGGTACATGCCACGCCATTCGCACCGTCATCATAGTCGCCACAGTCCTACGCAACAGTATAGGTACTATACTCTTTTCGTCAATACGCTGCGACCCGGCCAGACTATCGTGCTTAGTACGCATTTTGCGCCGCAAAGCGGCTCGCCCGACCCGTTGCGACCCGACATAGTATGCTCGCACTTTAAGCTCCATTGAAAACTTAATTATGACTGTCCAGTCCTCCGCTAAATCTAATGTAACTCAGCACCATGTCGTCCCTATACTTCCAGTGTTATTTAGAGTCAATTAAATGAAGTGTTTCTAATAATATTCGACGTTGAAAGCTTGTTGGTTTCGGACAACCCACAAGTTTTTGAATTGTTTGTCAAGGTCTAAAACTTGTTGTAATATCAACATTTTACTCCGCTGAAGTCTTAGAATTGTAATGATACAGTATGTATTTAGGTAAATGTATTCGTACATATTCTGAGTTCTAGGTAGGTAATATTACAAATTCTGGAAATTCTCCTAAACACATTAATATGGATTTGAGTTCTATGGTCAAAAACAAGTCCATCACACACATTCTAAGCTGTGCTTAATTTACCAGTGAAAGTTTTTACCGTTCAGTTATTCTAGCGATATTTAGCACATTCTGACGATTAAACAACTATTTACTTTGATATAAGTAGGTGTACAGTTGAGCTTTCAAAACGAATCGTTCTCGAAAAACTGACATTTTTGCTTACGAGAAAGAAGAAAAGAAATATTACTGGTCTGCTGTTGCATACCGGTCCTTTGGCTTCATTTATTTGTTTAATAAAATGGCCAAATTAGGTACGAATCTACACTATCTACAGACAGAGGTTGTATTAATTTGTCCAGAATATGTAACGTTGGAACTCTGAATATTATCTACTAACTTTTAACTGAGCAAGCCAACACATTAACAAGTCGGGTGCATCCCAGTAGTCCCCATACCGTAGTTCTATAGAACTGTTGGGATATTTTCCGGGCTGTCAAATTATATATATCCCAACAGTTCTATATAGAACTGTAGGATAGTTTTTGCTCTTTACTTTACTTATAGCATATAAGTACAGTACTGTATATTATTTTAATTAATATTTCATTTTGTTTTTAACAAAAAATGTCCCTTGCGACAAAAGCTAAGTTGTAAAAACCAAGTAGTAGTCGTGTCTAAAAAAATATTCTCTTATTTTAGAAGTTACAGGGGAGGGACACATTTTACCACTTAGTATGTATCTTTCGCGCAAACTATTCAGTTTAGAAAAAAATTATATTAAAAACCTAAAGCTGTATTCGATATAGTATGTTTATAGATACTCTCAAATTTAAGTGGGCATTTATTATTGCAATTAAAAGAGATTCCATATTAAACTTATAAAAACTATGGATATTTTATATGTAACGTACAAACAAGATGTTGATATCGACATTCTAAGCACTAATATGATGTATCAACAGTTCTATAGAACTAAAATTAGGAGGTACTACTGGGATGCACCCAACAACTCAAACTTATAATGACACCTTCAGCATATTCATAGACCATAACAACGTGATATATAAAGTTAAAATTATTGAGATACACACATTGGTAAGAACTAACAAGCCCGATTTTGATAACTCCCCAAGTAAAGAAAGTTGGCATAGAGCATTTTAAAATATTTCTTTTATGTATACACCGATAAAGCCACGGGGAAAACCTAGTCTACAATATTACTATTATAATATGTAATGAGAACACACAACAACATTATGAACGAATAACTGCTAGAACATTTTAGTTCTCGCAAATAAACAGACTGTATATATTTGTAAATTTAAAGTGGTTTTCCAAACCTTTTCGTCTAGAATTGTTCAGGATTTGTATTCCACGGAGTTCGCGAGGTACCGGTGGAATATTAACCGGGTACATATCGAGTCTGGAATAATGTGGAGTAACCCCCGCGGCGGAACGTACATGGGCGACCGATGTTTCAATGCATTTCACCTCTACAAATAAAATGTTTTTCGGGATTTGAGCAATGTAGTATTTATATTTTAGGGTTGACACATACCTATACATATCCAGTTCAGCATATTTGTAAATGTCGAAATAATATTGAAAGTTATCAATACATCAATCCCTGGACATCTGCTACAGGATACAGGCCTTTTGTATGGACTTCCGAACATGACCAAGTCTTCTCCACCTATTGACTTCCTGCGGTTCTGGGTGTCGTCAGTCTACCTTGTGTCACCAACACAAGGTTTTCCAACGATTTTGGCCTTTTAAGCACCTTGGGATACAATCGTCTGTCGGCTCTTCAACTCATGGGGCCCGCCAATAGCCAATCCTTTGCGTTGCGGATTTGTTCATACAGAGAAACAAATATGGCTCACTCTATCGCTCAACAAGTGACTCTGAGCCAAAGAACCCCTAGTTAGCGACCATTGAAGTGTAGGAAAAAAAACACAGAAAAAATTCTCTTTGAAAATAATATATAAACTTTAGCTACGCTGAGTAAGCTATTAAGACGTGTGAAGCTAACTCGTTTTATAAAAGCTACGGGTACCTTTCTTAATAGACTCGACGACAAGGTAAAAGTTCTTACATTGGTTAATTGAAGTTTTGAAGTCCTTCCAGCTGAACGCATTCGAACTTTGAACCTGTTGGTTGTTAGTTGTAGAACGCTGACGAAGTTTATTCCTATGTGTACTTGCTGGATACAAATGTATTTGCGAAGGCAGTCTATAGTTTTTAAATAGAAATGTACATAATATTAAAAACTGTGGGATCAACGGAAACTCAACCTATGTCTCTTTGGCTAACGCGCCTAGAATACCATACCAAAGCCAAACTCGATGGAGAATGCTTATCAACAAACAAATTTAAAATGAAGGTAGAAAATGCAACTCATTTTATTAACCGACGAAAAAAAACGGAGGAGGTTCTCAATTCGACACGTATATTTGTTTTTTTTTTATGTATGACCACGCATAACTTTTTACAGAGTGGTCCGATTTTGATAATTCTTTTTTTATTAGATAGGGCATACTTCCAAGGTGGTCCCATTGTCACCATATTAGGATCTGATGATGATATCCTGGGGAAATTGAAGGAACTCTTCAAATTTTGGAGGCACGCTTACAGCGATTTCGGTTTTTATCTCGGTATCGGTAGGTTTTTGGCTACTAGTGCCGTATAATATACTATAACAGTATAATACGAGTACGATACGTGGCGATAAATCACCCAAAAGTAAGAAATAAAATTTTTTAAATAAAAATAGAACCGACTCAAAACGCACTAAAAAGTAAAAAATAACTGTGTCATTTCGTTGCTTTAATTTACTTAAGCATATCTAGGAGTCGGTGCCAGCCAAGGTTTCTACTTTAAGGACGTTACCTAGAACCCACAAACTACTTTACTACGTAAAATAAAGGTTCCTTAAACTTGGCTGGCACCGACTTCATAGATATGCTTAAGTAAATTAAAGTAACTAAATGACACAGTTATTTTTTACTTTTTAGTGCGTTTTGAGTCGGTTCTATTTTTATTTAAAAATTTTTGCGTAATAAATTTAAAATTATGTTTTATTTTTTCATAAAATCTTATTTAAAATATATTGAATATATTAATTAGTTTTCAGTTTACTAATCTCATTTATTGTCATGAATTCGTCATTAACAAGATAATAAAAAAAATAGTTGTATAAAATTTTTTAACAACAAATAGAACCGTCTCAAAACACACTAAAAAGTAAAAAATAACTGTGTCATTTAGATGCTTTAATTTACTTAAGCATATCTATGAAGTCGGAATAACACAGTTATTTTTTTCTTTTTAGTGTGTTTTGAGTCGGTTCTATTTTTTGTTAAAAATTTTTATTTCTTACTTTTTAGTGATTTACCGCGAGTTACGTAACGTACTCGTACTATACTGTCATAGTATATTATACGGCACTAGTAGCCAAAAAGCTACCGATACCGAGACAAAAACCGAAATCGCTGTAAGCGTGCCTCCAAAATATGAACAGTTCCTTCAATTTCCCCAGAATATCATCATCAGATCCGAACATGATGACAATGGGACCACCTTGGAAGTGTGCCTTTTCTAATAAAAAAAGAATTATCAAAATCGGATAACTCTGTAAAAAGTTATGCGTGGTCATACGTAAAAAAAAATATACGTGTCGAATTGAGAACCTCCTCCGTTTTTTTTCGTCGGTTAAAAATGATTAGACTACCTTCATTTTTAATTTGTTTGTTGAGAAGCATTCTCCATCGAGTTTGGCTTATATATTTATAATAATTTTTTCACTAAGTAATATAATCTCATAGTATTTACGGCGACCTACGCATCCTCTCACAGTTGATAAGAAAATGAAAACATTTTTACGTGGATGGATTTTGGTATGGTTCCAAAATATTACGTTTAAGGGCAACTTAGTATTTTATTGCGAAGGTAATATTATTTTGACGTTGTTTGATACATCCTGGCAAATACTGCACGTGATGAGGACTGGCCTATAAAAATGTAATACCTAGGCGACGAGGCTGCACATAAAACTTGCGAGATGGGAAGGTAATTCTCGTAGACATTACGGAAGGGAATATTATATACGAAACGATTATTATTTATTTAGATCTTATCCACACAAAGCTATAGGCATGACATATTGCAGCCCCTTTTACTTATTTAGTTATTTTAAGTACTTACTAAATTTAGCAAACCAAGCTATAATCTAATATATGAAATTTCCCTTTCACAATGTTATTTACCGTACTCCTCCGAAACGGCTTTAGCAATTTTCACCAAATTTTGTATGCGTATTCAGCAGGTCTGAGAATCGGCTACTATCTAATTTTCATCTAATTTTTTTTTTTAATTTTTAATGCAAAACAGCGTTTGCCGGGTCAGCCAGTATTACTACACATTTAAGCAAAATACCACTAACTGACTTATACGAGATAACCCTAGGCCCTCCCACAAAAATCTCTGGTATTGTACAAACTCTATAATCAGGAATTTTGTGATTCCTCCTTCCATTTTAAGAAAACTTTTTTATTAAATTAATTAAAATAGAATTATAAGAACAGTGTCTCCCGCGTAGAGTTTCGTAGATCATGTGCGTAGATGCTGCATCTAGAGGTACGCCATCGTAGCATTGCGTAAATGGTAAGATGACAAGCCAAAGTGTACGTGCGCTACATGTAAAATAAAATCATTATCTCGCCAAAAACATTCTGTAAAGTAAAAAACTTGGCCGTTGAACATTCTTTATACGTTACTTTATACCCTTCAACGGCCAAGTCACACAACATTAACTATAATAATAAAGAAATCGCAGTAAGGAACCTTAGACTTGGCACGACTTTGTCTAGATTTCATTACTTTTTAGAGATAAACCAGCAGCTCCATCGAGACTTAGCTTTTTTTACAGAATGTTTTTGGTGAGATTTCTCTTCTTTTTGTAGAAACTAGCAACATGGGCATATTGATTTATTTTTTTAGATTTTCTTATAGCAAACATTTTCAAGCACAAACACACACACACACACACACACACACAGTAGAAGGATGTCGTAAACGACTTTAACGCGGGTGGTTGCCACTTCGTCACATAAGGTTTTTGTAAAAACATACGAGTACGTAAGCCCGTTTTAAAATACAGTCAGTGCCATCTAGCAACGTGTGTGGGTTTTACTGCCAATCTTAGTTCAATGCATTGTATTTTGACCAAATTTTGAGCTAAATTAATAAGTTAGTGTAATTTGTTTATTTAAATTGTCTAATTCTGCCTCGTTGGTCTAGTGGTTAGCCTATGTGGCTTCGATCACGAGGTCTTGGGTTTGAATCCTGGGTCGGGTCACGGAATAATTTTGACTTTTTCATTCTTCTATCAAATTGTCAGTACTTTCCAAACTCGGAGTCGGGAAGTTGATGGTGTTACACCTCCGTGCCTCAGAGAGCACGTTAAGCCGTCGGTCTCGGTTACTATCACCAACATCTGATAGTGATCGATAATAAATGCATGCAGAGCATTATTACCCTAAGCCCGCAAACCCGCATTGGAGAAGCGTGGTGGGTTTTCGCTCCAAAGCTCCCCTCCCATATGAAGAGAGACTTGGCGCTGTAGTGGACCGTTAATGGGCTGATAATGATGAAGTTGTCTAATGTTCGAGTAGAATAAAGTTAACCGTTCGACTATTCCTTCTTGTAAACTTGTAAGTTTTGTTTTATCGACTACAAGTTGGCCCTTGACTGCTATCATACCTGATGTCAAGTAATGATGCAATCTAAGATGGAAGCGGGCTAACTTGTTAGGAGTTGGATGAAACACCCCTTTCGGTTTCTACTCGACATCGTACCGGAACGCTAAATAGCTTGGCGGTACGTGTTTGACGGTAACTAACCAGCGCGAAAGCCTCCTACTAGCCAGACCAAGACAAATTAAGAAAAATCTCAATCAGTCCCGCCGGGAATCGAACCCAGAACCTTTGTCTTATAAATCCACCGCGCATACCACTGCGCCACGGAGGTCGTCTTTGTAATAAGTCAGTCTAGTCTTATCCATAGTTTTCCTTTAGTTTTATTTATATGCGTGCGCAGAAGGAGGGCATTCGCCCAGCTGTGGGACGCAAGGCAAGATTAATTTAAAAGATTTTTTTAATCTACCACAAGTTTGCCATTGACTGCTATCACACCTGATAGTAAGTGATGATGCAATCTAAGGTGGAACCGGGCTAACTTGTTAGGAGTAGGATGAAATCCACACCCCTTTCGGTTTCTACATGACATCGTACCGGAACACTCAATCGCTTGGCGTACGTCTTTGTCGGTAGGGTGGTAACTAGCCACGGCAAAAGCCCACCCAACAACCACACCAAGACGAATTAAGAAAAATCTCAATCTGCCCCGCCAGGACCTCAGTCTTATAAATTCACCTCGCATACCATTGCGTCAAGGATGAGATGTGTCTCCCATTATGCTGGATTTGTGCAATGACAGTCGATTTTTATATACCAATAGTAGAAGGAGGCATTACCAGATCTCTAATACAGCTGAGACCAGCTGAAGGTTCTTCATCAGATACTTCAGACTTTGATTTTTGACATCAAATGAATCGGCCCACTAAGTTGAACATTTTTTGTTAAGGCGGTATATGTCGATCTCTAATAGTTTGGTTGGGCTCTTGTGTGTTCTAATCAGGTTCACCAGGTACTCCAGATCTTCGATTTTCCTAGTTTTTATAGTTTTTCCTTTATTTGGTCATTAAACCCTAACTCTATTCTCTATCTATTTTGATGATCATGAGTGAGTGTCGTAAATGCGAAACTTTGCTTTCGTTTAACTTCGGAACTGAATAACCTACTTGAAATTTTGGATTTTAAGTATGTGATTGTAGCTTACTGGATGACGAAAATTTCAGCATTCTAGTCTATTCCAAAGGTTCTCAAAAGAGGGCCTGAAAATGCGGCCAAATGGTTCCTGTAAAGGTATACAGGCAGTGCTTGCTTCGCGCTCGACTTAACGGGGGCACTGCCGTGCGCCCTGATAAGGAACTCAGTTCTAATGTTCTAACACAAAAATCAGTCTTGTTATAATGGCATTCATTTCTTGACTGTGGTTGAAAAAGCTATTGTTAGGCAAAAATAATAAATAAACGAAAATAATAGTCACGGTATTTGTCTTATTTTATTTAATATGCATTTATCTCTCTCCACTCTATTTCCGTAATAATACCTTATATTTAAATAATATAAGATAGGAACATTCGTATCTTAATTGGACACCGGGAAAATGTACCAAGGTAATACAAAGAAAAATCAACAAAAATGATGGAAAAAGATTGCTAATTTATAGGTAGCTTGAAGCGGACAGTGATTTGCTTGGCTATCGTTTCGATTTTCCTTTGTGACATAGAGGTAAAATTATCGGCAATTTTCTTTTTTGTTAAATTACTTTACCGTCCCTTTGTCGATAATGGGAATTTTCTTTTCTGTGCAAAATTTTAAAGTCCCTTGATGCTCATAGAAGTAATGTCTTATATTTTATATAGATTTGTACCACGACTAATTCATTATTTTCTCATATATAAAATTAAAGGTGTAGTACGACATCAGTGTGTCGATTTTTGATGACATTTTATCGTATTGGACCGACAGTCAAACTGAAAATGAGATGATCAATGAGATGTTCGTGCGATGTTTTGACAAGTTAGGAATTTAACTAAAAACTTTCAAACTTTAGTCTACCCTTTGTATCGTACTAATGAGGATTACTATTGTTACATACGTACAGCCTCGTCACAGTAGTTAATTTATGTAGGCTTAAATCAAAATTTCTGAGGATAAACCAATCCAAATAAATAAATCGGTGTTCATCTATTAACGAAAAGAGATTTCAGCATAGAGAAAGACGAATATCTTAGTATTCCATGGATTGAACGTGCGGGTGCCGGGTCCATCGCGTGGCAGAGAGAAAATCTCCAGATAGAGCCCGAGACTTGAGGCGCGAGTCTAGGTTTAAAAGAGATCTCTTACTCACGCGCGTCAACACTCACCTCCTCTGTTCATGTTATTCTTCCTGCTTAGCCAAATTTAGAAAGATCTTACTGAAACAGGTTTGGATGCCCGTTCTGATATGGGGCTATATAGCAAAATTCATGTATCGTATGATTTTCAAAGTCTTGTAATTCGTATTAGTCTAACGCTTTGACACTAAAATTTGTTGCAAAATTGCTATATCAACGAAACGAAATTTCAATTTAAAGCAAATTTAATTACGAAAATGCACAGCACTAAAACTGAATTCGAATAACGTAGTTTCATATGAATTTTAGGTTTAAGAGGGTAGTTATAAATTTTGAAATCTGAGACTGGTCACGGGAGAATTTGTGCCGTTTTAATCAATGTATTGTATATCTGTTTATTGATTAATTTGAATGGATTTTAATAATGTATTCATTGCTGTAGGTTTGCAAAATAATAATAACTTTATAGTTTAACTTTGAATCATATCAGTATTTCAACCATAGTCAAACTCTTCTCTTCCTTTAAAAGTAGAATACAATATCTACTCTATAACCTTTTTTATGATTTTCGAGCGCAAAATATTATCAATGACAATAAACTTTCGAGTCAAATGCGGAAGTGGAATTGTGGAAATTCCAGCAGACTCCTAAATCGAACATACAAACGTAAAACGCTGTTTAATGTGGCGATGAACTTCGTGCCTTTGTGTGCCGCTCATGCACATCTACAATGGAATTATATTCATACATTTTATTCACATCATATATATTGTTTACTAGTCGAGGTAGTTCTTTTATCTCTTAGAACAAAAAAGAATCTGTCACAATCTTTCGTAAAAACAACAACTTAAGCGTGGACTCCGTAAAGAAACCAAACAAGGCGATTCGATGTATGCTTACATGGGGAAGTTGCGAATTCTCCTACGCACTGGTGACTTCAATTTAATTTTTACTGAAAATTTCTCAGAAGAATGAAAACTCGTTATTATTCCATAGCCCACGGCTCAAACTGGGACTCGAAATCCAAAGCCACATTGTTAACCACAGGACCAGCCAGTCAGCGATCAAATCGACTCGGTACATACTAATTAATTACATCGGCAATTGGTTTCAGTAGTAGATATAGTTAGGTACTTGTCCATTGCACAGTGCTGCAATTCCAGTTCTATTGTGTAGCAGTCCTTTGATCATATGAGTAATATCGGCATAATAATGTCTTCCACTATGCAGCAATGTTGCTTTCTGTTGCCAGTGAAATACACCCAATACGTACTAGTATATATTCTAGTACTCAAGGCTAGTGACCAGTGAATTTATTATGTTATGATATATGTTTCGTTAACTCAATATCCCTTCTCCTATATACATAAGGCCGGAGGTTTAAAAATCTAAGATAGACCGAGTAGAGAAAACGGAAAACGTCGCCTAATGGCGGCGATTTTCGACGACGATTCTCCTTTTCTCTACTCGTCATATCTCTTTTGTGCGTATCTAAGGCCTACCGGCCCTATTCTACCGAGGCTATTTTGTAAGAGTGGTTCTATAAATTTATTTATTTATTTTTTACTTAAACATTTTTATTGCAAATAATAAAAGAAACGATGATACAATATAAACTTAAGCGCAAAAGGCGACCTTAACACTAGAAGTGATCTCTTCCAGGTAACCTAGATTAACGGACCTTTACATTTGAGTGACGGGAAATTGCAATAAAAACAAAGAAAAATTAATGTATAATTGAAAAGGTATACTAATAGATTACATTTATAATAAAATATATATTAAACATACAATCTACTGTGTTATAAACGTCTGTCTCTCTGTCTAACGCGATACTAAAGATAAGAAGAAATAGAAACAAATTCAGAACTCACAATGTCTACTTATAATAACATTGTTACAGAATAGGGGGCTGTACTGCGCTATTAATGGGCTGAAAGTTATAATTATAATGATGATGAAAATAACATAGGGTTCAGTCTCTTATGAAAGTTTGTTGCTTGATATGGACATATCAATCATTTCTTTTTTATGGTAACTCAAGATTATTTAGAATAAAAAGTGCGACCTAAAAGGTGGAAGTCCAGGAGTTCAAAGGTGAAAGTATTACAAAATAAAATAAGAAATAGTGCTGTTTAATAACTTTTATAAAAAGTAAACATTACAACTATAAATAATAAAACCAGTGAATTCATAAACATAGTTTAATCGGTAAAGATTACTTTATGATTATATTATTTACTACTTAATGATAGTTTAAGCTATTTATTCATAAAAACAATTTAGGAAACGTCCTAGCACTCTACGTGAGCATCCTCGGGGTGTAAATAAATAAATTATCATAATTAAATATTAGGACAATAACATCCTGTAAAGATAACAGACGAATATACATAGATAAATATGTTTTATAATTTAAACATAATATAAAAAAGCGCTCCTGCTATCTATACATTTAGATAAATAAATAAATAAACAAATATTATAGGACGATTACACACATCGCTATATAGCCCCAAAGTAAGCTTAGGTAGCTTTTGTTATGGGTACTATGATAACTGATGAATATTTTATATATATTATACATAAATACTTATAATATATAGATAAACATCCAGACACTGGAAAACATCCATACTCATCACACAAACATTTTCCAGTTGTGGGAATCGAACCCACAGCCTAGGGCGCAGAAGCAGGGTCACTACCCACTGCGCCACTCGGCCGTCAAACAACTTGTAGATATTTTAAAGTAAGCAACGGATTTTAATGCGGTTTCCAACTATAGATAGAGTGATTAAGAAGAAAGATTTATGCGTATAGTATATTGTACTTCAAAATTTCCATGCGGAAGAAGTCGCGGGCGTACGGTAGTACCTACCGCTCATGTTCATCACATAAATATTTTCCATATGTCGAAATCGAACCTACGGCGTTGATGCTGTAGACAATGCCACTGCACCAATTGACTATCGAAAATAAATAAGTATTTTATTTGTAATACTGCAATAACAAAAGGGCGTTCCAAAATCTGTCTATAATTATCTGCTCATTAATATTCCATTATCAAGAAATGTACGATACAACAATATCTTGACGCTGAGATACGCCCACAGTTTGACGATGTTGAAGGATTAATAAATCAGTGATGAATAAACCCGAAACAGGTTGCTTGAATAAACAATAATTAAGCCTGAAATAACCATTTCCTGCGCCTCAAGGTAACCTCGCTGCTAACTTTTTACCATTAATAACGTTTGTAAAAAATTAATTTACTGGCGAAGTAGGCTATAAATTAATTGTAAAATATGAAGGTCAACATTTATGTCAAAAAACATGCTAATAAAACATAAGGTTGTATTACTCGGTACCAAATACTACAATTTAATTAAATCAAAAGTTATATTAACAACATTTTTTTTGCTATAAAAAATGAGAATTTTTTTAAATATACGTTTACCTTGAAAAATTTATTTTTATGTCAAAGTTACATACATACATAAAATCATTCCCATAAGGCTAGGCACACATCCTTCCATTTGCCACGGTCCTTGCATATTTCCTTAGCTTCCTCCAATGTAATTAGTCCTTTCAAACAAGTTCGTCGGCTTAGGGTACTCTTGACTTGGCCATTTCATCATGATATCAACTTTTATGTTTTAAGTTTTTGCTTCATAACAATATAGAAAAATATCGATTTACGACAACTTAAAAGCAAATAAGATAGCGTTCAATTAATTTCAAAGGTACAACATCTGTCGTCAAATGTATTTACGTATAGTAACCCTTTTTCGTCGGCTAATAAACATAACAACACTTACTTGGTAATTTATACAATTAAGTTTAATTAATATTGTATAATTAATGATTTTAATTAAAAATTGGTAAAATGCTCGGGCCAATCGAATCACAAACCACAATCAAAGTGGCTATCACACCTGTTGCGGTGGCGTGCGACCCGTATAAAATGGTCGCCACAATGTATACTCGCAACATTCTACTATATTTTACTAAATACGCTTTATCTACACTGGATGTGGTAATAATAAAGGGCACAAATCTTACAAAGCATTAAAAAATTACTTTATACATAATGCTGGTGCAATGTAAGCCGTTGTAACCTATTATTATTCATCGTGTAGTAGTTACAAAAAATGTTACTTAATATTCGCGTCATTGTTGAATCGCCGTTCCGTCCCAACCGCTCTATTAAAAACCTTAAATACAAGAATGGAAAAAGTAAAGATATGTTAATGTGATATCATAAACTCTCATATCATTACACACAGTTTCAATGTGCCAATTTTTAATCGCGTATGACTTATGTTCGTCTATTTTATTTTCAAGAATTTCAATCGCTAAAGGTCTTTGAAAGATATGCTGTATATTAATAATAAGTTTTTGATCTTCCAGTTTTGAAAAAATCGTAGCATGAGGAGTCCTTACGGGGTTACGTCTCCTAAGGCATAAGGTTTCTCTGCGTTAGTCTTCAGGTAGTAAATTCCGTCTTTCCTGAAATAAAACAATAGAACTTTCTACAGAGTAGCCACACTATTAGATAAGAGACTTGAAACATACAAGTTTTAAGTTATTTTTTTCATAAAAAGTAAACACATTCATTTAAATCTTTACAGTTCTTAAACTAAAAGAACATGGAAGGTTTAAATAATGATAATAAAAATATTGGTTATTTTTTTACGAAGAATAAAAAACTTCGTTTATTTATGTTAAAATGTAATTTATATATAGAAAATTATTAAAACCGAAATTGTCAAGGTAAATTGTTATATGATTAAAATAAGGTACAGCAAGAAAATATAATTAATAATGTAGAGATCAATCCAAAAAAAATTTTAACAAAAAATAGAACCGACTCAAAACGCACTAAAAAGTAAAAAATAACTGTGTCATTTAGTTGCTTTAATTTACTTAAGCATATCTACGAAATCGGTGCCAGCCAAGCTTAAGGAACATTTATTTTATGTAGTACAGCAGTTTGTAAGTTCTAGGTAAAGTCCTTAAAGTAGAAACCTTGGCTGGCACCGACTCCTAGATATGCTTAAGTAAATTAAAGCAACTAAATGACACAGTTATTTTTTACTTTTTAGTGCGTTTTGAGTCAGTTCTATTTTTTGTTAAAAATTTTTATTTCTTACTTTTTAGAGATTTATCGCCACGTAACGTACTCGTACTATACTGTCATAGTATATTATACGGCACTAGTAGCCAAAAAGCGACCGATACCAAGACAAAAACCGAAAACGCTGTAAGCGTGCCTCCAAAATTTGAAGAGTTCCTTCAATTTCCTCAGGATATCATCATCAGATCCTAACATGATGACAATGGATGGTTCCATTGTCATCATGTTAGGATGGAAGTATGCCCTTTCTAATAAAAAAAAATTATCAAAATCGGACAACTCTGTAAAAAGTTATGCGTGGTCATACATAAAAAAAAATATACGTGTCGAAAACCTCCTCCGTTCTTTTTCGTCGGTTAAAAAATAGTTGAGAAACTGAGAAAATAGATTAGAATTGTGTATTTAGTATAGACATTATATATGCGAGAGTAACTCTGTCTGTCTGTTACTCAATCAAGCCTTGGTATATAATTGAACCAATTTAAATGACATTTAGTAAATAGTTTAGAGCCTGAGTAATGACATGGGCTACTTTTTCCAACTATCACAAAATGGAATTTCTCGCGGAAGGAGTTGAGGCTGTCCTTCGAAAGATGGCGCTTGGTCACAGTAAATTCGTGTCAAAGATTTAAATATCCATTGTTCTGTTTTAAAGTAAAGTTTATAACGTACAACGTTGGGAATAGATTCGGTCCCGCTGTTAGAATTGATCGTTCGCAATGTAACTGTTTCGAAGTCCCATACAAAGGCAAACACTCATCACATACAAATATAAACACAATTTACATCATGTTTTAGATCTTTCTAAAGGTTATTATACTTTTAATTCAAATGTATTAGATTGGCACGTGATCGACTCTCGATTAGGACCCTATTATCAACGTTATGTCCATAAATAACTCAAGTACTTTTAGAGTTTCGGAAGATAAAATTCATGTAACCATAAACAAATCCTGACCATCCCTAAACCCACACTTTCTCACTGTATTACATGAACTGATTCTCATATATGTGACCCCTTTCATGTTTTATAAATTAATTGCTTTATATTTTTCAATACACGAAGTGTTTCCCATTTATGTGGCCTCTTCATGTATCATATAATTTCAAAATATGTGATTAGAATCAAATTCTCTTAAGAACTTAAAATTCCAATCAATAATAGAGTGGTATCACAGATACACACAGAGCGATCCGAGTAAGTCCTCAGACAAACCTTTGATCAATGGCATCTTTCTATTGAAAGATGTACATACTATTGCTCCACATTGTGGTGACACAGATACGCACGCGGAGCAATCCGAGTAAGTCCTCAGACAAACTTTAGATCGATGGCATCTTTCTATTGAAAGATGGTCAATTCTGTTCAATGGCATCTTTCTATTGAAAGATGGTCAATTCTGTTCAATGGCATCTTTCTATTGAAAGATGGTCAATTCTGTTCAATGGCATCTTTCTATTGAAAGATGGTCAATTCTGTTCAATGGCATCTTTCTATTGAAAGATGGTCAATTCTGTTCAATGGCATCTTTCTATTGAAAGATGGTCAATTCTGTTCAATGGCATCTTTCTATTGAAAGATGGTCAATTCTGTTCAATGGCATCTTTCTATTGAAAGATGGTCATATGCTCCATCCCGCAATATGACGGTGCCCCGCTACCAGAAATGCTAGTTCTATGATGCCCGGGCCGAGTGAGGGTTACCGCAAAACGTCTAACTTAATAATTATAATATGATAGCCACACTTCGTGAATGCAGCCTCCGTTAATGTCTCTATGAACATCGCTAGTTGCCAGAACATTCTGCGCCGACCACATCGCACAGCTCAACGAACCGTTCAAAGAACCGGCACGATTCTGTGGAAAGAATCTAATAATCGAATCTCTTATTAGAGAAACCGGAGCCCCCCCCTATATCATTTCTTTGTGAGAGAAATGTATACGGCACAAGTTATAGAGGTGTGTTCCTCTTTAATTTCATACCTCGATACCGAGGTGTAAGGCGTTCGAAAACAGCACATTTTATAGAGGTGTGTTCCTCTTTATATTGGATTCTAATTGTGAGAAGTTAAATGAGAATAAGGCACTCAGTAAGTCAACATAGAGCTCAGATATCCGTTTCAAACATCTCGTCAGATGCAGATTCAGAGCTGAACCAAATGTAAGTGGCTAGTATCTCACTCCTCAACCAATCAGATGAGTATACCTCGTTACGAGGTGTTATGCGTTCAAAAAGCTTTAACATAGATATAAATACAACAGTCGTATTTTATTGTGTAAATGCCCAAGCTGTCAAGGCATATTTATACGAAGATGTTAATATATTTATATTATAATGTGTCTTGCTATCACATAATTCAATAATTTATTTTATTAAATTCTATATTTCTTAGTAAGGGTGCATAACCTTACTTGATGGATTATTGCTTATAAATCTCTTTCCATATATGCCTTCGCACACTATTTATAACCGACCTCTATGTATTATATTCATCGCTCGATGAAAACACAGAGTTACAATGAAACCGCGCCACTGTCGGTACACCGCATTCTCATAGAACTGACACATACGCGGAGCACATAGATACAGCAGATACAGCAGAAACAGACGGAGCGGCGCCCCGCGCATCGCGCATCGCTCATCGCACATCGCGCATCGCGCATCGCTCAAACACTGAGTCACTTTTCGTCTCCGGCAGCCCTCGGGGCGTATTTGACATACAATATGGACGCTTCACGATTTTGCGTTCAATTAGAAAATACTTCTAATTACTCGTTTAATATAAACCACTGTTGTTTATCGTTTTACTATTCTTTAATAAAACACATTTATATATTTTACATGTATATATATATTTTAATTATTTTTAGTGTTATTATATATGTTAGTATGTACGATTATGATCGTCACATTCAACCCCCTAAATTCTATGAAATCCTGTGGAATAGAATTTACCTTAAGTTGTAATATATTTCGATGAAAAGAAAAATATGCCTTCTTATATTCATTATTTATAATAAGTTTCCACAACCACCTAATGAAACAACATTCTATCAGGTCTACCAGACCTAAATCGCCAAAACCAACAAAAAAAATTAATAAAACACGTCCTCAGGCGAGTTTTCAGGTATCTATGAAACTCATCTACTCGCAACCACAAGTGCATTTGATTTATTGAGTATCTGTATCCTGATACATAAGTCGTTCATAGACGATTTCGAGCCCCGACATCGAACTAAAATAAATTTGAAACTTCGACACAGTGACAAACGTGTTAGGACTGTCGCTCACACCGTTTGTCGTGTTTCAAACCCATTGCACCACAGTGAATCCTTAAGAGTTCCCGCATGCAATTAATTTCGCAGCACCTTAAAAATAAAGTGCAACTAGAAAAGTCACATTGCTTAGAGTCTTACGACCCTCGGGTCCCAATAGTTAGTCAATTTTGTCAACTTCGTTGAACTGTTATCAGTGTTAGTGGCGTTTACATAACTAAATCTAGTAACATCACACCAACAGTCGCTCGACCAAGTGCGTGATTACAATGTCCAATCAATGGTTCTACTCATTTTGAGTAGTTTTACTATCGCAATAATAATGCCATCAGTAGGGTTTGAACCAGCTTAATATATTATTACATAGCAAATCGTGCCTCATAAAGATTTGCACAGCTTGACTCAATCAACATCTTTATTAGTTTATTTAAAATACAAAATAAACATAGCAACCCCCAAACTGCAAGGACGTCTGACCATCTTGACTATTTGTTAATGTGTTTTAGCCATCAAAAGGGTAAAATATATTTCAATTAACACTATCTTATATTCAAAATCCTTAAATTTATTATTTTCATTACTATCGCAATATTATATTATAGCCATCAGAAAGGTATGTAAGTTTATATCAATAAACTTTATCGTAATAATCAACGCATCTCATAATTATTAAAATTCCTTCACTCGACCCTCTTATTCAATAACAGACAAAATACTTAATCGTAACAACCCCCAGACCTCAAGGGTTCCTATTAATAAAATATTAGTTTATAGTCCAATTGACTATTTGTTCATATCGGAAAACATTTCCTATTTAATAAATATAACAACCCCCAGACCATAAGGCCTTTTCCTGATATCTATTTTTAGCAAGATTATTTTGGTCACAATGAACTTCATACTTCCTCAGACTCTTTCCATTTCACGGACAACAATTGTAGGCATTAAGCCTATTTAATAGCCGTAGCAAACCAGATCAAATTATGATCCTGGTCACGGCACCAATTGTAACTGTTTCGAAGTCCCATACAAAGGCAAACACTCATCACATACAAATATAAACACAATTTACATCATGTTTTAGATCTTTCTAAAGGTTATTATACTTTTAATTCAAATGTATTAGATTGGCACGTGATCGACTCTCGATAAGGACCCTATTATCAACGTTATGTCCATAAATAACTCAAGTACTTTTAGAGTTTCGGAAGATAAAATTCATGTAACCATAAACAAATCCTGACCATCCCTAAACCCACACTTTCTCACTGTATTACATGAACTGATTCTCATATATGTGACCCCTTTCATGTTTTATAAATTAATTGCTTTATATTTTTCAATACACGAAGTGTTTCCCATTTATGTGGCCTCTTCATGTATCATATAATTTCAAAATATGTGATTAGAATCAAATTCTCTTAAGAACTTAAAATTCCAATCAATAATAGAGTGGTATCACAGATACACACAGAGCGATCCGAGTAAGTCCTCAGACAAACCTTTGATCAATGGCATCTTTCTATTGAAAGATGTACATACTATTGCTCCACATTGTGGTGACACAGATACGCACGCGGAGCAATCCGAGTAAGTCCTCAGACAAACTTTAGATCGATGGCATCTTTCTATTGAAAGATGGTCAATTCTGTTCAATGGCATCTTTCTATTGAAAGATGGTCAATTCTGTTCAATGGCATCTTTCTATTGAAAGATGGTCAATTCTGTTCAATGGCATCTTTCTATTGAAAGATGGTCAATTCTGTTCAATGGCATCTTTCTATTGAAAGATGGTCAATTCTGTTCAATGGCATCTTTCTATTGAAAGATGGTCAATTCTGTTCAATGGCATCTTTCTATTGAAAGATGGTCAATTCTGTTCAATGGCATCTTTCTATTGAAAGATGGTCATATGCTCCATCCCGCAATATGACGGTGCCCCGCTACCAGAAATGCTAGTTCTATGATGCCCGGGCCGAGTGAGGGTTACCGCAAAACGTCTAACTTAATAATTATAATATGATAGCCACACTTCGTGAATGCAGCCTCCGTTAATGTCTCTATGAACTTCGCTAGTTGCCAGAACATTCTGCGCCGACCACATCGCACAGCTCAACGAACCGTTCAAAGAACCGGCACGATTCTGTGGAAAGAATCTAATAATCGAATCTCTTATTAGAGAAACCGGAGCCCCCCCCTATATCATTTCTTTGTGAGAGAAATGTATACGGCACAAGTTATAGAGGTGTGTTCCTCTTTAATTTCATACCTCGATACCGAGGTGTAAGGCGTTCGAAAACAGCACATTTTATAGAGGTGTGTTCCTCTTTATATTGGATTCTAATTGTGAGAAGTTAAATGAGAATAAGGCACTCAGTAAGTCAACATAGAGCTCAGATATCCGTTTCAAACATCTCGTCAGATGCAGATTCAGAGCTGAACCAAATGTAAGTGGCTAGTATCTCACTCCTCAACCAATCAGATGAGTATACCTCGTTACGAGGTGTTATGCGTTCAAAAAGCTTTAACATAGATATAAATACAACAGTCGTATTTTATTGTGTAAATGCCCAAGCTGTCAAGGCATATTTATACGAAGATGTTAATATATTTATATTATAATGTGTCTTGCTATCACATAATTCAATAATTTATTTTATTAAATTCTATATTTCTTAGTAAGGGTGCATAACCTTACTTGATGGATTATTGCTTATAAATCTCTTTCCATATATGCCTTCGCACACTATTTATAACCGACCTCTATGTATTATATTCATCGCTCGATGAAAACACAGAGTTACAATGAAACCGCGCCACTGTCGGTACACCGCATTCTCATAGAACTAACACATACGCGGAGCACATAGATACAGCAGATACAGCAGAAACAGACGGAGCGGCGCCCCGCGCATCGCGCATCGCTCATCGCACATCGCGCATCGCGCATCGCTCAAACACTGAGTCACTTTTCGTCTCCGGCAGCCCTCGGGGCGTATTTGACATACAATATGGACGCTTCACGATTTTGCGTTCAATTAGAAAATACTTCTAATTACTCGTTTAATATAAACCACTGTTGTTTATCGTTTTACTATTCTTTAATAATTCACATTTATATATTTTACATGTATATATATATTTTAATTATTTTTAGTGTTATTATATATGTTAGTATGTACGATTATGATCGTCACAGCAAAGTATTCCACAATGGTAAAGTTTGACATAAGTTAATTTAGTCGTGTTAACAATTTTGTGGTACTGTTAGTTAATTCTCCTAATTAACTAACAGTACCAGTATGGGGAAGTTAATTAATTATTTAGTAACAAGGCTCTTTGTGACAGAGCTTGTTCGTGGAAGTATAACAGCAGTTCCTACTATTAATTATTTATCTATCGCCGGACATAGACATTGTGTTTGGTTAAGCTGTGGAGAGATGTAGATAAAGGTATGAACTTAGTAAGTATAGGGAGAGCGATGTACGTATTAGGAATAAGGGTATTAAGCGTAGAACTAGCAGGCTGCTTTAATGCTGGTTGGCGGACCTTGGGGTGATAATGTTTAATTTCATAATAATCACTATCAGATGTTGATAATAGTGACCAGTACCAGGGGCTTAACGTGCTCTTCGAGGCACGGGGGCGTTATGCGTCATGGGGAAAATTTGTGATATTGTGTGATATTTACACTCTTACCAAAGTAGCGTTTTCTGTATACTTTAATGGATTTCGATGGACAAAAACACTAGAACTGTGCCACAGACGTTTCTGAAGCGTTACTGACAAAACTTTTCTACCTACGAGTAGGCAGGTTAAATATCGTCCTATGTCTGCTAAGGTACGTGTCTATTAGCTTTACTATTTTCGGATAACTGCAGTGATTTCTCCCTATATTTAAAGGCACAGAATAATATATTGACCATATTACGGTATAAATTGTACCCAGGCAATATGACACTATTATTTTCTTAAGGGCAAGTTATCCGACATATTGACAATAATATTGACAATATTGACTGTTAAAATATATATAATAAAACATTATCACTTACCCATAATGTATGTCGAAGCCGCCCATGATCAACTTCTCGCCCGTGCCTTTGCAAGACCTCTGGTAGTAAAGCTCATCGTAGTCCTTGCAGCGGACAGCGGTGAACGGCACGTCAGATATTATTGACTCCGCGAAGAACATGTGGGCCCTGTTATGGGCACACAAGCCTATAAAAACCATTAAACAATATGTACTTACAACTGTACTTGTACATAGATAAATCAATATGTTAAATATTATTAATATTATTAATATTATAGTTTTGTTATTCCAATTGAATTTTAACCAATGCTATATTAAGACAAACGTAATAAAAAAGAAATGTTGTAAATGAATCAAGCCGTTACCGTATGATTGACTAAAGTCAGCAAATGATCGTAGTGACCTTTGGAAACCACTATTAAAAATTAAACTTTCATACAGGAAGCTAACTATTGGATAGAAGTAGACGTTACTTCGTGGAAATAAATAAAATATAATTATTTTGCTATTTTCCGCAAACTTACGAATCCAAGCGATAAAGTTACCTAGATACGACAAAACCTACGTTTCACTCCAAAATCGAAGCACCCTCAAATGTTGCCTCTACAATTTTTTTTTATTTTTTTTATTAATAAATAAAGGTTACCAACAGGTTACAACTAGCAAAAATATTACATAATAAGATCTTAACACTAAATGTCTTTAAAAATACCACTTTAGGACAAAATAGAAACAAAAGCAAACTCAGACTAATAATAAACTAACCGAAATAATTATAACAAAAACAAAACTAATTTTATTTATAATAAACTAACATAGATCTATATAACATAAATTATTTTTGTTTTACATTTTTTGTTTTAAAATTTCTAATCAAATTACTGGATAAACTATCCAGAAGAGTATTTTGTAAGAAAATAGTCTTTAATTTTTTTTTGTTAATGTTCAATTGCTAAGTGTCGCACTCGACTTTTGCTTCGTTTTGGGAAGCTAAATGAAATAAATGAGCAAGTAGGGCTATGATATCTTAGCTTACCCCGACCTTAAAAATCCCACAAATCCACCATATTCAAACGCTAGATACCACTTAAGCTATAGTAAGAATTTAAATTCTAGGCAGATTTAGTACATAAGATCACAATGATTCTTTTGCTGTATAAATACATATTATTTTCACCTATATCCTACCTCTATAATCGATGCCACATCCAGGTTGAAAAGTGCCGCCATTCGGATAGAAGTCAATGTGCCCCAGCGGTGCCGCGAAACCCAAATACCCACCGCAAGTATGGATCACCTCAACATGTCTCGCGTCGTGTTTGTCTAGACGAGCGTCTTTATTGCCTAGTGTAAACAGTGGTAAAGCAGGATCTAACCCTGAAATTGTATTTGATATTAAGTATATTGCCTTTTTAGTCCAGTATCTACCTTGTTAGATTATCTCGAACCCATCTCACATGCTTTGGCTTGTGAGATGGATACGAGTTCTAAGTTGGGCTATGAGTTGGGCTATTAAACTCCCTATTTTCTGTTCGAGTTCTGAGGCGGTTTAAAAAATTTATAAACTTCTTTTTTGTGAAATTCTCAGCCTTGAGTAAGAAAGTCGGTGATGTTACACCTCCGTGCATTGAAAAGCACATCAAACAAACGACCTCTCATATTTTTATTAACTAAGATTTTACAGAAACAAAAAATATACCAAAAGCCGATACCGACTGCTAAACGTACTCTTTGCGTGGAGTAGTCCAATTTTCCTTGAAATTCTTGGATATAAGAAAAACCTCATATTTCCATACCCCTAACCCAAGATTCGAAACCTCATCTACATAGGTTAACCACTATAATTATATGAGGCAATCAGCTTTTATACAAACTTTAAAAATAGGTAGACACTAATGTGATAAGTAGGTACACGTACCTAATACTTATTAAAGGTACCTAACTATAGATATTTTATACCCTTACAACCCTTCTCCAGCTATTTCTAATATAACCAACCTACGAGCATAGCTAAGTATGTTATTGAGTTCCTAAGCAACGCTGTTATTACCTCAAAAGGCCAAACAAAATTAGAGGAAATATCATTTAATCATTTACTTATTCATAATCATGCCTCACGACACACTCAATATATTTTCCCAGAGAACTTACATAATTTGTATCACATGAATATACTAACAAACACATAAATTATACAAAATTAAAGAAATGTCGATATCAAGTTCTTGTTCGTATGTTACATATATATTACCTAGTTTTTATAAGTATAATATGGAATCTCTTTTGATTGCAATAATAAATGTCCACTTAAATTTGAGAGTATCTACACAAACTGAAATGCATTATGATGAAGTATCTAAACATTCTATATCGAATACAGCTTTGCTTAAATTGCACAAAACGTCAGCAACAATTTATTTCTTTAATTGCTGAAGATTACTTCAAAAAAGGTTTTGGCGACATGCTAAATATAATAGAAATGATATTGAGATTTCTAATATCATTTTTTTCTAAGCTGAATAGTTTGCGCGAGAGATACTTCCAAAGTGGTTAAATGCCCCCCCCCCCCTGTAACTTCTAAAATAAGAGAATATTTTTTAGACACGACATCTACTTGGTTTTAAAACTTACCTTTTGTCGCAAGGGACATTTTTGACAAAATGAAATATCAATTAAAATAATATAAAGTTTATAACTTATATGCTACAGTTCTATATAGAACTATTGGGATATAATTTGACAGCCCGGAAAGTATCCCAACAGTTCTATAGAACTACGGTATGTGGTACCACTGGGATGCACCCCGTAACAGAGCTAGAAGAGAAGTTATATGTTATAATATAATTTATACATCATCATTATTATCTGTCTACTAAAGGCCAACCACAGGGCCAGGCTCCCTATAGGAGAGGGAACACTTTATTACAAACATAAAATTAAAATAAAGCAGAAAACTATGAACCAAGAAGTAATAAAAAATCTTGTGACCAAGAGCGATCTTCTCCAAACAACCTTGCAGTACATGGATTTCATAAAATAAATCGGCTTCTCATACTTTTACCACCATCACACAGCGTTGTTTTGTTCCAGTAATGTTTACAAGCACGAGGCTTAAAAGCTCGGCCTCGTGTTGACAGGCGCAGATACGACATTTCCCTAGCGTTTTGGCAAAGTATTTGTTTATTATAGCCAATGATTTTCAGTTTCTTTTGCAATAAAAAATAAATTACCTGTAATGGTATCTATAGGTCCTTCTTTGACATAAGCGCCCGCTATACCTACAACGTGAGCTCCCAAACTGTGTCCTATAAGATGTACATTGTCCATTGAAACGCCTTCGCTTATAAGGAAATTGAGAAACTCTGTGAGTAACCTCCCAACTAAGGCTACGTTGTAACTAGCTAATATGTAGTTCACATTGGCCGCGGTGCCCCAGTCTACGACGATAATGTTAAGATCACTCACGTTTAGATATGCTGAAAATAGAAATAATAATTAGATACAAGTATAACTAGCAGACGCCCGCGCTTTCGAGATACAAATAAACCTATGCCACCCCTCATGAATCAATACTAATATTATAACTGCGAACGTAACTTTATCTTTTTGTTGCTCAGTCACGCCCTAACTACTCAACCAATTTAAATTGAATTTGTTACAGAGATAGTTTAGAGCCTGAGAAAAGGCACAGGCTATTTTTTAAAAAAAAATAATTTCCCGGGTGGAGTCGCGGGCGTCCGCTAGTCTGGCAATGTATTGCCAACCATACAATAAAAACAAACAGACTGACAGACAAAAAGAGTTATATTTTAAAGTAGATATACTATTCTTCTCTTTCTTTTTTATAAAAAACATAATCTTTTTTATATAAAAATATACAATTGCTTGTTTATTAAAGGTGGCACATTTAATTTACACAAAGAAGAAGTAAAAACAAAAGACACTTAATAAAGCCAATTAGATACAAATTGCTCGATAAAATTACACTTCCTTAAACTTTCATTTAGCAATAAATTGAATAAACGGTATTTCAAAAGATCGTCATTACCAGAAGCAATTTACATAAAAGATAAAAGCCGACCGACAACCTTCCGCCGCTTAGTTCTTTTACCTAAAACATCTGCCTTTTCAACAGAATAATGCATTCAGTTCAAGTTACTGGGTCCTTGGAATCCTCTTTAAATAAGTAAAGCTTACTATTTGAATCTATTTTAAGTCATTTATGCCCTAGTATCAGTTACGTAGTTTTTAATTTCAATAATTTTAGTTCTTTATATTATTATCAATCAAAATAAGTTTATCAAATGGACCACATTTTTCAAACATCACAAGTAGAGTAGTTCTTAGTGGCCAAATACTTAGGTATAACTAGCGGCATGTAAGTCTAGCGCTGAACGTAACGTAGAAGGGATGGCTGCGCATCGGTACCGTCGCGTACGCAATACAATATTTACTTTAATTACCTAATTAATAGCCAAATCATGTTACAACATCGTTTTAATCTGTGTGTGTGTGTGTGTGTGTGTACGTTACGTGCGTGTTTGTGCTTATATATGTTATAGTTTATAGTTTTAATTTCCAAAGATTTCGTATTACTTAAGACATAATTATATAGTATAGATAGTTACCATACATGAATAAATAAATTTTGAAAAGCTTACGGGGAGTAGAAAAATAAAACATTATTATATTGTCAATTTTTATTTTAGATATAAGACTAGTCTAATCTGAATCAGGTAATGGTAACACGCCTGGCGTCGCAAAACGGTATTTCTTCTAGTTATATTATTCCCTTTAAATTCATAAACAAACTTAAAATAACAACAAAATATATAATTATATTTAACAAACCAACTGAAAATTAACAATAATAACAATGCAACTCAGAGCGAGACTGTACACTGGATGTCCGCGGTGCGTCGTTTCGGTGCGGGGGACGGAATGCGACTGGGGAGCCACTCACCGCTTCGCACGCCCGCCCTTCATTCCTCAAGCTCCCCCATGATACCTAAATTTTTACTTCTGCGCAATAACGGTCAGCGCTAGAGTTTCGTGCCGCTACTTGTACGTCGTAATCTTTCGCTAAAAACCTAACGTTCTAACGACGTAACGTAACGATAAATAACTAAAGTTCGATTTAATATGAAAAATCATGTTACTGATATGTTTTCATCATCTTTAAGAAAGGGTTGTCACAAGCTTATTATTATCTGAGCAAGGGGACATATTTTTTAACCGACGAAAAAAAACGGAGGAGGTTCTCAATTCGACACGTATATATATATAAACTCTCTGTAAAAAGTTATGCGTGGTCATACATATATATATATATATATATATATATATATATATATACTTGTATATATATATATATATATATATATATATAATTATACTTGTATATATATATATATATATATATATATATATATATATATATATATATATATATATATTTATGTATGACACCACGCATAACTTTTTACAGAGTTGTCCGATTTTGATAATCTTTTGGAACGAAGTTCCTTATCGCGCGTTGTGAAAGGGGGCTAGATGGAAAAAATTCGTACGAAAAGTTGTCACGACACTTTTTGATCAAAGGATCTTGCCGCCGCCTTTGATGTGTGTGCGCGTGAGCGGCGGGGGGCGCCCGCGCTGTATGCTGTCTCGCGCTCTCGTGGCGCCCTCTGGTGTTTCGGTGTACAACAACAAATATTATTATTACTTAAAAAAAATAAAATTTTATTACAATTCCTTCACTAATTAATCGAAAGGAACTTCGTTCCATCCGGGTGTCCCTTGACACCTCTCAACTTTTTTTTTTATTAAAAAGGGCGTACTTCCAAGGTGGCCCCATAGTCATCATGTTAGGATCTGATGATGATATCCTGGGGAAATTGAAGGAACTCTTCAAATTTTGGAGGCACGCTTACAGCGATTTCGGTCTCTGTCTCTAGCTCTAGATAGCTTTTTGGCTACTAGTGCCTAAAAAGTAAGAAATAAAAATTTTTAACAAAAAAAAGAACCGACTCAAAACGCACTAAAAAGTAAAAAATAATTGTGTCATTTAGTTGCTTTAATTTACTTACACATATCTAGGAGTCGGTGCCAGCCAAGGTTTCTGCTTTACTACGTAAAATAAATGTTCCTTAAACTTGGCTGGCACCGACTTCATACATATGCTTAGTAAATTAAAGCAACTAAATGACAGTTATTTTTTACTTTTTAGTGCGTTTTGAGTCGGTTCTATTTTTTGTTAAAATTTTTTATTGATACTTTGTTAAAAAAATACGCATTATACTTAGACGCTTTATAATTGAAGGTCTATACTTTTATCTGCTATCTCCATAGTGTTGTAGGTACTAGACTAATTATTGTAGGAGCATAGACTGACTATATACTTGGATGTTTGTGGGTCTGAACCTTGGTCCGTATAACTCCATAGCCTACCGAACTTAGGAGTACGGTAAGAACATAAGCTGACAGCTTTCATTTTTGTCTAAAGCGATATTTGTTGTAGCAAAAACATTTTGTGACGGAGGTTCAGTTCTCGCTTTAAAATGTTTAAGAACTATCTACGAATAGAGTGGGACTGGAAATCTTTTCAATAAAACAGAATTACACTTCCTTAACCTGTGCAACGCTGTAAATTATATGAGCCGTAGTTGAAAAGCTCGTTACGACGAGAAGCAATTTATATTAAAGATTTAAAAGCCAACCAACAGCACTTTGCGACCTTCCGTCGCTAAAGTCTGCTTCCTGAAACATCGCCGGTTTGAACAGTGCATTCAATTCGCACGAAATGTTCAATATTTTAAGTTTATTCGCTATAAAATTCCGTTGGTGCTGGCGACTAATTATGATCACCGTATTCCATTGACAGTATCCATTCAGTTCCATCAGTTGCCATTGACAGTATTCTAATTGAGCTATTAATGTGTTGCAAGGAGTTGTAGCCTCAGTCTTTACTCGTACTAAATTATTTGTTTCATTTACGCATTCTTACCGATTGATTGTAATTATTGTCCTTTTTTTTCTTAAAAAGTACAATAATTTTTAACTGCTACGTGACAGCCATGTTAGTTAAGTTTACTCTTTTTTATTCTTATTCTATTATTTATAGTACCTATAGTATTTATAGTTCTTTCTTTTCTTTCTTACCTAATTTCAAGCCGCTATTATTTGCTTTGTTTTATTTTTGTGTCTCTCTATCTTTTAAAATGTGCAATAAAGAATTTATCTATCTATCTATCTATCTATCTATCTATCTATCTTTGTCAATATGATATTTAGTCCTACAAACTAAATTAAATAAATAGAATAAAACCATATAAATGTTTTTGGACAGTGACTACTACTCTGATCTAATTTAAATTTTAAATCAAATAAATTACTATATAAAACAACTTTCCTCGTACAATAAGCAAAAGACTAATCGGTAAACGTAATAAACTAAATGATAGCTCTACCACGTGATTTTCCAATAATCTGATTGGTTCATCGCGCTACGTTCGACCGCTTCATAAAGTTCATCCTGGAACCTTTCCGACAGTTTAGTTTAAAAAAATCGCAAAATGAATCTGTGGAAATTCTAAAGCTGAAAGAAATGAAGAATTCAAATGGCTTCTTTCATAAAGGTATACTTTAAAAGTATACTTTAAGAAAAAAGCCATTTATATACCTTCCTACCTTCTTTAATGGATTCCGGCATAGGACCGTCGCCGTGATTGAGCCAGCCGTGCGCCAGAACTTTCACCTTGTTATTAAAGTCGAAGTTGGATTCGCGCAGCATTGATGAATCGTTCGCTTTCAGAAGTTGAAATTCATACGGGTTCCGCCTGGAAACAAAAATGGGAGAGTTTTAAACAAATACAGTTGCTATTTTTAAAGGCAACTTTTAGGCATGTCAATATAAAATATTCGAAAATGTATGATGAATATTAAACGTTTTTTTCGCGAATGAGATGAACTCTTTAAGCAAAGATCTATCTAACTGCCACGCATTATGACCACTTAACAATATTATTGTAATTATTACTAATAATTGTTAAGTTGGGTAAAAAACAACATAAATAAGGTAATTCATGGCCTTAAACAAGATGTACTATCGGCTTAGCTTTTATATAGGTGTTTAACTCTTAAAAATAGTGCAGCTAATCAAGCCTCTATACTAAAACACAAATCTGGTTTCAAAAGAGAATAAGTATTGGATATTACGAAAAAGAAGAGAAATTTTCTAATCTGTTTATTGAGGTTAGAAACCTTTACTAAATATTTCTGCCATTTAAATAGAAGGCATTTAAGAAAGCTATACCTTTACCTCGTAAACAATCTGAACTGCACATCATGGTTGTCGACCCAGCCCCACAGCCGGGTCTCGTTAGCAGAGGGCACTGGTGCGTGGTTTTGAACACTGGCTAACCACACCGGGTCATACGGCGAAGGTGCATCCCATTTAACTGCCGCTACTGAAAAGAAAATTTCAAAGTATTGTTTAAGGTCTCAATAGCTCCATGTTCGAACTCATAACATACCGGAACTACATTTACCTGCCTTTATTTAGCTGCCTATTTACAAAATTTGTAAAACCCACGCTGAGGTTCGAATTGCAATACCTACTGTCTGTTATGTAGAATCTACCATTGAAGCTTTGACTGTTTTTTCTTAGACCTTTTTTTTTCAATGTACACGACATTAGCAAAGCAAATAGTGCCGTCTATTATTAGTCATTAAAATAAATAAAACGATTATGAATGAAATTGTAGGCCTAGTCAAGGCGAGGTTGAAAATCAATAAAATAAAAAAGAAATAAGTAAATAAATATTATAGGACAATTACACACATCGCTATATAGCCCCAAAGTAAGCGTACTCGTAAGTAGCTTGTGTTATGGGTGCTATGATAACTGATGAATATTTTATATATACTATACTTAAATACTAATAATATATAGATAAACACCCAGACACTGGAAGACATCCATGCTCATCACACGAACATTTTTCCAGATGTGGGAATCGAACCCACAGCCTAGGACGCAGAAGCAGGGTCACTACCCACTGCGCCACTCGGCCGTCAAGTAGGTATGTAAGGTATAAATAGATTTTTATTCCGTTAGCTGTTCGAAAGTTCCAAACACAAGTAATGTTCGCATTGTTTGCATAATACGTCAATCATGTTAATACAAGCCGGCATTAGCTCAGCATTGCTAACGAACTAACATTGGAAATTCCGGATCCTCCGCAAACAATGCGCTTTCTCTTCTAATCGACTTATAGTCGTGAACTATGCGCTGTATACCAACTACGGAGGATTTGGATTAATCTAACAACATTTATCAGACGCAGTTCAAAGCTAACCTGATGAATTTTAACTTAATAATTAGGGATAAGGAGAGAGAAAAAGGAAAAAGCTAAAAGGAGGGAGGATACGTAAGAAAGTGGCATGAAGATATGCATTATGTTCAATACATAAACAATTTAACTTTTGATCTGTTGTCAAATGTCAAAGTTTTTTGTCTACGGTCTGTTGTACCTACTATAGTTGTATGTAACCATGTAACGCTCAAGCTGGCGCATTAAACATTTTAATAATGAAAAATTATTTCATTAACAGTAACACACAATATTAAAGTTGACTTGCTATATAAAGTTTTAACAAGTAACACACATCAACACATTGCGTTTCCGTGCCAGGACATGCAGACGTACCCTGCCCTGAAGCAAAATTCGAGAGAGATTTATTGCTCCTTGTCGAAAAGAAATGTTAATAAGTACCTTTGTGTTACGGACTTCCTCGTTACTCTTTTAGGAAGTTAGCCTATGGGCTTCAATCATGGGGTCGATAAGTTATAACTGAGAGTCACTCATCGAGCTATGGAGCAAGATATACTCAGTGTATCTCTGCGTGATGGAATCAGAAATGAGGAGATCCACAAAAACCCAAGGTTACCGTTTTAACTTAACGAATCGCAAAGCTGAAGTGGTAATAAGCGGGCCACATAGTTTGAAGAGCTGATAGACGGTGACGCCCCCCACTTTTTAGAAGTTAGGAAAAATTCCAGAGATTAGGGCGTTTAAAGAAACATGCATACAAACAAACAAACTTTAAAACTTTATTTTAATAATAAGTATAAATAAAACAAAATCTACCGCTGTCTGCACGCTTAGGTGTTTTAAAATACACAAAGAATTTTAATCCGGTTTTCATCATCAGATAAAACAATTCAAGAGAAAGGTTTATACGTGTAGTTCAACAAGAATGTCATGGTTTAGGATTTCTAGTTTGATAGTTTCTACACGGACGACTTGGTGGTCATCTGCTAAATTATTTATATTTCGTTAATTAATTAACAACACAACCTAACGCCGCACCAAAAATGTCAGAACCTAACCATAAATTAACTTTAAGATTCTTATCAACGTATTAAAATTCAAGGATAGTTGCCGCACACATCCATAAAATTAAGTCTCACTTTTTTGAAAGTACGCGAAAGTTGTATAACATTCGTAGCAATGGAAATTAGTAGTCAGATCTCACTGACAGGTCTTTTGATTCATCATCATCCTTATCAGCCTTTTAACGGCCCGCTACAGGGCCAGGCCTCCTTATAGGAGAGGGGATATGGAGCGTGGATAGACCACGCTGCTCCAATGTGGGTTGGCTGGCGGGTTTAGAGAACTTTTGATTAGGAAAAACCTTATTCTAAATGAACATTTCATCAATAGTGGTTACTCTCCAGAGGTTCCTTATACCTACTACCTAACTAAACTCCAGGTTAAAGTATGCGTAAAGACACTGTGCATGTGCAACCATAAACACACCTCGCAAAATAATAAACTGGCGACGCAAATTCGCTTTTTTTTAACTTTTGCCATGAACACCTTTGAATACAAAAACCAAATAGTTTATTTACCAATATGTACCACTATTCGTAACAATTAAGTATTTTATATGTGGTCAGTTTTCGAATATTTTTTTTACTTATAAAAACGTATCTAAATTACTACGTATCTATTGAAATAGTTACCAAGGACCAGAAAGAAAGGAAAGTTTCAAGATCAAACCACAAGCAAAAGTTAAAATTAACAGCTTTTCACTAAATGTGTTATGAAAGTACCTAATAATATACGATATTTACATCAAAATAAATCAATTATTATTTGTTGTAGGTACAATTTTTATCTATCTGTCTGTTGGTTCTCTGAAATCCAGTCGAATTGTAAAAAAATCTCTTTTCGTATCTAATAGTCAGACTGAATAGGAGTGACCTAGGCTTATTTGTAGCCTAAAATTCTCACAGCAAAGGAACATGGGACACATGAAAGGGGTAAGGACACATATGAAACCTCGGGCATCCGCTAGTAATCAATAGAATTCAGACCGGGATTAAGTATCATTTGTAAAAACTCGTTAGATACCTAGTGTTTCATTCATATACTCCACCGCATCAGAATATGATTTATATTTTTTTAATAAAATATTATTTAATAAAAAAATATTATTTTTCACTTGACTCACCATTTCACATATTCACCATAAAATATTTTTTCCTAATGGACTCGCTCGGTCGATTGGCAGAGGTTGGTAACCATGCCAATTCTGCTAATTTTCATTCTAACTTTGTTGTTTTCGTATGATACGCTACATAGACATGTAGATACATGTAGGTAATCCAAATTCAAATTGGGGTATCCAATGTTTAATATTTTTTTTACTATTTATAAAATAAACACTGCAGAAATTAAAGCAAAATGTACAAATCCGAGCTCATCAAATGTTGTTAGATATATACATCATACAAGTACATAAAATGAAACGTAAACACACAAACCTGAATAAACAAGGAACAAACACCAAATCATTCCAGCTGCCTTCTTGAATACCAAACATTAAAGTCACGAAGAGGGTAAAACAAACTTTGCGAGCATTGAACGAAATTTTGTTAAACTTTAAACGGGTTGAAACGCTCATTTTGGAGCTAAATCTAATTGGTGGACCGACGACGGGGACTCCAACATTTTCACTGACAGTCCGAAGCAAAGTTAGAATTTAAATTTGCGTAGCGGTACATCGGGAGCATTAGGATTCATAGAACGCTCTGGTGTTTCGTACATCGATCATACATTCATCAAATATGTACGTTACGTATCGCTGGTTTGTAAAGGGCTAGTAACGTGAATCAGAAATACCGTATTTCAATGAATGCTAAAAACCCTCAATACGTTATCCTACCTATACCTTATCTTGTCGAAAAGGAACAGGTTGAGGTCGAATAAATGTCAAAATAGCCTGCGCCCTTATGCAATCCTATCACAAAACTGCTAGATGGCAGTAGGTATCATGAACTAGTTAAGTTCATGATACCTACTATAGCCGATAGTTCTATCTATCTACCGGAGCCAAGTCCGAAGGTAGTTTAATTTAGTAGGTACCTATTAACTAATACAATATAGTTATATGTGATAGAGCTCTTCCGGTTAAGCAATAACTAATGGCCTCCGTGTCTTATTTCTGCTGCATCGCTGTGTTTGTTTTAGAAGAATTTGGTTACCAGTGGAAACAAATTATGTAGGTACATAATATTCGCCGGACAACCTACACCTTTTGAGTGGTATGTGCGGTGGATTCTAAGACGGAGGTTCTGGGTTTTATTCCCAACTGAATGGATTTAGATTTTCTTAATACGGAGACTTCAGCCATGGTTAGTTACCACCCTTCCGACAAAGACGCACCGACAAGCAATTTCGAGTTCTGTTACAATATCGTGTGAATTTTATTGTACTCCTGATCAGTCCGTTGCAGTCACAGGTGTGAGAGCAGTAAAAAAAATATTGTACTTACAATATCTGGCGTACCTATATTTACTTCTTGCGATTTCAGTTCGATGGACCTTCTGGGGCTATTCTGTAAGGATGTTTTTATAACTCGACTATCTGTGTTATTAATGAATTCGTCTCTATGTCTCTCTGTCTTACGCGATACTATAGATAAAGAGAGATAGATACATTATGCGCAAGTCAAAATATCAACTAATATAAACATACGTACCTACTAGGGGGCAGTTGCCTGTTTCATCAACACTAACTACAAAACAGCATATGTTAAGGTTAGGTAATCTTCTGAAAAGGGCTATATGACTTTAACGGAAAGATAATAATAATTATAACGATACATAGGTTTCGCAACCTACCACCAAAGATCCTACTGGATCATTATCTCTTAAAAATACTCGAATCCAGTTCCAGTTTAATATTATTATTGGATTCTATAGCCTGAACTAAATTGACACATTTTTTGATATGGCTGTACGGTGTTATACCTTTGCCTTTTCCCAACGGGAAAGAATCAAGCAAAAAAAACTAAATTGACAGTATTGACAATGACAATTTGTGATTTTGACAATTATTTGTGTCAAATTGTTGCAAAAATCTTTCAAAAGTCAAATCATTTCAATTTGACTGAGTTTGAATCTCATTTCAATAGAATCCTTTTAATTTTTAATTCTCAATTTTTGTGCCCTTTTTTAACTCAAGGTTATATAGATAAACGTAGATTCGATAATAAGTCAACGCATAAAAATTACTGTTATAATAAAATATATTGGCCGATTTAAAATGGCTCTAGTTATGGAGAATAATAAAATCCTTGAATTTTTGGAGCTTGTTGGGCGTCTTAAGGTGAGTATAACAAGTAGATTTTGATTTTTGTTTTAAAAAACTTCTACAATGGAAAAAATCCGGAATAATTTTTGTTCTATTGTTTATGTAAAAATCTGGATAGGTAACTGGATGTATTATGAAGAAACATTATTTGTACTAAAAAAAAGTACGTGCTTAAGGTCATCTTTTAGGCTATAATAATATTATGGCAATAAAAATTAACACATGGTGAAAAATCGAAATTATAATCGCACTATAGTTTTTTTTTTGTGGTTCAATCTGTTTAATCAATCATTCTTATAACTGAGATCCAGAAAATGGAATCAAAACTGTATCTTGTCATTTAGTTAGCAGATATCCAGCAAGTGCTATTAAAGCACTTTTTAAAAAAAAAATTAAAAAAAAAAAAAATACTTCAAATAGTCTAACTTGACATTTTAAAAGTGCTTGTAAACTAAGCCTACTTGAAATAAATGAATTGAATTAAAATTTGAATTTTATTAACCCAAAAAGTACACATATAGCACAGTATATTAGCTCTTGGAATGCTTTTGACCATGGTGTAAGTTCCTTGATTTTTGTTCATCCAAAAAGTTCTCATTGCACCTAAAAAGAACAGTTTTCACTTCAAAAACATCTTTGCATTCTGGTTGGATCACATAAAAACAATTTTTGGTGTTATGTACCTAAATAGTCATATATGTTATTGTACAATTACAGCATGTTAAAAGGACTGGCTGGGTGATCTGTGACATCAATGACTGCGAGACTATAGCTGGCCATATGTATCGCATGGGCATAATGACTTTCCTCCTCACTGAAGAAAACAACCCTACAAAGCTTGATCGCTTCAGGTGCTTACAAATAGGTAATTGTTCCATAATTTATATTTTTTTTAGTTCACTCTTTACTATATTCTTTTCTTCCTTTTTAAGTTAAATAATATTACTTTTCCAAGTGTTAGTTACCTTTTTTTATAATATGTGTTTTCTTACTACTAATATTTATTTATATTTACTTTCTTCTTATGAACAAGTTAATATATTACAACATTTTACCTCTGACTATTATTAAAATATAATTAAGTTTTATTTTAAAAATTTACATATCTATGAGACCAACTTTCAAGGTTTGCTTATAAATTACTAACAATTACAATGTTTTATTGAAAAAATTTGGAACAGTACTATTATTTGTCTTCTTTATATGGCAAAATATATAAAAAACATTTATGGGGTATTGTGCCAAATCCTTTTCAATTTTCTATGCTTCTATCTTAGCACTGATTTACATTGTAACTACATTTTAATATATGCAAACCAATTTTCAAAAAAATAGTCTATTTTAAAAATGAACTTTTTAAATATTATAGAAGTTAATCACTACATGCTTGACTACAATCATGCCTGATGATAAAACACAGGTCGACCTGCATCTGCTATGGAGGGCCTCACCATACTAATAATACTGATTATAAAACAAGCTTGCCTTGAAGTTGCCTATTCACTCTTGAATTGAATGTTGAAAATCCACATTGTTGGTGGTAGGTCAAACTGACTTAAAGATCTTTCCAGTCATAAGAGTAATGAAGCAGGATTTGAAAGATCCACAGTAGTGGCCTTGTAGTGAAGTGGTAGGAGATGTGATACACAACTCAACCTACCATGCCACTGTTGTGTACCACAATACAGGTGGACGGGCTCAGGCTGATAAAGTTTACTCTTGTAACACTAACAGATGTTATTAAAACCTGGGACCAATGGCTTAACATGCTCTCTGAGATATGAGGTGTAATTCTAATTACTGACTTTCTATGATGTAAACACTAAAAATCTTAATTACTGACTTTCTGTTCCTTTTAGCTTTGATCCATGACTTGGCAGAGTGCATAGTCGGTGACCTGACACCACACTGTGGGGTATCGCCTGAAGAAAAGCATAGAAGGGAGGATGAGGCTATGAAAACTATTGCTGAGCTCACAGGAATAGCTGGGGACAGAATGTATGATTTATACAAGGTGAGAAAAAATACATTAATTACTACCAGATAATATTTTATAATTTAACAAATAAATTTCAATCAATAATGTTTTCACTACTCTTGCTCCAAAACTCTGCCATCTTATCTTTCCACAGCATAACTAAAATAGCATTTCAAAATCAAGGACTAAAGTAATTTTATTTTTGTCTCTTAAATAAAATAAAGACTCCTAAAAACTTATTGTCTGCTGTAATTATTCATATGATAAGGAAGTTGTGTTTATCCTATATTTTAACCTAATATACGATAGCCTAATAAAATGATAATGCGAGTTAAAAAATAATATATTTATTTCAAATTTCCAGGAGTATGAAAATCAGACTTCACCAGAAGCCAAGTTTGCCAAAGACCTAGATCGGTATGACATGATTCTCCAAGCTTTCGAATATGAGAAGCGTGAAAATGCCCCCAAAAAATTAGAGGAATTTTTCCAAGCCACATATGGAAAATTTACCCATCCATTCATTCAAGGCTTAGCTACAGAACTATACAAGCAAAGGGAGGAATTTGAAAAGAAAACACTAGTCAATGGAAGTACGTAAACATGTCTATATTTGAAAATGTAATAGGATTTAATTTGGTTTGCATTCCAAATGCAATGTTAAGATGTTAAAACTAGATAGAGGCTAACAGTTTCATATGTAATCCACTGAATATTTCCGTTCAGATTATCTACTGAGCAATAACAATCTTGAGATATCTTGTAATCTAAATAGGCATTTTAAAATGTATGAAATTATAAATGATTTATTAGGTACATTTATATTACTCAAAATTCACAAATATTTTGTAAATTTTTAGTGATATATCTAAAACTAGTGAGAGGAACTATGAGGAAAATATATAGTGCAACCTACCAAGAAAATCTAAATGAACCTGTTTTTAAAAAAATGGTTTAGTATATCCTTAAAAGTTACTTTTTAAACGACTTAAAAAAAAAGGAGTTTCTCAATTCGACCATATATATTTTTTTTATGTGCGTTCGCGCACAACTTCGTCGTTTATGAACCGATTTTGATAATTCTTTTTTTGTTGGAAAGTAGACAGTCCGGTGGTGGTACTATGACAAGGAAACCAGGATCTGATGATGGGATCCTGGAGAAACCGACGGGAACTACGTTTTTTATTTTATTTTATTTATTATTAAAAATTTTTAACAAAAAATAAAAACGCCTTCAAAACGCACTAAAAAGTTAAAAATAACTACGTCATTTACTTACTTCATAAATATGGTTAAGTAAATTAAAGTAGTTGAAGGCATTTTTATTTTTTGTTAAAAATTTTTTTAGAGTCTGAATAAAGAGGAAGAATCCTTCCTTACATTATTTTGCTGCATCTCATATAATATAGACAGCGTTTTCAATTAAAGAAATTTTTCTTACAAAAATTATCATGGTAACAATTATTATTCAGTCAATTAACGAAAACCTTAACAAATTATATACTAAAACCTTCGTCAGGGACCTCTATCCATTGGCCAAAACGGCAGGATGGTTTTTTCAGTAGTCATTGAGTTTATCCCAAACAAGCAGACAGACAAAGTCAGTATGAGAGTATATTTTATAATATGTTATGATATAAGATGCAGATTTTTAAAATGTTTATTTTTTTATGAGAAAGTTTCAACAAGATTGACTGCTTAGTATGGTATAAGGACTAGAGCGTTTTTGATTTTTTTGATTGTTCAAAGAAAGCTTTAAAATACTTATATGAAGAATAAGATCACATATTCATAACCCATACATTATTTATCATTAAAAAAATGTATGTAACCCTTTTTTTAAGAACAATGGGTATAGCAAGTTATCCTCAAAAGATATCTTCTTCTTATCTTATAAGGATATATGCCATCGCACAATAGAATATTGTGGTTCCGGGTTTTAACGCGGACGAAGCCGCGGGCGTCTAGTAGTTAGTAATCTACTAAAATAAACTAGTTTCCCTCGCTTTCAACTTTTCGCGAAGTCATCAAACACATATATTAATTATTAACCTTTAATTGTCCACTGTTTATCAATGAAAACTTATCTGGTGACAATGCATCTAGATAGATTTCTTATTAAATTGTATCTCTAAGTGCTAATAATAGTACCTAAACTAAAATGATTGATAAGTCTTTAAAATACCTAAACAATCAACCTACCGACAGCAGTTATACAGGTGTCCCAAAATAATGGATCAAACTAAATAAAAGATACTACACTTAAGTTAATTTAATTAATATGATCCATTATTTAAGGGACAACGTGTATATTTTGTTTGCATAGCTCTGAAGTATTTGATACACTTAAAATCTTGATACAAATTTCGAATAAATGTGTGTTTGTTTTTTATTAATAAATATATATCCAAAAAAGCCACAGTAAAACAGGCCTAATTTATTACACAAGTCTCACAAGTTTACTTGGCATATACCTCTTGAATATTGTTTTTTTAAGTTATTTAGTTTTAGGCAGAAATTGTTACCTAATCCATCCAACCAATAAGCCATTGAATAGGCCACATTAATTATTTATTAATATTACCCCTGTCAAAATATATATTTACCTATAAGTTTCCTTATTTAAAACTTACATTGTTACCTTATATGTCAGTATACTGTGTTTATGTACTTATTAATCCTAACTTATTGTATGAATGTTTATTACTTTTTAAGATGTTTTAATTTTGTTGCACAATTTAACCAAATTATTGTAAAAATATTAAAAAAGACAAAATAATAATGTAATATTTAAAAAAAATAAGAATTGCCAAAATGCTTGTTGGAAAAAAAAATTTAGATATTGATTTAGTAGTTTTTAAGAGTTATGAATCTGCTGTACTAAAAGCAGTGCCATACTTTTTATACTTTGTGTTGTTCTTTGTTTTGTGGGATATGTAAAATCCCTTTGTGTAGAAATACTATAAATTAGAATTAATTAGATGATCCATATTCAGTTCAATGAGGGCTACCGTGTTTTCTCTCACCAGGTGGCACCACTGTAGAATGAGGTCCTAAAGTATGGCTTTCAAAGTTATTATTACTCCCGTAATAACAAAAAATTATTGACTTAAATCATATTTAATACCACAGAACTGTGGAATAAACAAATTGGCGCTTCCGTAGTGTTGGCCACCGTTAAATTTTGCACCTCTTATCCTTAGCTTCGATTTTAAAGCAATCATATTCAGTGGTCCGTAACTTATATTTGCCATAATTAATCTAACGTACAGCTAAATATTCGCAATATTAATCTAAACAGAATTAAACCATTTTCCAGTGACATTTGAAATAATATATCGGAGACCTCAACCTACACCGCGCCCCTAGTGGCGTATTCATACTCGATAGCTCTCATTGTAATGGCTGAAAGTAATTTTGTACACTGATTTGCATGAAAAACGAATGTCTATTTTAAAAAAATACTGCTATATATTTATATATATATCAGCTCAATTTTAATTTCAAAATTCAATTATATACTCGAGATTTCCAAATATATCCCTCGTTTAAGATGTTCACTTACTAGGAGTCCTTATCACCATGGTCCAAGATTGTCTAGAATACTGCCGGTTAATTTTTAGTACTTAAATGATTTCGTTACTTGATAAAAGTTCCTACAGGTGTATATAAGTATACACTGTTTGTGCAAGTCGGTGTACAATGCTTATATTTTTTATTTTATATAATATACGATATTATATAGATAGTACAATTTGTATTAATTTACCTCACATTTAACATGATAAAAATATGAATATTACTCCTCCGCATTAGCGGTAAATGTTAAGTAGATTTAATGGCAAAACCATTGTATGTTAGTAATTGTAATTGATTAAATAATCAAAGGCGGATTGTCTTCTCAGGCAAACAATTACATCACTCATATTCCGAGATCTCATTGCTCGTTTCTGCAGTTATTTCGCTGAATAATTGTTGGCAACCCTAATAAAACCTCGCCTCTAGATGGACGTCGTTTGTCTGTGGTTAATCCGTCTCTGCATGTTTTTACTGGTGATTCGACTTTATAGAAATTAAAGCATTAACGTTGTGAAGTTCAAAATAAAAACAATATGCAGAAAGGACTGAAAAAAGCCGTTTATAGTTTTGTTTAGGATTTGCCTACAAACCTTATTACAAGCCTAATTTAACTAGCTACTTAACATTTTTTATACTAAATAAAAATAGCACAATACTCTTTAATGTTTTATTTATTAAAAACCTTTCTCTTTAGGAACATTTCTGTGGAGTGTGGAGACTACCTTTTCTGTACTAAATCCAATATGAGATTGCACGATTCTGAAATACGAATTTGACGCCTCAACCTAAAATGCTGCCCTATTAAATTTATTCCCAAATTTCAGTTAAATAACCTCATTCGTAGGTACGTTTATTCAGTAGCAAGAGTATATTCCGCTCCTAATATCAAGTACGAGTTTTTTACAGAGTCGCTGTGTAAAAACGTAACACCAATTTATATGGAAACAAAGGAGTGCCATCTGGTTATATCATGAGAAATTAGCCACATTTGACGTTACGAGGCTAGTAGTTTTTACGCAGTCAATCGGTAAAAAATTCGCACCAGCCCCTCGGAACATGAGGCGTATGACTGCACATTATACAAATTGATTTTGTAGTATGCAGTATATTTTCTCAGCACGGTCATTTATACCTGGGTAGTAGCGTGCTACAACTTCACTTTTTTCACAGTTTAATCTGCAAATAGTGCTACTGGTACCACACCAGTAACACTATTTCAGTAAACAGTAAAAAATAAATAAAACAAAATTTGTGTCATAATATTTTATTTTAGCTGGAATCGTTAAAATTAAAAAATATAACTTGTTACATTAAAAGCACAAGCATGATGGATTTATTATCACTTTATAGGCTGTCAGTCATACATAAAAAAGTTTAAAAGGCTCCGAAGGAAGGTATCGATAGTTTTGAAATGTCTCAAACATTAGTAAGGTTATAAGGTTACTTTACATTAGCCTAGTAGCTAATACTCACTATTTGTAACAAATAAAAACCAGATAAGATAATACACATCAGAAGTATACCAAATGCAGACATTAATCTTCAGTGTTGACTGGTCTCAATTTGCGATAGGTGTTCGCAGCAAGTGAAACGTGCTTAGTAGCTGACTGGGGTGGAGATATGAGTACCTATACTAAAGCCAAACTCAATTGAGAACGCTTGTCAACAAACAAATTAAAAATGAAGGTAGAAATCACTAGTCATTTTACACCTATTTTTTTAATTAACTAGTTAATGACGAATTCATGATAATAAATTAAATAAGTATGCTTAAAACTAATTAAGGTATTCAATATCCTTTAAATTAGATTTTTTAAAATAACAAAACATAATTTTAAATTTATTAGGCATAAAACGTGTTGCATTGTCTACCTTCATTTTAAATTTGTTTGTTGACAAGCATTCTCAATCAACTTTGGCTTTAGTATAGTGGCTTGTCTCGTAGTAAATAACATACACTGTACTGGTCTTTTACTGCACTTTCACCGAAGCTAGGATTGACATCTGTCCTCGTTTCCCCGAAGTTGTCCTAGTTTAGAGCACATCTGGGGAGCTTCATTTGTAGTCCGGGTATAAAAATTTTAAGTCTTGAGCAGCGCGCGACATGCATTCTGCTCGCACCCTACGATCAAGCCGCTCCGAATCGCTAGTCGCTATACTCATTGATATTTTCAAGTGTTTTTTATTATAATCACTGAAAAACCCTGTTGGCATGTCTGGACTTTAAAATCCGAGGTTTTCTCGCGTCTCGCGTCGACCTAGTATCCAAATTTCAGAGATGGCAACCCTAACTGAAGCTAACATTAATTTGGTACAGTTACATGAATTTTAAAAGTAGAAAGTAGTAAGCTTTTGCTACTAAGCTTATGTAAAGTTAGCGTAAGGGATGATTCAGAATATAGTGCCGAGTACGATCTGCTATGCACAGATCAATATATATAGGTAATGCTATTGACACTACGCTCAGAAAAATTTATAAATGAATAAACACGATAGGTATGATTAAACACGCCCCAGTCAAGAGGAACTTCACATTGTACTGAAATTAGCTCAGTAAAATCAAAGTTGTGTCACGAATTAAATAGTATTGATTCGTGAGTGCAGATGACGACAACCAATCTGTTTAGTTACTAACTACATAGAAACCTACTGCAATGCATTAAGTGCCAACTGATGTCGGTAGGTTAATACCTAATAATTAATCTTAAAGGTGAAGGCTTTTGACTGGTATTTAAAAAATATTTATTATCTTTTTCATACTGCACCGTACCATAAACAGCACTATAATCTGAATCCAGCCTAAGGCGTAACTAGTGGGACATAAACACAGCCCCTACTTTTGTTACCATCCGTTTCATTACTGTGTTCATCCATTCTCAATTTGTTTTTTTTTTTATTATTTTGGTCCCATAAAGAATCCAGCTACGCCTCGAATCACGAATGATAAAATACATAGCTATAGTTAAGTTTTAATAAACTCCTTAATAGTAAAGTAGACGAAAGTTAATGACTAGATTTCAAGATCGCTTATAGTTTAGAATAAGAGAATCGGTTACAATGATACTAAGGCGCTGAGAAATGTAGACACTTTGCTGACACGAAAATCAATCAGAGTATGACGTGTACAAACATAAAATACAAAAAAAAGATTAATGAAAGTGTGCGTCTCGGGATGTCCGACGGAAGTGATAACTTAAATATAGCTGGGTGGTGCTATGAGTTAGATAGAGAGACTGTCTACGCTGCCGTTTGCGTGATAGAAAGGAAAGCCAGAAGCAAACATTATGTAACAAAGTGGTAAAATCTCTATAAACGGATAAATGACAATAAACTTTATTATTAAGCATAAAACAATTTGATGTAAGTATTTAATATCTTTTGAATAACAATTTTTATATAATATTATTATTTGAATAGTATAGGTAAATTAATCTAATAGTTTTTGAATTTCATGATATGGTGTAAACAAATATACAAGTGAAGGTAAGTTTTTACTAGTTTTTACGATATTATTAAATAAGGAAAAAGGTTTATTAAAAAGCGTCTACATTTCCCCGGCAACCGAGTTAAAAGCTATAAAGCACTTGTAAGTTACAAATATATTTATTTTAAACAAAATCTTATTAAAATATTTGACTAGAAACTATTTGAACACAGACAAAGAACCCTGCAGAAAGTATACAAATTATCAAGTAGAGGTGTATTAAACTCATGAACAACATGCTCTTGGAAAACCTTATTTCTATAATATACTAAGTAGATACTAAAATAGGGTAAATCTATAGTTAAATTATTTATTTATTTTGTGGACATAATTAAATTAATTTCTTTTAAAATGTAAACTTTTGTTTAACACTAATCTCCGATTGAATTGATTTACAGAAATTGTGCAATACATCCGATTTCGAAACCGTAAAATCAATTTGATTAATTGAAGCGTGATTCGATATCGAATTTGAATGTGACAACTACCCAGTTGGGTACGTTGAATGGGGATGATGACTGATGTCTGATATGTTTTTTTTAAATGATTTAATAACAAATACAATTATTAATTAAAACTAATTAGGCAGATCAAATACACGTACCGTACACTGCAATGACGTCATACCTTGTAACGCCATAGTAGCTCAGTAGAAATTATTGTTTTGCAAGAAAGGTACAGATACTACAATATTTAAGCGCTTATAACATTGGATATCTTTATCGGACTTTAATTTTATTTTCACTTTATGTCATTTCTTTTATTCTGCTTTAAATATTGATAAGCGATCAGATTCTAATCGGATGTATTACATTAGAAGTGCAGTATGTTTTCATACAAAAGCTAGACATTTAATATTTAAAAATTCAAATATAAGTACACAATATATGCTTACTATCAACCATTAATTCGATTATAAAAAAATCAACACAATTATATTTAACTATACTGTAAAATTAGTGTCAAACGTTTGTCAAATATCTGTTGATATTGTCACTATTTTTACAGCTAACAATTTTAAGATTTGTGTACAATGAATTCGGACTGCACTATTATAAACAGAATTCATATTAATATAAATTTTAATGAGATTGCAGGACCAATACCTAAGAAAATAATGATTATTTTCAAAGTCTTGCTATAGTGTGAAGTAATTTTATTAATGCATTTATTAAGTGGGAGCCATCATAGCAGTATTGCAGTAAGTAACAATCGTACACAAATATAATATATCCTATTTGGTAATAAAACAAAATGCATCGCTCCATGGTATACATTCGATACATTTACATTTCTAAGGGTGCTTAGGGAAGGATAAAAGAGTGTATAAAAGTTGATAAAAAACTTTTAAATAGATTTAACAACATACAAAAGCTACCTCGCGTTCATAATACACTACAATAAAATCACTTAAATATAATTAATATAATAATACACACAACACTAAATATACAATATCAAAAGGTACCTACACCAGTACCCTTGTAAAATAAAATAGTAGATAATAATACATTACATCTGCCATAGACAAGTAAATAAACCGTAAATGTTTATTGTAGTTAAAATACATCACTATTTTGACATCAGTTCAACCCACATAAGTATGAATTATATATATTTTATACCTTTGCCTTTTCTCAACGGGAAAGAATCAAGCAAAAAAAAATGAATTATATATTTTATCCAAAAAATACCAAAATGATTTTTTAAAGAGGGGATATGGACCGTAGACCCACCACACTGCTCCAACTATTAGACTGGGTTGGCGGGGTTACGGTAATAATGTTCCATTTATTAATGATTACTATCAGATGTTAATGATAGTGACCGGGACCGACGTCTTAACGTGCTCTCTTGAGGCACGCGGGAGTATAACTACTTCCTGACTCCGGGCTTGGAATGAATTGAATATTTCCTACTCAGAATTATTCCGTAATTTGACCCACTATTCGAGTTCGGGGTCTCGTGATTACCCCTAAAGACCAACGAGGCGGGACGAAACAAATACTTAAATGAAATGGAAAAAAAATGAAAAATGGAAATCCAACACTAAAGCAATATTTTGCGTCAGTCAAACTGCCTACCTTAGGAACGTTACCTTTAATTTCACAGGCAACTAACTATACCAAAATACAAAACTAACAGAAATAAGTAATAGTCACTTGCCCGGATAAATTGTATCACAATGACGTGCACTATCAAATCAATATACCACGTACTCCTTAAAAACCGAATAGATCTGACAGAGTTTATTTTATAGCATAACTATAGTATAGCTAATCAAAATAAACCATAATAAGATAAAAGCCAGCACGTAACAAAATATGTGCGCTATAAGCTTGAACTGTATAACACGCGAACTGATATGAATCTCATGATTTTCAGTACACAAGTAGGTACTTCAGTATAACAAGGTTACACGAACCGCGTATAGGTACTGACCGAATAAACTGACGAATATTTTAAAAGTAAAACTCTTTTTCCACGTTGGAAGGAAAACTAATTTAGTTTTTTGCATAATTACACCTAATTGCTTTTAAGGTCGCAAGCCAGCTCAAAGATATTTTCTTTTCAATTTGCATAATAAACCTAGGTACTGGGTTTTTGTGAAACACGTAACATTACACGATAGAAAATGCAAAAGCGGAGCAAGTAATATAATTTCATTACTTTTTAGAATATCATTCCTTATTAATTAATAGTAAAAATCTTAAAAAGTTATAAATAATAAATGAAATATTTTAACCGTAACGCGTTGCAGCGTAATTGTCTATTAATAATGAAAATTAACATTTTTAAAACATCCTTTATAAGTCAATACGACTTACTGTTAAATATTGTTATCGTTAAACACTAAGCAAAGAAAAAGGTCGAAATTGCAGAAAATATCTAGACTAAACTGTCATCTATCTATAAAAAAACATTTAATGGGTATGCTATTAATTTACTTAAAAACGTTTATATCCCATTGAATTTTTCCTGCACACTTAAAAATGCATTTAAAAGGAAGGTTATTTAGATAAATCGTTTCAATGTGGTATTTATTATACCGATAGCTAGCTATTAGGTTTTTCATCGCGGCACGCAAGCATTTGAAAGCGTGCTGTAGGTACAATTAGGCAGTACTCCACGATTGCATGTCTGAATTAATTATATAGACCCACTTACTAATAATTAACTAAATTAAAAGCTTGTGTTTTATCAACATGTATGCAAAAACTTTCTCCTATCACCAAGTGACATAAAATTCATCATAAAGGTATTGGATATAACTATGAAACGATGTTTTCATTAAATAAAATAATACATTCAAAATGAATTCAATAATGCCTACAATAAATTACTGAAATTGTAAAACTAAAGTAATCACATTTTTTTATAATATTGAAATAGATGCAGATTGTTTTATATTTTAGTATGTAGAATAGTTAAATCAACTAAAATAAAAATGGCTATAGTTACATGTCTATGGCGGAAATAGTGATTTAAATAAAAATCACCATGTAAAACATATTTAACATCAAAACTACATAATAATAAAAAACAAAGACCAGTCTCGTGACGAGACCACGCGTATTGTGTGGAGGTTACTCATGTTAGAGCCTTCACCATTAGTTGCTTGGGCTCTCAAGCTACGCCACCAGAGGAACCAGTTTCCTTTTAATAATTTTAAGAAAAAAATCAATAAGTATTATTTTTAATAAATTAATTAAATAAACAAACTACTTCCTTATTTCACATAGTTTAAACTTTAAAACCACACTAACACACATAATGCCCATTAAAGCTTCATTCCATTCATAAAACTGGGGCTATTGCTACATACAGCATGTTTGAAAAAATTCATAAACTCAGGTATTTAAGACCTTATTACAATAACAGGTTTAATAATAATAATTACAGCAACAACAGGAAAGTGACGGTTAACAATGTATACTTTTAAGGACAATAAATTTAAGAACTATTAATTTATCATGGGAATTTTTCAAAAATATGTCGAAGTCTCATTATTAGAACCATTTATTATTATCGCTTCATTTATACTTTTAAACATTACTTTAAGACTTCTTAAGGACATTTTGCTTGTCATATTAAAGTTTTAAAAAACAAACATAATAAGAACCATGGCCTATATTTATATTCAGCAGTCACTCTTAATTATTATAAAATGGAAGAATGCTTATCTTGTACTCCAATAATCACTTTCTGGCTTTTAATATAACCGACAATGAGATACAAGCAAGAGCAAATATAAATGTTGCTCTGTTAACTAAGACTTTAAGGAAACTCTGGTATATAATGATTATTAAAAAGAATTTTTTTTATCCCGTGCAAAGTTGCATGTATGATAAATAACATCTAACATTATAGTTTAAGTAAATCTTAAATATTCGTAATATTAAAAAATATGTATTTTATTTTAAAATTATGCAGTTATTTTTTTTATTGTAATAGTAAAGCACAATGCTCCACAAAAATGTTATGTATATTTAGAAAATTTAACTAATTTAGAATATTATTTTAATTTCATAACATAGCTTACTGCCAGATAGTATTAAAATTCACGCAAATATTTAGATAAAATTATTATTAGAAGAAAAATCTCTTAGTATAATGTGAAATTGGCTAATTAATTCAATTTTTGTGCAAAACCACTTCATGTGCAAGTGGGTCACTCCAGTGCTATTATTAATTAAAAATTAACATTTTTAAAACATCCTATATACTGACTTATTGTTAAAAATTGTTATGTTAGATTAGAACAATACACAAAATATAAATGAACAAATAAAAAAGATTTTACACTATTGAGGTTTTAACACAACATCAAATGTGTTTGTTTGATCAAAAAGATTATTAAAACATAATCAAGTAATTAATACCATAACTTAAATAAAATTTAGTCTAACTAACTCATGCAATTTGTACTACTTGTCTATTTTATAGAATCGTTGTACATAGTCGGTAAGGTTAAACACCTGGCCTGGACCGGTTTCAGAGTCCATGTTGATGTACTCATCTAAATTATGAGTTGCAGCTGGAAGGAATATTATTTTTTAATTAGTTCAATGTTATCCCTTATGAGTATAGGATATATGGTCAAATAAACAATTAATCGTATATAAAAAATATCGTGTCCATAACATATTAATAACTAGGTGTTGTAAAAAATAAAAATACATATACAATATTGAAAAACTATATCAAAGAAATAAGTTATTGTTCAAGATGATGTCTTTTTATGCATTTCTTGACACAGGCTGTGCTGACTAATTCAATATTTTAATATAATTTAATAGACTAATTCTAGCATGTAAGGAATGGTAAAGATCTAATATAACCTAGTTATTTTGAACTTAAAACATTTGTAAAGTTAAGACTAATTATGTATCTCAGTGTAAGATGCAACACGAAAATTACATCTTACACAAGCTCGGTACTAAGTCAAGTGTTGTTATAATTGTGACTATATTGTGCAAAATTCTACATCATAACAGTTTCCTTATCTTCGTTATTGTTAATAGTCATAATTGGTATAACAAATGCACCTACTTAATAATGATAACTTACTTGAAGTGCAGATGGCAGGATATGGAGGTGGTGGTTTAATCCAGGACCCATCGGGTCTTTTCATATGGCGCCTATCAGAAGCAAAATGTTGCAGGAATTGTTTTGCAGGAACTACACGAAAGAATCTGTAATATATAACATAGTATAAAATAATTTCACTTCCAGTGATGCTTCAATCTTTTCATCAATAAAAAAATTCATCAATGAAAATTTACGAAAAAACAATGTCATGGTTTAGGAACAATAAAATAAATAATTATAATCTTTCTTGAAATTAAGATATTTAAATATTACCTAATTTCATTACTCAAATAGGTCCAGAATTGGAAGAATTATAGTAAAATATCTGGTAACATTTTTGTAATATTAAAAAGGTATTAATGGTATTATACCTTATATTTATAAGATATTCAAAATAAACAATATTATATTCATCAAAGATATTAAGTTCATTTTTAGTCTTCAATAAATTAATTAAACACACTAATAAACAAAGGTATTAGCAATTATTAGTCTATTTTAATTACCTATGGAAGTCAGATTTTAAAACTTGATCAGTGCGAAATGTTTCTGTCACATATTTGTGAAAGAACGTCGGAAAAGGAAGTTCAGAGTCCAAGTCGTACACTAAACAAGTCTTGCAATCCACTGAGTATAGGAATATGACATGGTAATCCTGTAAATAAATAATATTTATTGAATACAACATAACTTTCAATATCACTAAATTATTAAGCTGTTTGTAATTTAATGTTATACTTCTTTTTATCTACACCATACAAAATCTTAAATTATCATATTATACAAATAAAGGTTTCTTTGAAAATAAACATAATATTCAAACCCTCATCTCCATGGCATTCTGGGCCTCTGGGTTTGAATCCCGTCAGTTCTGCAATTTTTGTTATTATGTTTATTTTCAAATAGAAATCATCCCAAAGTGTGAGTAACACTTCAATAAAAAAAAAAGTCTCTCCTCTCTAAAAAACTTTTTATTTTTACATGTTTTTAATAAATAAAATACTTATTCAGCACAATGTAACATTAGATATTTTCTAGTAGAAATAAAAAATTAGATATAAGGACAGAATAATATATCAATTAATATTCATAATTATAATTTTCTAAAATAATAAATAAAATTTCAATTTATATTTAAAAAAAATCCTTTACAAAGTATTAAATTAAAAATAATTAATTACTAAAAAGCTAAATTAAAATTAGGCAAAGAACGCGTGAATTTTCAAAAAGTGGAAACAAAAATACCGCAGAGTATACGCACAATAACGTAGCGTTTAAGTACACACCCATATGACGAGACGGTCCTCTTCGCGCCCAGCCCTTTGTTTCCACAGGGGCACAGTACGGCAGGGGTTCGAAATAAACACAACGTAACACCTATCCAACTCCCCGGGAATCCGTATCGACACGTCCTGACATAGTTTCCAAACGTTCTCTTCACTGCAGTGCAGCAGAAAAAGAAACAAAGCAAAAACATTTATTAACAATCATTTATATATGGAATAGAATGATGTTTATGTATACAAACTATACTCGCCAATAACACGACACATATGAACACTCTGCTTGTTTCGGGAATAGGGGTTTTAGGGGTTTATCACTCTTTTTATTATTTTCATTTTTGTCGAGATGCACCTGTGCATTGACCGACATTTTGACAACTCAACTTGACTGACAGCATGAGCCACTTGCCAGAAACCCAGAGATCAAAATCTAGAACTCGGAACCAAAAACCAAAGACTATAAGACAGTTTATCAGCGTACTTATTCTGGAAAACCGGAGAAATTAATATACTATTTTAACGATTTTCTAATCCTACTAAGTTTCGTAAGAACCTTGTAGAAAAAATCCTTTAAAGTATTTGAACCCACGAACATATTTCAGGTAGTCTTATATAAATTATAATTCCATATTCACGGTTTTTGCATTTGCGGCATATTTACTGAACGTGACTCTGCGAATTAAGAGCTTTTACTACATTAAAAAAACGAAAGATATAAAAAGTAAAGTCGCGTTATGTCCGCTAGTCATATAATAAAAAAAGAAAAAAATTCCCCAAGGTACTACGATTATATAATGATCCATATCGATTGGTCATATATCCATAATATAATTATAAAGCACACTTTGATTGTGTATAATCAAAGAATGCTTTGAGTTGTCCGTACCAGAAACCGTCAAAATGGTTTTCCAAACCAAAAACCGCTGAAAATAGCAATTCCATAACGTCTTTAATTTATGCTACATACATCACTAAGTTAACATTTTTCTTGTCTATGGAAACATGGTGGCAACTGTGATGGCAAGTTGGTCAAACACTTTGTGAAAAGTTAAACTTCTCTTTTAGTTGCTTCAAATTTCCTTTCATATTGGTCAGAAGGAGGGCGGTGCGTTGTCCTGGGTTTCGGCCGGACTAGCGTATCGTCCGGACTTTAGAAATTCTATTTCAATTAACATTTCACTCTGTAACTAGTAAACAAAAAAACGAAGCCACGATGACCCGTAAGTAATATATAAACTATACACTTCAAAACAATACATTTTAGTAATTTATAGTAATCGTACAGCTGTTGTGAGGTTATTTTACGAAAGTTAATGCTTCATTTATTATAATAAGTTCCTACGAAGTGTATAATTTAATTAAAAAGAAACTTCTAGTTGTTATCATTAGATGATGTCAACATACAAGGATGAATCGAAAATGACAGTTCATTATATAAATTGATCACTTCCTTTGTTGATACAAAACCACAAAAAGTTTAAAAATAACAATCAGAATTAACCTATTATTTATGAACAAGATGTTCGAAAATTATTTTTGTACTAACTTTAAAATAACCTGCTTCAGGTGGAAACCAGAGAGATTTAGCTCGTGCTAAAAACCAAAAGAAGCAACAAGAAATGCAGAAGAAGAAAAATGCGAATGAGAAAACTGGCATGTCTCTTTCAGAGAGAAAACATAGGTAATTATTTATTATATTAGACTTAACTGTCCAATGATTTTCCTAATCCTTGTCTTTTGATAGATATCATATTTATCATACACAACCTTTTTAATATATTACTTTTGTTTACTTATTCAGTTTGTTGCGTATTTGTGAGACGTGGGTGTTTCAACATTTTACTTATGTTCTAAAATCCTAAATGACAGTTGGTTGTTGTATTCACTTCCCTTCAAAGTGCATTTTATTGTACTCCATTTAAAAAAAGAAAGAGGATAATTTAATGGCCTATGCAAAATAGGCAGCCTTCCTTATACATAATAAGCACTCCCTGTTAATCTCTGAAATTATTAATTCTTTTAAATAATTAATTGAACTTAATAATTGACTTATATTAAGATTCATTATTACTTAATAATAAGCATTAATGTTTTACTGTTTTTTTAAACCTTGTATATTATTAGTCAATTGTTGATTATTTTTTTCACTTTTTTTTCATTACAAGATAGCCCTCGACTGTAATCACACCTGATGGTAAATGATGATGCAATCAAAAGTAGAAGCGGGCTATCTTGTTAGGCGTAGGATGAAATCCACATCCCTTCTGTTTCTATAAGACATTGACTGCAATCACACCTGATGGTAAGTGATGATGCAGTCAAAAGTGGAAGCGGGCTAACTTGTTAGGCGTAGGAGGAAATCCACATCCCTTCTGTTTCTATAAGACATTGACTGCAATCACACCAGATGGTATTGGTATAATCAGACTTGAAATTTGATGGACAGAATCCTCTCATATGTGTCTGATAATTGATTTTTTGGAAATTCTACCCTAAGTAGATAAGAAGTGGAAAATATTTTCAATACATTTCTTTTTTTACCTACTTTATTTTGACATTACTCAAAATTCTCATCAAAATTGGTTCACTTGATGTAATGTGAGAATTAATATGTATTCTTTTATATTCAAACAAACAAAATAAAAATATTTAATAACATACACAAACAACAAACCTTAACCTTGCTGTAACTACATTTTATTAAAACAACATCCTAGACTTATATGCTTACAATATTAGTTTCAGAGATAATACAAAATTACTAAAAATGTAAAACTGCTAGTGGTGTGCAAATTTAAGTTACAATCATTGACATATTAATACTATGGACTTCGGGTCAGCGATAAAAAGTGTCCGAACCAAAAGTAAGCCAAAACGCGAAATGACTTCCAATCGCAATTCATTCTCATATTAGCTGACTGACAGAATACACGTCAATAATGCCGTAATGTGTTATAAAAAACTTGTAAGAACTACCCGAGTAAGGTGAGAAAAAAAGACGGTGTACCATATTTTCAGTAAGTAAATATTTACTGATGATTTTAAAGTATTATTTTGCTTAGAAACAGGCTATTTTATTAAAATTTTAATAAACTATAGAAACGAATTGCATAACCAACCAAAATGAACAAAAGTATCTATCTGTCCTTTTCCCATACGCTACCCGCGTATAGGATAGAAGGAGTGCAATATGTTTATCTAATTAACCACATTTAGTTCGGATCTGCCGTGAGCAATAGAATGTTTTAGAACAACGACTGCATAGAGTTATTTTGTTGTTTAACATTTGAATTATTTAATTACTTAATTTTTGAATGAAAATAATTTGATTATTTTCAATTCAAAAATTTTTATTTTTATGTCAACTTTTATTTTTATGTCATGAATATTAATCAAATAAATTTTACCATAATGGTATATTAATTTGATAACTATAAGAATTATCTACATGAAATTAGGAACAGTTATTTAAAAAAGTGATCAAACGTCATTGAAGTAAAAAAGTATATTTTCAGTTTAATTAAAAAGCGGAAAATATCGAGAACTTAAAATTTCAAAGTAAAGAACTATGTCAAGTGGCATATCATTTTGTACATTAGTGGATTTGGTTTGTAATTAATTATTATTATAACTAATTATTATTTTATACAATATAATTACAACAATTATTATTTGGTACAAGATTTATCCCAGCATATAGAGGTCAGGGATATGTAAATATAAATTAAAATTTGCTGTAAATATAATATATAAATATAAGATGCCAAAAAAATTTGAAAGCTACCGACTCCACACCATTTATGTTGTCCTATTTTCACGAGAAGCTGTCATGTCAAAAAAAGGCTGCCATGGTAACCGTCAATCGAAGCGGATTACTTATTGCATGCAATTAGACCGTTGCAAATTAGACTGTATAACAATACGATAAGACATACATTGCAATGTTATTTTGTGTATAACAACATAAATACATCCTAGTGTGTATAAAATATCTTGGGACACTTTTGACGTAAATTTTGCATTAGACCCGAAGTCCATAGTATTAATATGTCAATGGTTACAATGATTAATGTTATTACACAGTGACCAGGTTTTTGGAAAGTATGAATTAGTAGCTTCTACATTTGTACTAGAAACAAAAAGAACTATGTAAAATCTAGCTGACCTGGCAAACATTGTTTTACATTAAAAATTTAGATGAAAATTAGATAGTAGCTGATTCTCAGACCTGCTGAATACGCATACAAAATTTAGTAAAAATCAGTAAAGCTGTTTTGGAGGAGTACGGTAACTAGCATTGTGACAGGGAAATTTTATATATTAGATTTGGTCTTCATTCTATCAATCTATTCTAACAAATTCAAATGGACAAGTATGGAGTCAGGTAATCATTTCCAATTCGGACAGCTATGGTTCACATTTGGCCAATTCACGAGGTTTATTTCGGAGTTATTTCTAGGGTTCATTGAAATTGTCATCTAAAACTAAATGCCATAGGGAAAACATCTCAGGCAGGTCTAGTCATTACAAAGTTTAGTTATGATGTTCAATATTTAGAAAGTAGTAAAACAGCTAGCCATTATAATTGCAATTCAATTAATTTGCTTATTGTAATAATGATCTATCTATAAATGAGGTACCCAACCTATTAAACAATCAATTAATAAAACATTTATGTCATATCTATAGACTTTTTATATTTAGTTAGCCACAGGTACTAATTATAATCAAATTAATAATTTGTTTAAAATATTCAAGCAGGTAATTTACTTTGTTGAGCCACATTTAAAATAATATGAAATTAAATTTCAGGGATGCAGAGTTAATGCGAGAGAAACAACGAAAAAAAGAAGAGCAATCAGGTGCTGAGAATCCAAAACAAACTGTTAATTAGTACAGCATGGAACAATGATTTTTGGTGGCTGAATATAATGAACATTTTATGACATCAGTTTATTTGCCAGAACAGATATTGTTCAAGTGTTGATAATCTAATAAAGATTTTTACACCTGCAAGTTAACCTAAATGCCTAATTAAACTAATAATATATTTGTTTCTTTGATGTTTGATGTTTTTATACACAATAGGATAATTAACCATTTTATTCATTTGATCCAAGTTATTTAAATGTGAAATTAAAATGTATCATCAAATATCTTAGCACTTATTGAGGTCATGATGTGACTGAATAAATTTGTATGTAAAATAATCCAATACCCACTTTTATAAATAAATTTTCAAAAATATAAGTAATTATTTTTTTGTGTCAAGTATAAAAGACTAAGCATTACTACTAGACCACTCATTTCATGGTTGTTGAACGTAACTGATATATTTAAATATGAATGAAAGATTTCTGTTGTGACGATAGTCCATATCATTATCATCATCATCATCGTCATATATTGAAAACATTTTGATCGCATAATTATGTTTTCAAAAAGTATAAAGCTAGAGTAATATTAAACTGTATTTAATTCGTAAGTTATTTATTAAATTTCCATTCTAGTTACAATGTCAAACTATCCAGTTAAAATTTCCGCTCCGTCTTTGGTAATAAGCACTGTATGTTCTGCTTGCGCTGCTCTAGATCCATCTTCAGTGACCACAGTCCAGCCGTCATCTAATATAACTGTATTCTGTTTTCCATGTGACAGCACAGGTTCAATTGTAAACGTCATACCTGGTTTCATTATACCTGGATAACGGTTTACTGAAAAGAAATATAAGTATAAATATGCTCAAGAACTAAATACTTAAATATTAATAAATACCTGACTAATATAAAAATATTTTGAAATAACTTTTAGAAACCTCATAATTAAAATACTAATTTCACAATGCTCTTAATTTATTGATGCATTAGCAAATTCATTAGAAGATTCCTTATAAATAATAAAGAACTGTTTCTATAATATAAAATTATTATAGCTATAGATTGATGAGTTGAACATACTTGTATGATAGATGTCAGGAGGCCCATGAAAATATTTTCCGATGCCATGTCCTACAAATGCTGGTAATACTGTGAGCTTATTTTTCTTGGCAACCATGTATATTCGCATTCCAATATCACAAAATGGTACATCTGGTCCACATACATCTATAGCCTAGAAAAAATTCAAATTGACATTAATGGACATTAAAAAGAATGAAATGGAATGGTTTTAATAATAAAATATATTGGAAAGAATTTTGTCTACCATTTTATGTTAAAGAATGTGCAGCATTCTATAGATATTGCTGAATTTTAACCTGCTTAAGACATTCATCTGTAGTGTGAACTAGATGTAGGCCTTGATCATCAACATCGCCCACCAGAAATGTTTTTGAACAATCTCCATGGTAACCATTGAAGAAAACCTGCAAGTCAAAGGATAGTTTAATGAATATGCACCATGTACGAATTTTTTCAAAATATAAATAAAATTGTATGATAAGCAGAGGCAACATAATATGTAGTTGCTTGTGAAGTATTTAGCCAACACTATGGGTCAACTTACAGTAATATCAACATTAACTATATCGCCATTCTTCAGTGGTCGTAGATCTGGAATTCCATGCACCGCTACATTATTAACAGATGTGCAGACACTCTTTGGAAATCCTTTGTAATATAATGGTGATGGGTATGCTCCAGCAGCTATACTTAATGTATGGGTTAATTCATCGATTTCATCTGTTGTTACACCGGGCTAAAATAATAAAATATCTAATAATGTGTTAAAATATCTCTGCAGCCATTAGTCTGTATGCATGTAGCCTTTTGGTCCAGGTCTAAGTGCCTTTAGAACACTGGATACAGCTCTGTATTTCATTGTCCAATCTTTGAAATTCTCCATAATAATAGTCTGTTTAACATTTATATACCTGTACAAATGGTCCAATCTTCTTTAAAATATTTGATGCCAATGTACAACTAGATCTCATTCCTTTGATTTGTTCGTCATCTTTAATTTCAGGTTTTTTAGTGACAAATACTAGTTTGCTTGTTACATAGTCTGGCTTTACAATATGATCGGGGACTAGTCTACTTGGTGTGGTTGCAGCTGGTAATACTTTGTCATACACACCAAAATGTTTTCTAAAATAATACATAATTTTTTTAGAAAAAACAAGATATAAAAATAATAACAATAAAGAGGTCTAGGGTTTATGGAATAATGTTGAGTTTTCTTCTAAGAATTTTTCAGTAAATTTTATGCCCATAGTAAGGAAGTTGGTGGTGTCACACCCCTGTGCTTCGGAGAGCCACATTAAGCCGTCATTTCTGGTTACTCTTAATTCATCTGACAGTGATCATTAATGAATTGGAAATTATCATCATGAGTTCATTAACTTACTAACGCCTATATCCCCTTCTACAAGGAGGGTGGTCTGGCTCTATAGTAGTACGTTAATAGGCCGATATTGATGATTATGAAAGAGGTATCAAATAGTTTTATTTTGTTAATTAAACTTACGTTAATTCCTTTTGAATTCGAGGATTTATGGATTTAGGAATTCTCATATCTTCTAGTGTAATATGCTTTCGATTATCTTTAAGATTGGGTTTTAAAACAGCAACAAAACTCTGGGTTTTAAAAATAGAAAAAAAATATAGGAAAATACTTGATTTATAACCCTTACATATTAGTACGCCAAAACCTCCCTAAAGTTTCGAAAATTTTATGTGATCGAACCATGATCATTAAAAAAGATAATTTTAAAATGATTTATTTACAAAATACCTATCCATTTTCTTTTTGACATTGACTTTGCCAGTTGTATTTCATCTAATTGATATTGTCACAACACTGACAAATTGTCAGTGTTGTAACTTTAAAACTTTCTAGACATAGCAAGTAGTAGTAGAAACTTGCCATGTCTAAAATCTGTATCTGTGCAATGGCATGAAAATGTATAAAAATATTTATATAAATCCATTTTATAATCTTTTTTATTAAATATTTATGTTCAGTAATAGAAATAAGAGCATCATAATTTCAATGGTCTAGAAACAGATCTTTTTGGCCTATACTATTTGTCTACATAACACAACTCCCTTTAGCATCTAATTGACGTTACATACAATGGCAAATTAGAAATAAAATATTTAGTCTGTGATTGTTTGATGTTTGCTGTTTTACGGTTGCGGTTGTTTATTTATGATAAATTAAATTTCATTTGGAATTTTGGTTTGTCATCTTATTAATTGCAGTACACAGAAAAAACTGTGGGAACATACCATTGAAAAATGTCCCAAAGTAAGATTATCTTATACAGATATATTATGTACCAGGTTATTGTAATCAAAGCTTATGTTCGGTGTTTATACCTTTTCTAGATTCTGATAAACCGCTCTCCAGCCAAGATGTTGTGGACCCTACAGGTCCAGCAGCACGCAAAGGCGTTCTTATATCCTTCCGAACGGGAAAATCTATGGAAATTCCCGAAAAAGATATAGTAAGTCACTATAACCTCAATCAATAAAACAGTTTGAAAATTATCTATAGAAATGGTTATTTTAAACTTTTGAATATCTGCAGTTAGGAAGATGCAGATTTGTTGGTGAATTTGAGAAACTGAATCGTATTGGCGAGGGCACTTATGGAATCGTGTGTAAGTATTCTTCCTTTTGAAATCATTATTTTAAACTCCTGTTGTACTGTTCTGTGATTAAGTTTTTATAACCCCACAGTGTGAGTATTTAATTCCTCTTTATGGCTGGCTATCTGTACTAAATTGTTAAAAAGAGAGAACACAACTGAAACTTGTTGTTAAAAACATCACTAATTTTTTTTATTATTGTAATATGTTGCAGATAGAGCTAAAGACAAATTAAATGGCAACATAGTGGCCTTGAAGAAAGTAAGAATGGATGTTGAAAAGGATGGCTTGCCATTGAGCGGTTTGCGTGAAATACAAGTGTTGATGGCATGCCGCCATGAAAACATTGTGCAACTCAAGGAAGTTCTAGTTGGAAGATCACTCGAAAGGTATATTTGTTTTATATCCACTAAATCGTAGTCACTCTTTTTATCTTAGTGGATCAATCTGATTTTCCACTCCAGTAGTAGTAGTAGTGCTTTTTGTGTCAGCTTATATGGTGAATTACCATAATCATATACAACCAGGCTGTGCTCCTGTCTGTAGAACATAGTTGCCAAATGTAAAGTGTGCACAATGCATATATGCATAATTTATATAACATTTTCCTCACATGCCCTGCAAAGTATTAGTCTGGGGTGTGGGTGAACAATAAGTTGTTATATTTCACAGATATAAATTAATTTTAATATAAAAAAAATTAATTATAATTTATAATACTTATATTGATTTGAATTTATGATATAATTAGTTAGCCAGTTCTCTTAATATTCATTTCCTCATATGCTATTTTTAAGATTTTAGAAACTTGATATACAATGAATTTAAAGGATAATAAAATGAGATTTTAAAATAAACTGTATTTTTCTAGTATATTCCTGTCAATGGAGTACTGTGAACAAGACTTGGCTTCATTACTTGACAACATGACAGCACCATTCACAGAGTCCCAAGTCAAATGCTTAATGCTCCAAGTATTGAAGGGCTTGAAATATCTGCACTCCAATTTTATAGTCCACAGAGACCTTAAAGTCTCTAATTTGTTGCTCACAGACAAAGGATGTGTCAAGATAGGTAATTTTTTTTAATGTTTAAGTTTTATATTAATTAATTTGATGTTTTAAAAATCTGTAGTCTGAACCATATAGACATGTACAATGGCCAAGTACATGACCAAGTGCAGTAAAAGCATGCAAAATAAGAAAAAGACAGGGTATTGAAATGTTAAAAGTAATGGAGTAGACATACTATCTCTTTCTTACCTATATATGTTTGCAATATTGAAAACTGATGAAACAATTATTTGGGAGTTAGACTCACAAAGTTGATAGAGATAAGAGAGAGATAGATAGTAGTTTGTCTACTCTTTTACTTTCAAGAGTTCAATGCCCTTCATTGCTAATCCATATGGTTTGAACTTAAGTGTTTAATGTGGCTAGCTTAACACTAAAAGGTGCACTGAACTGAACAAACAGTCTTTATTACTAATACACCATGGTGGAATGTGCTGTTAATAAAAATGTTTGGTTATCCTCAGCTGATTTTGGCTTAGCTCGATGGTTAGGTGCCCCAGCTCGCAGTGCAACCCCACGAGTGGTCACATTGTGGTACAGAGCGCCCGAGTTACTCCTGCAGTCTCCCAAACAAACACCTGCATTAGACATGTGGGCCGCTGGATGCATTCTCGGCGAACTGTTGGCCAACAAACCCTTGCTGCCTGGCCGGACAGAGATAGAACAGCTTGAACTTATTGTTGACTTGCTTGGTGAGTTTGGACTCATTCTATTTCTTTCTCTTATTGCTTTACCTGATTAGTGTGAGAATTTTTATCTAGTCACTGTGAAAAATGTGTAATTTTTTAATTGAAGCTGTAGTTACGTTTTTATTGTGTAACTCAGTGAAAATCTCACACTAGCTCCTTAGGACACAAAAACCTAGTTCGAGTGCTGGGTGGTGCTGAGGATATGTTTCCTGATCTTCTGCCACCATCAATTCTATAGCATAGAACGCATATTTCATCCAATTTACATAAACCCTTAACAAGTTATATACTAAAACCTTCCTTAGGACTGTCTGAACAGTAGTCTAACTATATCGCGAAGAGACAGACTAGAAGTGGAGGGGTATTCTGTTTTATTATATGTAAGGATGTCTACTTCACACTGTTTTAAGATGAATATCTTAGCATGCCATAGTCCATCGCGTGGCTGAGAGAAAAGCTCCAAACAGAGCACGAGACTTGTGACGCGGGTGTAGGTTTAAAAGAGATCTCTTAGTGACGCGCGTCAACACTCACCTCCTCTGTTCAAGTTATTCTCTCTGCCCAGCCAAATTCGGAAGGACCCTACTAGAGTAGCATTGGATACTCGTTCCAATATGGAGCTTATTGCACTTCTAGTAAGGCCAAGGATATGGAGCCTACTGCACTTCTAGTAAGTTATATATTATTGACAGGTACACCATCCGACGCAATCTGGCCAGAGTTCAGCGCTCTACCAGCATTACAGAACTTCACTTTGAAGCAGCAGCCCTACAACAATCTCAAGCAGCGCTTCCCGTGGCTGTCCGCGGCGGGGCTGCGGCTGCTCAACTTCCTGTTCATGTACGACCCCAACAAGCGAGCCACGGCCGAGGAGTGCCTTCAGAGCTCGTATTTCAAAGAACAGCCGTTGCGTGAGTACATTTATGCTATCATCCCCTTTTCTTTTATTTGGACCTTAGATCTACCATAGTTGCAAAAATGTCAGTTGGCGAATATAGGGTGATTATGGTTAAGGGTGTAAAGGTCGCAACCGACGGCTTAGGGTGTTTTCCGAAATATAGGTGTATAAAGGCAACAAAGTCATAAGTACTAAACTGCACTGGAATATATGGAAACCAAATAAAAGGGTTTGCTAAGAATAAGTCAAAATATAATATGACGTCACCGTTACACCAATATGGCGGACTTCTAAACCTTGATTATCAATTTTGAAGCAGATATCCTTAATTGATTGAGCTGAAATTTTATACACGCGATCAGTTTGCACATTTAAATAAAACTTTGTTCAAAAAATGTTTTTACTTTTAATTGAATTCATGTATTTTTTTGATGTTTTTAAAATCACATCAACCTAAATAAGTGGACCGTTAACTTGGACAGTATTATAAAAAAAATACTGGTGTCATTATTCTGTATAGAAGGCTTGCTGTTATTGAGTTAGCCCAAGATCTTCTCTATTGTTTCTCATGTTCCACGGCGGCGGAATGGAACGTGATATTTAGGGTCTTAATGCTTAATGATTGCTACATTAAAGTAACGATCTATAAGCGTTAAAGCGATGCCTTGTCGTTTGTATAACTTTTACGAATTGGAATTGTCCACAAAATGCCAGGGACATAGCTGCCATGTGCCTTCAACTCTCAGTACTTTGTTGCAGCCTGCGACCCGAAGCTCATGCCGAGTTTCCCTCAACACAGAAACATGAAGAGCCAGCAGAAGAGTTCGTCCAACCAGTTGAACATTCCTCTATCCAACCTGAACACGGGCGCAAACGACCAGACCAACAACTTGCCAGCCATTTCAGACTTACTTGGATCTCTGGTTAAGAAGCGAAGGCTGGAGTAAATATTTCCTATATGAATCTAAACTTTTATCCATAAACTAAAACAAGATACCTAGTACATACACAACCTAAAAAATCGCGGTAAATAATCCCGGCACGAAACGGGACTCGACAAAACTCAAAATAGCACAAAGATTTTATTGAAATTTGAAAGCTTCTATCTTTTTGGGTATGAAAAGAAACCCTTTATTATTTCGGCCATATCTAATAGTCTAAATAGCTAAATCATTAAACTGAAATTCGAAATATCCTCGGTTCTATATTAGTCTGTGCTTTTTTTCCTAACTATTCCCTAAAGGCTTTATTAGGTATTTGGAATGGAAAGAATATAAGTAATGTCAATAATTATTTAAGGCTTCACCAGTAATTTTAGTTATTAAGAAATTAAATAAAAGATAAAGTAAAAAATCTATTCTTTTATTTTGTAATGTGCCTAAACCTTATTATGTTATGTTGCAAGATTTTATCTTATATTTCTATTTTTTTAAACAACTTAATTTTTATTTAATCTGTAGATCCATCTTCCTCCGCTGATAGTCCCATCGCTTGTCGAAATTTCTGATATTTTTGTATGGTGATAACGTCGTTGCTCTTCGCTTTAACCTTTTCTCTCTGATAAAATATAAAGTAAAAAATGTTTAAAAATTGTAACGGCCCGCGTGGTTGACTAGAAGTTTGGCGAGAAATTTCATATTCTAAAATTACTTATTTCAACTTACAATTTCTTTATCTTGTTTTTCCAAATTTTTCAAAGTCCGCACACACTGTGAGCACAGAATGACGTCTTCCATATGATTTACAGTTTTCTTGCGGTGGTGATGTTTCAATCTAAGAAAGGTAATAAAAATAATATTTAAAAAAATATTATTTGCCTCTTTTAGAATTTAAACTATCACGAGTATTTTACATACATATTAAAAAGAGAAACGGCTTTAACTTACGTTACTATCGTTGGAGTGGAGCAAACTGCTTTACGTCGTGTTGAATGAACAAGCTCATGATTAAAGGTCCCGTAATGGGTTCGAAACTAGCCGTGTATACTCCGATACTAATATCGTGAGTTCTAGCCCTTCTTTTTTTAAAGGTAATATTTGCCATGTATTTTAAATATATGACCAATATTTCCCTTACCCCCATTAGGAGTGGGTACGACACTCAATGGGTAGGTTTTCATCCTATGATTTCTCGTTGTTGAGTCTAATCCTCTTTAACGTGAATCTATTGAAGATTCAATATTAGATGCTCTGTGAAATTGCCTTTATGACTTCTGCAATATACTGAAAAGGCCTTTCCTACCTAGCTTCGTACCCAAACGTTTTAGTGTGCCTGCGTCCAAATCTTCCATGCATATTTTGGCAGCCAATATGTACCATGCCCGGGCAGCATAAATCGAACAAAACGTATTTCGACTTACCTCTGCTTCAACAATCTACATATTTTATATGCACGGGCAGACGAGTAGTTAGAGTGCCTACTCGTAACATTTTGTGATTACCTAAGTTGGCATGTTGCCGATATGGCATTTGTTACGAGAAAACGTTTTTGAGGTTATATTATTCAAGTTACTACCACTGTATAGTGAAACGTTCTGAAATCCGGTATGATTCCAAATAGAATTCAATTTAAGGTAAGAGTTTAACTGGAAGCGGGCTATACTCCTACTCCTTCCAAATCAACGCGATGCCATTTGTGATTGCACTCAATATCTTGTGTTTTTTAATTGGCCATGTTCCTCCAAATAAGGCCCTTGTTTACGTATACCTATGTTGCAAACATAGCAGGTTGGACTTACTATAATAGTCCAATGCAAAGGGAAACCAATATTAATGATATGAGTAGCCTGTGGAACTGTTGAGGCTTCAAAATTAATTGCAGCTCCGGATTTTATTAGACACCGAAAGTGAACCCTTTAAGTATGTGAATAATAATGCTTTTGTTTATACAAGGAGGAGTTACAGTTAGTTACGCTTACAGTTTTCCGCAATAATCACACTGGAGCTTGTCCGAACGGTGCGTAATGATGTGCCACCCCAGTTCCTGATACGTAGGGTAGCGTTCTGTGCACCGTGGGCAAGCGATTTTTCCTTCCGAGCGCCCACCGTTACTCTGGTGCTCTATAAGTTGCTGCGACGTTTGGAAATTCTGATGACAACTGCGACACCTGTAACAAAAATTTTTGAAAGTTATCCTTGCTTTTTTATAGTTGTGCCATTTTCTTAAAAATCATCTGAAATAGCTATGCTGTTTGGAAAAGAAATGGCAAATTCATGCCATTTTATAGGTACCGTTAAAAGTGGAGGTGGTTCTTAATTTGACGAGTATTTTTTTTTTGATTTGTTAAATCATAACTCATTCATTATTTTTTTTGTTTTTTTTAATTTAAATACCTATATATCTAAGTCTGTATTTTACAAATAAGTGTGTATAGAAAGTTATTAATTGTTAAATCAAAATCATCAATAAACAAAAAAATAAAGGCTTAGCGATAAAAATAAATTAGATATTATTGTGTTATAAAATATTATATTACTGCCTTACATAAAAATGTTGGGTTGTAAATGATAGGCCATGTGCTCTATAATTTTTTTAGGATAAAAATAGTGAAACTTTTTGTCGCAACACGTGACGTAGCCAGGAACACCGTGTCGATCTTTGTAATGTTTCATTAGAGATCTAAAGTTGAAGCCTTGCTCATGACAAATACAACATTCCATTTTGTAAAATAAAGTTATTTGTTTATCTAAAGCTGCGCCTTGCTTCGCTGGACGGCCGTCTATCAACACCACTGGATCCAACACGTCATTGATATCCTCTGTGACTTTATTTGTATTTTCTTCCTTTACTTGTGGCTTGTTATGTGACACCGAAGTATTAAGTAAAGATTTATCTATGCTTTCAGTTATTGCAAACTCATCTAAAGGCATTACTTCTAAGAATCTCATTTCATTAGATTTCCTTTTTTGAAGTTTAAGGGATTTCGCATCTCCTTGTTGAAATTCGGTAGAAGGCACTTTCGCTTTAGAGGGAGTCTGTTTTGAATTATCATTGGACTTTGCATTGTTCGCTTTGTGTTCTGAAATCGCTGCGATTATGGGGTGAAGTTTATTCTCTGCCGATTGCCGCTCCGGTTTTATTGAGTTGTTTTTAATGTTGTGAAACTCTAAAAATTTTTGTGTTTTTTCTACTTTTACGGCGTATAGGTGCAAAACAGATACTTGTTGTAGACAATCGTGGCATATTGCTTTTGGAAGGTTGTCGTCCGTATGGATCTGTAAAGTTTTTTTTATCATTGTCAAATTACGCCTAACTGCGATTTCATCTTATATTAAGTAACTAATGATTAATACATTCTAAGATGTTATCGCAATCATTTGGAAGGTTTATTTAAAGGGGTACCTAGTACATGCAGAATAGATGAACAGCGACACGGCAGATACGAGTAAGTAGGTGCCTGTAGGTTGGTAACTAGCCGCGACCGAAGCAAATATAAACTCCCAATGTGGTAACTAGCAGTAGGTATGTAGCTACCTACCTAGGTATATAGAACTAAGAAGCTTTTTATAAAAGTAAGGTATTCACTTTGGCGCTAATATGACAAGGAATTAAGTATCTCATAGTTAACAATAATCAGTAAATAAAATTTAAAGTAGGTAGGTACTGACAACAATATCGAAAAGTCTTTTCAACTTGCGTTTAATCTCTGAATTAAGCGGCTTTAGTTTGGATACATCAGTACACAAACACAAACGGCACGACAGTTCACGCACTATAGTTTTTTCCAAAATGGTGAAGTCATTCATACTGATGATTTATTTTTAAATATAATAAATAATAAAAATGTTGTTGTTTATTGGGCCATTACAAAATTCGGTTTGTTTTCAATCCATACTTCAATCTATTACTCAAAATTGACAGCTACTGGTCAATAAATTAAAAAGTCGCAGTATTTTATTTCCAATGAATAATAACTCTTTTATCACTTTAATATTTCCAGTCCATTTACGCCTTTGCTTGCAAAAAAAAAAACATTTATAAGAGCATAAACAAATTATAAATAATTTAATAGGTTACCTCTTTATATCTTAACAAGGGTTTCCAACTTATCTAAATTGGGAATCGAAGGCATCCTGTACCAGACTGTTTAAAATAATTTTTTAACTGGCTTTTTCTGTCTACATAATTAGTAAAGCGTTTAGGAATTGTTCATGCAGAGATGTTGAAGTATTTATTAATTAGCACTGTATTTCTCTCCAATTTTCGAAATTCGTATTATGTGTGTGTATAATAATTTTTTTTTAAATTTGTAAACCGAAATAATAAATTTATGAAAAACACTTTAATATTTCCAGTCCATTTACGCCTTTGCTGTTATAAGAGCATAAACAAATTATAAATAATTTAATAGGTTACCTCTTTATATCTTATCAAGGGTTTCCAACTTATCTAAATTGGGAATCGAAGGCGTCATGTACCAGACTGTTAATAATTGTTAGTGGATTTTTTATCTACTAAAGTTTGCCCTCGACTGCTATCACACCTGATGTTAAGTGATGATGCAATTTAAGATGGAAGCGGGTTAACTTGTTAGGAGTAGGATAAAATCCACACCCCTTTCGGTTTCTACACGACAGCGTAACGGAAAGCTAAATCGCTTGACGTAACGTCTTTGTCGGTAGGGTGGTAACTAGCCACGGCGAAAGCCTCCCACCAGCTAGACCAAAACAAATTAAGAAAATTTCAATCTGTCTCGTCGAACCGCCGTCTTATAAATCCACCGCCCACACCACTGCGCCACGGAGGCCGTTTAAGAGGGTACTCCATTATTTTATAATTTTAGGTACCCTCATATCATTAAAATTCTTTAGCAATTAAAACAATCATAATTACATTAAATCGTGGATAAATTTTAAATATCGAATGCATGTATCTAATTTCTCTTTTGTTTAATAGTTTTATTGAATGAAATTAGAGTTGAGTAAATTATGAAACGCCACATAACTGCGTTTTACATTCACGTGTCTTTATTCTCTACTATCTATTATAAAACGGACACGAATTTTAAACATCTTTATTGTGAAAGCGTTTCAAAATCTATAGGAAAACATTGGAAATATGGAAATTTGATTTCTTCTTATACATTTTGCTTGACCAGCAATTTATTGAGAAGAAATTGTTGGTCAACATTTTTCCACAGACTGTACTGCTTATAGTACCTGGCCACAGAGCATAATACGATTTAGGTATAAAACCGTACCGTGTGCTCTCTTGCGGAGGAGTCATCGGCGTGTGAAACCAATCAATTACGAACTCGGTACGAAGCCCCCGAGCGTCGGAACCGATACTCTTTTAGATCGCTCGTTTTATTTCTGTATCATTGTGTAATTATAAACAAAGAATGCCGTGAAAGTATTTCACGGTTAAGGAAAAAATGTTTTCAAAGGCGACAGTTCACTGGCAGTTTTGTTTTTTACATGAGCGCTGGTCAATTTTAGACCAGAGTCAATGTTGGTACTATTAAAAACAAAGTGCGTGACTCGCGACGTCCGGCAGAAGTAACGAATTGGTTTACCCCTCCTTTAAGAAGTTATAACTTCAAAAGGGGGATATAATTTCGCAGTGCACGCGTTTCTATGTAATCCTATAGTTAACAGATTTAGCGGGGACAAACGCGCAGAAAATATTCATAGGTGTCCACTGCGCTCTATGCCATAACGATGAAAATTTTTAATAAAAAATAAAACCAACTTCAAAACATTCAACATTCATCATCAGTCATTTAGTTATTTTCATTTACTTAACCATATCTATAAAGTCGGTGCCAAGTTTTTAGGAAACGTCTTTTTAAAGTAGAAGGTGGGACAAATCGACCTTTTATTATAGGTACGTTTGTACTAGTTCAAGGGTGAAATGACCTAGTCGGAAAAGTCACTTATCACTGTCCTCTTTACGAATAAACATCTAAATATACGAGATGTTGTACTACCCTCATTTATCATAATTTTAGCTACGTCATGATTTTTGTGCTCTTTGATTACTTATCACCTACTAGCTGTAACCAACGACTTTACGCGCTATTGAGATTTTTCGAATATCTTCTTCTTTGACGTCAGACTTGGAAGAGACAATAATGAATTTTTAGCTTTAGCCGTCTGTGAAAGCTATACGGAAAACGTTCTTACGATTTCAAGTATCCTAACTAATATTATAAATGCGAAAATAGCTGTCTAATCGTTTTCACGCTAAAACTACTAAACCGATTTAAATGAAATTTGGGACTCAGATAGTCTAGATCCTAAAAAAGAAAATAGGCTACTTTTAATTGCGAAAAAGGGGTTGAAAGGGGGATTAAATGTATTATGAAAGTATAGTTATTTTTAAAGCTAGAAGCTTAAAACGTAAACACACCGGCATATTTAGCGGAACATAAAAAGGTCCATAATTAAAAAAATATGGTTTTATTTTGAAATCTACTTACTACACTTCTTTTATTATTTAAAGTTTCATTTGTTTTACTTAAAATGAGATACATTAAGAACAGATTTTGCGAGTAAAGGATATTTGTGAATAAAGTTATTATTATATAAACAAAAAACCCGACTGCTTAGAAGTTATGAACTGAAAAGAGAAAAACAAGGATCACTATATAATATAAGAATTTTTATCATATCTGTATAAAATTCTAAATACTTTATGGGGGCAAGTTGCAAACTTAATGACAGTAGAACTCTACGAAATTACGTACTCGTAAGTATGCACAGTGGAGCAGACCAGTACCCGAGTACGAGCAAGTTCCAACGACGTCGCTCGGCGCTACCTTCGTAACGCAGTAATCAGTAAGTGGGCTGTTCGCTCCGCCGATCACACTACAACCCTAATTGGTTTCTGCGCTCACCAGTCGTTTACGCCAGGTTCTGCTGCACTTAATAGACCAATTACAAAACAATACCGAGCCTACTGCGCTGGATAAAGCATCTAATGGCTTATTACGATTGCATGTTTCTATATTGGAGAGCTTTTAGATAGACGTTTATATAAGATGACGTTAGCTGGAACCTATTTAGTATTTACTTGATAGAAATTTATTCCACGGTCTTAATAAACACTGTTAAAATAGAATAGACATTAAAAAGATAAATAAATCAATATTATAGGACACTTCGGTATGCGCATCGTTATATAGCCCCAAAGTAAGTTTAAGTAGCTTCTGTTATGGGTACTATGATAACTGATGAATATTTTTATGTACCTATAATAGCGGACGCTCGCGACTTCGTCCGCGTGAAACTTGGTGTAGACTTGAAGTCCCGTTTGACCCCTTAAGGCTTTAGAAAAACGTTTTTTAGCGCTAGTCTACGTCATTATAGCTATATGAAAACTTTTTTAGCGCGACGCACGCGAGGCATAGGTATCTAAGATGGCGAATGCGGTTGGTTTGGCAAGCAACTACGTCTTGTTTGTCAGTGTCATTATAATTTACCGAAATTCTCCTTAATCCGAATTTTACGGCTCCGACTCGAAATCAATATTTTTATGTTTTGTTATTCATCTAAGGTTTCAATTGAGTCTACCGTACCGCTTCACGAAATTATTAATATAGAAGATAATAGATCGTGCAATCCACCAAGGCGCGTCCTTTTTTGTTTTTTAAACGCTAACCAGTGCCGGATTAAGCAAGCGCGGGGCCCGTAGCAAATTATTTCAAAGAGCCCTTGATCTACTATGGGTTCTTAAGTATAAAGTGGTAAAAAAACAAATCAATAGTCTATACGTTTATTTGCCATCTATAGGTTACAATTTTGTGGGTATTTAGTAAATTACTATAGGCGCTGTTAGGCTCTGACAAGTACAAAAAGCCAGAGATGGGATTTTCTAGCTATATAGAATAATTTTGATAAGAAACTAACAATTGAAAACTGATGATACTACACAAATTATTTTTTTCAATACATATTTCAAAGTTGATATTTAATGCAAAGTATATTATTTTTTTAGGAATAGCTAATGTTATATTTTATCAATGGTGTACTTTAAATAATGTTTATGTTTTATATTTATTTACTTGTTTCTTTTATTATTTTTTAAACTTCTACAAAGTAACTTTTCTAGATTTCATGTGGGCAAATTGAGAAATGATACTATTCGTATCAATTTCTCTGAGCAAATCATATTCTATATTCATCAAAGCAAGATAATTCAGACGTTCTTGACTCATAGTGTTCCTTAACTCATTTTTTATGCGCTTTAATGTCGAAAATGAACGCTCGCCACTGCAGTTAGTGATCATGAGAGATAAATAAATGCGCAAAGCAATTTCTAAATTGGGGAAACATGATTCTAATGAATTGTCCATTAGAAATTTATAATATCGAATTTCCAGAGCTTCGTTTTTCGTACTGTCAATCGCACCAGCCGCATCTGTTTTGAGTAGCTCGGCAAACTGCACTAATTCGTTGTCTAGGCTGTCTTCCAAATCATTTTCATAAGCACTGACTATAATTGGTGTTTTTTTCAAAATCTCTTCTGCTGTAAGAGATTTTAACTGTCGAAATATTTCAAAAACACTAGTTAGTTTTTGATATGCTTTCATGCGTTTATCTAAAGCAGATAGTGTGTTATCAATAATGACAACAAAGACCTAAATTTCAAACTGTTTACCAGGTGTAACTTTCTCAACCAATTCGTCGAGTGTACTAGAACCGCTAAAATCGTCGTACTTTGTGTTCCGCTTGCGTCGTCTTGAAGTCTGTTGCTGATATTCATGACAGCCTGTCAGCTCTTTGGCTTGTGCTTCAATATTTGAAAATGTAGATCGCATTGTTTGGACATATCCATGTAGTGATTCATAAAGGGTGTAGCCCGTATTAAGATCTATTTTAGACGATTGCAGCGACGCACTAGTTGCTTGCACGCGTTCTAAGATTCTATTCCACGTAATTGTCATTATTCCAGTTTCCAACTTATTCATCTTTGAAACGAGTCCGTAAGCTTGATTACGACACTCTGCCTTTTGATCTGTATTATTGGAAATGGTATCCAAAACTTGCTTGATATTGGTAAAACCACATAAAAGTGCCTTCGTAGCATCAGCTCTGGCGGACCACCTAGTATCCGATAACCTTTTCAAAATCGGAATTTTCGAAGTAAGAGCTTCCGTAAGAAGACTCCAACGATGTGTAGAAGCGGAAAAAAAATTGTAAAGACTTTCAATAAAATCGAAAAAAATTAATGCTTCTGTACAACAGTCTGCAGCGCACTTAACAACTAAATTTAATGAATGTGCAAGACAGGGAATGTATTCTGCATTTTATATTTATATTTATTTCTTTAATTCGTGCTTGCAAGCCGTTGTATTTTCCGCTCATGTTGCTGGCATTATCATAGCTTTGTCCACGACAATCTTTGATATCAATGCCATTCTTACTTAAGAAATCTAGTAAACTCTGGGCGAGTTGTTCAGCAGTATGGCCTTCCATATCTAAGAACTTAATGAATCTCTCAACTGGCCCAGATGGTAAAACATAGCGCACTATCAGAGTCAGTTGGTCTACATGCGATATATCTGGAGTAGAATCTAATGACACTGAATAGTACTTGGATCTCTTTTGATTTAGCATGCTTGATGCAATTAATTTGATAAATTCTTCGCATGTTGTTTTAGATAAATATGAGGTGTGCCCTTTTCCTTTATGAGCATAAGTTTGAATATGTTGGGCCATAAAAACGTCGAATTCAGAAAGTAATTCTAATAAGCCTAAGTAATTCCCATTATGAGTTGAACCAACAATTTCATTACTACCCCGAAACGCAAGCCCTCGTTCTGCTAAAAACTTTATGACTGCAATAATTCGTTTTAAGAGCATCTGCCAATAATTTAGTTCAGTCTCAATTTGGCTCACAAGTTGAGAATCGACACACGCATTCTTTTTTTTTCGGTTTAACAGCGAAATTATAGCTTTTCTATGCGAAGTGCTTTCTTCATGCCTTTTCAACAAATTGTTCGCGTTCTTCCAGTCATCAAACCCATCTTTCGTAAACCTCGCTGACTGATTAGTATCTGAATCTATAACTTTGCAAACAAAACAGAAAAGTCGCCCTTTAGTTTCTGAATAGCACAACCAATTTCTGATATGAGTTTTATTAGTAGGTTTATGATTATAAGTGAAAAATGACTTTTGGCAGAATCGTGGACTAATTTCTTTTTCATACATTTTCTTTAAACTTAAAAAGTCACTGTTAATATGTTGCAGTTCGCTGCTTCCTTTCGCAATCCAATAATCTCTGTCAAAGTTGCTCGGCAATTCACCAATATCGTTGGAGTATATTTTACTTTCATTTAATTTTTTGCTAGAAGAAACGGTAGCAGTTGAATCATCTAATATACTATCGACTTTCGTTTGGTTCAAGTAAGACGACTTTGAGTCAAGGGGATTTTCAAGGTTTTCAGATTTTCTTTGGCTAAAACATGATATGGGAGAACTAGGAGGACTTGTTGTCTTTTCAATTTCAAAATCACTTGTCGATAAAGTACCTGCAGAGGTAAAAGTTTCAGTTTCACTTTTATATGTATAATAAGATGAACCTTCTTTATTTTCTGCTTCAGTTTCCGTGGATTCAGCAACAATTTTCTGAACATTAAAAAACTCGGACAGCTTACGTGTTTTTGATAGAACAGCTTCGTTCTTTTTCTCCTTTTCATTTTTTGCTTTACGTTTTGCACTTCCAGAAGCATAGTGTCGACCCGTATCTCTCAGTCTGCTGCTCATAATTCTGGTATCACTTCGTTCTATACACAGAAAAAAATAGGAAGTAAAATACAAATATTTATAGTGCTATGAAGTAGTGCCCGATACCGAATCGAAAATGAATTGAAAACTTCAAATTTTTATGATAACTACGTCTCAACTCGTTTCTTTAATTCGTTCAGCCGTATCAGATAGAAAAAAAACATATTGAGATTGGAATCGGAATGAAATTAAAATGAAATAATTATCAATAATTTATTATGGAATGTCAAAACAAAAATCTTACCAAAATTACGTAAAAACAATAAACCCATTTCTATTACTGATAATTGGGCAAAATAATCTCTATATTTTTCAAAAATTTTTATTGCTTTTTAATTCTACTTCATATCAATATCTACTGAGTATTAATTTAGTGTATTGAAATTTATGCTAACACTGACGAAATGAAAGTATGACATTTTGCTCGAATTCAAAATTCACGATTAGTATTAATAACTATTACCAAAAAGCGTGAAGGTAAGTACTTTTGAATAAACACAAATTTATAGCTTGATAAGTATTCAAGTTTGTTTATAGTGAAATTAATTTGTTTCTCAGTCAAAAAAACAGGAATAAAAAAGAATTTCACTGGCAAATACGTTCGAATTGGGAAAAAAAAGTAGAAATTCGAAGCAAAAAAAACTGAAGCTTCTTTATAATCAATTCATGTTCAATCATTTTCGATTACTGCAGGAAAAGAAGAAAATAGTTCTAATCCCAATGTAGAATGGTAATTATTATTATGTTACATGGTAACAATGATTTTTTAGCGATGAGAGCTACGGGTAGTCTAGTCGACAAATGAGTTTCCTACGAAAAATCGTTAGAATCGTGGCAAAAATATGAGAAATATAATTTTTATTTAATTGTAAAAATAGGGTGCCAACCCTCAAGTGCAGCACCACAACCAAGCATTTTCTTCCAGCACCGTACTGATTCGGGTTCTAATCTTTCCGTGTAGAGAGGGTACAACTAAAAATTCATAACTAATAAAATAAAAGATGTTTATAAATTTTTTTGGCATCATCGTATTAAGTACATATGTAAGAAAGGCTCCAACACGAATAAGATTTTAGAGCTATTGTTTAAACATTTATTTTATTATAAATAAAACCAGAGCACCGGAAAAAATTAGTTGATTAACAATTAATCAATTAACTTCTTGAAAAATCAATGAAAATTTTTTGTTCCAACGGGACATGGTTTCTTCTAGTGTTTAATCGTATGAGAATTTTATTAAATTATAATATTAATATTTTAGACTCAACCCTAGCGGATCCAAATTACGGTAAATTACGGTAATTAGCGTAATTTTTTTTTCCGAGTGGTCCATTTTACCCCTCATATCACATATTGGCCTAAGATATGATAAAAATATTATAGAGGTCAAAACTTGACGAAAAATTAAAAAAAAAATTTGTACCTAATTTTTTTCAGGTATTCTATTATACCCCAGGTATCGCAGATCGGCTTAAAATATCTTTGAAACATCAAAGATAACATGATTTGACCGAAAATGCATAAAAAAAAATTTTTACCAAATTTTTTTTCAGGTGGTCCATTATGCCCCAGATATCGCAGATGAGCCTAAAATACTTTAAAAAAAATCAGAGGTATCATGATTTGACCGAAAATAAAAAAAACAATTTTTATCAAATTTTTGAGGGGGGCCGCCGTGCCCCAGGGGGTCTTAGCACCCCGGTCTCCCCTATATACAATGTAACGTAGTAATGATTACATTCTATTCCATTTCCATTCTACAATTAAAACTATTCTTTTATCTCCGTGTGGAAGGATATAATAATCTAGTAAAATATATCTTACCTTAAACGTCAATAATTCTCAGAATTGTCCTTGTATCACTTCTGTCTCTTGATGCTTTAAAAATAAGTATTTTATTGAATTATTCACAACACTGCGATCGGCAAAAATCAACAAATAACACAGAATTAAAACAAACCTCTTTCATATCATAAATGGCTCACATCATGTTAACACATAGAAAGATTAAGACTTACAAAATAAAATATTCATCAATTTCTTATTAGGTGGTAGCTAACAGAACTTTATTTTAATTGGCGGATTGTTTGTTACGATACTCGATGGCAATGTCAGGGGATCCCCGGTTAATTTTTCAGTGTTACCAACTTCGATCACGAATCATTTGGAATGGTCGGGTGTCCATTGTAGCGATAAGGGGTAGGATACGTATTATTAGTTTAAAAAAAAACATGCGTGAGATTCTTGCGTCTAGAATTTAAACTTCTTTGGTTCTGGAAATAGTTTATTTTATGCATTGGTCTTTATACATTTGATAATGATCTTACTATATCAAGATTACGAAATGGTTATGAAAAATTCAATTGGAGGAATTCTCTCTTAAAGTAATAAAATATTTTTTTTTAGTCATAACTTCTATAACTCAATATACTTATATTCTAGAAAATAAGTTTTTGGTATATGGTTACTAAATTATACTAATAATAATGTAGACTGTTAATCTTACAAATAAATATATAATTTTAACAACTTAAACCGAACCATCTCAATTCTGCTACACATCCACACTGTGTCGGGTAGGAGTGCTTGCATACGTCAGACTTTTTGTAGAGCTGATTATCAGGCCGATTGAAATTCTACACGTTTATACAAACAACTTTTTCTTAATAAGCCACTCAAAAAATTAAGCGCAGGCAGACATGAGTGGATTTAAATATGCGGGGCCCCCGTTCGCGCGGGGCCCGTAGCAATTGCTACACTTGCTACATGGTTAATCCGGCACTGACGCTAACAGTGCAAGTGTGCAACACACAAAGTGTCAAGTTAGGTAAGTCAAGAAGGATGTCATGTTTAACGTTTCGTTCTCATTTTTATTGACATGTGTATATAAGGTGACAGAATATTTATTGACGTAAAGGCATCGTTAGAATCGTAAATTGTTTTAGAATCGTAAATTGTTTTGGAATGACAGAGCTATTACCAGTATTTTTTTTAGTGATTTAAGGACATTGCAAGCTGTAAGGCGGAATTTGGAAGAACTATAATATTTATATAAGATCTCCATGTACTCTATTCGCAATAAATGAATTTGAATTTGAATTTTAACTTGCAGTATGTTTTACTTCATTTTAGCCTATTTTTTTAAATAAATATGTCGTGTTGGTTCTGCACAGCAAAATCATATTGTGATATAGGTTAATACATATATTAACCAATATAACAATATTTAAAAATACGCACACACAATGATTACAGATACAGTATCTAGTACATATATAATTATATTTGAATTTTAATATTTGAGCACGACTCCACGCTGTCTTGTCTACCATATCTCTAGTGTTTTTGTAAAGCGTGAACCCATGATACCTGTTATTATATTTATTCATTACAAGTTGACTGACTGCCTCGTTGCCTATCTGGCTTCGATCACGAGGTCCTGGGTTCAAATCCTGGGTCGGGTCACGGAATATTTCTGAGTTTTTCATTCTTCAATGAAATTTTCAGTGCATTCCAAGCCCCGAGTCGGAAAGTTGGTGGTGTTACACCCCCGTGCCACGGAGAGCACGTTAAGCCGGTCACTGTCATCAACATCTGATAGTGATCGTTAATAAATGAAACATTATCACCCTAAGCCCGCCAACCTGCATTGGAGCAGCGTGGTGGGTCTACGCTCCATATCCCCTCTCCTATAAGGTGAGAGACCTGGACCTGTAGTGGGCCGTTAATAGGCTGATAATGATGATAATGATGATTACATGTTAGCCCTTGACCACAATCACACTTGATGGTAAGTGATGACGCAAACTAAGATGGAAGCGGGCTAACTTATTAGGAGTAGCCTGAAATCCACATCCTTTCACTTTATATACGATACCGTACCGGAACGCTAAATGGCTTGGCGGTACGTGTTTGTCAGTAGGGTGGTAACTAGCCATGACCAAAATCTCCCAGCAGCCAGACTTGGACCAATTTAGAAAATCTTTATCGGCAGTAACAAGCCAATCAAGTGACTATTGTAGAAAAACGAAGGTCGAGTAGGTCTACCTGAAGGAATGGAGCGATTTAAAAATGTACTTTATCATCATACATTACGTTTTTCTTGACATTATATTGGTAAAAAAATTTAAGTAGAGGATCATTATGTTCGGTCATGACACGCAGCGATACAACCTACAACAGCCGTGTACACCGAGCCGTGGTCGACTCGAGACTGATGTTCGAACTGTACTCCCCACACACTTCGGTTTCTCCTCGCGACAAATAGTGGGGCGCGCCTTGGTGAATTAAACTTACTATATACATAAATACTTATAATATATAGATAAACACCCAGACATTAATTTATTACTCTCTTAACCTTGTATAATAATAATAAACTATGGTCCTACATATAAGCACAGAATACATAATAGTACCTATACTAAATTCAAGGTAAGTTGCAACTACCTATCTTAGATTAATAAATAAGTCTTCTTGAGGAAAATAACGGAAATCCAGAAAACAGTCGGATTTATTTCACGTTAGACACGCTATAAACATCTTATGAATTTATGCGCAGTGTATTTATAAGACTGGAGGCCAGGATTTTTATCCTACTTCAAACACGTTAGTCCGTCTCCTTCTTAGATTGCTTAGTCCCTAATTATCAAGGGCCAATTTCGATCGATAAGCGAAACTTTGAATAAAAATGTTTTTTACAGCTTTCGGAGTCATCCACCACTTGTTCACTTAATATATCTCACAAACTAGCGTTCTATATTTTACAGGAAACAGCTAAATAATACAGCTACAGACTCTAATGTCGCCTAAAATACTGTCCCATAAATCGATAACGCAAATATAGGCTGGTAACGTGAAAGCAAACAGTATGTACCTATGTACATAAATTAATTTAAACCCTACATAGTTATGTGTCTGGTAAACACGGCTCGCAAACTGTAATTAGCTGCATAACAGTAAGAACCGTCTTTACCATAAGGGATATGCCCAGAACACCAATAAAATTTTACACCAATCATTCCATTTTAAAATTAGCTCTGTTGATTTATACCAATTACGCACAATAGTTGTAACATTTACTTTTATTTTTCTCGTGTGCTTTAAACGGCCTTATAAGTGGATCGAATCAAAATTAATGTTTAATATTAGTATTTTTTTATTCATTATAAGTTACCCATTAACTGCAAACACCTCTGATGGTAAGTGATGATGTAATCTTACATTGAAGCGGGCTAACTTTCTAGGAATAGGATAATATCCACGAACCTTCGGTTTCATTTCACACGACATTGTATCGGAAGGCTAATTCGCTTGGCGGTACGTCTTGATCGGTAGGGTGGTAACTAACCACCGCTGACCAGACCCATACTAATTCTAAAAATCTCAATCGGCCTGCCGAGATTCGGACCCTAGTTACCGCGCATACCACTGCGCCACGGAGGCTGTAAAATCAACGGTGGAGCGATTCTAATGATTCCTACTTAAAAGCACGCCTCATAACTAAGAGTTTGAGTTAGTGCTTGTGCCCAACAAATAAAAAACAAGCAACTTTTCAAATGCCTCTAATACATGCATACATCTATTACCTAATTATATAACGTCTTTAAAACTATATGAATACATGTAAAATGTATGTATGTGTATGTGATATTTTAAATAAGAACTTATTTCATAGTCCATACCTAGACTCGAACCCAATCGAAATTAAAAGCCACATAAACTAACCACTGTACAAACTAAATAAATATAAGATAGAGTAAATAATAAAATTGACTGCTATACAAATAATTTCGTGAAATCGAAAAATTCGTACACAAACATGCGGGCAGTTATGTCCCCACGGGGCGTGATAAATAAATGGCGTGTCATTCAATATTTTTTGCTACCTTTCATATTTATATTGTATCCTGAATCTTGTCTATGGAGGCACAGCGTGACGGCGTGTGTGATGAATACGGGGTAAAAAGATTTATTTTTAATATTTCTGGATTTAAGGAAATGCGGAAGTACCTATTTACGATGAATTATTTATTACTCTCACGTTAAAAAAATACATTATAGAAATGTTATTTACATTTCTATAATGTATTTTTTTTATAAAATTAATTCCATTAAAATATCAAAGTCGTTTCTTGCCGAATATACCATTCACCCATTAATGGAGATTTCATAAATACAGAGTGATTCAAAAGGAAAATTTGTATAAGACGTTGGCCGTGGGCTGGTGGAAGATATAAAACACTTATCTGTCTATACAAATAAATTTAATGGGGTAGATGACTGTTATCATAAAAATTTTAAACAAAAAATAGAACCGATTAAAAACGCACTGTTGGATAATTAGATTGGATTTGGTACCTGGTTAGCTGGCGCAGCTCTTCAGCAGGGTACCCTGTTCTTCCGTAGGCGCGCGGTTACTTTGAGCACCGTCTAGCACTCTTCATGTGATGATGACACTGGACACCATGCGTAAGATTCGCGGACTAGCGCGTGCGATTATTTAGAAGTACGGACAAGAAGTGACGTGAGTGACACATCCCGGGGTTGCCAGGTATGGTTACCAAATCCAAACATGTGAAAACTAGATTAGGTAAGTTTGTTTGTATTTGTGCTGGCAACTTTACGGAACATGCCGCCGACCTTAAAATAACCTAGCTTATTTTAAAGTTATGATACATAGATACATGTCAGATACATGATAGATACATAAGAGATACATGATAGATACATGATAGGTACATGATAGATATATGATACTTAAATGATAATACGAAGTATGATGATAAAATTAAAAAATTATTCTATGGGCAAGGGACAGACCTTGACCACAGGTCTTTTGGTATAAGTATTACCTATGCGGACGGTTACAACGCGAGTAACACCGTCAACGCCAGGGTGTAGTTGATGCACACGTGCTAAGCGCCATTGTAGCGGTGGTAGTGAATTGTCGATCAACACGACTACAGAACCCTCACGGAGAGGCAGGTGATTGTTGTCATTGAACCATTTACCTCTTGGTTGTAACTGTTGTAAATATTCGGTACTCCATCGCTTCCAGAAGTGCTGTACGACTTGCTGGAGGAGTTGCCAACGCACAAGTCGTTTGGGATTGTCATTTGAAAATTCGTATTCTGGTGGGGAGATTAATGGTTCTCCGACGAGGAAATGACCGGGTGTTAATGGTATTGGATCAGAAGGATCGTTACTTAATAAACACAAAGGTCTTGAATTTAATACAGATTCTATTTGGCATAACAGTGTACTAAATTCGTCATATGTCAGTGTAAGATTGCCAATTACACGATGAAGGTGTGACTTCATGCTTTTAACCGCAGCTTCAAATATCCCTCCGAAATGAGAGGCATACGGAGGATTAAAATGCCATGTTATAGAAAGATCACTGAATTTACGTTGAATTTCATCTTGATTCGATTGATTTTGGAGGAATTGGAATAGTTCCTTCAAATACCTGTCACAGCCGACAAAATTCCTTCCGCAATCGCTGTATACGTCAGAACAAAAACCGCGACGCGAAATCAGGCGGCGTAGAGAATTGACAAAAGAGATCGTTGACAAATCTGGAACTAATTCCAAGTGTACTGCTTTGGTTGACATGCACACAAATACAGCAACGTATGATTTGTAAACACTAGCGCGACGTATTGGGCTAGATTTTAAATAAAAATGACCAGCGAAATCTACAGCTACATGAAGAAATGGGCGAAGAGAGCGCACTCGTGCGGCTGGAAGTTGAGCCATGATGGGCTGAAATGCGGTAGGTCGAGTACGAAAGCAACGTATACAACGGCGAGTTCGCATACGAATAGCGTCTCGCGCTGATAAAATCCAGTAAGATTGCGATAGTAAAAATTGTAGTGTCTGTGGCCCGACATGTAAGTGAATTTTATGAAAGTGATCGATTAGCAAGTTAGTAAAAGGGTGTTTTTTAGGCAACAATATTTGATGCTTAGCATCATACGGTATTTTAGCGTTTTAAATGCGTCCACCGACTCTTAGAAGTCCATCCGTATCAAGAAATGGCCTAAGTTTTTGCAAACGATTAGAACAGTTTTCATTGTTTTTTATGTGTAGTATATCATCTGAAAATTGGTCTTTTTGTACAAGTGAAATAACTCGGTGGAGAGCAAATTTGATTTCGTGGACTGTAATTTGATTTGATGAATATAAGTTAGATTTACGGAGTTTTATCCACGGTGGACCTGTGAACCATAACACTCGGTTCAACTGTGAAGGCAAAACGCCTCGAGAAGCTACGTCTGCAGGGTTATCTGCAGAACGAACGTGTCGCCACTGTGAAGCAGGTATGCGACTTGTGATTTCTGTAACACGATTAGCAACGTAAGTGCGCCATTCGTGAGATGGTGATCGAAGCCATGCGAGTGTGATAGAAGAATCGCTCCAGGCGAAAACATTTTTGAAAGGTAAAATGTTTCCGTAAGTAGCAAGAACCTTTTCAATCAGTTTTGAAACAAGTACTGCACCACATAATTCTAAACGTGGAAGAGATATCCTTTTAAGTGGTGAAACTTTGGTTTTAGCAATAATGAGAAATGTATGAATGCAATCTGATTGATCAGTAACGCGCAAATATACACAGCCAGCGTATGCCTTTTCTGAAGAATCAGAAAAGCCATGAATTTGTATTTCCTTGTATGAAGGAAGAATATGTCGGGGTAAAGAGATATTTTCAATAAGAGAAAACTCAGAAATAAAGTTAGACCATAGCTCACTAATAGATTGAGGTGGTTGTTCATCCCATCCGACTCCTGAAATCCAAAGTAGTTGGATTAAATGTTTCACAAGCAATGTTATGGGAGAAAGAAAACCTAATGGATCGTAAATTTTAGAAATTTTAACTTGAACAATATCTTGCTGTAGTTTAGGTCCAATCAACAGATTATCGTTGAGAGAACGACCAGAACTGGTCTTACACGATGCATCGTAAACGATTCTGACCTTTGTAGTGGTAGAAGATTGTTTAACAATCGGGAAATGTGGTATGTAATAACAATTTGTACTACCAGGATTTCTAACAAGTTCCATATGTCCCAAGTCTATGTACTCTTGGAGACATTTGATATAATCTACTCGTAAAGCAGGATTATTAGAGAGCTTTGACTCAAGTTTATGAAGACGTGAAAGAGCAATTCCACGAGACTCACCAAGTGGAGGTGCATTTTCTTTAAATGGAAGCGACACAGTGTATTTACCTGTCGAATCTCTAGTATGTGTAGTAAGATAAATTGATTCACAAAGCATTTCCTCTTTAGTAAGAGGTTTAGTTTCAGGTACAGATTCAAGCTCCCAAAACTTTTGAATTTGCATGTCTAATTGATATGTGCTAACATTTACACAAACCTGTGATGGAAACATTGGCGATATTCGACCGTTAAGTAAATAACCGAAAATACTATCTATAGCAACAGGTGTGCCTAATGGTCCTTTGACTATGCTATGCAAAAGAATATGATCAGTATAATCTGACCCTAACAATAACTCTACCGGTCGAGAAGAACGCAGCTCAGGATCTGCTAGAGGTAGATTTTTTAGATGAGATATAGTTTCGAAGGTACTAGGTACCGAAGGTACATAACTAGTTATTCTTGGAAGAATAAGGGCTTCGATAAATAATTTTGGTTCAGGTTTGTTGTGTGGAGTTATCTCGCACATAACATAACCTCGCGGTTGATTATCTTTGTCGCCTATACCTGTAACAGTAGCACTCGAAGAAGTGCGAAAACGTTGAAGACCAAGTCGTTGAACACACGACTCGGTAATAAGACTCGCCTGGGACCCTTGATCCACTAAAGCGCGTATTGTATTTAAACAATGAGAGTTCGAATTGATAGGTTTAATATTAACTAACGCCGTAGTAAGGAGAACTGTTGAAAAATTTAAACAATTATTTGATGACTCAGCAACTTCAGCAACCAAGTTATGTGTGACTTTGTCATCAGCTTCGTGAAGCTTAGTGTGATGGCGCTGAGAACAAATCCTACAGCTGTAACGCGATGAACACGAATCAGTTTCATGATTATTAAAAAGGCAATTTGAGCAAACTTTGTTTTCTTTAATGAATTTTTTACGATCTTTTATATCCATGCTATGAAATGATTCACAATTGTTTAATGTATGAGATCCATTACAGAAGTAACAAGTCCTCTTTGGATTTATATTTGTTGAACTATGAAAACTCATACTACGTGCTGGAGGTCTAATTTGCGTATTATAATTAATTTTATTATCAAAGGGCGCACGCGGGGATGAGGGAGGCTTGTTAGAAGTAATCCGTCTTGCCGAAATGGCCTGAGCGGAGCCGCCGACCATGCGAGTTGCAGTAGCGGATTGGCGCACGGTACCGGACGCAGTCGCGTTATCTTGGGCGGCTGACATGACTTCTAAAGCCGCTAACTCCTTTTCGAGAAAATCAAGCAAGTCGCTTACAGGTGGAATCTCGCATGACGTTTTTAATGATAATTCGAAACGGCGGCGAATACTGGGCGTTATTTTACGAAGTAGAATATTTAGAAGTGGAAAGCTCCACTGCTGTACGGGAAAACCCAGGGAATCTAAGGCTGTCAAGTTTTCGTGACAGATATTAATAATATTTTTTAAGCTTTGTTTTAAGTTTTTATCGCTGACTGGCTCAGCGTCGAAAATTTTATCAAAATGCTTAGTGGATATAATTCTTTTATTTTGATAGCGATTTATTAATATAGACAAAGCATTTTGATAGTTTGAATCGGTGACAGGAAAAGACTTTATAAGATTGAATGGTTCGTCACGCAACGACAGTAATAAATAGCGAAAACGCTGAACGTCTGATAACTCCGTGTTATCGTGAACTAAAGACTTAAATAAATCATAAAATGCATTCCACTCAGTGACATTGCCACTGTACGTTTGTAACGAGAGGGTGGGTAACTTTATGTTTGATGAATGCGTATGACACAAAGGTGTTACATTAACTGAATTTTTTCTAGTGTTGATTTTTTAGTTCATCCAATGCTATTTGAACCAAATAATACAAATTATCAAATTTATCCCTAATGGCTAGTTGGTCTTCCTGGTTAAATTCACCTTTCTTCGCTAACAATTTTTCTATTTTGCATTGAGCTGAATTAAATTGTTTTTTAATATTATGTAATTCTCTAGATCGAACCCTAAACTCTGCTTCATTGTGAATACAATCAGCCATCCGTTGGAGGCTATTTAAACAAATGTCTCTTTCGAACTGTATTTGGACTAATTCCATATTCAAAAGGAAAAAAAATTGAAGTACCAAAGTAACACAGTACTATTCTGCACGAAAATACAGAACGTTATACACCTACACGTAGATAACGAGTGTGTAAAAAAATAGCGTGTAACGCGTGGTTGTAAAGGTAGTATAGTAAAAGATTTATATTTTTAAAAGTAAAAGATTTAGATTTATATTTATATTTGTACGAAACACAAATATAGAGAAACTGATTATATGCGATAGTTACACACGGTATTATTCTGTACGAAAATACAGAACTATATAGTTATATACCTACTCGCAGATAACGAGTGTGTACGTATGTCGATATGTTATGCCGGAATAGAAAAAAAATATGTTAAATTGTAATTACGTATTACAGTACGCAATACTGCTTGATTAGTTCGAAAAAACAAATCAAAACGTAATTTACAAACACTTCATTAGTATAAAAAAGTGCACAAATACAAATTATCTTGTTCGAAAAAACAAAGAAAAAGTGTAGAATACGGCTTAAGCACGAAGATGCTACTCGTTTAGTTCGAAGAAACTAAAACGAACCGTAAATTGTATAAAACAAATTTTATTTTAAACCGGCATGTGTATGCCTTTATGATGCAATCATGGAACCCGTTGCGTCGACGAGTTACAAAAAAATTAATGAAAGTTTTTAATTACGTAATATTAAGTTGAAATATTGATTGAACTACTGAAATAATGTTTAAAAAACACTGTACATACAGATATTTTCTAAAAATAATACGTATTTAATAAGATGTAATGATAAATACGGTCATGTGGGTAGTTGGGTCTTTGAGAAAAAAAAATTAAATTACGCAGTGGTTGGTGATTTGGATGTGATATGATTCAATAGATATGATGATATGATGATATGATTCGATGATGAAGAAGGAAAGTGCCAGCACAAATACTCAAAGGCCGTGGTAATGACGATTCGGCTCGCAGCAAATTTATGTTGGATAATTAGATTGGATTTGGTACCTGGTTAGCTGGCGCAGCTCTTCAGCAGGGTACCCTGTTCTTCCGTAGGCGCGCGGTTACTTTGAGCACCGTCTAGCACTCTTCATGTGATGATGACACTGGACACCATGCGTAAGATTCGCGGACTAGCGCGTGCGATTATTTAGAAGTACGGACAAGAAGTGACGTGAGTGACACATCCCGGGGTTGCCAGGTATGGTTACCAAATCCAAACATGTGAAAATTAGATTAGGTAAGTTTGTTTGTATTTGTGCTGGCAACTTTACGGAACACGCACTAAAAAGTAAAAAATAACTGTCTGATACCTAGACAAAAACCGAAATCGCTGTAAGCGTGCCTCCAAAATTTGAAGAGTTCCTTCAATCATCAAATCCTAACATGATAACAATGGGACCACTTTGGAAGTATGCCCTTTCTAATAAAAAAAGAATTATCAAAATCGGATAACTCTGCAAAAAGTTATGCGTGGTCATACATAAAAAAATATACGTGTCGAATTGAGAACCTCCTCCGTTTTTTTTCGTCGGTTAAAAATACTGGTGATTTCGATGATTTTTGTAACTTTGATTTATTACTAAATAAAATCATGAAAAAACTAATTAAATTTATCAAAAACTGAAAGTTATAAGACTTTAAATATTAAGAGTTACAAAGAGATGGCCTTACGTGACGTCATACCTAAGTAACGCTATTGTAGCTCAATACAAATATGCGATATCTGAAGGATAACTTGCCTTTTGTATTCGAACCTCGATGGGTGGCATGCAAAAGGCAAGTCCAGCAATAGCTTTTGTTTGGTTGCACCGTTTTGCTATGAGATCAATAACAGAAAAAAATATCTGAACATTAGCCAACATTCCACATATTGATTGGTAATTTCGCGAGCAAAGTACAAGTATTTTATTATTTATAATTATTCATATTAATAGTATCCTGTTCAAGGCGACAATCCTAATTATAAAAATCATAGCTTCCACAAAATGATTTTTATCTATCTACTTATATATTAAGTTAAAAGTACATATTTAGTTTTTGATAGGTAATATCTAACCATACCTAAGCATCTGGCCATTATGTTAATTAATTTAGCTAATTAGTAAAATACCGCAACTAAGTTCGTGCGTGGCCAGAAGGGCAAATTCACTTCTCTCACTAAAACCGATACTTTGGTTTCGCTGACAAAAAAATTATAGAGTTCGGTAAGTACTTAGGCACTTCACAGCGTTGCTTTGATTTTATCTTAAAAATAAGTTATCTTATTATCCTAAAAATTAAGTATGTGCACCTGCTTTATGTAGAAGAAAGAAGAATTTAGCTTTTATTACCAGTATCTACCCACTGCGCCACCAAGCGGTCTATACTTGGTAAATCGAACAAATGTGTTAGACTTGAAAAAATTTTAATGGTTGGATATTTTTACCCGACTGCGTCAGAAGGAGGGTTATGTTTTTCGAGCGTATGTATGTATGTATGTATGTATGTATGTATGTCCATTTCTTCGGCACGCGCTACAGCCTAAACGGCTGAACGGATTTTGACATGTGAGGTGTCGTTGAATTTGTGAAAATTGTGGTAGTGACATAGGCTATATAAATTTTCAAAATGGCGGTTGTAAATGGGGGTATAAGGGGGGGATGTGTGTATTTTTTTCTCTTATCTTAGCAGTATGGGTACCAATTGAAAGGTCGTAAAAAGACCATTTCAAAAATATAAATATCATATCATGTTCATATTATTTTTTCAACAAAAAATGGCAAAGTGTACTAAGTGTACCGTCTCATTTCTATACCCTAAACTAAAACTAAAAAGTCTCAAATAAAATTATTATTATAAAAAAAAACCTAACTGCTTAGAAGTTATGAACTAAAAAGAGAAAAACAAGGATCACTATATCTATATAAAATTCTAAATACTTTATGGTGCTGCAGGCGGGGACAAACGTAGTTTTGGTAGTAAACTATTTTGTCCACACCTGCAGCACCATAAAGTATTTAGAATTTTATATAGATATAGTGATCCTTGTTTTTCTCTTTTTAGTTCATAACTTCTAAGCAGTTGGGTTTTTTGTTTTTATAATAATAATTTTATTAGTTATGTTGTTCAATGACTTCATTGTGCTGTGCTTCTTATGCTTTGTGAAACGCAAATCGTAAGCGTAACTTTATTTTATTACAGGCCATCTATCGAGCGCTTAGTAAATCGTTAGTAAAGTGTTTGTGTTTTTCTCAGTTTTTACGTTTTACACACAACCTACCTAAATATCATGCATGTTTGTTTTGTACATTTTGACAAAATTAGGAAAATATCCATGTGTTGCAGCAAAGACTGATTCCTTTATCTATATAGGTAACAATAATTATATAAGCGAAACGCCGTGCAATGATTGTTGATATTACTGTTCCACTTGACGATAATCTGGTGAAAGCTGAAAAGGAAAAAATATCAAAATACTTGGATCTTGCTCATGAGATTAGCGCCATGTGGAATGTTGATTCAACGATGATTGTTCCTATAGTTGTTTCAGTCAACGGTCTTATAGCGAAAAGCTACGACCAACATCTTAAAAAGCTTTCGCTTAGTTATTGGATCAAGGGTCGGATACAGAAGGCGGTAATTCTTGAAACGGCGCGTATTGTGAGGAGGTTCCTCACTCTGGAGCTACCGGCTGCTTGGATCCCCGGGCCCCGCAGCAGGCGGACTGGATTTTTTTATAAATTTTTAAAAGTGTTTATTGTTTATCATTTTTATAAGCATTGTTAAAAATTTAAAAAAGAATTATAAATAAATAAATGATAGAAATTATACAAGCGAAATATCGCGAAAAGGCGTCTCTTCACTATATCTCTAAAACTTATTATGCATTCGTTTGACTACAAATTTGGTATATTATTAATCATTTTGTGATGTGGACGCTCACTGAGAATGAATTTTCGGATATTCCTAAGGGACAGGGATGTATGCCGAACCTCTACAGATGTAAAGCATTTACTGTTTAATCTATTAACACAGCTCAAACCAACAAAATTTTGCTGAATTTTCCAAAATGTGGATGAAATTGGAGTCCATAGTTTATGTAAAGCTATCCCGAATTTAACATGACTAAAGTCAACTTAATGTCCATATAATATGTACCTTATATGTATGGAGTCATTTATTGAAAGCGAGCGAAGTCGCGGACAATAGTATGTCCGTTTATATATAGTAGTAGTCTGTATTTAGCTTATAGCCGTAACATGTTTGTAAACTCGATATCGTTGAATTATTATTAAGCTTAGATAGAGAGAGAGATGCAGACTTACCATCGGTCGGTTTACATCAAAGGACAGGACCAAATAAACTAGCAATTCACCCCCTAAAGGCTATGCTTGAAACAGCTTTAGCCCTTTGCGCCTGGGGGGACGTTAATAGGTTGCTGTACTTCACTATACGGAGAAAAGCTTCTGCGTTGGGTTTATTTATCTTTCGTCTCCAGAGCGGCAAAGCTTCTCATTATGTGACTTTGAATAATGGATATAGGTAGCTATTTATGACTACATAGGTACTTTTCATATAAGTAGCTTATTGGAACTAACAGATGTACGGAATGAAAAACTTATGAAATTTTTTAAAACCTACCTATATTTCGCGCAACTGAAATCCATTAAAGCAAATAATGTTTCCGTATATTAAACCAAGCAAATTTTGTTTCCAAAATAATTCAAAAAATAACGGTAAGTAATCATTATTTTTCACTGCTCCAAATATTTGCTCATTAACTTCACAAGCTTTTTTGGTTTTCCTGGGAGTTCATTTTTCAGCAACGATGCGTGGTGTTTTTCAAAATATTTCATTATAAAAACGCCCCGACTATGAATAAGTTAGGTATAAGGACTTTTTTTGAGCACATTTAATATACTTCGTTAAGAAAAAAGAAAAATGTTAAAAAGCTTCGAGTCTTGTTTGGAAAATATGCAATACACTTTAATTTGCATCATTTAATTTCATATAAATGTGAATATAATTTATGTAATTATGCTATATTCAATGAGGTATGAGAGTAGATAAACTTAGGTACTTCAAAGTTAAAGAAAGTCTTAGAGCCAGAGAGATTCTTAGGTAAGTATATTGAACACGTTTAAAAAAAAGTAAATTTGTAATTTTTAATACTCTAGGTATCATACATTATTTTATTGTCAGTTGTGAACGCTTTTAGCTTTACGGAGAGCTTGTACGGAAAAAAGCTGGTCCCATACGTCCGGTAGGTTGTACGGGGCGGTTTGTCCCGTACAGCAGTACCTACTAAGCCGCCGCGTTGACTGCCGCGTGGTCCCTGCCTCGTACCAACTTGCAGAACACGCTACACTGGCTTGACGATCTCATAAACATATTACTACCGAATCACAGGAAACCTGGCATGTTTCTCCCTATTTATTGTAAATTGTACAAACGTACATTGTAATCCTTAAAAAATAACTTTGTTTTTTTAATAAAAAGTTTTGTATCAAAAGTTCAAGTTGTGAATTAAACTTTAATAATTATTGTCAGTGCAAGAAATAAAATAAGAAAAGGTGATATGTGTCTAAAAATGAAACGTTACTTTCCCGTTTATTGGTTGATTTTTATTATTTACAGTAAAGGTAAGTTTATTAAAGTAGGGGGTAGTTTATATTAATTTGTAAGATACTAAAAATCCTTTATTAGAAAAACATAAAGCGGTATATTGATAATTAATATTCTTACTAACCTAACTTATTTTTTAAACTTATAAAAGATAATTAAGTATAAGTATAGATTTAAACGAATATCTTTCCTAAAAATTTAAATTATTAAAATTTCGAGTAAATTCGGGTTCCTTTTATCACTAAATCTATACTAGAATTGTATGCAACACGATGAAAATCATTTTATACTAAAGAGACACTAAATTTCAATCGTAAATGAAGAATTAAAATTGGTACGGTTATTAAATCAAAACATTCTTATAACAAGAAATAGTTTTTACTGTAAACATTTTAATAGAGATCAAATTGTGTGCAAATATGATAAATCATTACAAAAATAAATCGCGAGTATGTAATTCAATTCCCCCAAAACATACCTGAACTTGGTTATCCTGGAGATATTTTTCCAATGAAAATGAATCAATAATCAAAACATAGATCGGTGAAAGAGCAAAAAGGTAGGCAATGAATAGAATAATGTAAACGCCACCAACGTCTTTCTTAGTGGGTACTCAATAAAGGGGTCGTATCGAAAGGGGATGTATTATGTTAGCAAAATTCACAGACAATATATGTATAGGTAGTAGGTACATAGACATGGACCGTCATACGTTGAGCGATATGAAAGATATTACACGTCTTAAGCTTAATATTAAATGAAAAAAACGTCATTATGATGCTTCATATGATCGCAGGATTTTATTAACCACCGACTTATAAAGAGGGGTGTTATAAGTTTTACGTGTTTGTTTGTAGCATTTTAGCTTCAAAACAAATGGTGCGATTACGATGAAATTGAGATGTTTTTAGCCACCAGCGTCTTTCTTAGCGGTTTTTCAATAAAGGGCTTGTATTGAAAGGGAATGTGTTAGGTATTTTAACGAATTTCATTAGCAATATATACTTAGGTACATTTTACATAGACATGTACGACGTACATTGACCGATATCGTAGTTTGACGGGTAATATCCTTCCATCTTGAGCTTAATATTAAATGAAAAAACGCCATTGTATGCTTCGTATGATCGCAGGATTTTATTAACCCTTGTCTTTAAAAGAGGGGTGTTATGTGGTTAGTTTGACATATCTGTCTGTGTATCTGTATCTTTGTGTGTCTTTCTGTGAAATACCGGGCATTAGTTTTGTTTGAAAATTAACGCGATTGATACTTGTATCAATTTGCCCCTTTTTTTTTTGTCGCTGGGAAATGCATTTACGCATCTCGGGCACAGGAAGAACTATGCAGTCTGCGCTCGGGTATGTGGGACTCGCTGGCTGAGCAGCCATAATACCCACTAAAACGAAGCGGAGCCATCTGCGTCGTGTTTGGGAAGTCAAAGGATCGCGGAAGCAGACCTGATGCTCGTCGATGAGGCAGGAGATGCGCGTATCGGCGTCTCCTACCACCCGTTCTTCTTTGGCGGAGCGGATGAGCATCAGCCACCTGCTCTCTCTGCCGCTCCGAGGCCTCCTTTAATCCGATGACGGTCTCACAAAAGGAGGCAACGTGAGTCCACCCATCCTCGCTGTCGAGCATGTACCTGACAATACTAGGCAGCGAGAGATCTCCGTTCAAAAGAGACGCCAAAGAGTGCCTCTGTGGCGCCCATGACACACATTCTGTCAGAGTATGGCTCACCGTGTCCTCTGGCGCGCCACACTCATGGCAGACCAGGTATTTACCAAAACAGCCGCGTCCAGTGAGCCCTGCGGTACGATAATGCGCCATGGCGCCGCGTCAGCCACAGTTCTAGAGGGAAACCCAACTGTCCATGTGCCAGCCACCGGTCCACTTCTGGACCAGGGTATGCGTTTTAATTTCTCAGGGCCTGGTCGTTCCCCTCGTGACCTCAAACTTGACCGATGGTGATACACCTGGGCGAGTAACTCGGCCTGCAGTTCCCAAGGCGGGTCACATGATACCGTACGATACCCCCGGATAGTACGCACCGCAATGAGCCTTTGAGGCCTCCGCAGAAGGGACACATTCTGCGGAGAAAGTGCGTGCACCCAAATGGGGGCACCGTACAGTGCCATACTCCTATCAATTTGCCCTGGATGTGCGAAGAAATGCTCAATGTTCCATAGCCATGCCAAGAATTTGAAATCATGGTCCTAAGCTGTAAGATAATCAGTGAACTAATGTGGCAGTCTTCTTTACAGTTTACATTTTCAACAATTATGGGATATAGGTGAATTGCTTGAAAGCAACATATTATTTAACATGTTGGATACAACCGTGTGACTTTTAACATTACGATCTTGTCGGTGTTTATCAGGATTAAAACTGACTTTAATTCTGACCAATTCGGAATATTAGTCAATTTCGGCGTATGTTATGTTGTTATCCAGACGAACTTACTTAAAACTATCATAAACTTAACGTATTTAAAGTTGTATTGAACGAAGAGAATTCTCTATAATTTTAAAGATTATATTATCTTTTGACTACTCCGACTTAGTCATTATGAAGATAACATAAAATTTTACAATTTTACTGTAAGGAGGTCACATTTATTCTTTTAAACGCTAAGACTAAAGATTTTATAAACAATTTTTTTTTAATATGCAATATTTGTGCACTTTATTGTTATCTCACACCAAAAAATATGGTCAATATTATGATAGTTTGTAGAGTAAGCATGCCTTAGTTGTGTCATGATTTAAATTTTTTTCTAAGAGGAAATGTTACTCCCTAAAATGTAAAAAGTTCTGTGCCCCCATAACGACGTATTGTAAAACTAAAGGGTTTTTTAAACTTTTGTTTTTGTTCGGATTTCTGTGGTTTTTTATAATACCGAAGCATAAATAAATGAAAAGCGTGTATCAGGAAAAATATAGCGGGTAAAGTGATCCTTGTTAAGATGTCACCCGAGACCGGATAATTTGAGCAAATGCCATTGAGTAATGGGCGGCTGGCGAGCGCTTTCGTTTTCGTTAGAGCTTCTCTGTCCCCTGAGGTTGCGAGCATTTTACCACAAAGATATTCGGGAAACGTTAGGAGGCATCTAATCTGTACAATATAAGTAGTAGTAATTATGACGAACGGAAAATCGCTTTAAAAGAATTCTGAATTACCGAAATTTCTCTACTAAATACTTACAATAAATATGTATTATTTAATTTACTATTAAGTATTTAATGTAATACATAATTTTTCTCTTTTCATGTTGTTCTAAATATTTTTTCATTATATTTAAAGCTTTATCCGGTGAAATAGCTACTCGAACTTTGTGAGACGTTTTTATCGAACCACGTGACACTACCTACACTATGTATATTAACAACTCACTATTTTCATTAATTATATTAATGTCATATCATCGATTTTAACCTATTAGAAGAGCCCACTACTGAGTAAGCTTCGATACGGGAAAGTAAGACGATTAACTTCCCAATTCTTCAATTCAAAAAAACCGAGAGTATTAACTGTAAATTGGGTTACAAGTACGTTAAATTGAATTATAATTCATGCTCGGTTCACGCGTGATCAACTAATAACACATATCCAAACATATTTACAAACTTTATATCCCAACACTTACAATCTCCAAAACTGGGTCAAAATATTGACATCTCAAACAAAACTTTGGCGAGAGTTACTTGCCATCTAAGCCAAGTTAAATGTGTCAACATGATGTCCTTAAACCACGAACCATTAAGTTTTAATCATTGCTCGGTTCATTCTAGATCACAATTTAAGGGCTTCACTATAAAAGGGTTCTATTTGATTTGTTTCTACTCAATACCGAATAGTTTTTGTAAGTTAAAATTGTTTGGCGAAGATGTTTCTTTCTCTCGAATCGTATTGGCATTCTCAACCCTTGTCAAACTAGTCAACCTTATTTTATTGTTGTTTATAGACAACGTCTACTTTCGTAACCTTAAGAAAACCCTCCATTCTCCTTAGACCTTAGAGTTATACTAACCATTAAGTATGTATCAAACACATGCCAAACATTATCTCTCTGTTATCATCAGGCGCCTTCATCAAAACGAAGTTTAGCAGTCAGGTGGAGAAAATTCTTTAAACTTCTTGTAGCTAACCTTGGTCCACCCCTTTGTATCCTCAATTCATTTTCTTCGCTGTCACCCAGGAGTGCGTTTTTAGGGTATCTTGCCTTCTAGAATCAACCTTGGGAATTTATAGGGATCCTCTTAGTAGATGCTCGAAAAATGCAACTTTTCTTTTATATTATTGCTGTCGTCATCAGATCGCGTTTACATTTAAATCGTTCAAGAACTTTCGCATTTGAAACGAAGTCCCTCCATGAAATTTTGAAAGTTTTTCTTCGGCACATTTCAATTGCTAGGACCCGACGACCCGACGACAACACTCTTTCTTTAGGACCTATGTTTCACAGCTATGTTAAAGAGTGGATATCTCTCTATATTATAAAAATGTTGCAAGTGTGAAAAATTTATGATTTCATATTGATTGAATGTAGGGAAAAGTAATACAACAAAAACTAAATCAGTTAGAGTTATAATTTGTACGTATGTCGCCTGTATGTAGGTACAACTTACTATTTCCTCTACAATTAAAACCAAACCACTTCCGTAAATAAATTATCTATACTAAATTCTAAACATTTCGCTGAGAGGTGTCTCGGTTACGCCTGTATACAAGTAGCAACATAATTACTTAAGCATAACGTTTAAACGCACCATGAAAATGCTCTTATACTTCCTTATGAAAACACCGCACCCTTAGAGAAATTTACCTTCTCTTTCATGGTCCCACCAAATTAATTATTTTGTAAATTCGCTTTGCGCAAAATCATTGTAGGCAAATTATAGTACTTCAAACTTCTGCCACTGCTTATTTTAATCAAAATCGACCGACTGTAAAACGAAATATAGACCGATCCCAATTTCACGAGGACGAGAACGCGAGAAAAAGCTACTAGAATTTAATTTAGTGTGTTCTATTTGCGAGGCCTTGCTTTGCATGCGATTCAATATATCATACAACATTACGTATTCTCTCTTTCAATCACAATATTCGCTATAATCGAAACTATCAATTGTAGATATCTGATATAATGTAATCGTGAATGTGCTGAATTCTAATTTGTACTCATTTTATTGAATACATTTTGATGTTAGATTTAGATTACCATTAAAATTGACTCGTAAATTATGACATTTTTAAGTTTTAGTGTTTCTTGAATTAATGTAATGTAAAAGCAAAAAAAGAAAAAATTTTAACAAAAAATAAAAACGCCTTCAAAACGCACTAAAAAGTAAAAAATAACTACGTCATTTACTTACTTTAATTTACTTAATCACATATATGAAGTCGGTGCCATCCAAGTTTAGGTAAAGACTTTAAAGTAGAAAGCTCGGGTGGCACCGACTTCATATATGTGATTAAGTAAATTAAAATAAGTAAATGACGTAGTTATTTTTTACTTTTTAGTGCGTTTTGAAGGCGTTTTTATTTTTTGTTAAAATTTTTTTATTTCATACTTTTTAGTGCTTTATCAACAACAAACATACTAATAAACCTGCTCGAACTAAACCATAAGTACCAATATTCACTAGCTACTTATAACATTCCGACGTCCCTGCAAAAGTGCATATAAAGTTTGAAGAGTTTCCTCGAGTTTTCGTAGATCTCATCATTGGATCATGACATAGTAAACATTAAACTAACTGAAAACTATAACCTTTCAAACTTCTCATTGAGACATAAATTAATCGAGCCCAATCACAAAGTAGCTACTGTAAACCGTTAAGGAGCTCCCTCAGCTGTCCCTCGTCTTCATCGCCAGACCCTTAATGACAGTCACAGCCCATCTAAATGTAAAGTTCTCATTGAGACAAATTAATCGAGCCCAAACACAAGGTAGCTACTGTAAAACCTTACGGAGCTCCCTTAACTGTACTTCGCCTTCATCACCAGACCCTCAATGACAGTCACAGCCCATCTAAGTGTAAAGTTCTCATTGAGACAAATTAATCGAGCCCAAACACAAGGTAGCTACTGTAAAACGTTACGGAGTTCTCTTATATATAGATCGGCTCCATCATCAGATCGACTCCAGACCTTCATCAAATTGTAGTGCTTATAAATACTTCCCGGAAAAATTAACAAACGTACTTGTTGTCCCTACAATTTTTGAAAGTTCCCCTCGTTTCCTCCAGGATTCCATCATCGGATCCTGGTTTCCTTGTCATGGTACCACCACTGGACTATCTACTTTCCAACAAAAAAAGAATTATCGAAATCGGTTCATACACGACGAAGTTATGCGCGAACACACATAAAAAAAAAAATATATATATACGGTCGAATTGAGAAACTCCTTTTTTTTTGAAGTCGTTTAAAAAGAAGTTAAAATATAAAATTTGTAATATCCCCTGACATATAAATTTAGGTGATGTTACGTCATAATTCTCAGCATTAATTACTATCATTATTTAAAAAATAACTATTATAATTAAAATTTAAAAACCTCCGACAAAGTTGTAATTCGCTATTTTTTCGAGGTGGACATTTTCAATTTGATACATTTTTGTATCAAATCCTTCGTGTTATTTGTGCTATAAAACCATAAGGCCTTTTCATTTGATACCCATATGAAGGGGTTGTGAAACATATGTAATGTGCCATTTTGTAACGGCGGCTATTTTGGTCCGATTTTCATCAAACATAGCTAAACCAAACTGGCTTTTAAATTAAGAAAATTACATCGAAATCGAGCACTACACACACACACACATCGACGCCAATCTTAGATCGGGTTTTCAGATCTTTTTCCATAAATATCTAGGTACCTAGCTAAATTATCATTATCAGTCACGTAATTTTTAAACAAATAATAACTACAGTATTAATAAACTAGCGGTCTATTCACTTAAAACGCTTCTACATTTAAAACAACAAAAATTTATAAGTATACATTTGATTCATGCTTTGTCCTTTTCCTACTTTATTGGCAATTTGTTGAGCAAGCTCTATTTTATTTTAAAAAATCTTTGCCTAAGATAATTTGGGAATGTAGCTTTTACAGCGTCCCAATTTTCCAGTATATTTTTTAGCCTAATAATACCAGTGAACAATTAGTGAAAGTTAGTACCAAAATTTTTCAATCTTGACGTCTAACATTTTAGCTAACAATTTCTCTCTTGTTAAGAAAATTAATGGAAAGTCGATATGAAAAATGAAACGTGATTCAAGTCTTGTGAGGTACTCATACTTGAACCGTAGGCTTAGCGAGGTTTTGTAGTAACTGAAAGTTTGTTTCTCGACTACTTATTTCATCCATTAATGCCGCGAAAAGCCTAACTAACCTGACGAACTTAATGTGAAACATCAAAGTGCCATTTTCAATTTACACAAAAATTATGTATTTTTAAAAAATAATTAAAATTTACTGAATGCCGTGACTCAGTTTTGCGCCATCACGTATAACGATACAAACTACAATTAATGACGATTTTATGTGGTGCTATAGACTTGGAAGTTCTAATTCGAATTGTAAATATAATTTAATACACCAATTCTAACACGGCCAGCTTCTTTTTTACTACTTCGGGGTTAATTTTATTACACAGAATTGTAATGTTTTAATACACAGACATTAGCAGAATTAAATTTTCTTTTACTTTTCTATATTTTAGTTCTGTGACTCTATGGCCCAATGGTCTCCACGACAAAAGGAACTAATATGTTACTCTCAGTCAGAGAGTACTACTTGTGCCATTTACTGGTTTCAACCTTTTCTGTTGCGGCTCCTGGTCTTGATTCTGTCTCGCTGATATGACACGGAGCCAATGTTTCAACGCAAGTAACGTCCCATATTAGGACCCGTTCTCAGGGAACCAACGTCAATCCATCAGGTCCCATGCCATCATACCGACTTCTTCTAGTGAAAACTTAAACTAATTCTGTTATTTTAAAGAGATAATAGGAAAATATAATTAACAATTCTATAGCAGGTGTATTTAAAAAACTTAAATGAAGAAAAATCTACGTGTCAGCTGCACAAAATCCATTTATTCTTTAATGTCATTTGCCGGAAGAAAAGCAGTGCCTAATGCGTTTTAAGTTGAAATATAGTGAGTTTTCAGCGTCGCTTACTTAAGGTTTACAAAAACTTTATAGATTTTCTTTTATAAATTCATTATTAGATGAAATAGTATATATATTCTAGAATAACATCACAATATAATTTAGAATGAGATGTGATAATTTGAATAAACCTACAATATTAAAACACGTAACTATTCGGTAAATATTTAGGATTATATAATACAACCTATTATAATAATAGCAGCTAATAATAGGTTGGAGAAAAATTTTCTTCGTATTTAAAAAAAAAAATACTTAACATTTTAATATAGTTTATTTATATTTAACTAAAGTAGGTAGGTGTAGGTACTTTTTTGTGTGATAACTTTTTGCCATCTTGTAGGTAGGGACATGCTTCCATTCCTATAGAAATTTTAGAACTTCTGATCAAAATAACGCGACAAATGGTTCATGATGTTTACCTGACACTGTCTAAAATTTCTGAAGAGACCGAAACAGGTGGAAATTGAAGGTGCAAGGTTAGGACTATACGTTGGATGCATTAACAACTCCCAGCTAAACTCTCTTAATTTTTGTGGAGTGGCTAATGATGTGCGAGGTCTAGGGTTATAATGATGAAAAATCACACACCTTTCTGTTGATTAATACCGGCCGCGTTTGGCGTCTCAAATATGTCTTTGATTATGTCCTATCACTATAACGGACCTAGTTACTGACTATTCTAAATAGAAATTAATTTTCTGACTATGATCTGAACGGATATTATTTGCATTATTTAATGAAAGGAACTCAATTCACTTTTATTTTCTGAAAGACACCGAATTAGCAAATACCCAGCAGGTTTGTTGAAATTTCCATTTAAGCACAAAATAAATTTTCCAATAAATATTTATTTGGTAAGTAATGTTTTTGCGTCGGGATTAATATAGCAATTAGATACTCAAGTTTTACTTCTACCTAGGGTTGCCTCTCTCCTTAAATAATGCACTTTCTTAATTTCAAATTATTATATTCTCTATTATTTCTTTGGAAAGCTAGCAGCTAGTCAAAAACATTAAACCTATATTGAATTTAATTTATTGTAACAATGTAGCGAGGTCCCAATAGTTTGTAGTCTAACTGGTATTGTATAATTTTTGTGAGGGTAATTTTGTAAAATTGTTTAGTACTGAGTCGAGTTGCGGACTATGTTCTTCCTGCTGCTGTCAATCTAATATAAATGAGTTATGTTGATATAGTCGCGTAATATAGATGATTTGAAGAGACTAGCGTCTAAGAGGCAGGCTAGTTGTATACAAAATTTGTCTAATATTTGTAAGTTCATGGTTTTAAGTACCTATTGTTTGTCTGGTGTCAATAAATGTATTTTTTTATTTATTTATTTATTCCAAGATTAATTTCGTAAATGAGAGAACACCTGGTCATCTAAAGCGGAAAAGGATGGATAACATAAGAGAGTGAACTGGACTCAATTACCCACAATTCAAAAGAATTGTCGAAGAAAACGTTTCACCTACTGACCGTCAAACTTCTTTCAGAGGTTGGCACCATGTGACAGTAATGAAATTTGAAGAAAAAAGCTCAGTATTTCATTGTTTAATACCCATAGCCAGGATTAAGTATCAAAATCCATATAGGCTAAGTATTGGCCTCGTAAGGTAGTAAATGAGGTTAAAATATTGTAAATCAATCAGTGAAAATGTGAGGGTATAGTAAAATACGACACCGCATAAATTACTACTATTATACAATTTCATTAAAGTACAATGCACAGTTCATAATTTGAACTTTTGATTGACGGATTAATTATGTTGCCAAACACAAGTATGTATGTGAAATTATAAACTTCATAAAGCATTATAATTATATAATGCTTTATTAGAAAATTTCCACGCGGGTCAGTATGTCGATTCTTGATAAAATGACGCTTTTGTATTGCAGCCGATGTACAACGGTTGCAAACCGGATGTAACAGAAATCGGTATTCTTCAATGAGATTTTGCCATACTGCACTGACAGTCGAGCTGAAAATGGGATGATTGACGAGATGTTACTACGATGTATATTTTTTGCAAGAATCGACATACAGGGCATCGAAATAAAACAAAAACACTTTTTAATAACGTACATTTCTTAGAACAAATCTTTCGTGATAAATTGGCAACCCTACCTACAACTAGCTAACTAAATTACTCGCGAACAGTTCAAGTGCCTGGTTAATTAAAACAAATTATAAGAAAATTTACTCCAGAGAAGACCACACCGACGCAGCCACGAAAACATTCTGCTATGCAGCTCTTTTGAGCTATTTATAGTTAAATTTTGAGATCGGATACAAACTAATTAGCACTAGTTCTTCACAAAGGACTAGCAGATAGTTCGGGTCTTGCTTATCAATTAGTCTTGACTGTAAATTAATTATTTATTGTTTGTTGTTTATCTAAATTTATATCTATATTGTGTCTGTACAAATATAAATATAGAGTATACCAACTACGAAAATAAAGAGTTAGCAGAGAGACAGCAGAGATAGAGATGCTTTTTTGTTTTGTTATACCACGTACAATAAAATGAGTAATTACTGTTGCGTTCTGTACAGCACGTAGTAGTACAAAATTATTGTTTCTTTTAATATCCTTAGTGATTCTGAAATTTACAAAATCTCACTGTGCCTATTTAGAACTACAGAACTTAATTTCCATATTGTTTTATTGGAACAATTATGTAATATTCAGAGAGACGAATATCTTAGCATTCAGGATGGGGAAAACTCCGAACAGAGCCCGAGACTTGTGACACGGGTGTAGGTTTAAGGGTACCCATTGTGACGCGCGTCAACACTCACCTCCTCTGTTCAAGTTGTTCTCCCTGCCCAACCATATTGGAATATGGAGCTTACTGCACTTCTAGTAAGGCCAAGGTCTTTTAGCAGGTTGTAGAGAGACTTCGCTGGTATACCCCTCGCACCCACTTCTACCGCGTATAAACTAACCACATAGCCATTTTTGGTTAGTTCATTAGTAAGGTCATAGTATTTATTCACTTTGAATACATGGTCTTTAGGGATGTTTGTTTCCCACGGCACTGTAAGCTCAACAAGTACTAAATAATAAAATGAAAAAAGAAATATGTCCGGTCTAGATGTCGTAATAGCTAAGTCTTCCGGGATTTTATAGTGCTTTTCATACGTGTCCATTAATATAGTCCAATCAGGAGCAGAGCCCAGAATTGAATAAGGCTTGCTGGTGGAATTTGTACTTGAGTACTAACGAAGAAACCCTTTTTGAACCCTAGCTACTGAAAGATAGCTTCACGTATGATTTCTAGTACTCTGTCGTGGCGGCGTGAGTAGAGACCCCTGTCCAAGAGCACCTTGCATCCTACCAATAAGTGCCTTGCAGTGCCCACTGCCTCACCACAGGTATAGCAAGATTTTTGATCTGGGAGAGTCAGTTGAAAGGCATTAAGATAAAATTTCAATAAGGCAGGAGACCAATATCAGCAAGGCGCGCCACTTCAGAGCCAGAGGGATGCAGAACTCCTAAGTTTAACCACTCTTTTTGCATTTCTAGGTTCATGGCATGCACTTTGTAGTTGTCGTCCTCATCTTGTTTAAGAAAAGATTTTATTATGTCTTGGTAAATTGTTTGTAAAATTGAAGCCTAGAGTCAAGTTTTCCGGCACCCTCGTCTTTAGGAAGTGATGCAACTAGTTCGTCCTGGGACTTAACTAGAATGTGCGTTCTGGTAACCCTGAGGTGTTTATAGAGTTCCGATGGCCTTTTTAGTTTTTACCCAAAATTATTGTAATCTGAATAGAGTTGAATGTTTTTATGACATTTGCATCTAGTTTTGCCAGATGAGTTCTGCCAATATCATAAACGAGGAATGGCCAAGATAGACGTGAAGTGAGATAGTTGTCATAGACCCACGCTTTTTTTATATTGTTAATGTGCTGTTGGTACCCGGATCATAAGATGTAAATTTAGTATTTCGTCTCCCCAGACATAGACAGTGACATTTGCTTGGCTTTACCCTCAGCCCACCAGTCTATGAGCAGAACTCATCCACTACATTTAATAGCTCCTGACAATGTTTTGGGTTTCGTGTCAGTAAAGCAAGGTCATCTGCAAAAGCTAAGATGGACTCAGTATATTTATTGTTAATTTTAAATCGATAGCCCCATTTCTTTTCTTGAACAATTAATTTATCTATTAGAATATTGATGACTACATTAAAAGCTATGGACAGCCCCACATTGTAATGTAGGGGTTTTGAGTACTCATTGTTTACTGCTATGGTGAATTTCAATTTTGAATAGTAAGAAGTGATTAAATCAATAACTAGATCAGAAAAATTGTACCACCTCAAGGCGAAAGTCAATAGATCATGCTGGACAGAACCAAACGCATTTTCTAGGTCTATCCAGCAGATCGCAATTTGCCTTTCATATTTTCCTAGCATCCTTGAGACTTTCGCCTAGAAGTGAATTGTGTTCCAGGCAACCAGAAATTCCGGGCAAAAACCCTTTCTGGTGATTAGGCCTGAAATACCTATTGTTTATTATGTGCTTTGTCATTTTTGTTTGCAATATACTGAAAAATAATTTAAAAATAGTATTAGTTAGAGCTATCGGTCTAGTGTCCTTTGGATGAGTTACTTCGACTTTTTTTGGGATGAGGACAAAAATCGCTAATTGATTAAAATTTAATTGTATACCTAATTTTAATCAATTATATTTAAAAATCCTAGAAAACCATTGTTTCTGAAGAATAAAGTATTGTGTATAAGTGAGTAGGTACTCTGCGCCTTACTGGTGTTTCATTAACGAGACATTCAAAGACGTTTTCAAAAGCAATACCTAATTTAGTAAGATTAAAGTGTCATCAGCATTTATCAACGGGAAAGATTTGCCTTCGTATAGAAAAGTGGATATAGAGCTGAGACTAACTACGCTGCTTCAAACCAATGCGCGTTGGTGGACTAAGGTTGAAGTTTAAAATAATCCAAACTATATCTCAAAATTATACAGCAGCGTTTTCGATGAAAACTCCATGGCAACATGAATTCAAAAAAATTCAAAAAATTCAAAATCGTTTATAAGTAGGCTTATTACAAGCACTTTTGAAACGTCAAATTGGACTATTTGTAGTGACTCTACCACCGGCTCGGAAGGCAGGCCCTGTTGAGAAGAGCCGGCAAGAAACTCAACAGTTGCTCTTTTTTATAATTTTATCAATTTTACAATATTAAGTGTGTTGTTACCGGAAGTAAAATAAATAACTTTATATAACTATATACATTTTTCCGCCAGCCATTATCGGCATATTTCAGGCAATTTATATACTAAAGTCTTTGAGTTTGTCGAACAGAGAGACAGACACGGCGGGGGACTTTATTATGTAATATGTAGTAGTGTGGTAATATGGGGAAATAATATGGGGAAGTTAGCAGGAAAACTTAGCTCTTCTGCTTATGCAGTTAGGATAATAAGGCAACGTACCGATGTCGAAACAGTTAGGCATGTTTACTTTGCCTATTTTCATAGTGTTATGTCTTACGGCATAATGCTATGGGGAAAAGGAGCTGATATAGACACTATATTTAAATTACAAAAAAGAGCAGTACGCTCCATATATAATTTAAAATCCCGTGAATCACTTCGTGAAAAATTCAAACAAATAGGCATACTTACTCACAGTCGCTTATATAATATATCTATAGTAAGGTTGTCTTTGTTAAACAAAATGTCATTATATATGAAGGGTTACCCAAGCGTTCCGCAATACTAATTTCAAAGTATCAAAAACCTTCTGTCTCTATGATCTATGCTTTAACCCTACAAGGCTCAATTTTTTTTTAGTGCGTGACAAAAATATATATGTTGTAATAAGTGATCAGAAGTTAGGGAAAATTCATAAAAATATTAATAAAACCATATTTTACGAAAAAATCAACTTTTTATTTTAGTTCCACATATGGTACACTGAGCCTTAAATGTACCTTTTGGTATTAAACTTGAAAAAGAGGAAAATGCTCAAACCCATCACATCTGACATCATGAGGAAGTACTATTGATGTGTTTGGCTTCTGCCTTTTTTATTATCAATTTTTTTATCAGAAAAACTTGGTATACCTCTCTTTTTGCTTATCGCTGGCCCAAACATTTCCCTACTTCAAATTTGAAGTCCTTCTGCATCATCATGTTTGGCATATGCTGCTGCTCCCAGACTCTTCTGTACAATAACCAGCTATTAATTAGAGTTACATCAAGAAGATGATAAAATAACCTCAAGCACCATTTTTTGGTCCTAATTTTTATTTTATATTTCCCTGGAAACGAATCTAGGGCATATGGGTGGTGTGGATCCTCCATCACCCATATGATGGTTATTTGCTTTGATAATTTGGAGGCAGTCCACTTGTATGTATTTCTTTTGTTTCTTGCCTTTTCTATTGGCTCTTAACACACAAGATGATAATAGAACAAGGTTTATAGTCGTACTGACTGAAACTGTGACAATATCTATATTATCTCAGATTGCTACCAATTGTTCTGAATACACTCTTTGAACTTTTTCATATTTTAGGTCTTTTAGGAAACATATTTTGAGGTCTTTTACTGAACGACCATTGTTCATCGTTCCCATCGATTGTATTCCCACTTTACCCGCGAGATTCAATGTATACTATAGGTGTCTGTAAGTTTATATTTCCAGTAAATGTAAAAGAAGGTGGATAAAAAAATGATTTCTACCAAATAAATCTTCTCTTTTTGACTTTGGTCACCCAGTCACAGAGGCAAGGATTCTAGATCTATGATAGATTGTGTTACTCAAAGTCCATAATCGTATAGGTGTACGAGATTGTGTAATGGTACCTATAGTTGTCCCTGAAGTCATTTCTGATGTATTAGGCTAAGGGTCTGATATTTCTGGCTGAAAATATTCGAGGAGGAGATGTACACTGATGTCTATGCGCAAATAAGGAACCCTTTACTTCGCTAAGTAACTCGGATAAAAAGTTTTGGATGGACTGAATTTTTTCGATGTTATCATCACTTTCAAGATCAGAAAAATCTTCTGCGTCTTTACTCCCAGAAGGAATATTCAAGAAACCCTCAATATCTTTATCACACAACCTTCTTACCAGCATAATCTGCAATCAAATCAAAGTAAGTTATCATAAATATGAAGAAATAAAAACGGACACTAAAGCTCAACGTACCGTATGTGGAACATACATAAAAATATGATTTACTAATACATTTATTATTGTAATATCAAAAACAAATATACACTTCGTTATAACAAACAAAATTTTTTTGGAGTCCAAACTGTTCAATAAGTATATTTTTTTTATTTTTGAATTCATACAAATGACTAACGCATCACCTTTGACCGAATTTCACGCTGAATGCACTATAAAAAAAGCACGAACGACTTCTTCAGGTAAAGATTCGAATTACTTTGTTGCTAAATGTTTGTAGCTTCTATCAAGATGTCAAAAATGAGGCTACCAATAATCTAATAGCTATAGGAACTATTTAATTCGGTGTTCCACATATGGAACTAGGTGCCTTGTAGGGTTAAATCCACTGTAAGAAAGTATACTTAGCCATGCATGGGCCATTAAAGTAAGCTGATTATGATGAAAAATGTACTAACTTGAAGTCATTTCAGGTATATCTCAAAGGAGAATGCCAGATCCTAACCCAGAAGGAACACTAATTATTATATAAATGTTTTACAACAAGCCATTTTTACTGTTGGACATCGGAATAAAATTCTGTTAAAAAGTAATTAAACTATTTCCTTTTAATTTACACTCTTTACGCATTTTTAAATCTTTATTTTTGCACTGGGTTCTAGCCTTTTAAATCGTTTTTATTTTATTTTCAGCAAAAGTGTGCTCTAAAAGGCTATTATCCAAAGTCGTTGAGCCTATTTAAAATGTATTTAATGAAGCTTTGCGATTGTCATGTTGGTGTGACTGCTGTGCTATGTGGTTGTTTACGGAAAAGGACGATAACCAACGTTAGGCTCGTATCGACTACTCCGACTTCTAGAACTTTTAAATGTAATTTATATTAAATAGTAATAAAAATGCAATAAAATGATGTATAATACATTGTTGTACAATATGTTTTTATTAGTGGGTTAAAGTCCTATACATTGTCTGGCATTCTCATATCTAGTCTATTCTGCACACGAGGCGTATCGTATGGTAGTAAAGTGTACAAAAATATGTCTCAGCGGGGCTATTATTCTAGTGCAGGTCGACTATACATCACTATTAAAAGATATTGACCAGCAATGTAGAAATTACTAGAGTGCAAACTGACAAATATGGTAGTTACGTGGTTTTGAGTACAAACGATATAGTATAATCAATTGCTTTATTTATCAACATTTATCAGTCTATTTAAGTAGGCCACTTCAAGTGTTCATATCTTAAAATATGGAGCTCAGGCCACCAGGCTGTTCTATTACGGGTTGGCGGTTGGATCAGGGTGATAATGATGGCACTTAACGATCACTATCAGATATGATTTATATATGACTTAACGCGCTTTGAGCACTAAGGACTCGAACGCAGAACTTCGTGATCCGAATCCACGAATCACTGCAAAGCAATCAAATGAGGTAGTTTATCAACACACTCGTATTATATTCACAAAATAAGCTGTTAAAGGTTTTATAAAATTATTAAGTAAGTAAATTCTTTGGTTTCTAACACATAATAGGAACTTATACGGAATATATTTCGTACTGCCATGATGTGTATGCCTGCAAAAGTGCATACACATGTCGCCTCGCATATTATATAACCACAGAAGCGGACTTTAGCCGAACAACTTTAGCCTGGATTGAAGGAATTTGGTTAGCAAAAGCTTCTGTAATAATACTAAAACTATACATCATTTTTACTTTATTATTGATGTCCTATTGAGCAGAGCCACGTCTTCTATTGTACTAAGAGGTTGGAGCTTGGACCCACTACAACGCTTCAATGTGAGTCGGTGGGCTTAGGGTGGAAATGTTTGACGATCAATAGTGGTTGTTAACGATAATAACCAGGACCGAAAGCTTACATGCTTTCCAATGCATAATAATGCTATAAATAAATAAATAAAATAAATAATATAGGATAATTATTTACATCGCTATATAGCCCCAAAGTAAGCTTAGGTAGCTTGTGTTGTGGGTACTACGATAACTGATGAATATTTATATATATATATATATATATATATATATATTATACATAAATACTTATAATATATAGATAAACACCCAGACACTGGAAAACATTCATACTCATCACGCAAACATTTTCCAGGTGTGAGAATCGAACCCAGGGCCTAGGACGCAGAACCAGGGTTACTACCCATTGTGCCACTCGGCCGTTATATCACCGACTTCTCAAATCCAGCACTTGATCTCAGGATCCTCAAGATTCAATGCTGCTCAGCGTTAATCGCTGGACCTTTACAAATGAACCTGTACTATGATAAAAATGACAAATATACACCTTCTAATATCAAAAACTTCTTTAGGAATTTTTATTTATGGTTTTCACGTTGAATGAGGAATGGACGGACGAGACAATAATATACAACCGCTTTGCGAAAATAAGTTGCCGTTATGATAGTAGGTAGGCACATATTTTGTTAATTTATCGTATATTCTGCGAGTTTCAGGGGCATATACTGCGTACGTGGTCTACGCAGTATGCATTATACAGTACACATATATATATACTTCAATGATTCAAATAAAAGCACGCATAGTATGAGTCTATTTTTGGACTATAACTTTTGTCATTTTCAACAATTAAAAAACCGTTAAGCACCACTATGCCACTATTCATGGTACACCTACACAAACATATGGACAAGCTGTACTTTTGAGTTTTATGTGGTTCTAGCTAGCCCTCATATAGAAGCGCCTTTGGCGGCCAAGAGTGTCAATAATAGGTAACCACAGATAAAAGAAGCGCTAGAAGCGCTGCTTTGTTTGTTCTGCAAACAACCCATAATTAAATCCCACCCAGAAACGACTGGAATCCCTCTACGTACTCTACGACTCTACAATGGTTAAATATTGACATATAACCTGCTACATAACGTTATAATGCTTAACTCTTAAACCTTGTCCTTATTTCCAGGAGCATCGTGTTGTGACGAGGAGTATAACCTGGTCCGTCACCTGATGCAGAAGTACGACGCATCAGTGCGGCCCGTGGAGAACTCATCGCACCCACTCCTCGTCACCTTCGGTGTGTCGCTACATCATATTATTGACGTCGTAAGTGCTCATGTCTGCCCGCCAATCCACTGTGGAACAGGCGGGTTTAAGCTCTTTATACCCCTCTCCTATTAGGAGTGTGGCCGTTAATGAGCTAATAATGATGATATTGATGTTTTGCGTAATATGTCTTTTTAAAATAACAATAGCTTAGTGGGTGAAACAACTGTTTATTTATGTTTATTACATATTTATTCCGATAGCTTATTTCTTTACTAACTTCAAGCTTCAAGATTTTTTTCAAAACCGCATAAAAAGGTAATGAGTGATATGTTGTGTTACATGCAGAGAAGCAGAAAAATTTATTTTAAATAGTCGTATTTCGGTAACACAGTCGTCTGGACCAATGTTATCCGATAGTGATAGTTGTAGAGTCAAACCTAACCTACAAAATAACGTCTCCTACGGAGAGGATTCTAATAGGTAATATAAAATAATAAAAATCTTACAAATAGAAAATAACTTAAAAAAAAAACAATGTAAAATTGGCGGTCTTATCGCTAATGAGCGATCTCTTCCAGACGACCAATATTGAAGAGGAAAAGTGCATCCATTGGAAAGGTTTGGGTGTCAATCAGTCAATCAGTAATAGGCTGATAATAAGGAATAACGTGTTTATGTTTCAATATTTAATGATATTGATACTGTAAACGGTTTATTTATAAGTCAAAAAAGGTAATCCATGAAAAACTAGGTCGCTTGGCTGTGATCGCAAAGAAATCCATCCGCACGCGATTCGTGACCTTGAATCAAATCGCCGCCTCGCACCATTAATGTCACAAATGTGAAGATGTGAGAAGTGTTCCAAGCTTTGTTCCTCACTCCTCGATTTTCGTCTTGTACTACCATTGTTTTAAAGGTAACATATACCTATATGTGAGAGGTTTCTTACTTACTATAGCGGTACGCTCCACAGCGTCTTTTTAAATCTTTGAATAATGGGAACTTCTAAAATATATGCAGTAAGAAATGTATAACAACAACTCTAATTTTCTATTGTTTATTTCATCAACATCATCATTATCAGCCGATAGACTTTCTCGGTCGGGCATAGGCCTCATGAGAGATAAATAATAAATATTATAGGGCAATTACACACATCGCTATATAGCCCCAAAGTAATAATAATATCATTTATTTGCCATAAACATGGGTACATGTGGGTAACATTTATACATAATTATACAACCAAGCATGTTTTACCATAAAGGCGTGCAAAATATTTCAAGATTAAAAGATAATTACAATATAATTCATACAGTACATTAAACACAGTTAAAAGAAAATTTATGCTAATATTAAAATAAGGTCTTAAAAATAGTATGTCATTAGTGTTGTTATTATTAGTCAAATTTTAGTTTAAAATAGTCGTTAATGTCATAAATGTTCGCATTAATAAGTTTATTAAAAATATAATTTTTGAATTTAGTAAAAGTCAAGCATACTCGTAAGTAGCTTGTGTTATGGGTGCTATGATAACTGATGAACATTTTAATATATATTATACATATATAAACTTATAATATAGATAAACATCCAGACACTCTGAAACATCCATGTTCAACACACAAACATTTTCCTGATGTGGGAATCGAACCCACAGCCTAGGACACAGAAACAACGTCACTACCCACTCGGCCGTCTGTTTCTTTCCGTTTAATTTCCAAACACGGTTTTGAACCACCTTAGGAGTATCCAGCGGCCTTCTACAAACTGCGTTTGATGTCGTCAGTCCACCTAGGGTGTGGGCGAGCACCACAATGCTTTCAAACTCGGTACGGAGTCCCATATTTATTTAGCGACATAAAAAATGTACATACTGTATTCAGTCTGTACACTTCTTTGTACGGATTGTTATACTACTAGTCATAGAAAAAAAACCTTTAGACCAATGCCATTTTTTATACTTCATTTTTAATTATATTTGATCTCTTAAGAGCTGAAAAAGTTTGAGTTGAACACGTTGAATAGTTCTTATTTTACTACAGAGTTATATTTGAGAGCTTCTCACAACTATTTATAATGAGATGGCTTTTGTAGAATTTAATAAACCTAGCAAGAATAAAGTAGAACAAACTATATGATAGAGCAACTAATCTTATTACTTTTGTTTTCAATATTTTTATTTAGTTGTGGCTTAGTTTGTTCATGCACTAGCTTTTGCCGGTAAAACTAGTATTAAAAAACGTGCCACTTGTTAAAGTTCCGTAGCCAAGTGGCAACAGAAACCTTATAGATTCGTCATGTCTGTCGATCCGTCCGTGTGTCACAGCCATTTTTTTAATAGTCTTATACCCATCACTAATAGTCCCTGTTTTTTGTATTTGTCAACAAACAATTTAAAAAATAGAACATTTTTTAAATTGTTTGTTGACAAATATTCTACGTAGATTTTTGCTTGAGTAGTCTTTGAGTTTATAGCGACCAGACAGATAAACAGACAGACGTATGCTGCACATGGAGCATGTTTTATTATTATAATGATAAACATTACAACATCACAAAATACAATAAATAGTCTAGCATACAGCTGTGGCAATTTTTTACTTCACACACTTATATACCTTTTCACGTGGCCTTCGTATCGATTAACTAACACTGATATCGTGGATGTTCTCGGCGCTATAATGAGCAGCGGTGGAAAACAATAGAGCGTTTGAGAAAAATCTTAAATTTTTTATAATAGTGACACTGTTAGTATCGACTAGAAAGTTCGTTCAATTTGTGCATACCACGTGGAATATATTTAGAAATGTCACTTAAACTTGATTGTGTTGGATAGAGAAATAGATATATATTATTATTTGTCTGTGCCTTGTTTGTTTGAAAGTGGTAAAAAATGGCCTCATGCAAGCAAGAAATTCATGCCACGAAGTGTCCTTCAACCTGAAACCTAGGTGTGAAGCCTTGTACGCCTGTAGCTACACCAGCAAACTGTTCTTTAGACCGGAGTACAGCAATGCTGCTTGACGGAGTAATACGCATTTGTAAAATAATAACTTTTTTTTTTTATCGACTACAAGTTGGGCCTTGACTACTATCACACCTGATGTTAAGTGATGATGCAGTCTAAGATGGAAGCGGGCTAACTTGTTAGGAGTGGGACGAAAATCCACACCCCTTTCGGTTTCTACACGACATCGTACCGGAACGCGAAAATCGCTTGGCGATACGTCTTTGTCGGTAGGGTGGTAACTAGCCACGGCGAAAGCCTCCCACCAGAAAGACCAAGACAAATTAAGAAAATTCTCAATCTGCCCCGCCGGGAATCGGACCCAGGACCTCCGTCTTATAAATCCACCGCGCATACCACTGCGCCACGGAGGTCGTCATACTGTACCTAATTAATAAATCAAAAAATATGTCGTGTAGATAAATGCAGATGTAAATGAAAATAAAAATTCATTTGTAATAATGTCAGCGAATTATTCAAGTTCAAGTCTGTGAGTGATTAAATCAAAGGACTAAATCTAGAGTTGAAAATAATGGTTTCGAGGTACTTTCGCGGAAATTCCACAAATTTTATACATCAATTCGCCTTCACGACTTTATCAGTCGTCAGAGGAAATAATTAAATTCCTTAGAACTCCGTTACTTTGCTAATCTTTCACGAGATTGCGACGAAGCACATTTTTATAAATCCCGCGACATGGCATCTCATCTGCAGTAAAACGTATTAGCCATACCAATGTATGCCAAGCTATTTGAGTATCAAGTAAGTGAGTATGTGGAGTTTTATATGGAAAGTCACCTTTTATGATGATCCTGCAATTACGACATATTGATTTTTGTTTATATTCTTTTAATGAAATGGTATCTAAGGTCTAAAGTCGCAGACCAGGGGGTATCAGGTAGTGAATTATAAAAAAACTCTCCACACAAAAACTACACTTTTAAAAATCTTAAAGTACCTAAGTATGTATTAATAATTGTAATAAAATCTAAAAAAATATACGTCGTTGGGGAACCGCCCTAAACCTAACAATTTAATTATTACCTAATTGTTGTAAAATACTATTGTTGTCAATCTTTGTTGCTTTACAATGTTATTGTAAATATTACTATTAAAAGTATTGACTATTAAAAGTATTTACAAATTAACGGATATCATAGTTTTATCGCAGACCAAATATGAAATATCGATGTTTTTACAAACCAATGCAATATTTGTAATGAGTGCTTGACTGGTCAACATTCAGCGGTCGCGAAATAAAATTAAACAAAGTACCTTTTGTTGACTATGCTAACATACCCATTTAACAAAGTAACTTTAAGGGATTATGGTTATGTATGAGTATAAATATGTAACAATTCAGCGTAGGTCGAAGCAAATTATTGCAGTAACTTTGTTACTAAACTAGCCCCGAATATATCGCCTTGATGGCTTTGTTACAAATCAGTGCATTTGACAACCTTTATTACATTGCATAGCCACTTCATCTTAATTAAGTCTTGACAACTAAATGGAGCCTAAACATTTCTATCCCAAAGGTTATGTAAGACAAGGGCTACAAACAATTTTCTACAATAATTACGCAATCCATTTTACATTGCCTCATTACTTTTGCACGTCAAGTGCTCAAACTTGATAGTTTGCTTATGAGCGGTTTCAAAGGTTGGCTAGAATATTAATTTACTAAAAGGAATATTATCTCTTTTATAGGTTTTACGTCATGTTGAAACAGACGAGCGGAAATTACCAATGTATTGAAGAAAATATTATTAGGTATTTAAATAAAGGATGGAGAAGAGTCAGATAATACTATAAGTGCTTTTCTTAACTTACGTATATACCACTTAAATAATAATTCACTCTGATTTCTTAGATTCTTTTTACAGTATTGATACAAATAAATCTGTATACAATAAATAAAATTGAAGTAGCTTTCCACTAATAACATATGAGAGTGTTTTTTGTCTCTTATAGTGAAACTCACGAGTGATATAGGCCAATTTGTATACTGTTATTTCCACGGGAATGCTAACTACTTAGGCGAAACCGCGGTACTTGCTAGTAAGATATCTAATAAAGCAGTATGTGTAAAAGTAAGGTACGGTACCAAATGTTACAAATAAAAATATTTTTTAGTTTGTCTCTACATGGTAACTACATCCTTACATTTTCCACGGTCTTTGCATACCTTCTTCCTTAGCTTCATCCACTCTCATTAATCCTTTCATACAAATTGTCGGTTTAAAGTACTCTTGACCTGGCTATAGTTTAAAATGTCCTGAATTTGGTCTCCACATACTAAAAATTAAAATCATTTTCTAGTTAAACCCCTGAAAATGTTTTGCAATACTTTGATTATTTGCTTCTATCAAAACTAATTACTTCAACTAGTTCTTAGAGCATAATATTTAGTATCACGTTCGTATTTCAACAGCAATTTTTAAACGAACTTCGCTTCAACTTACCGGCCAGTTTTAATTCTTTCAAAGATTTCATTATTTATAAGTTAAGTTTATTATTTTTTTTCGATTTAAAATTTATGAAGGCAATCAATCTTCCCTGGCGGGCGGTAATCTTTAGATAATCTCATTTTGAGAATTCCAGTTTCATGCGTAATTTATTTCCAAGTGTCTCATTACTTTCAATTTTGTAAGAGTAAGTAAATGAGACGAAATTATTCATTTGGCCACGAAACTTGAACATACACGACAACACGAACAAGTTTGTAAAACTTTTGTTTTTTTTTCTGATTTTTGTATCCAGAGACAAAGATTAGATTCTTGAGTCAGTGAGAAGCCTTAACAATAATAAAATTAAAATAATTAAAAAATAGTCACTGATATATATGATCGATTTGTTCCTTATGTTAACAACTTGTGAGTATAAAATGGTAGTAACAAAAGTCAGTCAAAAAGGCATTTACGTATCCAAAGTAAAAATGGAATTATTAATTACTACTAACTTTTTTCTATTGACTTTTAGAAACTACCGGTTTCGTAAACTTTATAACCTATAAGAACTATTTGTACTAAATCGTATGTGTAATGTAAGGAGACTATTGTACTGTAAAACACACACGAAGTTTAATGACAATCATTCGCATTACCTACCGATCGTCGAAGCGTGATTTTCCGAAAGGAAGATTAAACGTAATGGAATTTTAATGAAGTTTTCCTTTGTAGCGAGGTCGAAGTGAAAATGGGCAATTGTTTGTATAACTATTACCTGAAGGATATTACCTAATCGGTCTTTACTTTTCCTTTTAGATGGTTTACAATTTCAATAAAAAATATGTTTAGACTTGTCTTGCGTGGTGCTGTGTGAATGTTCTGTATTAGTGTCTTTAGCAACATGGATGTTATTGAAATTGTTAATTCTTCCGCCATGTAACATTGTAGAGTTTCGGCCTGAAGGACGTATTTGTCGGTGTAATTTTAGGCATATGAGGATTAAACTCCACGCCTCAGGTTGGTCACAGAGCGGTAATTTGTAGGACGTGTTTCTTACATGCCCTGCGAAGTTGCTATGTTTTCATGGCTTCCACTTATCATAAGGTGGACAATCTGTTGTATACATCCGTAACTATTATGTAAAATAAATAGGAGTTGTTATAGAGATAGTTCATTATTTATAGCACAATATACAAAAAAAGGGAAACAAAACAAAATTATAAGTAAAATGGGAAATTGCGGCCTTATCGCCAACAGCCATCTCCCCCAGACAACGCGCACTGAAAGAACAATCTCAAGGAAGTGATAGTGCAATAGTAAAACGAGTAATAAAATGAAAAATACAAAGCATTTATTCTCCTTGTAAAAATAACTTAATAATAATAATAAGACCACGTTTGCCTCGGTTGCCTATACATAGACGAAATATGGCATTAGTGGGGGTTCTAGACCAGATATTAGGTAATTACCTTTTAACATCTGAGGACCTAAGTAATACGCATTCGATCCTATACTGTGGAGCCGTTGCGGCGTGTCGAATCGCGGGAGTTAGATTCCCTGAACCACGCACGGCCCCGCAGAGGACGGGTCAAGCTCCAGCTTGGCAGACCAGAATCGAAAGGCGTATCACACTGGCTAGAACTCTCATTGCTAAGCTAATCTGCTTTAAGGAGGGCAATATCAAGGTCATGCGATTCGTGAACCAGGCTTTTGCTGGGACTGATACACGTCCGTCCCAGTACTTGGACTGTGTCACGGAACGCATCGACTTCTTGAAGCAGAAAATCTATGCATGGGCAAAAAGTATCAGGCGTTATAAAGAGCGCAATGACCGATACTATCAGAATCGGATCTTTCAAAGTGACCAACGGAAAGTATATAGGAACTGGGAGCAATCTAGTGTTTGTGTGACTAATGGAGAGTTTCCAACTTCTGATGCTATGTCAGATTTCTGGCGTAGCATCTGGTCGGCCCCCATTGATCACACAACCGGCGTTTGGATGAATATTGTCAAGGAGAAATGCGCGATGGTAGAACAAATGGTTCCAATAACCATAACTGCGGAAGACGTAGGTTGTGCAATTTCCAACTGGAAATGTCCTGGTCCGGATGGATTGCACAACTTCTGGTTGAAATGGTTCCGTAGTGCGCATTCTATCTTGGCAATACAATTCCAAAGCGCCGTTGACATTGGATCGCTACCGACATTCTTAACAACTGGTGTCTCGTTCCTATTATACAAATCCGGAAGTACCACGGATCCCAAAAACTACCGACCGATTACATGCTTACCTACCATCTATAAGCTCCTTACATCCATTCTGACATCAAAAATAACAATGCATATTAATGCAAATAATATTTTGGCCCCAACACAGAATGGATGCAAGGCCCGGTCTCGTGGTACAAAGGAACTGCTCCTCAATGACACTGCTATTTGCCAGCAGGTTCGGCAAAACAGAAAAAATCTCACAGCTGCTTGGATTGACTATAAGAACAAGAAGGCCTATGATTCAGTGCCTCATTCATGGCTCATGGAGGTCATGCGGTTGTACAAGGTCGATGCAACACTATGCTATTTTCTTGAATCGTGCATGAGTCAGTGGATGACAGTCCTTAGCCATCCAGGCATCTCTGAGAGTTCTGAATTGAGTGAACCGATAGGGATTAGGCGGGGTATTTTCCAGGGCGATAGTTTGAGCCCTTTATGGTTTTGCCTAGCTCTTAATCCTCTCAGTACTTTGCTGATGGATTCAGGGCTAGGCTTTCGCCTTCGCAGGGGTGGTGAGCTCACATCTCACTTGCTTTATATGGACGACCTCAAACTGTATGCATCAAAGCGTTCAGACCTTGTGTCATTGTTGAAGATCACTCAAAGCTTTAGCAATGACATAAGGATGGAATTTGGTGTAGACAAGTGTGCGGTAATCAATATCGAGCGAGGCAGAGTTGTGAGCTCTGAGAATATAGTACTTTCAGAAACTATTATTCTCAAATCACTTTGCGAAGGGGAGACCTATAAATACCTTGGTATGTCAGAAGCACTTGGTATTGAGGTAGGGAATATGAAACAACTAGTGCAGGAACGCTTCTTTGGCCGCCTGAAAAAAGTCCTAAAAAGTCTTTTATCAGGTGGTAATAATGCCCTCGATGTCATGCCCTTACTCATATACTCTTTTGGCATTCGAAAGTGGACTCAAACTGAACTGGGTTCCCTGGACTGTAAAGTCCGCAAACTGCTGACGTCATATCGGATGCACCATCCACGTTCATCTGTAATGAGATTGTACCTCCCACGCAAGTGTGGGGGACGTGGTTTCTTGAACGCCAAGAACCTCCATAATCGTGAGGTGTGCAATCTCAGAGATTATTTTCTCAAGATAAATGTGGGTATGCATAAGGATGTCGTTGCAGTGGACAAGGGTCTTACCCCACTATCCCTTGGCAAAAAGAACTGGCGTAAGCCTAAAGTAATTAGTAACTCAGATCGTGTGGCGTTATGGAAGAGTAAGAAGTTGCATGTACGTTTCTACAAGGCCCTCACGGGGCCGGATGTAGATCAAATAACATCTGTATCTTGGTTGCAATTCGGTGACCTCTTTGGGGAAACCGAGGGTTTTGTCTGTGCAATTATGGACGAGGTTATCAAGACGAGAAACTACCGGAAACATATTATGAAAGATGGCACTCTAGACATATGTCGAGCGTGTCATCAGCCTGGGGAATCCCTCAGACATATAGTTTCCGGGTGTTCTCATCTTGCTAATGGCGAATACTTGCACAGACATAATCAAGTAGCCAAGATAATCCACCAACAACTTGCTCTTCAGTATGGCCTTGTCGATTTTGAGGTGCCTTACTATAGGTACGACCCAACGTCAGTTCTTGAAAATAGTAGTGCGTTGCTCTACTGGGATCGAACAATTATCACTGATAGGTATACTGTAGCCAATAGACCTGATATAGTGATAATTGATCGATTAACGCGCCGTGCAATGATTGTTGATATTACTGTCCACATGACGATAATCTGGTGAAAGCTGAAAAGGAAAAAGTATCAAAATACTTGGACCTTGCTCATGAGATTACCGCCATGTGGAATGTTGATTCAACAATGATTGTTCCTATAGTCGTTTCAGTCAACGGTCTTATAGCGAAAAGCTTCGACGAACATCTTAAAAAGCTTTCGCTTAATTGTTGGATCAAGGGTCGGATACAGAAGGCAGTAATTCTTGAAACGGCGCGCATTGTGAGGAGGTTCCTCACTCTGGAGCCCTGACCACCGGTTGCTTGGACCCCCGGGCCCCGCAGCAGGCGGAATTAATTTTTTTATAAATTTTTAATAGTGTTTTATTTTTTTATAATTTTAGAAGCATTGTTAAAAATTTTTTAAATAATTATAAATAAATAAATGAGTGTAAAATAATAAATAAAATAATTTAAATTTAATACTATTCTTTTATTGTTCCTTTATCAATACCCATCGTTTCACTAAACCTACTTGAAAGAGAAATACCTTATTTGAAAACTGGATAAATGTAGATATTTTTAAAGTTTTGCAGATCTAATCACAAGGAATTTTTTTTTATTTTTTTCGGTAGATGTAAAAATAAACACTCAACAAATATCATTAAAAATTATTTTTTTTTGAAAATGCTTGTAATTTTTAATAATTTTAGTATTTATTGTAAATAATTACAATGCTTTCTGACACACAACAACAAAAATCATCATCATCATCATCATTATCAGCCAATGGACGTCCACTGCTGGACATAGGCCTTTTTTAGGGACTTCCAAACACAACGATCCTGAGCCGCATGTGCCCAGCGGCTCCCTGCGACCCGTTTGATGTCATCAGTCCACCTGGTGGGGGGTCGACCAACACTGCGCTTTCCGGTGCGGGGTCGCCATTCTAGCACCTTCGACCCCCAACGTCCATCAGCTGTTCGAACCACGTGCCCCGCCCATTGCCACTTCAGTTCTGCGACTCGCTGAGCTATGTCGGTTATTTTGGTTCTTCTGCGGATCTCCTCATTCCTGATTCGATCACGCAGAGATACTCCGAGCATTGCTCTTTCCATCGCCCGCTGAGTGACTCTGAGCCTTCTTATGAAGCCCGCAGTTAGCGACCAAGTCTCGGATCCGTATGTCATCACTGGCAACACGCACTGTTCGAAGACCTTCGTCTTCAGGCACTGAGGAATTTTGGACGAAAAGATGTCACGCAGTTTCCCGAACGCTGCCCAACCGAGTTGGATTCGGCGGTTCACCTCTTTCTCGAAATTGGACCTACCTAACTGGACCATATGCCCTAGGTATATATACTCGTCTACGATTTCGAGTGCAGAATTTTCAACAATAACTGGGTGGAGCGAAACATGAGCATTACACATGATCTTTGTCTTGCTCATGTTCATTTTAAGGCCCACCTGTTGAGAAACTCTGCTGAGGTCATTGAGCATATTATTAAGGTCATCTAGAGATTCTGCCATTATCACTACATCGTCGGCAAACCGCAGTTGAGTGAGGTACTCGCCATTGATGTTGATGCCAAGTCCGTTCCAGTCCAAGAGCTTAAAGACGTCTTCCAATGCGGCGGTAAATAGCTTCGGGGAGATAACATCTCCCTGTCGCACTCCTCGCTGCAATTGGATTGGCCTCGTAGTCTCATCCTGTATACGGACTGACATGGTGGCGTTTTCGTACAGGCACTGCAACGCTTGGATGTACCGGTAGTCGATTCGGCACCTCTGCAATGACCTTAACACAGCCCAGGTTTCCACCGAATCAAAGGCTTTCTCATAGTCCACAAACGCCAAGCACAGTGGCCGGTTATACTCTTCGGTCTTTTGTATAACCTGCCGCAGCGTATGGATGTGGTCTATGGTACTAAAGCCTTGTCGGAAACCGGCTTGTTCGGGAGGCTGGAAGTCATCAAACCTACGAGCGAGACGATTCGTGATGACTCTGGAACAACTGGGGTGTAAGGGGTGTAAGGGGGATGAACTGGGGTGTAAGGGGGATGATAGTTCCAGTCGACCTCCCCAAATGTCAACCTCACCTGCTCGCGGTGCACCCTGCAGATGGACCGACGAGGCTCTGGCGACCGATGAATGGCGGTATAACCATTCCAAATAGGCTGGACTACAAAATTAGGCCAGTGTCGGGCAGCAGTGACACTGGTTCGAATAGTCCAGCTCTGCGGTGACCAACCCGCCTGCCCAGCGTGGTCACTATAGGGCATTTCTTTTATGGGAGACGGTCCAAGAAAACAGCCCCTAGTCCCCGGCAGCCCCACTATTCCTGGCTCTGGCAGCGGTCATGGTAACGGCGGGGCAAGGGGTGTCAAGAATCTCCGGCAGAGATTCCGCTGCCAACAACAAAAATATCACACCCAAATACCTAATTTTTTTTTAAATTTTAAGTGGTGTAAATCGTATTTTGATCCTATATTTATCAAAATTAAAATTACTCACCATTCATTTTCGGATACTGTATTATATAACAAAATCGATTAGTTTTGACCTCATCTATAACCTCTTAACATATATACATCATGTTTACAGTGATCCTGTATAGACTGTGAAAAACATTCCTTCCTTATGGCATTTGGTAGTAAAATGCCCGTATGGGCAATTCAAAAAACGAATGATAACAAAGCTACGTGTCATTTATTGGTACATGGCTGAAAAATATCCGTCCAGCCCTTATGGCTTCGTAAACTAGCCCAAATTTTTGTTAAATTTTAAGAATAGACGGTGGATGACATACCAGATACAATATAATATATTAAATTACAATATGGAGTTATTTAAGGGACCTTAATCCCTCAGAGACCAGCAACGCATTAGCATTAATTCCTCCAGCGCTGCTAATGACCATGGAAACCGGTAATCACTTATTATCAGGTGACCCGCACGCTCGTTTGTTCTCTATGTAGCGATAAAAAATGTGTAATCTTATTCAATAGAGGCACAAAATACCTACCATATTATATTGTTTTTCTTCTCTAATATAGAGTGCCAGTAAGACACCTAATTTTATTATGATCTAGCCTACGTAAGAAGTTAATCAGTAAATTAAAGACCTGAACTTATAACATACTAGCAGTCGCCCGCGACTTCGTCCGCGTGAGAACCCCTTAGGTAACCTTTTAATTTTAAAAACAGACTTTCATATAAAGTGTGCTCTTTTCCCGCTACCCCACTCTATTTAATTTTTTTATGGTTTCCCGTGAAGCAATATCCTCCGTCCCGTTTTGTGTACTAAAGATCTACATTTTGTATAACATTGTACGATATTACAGTACATTAACAATATATATTTATGGCAAGCTGATGTGTATAGCTTGTATTAAATAGTCTATTTCACCTTTGAGTCTTGCTTCATAATAAAATGTTTTATTACAGAGTCGCACTTTTTACAAATTTTGTAATATCTCCGAAACTATATAACTAATTAACATACTGTAAGGGGCAAATCTTATCTCTATAATATCCTTGTGATTATTAAATAATTTATTTTAATAAGGATTTAAGTTTAGTTGTATAAATTATGACGTAAACGTAAACAAGATTTTTTAAAACTCAAAAAGTTATATATCTGCCAAAATATAAAAGATAGATATATGCTATCGCGGACTTTTGTAGATGCATACTTTTTAAGATGCATAAAGTTTTCATACAATGTCTTCAATTATATCCAATAGGTAACACAGCGCACGCGATTTACGCAGATTTAATAAATTTCACGGTCCGACTCGCGTGACAAAAACTGTAATAACTCGGGTAATATATACAATACAAATATTAAATATAGTCTATGTTACTCAGTGATAATGTAGCTTTCTAATGAAAAAAGAAAATTATTAAAATCGGTCCAGTACTTTTTGAGTTTATTCGTTACATACAAAAACACAAATCTTTTCTCTTTATAATATTAGTGTAGATTTGTATATACTAAGAAATCGTCCAATAACGCATATTTTATTTTGAGTGACCTTGTTCGTGTGATCTTCAAGACAGCACTTACAAGTATCACTTTATACTAATTAAAGGTTTAGTCCATTTCTGTCTTCTCACTAATTTCGTACCATAGATGACGTAGGGAAATTCAGACCACCTTCAGAAAATGTACGCTCCAATAAGTTCCAAGTTTGATAAAAGGGAAGGGAAACTTTCAGAATCTATGTCGTGGTCCATTGTCATAATAGACGGAGGCGGAATATTAGTTTACTATCACTGTACAAATGATAAATTGATGTTGTCTCATGAAAATTAATTCTAGCTAACAATGGCTTTCATCATAACAAATCCAATAGAATTATGTTCCTCTGAATATTGTTGATTATTTCAGCGTTGATTTGTAAAACAACGTAATGTAAATTATTTGTTAGAAATATGAAAACAGTTTTATGAAATTGATTTAAGTATGAAATCAAGACAATAGGCTTCAAGGCAAGAGAGTTCGTATCTCAGTAATTTTTAACGAAATAAAAATTTCTTTTTTTGAGTAATAATAAAAATGTTATAATTCAAAAAAACTTAATCAATCTGAGAAATAAAAATAATATTTCCCAGATTGAATAAAGACTTGTTAATTTAATCAAAATTTGAATAGATAACTTTGTCTCAAAAAATTGAAAACATTTAGGTGTAAGTTTCATCGTAGAAACCGTTTTGAAGTAAATAGGTATATCATAATTATCATCATTACGTTGGCGGTGTTATACCCCCGTGCCTCGGAGAGCACGTTGAGCACGTCGATCCCGGTCACTATCATCAACATCTGATAGTGATCGTTAATAAATTATACATTACTAGAGGACGCCCGCGGTTTCACCCGCGTAGTTCTCGTTCCCGTGGGAATTTCGGTATAAAATGTAGCCTATGTGTTATTCTGGTGTATAAGCTATATTGTGGTAAAGTTTCATTCAAATCCATTCAGTAGTTTTTACGTGAAAGAGTAACAAACATCCATACATCCATACATCCATACAAACTTTCGCCTTTATAATAGTAGTAGGATTATCCTAAGCCCGCCAACCTGCATTGGAGCAGCGTGGTGGGTGTACGCTCCATATCCCCTCTCCTATAAGAAGGGAGGCCTGGCCCTGTAGTGGGCCTTTAATAGGCTGATATTGATGATCATCATCAACAGCCGATGGACGTTCAACGTTGGACATAGGCGTTTTTTAGAGACTTTCAAACATATCGACCCTGAGCCATGAGCCACGAAAATATATGAAAATAGTAAAAACAGAATTTTATTACAATTTAAAATCTTATTCTTTAAAGACTGAGTGAGGTATTGATATTTTGTTAAGCTTTTGTTCAGTAAGTTAGTCTACAATTTTTAAGGGTATTTTTAGGATTCACCTTTAGCAACCCCCTTAAATGTGACATTTTACTCACGATAATGAGATCAAATTATTAAGAATAGACGCACACAATAGAAGTTGTGAGGCATCAGTGCTCGCATTCACAGTTTCATTTCAATACGCCATCGTTAATTTCATATTCGTTCCGTCGTATCGACCTTATGTATGATATGGAGGATTTTATTACAGGGAATAAGTTTTCCTAAGTTTTATTTACTATTTCTCAGTACCTACACTTTATGTACCTTACATTATAATTCACATTATTTTCAATACATACTATTTCTTAATTCCCTAATATTTATTGAATTAATTCAAAATGTCGAAAAGGAATTGAAATTAAAATAAGAATAAGAATCTTAAAATCCTTACATTGTAGTACATTGTATGTTGGGGTGTTTACACATATAATTGCGTAGTCATTCCCTTGGATTTAACGATTGCGAAATAATGCGTTATTTTTCATGTACTTAATCTAAACAAATCGATTTTCGATCGATTGAATTTCAGCACTGTTAAGACTTCATTTTAATGGACTTATAACCAGAGAAGAAAATACTAGATATGATTTAAAGGTACCGAGATTTCTTACGCGTGTAAAGTCTTAAAAATTAGTAAAATTATAATGATCGACCATTGTAATCGTAATTATCTTGTTGTTGCCCTAATAAAATCAGTTTTAAATGAACAACCCAACTCTCCTTCACAATTTTCATTAAATAAGTATATTGACAGGTGGTACATTGTAAACCGTATTTAAACTTCTATTTAATTTCGATCCAACCAAATTAGTTGTATAATATAACACTTGCACAGATTTTCGTTTACGGCGAAACAATTTAGCGTAATTCGAGTCGTTTGGCGAAAATATTTCATCACACCAGGAATTTGTTTCGGAGTCGTTCTGGGCCCAAATAAAAGTTGCCGCACATAACATACATTATACTAAATATATTTTAGCAGTCATTCAGAATATTCATAAACGTGACTTCCTTTTTTTTGGCAGCAGTGGGAATTTTCCTTTAGCGATACCCGACCACCTGAGGGAGAGATCGGTTTATGTGGGATTTTCTACCCACTAAAACCCTTCGCTGGTTAACCTCGGTGTTTTTAAGTGGCTCAGGGATCTCATAAGAAACTAAAGACACCGGTGCAGTGTTTTGGTACTGTGCTTTTTGTTTTGTTTCGAAGAAAATATAATGTGACTTTTGTTTAGTTTTCTTTGATTTGATAATGACAATAGAAATACCGTCTGTACTTATTCAGTGATAAATACTTGGGCTTAAATCGTGTCTAATGGAAAGCAATGTATAGGATGGAATTCGATTGCCTAAAAAGTTTCCATCCACTCTCGTCTTAAAGATGTTTGAATTGTAGATACAACGAAGGCACAGACATTTCAAATTTTAGTTATTCTGATTTAATACGTAAAACAATAGACATCTACGCTTATAGAGCTTGCAATTTCGACTGCGTTATCGGTTACCAATTATTCTACTGGCACGGCGATCAATCGCGTCTAATGCATCGACGTGATATGAGTCTATATCAGTTAAGTGAAAACGGCCCAAATAGTAAAACTGCCTTTAATAGCCTCTTCTGTTTTACGACTCCAACTCCACTCACCAAGCCTCGAAGCCTTAATAACGCAATTGTTAGGTAAAGCTTAACTGAAATCAAAGTGTTCTTAGCTTCATTCCATGATTCTTGTACTGTTGATATACCTATTAATTCTACTATAGGTTTTTTTATGCATACCTTCAAATAAAGGACGCTTGCTTAGTGGTGAGAACAGTTGAATATAGATGTAATTGTTGAGTTTGTAACAAAATGTAACCAGCAGCGCCACCTATGATTGTCCTGTGTACAACTTCATTATTCTTAAATAAATCTGTTAGTTGTTGTCAAGTCACTCTGCGTATCACTTATATAATAGAAATATAGTGCAAAATGTCGTAAAATCTTAATGCAAGTATTGAAAAGCTTAAAGGCAGGGAAAATTATGAAGATTGAGCGTTTGCCGTGGAGAACTACCTCATATTGGAAGGGCTGCAACAGTGCATCAACACCGGCGGAGATGCAAACGACGCGAAAGCAAAAGCTAAGATAGTTTTAACTATAGATCCCAGTTTATTCGTGCATATCAAGAATGAATTAACTGCAATGGGGCTATGGCAGAAGCTGAAGAAGCTATTTGATGATAATGGCTACACGCGGCGCATCGGATTGCTTCGGAACCTCATATCCATTTGTCGAGAAAACTGTGAAACAATGTCTCAATATGTGACTTCGCTACTAGATACAAGACAACGATTAAATAACACAGGTTTTAAAATAAGTGACGAGTGGATTGGATCTTTATTGCTAGCTGGATTGCCTGAAAAGTTTGAACCGCTGATAATGGCGGTCGAACATTCGGGAATTGAGTTGACAGCCGACGCCATTAAATCGAAGTTACTCGATATGGAGGACGGAAGTGAACTGTAAAATATGACTAATGTTATTTTTAAAAGCCTCTGAAAAGGAGGAGGTCCATCCGTATAGTTTTTCTCTTGTCCCTTCACTAACTTGAGCAATCACACCTGATGACGCAATCTAAGATGTATCTTAACTCAAGTTAGCCAAGCGTGCTAACTTTTCAGGAGTAGGACGAAATCGCCATCTCTTTTGGTTTCTACACGAACCGTACCGGAACGCTAAATCGCTTGGTGTCTTTGTCGATAGGGTTGTAACTAACCACGGCCGATATAAAAAAATCTTAATCGACCCAGCCGAGAATCGATTGCGCTTACAATGGAGACCGTCAAAACACATCTTTTTTTCATTATGAAAACTACTTTTTGATGTTGTATACATTCATTAATTACAATTTCAATTCATTATTTAGAACGGTTTCTGAGTTAACAGAGTACGAGTAGATCTGCCCTTGCATAGCCCATTGTTAGCGACTACGTTTTGTATAGTTATAAGAAGCAAGTATAAACTGCTAATTCATTTTAATTTTGCACCGTAGCTTTCCGTTTACGCGGTGGTAATTTTATGAAATGCGAGTCATTACGCAAGAATATATTTTCGTGTTACAAGAAATTTTGCTTTATTCAAAGTTATCGCGCGTATGCAAAATTACTTTCGCTTTCAAATTCATCATCTAGGTACATTATACTTACTTATTGCCATCTCTAATCACCCTTAGACTCTTATGAATATGTAGAGAAGCCGTTGATACTCACTGTTTCTTGCGGAACCTATGATCTCTTTTTTAATAGTATAAAGTATTTAGAATTTTATACAGATATAGTAATCCTTGTTTTTCTCTTTTCAGTTCATAACTTCTAAGCAGTCGGGTTTTTTGTTTTTATAATAATAATTGTTAAAAATTTTTTATCCAAGCATATCTTTCATTTGAATTTTATTATGTTAAAAATTTGAAATACAATGCATTATGTTAAGGTAATTAAAAAAAACTGCCCCGTTGGTTTAGTGGTTAGCCTATGTGGCTTCGATCCTGGGTCGGACCTTCGGTGGGTCCTTAATAATTCTGAGCATTTCATTCTTCTGTAAAATTTTCAGTACATTCCAAGCCCGGTGACGAGAAAATCACGTTAAGCCGTTTGTCCCGTTCACTATCACCAACACTTGTTAATAAATTAAAGATGACCACCCTAAACCCACCAACCCGCATTGGAGCGGCGTGGTGAGTCTGCACTTCATATCCCATAAGGATGGATGCCTTATAGGTTGGTAATAATGATGAATTAAAAAAATTGTAGTGAAATTTATTTTCGTTTTTTACCCCCGTCAGAAGGAGGGTTATGTTTTTCGAGCGTATGTATGTATGCCCATTTCTTCGGCACGCGCTACAGCCTAAATGGCTGAACGGATTTTGACATGTGAGGTGTCGTTGAATTTATCAAAATTGTGGTAGTGACATAGGCTATATAAATTTTCAAAATGGCGGCTGTAAATGGGGGAAAAAAGGGGAGATGTGTGTATTTTTTTCTCTTATGTTAGCAATATGGATACCAATTGAAAGGTCGTAAAAAGACCATTACAAAAATATGAATATCATATCATGTTCATATTACTTTTTTAACAAAAAATGGCAATAAGTGTACCAAGTATACCGTCTAATTTCGATACCATAAACTAAAACTAAAAAGTCTCAAATAAAATTATTATTATAAAAACAAAAAACCCGACTGCTTAGAAGTTATGAACTGAAAAGAGAAAAACAAGGATCACTATATCTGTATAAAATTCTAAATATTTTATGGTGCTGCAGGCGGGGACAAATGTAGTTTTGGTAGATCTTTCTTTCCCCGCAGGTTAAAATATTTTGTCCCTGTTTGCAGCACCATAAAGTATTTAGAATTTTATACGTAGTAGTGGAAATGTAAATTGTATTAGCCTCTTTTGACGGCCTGCTAAATAGTCATCAGGTCTAGCTTTTTTATAGATTAGATATAAAGCTCCACCATGCTATAAAGCAGACTATTGGGCTTAGGGTTATAGTGAATTTGACTTGGTAGTGGACAGATAAATATGATAATGACCGCGACTTTAATGAGGCTTTAAAGGATTGGAACCCAGAACCTCAAGATCCGCAGCCACTTGGCTAACTAATGCACCAACGACGCAGTTAATTGTATAAAATATTATGTGAAAATTAAACCGTCCTTCTTTCCAGCAAACATTAAATATGAAAGGCTTACACAATCTCTCTCATTCGGAAGGATATTATGAATTTCCTTTACAAATCCTTCACTCATAACGTAATAGAAATCGCTCGGAAATAACAATATCAACATACCTATGTACTATGACAATTTCAGAGAACAAATTTTCTTTCTGCAAATTCTAATATTATATTACTTGTGCTTTCTATTTCCGAATAACTAAAGTTATTGTATTTTTCTTCTGTAACATTAATCGACTGTGGTGTACAATAAATGTGTTCATAGTTGATGAACAGTGATTCACTCTTGTCCTATTCGTACTCTATTGTCATATCCGGACATAATATCATCATTGTCAGCCTATTATAACGGGGATATAGAGATAAGACCCACCAAGCTGCTCTTATGCGGGTTGGCGGGCTTAGGGTAATAATAATCAATATTTACCAATCATTATTACCCTATTGCCATACCATTACAGTGCCAGGCTATCTTCGTGGAGAGGTGATATGGAGCTTAAGCCCACCACGCTGCTATACAGGTCGGCGGGCTAAGGGTGATAATGATTTTTTAACGATCACTAGGTATCAGATTTTGACGATTTACAGTGACGGGTAGCAATGGCTGAACGTCTTTTCCAACTACGGGGTGCAACTTCCAGATTCTGGGATTAAAATCAGATGGAACAAAGAGTAGAAGAAAGATAAACTCAGTATTATTCCATTGCACTACCCAAGATTCGAACCCGTGACCTTGTGATCGTAGCCACATGGCTAACCACTAGACTATCGAGGCAGACGGTTAAGTTAAAAGATATTAAGGCTAATAGACTTATTAAGATAAAAGACAACAAAAGCTCATTTTATCGCCAGGGGCTATAGAAACCTTAAAAAACAACTCCTATAATAACAATTGTAACGTTAGTCTTTGTTTAGTTATACTTCAGAAATGATTATGTCTGTGGCAGGCTAATTAAGCGGTAAATTAAGGGTGTAAGATTTCGTCAGGGGCGTGAGGGTGAATAACGCCATTATTATACAATTACCTTCACTCGATTCTCATTATATCCGTTATCACGCTCAGGATGTGTACCTACCTACATTTTATATATACTTTAGCAAATTAATACACACGATATTATCTAGGTTATCTATATTATCTACGTTTTTTTTATTAAATATTGAGGGTGTTTGCAATGGATTGGTCTATCAAAATTCGTCGCAAATACATTTTATTAAATGATAAGGGCATTTATTTGACTTTTTAATAATGTTTTCCCCACTTAAAAGGAAATTATGTAAAGAATCAAAAAAATAAAATTGGTGTAATTAACAACAATAATATAGATTTTAAAATATTATAATAATTATGACTGCTTGGCAGACAGTCTAAGGCTCAACAACAAAATGCTGTGTGTACTGTGCTATGTTAAAACCAATATTTCTTTTAGTTGTGGAGAACCTCCCTTTGACAGCCTTTTGACAGTTTCCGTGGTGCAGTGGTAAGGGCAGTGTATTTATAAGACGGAGGTCCTGGGTTCGATTCTCGGCGGGGTAGATTGAGATTTTCTTAACTTGTCGTGGTCTGGCTGGTGGGAGGCTTTCGCCGTGACTATAGTTACCACTCTACTGACAAAGACGTATCGCAAATCGATTTAGCGTTCCGATACGATGTCGTGTAGAAACCGAAAGGGGTGTGGATTTCTTCCTACTCCTAACAAGTTAGATTGTGTCATCACTTACCAACAGGTGTGATAGCAGTCAAGGGCCAACATTTAATAGATAAAAAAAACCTATAGTAAATCCAATAGGATCCAAAAGAAGACTTAAGACTTTTGTAATGATTTTAACCCTGATTTACTCGCAATGATGAAATCCATGAATATCTGAAAGTTCCAACTATCTGTGAGCAAATCAGAAAGTACTACAGAAAGCATAAATAACAGCTAACTTAACATCTCAATTCGCTCGCTAGTTCTTTGGTAGCACCTCGAGTCTAACGCCTGAAGTGAGCTGACAACTTATATAGTTTAGCGACTAATTGCAGATACTGAAGAAGAAAAAAAATGTTTTGCTTGAAAACCCTAACTTGCTGCTGACTTAGATCAATTTTTTTTTCTTTTATTTTCATTTAGAGCTTTTTCGTTATTAATAACCAACGAACACAAACAAGAAAGTCACCCAGAACAGACGGAAAAACCTCAAAATACATTTTACTTTGAAACCGGAGCGTCCCAAGAGATTTTGACTCTACACAGTTCAGTTGAGAATTGTTTGTGTATTTTGTAGAAAGGATTGCAAGATTAATTCTAACTGCAACATATTTTTCCTTTCACAAGAAAAGTATAAAAAAGTTGTTAAGGTTCTAGGTAAATCGCGATTTGTTAATCTTTTCGAATTTATCGTTGAGTCAACAAAATAGATATAGTTATTAAACGTAGCTAAATAAAACTATGATTTCTAATTAAAATCATGATTGTTTATTTTCTTAGGATATATTAAGATGATATTTTACATAAAGCGCCAATTTCTGAAAGTACCGCGTAATATGGAATGTAATTTTTCATTTCGTAACGTCAGGGCATAAATATATTTAATCTTGCTTGATTTTAGTAGCAATAACAAATTTCATAACAAACAACAAATTTAATAATTGATGAACCAATATGGCCCGCCTACAGTGGATAACCATCGCTTATAAACAGAACAAACACATTGCAGGTAAAGAACAAGTCCTAAATTAAACTTGGCTGGCAATGTTTAAGTACAAAAAATAAATGACACGGTTATTTTTTACTTTTCAGAACGTTTTGAGTCGTTCTATTTTTTGTTAAAAATTTTCATTTCTTACTTTTTAATGATTTATTGCCACGTAACGTACTAGTACTATACTGTCATCATATATTATACGGCACTAGTAGCCAAAAACCTACCGATACCGAGACAAAGACCAAAATCGCTGTAAGCGTGCCTCCAAGATTTGAAGAGTTCCTTCAATTTCCCCAGGATATCATCATCAGATCCTAATATGATGACAATGGGACTATCTTGGAAGTATGCCATTTCTAATAAAAAAAGAATTATCAAAATCGGACAACACAATAAAAAGTTATGCGTGGTCATACATAAAAAAAAATATGTGTCGAATTGAGAACCTCCTCCGTTTTTTTTCGTCGGTTAAAAAGTGCTACTCTGTATCCATCAACCTAACCAATTCAAATTCAAATTCAAAATCATTTATTTCAAGTAGGCTTATTACAAGCACTTTTGAAACGTCAAATTTGACTATTTGTAGTGACTCTACCACCGGCTCGGAAGGCAGGCCCTGTTGAGAAGAGCCGGCAAGAAACTCAACAGTTGCTCTTTTTATAATATTATCAATTTTACAATATTAAGTGTGTGAAGTTGAAAGCCTATCCAATTGCCTTTGAACATCTTTGTCATTTAAAAATTCATCGATAGTATAATAACCCTGACTCAGTAAGTGAGTTAATTGTTTAAACTTATGCAATGGCAGATCTAAAACTGAATTGGGCATCTTCTGATATGACTAACTTATGTCCATTTCTAGGAAGACGGTCGTTTAAATCCTTTTTCTGTTTATACATATTTATATTTTGTTTAACATAAACTAGGTTATTGAATATGCTACCCTGTATCCATCAACGTAACCAATTACAGGGGCAACTATGTAATTATATTAGTAGTCATTTTCCCTTACGAGTCAGAAAAAGCTCTGTTGTCAAATGTACACATTTAACATATACACACAATGACTGTGTCTAGCCTTGACTTTGTGTTCACGTTTGTATTAAAGGTAGCGTCCTACATTTACGAAAAACAGGGCACACCGAAAACACAAAAACATACTGGCTTGTAATTAAAAGAGCGCAGACCGTTTTTTTAATCTTAAGCGTATCTTCGTATCTCCAACTTTATACAGTGTTTTAGAATCTTGATCAATAATACGATACACTTATTTTTTACAATAGTTTCCTAACTTTTAGCGTCACGCGGTAGTTGTTTCTAAGAGAGAACCATTCGTACACATAGCGCCCATTTTGAATATTTCAAGGCAATATCATTCGATATTCAGTCACAATCAATCAAGATTTTAATTGGTTTCAGATAACCGGTCTCAATAGCCTCAAAGATTCATGTTTCAGGACTACGCAGCTAAAATGGAAAATTAAAAAAAATATATTTTCTATTTCTGCTATTATTTTTCAATTTTCGCATTTCCTAATTTGCATTATATGCAGCTACATCATAACAAAAATTTACATCTGCAGCATTTTTATTCGCTTTAATTATTTATCTTTATTTGACAGGAAGAAAAGGACCAGCTACTAACAACTAACTGTTGGATAACGCAAATATGGACCGATTATCATCTAAGATGGAATACGAGTGAGTTCGATGGCATCAACGTTATAAGAATACCTTACGAACGTGTATGGAAACCAGATATTATATTATACAACAAGTAAGTGCTTTTTGAAACAGATTCGATATAATTTATGACCCTTAAATTGTAAAAGTTATTTTTGATGGTAGCGTCCGATTTTAATATTTTTATTTTTTTTATCGACTAAAAGTTGGCCCTTGACTTCTATCACACCTGATGTTAAGTGATGATGCAGTCTAAGATGGAAGCGGGCTAACTTGTTAGGAGTCGGACGAAAATCCACACCTCTTTCGGTTTCTATACGACATCGTACCGGAACGTTAAATCGCTTGGCGATACGTCTTTGTCGGTAGGGTGGTAACTAGTCACGGCGAAAGCCTCCTACCAGCCAAACCAAGACAAATTAAAAAAATCTCAATCTGCCCCGCCGGGAATCGAACCCAGGACCTCCGTCTTATAAATCCACCGCGTATACCACTGCGCCACGGAGGTCGTCAAAAATGAAAAATGAATGTTAAAATGATTAAAATGATTGTTCACCAATACATCCATTATTAACTTACTAAATTTTTTTTTTATTAAAATTTTGATATATACCAAAAGATGTTGCGTTAGGATTTTTAGCGGAGTTAATGTCATGTATTGTATATTTACCCTCACAATATAATCCTTACTAAAATCTGTTTAATGTGAATTGTAGTTATACTCCCATGCAACCTATTCATATATTTTAGTGCAGATCCAAACTATCGATCAGCGGTGATAAACACGAATGTGATAGTGAAGAACACTGGAGAAGTGACATGGCTGAGCCACGGGATATACGTGTCGGTGTGTGACATCAATGTCGAGCAGTTCCCGTTTGACGTACAACTGTGCACTATGAAGTGGGCTTCATGGACTTATGATGGCTTTCAGGTGAGTAATAGTCTGCTGTCTCTCAAATTTCGACTAATTAAAAATGTAATATGGGTACTTGTACTTACTTATTAATTGTCCGATTAAGTTTATCGGCCGATAAAAAGCCTGTAATCTGCGGTAGAACATTCGTAAAAGTAAAAAGCATTGTATACTAATTTACTATGCTATATAATGATAATTATCAGCCTATTAACTCTCCACTGCTGAGCCAGGCCTCCCTCCTTACAGAAGAGGGAATATGGAGTGTAGACCCACCACGCTGCTCCAATGCGAGTCGGTATATTATCAGCTAGGTCGTATTCATCATACACGATTTTTTATGTTCTAATTATGATATCAACAAAATGACAAAGACTTATCGCAAGCAATTTAGCGTTTCGGTACGATGTCGTGAAGAAACCGAAAGGGGTGTGGATTTTCGTCCCACTCCTAACAAGTTAGTCCGCTTCCATCTTAGACTGCATCATCACTTAACATCAGGTGTGATACCAGTCAAGGGCCAACTTGTAGTCGCTAAAAAAATCATAAATGTCGACACCTGCTCTGGAAATACTCGTATCATTTTACTCGTAGATAAGGATTAATAAAGTTCCCTTCAGGATCCTTAGAGATTTAATGCAGGTTTTAACGAATGGTTGGAACGAAGTTAAGTGTCTGGCGACTGAGCCATTATTTATTTATCTTATCATCACGAACAAATTCACCTTTTTTAATTTTTTGACGATTGAGTGTCATAATCCTTCAAAATCTGCTACCTCGCAAAGAAACCGTACCTAAACTCCCATAGCTACCTGTACAAACTTATGACAGGAGCTTGGGCTATTATGAAACTCGAACGTCTGGCTATGACGAGATTTTCTTAATATTCTTTCTTTTGATTTTTAATATCATGTTCACCATAGTTATGTTTCAAATTGTTGCTAAACACAATGTTTTAAAAGAGATAAAGAACTCTACTATGACTAATAATAGGTCACTAGAATTAATATATTATATTATAATATGAAACACTATTTAAAATATAAGGAAATACTTAAAACAAACAATACATTATATATCCGCAAGTATTTCATAAACACGAACTGTCTTGTCTCCGAGCTTTATTGGAAGACTAAAGTAAACTGCCCCGGCATCTGTGGCGAAATAAAAGATCTAGAGATCCTTTAATAGAAACCGTTAAAATAGACACTTAAGTCACTGCGGGTACAATTGGTCAATTTGGGCAGTATTTCGCAAACTTTTTGTGTTTGAGGTATTTCTACGAAATGAAGAAACTATAGAGGTGCGCAATAAAAAAATCAATATGTGCTTAGTTTTTATTTATTATGCAAACTAATAAAATATGAAAGGATATATAATTTGTTGAACCTCTCGGCGTTGATTAAAATTAGGACCTCTCACATTATCATGGATCATCATGAATATCTACCGAAGTCTTTTTTACACATCAATCAATGACTACACGATAGTCTTTGCAGAAAATTGATTTAGATGACAGATAGGACAAAAACTTACAAGTAATCGAGTAACTTTTAGAGTATTATATAGTTCTGAGACAGATCTTGTTCGAGGAAGTACCATCGCCATTTTATTTCGCCGTCTAGCAGCATCGCTGCTTGGATAAACGATTGCTCGTCGTGGCTGAGCAAGACTAACCATTTATCTAAGCCAGCGAAATTACAGTCACATTTAACATCCATGTCCCAGGTTGACGGATGCAAGGCTTTGTAATAGCGTGCTCTTGACGATTGCGATCTGAAATCTGATTCATAAGGTGATTTAACACGTAAGAGCAGGTAAGTCATCTAATTGTTCAGTTAATTAAATAAATAATTTAAAATATAAAAATCTAACTGCAATACTAATGCCCTGAAAATACTGAAACACGATTGATAATAAAACAAAGTTGAAATACATTTAGTAAACTTTACAGAGCTGACACCCAAATTAAATACCCGCATTAGGTTTCATAGCAAACGGAAGCCATAAATGATAATATATATTGCGCACCAAATATTCGCCATTTAGGTTTTTTACAAACACATTTAGGCCTGTGTGCACCAAAATTACGGTTATCATAACCAACGGTTAACATAACTTTACTATAAATTTATTTACTGTTCACGACAACCCGTACGCCGGTTAAGAACGTAAGCTCAGTTAAGATAACCGCCAGGTTTACGTCCTTAACCGGCGTACGGGTTATCGTGAACAGTAAATTTCACGTTTAGCTTATGTTAACCGTTGGTTATGATAACCGAAATCTTGGTGCACACAGGCCTTAATGTCAAAATCCTTCTAACCGAACCAAAGGAAGATACGAACTAATAGGTATAATATAGTATATATGCCATCTTTAGCTTTATTGGAATCTTCTATCATTTTCAATTTTTCCTCTATCCATTCCGACTTCCGCAGCTTCTAGGTTGCTCATTACGGGTCTATTTTAGTAACCTTAGCAAAATAATACTATTTTAACAGTTCCAAACAGTTACAAAATTAAAACATTACAAAATCACACAAACAACCGGTTTGTTAAGTTCCAAACAGTGGAAAGGAAGAAGAAGGATCACGTGACTTATTCAACTAATCAGAGCGCACATGACGTTTAGTTATTGCATACTTATAATTTTATGCGTGAGTTCGGTAAGTTTATCAAATTACGAAAAAGTGGGCGTAAAATAATACAATTTATCTGTCGTTTACAATCTTACGAAAGTTTGCGGTTCTCGCTATTTTTCAGTGACATATACACAAGACACACGTGACGCGAGAAACACACTGAATCTTGCCTTAGAAGTTCTTCGACAGTAATTTTAACTTTTCAAAAGTGCTTGTACTGGCCTTACTTTAGCATAAGCAGAAATAATCGAATTTGAATTGTAGTGGCATAAAATTAGTGTATAAAAACAGTATGAACTAAATCATGGACGTACAGTGATTTTATTGAGCTCAAGCATTGTATTCATAGATAATGACTGTGCAACTTACTCCCGTTCATGCTGGAGGGTAATCGTTTTATTTGTTACATTTTTCATTACATGTTTGTTTTCTATTCATTAAATGTTTAGCGAGCGTGTGTGTATGCTGAATACGATAATTACGTGCCTATGATAACAATGATTAACTACTAAACAGTTTAGATATATTATTATTATAAAATAGACTAAATCTATTTGAATAATAGTAAGCTGGAAATTTAAGCGTTAAATTTAGGTAGGTACTAAAAAGTGAAGTAGTGTCAATTTAATATTTGTGCTAAGTATTTTCAAATAATGTCTTTCTTTCTAGACTGGTGCAGTTATCTTTAAAAATAATAATAATTAAAAAAATCGCAGTAGGATAATATGGCAAAGTTGTAGCTAATAAAAAGTTCTACATAGTAGCTAATACAAAAAAATAGATTTTTGAATTTTTCACATAAATTTTGAGGTTATATGAAAAAAGTGTAAATACAAAAGTTTTAGATATTTTTATTACCTATAACTTTGCCATTCAACTCTTTTCCATAGGACTTATAGTTTTGCCGGACATCGATAAAAACCGTTTTTACCCCGAAAACCACACGCCCTACCTTCTACTTTCCCGACCTCAGATCGCCCGTAATTTATTTTTCCTTTCATTTTTATATTCTCCTCCTTTTCCAATGGGTTTCATCCTACTGTGATTATTTTTGGTTTCAAAAATTAACTGCCCTGGTCTATTTCATGTAATTTATTGTTTTACATTTGTTAGTAGTACTTACCTATTTATTTGTCTTATTTTTGTCAAAGAACATTGCTCAACAGGGATGCTTTCTATTAACATAAAACGATGTTTTTGTTTTTATATTGGAATTTAAAAGATATAAAGTAATAATATGCACTATTTAAAGCAATTTTAAGTTTTCAAGTAATTAATTCAAGAGCACTTCACAAAAAACAATAACAGAGTATAACTGTTTGTACCGTGAATGTTGAACTTACAGCCTACTTGCTGACTTTAAAAGGTTTTCTGTACAATAGATTTTGTTCCATTTCAACCTAACTTAAAATATTAAACCAGGGACTCATTTTGATAATTAAAAAAAAACTAAGCGGTGAAACAGCAGAAAGCACTTCCCCAACGAGCTGTAATTCAAGCGTCAGTTAAAATCTCTGAGCATCTTCCAAAGCAAAAAAATGGAGTACTCTATTTATTAATGGATTTATAACAGCGGATGAGTTTCACTGAAGTACTGTAAAACAATTCCCTTATTTCATTTAACAGTTCTTTGATTGAAAAGTTTTTAAAATAAAAGTACAAACTTGTTTCAATTGCGAAAACATGCTGTTATTTTTGACACAAAAATTCAACCAAACAATTTACTGAAACATTTTTAGAAAGTTTCTGAACAATGAAGAAATGAATGATTTTTTTGTTATACTCGTCGAATACAAGGGGCAACAATTCTATCTATATATTCTAACCAAATAAAATATTTCAACGTCAATTTCCCGTCTAAACCTTACCATGGTTCCATAGCTACTTAATGTAGGGTATGCATCTTGAGTAGATGTTGATTCTACAACAATGTTCAATTTATCTCTCTCTGTTTTATATTGTGATGTGTATTTGGCACAGGCTCCATAATGAGACTCAGGAGGAACACAGGGGGAGTTTCAGGTGAGCGCAGAAACTTTCTCAATGGGAGTCCGAAGACGAAGAGTGAGAGGTCTGTGTGTGTGTGTCTTCTGTGAGACTTGAACTAAAAGGGTATTCGTTAGGGATTTCTCGTCTCAGTCCATCAGACCTGACGCAGCCCCTGGTCGTAGTTGAAATCAACGTCAGTTTATCGGTGTCATTTCTGCATCGTAGGGTTGATTATTTGCTTTAGGGGCTTATCATCCGAATGTTATATTTTGGGTCATTTCCCGAGGTTTTTTTTGTATATGAGCAAAATGTATATATTTCATTCCCCTATCAGAAATTAATCATACACAAATTGATCATACAAAGCTACAACTTTAATCCTCACCACTGGGTTTTGATTGAACTTCATAAAATCTTACGTCTAAGTATTAAAACTACTACTACACAAAAAGTAAATTAAAGGAATTCTCAATGAAACTTGTAAAGTTCTTAAATTTTCAATGAAACTTGTTATCACACGAGTACATAGAAATTTAAGATTCGTCACACGTAGGTCGGTAAAGGAAAGCATCGTGAGAAAATCTGCATATCTCGTGAGATTTCCTGAGATTTATGTGACTGTTGATAAATGGCCAAGTGTGTTAGAACACGCATGCTGCAGGATTCCGTATCCACGAGAAACTAATATTTTCAGTGTCATTACAAAATCATCGCTGTACTTTGCCTTATAATTTTGAAAGTAAGCCTATTTTAAATTACCCACTGCAGGGTCCAGATATTTTCCTTATAACTGGGGAATTCAAGCTCAGGCTTCTCTCGTTTCAGTAACACTAATGCAGATAGATTTTCAAAACCTCAAATACTCTAGATCTTATTTTAATAATATATTTCTATTTCCATTAAAAACATTGGTCATCTAAACTTTTAAGCCTCGGAACAAACTTGTGATGGAACGATATAGAAAGTAAAACTTGAATATAAACTTAAGGGAGAAGTTAGTAGCCTTCGGCAAACTACCTGTTTACGAGTTCTGTTTATATAAATAACTAGTTTTTGCTTTTGATTTAGACCGCGTACATTTCAGATGATATTTTCTGCTTTGCTGCAACGACAGCATAAAATTAATTTTCATTTAATTTATATGGATGACATATTATGTACCAGCTATGGTACATATTGTGCGATATTTGGACAAAATGTGCCATAATTGCTTTGAATTTTCCAACCAAAATTTTAAAATTTCAAAGTAGGTAGGTATATTCTACTCGTAATTTAGAATCATTAACGTTTTAAGTTTATATTCTATCAATTGCTACTAAAGACATTGCAGATTATATAAATCAATGCTCAAGAAGTTGTATTAGACAAGATAATACACCATGTAAGGTTTCCCCCTCTCCTATAAAGAGGGAGGCCTGGCCCAATAGTGGGCTGTTAATAGGCTGATAATAATGATATAAGGTTTGGTAATGCTACATTATCAGACCTTCCACCACGTTCTTTGTATTTAAAGTATTTGTCTTTAATGTCGTAAATAATGATCGTATTACATTAAAAACAATTACGGAATTCAAAACGAGAAGTCCGTCTCATTTTAAATTATGATGATTCAAACAAATTCATTTGTAAAAAGAAACAACAAAGAAATTCTTGACCTATTTTGGTGCAAAATTTAATATTTATCAGTCACTGTACAAAAGATTTTTTAATGACATTTAAATCCCTAAGCGACCGGGATCCCAAAATGTAGAATGTATTTTTACGTTGTACTTTAACTTTTGTTCAAAAGGATTTTTTTTAGAATTTGTGAGTTGTCACATTACATGCTTTTGATGTTCATTTCACCGAAGAAAGCTTGAGTATTAAACAGGCGTTTGTGGTTTTCCACGTACAAAAAAAAATCATATAAGAATGTGTTATTTCTAATTAAGAATCAAGAATACAAAGGTTGCAGCTGAGCGGGCTTCGTTGTTTGGGGACATTTTCCAAGGACGTTCTCTGTATGACATGCTTGGTGCAAAATATATCTGTACATACGATAATTTCACCCGCCTTTTTAGCCTACCTGTGTACTTAGTGGTAAAACTACTTTGTCTTTTTATCCAAAGCTGAAAATTCGACAAAAACCCGTCATGTAAGATTTTTCGATAAAAGCTTTTGCGCGGTAAAATCAGCTTTACCGCATTATATTTTGAAGGGGGAAAGGAAATTTCATTTTATTTTTGGAACGCAAACTTTAAATCTCAAATCGACATAAGCGCTATCGATCTAAGCCGATTTGTAGACGCGCTTCACTACCAAGTAGCAACCTTTATTTCCTTTTCAATACCAGTGTGGAGATCTTGTAGATCGGAACATGTTTTATAGAAAATGAATTCAGAATATTACGGTACGTTTCTGCTTAGTTCAGGTCACTTCATTTCGTTATTACCACCTCTGGCACATAGCAAGTTATTGTGGAAACTTTCTTCGAGCTACAAATTTGAATTTCAAATTAGAATTCTCCGCTTAACATTATTTTTAATACCTGTGCAAGGCTATCTCTTGATAGAGTTTTGTTATACGCAAAGAGCTTTATTGGAAACACTTTGCACGGCTGCCTTGGAGGTTGAAAAATATTTCAAATATAACTGTACACTTTCGTCTGGTTGCCAATTAAAATCAAGCGTTTTCATGCAATAAACTGAACATTGAAAAAAGGCATCCATTTTTATTGAAATTAAAATGCGAAAGCGATTTTCTATTGCTGATTTAAAAACACATTCATACTTTTGTAGTTAAAGCACTCGTTCGTGTGGAAGAGATGTTGATCCATTTTCCTATATTAAAAAGCTTGATATTTTCTACGGAAAAGTAATAATATTTTTCTACGTGATACTATGGAAAAGGCGTGATAAAATTTAAACCTTGTTATTAATAGTCTTTTAAATTATCAATTATTTCAAGAGAGCTAAAAAGATTTAAGGCTCATCGTCATAAAAGGGTTACAATGATGAAATGGTTTCGATATTCTGCGGACGGAATAATACGGCGACACGTCGCTGGCGCAAGTTGCAACTTACCTCGCGCTAATGTCGTGGTGCCGTCCCGGACCGATGCTGTGTGGAAAAACCAATGATCATTTACAGAGGGGCCTTATGATAATTTGTGATTTTTTCAATACCATCTGTTTTTAGTTGGATTTGAAGAAACAGTTCGACGAGGGTGACACTACAAACTACCAGACAAACGGAGAGTTCGACCTGGTGAGCTTCGAAGCGATCAGACATAACCAGTACTACTCCTGCTGCGTGGAGCCTTATCCTGATATTACATACGTCATCAAACTGAGGAGACGACCCATGTTTTACGTCTTCAATCTCATTCTTCCTTGTCTTCTCATCAATGGAATAGGTAAGTACAATATTATTCGTTTTGTTATGTGCGTATGCTGTGTGTATGAAGTATTTTAAACCAGTATAAATTTGTATAAGAAGTAGCTGTGTAGACTCTACTCGTCTAGGGAAGTACTACCACCATGCTTATTTCTGCTTTTTAGTATCAGCATTATCGGTTTTTAAAAAATTACATACAAAAGAGACCTAATACTCGGGTCATGGCCCAGCATATCGTAGAGGCTTGTACTTCGATTAAAAATACGCTTAAAATAACATTATTTTTTATAAATACAATGAGATGTTTTTAATTTCTTAGACAATCATTTGTTAAAGAATTCTCCGTTAACGTATTATATAGTCTAACGAGGAAATTAAAGTACCAGTATCGAGAGCGCCACAAGTATTTTTCAGCACTCTATGTGCGTAGTATGCTAGTAGAAAGTATTAGTTCCTTTTTTCTGCAACATAGCGAACATTTTTATTTTTTTGATGGCCTCCATGACTCAGTGGTGTGCAAAGTGGATTTATAAAACGGAGGCGGCTTCAATTCCCGGCAGGGCTTCGGTCATGGCTAGTTGCCACTCTAACGACAAAGACTTATCGCCAAGCGATTTAGCGTTCCGGTACGATGTTGTGTAGAAACCGAAAGGGGTATGGATTTCATCCTACTCCTAACAAATTAGCTCGCTTCCATCTTAGATTGCATCATCACGTACCATCAGATGTGATTGTTATGAAAAGAAAATAAAATTCTGGTTGGGCTCTAATTTTATAACACAAAGTACTGCACTCGTATAATGTGATAAAAACATTATTTCTTAGACGTGTTATTAAATTTACAAAGGTGCTTAACATAATGTGATAAAAGAAAATTACTCAAGTTTTGCACAGAAGTTAAACAAGTTACCGCATCATATATTGGGCGGTAGATAATTTATTCCGTCCTCTTTAACAAGCAATCTCTGAAGTTTCTAAGTGTCTACTTAAAGTGGAAAATGAGTTTGGATTCTGCATATGTAACGTATATTTTAGAGTTCATAAATTGGCGTAATTGACGGTGGTACATTGTCTTTTTATTGCTATCATAAAATGTAATTTGTTTCTCATTTTATTTGTTTTAAAAGATCAAATCTACACTACGATATCTGTAAACAGAACATGACCGGAATTTACTTTATTTGTAACTATATTATAAAACCAAGCACGTTTCTGCAGTCGCTGTCTTGTAATTTCAATCAGTATGTAAAATTTTGCTGTTTATTTTATTTGTGTTGCTTTAATCTAAAATGTATCTTCCCAATTTGCGCTACGCTGTTATAAACGATGGGTATTCATTCATTACTACATTATATAGCAAGCTATTTATTAGTAAGCAGAAATTACAGAGATGGAATAAATAAATTCAATTTTTATTTATTCCACCCCTGTAATTTCTGCTTACTAAAACATTTCCTGTTGTTTAGGTAGATAATTTAAATAAGATACAGTTAGTCATTTGGTTTTGATCGACCGATAAAGGAATAAAAACAAAGGAATAAAGACAAAGGAAAAAAAAGAACAAACTAACAAACAATCATATAAACTCACATCTGCTTTATATAATAACTAAAGAAGGATCCTCTAAGTCCCTTACATATACAAATATAGTTTCAAACATAATTTCTAAAATACATTTTTAGAAAATTAGCGAACGCTCCAGATTTGTCTACGCAGAAACCTTTAACTACGACATTCTTTGTTAAATCATACGTATAAACCATCCTCTAAAATCACTCTTTTTTTATTTATGGAAATTGTACTAAAATCCATTAAGTACGTAATTTAAAATTAATCTAAAGCTTACTAACGACAGAAATCGATTTTGTCTTTTACCATGTCGATGTAAACGTTGGTGTTACTACTCCGCGTATTAACTAAATTCCTTAAAAAATATAATTAGCCGTAACTACTTGTTTGTTTTAACGGCTGTCGTAATAAAATGAGGATGTTGAATGAACCGCTTGGAACAAAGACTATTTATTTTTTAAATTTAAATATTACCTAAAAGGAAATTGAAAATTGTTATTTATATTTGTAATAGTATTACTGTTAGTATTCGCCCTCGTGTAGCCTTTCGTTTTCCCTAAATGAAAAGTGTTCTTTTCTGTACACCTACCTGACAACGTACAATATATTTTCATGACATTTGACTGTTGACTTTTTTAACCGACGAAAAAAAACGAAGGAGGTTCTCAATTCGACACGTATATTTTTTTTTATGTATGACCACGCATACCTTTTTACAGAGTTGTCCGATTTAAATAATTCTTTTTTCATTAGAAAGGGCATACTTCTCAGGTGGTCCCATTGTCATCATGTTAGGATCTGATGATGATATCCTGCCTCCAAAATTGAAGGAACTCTTCAAATTTTGGAGGCACGCTTACAGCGATTTCGGTCTTTGTCTCGGTATCGGTAGCTTTTTGGCTACTAGTGCCGTATAATATATTATGACAATATAGTACGAGTACGTTACGTGGCGATAAATCACTAAAATGTAAGAAAAATTTTTTTTTAACAAAAAATAGAACTGACTCTAAACGTACTAAAAAGTAAAATAACTGTGTCATTTAGTTGCTTTAATTTACTTAAGCATATCTATGAAGTCGGTGCCAGCCAAGTTTAAGGAACATTTATTTTACGTAGTAAAGCAGTTTGTGGGTTCTAGGTAACGTCCTTAAAGTAGAAACTTTGGCTGGCACCGACTCCTTGATATGCTTAATTAAATTAAAGCAACTAAATGACACAGTTATTTTTTACTTTTTAGTGCGTTTTGAGCCGGTTTTATTTTTTGTTAATTAAACAATACTTGAAAAATCTAATTCATAAATTATAAATCTAAATCAACTAATCATAAAGATTGTGTTAGAACGGGGTACGAAAATAGTCAATCAAACCCATGATCTCTCGGTGTTGAATACGACTCTTAACGTAAACTACTACTACTAACTACTGATGGAGACTGATATTTTCTTTGATTTGCTTATTATTAACTTAACAATTGAATTTCCATTGTGCCAGTGCAAGCAAGTGTAAAATAATAATACTTGTTTTGTAGCCAATTCAATGAAAGCAAATCAAACAAATCGGTCTGGAATTGAATTTGTCCCTCTTTCACTGAAATCATTTCTCTGTGATATTTTCAACGATTTTGCGGATGAGATTGTCGAGCCAGTTTTAATTATAGAGCGGAGTTTCAGAGCTATTAAATTAATATAAGTGATAAAGTGACAATATTAGACGATTAGGGTTATAATCTGTCCCCTCGTGCGGAAATATTTATTAGGTACAATTTAACAAACAATAGATTTACTAAATAGGCTTCATGATACATGTTACGACATTGTAACTATTTTGAAAATAAAGACATTTTTATTTTATTACGGATCTTTTAATTGTGAAACAAGATCATAATTTTAAAAACAACCTTTAATTATAAGTTTTTATCAAGACGAATCAAACGAGCGAACGATGGGATTCTGTCGTTGTAATGTAGAGTTTCTATGGCTACCTTCCAACTCCAGCATCACATCAGCCCCATGTCATCATAATACGGCATTGTACCACGATATACATACGCGTACAAAATTACAGGTCAAACGCAATCCGGAAAGTGAGTCAAATTTAATATGCAAGATTTGATTAGTAACACCGGAACTGGTGAAACTTAATAAAAGCTTGTTGAAATGCTGTAGGTGCAAAGGATTTTAGTTTAGTTAAAGGCATAAGGGCGAGTAGTGCAGTGGGTATTGACTTGTCTTCTGCATACAAGGTTCGATACCCTCAACTGATAAATGTTTGTGTTTGTCATATTCTTCATGCGCTATTTTTCATAAGAGCTGGCGAATGAGAAGCATTTTGTTTGTAAGGATTAAATTAACCCTCGTTCATAAGGGATTATTTTTTAATAGAATGGTAGGGAAATTAATTTGAAAATACCTTCTCAATTCCACTGCACACCACTTACCTCAATTTGCGAAACTGTTAATTCTATAGAGGAAGCTCTCGATTTTTATTGACTTTGTTTTAGATAGATTTTTAACGAATTAAATTTTTAGATTAAGGACTTTTATTTTTGGTGTGGAACATCTATTGGCGCGCCTTTGCACTGAAATTGAATACCGTGACGGCAAAGAATCTGAATTTTTTTAGCGTCATTTGTTGACATCAAACAATTTACAGACAACATAACTATAAATTAAAAATTAAAAAAAACTTTGACCCAAATTAGAAACAAGAAAAGAACCAGTTAAGACAAATTTACTAAAAAGGTAGAGTAGGGTTACGTCTTCTACCTTCGAGCCTTATCATCAAACCAGAACAGTGGTTCCAAAAGACATTAGCGTTTCGAAGGTCAAATCACACACATGCTTTCAAGCAAACTGAGCGTGTGACATTTCTATCGCACCCAACAAACGACCAGATGACCTTGAAGACCTGAACCGATTTCCACCAAACATAGCTAAGAACACTCTCGACTGATATACCTTTCAAAGAAAAAAAAACTGCATTAAAATCGGATCATCCGTTTGGGAGTTACGATGCCACAGACAGACACATACATTTACACAGACACGTCAAACTTATAACACCCCGTCGTTTTTGCGTCGGGGGTTAAAAATACAAATTGAATGAAAATTTGATGTAATGTCATCTATTTGAAAGATTCTAAACTCTAAAGGCAAAATTGACTTGATGTTATCTCATGATACTTAATAGTACCTAGTGGTTATCTTAATTATTAATTATATTTTACGCATTGTAATAGTATTAACAGACATGTTCTTCTGTTGTGTTGATGTTTCACACGTACCAGCCGCACGTCACACTTAACTTTTTAATAAATTTAACTAGTGGTTGTAGAAGTGCGCATCGTTACTGAAGTGACAAAATCCAGTGACAAACATTTTTGTAGACTGAAATTTTGAAAACAACGTATGCCCAAACAAACTTGTTTTTTCGACTGAAAATTTATCTGAAGCGTTAAATTCGATTGGATTTGCATATATTCGTTGTTGTTTCAGCTCTGCTTGTATTTTACGTGCCATCGGAGTCTGGTGAGAAGGTAACATTGGGAATAAGCGCTCTCCTTTCAATGACGGTCTTCCTGATGACGATACGAGACACACTTCCGCCTACAGAAAAGACTCCACTTATAAGTAAGTTATTTATATTTGGTTTCACCAAACAGCGGACGGGGCGGGAAGGTGACGTGACACTGGCATGACGTTACGAGAACCATGGAAACATATTATGTGTTCTATACTATTTTATTATTTTTTTAATATTATTTGTTATTAGTTTGTTTACAGCATTCTGTACCATATACCACCGTCGCGTCGCGTCACCGTCCCATCCGTTCCGCAGTAACTAACGTTAAGACTCTACTTTTAAGTAAAATATTTAACCAGCAAGATGCTACTTTCGCATTCTGAATGAGCACAAAATATCCTCCTATCCTGGTGTAATCCTACATTAGTTACCTCAATTTAATTTGACACTAGAAGTTAGTCTCAGATAAGCCTGTATTCTTAACCTTTCTTAGTTTTCAATACTTAATGAATTTCACGCTCTATAAATCATCATGACTATGGAGGTATCTTGCGTAAGCGACGAACGCGACGTGACGCAACGCTACCAACGCGACAAACGCGAATAAAACAACGGCATTTCCTACTGCGTTCTATGCAGCAGTCTGCAACGGGATGCATCGTAATGGGTATCTGTGTCGCGTTGCGTAGAATCGCGTCGCGTTTGTCGCTTGCGCAGGACATCCTGTGAGAATTTGGTGTAGGTTCAACACTTACAATGCATTTTTCGACAGTAATCACTTGTTTAGATTAGTTGTTTTTGTTTCAATACGAAGATAATCATAGTTGGCGATTAATAATAATTATATTATTAATTAAGATTGAAAAAGGATCGTGTTAAGATTACGATTAGGTATTATTTTAAGAAGAACACGCCACTGTCATTTCTGATAGAATAATAAAACGCGAGTGGCTCACTTCCAATATTTTCTAGTGTGATAAGTGATGTTAACTTTGGGGCCGATATAGGAAATTTATTAGCCTTTTCCCTTGTAATTTCTGTCCTAAGATAACACTACTTATTTAATGTTGTCTACAAACATTTAATTTGTTTCAGGTCTATACTACGGAGTTAGTACGTGCTTAGTGTCGTTTTCAGCGTCGTTGTCCGTTGTTACCCTCAATATATCTTACAGGCAGGTCTAAATCTTTAATTAAATTTGTATAAGCCAAGTACGCACTAGATAATACTTTCAAGATCTAATTTACAGACATGATTATATATAATTTTTTCAGGATTCTTAAGTTACCGAATGTTAAGAGACATTTCTTGAAACTATGGTAATTTCTGATCGTAATAATTACAATAGTTGCAAGACATAATGTTGCTCAAGAAAAAATTAGCAATTTTATATTTTATTCTTTCCCTTTTTCTTTTAGTGGCATTTTACGTGGCATGACATTAGAAAGTTAAATGTTTTAGTTATTTCTAACCAAACTAGACATTAGGAAGCCAAAATAATATATACAATTCTAAATTGATTCAAACAACAAACAAAAAATCTTATCTTTTTATGCATTGTCGATAAGTTAATTACAAAGCTTCAATTTAAAACGATGATCTATGCAGTCTATTAAACGGAAAATATTTTAATAATATTGAAAGCTAAATTTTAACGGTGTTATCTTGTTAAGTTTGTGCTATGTATGTAGTTTACGTAGATACTATCTCAACATAGCGAGAATGACACGTTATTGTTTAGTTTAGAAAGGACAACAACTCTGCAGTCAACTTAAATGGCATTCTCGTATCTTTAGACATGTTTACTAGTGCGTACTTGGCCTTATAATATTGTAAAACTGGTTCAAATCAAGGAAAACAACAAAACTTAGAAAATGACCTAAGCATAAACAAAATATGTATATTTACAGGACTATTTAGGTACATAATATTAACTATTATTAGACTTAGTGGTACCTAGAAGCTCTATTTGTGGCAAAAATCTTCAACGAAAATACTTCCACTGTGCTTATTTCTGCCCCAAGTGTATTGCTATGTTCCACTTTGAAGAACACAATTGCTACTGCAATTGGAGGCACATGAGGCTTAAACGGCTGATAGACAGACACAGGGCAATTTTGTAGGACTTTGCGTTCATTGCAAAGCTCTGTTCATATGTCATGACCAAGAGCCATCTACATAATTATTATAAATATATATAAAAAAAATGTATAGCCTATGTCACTACCACAATTTTGACAAATTCAACGATACCTTACCTCATATGTCAAAATCCATCCAGCCGTTTAGGTTGTATCGCGTGCCGAAGAAATGGGCATACATACATACCTACATACGCTCGAAAAACATTACTCTCCTTCTGACGCAGTCGGGTAAAAATAATAAATTATTTGGTAATTATAAACTGGATAACCTATTCTATTTATCATTCAGTATCTTTACTTTTAATTACAGTTTTATAGATTCAGGAAAGATAGGCAATATATTCGGGAGTAAGCCCTTTTCTCGTGAATAAACTTTTTAATATGTAGAAGGTTTCCTACATAATTCTATCTAAGGTCTGAAAAAGGGCGGGACGGTAATAGTGTTTATGCAAAGGCAAAAGTAATTTATCCTACGGATAATATGCCTCAGGCTAATAAATCTACTTTAATTTTATATATTACAGTTATCATTTTATTACATAAATTTGATAACGACGTAAATAACTTGTAAAAACATCTTAACAAATGTGATAATATAATCCAATAAAATAATGTCTAAACATTCACCCCTTAGACTTAAAACCTTTCTCCTTCATTTAATTTTTATGAGAGAAAAAAAACCAAGAGACATTCCTTATCTAAATTTAATTATAAGCTCTACAATTTATATCTGAAACTTTTTCTCTTACCGTTTTGGAGAAATTGCGAAATAATATTGTTTTTAACTCTTGCTGTGAGTTGCGAATATAAAATTTTAATTTCAAATCTTTAACATTATTTTAGTTTCTTTAAAACGTTATATTCAAAACGTTAAATTATTTAAAACATTCATACATTGTATCACCCGAAGCCCGCTAACTCAGATTGGAATGGTGGTTGTATGCCCACTATCCCTTCTCCTATAAGGAGGCTGGCTCTAGGCTTTATTTTATTTCAGCTTAGTAATGATGAGGATATTGAAATGGACATTTCAGATTTAATTTAAATGGACTATTAGAGCGACTTATTTGTGACCAAAATTATTAGAGCACTGTATGTTATCTAGTTACTCGTACTAACACTAACTTCCTTTTTTTTATGATTTTTGGGTCGCGATTTTTTGCACCACTGATCTACGGTCCAAGCAGGTGCCCCAGTTTGCCCTTGCCTCTTAAATCTGAGGCTGCTTATAGCTAAAGGGCATACGTTAGTATAGCTGTGGGCTGTGGTTTTGTTCGTAGAGGAGTGAGAGGGCAGCCGGTGCCGGCGCTAGTGCGCGAGCTGGTGCTGCAGCGACTCGCCCGCCTGCTCTGCATCAATTTCGACACTGACAGCGCCAAGGTAATACTTCCCATCATTAAGATACAATGTTGTGTTAAACAAATATGTAACCGTCGACACCTCATGGTGATAAGATAGATAAGTCGAATATTATAATTTGTATTTGAAAACATGATGCCTTGCGACGCTTCGACTCTGCGTCAATCTGAGTTGAGCTTAAGAGTGCAAGTTTGAAGCCAACTGCAGACAGCATCAGCAGTTGACGTTTCGCAGCGAAACTCTACTGGTTTATAAGTATTTCTACGAAATACCTTTCGTGTGTCATCTTGTCGTTTCCTTATAAATCTTGCTTCTTGCTGCTGTCTACAGTCGGCTACGAACTTACACCCTTATGTTAACATGTCATGCATTTTTTTGTTCGTTCATTAATTTAATCACTTATGCATCCATCAATCCATCCATCTATGCAAAAATGTTTTTCTCGTTTTTTCCTTTCAAATATTTATTTAACTCCACAGCTGAGGGGGCGGAAATCTTAAATCCGAGAGTTCTTGAGTTCGATCCTTACTCTTTAGGCTGTTGTCGTTGCCTCTTCTTGCACATGCTTTTAACTCGTTGTTTAACCCTAGAAGCCCAATCTACGTCGTTTTGACGTATAGGCCGAAGAAAATTTTCTGTCTTTTTTGTACGCACGATCGGATTGGTGCGAACGTCCGAACCAACTTAGTAGCTGCCGAGGTCTATCCATAGACTGCTGTGTCACTTCGGTAAGTGCCGCCATTTTGTAGTAATAACTGTATTGCACGTGTATTTGACGTATGTTTGGGCTTTATGTTATTTTTGCAAATATTCCATGTTACATTTTATTATATTTTTTTAGTTAGATAACGGTTTTTTTTTTTGTAATATTTTACTATTGTTTATTATATTTTAGACTAAATGACACAATGGCGGCTCTTCAACAGTTAAACCAGGATGAAATCGCGGGTATACTGGAAAATGAAGAGGATTATTTACCACATGACACTGACTCTGAAGATGAAGATTGCGTGTTCTAAGACGATGTACGGAGTGATGGTGAAGTCGAAATGGTGGACTACATAGAGGGTTTGAACCCGGCGAATAGGCTAGAGGCGGATTTTGCGTCCGGTGACCCTACTTCAGAAGCGGCTAACCAGTAGGTAGCACCGTCGACTTCATACAGAATTGTTACTTTACCTCAGCGTTCAATTCGTGGAAGAAATAATCATATGTCGGCAACAGCAAAAGGACAGTTCACGGGCAGGACCTCTGCTATAAATATTGTACGTGTAAACAGAGGAACCACACGAATGTGTAGAAGCAGCGCCATGGCTGCAAAAACGTTTGGAGGCACCTCTTCTAAAGAGGACATTACGCTATAATATCACAAATGTTTTGAAAACTATGCCTCAGACTGTAACAGATACTTCCTATGATGAACTAGAAAGAAAAAAAGGCGTTATTGTGGGTTTTGTTCTTATAAAAAAAAGAGGATGACCAAAACACAGTGCTCAAAGTGAAAAAAACCTGTATGCGGGGAGCACAATATTGATATTTGTCAAAACTGTATATAAAAGTTTTTTTTTTTCATTTTAACTATATAGTATTGATAAGAGTTAATATCATTCTAAGAAAACAAGTTTAATTTTAGTTGATATTGATAAAATTTATTAAATTTTAAGAAAAACTAAGGGGATCTCATTTTTTGTTAGTTTTTTCTATGTTCTTTAAGTTATTATTGTAAAATAATAAAATAAATAGTAAACTTTCCTCAATTGTCATTTTTTTATTTCACTATAGCCTATTTTCATAAAATAATACAAAAAGTTAATAAATATATAAAAAAAATATACACATATGGCGATTTCATTTTTACACGTCATTTTTACGTATGATTGGGCTTTATAGCTCCTAAAATATGATTGGGCTTCTAGGGTTAAGAGAAAAATTTTATTTTTTTTCATTCCTTATACTGATGGACACGTTCTTTCATTTTATTTTCCGAGCTGTCAAACTGGCTGATACGTCAATCTTTCTCATTTTCAAATCATTACTTTTGTATCAAGCTTTAGAAGTTTAGCAACGCTATTAATTAATTTCCTTTGCATAGACCTATAGAAGAAAATACAACAAGCACGAGAAAGGTACAGGTGGAAGTTTTCTCGCGGCATACAATTTCATATTTATTATAGAAGAAATAAGTCTACAGAGAGTGGAAATTTTCTCACGCGTTATTAATGCGCTGCCGTCTACAGCCTACAAGCACCTTCACAGCGCTTAATAATATACTTCCACTATATACCAAATAGAAATAATATAATATGAAACACTTAAACTGTCATATTCGTAAAACGTACACGCAACGTAGATGGAAATGGAAAACGTAATGAATGTATTTCAAGAACAGAATGAACGTACGAGTAGGTATAGAAAGTGAGATGTGGAAACCTCCGTGACGCTGTCGATAATTATTTGTTTTAGGCATAGAGGTTCTGGGTTCTTTCCCAGCGTGAGAAAGTGGTAGGCTTCGATCGTGACTAATTGACCTATCACTTTACCGGTAAGACGCCAAAAGATTACAATGTCGTTTTGAGAGATTTGTCCATTTTTTTTTGTCCATAATACAGCAGGAAGTGTATTACACAATTTGCAAGGTAAATTATTCTGGTAAAAATAATAGTGGTCAAAAGAGATGTAAGAAAAACGACGTAAGGTAGACCCAACGACGTAAAGTCAAATAAACTGACCATCGGGTAATGATGTTGTTTACGAATGTCTTAGTAGGTAAAGCCAATATCGATGAAATAAAATACTTATTATGTGTATATGTAATATTTGCAAATAATAGAATTCGTAGCGTTGATGAGATGTTGGCATGAGAAGGATGGTGCCCATTTTCCGCATTGGTATTCACGTAAAATTACGACTTGACACATGAAAGCATTGATTTTATACCAAATTTGCCTCAATAACGACCTTCTATATTCATAAAGCTACTCGTTTATTCAAAAACCAAACTGAAACAACCGGCTTTCAAGGAGAAATTTAGTGATTTTATGCTTGTTAACTCAAAATATACGCAATTTAGAACTTAGGAAGGTGACGACTTTGTCCGCTTTGAGTTCAGTTTATGTAGATACTTGCCCAAGACCCATTCAAATGAATCAAGTGCATTACTTTAAGACTAAGATGTTTAGGTAATATATTATTCTAATTTAAACTTTATCTTCCCATGAAATGCTCACGTTTAGCATTTTTTATGCGATTGGCTAGATTCAAAGCAGAAATGGTTTTACTTTATATCATTAGTTATGAATTCAATATATTCTATTCCAGTCTATTATAAAAAATAAATTATTATAATTAAAAATTATTATATAGATGTGCCTCGCGGTTTTACTCAGGAGATCCTGATTCTATTAAAAATCTGTACAAAAAGTATAAAATATAGGATATATTCTATTATTCCAGGAAAAATACATTTCTCTGATAATTATTTAGACACGTTCAGCCATTATAAGAACCCACCCAGATGGAAAGATTTGACACATTCTAAATTCTGCATATTGCGCTTTTTTCAAACTTTAGGAATGCGCGCAGATACCTAGCTGGAAAACATCTGATCTTCTGCTAGTCGCCTATGCCCTTTCTGGAAGATAAAGTATCTACGTGTCAGTCAGCTAGTACCGTACAGTCATTCTACCCGCACAGACGAATAAAGTTCAGGAATGTTGAGTTCTACGTTCTGCGCCGCTTTACAACTTTATAGCACGGTGCTGATAGCAGGCATCGTGTTCTAGTTACCTGTTATCTGTCGACTGTTGTAAAGTTAAGCATTACGAAGAACGGGGAACGCAAAACGCAGAACTCATAACGCCTGATATGTTTCTGTGTATGACGTTTTTTAACGGATTTGACGGTTTGTGAACCGACGTCTGAACCCAGCCAGTCACGAAATATATTTGGTCACGTCCTCAGCCTAAAAGGTGCCAAATTCGGTCTATTTACTTTATTCTGTAGTTAGTCCCCATTCTAATCACGAGCTGAGATGTTTTAAAAGGCAATTTGTCCTTTTATAGCCAATGTTGTGGTAGATATTTGGAATTGAAACTTATTGGCAATGACTATTACTTTAACGTTATTTATACTATAAATTAATTAAATTGATTGTTTGATTATCTGTAACAGATATTTCTACCGAATATGGCTATGTATTTGTCTATGAGATTGTAGCTTTTTATTAGCAATTTCTACTAAAATAACCTCCGATAAATTATTATATTATGATATAAATATTCTAAGAAAAAGCAGTTTTTAGTTAAATTCATGACTATACACAAATTACTCTAAACCAGAAATTGTGATAATTTATTTCTGCCATGGGATTAAAGTATGACTCGGTATTTCATGGTAAAGTTAATTGGTATTGTTATCGACTAAAACAACAAAGTTCTATGTACTTAATTACGGACCCTTCGTTCATCTAATATTGGTCTTGAGAAAGTCTCAATATGCCTTTGTATCCGCAAGGGAATTAATTTTCGATCATGGTAATGGTGGTTTTGATAACTTAATATTTGCCTAAATTTTGCTAGTTACGTAAATCTCTGCACTATAGTTATAAAATATCGGATGCAAAAAATATTCAATTAAAATAAGCGTTGATTTCTGAATGAATTCATTGGTGTTGGTATAATTGTAGTAATTTGGTATATTGTATATTTTATATATATATTCGGTATAATTGTAGTAATTTAGTATATTTGAAGTATTAAATTCCGTTCACGACATAACACAAGTACAATGTGTATTGAATGAGTAGAGATGTCAAGTTTAAATAATATTGATATTGTTGCGATTATTTTGGATCATTATGTAGATCAAAGTAATGCAATAATGTCAATCAAGAACACGACGAACAAAATTGCAAATATGGAAATGACTTTCGTATCTCAAATTCAAGACTTGAAATTGAGGAAATATTACAAATTCAACCGTAAAGTCTTTTAAATTGATTCAGTAATTTGAAACGTGGTCATAAACTTCGCAATGTCTGTTGAAGTTGGATTACATTTTTCGTAAATCTGTTTTGTTTTACATTTCGCTTTGGTTTTCTAAAGGCAGTTAGAGCTTGTTAAGTTTGTAAGTACCTACATAAGGAAGACCTATGTCTAGCGGATTATTTTAGGGGCATCTACCATAGATTTTGTCAATTACATTGGCAATGATATGATAATGTCAAACATTCATTTCCATAACATTATAGTTTCACTAAACATTTAAATTGTTTGTAGTTCCAAGATTTCAATTGTGTAATGCACCAGGGTGACAGCAACGGCGTGGCGGTGAGCTCTGGTGTGCAAGTAAATCCGAGGACCGGGTCGCGGCTGAAAGCGGAGATGCAGTGCGACGGTCCAGCCTTACAAGCGTCGCCACGCTTTGCTCGCCACAATCACAACCACCTCAGTAAGAATGACTGTCTATTATGTGTATTTTTTTTTGGTGCAGGAGGGGAAAACTTCATGGATCACTTTTTAAAGCCCCTCATGTCACCCTGTTGACCGTGTACCTGCCTTTCAGAAAAGAGGATGCTCAATCAGCGATCAAAAAACGACCTCACGAATCGGTCATTAAGGTTTTGGGTGGACTTTTCAAGTAGTTTAGCTGCAAATTCAACCTTACACGGACCCATCTAAGTTTGATATGACAGATCACAATATGTCTACTAATTAGTCAGTAAGTTTCAATAACTTACTAATTAGTAAACGGTTAACTCAACTAATTAACTGTTGACTTTTAAAAATATTGTTAATTGGTTAAGCGATTGAAGTTGCTCGTCAATGTGAAGAATCCCGCAATGATTTGCAAGTCAATTATTTTTAATAAACAATCTGTTTAAAAAATAATTGACTTGGAAATGGCACTTACCAATAACGATTTACATTTATCTATAATAAATTGATAGGCAATTAATTGCTATTCATGCAAAGTACCTGATTGACCGAGCATTGCACGGTATTTTTTTTTTTGAAAATTTTACATATTCTATCTAGCTATTACCTATACTAGCTAGATCGATGAATCGATCCCGAAACATCCTGCTTAAAAAAATACCTGGAAATCGTTAGATAGGTATATCTAATTTTGAATGTTCTTTTAATAAAGGTACAAAATAACTATTATATAAATAAGTGACTATTAATTCAATATCACATAGCTCTAATTTAATCCTAGTTGCAGACCGCATAACACATTTTCGGAAATGAAGTATTTTTGGTTCACCTCTCTTATAAATTAAAACGCTTTTAATTGTCACCTCGTGGTTCGTTATTTGTTGTCCGCATGCAACGGTGAAATAACGATTCATGAAAACTTACTCCTTCATGTGCTTGTTATTTATTTTTAACGATACTTTTTATATTGTGGGTACTTCATTTAATGAGACGTATATTAATAGCAGAGAAGCAATGTGCGTGAATATGTGTATGCGCCAGTTAAGTTAATTTACACACATTTCTTTGGCGCAGTTGTTAATGAATACCTTGTTCTACATAGGGAAAATTCGATTCTTAGCTAGGATAATATTTTAATACTAAATTGGCTTAAGTCCTTTTTGTTACTAGGCGTTCGTCGTTTCCATTTATTATCAGGGGTATAGAATAAAAACGTTACTATTTACAACTTTTGTCACTGAACAACAGTAGAATTAAAATGCGCTCAATGAGGTATCTCGTGTAGAGAAAACTACATATTATTGTCCGGTAGCAGCGAAATCATACCTAAACTTAACGGTCTCTTTTGCCCCAAAGGAAGAGCGCGTGCTGTTAGACAACACTATGTTCCGATTCTGTGACGTCTCAGTTAAAGACGCAGTCGGGTGCCGCTCAATTTTAGTGGGTATTCTGGTTTAACTGGCGAGTCCCACATACGGAAGAATCCTGATCCCCATTCTTTCCGGAAGGATGCGTAAATGCATTTCCCAGCGATAAAAAAGGCCACAGTATGTCATTTTCTCTATACGAGATATCTCTTCAAGCTCATCTTAAGACTTCGGTCGGCTTTGAATTATTAATTGTTATTATATATATATATATATATATGTATATCGTAGCTTGGCAAGTTCTTAAAATATGACTAGATCGCGGCCCAGCAGCGGTGAATGCGGCCGCAGGCGAGGCGCTAGTGCCGGCAGTGTGCGCGGGCGCGTGCGCGCGGTGTGCGTGCTGCGGGTGCACGCTGCGCGACGCGGCCGCGCGACACGAGCAGCGCGTCGCCGCTAGCGAGCGCCTCGAGCGTGCCAACCTCGAGTGGAAACAGGTGACTAGCTCTTTATGCTTTGTTCTAGACGACAGAAGAGATAGGCCAGGGAGTCGAATAAACTTATTACACTTCTTGGTCAACAACTTCTGTTTATCTATTTACCTACCGTCTAATACAAACGCCCTAGTTGCTTTCTATACTTATCCTTATCTAGTAGGAGCCGTGGGCTAATTCATCTTTATTAAATGACGAAGTTGAAAACAATATTGGCTCTTACTCTATAATCACTGTATCGCTTTACTAGTTTTTACGAAGGCAATGCACGCCGAGTGCGATGAGCCATGATCTTAATTTCTTAAGTTCAAATGTTATTTTTTTTTTTTCTCTTCAATTTGTTCTTTTAAATATTTTTTGTGATTTTCCTTACGTATGAAACAAAAACTTAAAACTATAAATTGAAAAATAAAACTGGCTTGTCTTAAGAAAAGTAAATTCGTTATTAGCCACGTAAACAAGCTGAGACGTGCCGTCGTAAAATAAACAATAAGTAAAATGTAACTACCAAACTAGCCACAAAATACTATAAAGCGGCGTAAAATACGGATTGTGGCTCCGTTGCCATTCATAGCAAAAATAACGCACCATTAAGTTGAAGGTATAATATTTTTATTGTTTTTTCTGATATCGCATATGGGGCGGACACATCGGACTTTTAATATTGTCTAACTTAACACAAACAATTGAGTTGGTAACGTCGTACAGTTTTGGAGCAAGTATAACATAGCGCTTTGAATATTATATACGCGTTGCATTTATTGTTAAGTGCCTTCTCCAAGTATGAGGTCTTTGTACCTATGATCTTGGAGTATCTCTTCGATGTATCGATCCGCTGTTAGACGCCCTTCAACGATAACCAACTCCGTACGTGCGTCTGAACTGATGCCACCCCAAACCATAACAGGTCCACCGTGAAAACTGAATGTTTGCGTGGTAGTGATAGGCAGAAATCTCTCGCCGCGCCTCCTCCACACACGTTCTCGACCATCTGGAGCTCTTAAAGCCACTCTGCACTCATCAGTCCACAGAACTTTACTCCACTGCTCGTGAGTCCAATTTACGTGTTCGCGAGCAAAACGAAGTCTGGCTACGCGATGGTGCGAAATCCCATTCCTCCATCCGTCTTCTTATTGTGCGCTCACTCACGGTTACTCCTCTTGTCGTTTGCAGGCGCTGCTGTATTTCAACGGCTGTGAGAAACCGATTTCTTAATATAGCGAGATTGATAAATCGGTCGTCGCACTGAAGTGCACCTTATTCCTCCAATTCCAGGTCTCCGCGTGTACAGGCGGTCTGCTCGTACCTTTTTAATTCTCTTTGTGTTCGGCCTTGACTCTGAAGCATTATGGCTTGAGCAACTTGAGCAGTAGTTAAAGGCATTTCTTTTTTGTTTTCGGAAACTAAATTTATCACTGAATAATAAGAATAACAAAAAAATAGCACTAATTTAACAAAACAATTAAAATATCGCTTTTAAAATCATGTGTCGTTTGTGCGTGAACTTACGTTTAGTGCTTTAACACTAAAAAAACGGGCCTTTTTTTGCACTTACCCTTCAAAATAACATAAACATACGTGTTGACAAAATCCCACTTGAAATTTTCATACGCGATACTTAAATCGCACTTAGCGCCAAAAGTTTGGGCCAGGTCTTTGTACCTATATCCTCATCAGAAATATTTAGTAAGCATTAGATTCAAATACGGTGTTATATTGTTTTGTCCTATCAAAGTGTGTATTGTACTAAAAGTCCAAGACAAATAAATACTAACAACTGGTTAACATGTTAAATTATATTTAGTCTAAACACATCACATGTTTAATAATATAGTGGCCTAATTCAAAATTATGTGTTTTGTTGTTGCGTAAAATGGTTTTTGACTGGCAGGTAGAGATTCATTCTTATGAGGTAATACAAATGTCGAATTTAGGTAGTTTTATTATTAAAGATAGACTTATTAATAACGATCAAAACACAAAATTGAATTAGGTCACTATATTTCTAAGCGTGCGATATGCCAATTGACATTCCAGAATTGAAACTTAAATTCTGAAATGCCAATTGGCGTAATTAAACCGGTTTTGTTTTAAACAGATAAAATAAATACTGACTTGTTTTATGTAGGTGGCTGTCGTAGCTGATAGGGCTCTTCTGGCCGTGTTCGTGCTGGTCACCACCATCGCCACTGCTGCCATCCTGCTGCCTCAGCTGAACAACCTCCACGTCGGTAACACGCCCTTAAAGCCTCCAACTTAGATGATATTCTTTCACAATTAGGTAAATGTATTTTGATTTCAATATCAACGATATAATTTTAAAGTTGTCGCTCAGTTTTAGTAGTTGTGTTTAGGTTAACATGTACTTGCTATGATAATATGATATGGTACGATATTGCTCAAAAGTAATGTAATTTTGAAGTTACTACATACCTACAAAAACAAAAATATATTGTACAGTGCCAAGAACAAATAGGCTGCTCTGAAGTTGCAACATGGCAAGTGGCTGAGAACCGATTGTTCTGAGTAGTCTAGTCAGATTGTTGGCAAGATCTATCTCTACCTAAAAACACTAATACCCCTCTGTTTTATGTGTTATTACAAAAGTTCACAATTTACTATGATCCACAATAAATAACGAATTTACTTTGCTATTTTCTGTAGAAATAGACATGGAAATTGTTTGCCATTGTAGACAGCTCTTCAAAATGATGCAGATTGTTTGATCGCGAAGTCAAAAATAGATTGTTTCTCTATTGCCCACACTTATCAAATTTAATAAAGTTGAGATTTTAGAGTAAATTGTCAGATAGGCACTAAACCACCTTTAACGGCTCTCCAAAATCTGTCTTAAAATCGTTGGTACATTCACTACACACTGACAGACCTGACCTGACAAGTGTGCTTGCTTAGCCTACTTGAAATTTTAGTATATTTGAATTTGCGAAGTTCTCGTATAAAGTAACAAAATAAAATTACTCATTTTATGTAATTAATTTATGCAAATATAATTGCCATAATGACGTGTCTTACGATTTTTTAGTTTAGTAGAATGTGTCAATTGAGTCAGTAACTAATTTGCAGTGAAGGTTCCAAATAATTTAATTTGTAGGTATCGACTAAATATCTCTTGATAAATGTATTAAAAGTCAATTGTGGTTATGCAAGCAGTTGTATAATTATAATGAAAAGATGTATAATATAATTATACTTCAAAAAAAATTAATACCAAAATGTAAATGTGTGCCAAAATAAATGTATTCGTTGTTTTTGGAAGAGCAAAATATAGCACAAACTTAACAATTATATATATATGTCTATTATTTACACTATACATTCATAATGATGTAAATCAAATATTTGTCAAAGACTTAATAACGAGGCAATAAAAGTGGCTTATTTAAATCCAAACAGAAAAAATAGTGACTTGGAACGTGTAGTTGATATGAAATTGCAAAATAAAATATGATAAAAATATGTAACACACGTGGTTATTAACCAGCGACTTAACGGCTAAAATGAGGCTTTATATTATATGAATTTAAATACGTGGCTTACTCATCGTTAGATTTCATGATCATCAAATCTAATGAACGTTGATATGATGTTATACTTATAATTATTTTAATACCACGGGTACAGTTAGATCTAGATCTTATTGAACTTATACGCTGTAGTTGAAAGTTACAATACAGTACGCAGTTTTGAACAACTTCGTCATTTCTATTGGCTTGTTATTAAGCGTAAAATCGATGTCAATTTTGAATTTTAATTTCATTTATCATTTTATGTTAAACTTAATAGACCAAGAGTCTGTGACGTCTTGACCTTCGTCATTTTATAAAAGCTGAAAGTTTGTCAGCCTAAGCCTGCCACTGCTTTTATAAAATTACAAACGTCTGACGATTATATTATGCTACGCCTATATCTTAGATTAGTAAAGTGTGGATTTGTTTTACCAAAGCTAGATTTTATTAATCTATAAGCTAACATAATCTGTAAAAAGGAAAATTTGTAAAAGTTAAGTATATAATCTATTGCAATAGGTTATTAATATTAGAAAAAAGAACTTGCTAGTGTTATTATTAAATACTTAGAAATTATTTACGTAACTATTTATTGTTCATGAATATATAAAATAATAATAAATAATATTTTCGAAATAAGTACTAGTCACCGATACAGCTACCAATACTTTTTCTTTCTCTGAAATTGTATTTTATTATTACATGCAAATCTCAATTAAATATTTATCAATTAAATATAGGTATGCGCAAACGCTGGTTTATTCGAAAGTAATTAGTATTGATTATTTTAAGCTCAAAACTGTTGCCAAATATTAATAATAAGTGTAAATAATAAAATAGTTGTAACCGAGGAACACTTGTCAATGTACAAAGTTAATGATAAAAGTTGTTTATGAAAACTTGTGAACTTGTTTTATTTTATTAACTTGGCTTACTCGCATTTTGATGACAATGACCGAGAGACTTAATGATTTATATTAACTGTTACTCGTTAGCCCCATGGTTATCGCATGTGCATTTAGATCCCGATGTTCTGGCTTTGATTCCAGTATCGCGCTGAGACATATTGAGCTTTTGTTTCTGCCAAGTAACTTTTAGTGGTGATTTAGAGCTTGTTCAGCTGTCAATTCCAATCTTTATTTTAGCATTTGGTAGTGACCGTCACAAAAGTCCAACATTATGCCCGTAAGCCCAGTAACCCCCAATAAAGCAGAGTGGTGGGTCTCTCTGCATAAGATTGAAGCTTAGTTATTTAGTGGACTGTCAAAATAGGCTAATAAAAATGGTTGGTAACAAGGCATAGTTCCAATGAAAAAAATGTAAAATTCTAAATTTACACCAACTGAATATCGATCTTACGACCTTTATCGAAATAACTAAACATGGTCCTTTAATGTGCGCTGGATCTGTCATCATCGTCAATTTGATAGATACATCTAATATAATATTATAAGGAGGAAAGATTTGTATTTTTTTTTTTGTAATTTGTACATGTTTTTGTATGTAACGAATAAACTCAAAAAGTACTGGACCGATTTTAATAATTCTTTTTTCATTAGAAAGCTACATTATCACTGAGTAACATAGGTTATATATTATATTTGTAATGTATATATTACACGAGTTATCACAGTTTTTGTCGCGCGAGTCGGACCGTGAAATTTATTAAATCGGCTTTTTGCGCGTACGCTACCTTAGCTATTGGATATAATTAAAAACATTGTATGAAAACTTTATGCATCTTAAAAAGTTGTACAAAAAAGTCCGCGATAGCATATATCTATCTTTTATATTTTGGCAGATATATAACTTTTTGTGTTTTAAAAAATCTTTTAATTCATATGCTTACGTTTACAACATTATTTATACAACTAAACTTAAATCCTTATTAAAATAAATTATTTAATAATCACAGGGATATTATAGAGATAAGATTTGCCTTTTAATTAGTTATATAGTTTCGAAGATATATAAATTTCTAAAAAGTGCGACGTTGTAATAAAATATTTTATTATGAAGCTAGACTCAAAAGTGATCATTTATAAATATTTATCCAAGTGTAGTGTAGACCCACGTTTGACTGCCATATGTTAGTGTAGGAAGTATAAATGTCTCCAAGACAGTTCTTTTGATGAGTAGGCTATAGTTTCCCTTCATAATTTCTTTTTGTGACCAATATTTGTTCCATCCTAAACTAATTCGACGGTCCACTTCTACTGTGTTTAAATTCTTAAATGAGACTTGTTTGTCCAAATATATGTAGGAATTCATATATTCGATTTCATCTTTGTTTAAATATATTTTATTCGGGGTACTGTTTGTCATGATTTTAGTTTTTGTTAAAATCATTTTTAGACCTACTTTTTTACTTTCTATGTCTACGGATTTTACCGTTTTTTCCAGTGCAGTGCTATTCTCAGCAAATACTGCTATATCATCTGCAAACCTCAAGTTGCTTAAATATTTATTTTTGATATTCATACCATTACTTGCCCAATCCAGTTTTTTAAAAATGCTCTCCAGTACTGCGATGAAGAGTTTTGGTGACAAAGGATCTCCCTGTCTGACTCCTCTCCCTATTTTTATTACGTCTCCCTTATTTTCCAGCCTTATTCTACTAGTACTATTTTCATAAATAGCTTTGAGGACTTTGATGTACAGTATGTGAACATTACATTCTATTAACGCGTTCCAGATGGAATCATGTGATATGCCTTCAAATGCTTTAGTATAATCGATAAAGGCAATATAGAGAGTTCTGTTGTATTCTTTATATTTCTCAATGACTTGCTCCATTGCATGTATATGATCTACTGTGCTAAAGCTGGCACGGAATCCGGCTTGCTCATTTGGTTGAAAGTAGTCAATTTGAGGTCCAAATATGTTTAAGAGAACGCTGGAAAATAGTTTATATATGCTAGAAAGGAGACTAATAGGTCTATAATTTTTTAAATATCTGAGGGATCACCTTTTTTATACAAGAGTGTAATATCCGATGAGGTTCATTGATGGGGCACGACTCCAGTCCTTAAAACCATATTAAACAGCACAGCAAAGGGCGTCACCAGCAAATGGGCTCTATTTTTAATAGCTCGTTAGGTATGTTGTCTGGTCCAGTACTCTTCTCAGTTTTGAAATTTTTTATGCATCTAAGAATTTCTGTTTCGTCAATTGGTTTCAAATCATTTTCTGCGCCAGTATTTACATTTTCGTAATCTTCGAGATCTAGGCTTAGTGTTTTGGTTTGTGTCTTATATAACTGTCAATAGATATCGGTGGCGCATTCTATTAATTCTTTTCTTGACCTTGTTTTTCTTCTTTTTTTAACGTCTTTATCAAGTATTTGTGTGTATTTAATTCTCTACAAGCCTTTTTACTACTTCTGTGTAGTGTAATATTTTTTATTATTTTTGATTTGCGATATTGTTCGTAGTCGTTTTTTATTGCTTTACGCCTCAAATTTTTATTTTTGTCTGTTCATTGCATAAGTTCTATGCGCTGTTTTACAAGTCTTTTTGTTTCAAAGCTTAAAATATCTTGTTTATTTTTCTTATTTTGAATGTTGCCTTCGTAGCTGTTTTAATTGATGATTCCAGTATATTATAGTAGTTTTAAATTGTATTTAGATCATTTTCTCCAGAGTAATTTTATAATAATTGTTGAATATTATTTTCTACGTTATTAATATAACATTGAGTTTCTGAATCGCATATTGGTATGCGTATAAAGGATTTGTAAGATTTTCTACTTTTTCTTAGATGTTTTACTTTCAATGTAGCTCTTACAAGGCGGTGATCGGAAGGAAAATCAAATTTGTTAAGAACTTCAATATAACGTTCAATATACGTATCTCAAACAGTTAGTTAGGATGAAATGGATTTCATTTTTAAATTTTCGGTCAGGTGAGATCCACGTCCATCTTCTATTTGACTTTTTCTAAAAATATGTATTCGCAATTGACAGTTTGTTTTCATATGCATATGATATAAGAACATCTCCTCTTTTATTTCTTAATCCGTATTTTTAGAAAGAGAAACATAGTAAGAGTCTATTAATCGCAAACTCGTAGAAAAATGTTAGTAAGTACCCACAACAAAGGATTATATAGACGAGAAATTATTGGAAGCGAATTGTGAATAAATAACTAGGTAGTTAATTCCATATAATGAAATCCTAATAACAAAGAGAATCGATTTTAGCTCAATGAAGCGTCAATTTTAATCCGTCTCTTGATTCAGCGATATTCATGATTCATCATTCCCTAAGAATGATTGACTTCAGATGAACCGCTAATTTCGTTCCGACCCCTTGCTCGATTAACAAAATTGCAACGGCATAAGTTCCAAACTCTCATTAATAAAAGCCCTTGTCGCGCCAGAGCTTTTACTATGCCTATAGATATTGTACTTTCGATATACGTTTTGACTTTGTTTGTAATAGTAAAGTGTAGACACGCGTTGGACAGATGCCTTTGTGTGTTAAAGCTGAAGGTACTAGAAAGCAGCTGCCGTTGGGCAGGTTCTGCAAAAGAGTAGTAATGTGTTTATCAGCGTTTCACATACGTATATGTGTGTGTGTGTGTGCGTGCGCGTGTGTGTGTACTTAGATCTATTTGAATAATTTGAAACTGTGTTTCTGTTGTGCAGACGTACTGCACACGTACGTAGTAGTACATTGGTAGTGTTCTTTTAACACACTACTAATTCTATATAGTCTTCCATAAGTAGAACAGCAATACTTGTTTATGCGCGTGGACTCGACACTAAATTATCTATTTTAGGGTACGTTAGTCTCCTGGGAGCAACCACAATTTGTCCGGATTTAGCCTGTTTGGCCTTTTCTTACATATGTATGTATGTGACTTTAGTCCGTGGCCTAATTTCTAAACTGTTGTGTGATATCCTAAGGGAGGAAACACATTATTAAAACGCGACGCGACGCAACGTATCGACACCCGATATGCATCGTGCAGATTACCAACACGCGACGCCATGACACACTAGCAATTTCTGTATACAGTTACCTAACAGCAGTGGAAGTGTATGGTTATGTACTATGGATTTAATAAAAATAAAATTTTTTTTTCCCATGCGTTATTTCTCACAGTATGATCCCTGTATATAGCTAAATTCATGTCATATAAAACAGGATATCGTTTTATTCTTATTAATTTTTATTGGAAATTGTAAACCACACTTTAGGTTATTATAATTTAGTGTTAATGTTAAGTCCTTAATGCATACAAAAATTTATCTCACTTTTCTAACTTGTTCTGTTGCGTGCCAACTTGCGACCACACTAAATTATCAGTTTTAGGGATACTGTAAGTGCAAATTGGTCTTCAGGGATCCAAACACCCCAATTTGTTCCGATTAAGCCAACAATGCTTATTCGGCCCCTCTGTATTTATGAGTGTCAGTACGTATACTGTACATAGTCAAATACCATGCTGACTAGATAAGCTAGAAGTTATGACTAGGTTCGAATCCTGGGTCGGGTCACGGAATAATTCTGAGATTTTCATTTATCTGTGCAATGTTCAGGACATTCCGAACCTGGAGTCGGAAAGTTGGTTGTGTACACCCCCGTGCTTCGGAGAGCACGTTAATCCGTTGTTCCAGGTCACTATCATCAATATCTGATAGTGATTGTTAATAAATAAAACATTATTACCCTAAGCCCGCCAACCCGCATTCGAGCAGCGTGGTGGGTCTACGCTCCATATTCCCTCTCCAATAAGGAGACAGGCCTTGCCCTGTACTGGGCTGTTAATAGCATTAGACATTATAACGATATTTTTTGTATCTTTATACATCTTTTAATGTTTTCAATGTTTTTTTTTAGCAACATTCTGTCTGTAGGTACACGGTTTAGCTCAGATGATCTTTGAACTAGAAAGCTATAACTTTTAAGTCACGAATATATTATTATAATATTTACGCTGAGAAATTTTTAAAATAAAATCTTTTAGGACTTCTCAGAAAATATTGGAATTACCTAGATAATGAGGTAAAGTTTTTATAGTAAGGTATGGATGTTCCTAAGCTACTAACAATGTTTTACGTCATAAATACGCCAAATAACAAATAAATAATCGATATTGCTGAAGTCTAAGGAACACTCCACTGTGCCTATGCAGATACGTATGTACTATGCCGGTTTTGTACCTAGGTAACAGGGTAATCTAATATAATGCCAATGAAGACTAGAATGTTCAAGGAAAGTAAATTTTTTGGCAAATAAATAGAAGAGGTCAGATTACTATCGCTTTGTCAGAGGGCAATCATCATTTGACCTCTGTAAAGCGTCTGTTACAATTGGTTAGACGGTGACTGGTACAAATTAGGAATAATAAATTTTGGCACGTATGTGTATCACGTTCTATTCTTAGTTCTATGTAACATTGCAAGATGGTGATGAAATACTATAATATCAAGGCCAATTTTCAGAACTCGTCAGGAAGGATGTAAGAATATTAGGATTTAAACTATTATTAGTGAGTATTTCCCATATTATTAAAATAGAAACGTCTAAACTCGCGATATTTTTGTCGGAGTATACCCGACTAGTTTCGAATACAAACTGAACTTTATTCATGAGCATGTACATTTAACGCGGCGCAAAGCAAAATTTTGTTACCACAATACTAAGGGTATAAGGTTAGAAACTAATCGGGAAGACTCCGACAGAAATAATGTGAGTTTTAGCAAAGAATCTAATAAAGGTGCTGTAGACGAGTTTGCGATCTAAAGATACCATAATATCTTGAAGATAGCTTTTAATGAAACTTAGCTAAGTAGGTATCGCACTTAGCAGAAGCTTGTTTCATTTTCGTTTTCATAATATTAAAACTTAGGTACCCTATGTTATAGAAATTACGTATATGGAGGAGAAGCACAGTTAAAGTTTCATATAAACGTTTTTATTTTTGATTGTTCGACGTACGATTATATGAAATACTCAAATGTACTCAAACGTTGGACGTTAATAGAAAAAAGTAATTGGGCGCAAACTGTAGTAAAAAAATTCTTTGAATTTTTTTCACCTTTTCGCTCATCTTTTTCTCACTTAGCGGCGATCCATCAATCATATTGTTCCGAAGGAGACAAGGCCAATTTAGATTCGAGATAACAATTTTTATAGGTTAACGTCACGGCACCATGTCTTGAAGTCTTCGTCCATATACTGGTGTCCTGGGTGTCAGTGATAAATGTGCCCTGTCGCTAGTCATGCCGGAAGATATTAGTATTTTAATGTTTATTTTCAATCTAAGAACTTCGATAGACCATCATCATTCAACATTTACTTTGTTTTGTTTATTTCTCCTGCGGCGTAGACATACATGGCTTAACTTTCATAACAAGGACGATCTTTAGAGAAAGAAGAGCGACGTATCCGATTTTACAGCTATTAGGCGAAGATATGTCTTTTCTCTAAACGTACGTCTTCGTGCCCACCCTTTACCTACTCATGGTAATTATTTTACTTGCCGTTACTTACTTGGTAGGGTTGGGTCTACTAAATATAAAATTATACCGTGCTAGTTCGGAATATTTAATGGCTTTTGCTACATAGCGGAATGATTGGTAATAGGTCCATTAGTTGAGAAGTCACAGACAAATCCACAGAAACACTTGTGTGTCTATCTTTTGAGGATTACTTCCAATATCCTTTTTCCTTACAATAAGAGTTATGTAATCTTTTGGTGTTTTTGAAAACACACTATTTACCACGCGGGCAAATCGCAAGCGGCTGCTTTTAGGTGAATAAAAATTGAGGTGTGTTTCAGCGGTCGGAAAATTGCGCTTTTTTCAATATCTAGACAAGCAGTTGGCTGCGTTCCAGATCTTTGTTACGCATCTCAATAGATCAAATCAGAGGCTCTACTACGCTCGAGGGAGTATGAAAATAAACAAAAATATACTGGGGGCAGGTAAACCTAATTAAGAGGATGTGCTCGCACTTAATTACAAGTATTGCTTTTATGGCTTTTACGACTGTTTGGGCTTTGCCAATTACTTTTTTTTGCTTTAAAAACGACTTCTGTTTTAAATTGTTTCAATTATCATTATCAATTTAGCAGGCCAGTACCAAGCCAGGCTGTCGTTAAAGGAGAGGGGATATAGATATTTCATCCACTATGTTACCCCCAGACAGGTTATCAGGCGGATGTTTGATGATTGATCGGGTGTGAAATGATAATGACCGGGATTAAAAGATTACATGTTTCTCGAAGTACGGGGGTGAAATAACACCAACTTTCTAATTTCGAGGGAATGGCGTTCTCTCCCCACTCCTCTTTGCTGTTTTTATTAACACAGTATCTGCACACCTGTCTTCTTCCTTTCATCTCTATGCTAATGATCTACAACTTTATGTTTCTGCTCCAGCTGTTTGTATTTCTGACGCCATTAAGCAGTTTCTTCTTCTTCTTCTTCTTCGGGGCTGAGAATTTTTAATTAAATTTTACTAGAAGCAAGTAAAGCTCAATAGTTCATTGCCAGACCCAAGAATATTATCCAATACCTCATGATGTAGGTATAGCCAAATAGGCTAACCACTTACATAAACGATATTAACTCCATTAATATCGTTTATGTAAATCATCAAAATCTTTCTATTTGTTGTATCCACAAGTTACGTCACACCAAAACACTATTTTTTCTTTTCAAGAAACTTTTATTTTCTGGTCCATTAATTTCTGAAGTTGAAACACTCTTTACATACAAAGAGCCGTTTCATAAAGCCTGAAACAAACCGCCTTGGCGTTGATCTTAAACGTCTTTGAAGTTTGAAACAGTGACTGCGTAAATTATTATGTCCTTTAACACAATCTGCCACAACCCCTTTGTATTTGTAAATAATATAAAACAACGGTAGTGAAAAATTCATGAATATGTATCATTATCATCATCTCAATCTGGCTATTAATAGCCCACTACAGGGCCAGGTCTCTCTCCTTATAGGAGAGGGATATAGAGCGTAGACCCAACACACTGATCTAATGCGAGTTGGCGAGCTTATGGTGATAATGTTTCATTTATTAACTATCACTATCAGATGACCACAGACATTCTGTCTGTGGTCATCTGTCGTCATCATATCACATCACTGTCGTAATTTCAAACATATTATGGAGGTCTTAAATTGATTGACATAGGCGGCACTTTGTAGGACGTGTACCTTGCATTCTACAAGTGTTGCTTTGTTTAAAGACGATAGTTTTCCACTGACCATGGGGTGGGTCATCTCCTTAATACGTCAATTATAATAAAAAATAATGTATATTATCATTGTATTAATCATTGCAACTACCTACTTACAGTTCGTTAAATTCTGTCTTTGTGCAAGATGAAAATCATTTCACTAATTAACCTGATTGAAAGTTACAGTTGTTGCTAATAAACTACTCTTGAATATTTCAGTAAATAGTCCGTTTTCAAGCACTACGTTCAAACCTTTTATTTGGTTATTATGTAATCAGTAAAAAAAAATAAATAATAGATATGCTTATAGCACTGAAGAATGAAAAAAGACATTAGTTGCAATCATAGGTAAGTAGCTATGGAATATTCTAGAGTGGACCAGACTTTAGTCTAGTTAGTTAGTAGTTAACTTCTAGTTAGTTTTATTCAATAGATACCAAAAGCCGTAGATACAAATGTCAGCGTTTCAGTTTTAGAAATTTACAGATGCTAAAACCTTCATTTTGGAAAGGTATGGGTAGAGTGCATCCAAGTCCAAGCCGTTGCCATCTTAGATCGTTACTTAACCTATAACAATAGAGCCTATAATAGTGTGTATTGTGTGTATTGTGCAACTTATTGTTAGAAAAATTGTTAGCCACTTTATTACATGTTTATACTTATGTAATTATATAAAATGGAACCGATGCTGAATAATCTATCAACGCACAGCATAATGCATATATGTAGCTATTATGACTCACGCGTGCGCTAAGAAAGGATTTTTCAAAACTCTGAGTGAGTTTTTTTAAAGGTTGAAACGGGATAAGTGTACACCAATTTTACGCGGATGAAGTCGCAGGCGTCCGCTAGTCTACTCATACACTGGAAACTGGATTATGCTTTATATTATATGAGACTTGGGAATAATCACGTAAACATTAGTCAATTATGATGCTCGGAAACACTTTGTTATGGAAATGATAGTCGCTAATCGGCTGCAGTTAATCGAATGAGTTCATTTATAATTCATCGATACAGAACACTGTATCGGCATACTCAGCTGGAGCTGTGTCAGGTTCATCCGCGTACATCCTCTTCCTACGAGAATATTTAAGATACAAGTCAGCCTTCGTACGTTATGACATTAGCCATCTAGAAGTGAAAGTTTCGTCGAAATTGGCCCAGCTGTTTCAGAGTTTAGTCGGATTAAATAAACAAAAAACCGCCCAAGTGCGAGTAGGACTCGCACACCGAGGGTTCCGTACACTTTAAGGTTTTCGGAATTATTCCTTCATATGTACTATAAAATATTGCTCCTTGCAAAATTTCAAGATTTTAGCACTAGCTGCGAGACATAGAGAGTTAAATATGCTGCTTATGCTGTATATTTTGACTGCGTTGACATAGAAGTTTGATTTTGTCACAGCTTAAAGGTTTTATAGGCCCTAGTATTTGTTATTGATTTTAATTTAATACTTTTACATTTTCATGAGAAAAGGGGGTAAGCTTAAAATGACTAAATTATATGATACAACTGAAAATTTACAGATTTCGTAATTTTTCCATTATTTGTGCTATATGACGTTGCTTCGTACCAAATTTCGAGAATCTAAGTTTACGGGAACTACTCGTTAGGTTTTGGTTTAGTTGCTTCTTGTTGTGAGTTAAATATGCGACTTATGTTGCTATATCCTTTGATTGTGTTGACATAGAAGTTATATTTTGTTACAACTTAAAGTTAGTATAGAGCCAAGTATTTGATATGAATTTCTATTTAATACCTTTACGCGTTCATGAGAAAAGGGGGTAAGCTTGAAATTATTAAAACATTATTATTATATGATGCAACTAAAAATTTACGGTTTTCGTAATTTTTCCATTATCTATATTATATAACGTTACTTCGTACAAAATTTCAAGATCCTACGTTTACGGGAACTACGCGTTATGTTTTAATTTACTTGACCGTGTCGAAAATTGGCGATTTTTTTGGCATAAACGGCTGTATCTTTTGATTGCCTTAGCCTAGAAGCTTGATTTTTTCACGAGTCTAAGGGACAGCAGACTTGAGTTTTTGAAATAAATTTCAGCTTGATACCTCTACGCATTCCTGAGAAAAAGGGTCTTGACAGACAGACGGACAACGACGTGTTTTCCTTTTAAGGTACGGAACCCTAAAAAGACAATATTTTTAAATTTTTTTAAGAAATCAGTCTAGAGTTTGGGCCCTTGTGGTTCGGAAAATACATTAGGCCGTTGTTTTAGTATTTTGTAAAAAGAAAATGCATTTTGTAAGGTATAGGGTCACTTTTGGCCCTAATTAGATGTACCAAATTAAGGCTAAATGTTACCCTGTAGGTTCGATTTACGATTCAAAGTGAATTAACGTTAGATGATAGAGAAGGATTTTCCATCCTTAACATTAGCACAAATTGCTAAACAGCGTATCACAGAAATTAGGTACACATAGCTCGCAACATGATTCAGTGATTCCAGCAAGTATAAACCAATCGATACAGATTGAAACACCGTAATAGCGTCGGAACCGTTTTGATTAATCGTACTTTTGATCCGTTTGTTTCGAAGGCGGGCGCTGTGTTTTAGGAACGGATTACATTAGTCTGATGAGGCAAATTTCCGCAAGGTCATTTTAATATTTAGTTTATCAATACTTTTGATTTACCTTGTATATATGGACCTTGTCTCGTCGGAGGCGAACTTTTCACAAGAAAGATCGCGTAAGTTTGACACGGGAGGCGAAGTGATTTGGAGTGTGGTGATACCAGTAACAGAGCCCCAGAAAGCGTACGTAAGTTGAGGTTTCGTAATTCACCAGGCCCAGAAGGGGGATAATGTCATTTCGGGACAAGGACCGTTCGCTCGCGTTCATTTAGCCAAATAAGCCATTACCTATAAGCTTTTATATATCTTCCGTAGCACAGTGCGCGTCAGTCAGTCACGGGTTCGGTTCCTGGCAGATCCGATTGAGATTTTCTAAATTGGTCTAGGTGTGACTAGTTATCACCCTACCGACAAAGACGTACTGCCCAGCGATTTAGCGTTCTTTTTTTTTTATCGACTACAAGTTGGCCCTTGACTGCTATCACACCTGATGTTAAGTGAAGATGCAATCTAAGATGGAAGCGGGCTAACTTGTTAGGAGTAGGATGAAATCCGAACCCCCATCGGTTTCTACACGACATCGTACCGGAACGCTATATCGCTTGGCGGTACGTCTTTGTCGGTAGGGTGGTAACTAGCCACGGCGAAAGCCTCCCACCAGCCAGACCAAGGCAAATTAAGAAAAATCTCAATCTGCCCCACCGGGAATCGAACCCAGGACCTCCGTCTTATAAATCCACCGCGCATACCACTGCGCCACGGAGGTCGTCGTTCCGGTTCAATGTCGCGCAGAAACGGAAATGGGTATGGATTTTCGTCTTACGTCTAACAATTTAGCCCACGTTCATCTTAGATTGCATCATCACTTGCTATCTGTTGTGACTGCAGTCAATTGCTAACTTGTAATGATTAAAAAAATTAAGTTCGTAGTACTTTAAATGATACTGTACAGAAATACTTGCTCATAAGTTTCATAGTTGTAAATAAAGCTGCTAGTAACAAGTTTGCGCATTCATTATGTATGTGGAACTCGACATGGAGAGTTTAAACGTTCCAACTGCTTTGTTAGACCTCAAGTCAGGGAGCGAGGCAGTAAAACAAAGTTGCATTTCTTTTATTGCCGCCTGAGATCGCTGTCAAGAGTTTGGATCTCACAGCATATTTACTTTTATATTCAAAAATGTTTGACGGCCTCCGTGGGTCTGCGCAGTTGATTTATAAGACAGAGGTCTCGGGTTCGATTCTCGGCAGGACTGATTATGGTTTTTTTAAATTGGTCCAGATCTGGCTGGTGGGAGACTTCGGCCGTGGCTAGGTACCAGCCGCAGTACTCCCAAGCAATTTGGCGTTCCGGTACGATGACGTGTAGAAACCGAAAGTGGTGTGGATTTCATCCTACTCCTAATAAATTAGCCCGCTTCTATCTTAAATTGCATGATCACTTACCATCAGGGTGATCGCAGTCAAGGGAACATTATTTGGACGGAGTATTTGGACACATTCTCAAATTCAAATCAAATCTCAAGGTCTCTCAAGGTCAAATTCTCAAGGTCAAATCTCATTTTAAATTAATGCAGAATAAATACTATATTTCGAAAGTGTGTACGGATACACAGGTGCACTCTATTATCTCACTCCACTCCATTATTCAATGGATAATGGAAATTGAACGCACTTTTACGAAGGTTGTAAGAAAACTTGTAAAAAAGAAAGAGAACCAAGTTGTATGATTCATGAAACACATGTTTGTATCCAAAGTGCACGGAAAAACAAGGTTTCTATAATAACAAACTTGTAAAATTTTATTAAGAAGACGACTTTTAAACTCAAATGTAAAAAACTTTCTTGCATAGAAGTATAACGTATAAAAAGAGATTGGCATTAATAAAAAGCGCTCGAAGATTCCAGCCACAATAAGCGCTGTGCTTACAATGCAGTTTAGTTTTTAATATAAATTGATCTGCCGGCGTTTCTCATAAAATGAATTTTTCAACCTTTGTAAGTACTTTATCAGATTCTAAATTCGTCAGATTTTCATCTATACGAATTCTCAACTAACCAGATTACGGTAATCACTGGCAGGCGCCCGTGACTTTGCACGGGAGCCAAACTTGTGTATGTAACCACAGCACTAAAAAATATTTAAAAAACCTTTACTTTTCAAGAAAGTATGGACATTGAAAGCTGTTCCTAAAAGATAAATATATACTATTCCGGACTTTTTGTAGTAGATAGTGTGTAGTGGTTAAGAATTTCAAAAACTAAAAATATGGAAAAGTTTTAATCATAGACAAATTTGTATACGAGTGAGTTTATGAGATGGGTATATATCGCAGTTTGCCTAAAGGATCTATAGGAAGTTGTACTCTTAGGAAAGTTAGATACACTTTAAGTAAACTTTAAATGGATTTTGAAATAGGAAAATTCAATGCAATAGGCATTGAGTTTTGCTTCACTATTAGTGTCTTGTTCCAAGTTTTTAGACGACATTGGGCCTAATTATTATCATCTTATTTCGTGAGGGCAGAAAATATTTGCCTAATAAATGAATTTAAGTACCTATCTACGAAAATATATCATTCACTCACTCTTAGTGCAATTTCTGTTTTTTGGAAGCAAAAAAAAGGGTTAAGCGAAATTAGCCATCTTTAAGAACTGATAATTATGCGGGTAGTTCGGAAGTCGTTACAGGAGGACTATGACTGGTGATGATGATGATGATTAATTTGCATCACCAGAGGCAATCATAATGCGTTGTCGTCTTTTGGTAGATTTGTTCATCTAAACCTTTAAATTGATATCAATTTCTACCCGTAGCTATACCTAACTCAGGTCGCCAGGGAAGTTTCAATTACTCACCTACCGGTAGGAAGCTCCTATGATTAATTTCCGTTTCACCGGCAAAGCTGTATGTATGAGCAATTTAGATGCGATTTGACTTTCTATTAATTGTAAACGTTAGGATGTTCCACTGTAATAATCTATTTCAGGTTGGTTTGTCTTATCTAAGAGTCGAAACACTACAATTAACTCTCTACTTTATACTGTATTTAATAATTATAAGATAAATAAACCTCCTTCGGTAATCGGGCTCATGATATTTTTCCCACTTGTATTTAAACACTGTATCGTCTCGAATTTTAATTTGTATATATCTAGACTTCTGCCGATTGGCGTACGTTATATGTATGTATGAGTGTTTGATCGAAAAGACGGTCGGAAGCATGGACAGTTCGAAATTTCGAGTTCCAAAGGCAGCGGGAAACCGCAACGCATTTGTTCATGCCTAACTAACAATTCTCTTTTTCCTTTTCTTTTCTTTGGTTTCTTCTTTAAATTTTTGTTTCTTAGCATTTATCCATAATATCTTTGCGATTCTTGCTCACTGAACAGTATACGTGTGCTTTTCAGATTTCGAGGCCTACAACGTAACTCATTCCTCGCGTTTTTAGCTACCAAGATTGCTCCACATATACATACTCGTAGCTAACAGGGCAAGTTAAATAAAAGGTTGTAATAAAGAATAGTAAACACGGATAACAAAAGAGTGCCATTGTTCCGTCCTGTATGGGCCTGACCTTTCGCATATGCTTTTTGACCTGAACCACGGCGTTATTAATATAAACCTGTCCGTGTTGCCAGCCTAGTAATTACAACCACCTAACGACGTAATAGTTATGCAAAAAATTTTAATCACATGCAGCAATTTTTAGCTTTTGATGACCTACCTACCCTCGTTACATTCTACCTCTAATATACCATTTTATCATTACACTAGCTTTTATTTGGGGTTTTTTCCGAAATCTATTGCTGCTAAAGAAAGTGACTGTGAGTTGAGTGAAAGAACTATTCTTTGGTTCTTGATATTTAGATCTGATGTAACACGAAGAAAAATTCATTCTAAAAAAGTTGTGAAAAATAACCGCTTAATTTTCTAAAAAATTGTCTTCTTTTTCTAATTATTAGTATTTAGACAAGTTTAAATTAAACTGCCTGCAATTGACAATTGAACCGCATTTTAATCAGTTCAAATTATTGTATTAATTGATTTAAATTGATTACGGTTAATTAACGATTTAATGTAGCGAAAATACAATTTAAATGTTTTAATTTTGCTAAACAATGTAGAAGTTAAACAGTAAATATAAATTCTTATTGGTCTCGTAGCTATTGAGAGCGTGCAAGCCCTTTATAGCCTTAACGTTAGTTTTAAGGCTCCATTACATGAAAGTGTAAAAGTCCACGTGTGTAGTTTCCCCCCAAGGAGCGGACCACGTGTACATAACAAGGTTAGTGTACTTTGAGTCTGGGTTTTTATGTTTTTTTTTTCTAATGTTACCAAAAAACAAATACCGCACGTACCTATTACCGTAGTCTATCACCGACCATCATTTTAAAGTTATAGAGCAGCTAGGTCACAGGTGAGAAATTTCGGAAAGATTAAATTTTTTAACTTGTCTAAAATAGCTTTGCTGTTTCAAAACTTCGTTCATTCGTAAATGTTGTATAATTTTATATTTTTAAGAAATTGCAGAAGAAAGAGTTGATACATATAAACATTATCAGTTTATTCAGTTTATTTTTATTCATTTATTATTAGGTTTCCAGTGGCTTGCACTTTGAAAGCAGAAAATACTGCCTGAATGAAGCATATGTATTTAAAGTCAAATTAAAAAAACAATGCCATTTTTACCGTAAGTTGTACATATATTTGTAACCTAAAATGTAATTATTACCTATCTAGTAAAGAATAAAATCAATTGAGAACACGTAATGGGCGCTTCACTACATGCTGACGGAGGTGAGATCGAACCCAGGCCCTTGGATTGGTGCCTGCAACTAATAAGATTCGAACTACAGAAAATTTAATTCAATAAATTCATCGTGTTATTTAATTTCTTGAGAAAAAGCTTGTTGTTCAAAAAACAGTTTTGAACTGGAGCGTATGACGTCGGTATTTTTTCGATTCATCCATGGAATCCTTTAGTCTCAGGAAAATGTTTTTGAAATGTGAATTTTCGGATCTGACAAACGTATCTCGGCTGCTGCTCGCGTTTTTGTGTAAGCGTTCTTTTCTGATATACATACGTACGAATATTGAGAACCGAACAATATTATTTTTAGTATCTATAGCGGTACCCTTAGGCTTTTTGTGGTAGAGTTGGGTCTGGAAAAGTACTAACGCTATTTTGCATTTCATGTTTCAAACCTAGTTTATTAACAGAATCAAAATACCTTCATATGAGAGACGAATATCTTAGCATTCCATGGATTCACCGTGCGGGTGCCGGGTCCATCGCGTGGCTGAGAGAAAAACTCCGAACAGAGCCCGAGACTTGTGACTCGGGTGTAGGTTTAAGGGTACCCTTAGTGACGCGCGTCAACACTCACCTCCTCTGTTCAAGTTATTTTCCCTGTCTAGTCAAATTCGGAAGGACCCTACTAGAGCAGCTTTGGACACTCGTTCCAATATGGAGCTTATTGCACTTCTAGTAAGGCCAAGGTCTTTTAGCAGGTTGTAGAGAGACTTCGCTGGTATACCCCTCGCACCCACTTCTACCGCGTATAAACTAACCACATAGCCATTTTTGGTTAGTTCATTAGTAAGGTCATAATATTTATTCACTTTGAATACATGGTCTTTAGGGATGTTTGTTTCCCACGGCACTGTAAGCTCAACAAGTACTATACGTTTGATTTGTTTGGAAAAAAGAAATATGTCCGGTCTAGATGTCGTAATAGCTAAGTCTTCCGGCATTTTATAGTGCTTTTCATACGTGTCCATTAATATAGTCCAATCAGGGGCAGAGCCCAGAATTGAATAAGGCTTGCTGGTGGAATTTATACTTGAGCCTGCTTTAACGAAGTTAGTTTGTCTTTTATTCGTCGTCAACCCTTTTTGAGCCCTAGCTACTGAAAGGCTTATAGCTTCACGTATGATTTCTAGTACTCTGTCGTGGCGGCGTGAGTAGAGACCCCTGTCCAGGAGCACCTTGCATCCTACCAATAAGTGCCTTGCAGTGCCCACTGCCTCACCACAGGTATAGCAAGATTTTTCCGAGGCTTTTCCCCATCTTACTAGGTTACTCTGATCTGGGAGAGTCAGTTGAAAGGCATTAAGATAAAATTTCAGTAAGGCAGGAGACCAATCGTACAGCAAGGCGCGCCACTTCAGAGCCAGAGGGATGCAGAACTCGCCTAAGTTTAACCACTCGTTTTGCATTTCTAGGTTCATGGCATGCACTTTGTAGTTGTCGTCCTCATCTTGTTTAAGAAAAGATTTTATTATGTCTTGGTCTTCCTTTTTACGTCTTGCACCCAACCCGGTTCTATTTACCTGAGCCCCTGCCATAAATTGTTTGTAAAATTGAAGCCTAGAGTCAAGTTTTCCGGCACCCTCGTCTTTAGGAAGTGATGCAACTAGTTCGTCCTGGGACTTTACTAGAATGTGCGTTCTGGTAACCCTGAGGTAATATAATAGGAGGATTACTGTAATATAATAGAAGTCAGATATCTTCTTTATTAATAGAGAGAGAGAATGCGTTACCTCATCACGCAGCCCTATATAGGTGTTGTGGGTCTGTCTTCCGATTAATGGTTTTTTGCTTTTTTACCCGACTGCGTCAGAAGGAGGGTAATGTACAAACGTAGTTTTGGTAGGTCTTTCTTTTCCAGGTAGTAAACTATTTTGTCCACACCTGCAGCACCATAAAGTATTTAGAATTTTATATAGATATAGTGATCCTTGTTTTTCTCTTTTCAGTTCATAACTTCTAAGCAGTTGGGTTTTTTGTTTTTATAATTAACGATTACTTTCAGTTCAGGTGCAAAAAACAAAATCGAAACAGATTGTTTTACAAGCTCTTCGAGGTACATATATTATATAAACCTACAACACAAACTACGTCTAACTTTGCGGATTTCTCGGAAAGATGAACGAAGCTACCATCGGACCCCACGCAAGGCTCAAACCTAGGACCATATAATACGGTAATTCAGTATTTATTAGGTACCTACGTACTCGTTACGTTAGTACTTATGAGGTAATTTATCCAGCAGAAGTAGGATAATGAGACAGCCAGTCTGTGCGGCAAATTATCGCCACCATTCTACGCAGAGAGTACTGAAATGGTTTATTAAGTGGGCGATGAGTGGCAGAACTTACGCCCTGATTGGACATTTGTCACATTTTATTTAAGAACCTAAAGACGAGCTTAGTATCTCTACGTGTAGGTAAGAAGGACCTATGAATAAATTATTATGACTATGTTTGAATTTGTAACGATTCCTACCGATGTTGAAGATAGTGACCAGAATCGACCACCCTGACGCACGAGGGCGTAACTTTCCGACGCCGGGCCTAGAATTTGAGTGAAAATTTCATAGAGAAAAAAAGCACTCGGAATTTTTCCGTAATCCGACCCAGAATTCAAACGCAGGACTTCAAGACCGAAGCCACACAGGCTAACCACTAAACCAGCGACGCAGTCTTGTTATTTAAAACTACTATAAACTATTCATATTTGAATAAAATTAGGGTTTAATTGAAAATCTCAGAGGGTTATATTACATATTTTATAATCCGAGTTATTCACAACGCCCGGAGCGGTTATTGTGTTTGGCAAAGTGAATATTTTTCGCGGTACACTTCCACTGGCGTGGGAAAATTGAATTACTAAGATTTTTGTTTTTATTGCGGGAAATTGGCGGGAAATTGAAGATGTTTTAGCGTAATGGTTACTATGGAAATAATGATTCTATTTAAAATACCGGACTGTTAAGTGTTTTTGTCAGTTCTTTTTAAATGTCCTTGGCTGTTTTAGATCCGTATATATGTTTGTATGCACGAGATTTTCCTAAACACTGTACGGATCCGATTTTGATCAGATTTTCTATAAAATAAAAATATAGTAAATGTATATTTTCAGGAAAAATTAAGTATTTACTTTAAGACAGATTTCCTTGAAAAATTATAAAATTGAATATTTGATTAATTCCTGGTCTATTTTAAAGTTAATTGACAATCGTTGTGTTATTTTGGCTGTGAATATTCTTGGTGCGAATTGTTAACAGCGAAGTTACATCAGTCATTCAAAGTTAGATCAATAGTTGTCTGCGGTTAATGGTTATAATTGATTAACTACAGTCTGCGTCTACTACGATGTCTAAGACGAAGTTTCTGGATTATTTTCATTATCCAGTTATTCAAACTAGGCGCCTGTTGAAATAACATGCATATCTATTGTTATTTGAAATATTTTTGAAGGCACGCTTAGATTCTGGTGATATGCTACGGTTGTCGTTAGTAATATTTCTATGTCTGTACGAGCTTAGAAAGTCCAGTGTTTTGAAAAATATAGATAGCAATGGATTTAAAAAGTGGAATTACAATATCCTACGGTAAAATACCCGATTAGAACAGTATTAACACGAGTGACATGCAATGCAATGCAATGCATGTCATCAGAGGAGACTGTAGCCAAGAGGTCAAAGTTTTTAATTCTAACGTAATAGTTCAAGGAGGAGAGCCAACAAGAAACTTAGCTTTTGTGCTATTTTAGAAAATCATTCTTATTCATAATTTACCGTAAATATATATAATTTAAAAAAAATTATCTCTAAAGTTGGATACTCTTCAAGTATGAGAAATTAGAATGAAAACTGAAAGCGAAAATAGAATTGTTTATTCCTACTTTAGTAGTTTCATTTAAAAATTTCTACAAAACACGAAACAAAATAATATAAATAAAATGAACATAAAGAAATGAGGCCGTGCAAATCCATCCAGAATATTAGCCATTGTTAAAATTTTGAAAGCCATTTTTAAAATATTCATTTAAAGGCATTTCTAAAGCTTCTTTTTTTAAACTTCGGGAACTCTCTCTGGGTATCTGCCGGGAATATAATCTGGGTTGTTAGGGTTGTATTCCCATATTAGATATTCGGGTTCGTTCAGGTACAGTGGTGGTATTTCATCACTCGGCTCGGTGTCTACTCCCACCAGTTTCTTGTTTCGGAGTAATAGCTCATCAACCTTGGCTTGAGTTTCTTGAGAAATATCTGAAACATAACAGAAAACTTGAAAATATTTAATGAAAGAAATTCAGTCAAAATAAAATTCCTAAAAAATTTAGACATATAATCTAGATTTTTTTAGGAATTTAAAATGAGTACGCTAACAATATAATTTCAAAGTTTTAAATGTTATTTGTTACAGTCTCACCAGACAGATTTAAGGTATTTGTATTAGAGAGAGAGTATAGAGATAGATTATAGCCTGAAATATCTTAATTTCTATGTCGGTTATTCCACAGAAATCGACAATATATAATAGAGCTCTATAAAAGGACATCTTTATTTGGTAATTAATAATTTTTAAGTTCAAAAAGTTTAATAGGCCGCATGGGTCCAGTAAACTTTTAATTAACAACTCATGAGATCGCTGTTTTATAGAAAACTTTAGGGTTTAAACTTTAGGCTCGTCAAACCATAGGGTTTGACGAGCAACCGCAATTCCAATAAGACTCACAAAAATGAATTAAAAAATGCTGTCGGTATTTTTATAATAATAACTGATTGAACAAATAGACGTCCCACCTGATGGTAAGTGGGAAGCCATCACCTATAAACACAATACTTACCTACCTATAGACAGCAACACAGTCTACAATGTACCGCCTTGTGTCTATTAATTTAAGGAAAATGTTTTAATCCTCATATGCCTCTATAGACTAGTGCAAATGCCTTTAAAAATAAAAAAAAAGTGAGAGAAAATCGCAGTAGGATGAAACCTATTAAAAAGGAGGAGTATGTTATAAAAAAGAAAGGAAAAATAATTTACGGGCAATCTGAGGTCGGGAAAAGGTAGGGGGTGAGGTTTTAGGGGTAAAAAACGGGGTTTCTGGATTTCCGGCATAAGTAAAGGTCCTATGGAAAAGAGTTAAATGGCAAAGTTGTAGGTGATAAAAAGATCTAAAACTTTTGTATTTACACATTTTTCACATAACTGCAAAATTTATGAAAAAAATTCAAAATACCAGTTTTTATTTTTATCTTTTACAAATTAATATTTTTTCATGAAATTGGGTGAAAACTTACCTGTTTACGTCCAAAACATGGTATAATTTATTTGATTTGGAATATTTATTTTTAATTTAGCTATGTAATCATGGCAGTATTTTTCACATATTTTTTTCATTCATTCATTTTCAAACATTATTTTTTTCATTTGTTTGTTGATAAACATTCCACGCTGAGTTTGGCTTTAATATATATGGTTTGTGGGATTTAGAGAGAATGAATGAAAGAAAGGGCGATTGTGGATGGAAATGTTGAAAGATAAAGACCGGGACATGTTCCTGGACCAAATTCAGGACATTTTAAAAAATAGCCAAGGTAAGGAGTACTCTAAACCGAAGACCTTTAAAAAAAGAAGAAACTAAAGAAGTAAGCAAGGACTGTAGTAAGTTGAAGGAGGTAGTCTCCACCTACGCATATGAGAATGAGGCTTGGCGTTATTGAAATGCCCATGCAGTTCGTGTGGTACAGACGAACACAAGACTTATTGCGATTCTATTAGTCGGTTGGCGGCTGCAGCGGAAACCACAAACGGCGTGTGCACCGCGGACGTGTAAATTGCGTCCTAAAACTTGCTGCTGTGCTTTATTTATATCCTTACTAATATTATACGCGCAAGCTTGTATGTATGGACTGTGTATGGATGGATGTTTGTTACTCTTTCACGCAAAAAATGATGAATGGATTTTAATGATACGTAGAGCTTTACGTTTTACGTTCTTTAGTAGGTAAAGTACGAGTATATTCGTATTTTGTCCTTTGAAATCTACATGGATATCGTCTTGCTACGGGGCACTTTGTTTTGGAATTTTGACGGCCTCCGTGGCGCAGTGGTATGCGCGGTTGATTTATAAGACGGAGGTCTCGGGTTCGATTCCCGGCGGGGCAGAATGAGATTTTTCTTAATTTGTCTTGGTCTGGCTGGTGGGAAGCTTTTAGCCGTGGCTAGTTACCACCCTACCGACAAAGACGTACCGCCAAGCGATTAAGCGTTCCGGTACGATGTGTAGAAACCACAAGGGGTGTGGATTTCCATCCTACTCCTAACAAGTTAGTCCGCTTCCATCTTAGATTGCATTATCATTTAACATCAGGTGTGATAGCAGTCAAGGGCCAACTTGTGGTCAGAAAAAAAAAGAATCGGTCTGTCGTAACACTATGGTGCTTCAACTAATTACACGAGGCCGAGGAAGGAAACGCTTTTGCACCCATTTGTTATTTGTATATTTTACCTAACATATATTTTTTTTTTCATTTTATCGAATACTATACTTAACAAATATTGTATTTTTAGTACACGTTTAATTAAACCAGTCAAATAAAAAAATCATTGTCTCAAAAAGCAAAAAAAATTGACCTGGTAGGTAAAAATTTGTATTCGTTATAACGATGATACTTTCCCGAAGGAAATTAGAAGGCGAAGAAATATTTGAAAGCGGATCCGTAAAGGGTATTAGTTACATTGTCAGTAGACTATTTAGCTCGGTAAAAAAGTCAAACAAAAATATTTCAAGAATCCCATTACGGTTTTAGGGCCCGGTAAACATTTCCTCCGAAAGCCGGCTTATAATAAGCCGCAAGATGGGATCATAATCACGGTGTCATTTGAGATTAAGTCTAGTCCAAGACAAGACTCAGCTTAAACGCTACATTATTATTAACATTTCTGAAATGGATTCTAGGATGACAATGAACTTTGTTAGACTGGCATTATTGAATTAGTATTATTCTGTTGGTATTTTAAGTTTCAGTTTAAGCGAATATGGCTTGCCCTGCGGCTTGACCCGCGTAAATCTCGTTGCCAAAACGTTGAACGGGGTTCAGGTGGTATCGAGAAATCCATTCTGAGTGAGCATTTACAACGTGAAGTAAGTGACTATACGACATTATAGGTCGATTGTATTAGAAATCCCTTAATGAATAAGTCATATTTTTAAGAAATATTATTTTGATCCGTCCTACAAATTTTTAGCGTTTGTGTTGTATTTATAAAGGAAAAAGCATTAGACCGCAACGATGATGAATAAATCAACAACACGAAATGGAGAACCGTGAAAATAAATTGAAAAGTTAGGAGCTGCCTCATCATTCCACGAAGTATTCAAACTTTTGATCGATACTAACGCGTGCTACGCAAATCGACTCTCAGCACCCTTCTGTTTTGTTCTAAGGCGCGAATCAAAGTTTTCTCCGCTTCACCGGATAAATTGTTTGCAGCCATGTCTAGTCTAGTCAAACCACGGTTGAGAGATAACAAACCAGCCATCTGAAAGAAATTAACTCAGATTCAAGAAAAGCTATAATCCGAATACGTAAATGACGGGTCTAAAAAGAAACACAGAAATAAATTTACACATAAATGGTCAAGGCAGAGCCGTGGTCACACCCACTGTATAATTTACCATGCCTGAATACCTAAAAAACTTTTCCTGGCATCCATATAATCATAGTAGGCACACATCAGATACGACTGCGGCTCCACCTAGACCATTTTTAAGCCCGTGCAAGTGCATGTTCTGCCTACTAACAGATGTCCATAAGGATTTCTTCCTCCTAGCAACTTGAATACTTGAAAATACCCACATTAGGTGGTAGGCAAAACGCTAGCTGAGAGGACAGTACATAATTTCGCAATTCCAATTAAAAGAAAACGAAGAACCAAAACGGGGTACAGACTACTACGATGCCTAGCGGTCCTATGGTAGTAAGGTGAGGGGGGTAAGGAGGAGAAATAGATGAGAAAGTTCCTGAGCCCACTCCAAAATATATTCAGTAGAAGACCGGCAGACAGTGTCCTGCGATGATCTAGTGTATGCAATTTTACATTACATAGTAAAATACATTTTCCTAAAATATCAACTATATTGAATGTCAATTTTAGATACGATAGGTAAATAAGCACACTAATATAACACTGACCTTTTCCGCCGAAGCCCCAGAGAATCCGCAAGAGTTCACAATTAACGTCTGAGGTTTTTCCTTGCAGCGGACAAACGCTGCGGCAAATATGGTTGCGCATTCCAGTGACATTGGATTCAGGCTAAAATCTTGTGAATAAACAGTTAACTACTTTAATTTGTTTATATTTTTTAAAAGCTAAAACACTGATGTCTTCTCGTAATATTTATGTAAGCTTATTATTACTATTTATTATTATACTTATTTGGCAAAAATAAGCCTGGAGATAGTACTCGCCTGGATAAGCTCTACTACAAACTACTATATTACTATTATGTACTTTTAATTTGAATCACGAACATATCGCCTAAATTTAATCAAGGTTTGTGTTTTTTTTTTATTTAAACGATAGAGAACAGTTCCATCAACGGATATCTTTCAACCCGTATGATTGAGAAAAACCTTGAACTCTTTGTTCATATAAATGTTTGCGATAAAATAGCTTGTAAACAATTATTGTGAAACAATGAACTCAATCACATGTGTCTATAGCAGGGATCATGGAGGCATGTTTCAAATAAATGCTATTTTTGGAACCTTCAAAATTATATGAACGAGTACAAGCATAGGTATAATTGTAATAATTATAATTTTGATTTTTTTTTCCTATTTTACTTACAAAATAAAAAATTGTTGTTACACAGTATAATATAGTGAATTCTCAACTTACCTAACAATTCAATTGGTGCAGCCGGTTTCATCTGCAGTGCATACGCAATTCCTTGCACTCCAATCTCTTTAAATCTATTATTAGCTATCCTAACTATCTTCACATTACTATGCATATGAATGAATCCTCCCAATGCTTTCATACCATAGTCTCCAATTTTACAATGATTAAAGTCCAATTCTTCGATTGACTCTTTTTTGACTAGATTTTGTAGAATTATCTTCACTTTGGAGCAGTCTAAATTGCTTCTGTTAATTCGAAATGTTCTAAGATGATGCAGATTTTCAAGGCCTCGGCACAAAGACTCGCAGTCCCCTAGCGAAAGTTCGAAGTATCTCGTCAAATAGTTATCTTCGAGATTATTCACTCCAAAGATTAGCGATATTTCTTGCAAATTATGAAGTCGAGCTAGCACTAGTTCCAACGGTATGTGGTCGTAAAGTTTAGGAACACTAAACTCGCAAGTATCTTGCACTGCATCACCATATGGTATAGGAGGAGTGGGCTGACGAATCATTTGCAATTGTTTAAGACCCAATTCATATATGTATGGACTCACCTAAAAGTTAAGATTAAAATTAATTTAACTATGATGAACTAACGTTTTTAGAAAAATTATTTTCTAAATAACATATTTACCAGTCTAGCCAATTCAACTGCTTCGTCTTCTAAAAAGACTTCGGGTTTTACGTTTTCCAAATAATCCTGAAGGCATGCAGACAAAAATTTCCCTTTCCAATATTCAACGTTGATTTCCTTTCTTGACGGAAACTTTGAATAAAACGATCGTTTCCAATATTGTTCATCCTGAAATACATTTTAATTAAGTCATTTACTAAGTATTTAGTATTTTCTGAACGCAAAAAGAACCAAAGCAACCGACATTGCTCAACGAGTCGCAATACTAAAAATATATATATACGGTCGAATTGAGAAACTCCTTTTTTTAAAGTCGTTTAAAAAGTCGCAGAACTGGAATGAGCGGGGAATATCGTTCGAAGGGGTGCATCCCATTAGTACCCCATACCGTAGTACTATAGAACTGTTGGGACATTTGGCCTGTCAAATTATATCCCAATAGTTCTATATAGTACTGTAGTATAGTTTTTGCTCTTGACTTTACTTGTAGCATATAAGTTATAAACTTTATATTATTTTAATTGATATTTCATTTTGTTTTAACAAAAAAATGTCCCTTGCGACAAAAGCTAAGTTGTTAAAACCAAGTAGTAGTCGTGTCTAAAAAAATATTATTTTAGAAGTTACAGGGGGGACACATTTTACTACTTTGGAAGTATATTTCACGCAAAGTTTAGAAAAAAATGATATTAGAAACTTCATTATCATTTTTAAAGACATATCCATAAATACCCCACACGTATGGGTTTAATGAAAAAAAAAATTGTGTTCCAGTTCTAAGTACGGGGAACCCCCAAAACTTATTGTTTTTTTTTATTTTTGTATGAAATGTTGTGTGAAGGAATAAATCTATTTAGTAAATTTCAATAGTATGGTTCTTATAGTTTCGGAAAAAGTGGCTGTTGCATACAGACGGACAGAAAGACTTTATAAATCTATAAGGATTCCGTTTTTTTGTCTGTGATTTCATATTATACTTATAAAAACTAGGTAATTTATATTAAACGTACAAACAAGATGTTGATATCGACATTTCTTTAATTTTGTCCCATTAGTTCTATATAAAATAAACTCTAATATGGTGTATCAACAGTTCTATAGAACTAAAATTAGGGGGTACTACTGGGATGCACCCGTTCGAAGAGCCGCGGACGTTGAGGGCTCACGGTGCAATGACGGTTACGCTCCGGATAGCGTAAGTCGACTCCCCACCAGGTGGACTGGCGACATCAAACATGTTGCAGGGAGCTACTGGCCACAAGCGAGTCAAAATCATTGTTTGAAAGTTCCTGAAAAAGGTCTATGTCCAACAGTGGACGTCCATCGATTGTTATAGTCTAAGATCCGAACTAAGATCGACCTTCACTGAACTGATAATAGGATGAAATATATTTCATGACAAATTTAGTATATTAGAAAATATATTGAAAATAGGTTGCCTAAAAAAATCCTGGACAGACTATTTTTTATTATTTTTTTAAAATAATTTTTATACTCTAGTAAACAGTGAGCGTTATTTTGGAGCAACTTATGTCGTGAGTTGTAAAAAAAATAATAAATTCAATTGTCAATATAAATATATATATAAATTTTGATAAATATTTATTGATTTAGCTGATTTTATATGGTGTCATATTATATTTAATATATATGATTTATATTTATTGAATTTATTATTTTTTTACAACTCCGAAATAAGTTGCTTCAAAATAACGCTCACTGTTTACTAGAATATAAAAATTATTTTTTAAAAATAGTAAAAAATAATAAAAAGTAGTCTGTCCAGGATTTTTTTAGGCAACCTATTTTCAATATATTTTCTAATATACTAAATTTGTCATGAAATATATTTCATCCTATTATCAGTTCGGTGAAGGTCGATCTTAGTTCGGATCTTAGACTATTATGATGATGATGATGATGAAAAGAAACTGAATTATGATTTTTAGAATCAAAATAAATACACAAACCTTGATACAAGGTACAGTAAACTTAAGTGGTATGCTCGCAGGATACAGATCCATGAGAATATCTCTATCTTTTTGTAATATCTTTCGCAGCGGGTTGAGTCTATGAAATATCTTGGAAAGCGCTATTGCAGCTAAATAAGTGAGAGGCGCTGGCATTAAGTTTTCATCCCATTCAAAGTCTTCAGCTACAATCTTTCGATCAGCCTCTGCTAAGGAAGCTTTCATAAGAGCCGATGTGCTATAAGCTTCCCGAGTATTTACGGATACTACATATGGAATTTTCATTTTGATGTTTTGAATTTAGTGGACTTTTATGTTTATTTATATCGATAGTTGCTAAAAAATTAATATTTTTATTGAATTAAAGAAAATAGTCACTGTGACAATAAAATCAGTGTGAGATGTCAGATAAATATCAAAAATTTCTATTTTTAGTTCATAATAATTACTATTAGAAACTATTTTGCTATAGAAAATTTTATATTTAATTTCTCAGAATAGATACTGATTTTTCCGTACATATCAAAATAAGATGTTTCAATGTTTTGAACATTCATTAATTGATTACCTTTTTTTCTACTTGAACTGTAGGTATAAAGTGTAAATTATTGTCTGCCTGTCTAGTCAATGGATTAGCAGCAATTCGTTTTGATAATAAAATATGATAGTAACTTATTGGTTACTTGAACTACTAGTAAATAGAGCCGATCGATATATTTACTTTGCTACTAGCAGTACCAGTAGATATATTCGACAAAGCAGGATTTAACACAAAACTGTATTAATAGCATTCGATGTGTGACCATGGATTTAAATTGAAACAAACACATGTTCAACGCGCCGCCATATTTGTGTGAGAATGAATAAGCGATCTTTGTATAGTAAACACACAATCGTGTATTTCCGTCACCGTTCGGGAGCGATCGGATCAAAACAATGCTGCTCGCTTTGCTGGCCACTGAACTGAACTGTTTGGCTTGGGAGACGGGGACCGGCATAATATTATATCAGTGGACGCGCGATCGACGCGACCTATTATTTAAATAATATTTTAATATTAATAAAAAATAAAATGGATCACAACAATAAATCCGGAGCTAAAACTCAAAACACAACGCCATTTGGAAACTACAGTCCGTGGAACTTATTATTCAATTCACGACGACGAACTGAAAGTGAAAACAGCGCAAGTTCGAACTCAAGTACCGAACAAACAAGTAAGTTATACTTATTTTATTACATTTGTTATAGTCATTTTGATTTTACTTAAGTTAAAGTCATGCACGTAAATAGGTAGTGATTACTAATATCAAGTTTTTTTAGGTTGTATTTCCTACGTCCTCTAAGTCGTGGACTTTGGTCTCTACCTACACATATACACGAAGCTTTTAAAACTTATGAGCCATGTGACTTAAGTACCTAGGTACGTTCTTGTAGCGACCTCGTTTTAATACATTTGGCATAAAATTATCGTCAACTTGGGTAACATTGCTTTTCAATGTTCCTTTGACATTATTCGAAAACAGGAAAATATTGGATTTTCTTCATAATGTTAACTTATTAACTTAAAAAAGCTTTTAACTTATTTTATTACCTTAAGATATATGTAAAATATTTAGATAAAATGTTTTAATAATTTTCCTCCTTCAATTCCCTGTTATATTAAAAAAATACCAATGAGTATGATTGTCATCTGCTATCTACTAACTATAAAAAAAATCTTGTACTAAGGTAATTAAAGCAAAACTCTAGACTAATTTATTACTTAAACAGGTTAATTATAGTATTATTTAAACAGGTCTAGTAGCTACAAATACGTCACTAAAAATATTCAAAATGATTTAATTATCTTATATAAGTATACACCTTAGACTTAATAAACTTGATTGGTAGGTGTGTCAATTACGAACAGAACATTATAATATTCATACAACTATGTATTATTAAAATTTCAATATCTGCTTGTGAACTGGCAAAGAACAGATTCTTTGATCATCAAATAAAGTGTGGAGACAGTTACGTTAACAAATTTAAAAAAATACTTATTATTAGAATAAGTTTGTTAGTGGGATTCCACTTCTGAAGTACATACATTCACTGTTATATTATCATTGAATAGGTAATTAAAAGAAAACGTTAATTTAGTTATAATACTCCCTGTAAATAAATAATTAAGTACATTACATTTTGACTGCCATTTCTCTAATTGGATAGGTAGTTATTCAATTTTGAAATGTTATTATCATTTCTATTTAGTTAATTTCAAATACTTATTTGTGATAATGGAATTACCAATTATTGCATATTTTATATTATCCATGCATACTTCATTAAAATACGTAAAGCTGTTTTCAAGAAATTGTTTCAATGTATTCTTGAATGGCTCTCCTCTTGTTCTTAAAATATGTATTAATTTCCCGCTACCTACTGTTTCAGTACTTATTATAGAATAGATACTTACTAAATAAAATGTGTCAAATAGCGATGTGTATCTATTATGTTGGTATTATCTATTTATATTCCACGTGTTAATAAATCAGTGCTCACTTATATTTTGACGATGACAAGTAACCATCAATATGCATTTGATAAAAATAGAGATTCATATTAACTCATTGTACAACGTTTATAATCTATAAAGAAAATTGATATATTATTCAATAAATAAAATTTTATTAATTCCTTTTGGTTAGTTCCTTACTATTTCATTTCGGTAGACGTGACCGACGTCATGTCACTGCGTCTCTATTAAAACAGGAAGACTTTTAGCTACCGTGAGAAAACGTTAGACTGTCAACTTTATTACAATGTAGAAGAACTTAAAATACTTGAAATTCGTAAACCAATTGACGCCCTTGTAACAATTCACGTATGCCAATTTATCTTTGATTAGTAAACATACTGGGTACCTATGCGGAAATCGATTCAAAATGTTATATTATGTATTATTAAATTTTAGCCATTATATTATATACCTATTATCACGATTGAAATAATATCAAAACACGTATCAGGAAGTATTCAATAACAGCTTTCAATATTGTTACGTAGACACATCGTAGACATATTGTAATCAAATAGCAAGAACCCAAATATTACTTGAATTAAAATAATAAAAGGAAAAATGTTGTTTCACTAACAAAATACAGAGCAAAACAAATGTTTGTAAAGCTTGTATGTTTGCTCTGCAAAAAGTAGACATTTTTCGTGTGCTTTTCACTGAAAGATTAAGCTCGGAAAAGGTGAAGAAGATTAAGCTCGGTGAAGCTTATTAAAATGAGTCATAAATGAAATGAATTTCACGGGGGCGAAGTCATATCATGGATGACTGAGATAGGCTTAGAAGTCTCATAGCAATGTTCTTATAAAACAAAAAAAAACAAAAAAATTGATTAGTGTTCCAAAAATTATTGGATAAATAAATAAAGTTGCCTAGCAACTTGCCCACAAATTCGATCGATAAGTTATTCGATACCGCTATAAGAGTTATTTATGACTTAATAGGGAGACTGATACCTGACACAGCGGCGATAATAATTTGGTTAAGTTGAACCCTCCGCCATTGTGATTTAGAGTGTATTTTTGGTTTTTAAAAATAACTAACTTACCTGCTTGCAAGATGACGTGTCGTGACGATTATCACGTCTACAAAAAAGCCACCAAAGACAAACACAGACTGTACTCGTACCTAAGTAATTCTTGTCGGCTCTTTTTAGCAGAATATGTTGTAGAGTAATTCTTACTGGTGGTAGAGAGGGTACTAATCGAAATAAATGATCATATTAATATTTGCAATTATCTTAACAATTTATAGAAAATTCCAAATATATTAACACAAACATAAGTAATAAGATTCTTAGTATTACTATTAGGAATATAAATTTCCTGTTAGTTTGAATTTATTTTGGATTATTTGGGGAAAATAACAAATGTATAGATAGGTAGATAAGAGACTTGAGAATATAAGTAATGTTTTCATAACAGATATATTTAAAGTTTATGTTATTTGTTCTTTACGTTGCAGTAACTTTGTTTTCGTAGTACTCCTGAATTTTGGTCAAACTTATCTATTTATATTTTTTTATTTATCTTTACGTTGTGGTTATTTTTTATTCCTGATTCTTGAATTTTGTTTGGCTATCAAATTAGAATGTATGTTTTTTGTAGTTGACAAAACAAAACTTAATGTCATTTAATTATCAACGATGTAGGTAGTGTATTCTTCAATTTTAAAATATCGTAATGCATTCTAGGTACACAGTTCGGGTCACTTCAAAGGCAGACGAGCAAAAGTAACGAGGAATATCTGTGGATGATGTAAGTTTCCAAATTTAACGAATCACTAATGTAATATCGTAATTGTAACACACATTCCTTAAACATACAATGGATATGGTTTAAAATTGTATGCAGCCTGGACATGGTATTTGTACTAAGGGAATAGAATAACGTAACTATTAAATTATATTACAAATTTAAACTATATTTAATGTAAAAAGTATTATCAAATAAACTTCAGGTACCTTACTTAAAAATATAAATAAGGCACTCAATACTGATTCTTGAGAATTGGGATCCCATCACTCGATATTAATTTTTTGACCGACGAAAAATAACGGAGGAGGTAAAAAAATATACGTGTCAAATTGAGAACAATTCGACACGTATATTTTTTTTTATGTATGACCACGCATAACTTTCTACAGAGTTGTCCGATATTGCTAATTCTTTTATTATTAGAAAGGGCACACTTCCAAGGTGGTCCCATTGTCATTATGTTAGGATCTGATGATGATATTCTGGGAAAATTGAAGGAACTCTTCAAATTGTATAGGCACACTTGCAGCGATTTTGGTTTTTGTGTAAGTATCGGTAGCTTTTTGGCTACAAGTGCCATATAATATGACAGTAAAGATAATACGAGTACGTTACGTGGCGATAAATCACTAAAAAGTAAGAAATAAAGTTTTTTAACAAAAAATAGAACCGCCTCAAAACGCACTAAAAAGTAAAAAATAACTATGTCATTTAGTTGCTTTTATTTATTTAAGCATATCTAGGAGTCGATGCCAGCCAAGGTTTATACTTTAAGGACATTACCTAGACCCCACAAACTGCTTTACTATGTTAAATAAATGTTCCTTAAACTTGCTGGCACCGACTTCATAGATATGCTTAAGTAAATTAAAGCAACTAAATGACACAGTTATTTTTTACTTTTTAGTGCGTTTTGAGTCGGTTCTATTTTTTGTTAAAATTTTTTATTTGGTTTATAAATTCATGTATCAAGTTCCTAATAAAAGCATGAACAAAGATTCCAGTCAACCTTTGCCATTGCATTTAATACTAAAGTTGTTTTTAAAGTTTCGATATTTAAAAACCTGTAGGTGACTTAAATAAAAATATCTAGGTACATTATAAGTACAGTATATAGCTACATTAAAAGTTGTAATCTCGCATAAATTAGAGAGGTTAATAAATAATTATTTAGATATTCAAAATATTTTACTAAGCCTTGAATATAATGTAACCCAAAAATGCAAAATGCAATTGATTCATAAATCAAACGCTGCTATCATTTGTAAGTACCTAAATTAAGAAATAAATGTTTACTTTAAAATGAAGCACTGGAAATAGTTATAGTTTAAAATAAAAAATCATTAAAATAATAGTTTTAAGATATTTTTAATTAATCGAGTAAAATGAATTTAAACGATTTTTACTACTATACAATATAAAGCAAATACGCGATTTTATATGCTGTGTCATAGGTTTTTCTGTAGATGTTTAAAATGATGTCACTGTCTATAAAAAATTGAATCGCTGTACGTTAATCTTGATAGGTATACTAAAAATAAAATTTTAAAAAATATTACCGACTTCATAACACAAGCGGGACCAAGAAAGGAAAAAAATTCGAAGGAGCCGATTCGGTACATAACGTGTCTGTTTCTCTTTCTCCCACGCATACGGCAAAAGAGCCTGTCGCTCCTCCTCTCTCACTCTAACCTGCAAGACGTATCTTCTGTCGGGCGTCCCGAGACGCACTCGTTATTTTTTTATTGTCTTTTACTCTTATTTTTTCACGTTCAGAGAAGAAAAGAATTCATTTCATTAGTTCTCCATAGTCACACTTAAACTAAAAACGGTTTGATTGATTAAGTTTAATTATGTTTGATATTTTTTGATCTAATAAAGATGTAGGTAATAAAAACAAGAGTTTGAAAAATCTAAAACGGTAATTGTGTATATGTATAGTAATTGCCACTTTAGCAATTAAGAGGTACAAAGTCCACCCGGTCATCTAGTTTTAATACCTAGCTACCTACTTAGATATAGACAACTATACTAAAGCCAAATTCGATTGAGAATGCTTGTCAACAAACAAATTAAAAATGAAGGTAGAAATCACTAGTCATTTTACACCTATTTTTTTTAATTAACTAGTTAATCATGAATTCATGACAATAAATTAGATTAGTAAGCTTAAAACTGATTAAAATATTCAATATCTTTTAAATAAGATTTTTTTAAATAACAAAATGTAATTTTAAATTTATTAGGCATAAAATGCTCGGCATTTTCTACCTTCATTTTTAATTTGTTTGTTGACAAGCATTCTCAATCGAGTTTGGCTTTAGTATAGTTCATTCATATTCTTTTGAAGTCATACATACCGAGCATATACAGCAAAGATACGAACGTTTGCATTTTCATAATAGATGTGCCGACTATTGCTTTGGCCAACTAGCCGACAATTCGATTGAAAATAGGCTGACTAATCGGCCAAGTCGTTCGTGTTTTCTTTGTCTGTCTGTCTTTAAAAGTCTCTTAAAGAGCGTCACTTCGCCTTAATACACTTATAGGTACGCAAATCAAATTTAAGTGCGTCTCAGGTCTTCTTATTTTGACAGTTGCTGTAGAAAACTGTCGGCTTAAATTTGATTTGAGCTTGAGTAGTTGGGCACTAGTTCTCGGCTATTCAGATTTTTAACCAACATATTGCATATTGCTCAAACAGTCATTAGAGCATCCAAGATATTGTGTTCACAAATACTAAAAATATACTGAAGCCGACTTGTCGGTGTATTTTGTCCAAAAACTATTTTTTTTTACAAAAATGCAGATGCCTGTATTAAAATTATAACCATTTAACCAAAAGATCCTTGAGACCTTTTTTAGTCGTTATGGATTTTTTTAATCAATTACTAAAAAACGCCCGCGGTTTCACCCGCGTAGTGCTCGTTCCCGTGCGAATTTCGGGATAGAATGTGGCCTATGTATTATTCTGATATTTAAACTATATTATTGTGAATTTTCATCAAAATCTATTTAGTAATTAAGCGTGAAAAAGTAACAAACATCCTTTAATTCATACATTCAAACTTTCGCCCTTAGAGTTTTGGTAAGGATAAGTTAGCTCTATAAGGTAAACGTCCCAATAGTCGTCAGTTTCTGAACTTCGCTACCTTTGCAGCCTTGCCAGATTACTACTAGTCATAGTAGACAAAAACTAATTACATGACAAAAGAGCAAATTTAATTAATTTTTTTAGAAATATAATTTTGGTATTAATTAGTTAATATAATGTAACTAAATATTTAAAAAATTTCAAAATGAGCGATTTGTACCAGTATCCGTCAGGTTTGTCCTAATTATCGTCAAAATGTCCCAGAACTCGTCAATTTTTAAAAAGAATTTCAACTTTATTGACTTAGACATAAAGTTCATTTTATTAATTATTTTTTTAGTTCAATACGTATGATATGATTGTTTTGATATTAGCACTCCAGTTTGAAAATCTGTAGTCATAATGGGAATAGTATGCAGTCGATCTGGTGGTACTTGTTAATGGTAAATTTCCGAGCACCGAGTCTTGCCAATCGATCGAACTATAACCAAATCCTACAGAGATTTTGCAATGTGACGTACTAGTTATGGGACATAATAAGATTGACTGTGAATTGTTATGTTTCATAGAGTTCGATGCTAATTTGTTTGTGAAGCATTTGTTATAGTCATCATTATTTGGTCTAGTTTCCATCCGTTCAGAACGCACGATAAGAAACTGCCCTCCGAAACAAAGTTATTAAACTAAAATTAGCGACCGACTCGAACCTAAATGTTAACATGTGTGACCAAGCGTGGAACACTGCATGTAACAAAAAGATCCAAATGCAGGACACTTGAAGAAAACTTTTAACGCTGCCTCCAAATCCTACAAAAGTACTATTGCCAGGGCAAAGTGCAAGTTCATCAACGAATTGGTTATAATGCCATCTGGATCTCGTGCTTTTTGGTCTCTTTCCAAAGCCATTCAAGGCAACTTCTGCCGTTCTTCTTTTTCATCACTCTGCAAATCAGACGATACACTGGCCCATTCTGCTAAAGAGAAAGCAGAAATTCTTGGTACTCTCCTTGACAATAATTCTACGCTTGTTGATCGGGGAAATGCACGCTTACCATCCTGCGGTGCAATAGCTCTTTGCACAAAGCGCTTTTGTCCCTAGACATCAACAAGGCAAGTGGGCCGGATGGTATCCCAGCGGTTGTGTTAAGAACTTGTGCACCAGAGTAGACTCCAGTCCTGACACGTCTGTTTCGACTTTCCTACTCCTCCAGTACTGTTCCAACTACGTGTAAGACTGCCTTGGTACACCCTGTGTCCAAAAAAGGCAAGGCCTTCGAAGTATAGACCTATTTCTATAAACTCCTTGCTCTCCAAAGTGATGGAACAAATTATCAACGCGCAACTTCTTGGGTACCTAGAAGAACGTCAACTCCTCAGCGATCGTCAATATAGCTTTCGCCATGGCCGATCAGCTGGCGGCCTCCTAGTTTACCTCACTCACCGTTGGGCACAAGCCTTAGAGAGTAAAGGAGAAGCTCTCGCGGCGAGCTTAGATATTGCGAAGGCGTTTGATCGAGTATGGCATAAGGCACTTCTGCCCAAACTACCTTCTTATGGACCCCCGGAGAAGCTATGCGATTGGATCGCCAGTTTTCTAAATGAACGGAGCATTAAAGTCGTAGTCGACGGTTTGTGCTCCCTTCCCAAATCAACTAACACTGGTGTTCCACAAGGTTCAGTGTTGTCGCCCACGTTATTCATACTGCACATAAACGACATGCTTTCCAGCAACAACATGCGTTGCTATACAATGGCCGCGTACAGCTTTCTCCTAAACAGCTGGAGGAGTGTAGGTCCAGACTTGTGTCTGAAATTGAGACTTCCCAGAATCAAGTCTCTGACTCACTTAACTTTGTACAATTAAACCCCTCCAAGACGCAAGTCTGTGCTTTTTTCGCTAAAAAGACAGGGTTGTGTTTGTCACTGCCCTTTCAGAGTAGGTACTCATATTTCGCCTAGTAAATCCATTGGAATCCTTGGTGTCAACATCTCAAATGAAGTCAAATTTCGCGATCATTTGGAAGGGAAAGCTAAGTTAGCTTCTAAAAAACTTGGGGGGCTCAACCGAGCCAAGCGTAACTTTCAGCCTCAACATAAGCTCTTGCCGTATAAAGCCCAAGTACGTCCGCACATGGAGAACTGCTCACATCCAAGGGCCGGAGCACCTTAATACCAACTTCTTCCACTTGATCGCATTCAAAGGCGGGCAGTTCGCTTTGTTGACAATTCCAAACTCACCAGAAAGTTAGAACACCGTAGGGACATTAGCTCTCTATGTGTGTTCTATCGTCTTTATTATGGCGAGTGCTCTGAGGATCTGTTAGAACTTATACTACCCTCTCTCAGCGGAACTTGCGGCGTAGAAACCAGTTTTACCTACACCATCACCAGGATGGCTGGCTATCTACAACCTCTAGATTTTCTAGATCGTTTCTGCTGCGCATATGCAGACACTGGAACCAACTTCCTGTTGCGGTATTTTCTGCCAATTATAACATAGGGGTATTTAAGGGCTGGCAACGCATTAGCAGTACCTTTGGTGTTGCAAATGTACATAGGCGATGGTAATCACTCAACATCAGGTGACCCGCAGGTGAGCTCGTTTGCCCACTTTAACTCTTCAATTCCCATGACCAAGATAATAAAAATAAATAAAATCTCTTTAAATAAAATAGTATAAGTATATTTGGATACAACAAAAAAATATATAAAAAAAATATATACCAACCCCTTTCCTTTTTACAGGGGGGTCACCTACAGGTGACACTGGGCATAGTCAGAAGGCTACGTGTCTGATTTTTATTATTTTTTTAGTAGCAATAAAACGTCAGTTTTTATAGTAATATTTATTTATATGTTAAAAAAATGTTTATTACACACGATTATTACAAAAAAATTGCAATAATTTCTTTGGAAGCTTTATGACACAGCTTACCTCTGGGCTCTTATTTCAAGTCTTTTGGCAAATTACAATTTTCTAAACGGTTTTTACGTACAGTGCCTGTACACCCAACATTCTTCTCTCTCAAATATTTTAGCAAAGGTAAACCAGCAAAAAAATTATCAAAGTACAAGTTGTATGGTTCTAACTCTTGTGGTAATCTTGAATGGAGTTCTAAAATAACAGCAGCTCCTAGACCCAAATCGGACTGCATCTTGAGGCTAGGGCCTTACGCACCCTGATAAAGCTCACAATTTCCTAAATACCTATCCATAGCGAGGAGCTGCTGACCAGAGTTTGTAACCGAATCTTATTGGTTTTCCGTGAATGTGTTGCTTGGTACTATGCCTTCCAAAGTATGGTACTATAGTTTCATCTATAGAAATGTGGGAAGAACCAGCTTTATTGAAATTTGCAGTGAAATTTACGTTCAGTTTTGCGAAATATTCTCGAACTTTGGCAAATTTGTCGTTGGGTGGCAAAGATGTATTGTCGCAAAGATGAAGATATTGCTGAATATCAAAAGATCTTTTTCTAATTACAAATATCAACTATAAATTTTACTATTTCTTCACAATAGAGCAATTCGAAACACTCGACGGCAGTCATCTCCGCCTGAAAGTTAGTAAAAGTTCTTCATCACGGTCTCCTTTACCGCAAAAAGTAAAAGAAGTATTGCTCACATCGCTATATACCTTTTTTTTATAGTACTATCTTTTCTTTTCTTTTTCTTCGGTGCAGGTACGTCGATTTCTTCTCCTACTTCTTCCAGGTCGTATATTTCGACCGATTTTCTCTACTGGGAAGCATGCTACTGGGAAGATAAAGAATATTAGCGTCGTTTTCATCTCCACTATCTTCGTCTGTCACTTTGCCATCATCAGGCTGATATAATATAATGTCTCCTGGATCTTCTCTGGTCTCTAACTCGTCAATAATCTCAGCTAACGTCAACCTGTACTACGAAAACAGGCTCTAAAACAACACCACCACTTATTATCAAAACAACAGTCATTGTTATTACTTGGAATTAATTTAGAGCAATGGGGTATAATATCGCCCAGTGTCACCCACAGGTGCCACGGCACATTTTCAACGTTATAGCAATGATACTATAAGTTATTTTTGTCCTAAAATACATTTATATTATAGCTTATATATTCAGTTATTACATTGAATAAGAAAAAAAACAATACTTACGGTCTGGGCATTTTTATTAAAGTTTATATTGCAAGAAGTCACACAAACTCAGACTGCTCCAATTACGCGCGAATCAACGGAATATATTTGACAAATGACGTATGGTTAGTGTTGCCAGAAAAATAAAAAATAATTGTGTTACCATTGGGCTATGCTGTAATAATAGTAAAATTTAAAAATAACATTTCCGTGTGGTAGAAAAAAAATATTAAACTCCCGTCACCTGTAAGTGATACTGGGAATTGAAGAGTTAATAGCGATGAAAAAAATACACATCTTACGATATGTTTAAACAAAGTAGCATAACGAGCTAGTAAAGCTGATATTTATATATAACACGTTAACTTAAAATCATATTTAACTTCAATTTTAAATTTTAATGTTAAAATAAAAATTAAGGCATTGGAACTATCAAGCGGATATATTATCATCTTCACATTTAAAGCTAAGTTAAAGACACTACCAGGCCGTGCCTAGTGCAACTTTCACCCTTATCCCCACGCAATAAAGCTGAAACTAGAAACGGTGTCAGATTTACGTTCATTTGCTGTGTATGTCCCAGTGGTCGTCAAAATTTTGACGAGTTCTGGTTCAAGTTGGGAATTCAAAGTACGAGTAGACGTCACACGCCCAAAATAAAAATAAAAAGAAATATAACATGGTTTTTTTTATTATTTCGGTGGAAAATTAAATTGACTCTTCTATAAAAGAATTGGATATATCAATAGTTGACAACAAATGTTACAAAAGTTACATCGTATACAAGCAAGGAGAGCTGCGATTCAGTGCCTAAACTTGTAAAAAAATACAAATATTCAAAAACGCAAACTTTCGTTTATTGTTTCTCAAACACCAATAAAGTGCTGATTAAAACTTTGCATACAAATTATCGTATATAATACCACAAATATGTTAGCATAAAAAAATTTTACTTAGTTATTATAGGAAATAAATAACAGGCCTTTTTCCATATTATGACGGCTATTGGGACACTGTCGACTTTACCAGCGTTTACCTTAGATAAGTTAATCGGTAGGTACATTACTCTCAAAATGTTTACTGTTTGTTAGTGCCCTCTTGTACATTTTATGTACCTAGACGTATTACCATTCTTTCAATAGTTCTAGACTTTACTGATAGTTAAAGATCTGAAATCATCACTCGGTCAGGTTGTTTACGTATCGCCCGATTAATTACGGTAATATATACGCACGTGATTCTAGAACTAATTATTACGATTACTACGAATACAAAGTCCACCATGAAGTAGGTACAGTGGAATAATTGTGCAATATATAAATAGATGGTTATTACGAGTGAATATCACGATAATTTACTGAATTATTATTATAAATAACCTCTGCCTTATCTATCAGTTGTGTTATTTTGTATAATAAATAGAACATAGATTTCCACAAAACCTATATATTATAAGAAGAAAAAATATAGAGCAAATTGAAATAATATTTTTTTAACTCTCCAGCAGCCAATAATAATAAATAAGATCATGAAAGACACCTTAAGAAGCTGTCGATGGCTGTGACCGTGAGCCTTGATCCACAAGGGTCGGATACCGAAGGCGGAAATTCTTAAGACGGCGCGTATTGTGAGGAGGTTCCTCACTCTGGAGCCCTGACCGGTTGGTTGGGCCCTTAAAATACCCGCAAGTTGTGGGGCAGATAATTTTTAGAATTAATTACCATTGTTTTTATATATATTTTTAACAATGTTCAAAAAAAAAATGTTGATAAAAATAAATAAATTTAGTTCAAAAATAAAGAAACACATCTATATTTCTACTTATTGTTATTGCTAATCTTTAGCTCAATCTGTTTATATTATACCTTGATAAGTGTTATTTCCTTGTCAATAAACAATATTATTATAAGATTAAACAACCCTTTTGTCACTAAACTAACTCCTCGGTGATCCATAAAACTGCTTTTTCTCAAATATGGCTCAAGGGGTATAAGGCGGTTGCAAAATACATGTTTATTAGCAATAATGGTAGATCAAGAAGGTCAACCACTAGTGACGGAGGTGCAGCCACCGATGCAGCTTGCTGTTTCACGTTATTACCTCAGAATCTATGTGTAAGAAAGAGAGAGGAACACAAGCGGGTGGCCCTCGCCTCTGTGTTGAAACCTTCGGTTGCGTGCGCCCGCGCAGCCGCGCTCGCCTCCACACTGTACTTAGTCAAGATACTTGAAACTATGTTATTGTGTTGTTTGAAAGTGACAGTGGAATTGGGAATAACACGTGCTATGTGAAGTGACCTCTGGATAACAAAACATAACACGAATCGGTTGGTTTCTTTTCTGTTTTGATTAGCACGTTTTGACCAAGTTATATTGTCGCGTTCATTTCAATAGTCACGATTTGTACATCTTTTAGTACAGATGTTGCAAACTGTGTCGAGGTGTAAATCGAAATGCATTATAAACGTATTTACCTCATTGAAAAATTATTTTTAATAATTCTATTTTTCGGTTCTGTTTTATATAAAAATCGATTTATACACACATCATTTATACGGTTCTTTGTCTCGCGTTAAAATCAATTAAATAAACAATTGCTCATTTTTTAAGAATGTAAATAAAATAATATTAAAAACGTATAAGAATATTGAGATTGATTTCTCATTTCTTATAAAATATAAAGTATATGTTAAGAATTCATTTGTACGTAAATAACCTTTATCCTTGTTTGACACCATATATCTATGTACCTATAACTATGTAAATTTATTAGCTACACAAAAGTTAGCTTTAATTACTATTATAGCCATTGTTATCAATATCACGCAAAGCAACTGTTTCCTTTTTACAAACTACAAAATCCTCAATGAAATCAGATATTTATGATAAACCTAGACATAAGTAGACACAGAAAACAAAGTTCGCAACCCTTTGAAGAATCAAGTGTATTACTTTCTTAAAATATATTTTGAAACAAAAGCTCTTTCCTAGTTTAATTTTATGAATATTTTTAAACATTTGACTAAACTATAGGACAAACGATTTCTTCCCCGCGAGAGATAAAAGCCTAAATTTTATTCCAGAGTATAATCTATCTCCAATTCAAATTTCAGCCTAATCCGGTAAATCAAAATAGTTGCGGCGTGAAGGAATAATAAACACACACTCATAAAAACTTTCGCGGTCATAATATTAGTGAGACTAGCTATGCTCCGTGGATTTACTTACATCTATCAGTTTGCGTAGAAATAACACTACACAATAAATAACTGGATAAAAAATATACTCACTTTACCAATCATTGTAGTAATAACCATCCAAAACATTGGGTGGTTTTGTGTTTGGATGGTTATTACTCACTGCTCAATCAAGCAAAATGGGTGCGTGGGAATGTAGGACACAGAAATGTAGTTATAACATGGATTAACACATAGGATACTTTTTATCTCGGTATATCTCACGCGGAGAGTAAAGCAATCGCTTGAACTTACTGATCGTGTCGAAATATAGCACCCAATAGCATTAACTTTTTACTTAGTTGCGAAAGAAATGAAAAATATTGTTTATCGTCCAATTTGTAAAGTAATATGATTATTAATCGAATACTAAAATTAAGTATATTTTGCTTTTTTCGTTTTATGGCTTCTAGCTGTACCGACAAGGTACAGTATACTCCACCAATGTCACGTGGTATGGAAGACACAGTTTCAAAGATTGATAGGTGTAAGCTGGGAATTAAGTGTAATTGAGTATACATTCAGCTTAACTTGACACTATAAACAACAGATTTTTGTATAGGTTAATCACCACCACATAGAACATCATAAAATAGTACTTATATAATTAATAATTATGATTAAATATATTAACAAATTACAATCAAAAATGACACGTCAGTAGATGATATAGTTCAAGTTATCATTTTTGTAATATTATAATGCACACTCACATATTTATTTTCTCTAAGTACTCAACTGAGATGTCCACAAAGACGAAACCCACCACCATATCAACCTAACATTTTACCAAAAGGTATCAATAATAGTATGAATACTGTTTAGTGAGTTAAAAAAAAATATTCAAATTCAAATTCAAAATCATTTATTTCAAGTAGGCCAATTATAAGCCCTTTTGAAACGTCAAATTAGACTATTTGTAGTGACTCTACCACTACACATTATAAGGTATAACCTAGATATAATGTAAAGCTGTTGCATTCATTGATTGCATTTATGAGTACGAAAGGTTATAGGGGTCATCAGTTTCTGTATAAGCACCAGTATAATATAAGTGTCGAATAATAAAAATGTATGTCGGCATCGAAATACATTTATAGCTCCTTTATATGCAAATGTTACGGCAATTCACTTTAAATTATTTTGAATACAATGTAACCCTATTTGTTTACTCACATAAAATATAAAAATTCGAGTGACCCTCTCAGACCTAATACATATTCCAAAACCTCCAGTTGATATAAATAAATTGTCAAACTAAACGTTTCGAAGGGCTTGTAAACTAAGCCTTCTTGAAACAAACGAATTTGAATTTATGAAAACAATGGTATCAAGTAGGTATTTAATTCTAAATAAGGATAATAAACTACATGATAAGTAAGGATAATAAAAGAAATATGAGTAGATAGATAAGATAGATACATAAGCTAAGGCAGCGCACGCCAATACAATATCACTCGATTTTCAAAATCTTCAGTAACGATTGTTAAAATTTAGTCAATTATTTAAAACCTAAATAAAATATATATTTACCAAAATGTTCCTCATCAATTCACTTTGGCTCTTTAATAGAAACCATATAAGCTCGAATGGAGTGTCAGTTTTATGGCGATCACACATACGAGGTGGTAGTTGCTAGTTTTTCAGCATATTACATGATTTACTTTATTTTCGTTTATATTCATGATCACATGAATATTATGTTTACACAATGTTACAAAAAAATTGACTGCATTCCTTGTAAACTAAAATGGAGGTACACTTTCTGTTACGGTTGATTTGTTAACGTTTTCTTACAAAAATTTTAAATGCCACACAATTATTGTAGAAAAACTTTGTTATGTACATTTGAAGTCGACTCACATTAGTTCTGTCATTAGGCGTGACTAATGTTTGCTTGTTTTCTGCGTAGTTATTATCCTCAGTCTTTTTGTTGCAAATTTACAAAAGAAACGAACTCAAAAAATTTTCTTTATCTATCTGACTAGTGTACTTACTAGGTATATGACATAAGCAAACTTCGTATTTCTTAATCTTTATGTTTCTATCTTTCACATAATTTACTTTATGATTACTTCCACTCATCGCTTTATTTATTGATTTATTTATAATCATTTTTAACGAGCATTCTTTTGAAATATGAAATATTAAATTTACACAACAATCATAAACTTCATTAGAGCATTGACTTCAATTACACATAATTGACTTGGCATTGAACTGCAATTTTTGGGAGTTGAAATTCAAAAGAAGTGTGGAAATAATGTAGCTTTAAACAAATCGATTTAAACGTTAAAAATTATCTTTGTAATTTCAAATCCATTCATGTACATATTTAACCTAAAGCACATATAATATTGTTACGACCTAGGGGTCGTGGATTGGAAGAACTACCACACAATAGTGAGATAGATAGGTATACAAGATTCGATGCAGCACGCTGCGACGCTGTCGTTACACGCTTCTAGGCCTGAAGGAACCCATCACGGTGACGATCTACCTCGGCATCTCCACGACCACACACCCCAACCACACTGGGCGACCACTACAGATTCATCGTCCTTACACGCACACTCGTAGGGAACATCCCTACATTCCTTCAACTGTCTTGACTCAACGACATCTCGCTTTGAACTCTCTGAATCTTGTCTTCGTTCTACACAAGAAATAATTTGAATTGTTCCATTCCTCTAACTTATACCTTTTTAAAATTGCATTTACTTTTAATCCAAATGAGGTTTCCAATCATAAACTCTTAAATCTTACGAATTGATCAAGTTACTTCATCTGAATACTTAGATTTCGAAATCAATATTCTTTCCTAACAGACGATAGACGAGTATACACAACGAGACGAACAATAAGTTATTGAGAAGTATTAGGTAATGTCTTTTTTATTTATTTAACTCGTCATCTAATTTTGTGGTTCTGCTCCAAATAACTGCTATGTCGTACAGTACAAATTGTTTTATGAATAGTAACAATATGTTTGGAAATTACTAACTACTCCGTAGCGCATCGTTATGCGCGCTGGATTTGTAAGTCGGAGGTCCTGGGTTCTATTTTTGGCTGGTCGATTGAGCTTTTTATAATTGGTCCAGATCTGTCTGGTGCGAGGCTTAATTACAACCCTATAGAGAAAGACGTACCGCCAAGCGATTAGGCGACCGGTACGATGCTGTAGAATCTGAAAGGGGTGGGCTTTTCATCCTATCAGGTTCATAGTCAAGGGCCAACTTGTAAAAAACCCCTGCTCTCAAAGAGTACGTTAAGGTTTAGATCCTGGTTATAATCATTTACATAAATTTAAACACTAAACATAAAAAGGTTAGCGATCGTTACAGAGTTTAACAAATAACAATATCATTCTAACTAAGCCTGCCAACACTAATCTTGGTAGTTAAAAATCGACGAGCAAGCGTAATTTTTGTATGGTTTCGAAGAGAAACATTTGTTGACGATTTTGTGTCGATTACCGGGGATTTTGTTATTGTTGTCGTATTTGCCGTTGTTTTGCGGAAAATAACAAAATTAATAACTGTTTTCATTCAATATAAAAAGATATAGATACAGCTGAACGTAAAGCCTCCTCCCTTACGGAACAATACAAGAGGAAAAAGTAGACATCTGATTAAAACACCTAGATATAATCGAATCGAATGATAATATAATCGGTAAAACATATTTGTCTATTCTCGGAAAGCAAATGTATTACTTATTTGTTATGATATTACAGCTAATACTTTTATCTTAACCAGCCACGTCTAATCTGCCCTTGAACGATGAGTCAATCGGGCCAACCAAAACAACATGAATATAGGTGCAATATGGAGACACCGATAACGCTAGGATCATGTTTTAATAGCTATATGATACATGTTTACGGTCAAATCATTTTACGTAAAATAAATAAACATTATAATTATGTATTATATTATAACATTATAAGTATAACTTTGTGTGATATAAAATCAGACGTTCAAGTACTCGTACTTAACAGTACCTAATTAAAAATTAAAACTAAATATTATATACTATTGGTACATTAATAAAAAGGTAACTATAAAATTACCTTGGTATTTTGATCATAAATAAGTCATTTTCTGCATTTTTATTTATAACTTATATAAAAATGAGTCGATTTTGTTTAAAATTAATTGTAATTTGAAATGAAATTAATCGTACCTAGTAATATCCTAGTGTGTTGTTTTTTTCTCCAGCTAACAAGTTCAATTGTCGTACACACACTTCTACCCACTCCTTTAGAGGAAAATGGGAATAATGGTCTGAATCTAGTCATATTGAAATAAATTGAATAAAAGCTAAAAATCTTTGATATAAGAGTCTGGATATTAAATGCAGAAATTGTTGCATTTAAATAAAATGTAAAATGTTCTCTTAATGGCAATTACAGATATAGGTACTCGTACATCTATACCTAGTAGCTACTTTGAACAATCACAATGATAGCCAAATGACTGTTCACGTGTGTAAAATAAAAGTACCTAATTGATATACAAATTATACAAAGCATTATCTCATATTATTATTAAACAGATGACAAAATACTAATTTTATCTTACAAACACATAAACATTACAGGGTGCCAAATTGATAACGACCAAAAGTGACAAATTAATTATTTATCGTTATGGATCAAGTGAAGAGTTGGGCATTATTTGTAATGCCAATACCATACTTTTAATGTTATCCAACCGATCCTATTTCAAAATATATAAGCTCTAGGTTAGTATAGGCGGTTCTATTTATACAAGATCTATATTTTTTTCTACTAAGCAAGCGAAAAGTAGGCGAGAATGTATAAATAGACCCAAAGGTGGTGATCTGACTCAAAATGTTTCGGAATTTAAGAGACTTAAACTTAAATAACTATCTGTTATCATAATCAGCATCAGCTTACTTCAATAATTCTGTATAGTGAGTCCTCTGTCATTATAAGGAGGAGATTTGGAACTAACATCGACCGTGATGATTCAATGCGGGCGGGAAGGCTTAGGGTGATACTTAATGTTTTAGACCGTAACCTTACTCCACATTGTTGTTATTAATGACGGGGACTGCTCCCAGGTATGGGGGTTTAACACCACCGACGTTCTAATCTACGTGAAGCTAACATAATTTAAATAGATTAAGACATTATTCATAATATCCAGGGTTGTTCCATAGCACCCTGTTATTACTACTAACTACTAATTAAAGATATTAAAAGCCAACAAGTGCTTTCATAGATTAACGTCTGATAATTTTAAATATTTAATTGCACTTGATCACCTTCATAGATATAACAGGGTGACGATATAGTCATAATTTATCTCACTTAGTGTTGCAATTTAGCTTAAAATAAAATTCCAGTAATCACATTTTGCTTGTATAAATTACACAGACCAGTGCTCGTACGGTTTCATTATACAAAACGTTGTCTGATTATATTAATTCAAGCATATAAATACTTAATTAGCTGATTTCGTGCATATTTTCTATGACTTAACAGCAACTTTATCGTCATCATCGTGATCATTTTCAGCTTATTAACAGTCCATTACAGAGCTAGACCTTCATCCTAATGGGAGAGGATATGGTGTATAGATCCATCGCAGTGTTGCTATGCGAGTTGTCTGACATGTGCTGACAATGTTTGATTCTTTAAGGATCGTTATCAGATCTTGATGATAATGACCGGAGCCGATGGCTTAACGCACTCGTCTCCAAACTTTGAACTTTTAGAAGAAAGAAAATTCAGTATCATGACCTGACTCACACAAGACTCGTGCCCAGGATCTCATGATTCGAAACCACACAGACTAACCACTGGCTTGACCATCAAAATGAGCATAGGTTTTCTTCACCCGATCTTGTTAGGGTTCGAGTGGAGCCATGCTCCTTGCTGGGGCCAGGCGTGGATGAACTTTTCTCCTTTGATATTTTCTTCCAGCTCTTTCGGCGTTGAAACTTTATCCAATAAAAACAAATACAATATTACAGATTGGTTTGGTTATTGATATAGTATTTCTTTCTTTACAGATGGCGCTCTTAAACGTTTGCAAATCGAAAACAAAATACCTTGAGCTGGCTGCGAATGGGTGTTAGATTGTAGACAATATGAACATTTGGTCAACAGGGGAGAAGGTGTACCGGACATGATGGAGCAAGCGTTCCTGCCAACCTGGTTCCTAGTTGCGTGGCTGGGAACCTGCCTATTATTCAGTCCATTCGCGATATTCTTCGTGCTGTGCCTTCCCCATTTCCCCCTTCTAGTCCTAAGAAGGCTCTGTTATATACCATTCGAGTATATTTGACCAAGCCTTAACGTCGTTATGAAATAATTTCTTTTTGTACGAATTACGTGTATATAGTGTATAAATAATTGTAAGTTTAATATTAAATGAATAAAGCTTCAAGTAACATCAAAATGTGTTTCTTTATTTCGCAAAACGAATTTTGTGTAAGACAATATTAAATTATTCTATAAGAAAAATTCAGATGTGTTTGAATTGAAATGTTCACTATAATTTAATAAACTAGCAGTCGGCCGCGACTTCGTCCGCGTGAAAACTACTTGCTCTTCTAATTTTCTATGACAGACTTTCATACAAATTTTCTTACCTATTGCTCTCTCTGTCTGCTTCTGACCACACTGGATTCACTTAATGTTTCCGGCAAGGCGTATCTAAGATGGCGACTGCAGTTTGTTTGGATGGCAACAACGGTTTGTTTGTCAGTGTCATTAGAAATTAACGAAATTCTCCTTAATCCGAATTTTACGGATATATGTTGTTGACTCGAAATCAATATTTTTTTATGTTTTGTTATTCATCTAAGGTTTCGATCGAGTCTACCGTACCCCTTGACGAAATTATTAATATAGATACATTTTTTTAAATAGAAACACGAACTCTGTTAACAACATGCTTACTGTACAGAATTCGTGTATACACTTGTAGAGTATATGCTCTACAAATTAATTTTATAGGTTATAGTCAGCTATGACTGTCTCGTTCTTGACTCCCTGATATCCTGGGTCCGAATCCTGAATAAGATATGGAATATATCTGAGTGTTTCTTTGTTGTAAGAATTTTTCAGTATTTCAGTAAAATTTCTAGTCCAGAATTGGTGGTCTTACAATCTCGTACTTTGGAGAGCACGTCAAGCCGTTGGTCGCGGTTTTATAGTAATATCTTCTCTCCTACAAGGAGAACGGTCTGGCCCTTTAGTAGGCCGTTAATAGACTGACAATGATGATGATATAGTCAGTTATAGCTAGTGCAGCTTAAACATAAACCTTACAATTACGTTTGTTCAATCAATTGTATAAAAAGAAACATAAAATTACCTCAAAGGTTGAAATCCATTTAGGTTTATTGGATAAAGGAAAAGTCGAGCCTTTTCCAAATTCACGAGATGAATAGGCTGTCTATACAATTTTACTTCTTTTATACACAATATCATACACCAAGGCAGGTTGAGGTTGTTCGAATAAATAATATTAAGATTTCGATATAGGGTTACGTTGTACCTATTCAATATACGCACGGGTAACTTTTTTCAATTTACATTGATCAAAGAAAAGTATGTAGAACATTAAATATATTAGGTAGGCTATATCTATAAAAAAAAAACGAATTTCGAATTTTTGTCTTAGATTTAGGCTTGACGCATCCTAGCGCAGGTTGGTAATGCTTACAACAGACAACCTATACCTGTGTAAGATTTTTATTTCTTCATCATCATCATTATCAGCCTATTAACGGCCCACTACAGGGCCAGGCCTCCCTCCTTATATGGAGCGTAGACCCACCACGCAGCTCCAATGCGGGTTGGCGGGCTTAGGGTGATAATGTTTCATTTACTAACAGGACCAACGAGGCAGTCAGCGTTTTTTTTAATTGGAGCCAATTAATTTTAAAATGTTAATTTAGTCTAATAAATGGATCGAATCCATATGGAAAAATTAGTTACGTAGTTGCGTTTGCTTAAGATAGCATCTTTTCCCCCTCGTCAAATATTACTTGCCGGTAATTGCTTTATTTCCGGCCAAAGCACTAACCATTAAACACACAACATAATTATTTCGTATAATGCTAGTGTAGATAACAGTCATAACATATAGAAATAAGTAGCTAGGCATATAGGCACAGTATACGCCCCACTTTTGCAGGAAACAGCAATATAATATGTACCTTACTTTATATTGTTCCTACCTAATGTTACTTTATAGAATAGAGTAAACTCAAAAGTGGAATCATTCAATGGGCTTTGAACTTTACTTACTGGAATCTTCTTGACCTATAATAGGCTGAGGTCACGGTCTAATATATCTTGGGAATCATTTTATTTATTTAAAAGAACGCTAACAATATAAATATTTAACATTGTTATTAAATAATAGGTAGATTACAACTTCTGATATTTATATCAATCATAAGCGCTTATGTCAATCACACAATACAAATGTCAAGTAGAAAGTTAACTCTACTTATCTTAAATTACAAAAAAACTTACTTCTAGGTACTAAAAACATTACACAAAAAGTAAATATAAATTAAATACTAAAAATTATTAATTAAGAATTACAATTGAAATTAAATTAAATTGAATTGAGTTATTAGGACATGATGAAGATATTATTTAACCTTTAACTATGGACGCGCGGTCTCACAGACCGCTCTCGTTTCTGAAAATTGTATTTATCCTACTTCCCTCCACTCCCCGCTCTTGTGACGTTTAGTAGCTTCGACTTTAGTGGCGAAACGACTGCGAAGAGGAGAGGTTGCGTCGCTGGCTGGAATTTGGGTGAGAAATTTTGTTTTAAATTTCGCCTGCGGTCTGTGAGACCGCGAGTCCATGTTTTCAATACAAAAATTTATTGACTGCGATTAAATTTTTTATAGGTTATAAGCAACAAAAATGTCAAAAAACATAAAACCGTGTATTGCTGAAAACTGACGTATGTTGGAATCGTGAAAAAAAATAAGAGGGAACTTCCAAAAGAACTCCAGCCTCAAAAGTGCCGAGAGATTGGTTCCACGTTATTTGGATTTACCAGACTAGACTCTGTGTTCGTATGTCCCAAAGTTCATCACAGCAACACGATAGATGACAGCACCAATGGGAGGAGTAGGCAAGACTGACAAGAAATGTTCTATATTTAGTAGTAGCCGTAGAACAAGAAGGTGGCCTATGATCATTTTCTATAGGATACTAGGACTTGTGGGGAGTGAACGCTCACATTCTACATAATCAGCATTAGCGCAAAGCAATAGAAATAAGGGATTTATCTTAAGAAATTAGCAAGATCCTTGGTTGTACCACATATGCAAAGACGTATAATCATCTCAAATTTACCAAAGGAATTGCATATGACATTGAAGCGCGTTTTAGGAGCAGACCTGCCTACTTTAGAAATCGAGTGTTCAAAACGAAAGACCTGCGAAAATCTGTCCACCTAAACTAAAGAGGAAGACTAACTACACTTGTGTTGGCTGTAAACAAGCTTTATGCCTTCAGTGTTCTAAGCCTTTGTGCAACGACTGTCAATAATTTTACTGATATTGGACCTTTGTCAGAATTTTTGTGTTCCAAGTTTAGAAGTTGATTTTTCGGTTTTTATGTTTGGTATAGTTTATACTTACAAATTAATCTGTTTTTTTTTTCAAGAAGTTGTTTTTTTTTAAGTAGTAGTCTTTAATTTGATCTGAGGTAATTTAAGACTGAAAAATGCCCTAAATGTGATAATAAATAATTATTAAAAAAATAAATGAATATAAGCTAAATACATATTATAATATTTTAATTTGATAATTTTTAGGTACGTTAAAAATAAAAAAGTCAATTAATATGGCAGTTTTCTTAAAAATATTACTTGAAGTTATAGCGGTCCGTGAGACCTCGCGTCCATGGTAGTGTTACAATATATTGATGTCCATAGTTAAAGGTTAATAAAAATATTGATTGGAAGTTCAAAATGATCTTTTACCTTCTTTTTAAAGTTATTAAAAGAATTGTGGAAGATATCGATACCCGTAAGAATCATGTTGCACTATAGTTGTAAACATACTTTGACGGCCTCCGAGGCACTCAGTGATATGCACGGTGGATTTACATAACGAATTAGGTTTGATTACGGGCAAGGCCGATTGAGATTTTCAAAATTTAACAAAATTGACTGATGCAAGGCTTCGGTCGAGGGTAGTTACCACCCTGCCCACAGACGTACCACCAAACGATTTAGCATTCGTCGCATAGAAACCTATTTCTAACAAGATAGCCCGCTTTCATCTAAAACTGTATCGACACGTCGTCCGTCGTCGTTAAATAATATCAGTCAAGATTTAATTTCTCATTGAATAAAATAAAACTTTATTTACGTAATAATGTAAGAGCTATAGAGGACATCCTCTAGGCAACAGGGTAAATGGAGATAAAATTAATATAAGGATTATTACGTTTATCATCCAAATACCTACCATAATTATTATTTTCTAATATTATCACCAACTGGATATAAAGATTACGAGCACACGACAATTTTATCGATCTAATAAAATAATTTAAACGATGGAGATTCTCAATTCGGTCGTTCTTTTTATAAATATCCGTATCTGCTTACGTCACTCCTACAGACACCTTTATCATAAAGATTATATTGGTAGAATGTAAAATGTATAACGTGTAAGATATTATATTAGCAGGTATCTATTTAAAGATATGCTTATATCTTTATCTGTTAATTCTTTTAATCAAGTTGGTTTGCCCCTCAAATGGCTTTACGATAGGACTGATAGCTGAATTGTTCTAGATTATAGACACGAGATATTATGACTATTCATTTACACGTATATCGATATAATTTATTGGACCGTGATAAAAAGAAATTGCTTGGCGTAGGCGACTTTGTCCACGTATCTAGTTGTTCTCATAATGACTTCTTTAGACGAAATATGATAGATAAAAGACATGGAAGATATTATTCAAATGGAATTCAAATGGAATGGTACAGAGAAAACTTATATTAACAATTATTTCAATTTACAGACTTAATAGATGTTTAATCATAGTAATCTATATGTCGGAGAGATACACATGTGCTCGGAAGATTAAGGATCGGTGTCGTTGGCCGGTGATGACATATGTGTGTCAACATAGTAATGTTACTGAATATTATGTATTCGACGACCTCCGTGGCGCAGTGGTGTGCGCGGTGGATTTATAAGACGTAGGTCCTGGGTTCGATTCCCAGCGGGGGAGATTGAGATTTTTCTTAATTTCTCTTGGTCTGGCTGGTGGGAGGCTTTGTCCGTGGCTAGTTACCACCCTACCGACAAAGACGTACTGCCAAGCGATTTGGCGTTCCGATACGATGTCGTGTAGAAACCGATAGGGGTGTGGATTTCATCCTATTCCTAAGAAGTTATTCTCGCTTCCATCTTTGATTGCATCATCACTTAACATCAGGTGTGATAGCAGTCAAGGGCCAACTTGTAGTCGATAAGAAAAATGTGTGATGATATGAAAATGAATGTGCAGATAGTCTGGGCAGGGAAAACTACAGGAGCAGTGATGGTGAGCGTTGAGATCATAAAGGATCCTTAAACCTGCACCCAAGTCTTAAGCCTTGGACTCTGTTCGAGTCTTCCTGCTACGCAATAGGCATCCTGGTACAGATAGCCCACAGACAGGCTCCTCTCTGAGAAAAAAATATATTCTGTTCTGCTTTTGCTTGTAAGGGTTAATTCAGACATTTATTCTATCAAAGCGAATCGAAACGACGTGTCATCAGTTTTGCCGATAACAAATTCATCCTTACTTTAGTGATCAAAATTACAAAGTTTTATTATACAAAAATTGAAGCGTCTACGCTTGTCGCTCCATTTACGAATTACTCATATTCGATTAATACAACTTTGTACCTTAATGGTTTGAAAATGATATGAATTTCCTATTGGCATAAATCAAGGTGCGATGCTTCTTTTCGGTCCAAGTTTAAGTTAAGCTTAAAGGAATTGAAATTTTTATTTTCGTACTTTTATGCACAAAGCATTGAGGCAGACGTAATACCCCGTACCAACGAAATGTAAAATGAAGATAAGGCAAAGAAAACAAAATAACGATTAGATATAATACTTTACTTAATAATTGATAGCTTATTAATTCAAAGGCACGCGTCACCTTATATTTTCGTAATTTGTATACTTGGAACATTTCACTTGAAGATTTTTGTCAGATTATGGCATTATTGGGGAAAACAATTGAATTACCATTATCTTCATAAATCCTTCAACGATTATGTTGATAAACGGTTTTATGACAATAGGATAATGAAATTACTTTTCACAGTAACTTCGTCACGGTTGATAATCTTGCAATAATAATTATGAATATATCCAAAATAAATATTCATCAAAATACTTGCACATTATATTTAATAGTGTTAACCAATAGTTTAATCAATAATCAATGATCATTTATTATTTGGTGATACAGGGTATTTACAATGGTCTTAAATAACTAGTTCTAAGTCTACTTGCCTGCATGCCCAATGGGTGTGATATACCCATTGGGCAATTATAAGTTTCTAACATTTCCATAAACATTCATTTAAAATTAAAATAAGCACAAAAAATATACATTCAATAATAAGATTAAATTAAATTAGTAAAAGTATTCATTTATGTCATATAATGTATCGTCCGTAAGAAATTTATGTAAAGCATTTTTAAATTTTATAAGGTTATTTTCCTGTCTGATTAGCTTTGGTAACTTATTATACACCTGTATTGCCATTATACAGATAATCTTATTCAGAAAAGCCGTATGGTACAGGCGGCACCTGAACTTTTTCCCTGCAGCGTAGGATAAAATTTTGAAAAATAAACGTAATATAAAAATTGCATAGCCGGCGGGATTCGAACCTACGTCGCTTTAGCTACCGCGGCCAGAGTGTCCTACCGCTGGACCACGGATCCAGTAACGCTGCAGTTGCTGTGCTGTTTCTTGATACTTATTACGTTTGTTTTAAAAAAGGATAGTTGACTGACTTACATATCAAAGGTCAGCCAAAACTATCTATTGAAGTTAGCAAACTAAAATATGTATGACTTAGAGACTAACTTAGATTCATGATCAATAATACAAGGGAATATGAAAGAGATATCCACAAGAGTAATAATTGTGTTCTTTGAAGTCAGAAGGTTTGTTTACGCGGAGAAGGTCGTAGTCATCTACCTAGTTGTAAATAAAATAAAAATGCATTATTAAAGTAACAATTGTACTTATTCAGTTTTATTCGTGTTTTGCTGGCATTTAGTATGCAGAAGAATGCGAATGTATTCATTTATACCATTTATGTCTATACGCTTCAAAAGCTGAAAGCAAATTAATGCGTATTTACGAGTACGCATCTGCATTGGAAACCCTAGTTTTGTGTTACAAACGCTGAATAGAGTTTAATATAAAAGCAATTAGTGTCTTAATCGGCGTAAGCCATCGTTTGACGATTAAGTTTATAATTTATGCATATTCGCGTAAGATCGTGGACATTATAAAAAGCATACAGTAAAGTAGCTTAGCTAGCGAATTATAGTATTATCATCCGGCTGGAAATTTCAGTAGCGCGCTGTAATTTAATTTCACGGGCTTAATATTCTCTTTACATAACTTTTCAACGCACATTGTGAGTTGGGACCGTCATAGAAATTAATTTGGAAATTGAAAATTCCATGTATGTATAGTTTGGTATGTAGAAACTTGACGTTTGAGTCTCAAATTAGAATAGCCTGACCAGTGCACTTCATAAACGCACGAAGCAGTAGCTACCCTGAGCGATTTTTTTACTTCTACGAGTACTTACTCCTTTTTGACCGACGAATAAAAACGGAGGAGGTTCTCAATATGACACGTATATTTTTTTTATTTCATAAGTATGTCCACGCATAACTTTTTACAGAGTTTTCCGATTTTGATAATTCTTTTTTTATTAGAAAGGGCACACTTCCAAGATGGTTGCATTGCCATCATGTTATTAGATATCTTGGGAAAACACCGACTTCATAGATATGCTTAAGTAAATGCAACTAAATGACACAGTTATTTTTTACTTTTTAGTGCGTTTTGAGTCGGTTCTATTTTTTGTTAAAAAAATTTATTTATTGTATGTACTTATTTTCCTCCTGTTTATGAGGAAACCGGGACCTTTCCCTGGCATTGGCTATCGCCAAAGAATTCCCAACTAGCTACATGATGCATATCGTTTACTCATAATAACCTTTTATCATAACAATTATAATCTCTCTCGTAGACCGATGGGAGATTAATACGAGCGACTACTTTAAATGCTCTCGCAGGTACAGGGAGTAACATTATAAATGACACGTATAAACTTACGCTTTTCCTTTTTTGGCCACATAAACTTCATCCAACCATTTTAAGTCAAAAATTCACCCTTTCTTAAGAACTGAAAGAAGCTGAAAATTTCTTTCAAGTGTCAAATTTTTTACATTTTCTTTATAATGGTGCCCTTAACGTTCATGTATATTCAGTTTCTAGGAAATTTATGCTAGGGTGAATTTTTGACTCTAAGTGGTTGGTATAAATTAAAGCGGGGCAGGTAACTCTACTCTTATTGTAACTCTATCGGGGACTAAAATATATTTGTACTTAAATGTGAATGTTCCTTGTAAGTCATTGTATTTTTAAATCACATTAAGGTACGCGTCTTAATTAATACTTATCATTAAAACAATTAGGTTATCTTTTTGACCGCATTTGTTTAAATTTCTTTACAAAGATACTTAGATATTATCAGAAATATTTTGATTAAGTATTTATTTATGTCGTTATAGACATGTAGAAGACATATACAAGTATAAGTTTTTGTTGTTTCTTGATTGAAAAATTTGTAAATAGACTTTTTAGTGTCAAGGTTGAAAGCTGTTTAAACTTGAATAAATGAAACAAAAACAATCCTTCGCCGGACCACGTCTAATGTTTATATTTAACGGAGTCTGGGGATGTCTGGTCAGGCATACTCTGAGGACTCGACCACACATCCCATACAATTTCCCAAAACTACGAGGGTATTAACTCCATAGTTGCCCATCGTAATTATCAATGGTATAGTATCATTGTTCTTACCCATGCTCTTACATGAGCTGGCAGTATTACAGTTTTTATAAAATGACGAAAGTCTGGTTATTCCGTGCGCTTGATCTAGAAAGTTTAAATCTAGTTTGTGTTCCAATTTGATATTTATTCTTAACCTTTATTACGTAACAAATCTATTAATAACATTCAAGGTGTTATCGATACGTCTATCTTTCGTATTGGTATACATATAATAGATAGATGTATCTAAAACAGCTTGAAAACTTCGAGAACCTCTTGACCGAGTTTTATCAAATCTTATTACATGTAGGTAGGCACAGGTAGGTATATATAGCTTATCGTTAATAAGTTACAATCGTGACAAGTATGAATCTAGTAATCGGTTCAGACTGTTGATAAAATAAATACAAAATACTATATGTGCCTCGCGGTTTCACACGTGTAGATGACATTCCAGTGGGAATATCGACAATACGGCATAACTCAAACCTTATCACCCCAAGCCCGATACCCCACAGTGGAATAATGAAACTAAACTTTTCAAATTTGCTGTAACGGCAAAGTCTAGCTTCTGCAGTTGAAATTGGATAGTTGAAAATTTAGCCTTTTTTATTTTTTATACTGTATAGGTTAGTACTTGGCTTGGATCACGCCTGATCATACTAGTTGGCATTCTTGGGTTCTTACAATGTCCACTTATTCTGGGCGCGGACAAAGACAAATATGAAAAAATAAACAGGTTTTAGTAGGAAACAAATGCAAAATTGAACAGGTTGTCATTGGAATTTAGACTCATTAGTCAGGTACTCTATTATAATTAAACAATAGCCATTACTTACTAATATAATTAAGACATTCGTCGTAACTTTAAATTATGTAGAGTAAATATTTGTGACAGAGTTCATAGAGATATTTATACTAGATATTTATAATGATCGTTAATTTTGCAAACTTCAATATAGGTATGTGTATAGTGTTACAATAAGGAAAACTTCACTAAAAATAGCCTCATCTTTAATCTATAGTGATTAAGAGAAAACTATTTTCTTTTCAAGTATTAAATTGATAGTGGAGCCATCTGCCATAACACATTGTAAATTCTAATTGAGGTTTGCAGCAGCGAGCGTTAGCGTTTGTATCGCCTACAATTTTCCACTAGTGTGCAGTGTTTAAGCTTAATTTGGATTGTAGTTTTGTAATTTTTAACTAGATGGCGCTATCATTCCTACATTTATTTTCTTTTACACGTACTTGTATTTAACTTATTTTAATTATTGAAGTTCTATTATCTGAAATTTCTTAACATGAAAGTTCCAAATATTCAAGCTGATAGACATAATATCAATATTTTTCCAAATTCATTTCATTTAAATTATTTTGAACCGGGACTTGTACCTCATTAATGCCTAACCTAACCTCGGCTCCAATGGGGTAGAACATAAAACATTCATTAGTAGCATTCATAAGTAGCAAGGGCTTTTTCTTATAAAGCTCGCCCAAGGAAGTGTTAACGTCATGCTAAGGTATTTCTGCCTCCAAACAACATTGCTGTTCCTGCCTATCTTGAATGCAGGGCGGCCCTTTTGTATGACGTACGCCTTACATATTTTGCGAAGTAATCTTCGATAATTCTTTATAGACGATGGTTTTCCACTTATCATCGGTTTAGCAATCTGCTTGCACTAACTTTTAGCATAAAAAACATAATCTATTAAATAAACTTATGGAGTTACATTGACTTAGACCTCGTTCCCACATGTGGGTGTCGGGTAAGGATTTTAATCGGATGTTCTAGTGGCAGTGCATATTACATGATTTCTTGGTGGCGCCGACAGAAACCGATATTGTGAAATCATCCGATTAAAATCCGAGCCCAACAACCGACAAGTGGTAACAAGCTCTTGTATGGTTTGTATTCTAGCCAGTGCTGAGTCAGTGACATTTTGTCTCTACATTTCGCTCAGTCTGTGGAATTTCGCATTCAAGTGAGAGTATACTTACGCGTTCCTATTGTATGATAGTACTGCTATATAGGTACATGTATGTTGTGACTGTGTATAGGCCTAAAATGAGTCATACTACTAAGGTCGTTACTCGTTACCGTAGAAACTTTCTTAGAATGTCTTTTTGTTTCATTCATGTTGTTAGTTAATTATATTGCTCTTTACCTTATTTGCACATTTAACTTTATAGGTGCTTAATGCCTACTTAGCTATTAAATAGGTTTGATGAATGAAACGAGTGCACTAACTCGGAATATGTCGTAGGGTAAGGTTACGTAAAGTAAATAAAGGATAAACTAATGTCCTGTTAGGTGTTTTATTTACAATTGAACTAACTGAGAATTAATATTATATGAAAGTAATTAGGTAAACCTGGGTACATAATCTAATATATAAAATTTCCCTGTCACAATATTAGTTACCTTACTCCTCCGAAACGGCTTTACCGATTTTGTACCAAATTTTGTATGCGTATTCAGCAGGTCTGAGAATCGGCTACTATCTAATTTTCACCAAAATTTTTTTTTAAATTTTTAATGCAAAACAACGTTTGCCGGGTCAGCTAGTTAAGTATAAAATCACTAAGTTTTAAGAGATATTATATAGATAATTAATAGGCTTATTATATTATAAGTAAGAACTAGGAACAGGATTGGCAACTGTAAGTACCTAGTTATTAAAACTTACTTTGATTACGCCCCTAAACCGATAAACTAGGTTAATCAACATTATTAATGTAAAACAACTATATGAAAATGAAATAAATTGACCAAACAAGAAAACAACTAAGCAATGAATTTGAAAAAACTACTCATAAAATATATATAGCTTGAAAGTAGATCACAAGGCGTGATAGTAAGAGAATTGAATTGATAACACAAAAACGCACACCTGCGTAAATGGGCACACATAAGCTTAACTAAAAGCTTATCACCAAAGTGGGGCAAAGCTCCAACTTGCATTCGCTCGCAAGGACATACCCACTTAGATACGGAAATAGATTTACAAGAAGAGGCGTTTGAAGATGATATACATATTTATGTATATCATAATGTTATAAAAATGTAAATTATATAACACGCGCTTAATTTACACATACAATTTAAATTTAAATTTTAAAATATAAATTACAATTAGGATACTGTTAATGTAAACATTTATGTATACTTTAAAATGTAACATAAAATATAGAATAAATTTTGGGCATACAATAAAATAATAGAGCTAAATTTTTATAGCTCACATAAATATGAGCTTATATTTTTTTTATAAAATTTGGGCAGCGTAGTGGGCTTAAACTTCATATCCTCTTCCTGATGAGGAAGAGGATATGAGATAAGGATATTCCTGGGCTTTTATTAGGTCGTTAATGATGATAATGACGACTATCGAAATAAAAAGTTCTAAAAAATGAGTATCTTACAAGAAGTTCGAGGTTTAATGAGAATAGTACAGTAGGAAATGATTAATACTCAAACAACTGTAATAAACATATAACCCATGACGTTATTGTTATACAAAAAGAAAAAAAACAACCAGATCCGGAGTGAAATATAAATAAGTCATTGGGGGAATATCGCACGGAAAGTAATTCCTAGAACACAAAGGAAAGCTAAACAATCGCTTCCAGCGGCATTCAGTTCGTTGGTGGCGACCGTTGTGCGCAGGCGCAGACCGCAGCCAACAGAGACCGACACTCGGCCAGCACCTCGCGCGCAACATGGCGGCCCAACGGTGTTTGCCCGTGAGTTACTATCTAAACTTCATTAGCTTGCCATGAGAGATTTCTTATATAACTTTTAATGACCATCCGAGCATAAGATGCTTAAACGGTCTAATCAAGTTCAATATAAAAAATAGTAGAGTAAAAAATAGTTACCTGTATGCATGTTTAGTATTGTTGTTGTTTTAAGTTAATATTAAGTTAAGTTTGACAATGATACATCTAAACTCATGCCATAGAAATTTCCCTATTAGTTATATAATTTTTGATGACCTCTTACGCTTGATCTTTGTCAAGTTCATCTCGTGTTTAGTTGTTCGTTTTATGCATTTTGTTTACGTTGTTGTTTTTAGAGCTCGTTATTTCCTTTATTAAGTTCAGATGAAATTTTTTTACCGTATCATTTCTTAGATAATTTTTAATGACCACATGAACTAAGGAACAAGTTAATCTAGTGTTTTTAATTCTTAGTTCTATATATTTTAGTAGCATTGTTGTTTTTAGAACTAATTTTATATTTAATTTGTGAAGTTAAGTTTGATACTGATACAGCATAAGATTCACAAAAACACATCTGAACCTTATTACCATACCAAGAGAGATTTTCTACATAATTTTTAATGAGCATTCAAGCACAAAAAGAGAGATTTCCTACATAAGTTTTACAGTGAGACATGTAAATCCCAATAACATAGAGAGATAATTTCCTAATTTCTTATATAATTTTTAATGACCTCTCGAGTTTTACGAGGTCAAGTTCATCTAATGTTGTAACTGGTACTTGTACCTATGCTTGTATAGTTGTGTTGTGGCTTTTAACCGACAAAAAACGGAGGAGTTTCTCAATTACCACGCGTAACTTTTTATAGAATTTTCTCATTCATAATGACCTCTTGCAATGCACTTGACTTGGCTAGTAAAATAAGCTCTGAAATCAAAATTTTAGATGCAACTTTGCATTTTGAATATATTAAAGATTGTAATTATTGTTGTATTAAAGAAATTAGGACAATGTGCAAAGCTCGCAAACAATTATAGAAAAAAAATTAAAAAACATATTTTCGCAATTATGCGAAAGTGAACAGAATTAGACGAAAAGTTCCAAATAAAGTAATTCCATTCTTACATAATTTTAAAAGGCCTTCAATGAAGGACCAGACTGGACTTCCATTGGATTTCAATTAAGTCAAATTCATTACATATTTTTTTTATCTACTTATTTCATAAATGTATTGTTGTACTAATGTAATTTTGTAATTTTAAATCCAACAATAAGAATAAAATATAAAATTATTTTCGATACTTGTAACCCCATTTCTTATCATCTTTATTAATAAAATCTTGCATTGCACTTGAACTGAGTCAAGTTCATCAAGTACGTATGTTCATCAATAGTTGGTTATATAAACGTGTATGTTTAGGTCTGTTGTTAGCTTCTTCAACTCAAGATTAACAACGAAAATCAAAACCATATACAACTTATTTACTATATCGATTTTGAAGACCTCGTTTCAGCAAATTAATCAAGTTGTTTTTATCAATACAGAGGAGCGATAAAAGACCAGTATAAATCAGAAATTACTTACACGTAAAACCAAGAAAAACCGAGTACAAATAAGTACACGACAAACTATTCTCCAAGCATAATAATTAATTATTATGTCAATAATGAATATGTGTTAAGCGTAGAAGAATGTAAAGTCATGTCTAGACTTAAGACAACCAAGTAATTCGAAAATGCAGCACTGCTTTACTGCAAGAAATTTTTTGACAAACTTTCAATCCCCTCAATGTTTTCATAAATTTAAAGTTAAATCTCAATTTGCTTAATAATCCTTTAATATCAACTTTTATTCGTAGTTTACTGCACACAGTTTACTTTGACAAAATAAAATTAAAACCTACGTACTTATTTCTGGCCAAGAATGTACAAACAGTATGCAATAACTTCAATGTTTTAAGTACTTACGAGATTTTCCTTCTCTTTGTTTTAACATTAAAACCTAAAAGTTCGTTAGGTAAAATTGCAATTTGAATAACTACTTTATTTATGACATAACCTATGAGATAAGATCACTCATCCTCTAGATATCCTTCAAAGAATGCTTACTTACTTTAACCATACCTAATTATGTTTCTTATTATGACTTATAAATCTATTTCTTCTTGTAATGGGTGGATATAAAAGTCCTCAGTACAAGTAAAAAAATCATTCTACCCCTGTCTTCTGCGCTCGTCCAAAACTTCCCAGTTGTTGCAGCGGTCTGGTAAATTTTTATGTCTTAGGTCACTTACAATTAAACTCGGAGCTTAATCCAATCTTAAGCCAAGTTTAACAGACGACACTAAAATCCAAGAAATAGTAGACCAGTCTGATCTGTGAGGATAGATTGTTACTTCCTACCCCGTTTTGCGTTGGATGTTCAAAATAGAAATTGAACTAACTTATATAATATCTTATTTATGATAACTCAAAATAGAATAATCCTAATTACTAATAATTTATTATACAAGATAGGAAACAAAACCAAACCAAAACAAAACCAATTACTAATTAAAGCTTTCATAAGTTAGATATACCGAGACAGAGAGGGCATTTTGTAGTGCCTATTACCTATATTATGTAGTTAAGCCCTAAGTACAACGTAAGATTTCATCACATAAGTGACCGTTGCATCTGGTCATCGAACTGCGCCTAGGTATAGTCTGAATGCACAATGATGCACATACTACGCGAAGTAATGTTAAAACATAGTTTTGTGTAGGTAGAGACTCTTTGGTTCTAATTAAGTTAAAAATAATGTTTATTCTTGGAGTAGGTACTTAGGTATAACTACTAAATCCATCTCACTATATTTCAATTTCTTGGCAGCTTTAAGGTATTTTGTGTGTATAGTTATACTCTAACTTAATCGTCGTTGGTTAGTTTTGAGTAGGCATCGGATCATGAGGTCCTGCATTCGAATTCCAATATAAAATATCGAGCCTTCTTTCTTCCAAGAAGTTTTCAGTAAAACTCAGACTGGATTTGAGAAGTTTTTGATGTTACATATTCTGAAGTGAGTATCTACCTATGAGTGAGTAGATGCTATTGGTTGGGATTAAACCTACATTTCGGATTTTAATAAACCTTGAACCTCTTAAACCTGGATTAGTCAAAAGAGTACCTATTTAAACAAAATCTATTATGTCAGCTATTAACAGATTATATCAACACTTTAACACACATTAATTAAACGAATTCGAGTAAAAAATTACCTAATGTATACCAAATGAGGCCTATTATCGTGGTACTTCAAATAAATTGATCTAATTATTTATTACACACGAACTTTTTGCTAATGGTCTAAGACACTGTGACGGCCAGACCTTCGTCATTTTCAAAGGCTGAATGTTTGACATATTATACAATAATCAGGTATATGCCTAATAACTTTGACCAGGGCGTCTTGGGGAGCTCTTAACAAAGATCAAATCCAAGTATTATTTATGACATTTTCCTCGCAATGATATGAGCAATCTTATTCCAAAACTCACGCTGTATTATCCTACAGAAAACATAAAAGATTATGCTATGAACTTACTGCGATATTGCGAGTTTAGACTGCTACAGGGAAACAATAATCCTAAAATTGATTTCAATTCTGTGCTGTGCTGTTCTGTGCCCTATGGACTAGTACATCTTTACAGGCTGTCAAACTTTTAACTTTTCTAAAATAACGAAGGTCTGGGCATTTCAAGCTCTTGCTCTATAACTTAATAGGATATCATTTACAAGTTAATTTGACCTCGATGAGCCTGTTCCATTTCTTAGGCCTTGCTTTGTGCGTGGGCGAGACCAGACGAATGTTGGCATTGTAAACTGCACGCGCCGATTTCCGGATTGAAACCGGACAATGACTGGCGTCACAGTATAGAAATGAGAAATATATACCCTTTGTTTTAACAAGGTTTCGGGTAAATATATTATGTTGATGGTTCCCATAAGATACGATTTGTACAACACTACTAGCGAACCTTGACGTCCCTCAAATTTAATTGTTTTTTTTTTGGGTGATAGGTACTACATATTTAAATATTCTACATATTTCGTGAACTTATAACATAATTTAAGGAAAGAAAAATTTTAACGAGTTTCAGCTATAGCTTAAAACAATTCAGTTATAACTTAAAACAAGCTAAGAGCGTTTATTCTCAAAAAAGACGAAGTAACTTAATTCCCAATATAAATCGGATCTGTAACATTTGAGAAAATCGCGGTATAAAGTGTGTTTTTAATGAAAATGAATACAATATGTCACTATAAAAATCATGCCCACGTCGAATATAAATTTCTTCGTGACGTTTTTTCTGGTATCTTCAAATACTGATAGAAGAAGTTACAAGTCAAAATACGTTAAAAAAAAGAGCCACCGCTCTGTCATTTATTGTAAAAAATAAAGGTTAAACGTTTTACATTACAAAGTAGATCATAATTGTTGACTTCTGTAATTGAGCTCAGTATTTATAAGGTAGGTATGTGTGAGAACATTCTTTGTGGTGACGCAGTTAAGAGGAAAAGTTTGAACTCAATAAGATTGAGCAATAGTATGACAGAGCGCGTAACATGCTCAACTCATAATGTGTTATAAATCAGATTATACAAATTTAAATACGGCTTAATGAGTGAATACACATTTATATAATCACTTTACCGAATTCTAAATGTTAAAGTTAAGATAGAGCTAAAATCGTAGGCGCAGGCGTGTTACTTTGCATTATAATTTAGTTATCGATTGATAAGAAATAAAGGCTACAATTTGTCTTTATACTGCACTTATATATTATACACATATCTGGTAGTAAAATTCGGGTGAAGCTTTATTTTGGATTTCGGTTATAGCTCAAGCTTAGTATATTAAATTTTGTTATAACTCGAGCTTCCTTTATTTATTAAGTACTAGAGGACGCCCGCGGTTTCACCCGCGTAGTTCTCGTTCCCGTGGGAATTTCGGTGTAAAATGTAGCCTATGTGTTATTCTGATGTATAAGCTATATTGTGGTAAAGTTTCATTCAAATCCATTCAGTAGTTTTTACGTGAAAGAGTAACAAACATCCATACATCCATACATCCATACATCCATACAAACTTTCGCCTTTATATTATTAAGTATTTGAAATTCTCACTATACATTCTTATTATCTACTTATATTTACATGCTTAAAGCCTCCTAATTTCTTAAAGGATTGACGCGGTTGCCGTATGGCTCTTTCACGTATCTACCCATAGTCACTGCTGGTCCGTGAGCAAAAGAAGTATATAGAATCTTTCCTAATCTATAAACGCAACTGACAAATGTTTGCTCAAATTCCTTACAGTCTATAGTGTAGGGAAGCCATTGCATTGCACAGTCCCCTAAATCAGATGAGATAGCAGCCAAGTCGTTAATTTGTCAATGAATAAAAATAATGTAATTTGCATTTATTTATGTCAAACAAGTAAAAAGTAAACATTCTATCTAGTTAGGCTAGCTGGATAGAATGTTAAGAAGATTATAGTACTGTATGATAGAATATTAGATATTGCGATTGCGCAAACAGTTGCGCAGAGCTCGGCAATGACCCGCGACGACTACTACTCGTATGTTTATATTAAAATTATTCATAATCTCACGGACAATTGCGGACACTTCTTAAACCATGACGTTAATTTAACTTTACGTCGATTCTGAGAACTTAAAAGTAACCAACGAATTAGTTATATGTGTTGCCTGTCCAGGAAAATAAAAAAACCTTGATTGAGGGCGCCATATTGACTTTTTAGCAGTCTGTGCATATTATGTTAAATGGAAGTAATTAGTTCCTGTTTTATCCGCAACATGGCAAGGTTTTTAAATTTTTGGTCTGACTAAAATTTTTTAATCTAATTATTATAATATTTCCTGTATGTTTTACGCGTTATCGGGTGCGTATGATTCGATGGAGATCGCCGTTGATAAAGGGACTATAAATTCGTCTTTTGAGAAGCCCGATTCTCATCAGGCGCGACTTTACACTTGCAAAATGCGTATGCAGCTTTTGAATTCTATTATCCTATTTATACGACCTGTGTAAATGATATTCTATAAAGGATATAATAATATTACATATTACATGTCAACAGTCTTATAGCGAAAAGCTTTGACCAACATCTTAAAAAGCTTTCGCTTAGTTGTTTGATCAAGGATCGGATACAGAAGGCAGTAATTTCCTCACTCTGGAGCCCTGACCACCGGTTGCTTGGACCCCCAGGCCCCGCAGTAGGCGGACTGGATTTTTTATAAATTTTTATTAGTGTTTTTTTATTTATAACTTTATAAACATTGTTAGAAATTCAAAAAATAATTGTAAATAAATAAATGAGGGAAAACATTACATGCTATAATATGTACATAATATATCTTCGTAAAATTAGATATATAAAACCTTTCAATTGAATGGTAAATATGCCAAATTGGTATTGCGGATTTTTGTGGACCTTTGATTTAGGTTTAAAAACGTAGCGATCACGCAGACTTAATAACATTTTTTTTTTGCATTTATTATCTAGTAAAGATTAAAAACCAAAACGATTTCTTACTTTTGTTGTATACATATTTCAATTGAAAAATGCAATAGAACCTTATTGCAATTTATATTCTGAAAAAACCCACGGCTTATAATTATTAATATATTGTTATTGCTATCTATAATTACATCAGCTGCAGTGCAAACTAATATTCCGGGTCTAAGGCAATATAATATATATGTTTAGAACTAAGTACATATGAAGTGGACACGGCCATGCACTCGTTTTGTTCCCTCCCTTCACTTGAAGTACACATACTCACAAAATATATCAGAAATTACCAACCTGCATAGTTTTTATATAATATCAACTATCAAGCAATATAAACTAGTCCAAATATATTAATAATAATGCCATGTGCAAGCTTTTAACGTATTAACATTACTGATATCTTTTAATTTTGATTGGGTAATAAAAACTTTACACCAGTAACGTATTTTATATTCAATATTTTATTGAAAACGATGCATTAAGAAAATATAATGTAATATTTTCAAAACAGGAAGTTATGACATTTTTTTTACTAAACATTAGAAGTCAGTCAAGTTAATTAATACTGGTTAGCTATTAGTTTAGTCACGTCAGGGTCAGGGCTTGCCAAAACTATCCATTGCCATCACCATGAACTGAATGTCGGAAAGTTCCAAATTCTGTGAAAAAAGTAATCGGAAAGGTTCTAATTCCAAATTCAATTCTGAAAATTCTTCTATGTCGTTATGTTGGCATTGTTGTTTCCTATTACTAGACGCAGAGGTTGAGTATTTTCTCTTTTGTTAGCTCTTCACCACATTTTTAACAATTTTTTTTATCAACTACAAGTTGGCCTTGTCGTTTTGTTGTGACTGCTATCACACCTGATGTTAAGTGATGATGCAATCTAAGATGGAAGCGGGCTAATTTGTTTGGAGTAGGATGAAATCCACACCCCTTTCGGTTTCTACACGACAAATCGCTTGGCTGTACGTCTTTGTCGGTAGGGTGGTAACTAGCTACGGCGAAAGCTTCCCGCCAGCCAGACCAAGACAAATTAAGAAAAATCTCAATCTGCCCCGAATCGAACCCAGGACCTCCGTCTTATAAATCCACCGCGCAGACCACTGCGCCACGGAGGCCGTCAAATTTTCCATTTTGTTAGTTCATCCTAAATGTATTTTGCGATACATTATATTCAATGGCGTAAGTAGGTATAACACAACAGCAACTTACTTTACGGACAAATTCTTTCAAACTAGAACACAAAAATAGAAATATAAAAAGGTATTTACAAGAAATATATGCCACCATAAGGAAAGTGCCCAACATACTTGTGTTATTTCTTGATAACAAGGCCTTTGTTCCAAATAAGCTCGTCACGTCTGAATCGGTTGTTAAAACAGCGTATTAAAGTTGTTTCTATCTTTTAAGGGCCGTCATCAGAAGGACCTAAAAGATCTAGACTGAATATTTAAACATTGATTTAGTGCAAATACTTTTAGAAATATTATTTAGATACATATTTGTCCCCTCATTGACCTCTATATATATTTGGCATTGGATAGAAAAGGGACTATTAAACCACACTAATATCATGCATTATAACTGTAGGCAAAAACTGTAGGTATAGTTTCAACGTCAATAAGATTGACAGCAAAAGTAAGTAAGCACTAAAGCGCTAAGGTTAAACAATTAACTAATCAAAGGCCATCGGTCGCGCGGACAATGCATTGTATGACGATGAAAATAAAGCAAAAATGTTATTTCTTTAGTTTAATATTACCAAGGTTACCATTCGCCAACACGTTAATCAATTTATATTGAAAGGGGTTTAATAAACAATACCTGAACAGGATAAAATAAATTAGTATTACATTTAAAATTAAATGATATTAGTTTAATAAATGGATTTATATTACCTAACTGAGTTAGTAGATATGATTTCATAGTTTCCAAATGGTAGTTCTGCAATATTTCTAAAGCGAAGGATTTAATAGTGGCTTTGCTTCTCCGATATTTGGTAATATACCTACTATGTGAGATTGAGTTACTTGTAAAAGGAGTAAAAATTATTATTTAAGCAAAACTTTAACAACTTCGTTATTTTACAACTTTTTTGTATAAACTTTGCAATTACTTTTGTAACATGTTAAAAACTCTACTCTTTTTGACGATACAAATATTAAGGGGTTGTACAAAGTAGACCTAACTGAATATCCAACCTAGAAATATATATCTTCCTTTAGAAATTTTAGTATTAAGTACTCAATCCATTGTATTCTCGATAAATGGAAATCGGAAGAACGAAGATGTGCCCGGAATACGTAAATAGGGCATCTATTATAGATTACTCACTAGTATACAAACCCATCTTTATCCTTGGGTGCTATGGGTAATTGCTGCGAGTCCCGCGGTCGAATCCTGCAGGTCCCGCGGTCGAGGGTATTCCCTAGTTACTGCCAAATCAAGTATTTTGAAGGGGCATATTGTAACCTTCTTTAATCGATAAAACTAATCCGAAGTATTCACACATTCATCCTTCAAACTGAGAACTTCTCAAACACAGTTAATATTGAAGAGAGAAAAAAACACAAGAGAAACCTTTCTTGTGTAATTATGATCTACAATATTAGGTACAGTTTTCACGTTTTTTTATTCATTACAATCTTGCCTGACGGTAAATGATGATGCAATCGAAGATGGAAGCGGTCAAACTTTCTAGGAGTAGAATAATATCTACACCCTTCAGTACCTACACGACATCGCGTCTCGGAACGCTAAATCGCTTGGCGGTACGTCTCGGTCGGTAGGGTGGTATCTAGCCAAGGTCCCTTCCACCAGCAAGAGGCGAATTAATTCAGAAAATCTCAATCGAATCTGCCAGGAATCGAACCCAGGACCACCGTATTATAAATCTATCGCTCATTCTACGGAGGCCGTCACCACTGCGCTACGTAATTGCAAAAACACATATTTTTTATCAACACATGCCGCGCTTTGCAAAAATTTAAAATCTTTACACATTGTTTTAGTTTCTTTAAAATTACGTCAAATCCAAAATGAAAAGTTTGAATTTATTTTACTTGACTACATGCCTCGTTATCCAAGGCCTTCAATAGGTAAACAGGCCCTGCTTATATAACTATATTTATAATTTTATTAGTTCACTGGCAATTGCTGCTGAATTTGTGTGCGTAAATAAAATATTCCCAAAGCGATCATTGTCCAATTAGCTTCGCTTCTTGCTATGAATAGGTTTGGCCCAACTTAGGCCGCGTGACAAATCGAACTGTTTCTGTTGAAAGGTAATCAACAACAACTGTAATCCAAACGTAATTTAGCACCATTACTTATTTATAATCATATAATGTTTTATTGTAGTAATGTTTAATTACGCATTGTATAAGCTCATTAAAATCTAATTAAACATATTACTCTTAAACCTACAAATTGATGGTATACCATCTCCTATAAACAGAGCTAACTTACTTCGGAGGGCTAACTGAACAGGAGGAAGGGAACACGTCCTACAAAGTGCAATCCTGTCTCCATCATAGGCGCACGTGTTTGGTCTTATGTTCCTGTTCCTACACAGACAACCCCTTATAATATAATACCCTTTAGACCGGAAAATAGCAATAAAAATTGGCAATAGAAATAAGCATAACGTCTGTATTTTCCCGCACGAGCTATGTCACCAAAAGCTACTACGTACTACTAACTCAACTACTACTAACAATTATGTTTTCAGTGATACTACTATAATGTTATATTGACAGTAAAGTATTTTTAGATAATACATAATTACCCAAGAGGTATTACGTATTACAAAGCTATTTAAATTTCTCTACATCTGACTAATAAATGTACCTTTTATTTAATCACATAGATTTAATATGCAGGTCGGCACTTCTTGTAGCATTCAAGGCGAACGATAATTGCTCTCTTAAGTCTTTACATCGACACTTAACACATAAACTAGTTTCCTTAAGGTACCAGAGGAAATCATAAATTAATAAAAATTACTCCATAGCAGTAAACACGTGCATATTATATTAATGTGTTGGTATTTTAATAGCTTAGGGTTTCATCTATTTCATCTCACGTTGCCTCCTTTAGTGAGACCATCATCGTCATAAAGGAGGCCTCGATAGGGGAGGGGGGAGGGGGAGAGAGAGAGTAAACGGCTAATACTCACCCGCTCGTAGAATAAGAACGAGTGGTAAGAGACGCAGATACGCACACATCCTGCCACCCCTATAGACTCCTTGAATACACTGACGAGCACGTCGGGACGTAAAAGTGCCACAGTTGTCCCAATCAGGACGTACTCGGCTCCGCTGGGTTTAGTGGGTTTTCTGGCTTCTCTTCAGCGAGCCCCACATACCCTGACGTAGACTATGCGTAAATGCATTTACGCCGACCGGGGTGCGTAAATGCATTTTCCAGCCAGCAAAAGACATTCAGAGTTAAGAAAGGCTTAAATTTCATAGCGGTATAAATTTATTTTACAATTAACCAACTGACAATCCGTTGTGTATTTTGCTCTAATATAAGTGCCAGGAGCTTAGGTTAACATACTGACTGCAATAATTGCTAATAAATAATAATAATTATTGGTTCTAGAATGATCATAATCCGCTATGTATGTATTAATTGGTCTATAAAATATAATTGCGTATACCGGATACAAGAGGAATGTCATTTTTTACTCTGTATCAATATTAGTATCTATTTGCAAAATAATAAGCCATCAAGCTGTTTGAAAAATAAAACTTTATAAAAAATAAATAAAAATTTATAAAAAATAAAGTGAAAACTTATAAACTTAATAGTACGCACTTATGAACGCATACAATTTTTATTTTCTTATAAAATAATGCCAAAGCGCAGCTTCCACTGTAAGTATGTCGATTCTTGAAAAACTTTCAGTATAGAAGCCGATATAAAACGGTTGCAAAATTGTCTAATGCCATTGTCGTATTAGACTGACAGTAGAACTGAAGGTGAGATGATTAACGAGATATTCGTACGATGCATTTTTTTTTAAGAATCGACATACAGATCTCATGGAAAGCAGATCTAACTCTATACTTAAATAGTTAATACCAAGTGAATACTCCCTAAATCTATCATAACGTATAATGTTCGGCATGAATCCTTGTTTTTACTTTTTCCTTTTACAAACCTAAACCAATCAGAATGTATAATTTGGACATTAAGATCTTTAAATATTGTCGAGCTTTAGGATTATTTAATTTAATTCTGGACCGACACAGTAGCGTTTACATACAAATACGAGTACCTACAAACCCTTTAACGCAGTAACTGTAGTCGATACGGCCCTGGAGGTTTTCGATACATCCTTACAAGAGTACTATGCCCAGCAATGGAGTCCATGATTGATGGTGGTGACGATACTCAGATAATTTGTTTTTTTTTTTTTTAATCAATACGTTTTTTTACGTTTCAGGTGCTCTGCGTGATTCTTGCCATTGCGTCAACTGAACCTGTTCCTGGGAGAATTCCCAAGGTGTACAACGCTTTAATCACTTCGAACCAGAACTTGGAGCCGAGTAAAGCTTACCCCGTGTACCAGCCAGTGCTACACAGTGCCTTCCCGTTCCCATATCAACCTGTATTTTATGGAGATGTGCCTCTAACAAATGTATGTACTTTAGCGATTTTACTTTTTATTTAATTAAAAATATATTTAAATATTATAATAAAAGGGAAAAAACTACATTTGATTCAGCCCTTTATTTATAAAAATTGTAGTTTTAATTAATTACTAAAATATACATGATATTTATTCTGTGTGTGTAAATGTTGCTGTTTTTTTAATAAGTAGTAGTAGTAGTAGTAGTAGTAATACGGGTCTTCCACCTAGTACAGGGGCCCTTGCTATTTGACTTAATTAGTTAGTGAATAAAGATTTTTTTAATTTTTTTTTCATTTTATAATCGTTAAATCATAATTGGTTTTTCAAACCCAAAAAAATTTTACCAATACTTAGTTCCAGTTTTTAAATATCTCGTCTGTATGTATTCCAGGGCCTCATACCAGTACCAGCGGCAGCAAGTCCAAAGGACTCAGGAGCGGGTACAAATGCAAAAGAAGCACCACCATCAACAACTGTAGCCCCAGCGGAGTCGGAACCATCTGAAAACCCTTCCCCGGCAGAACCCGAGCCGAGTGCAGCCCCAGAAGGCGACAAACCTAAAGTACCATCACCCCCTGAACCACCGAGAACAGAATCTCCGATTCCGCTAAACGAATTCGGTCTTCCCCCACAAATTGTACCTCTCGGAGGGGGCCACTTCAGCCCAGCTTATCAATATACGCCGTTCGCTTTCCCATACTCATACCCTGGACTACGTTTCTATGACCCTTACAATCCTTTCGGCTTCAATCCATATGCTGGATTGCCACTTTACCAACCGCTGACTAATATCTTAGGAGCTGGTGCGCCAGTTCCAGCTCTCAAAGCAGAAGCTCCTGCTGCTTCTCCTCCAACAGGTCAATCATCACAGACTCCGCCTCCTGAACCGAGCGATCTTAACCTCCTGAATTATTCCTCTAAAGACCCTGCGATTCCTAATGTGCCACCACCACCTCTCCCGCAAGGAGGTCTAAAAGCAGACGCGGAGTAAAATATATATTTAAAATAAGATATCTATCATATCAGATATTATTATAATTTATCATACTATAAACCTAATTAATATTAAAAAATGTTATTTTATGAGTCAAAAAATGTATAATTATTGAATATTTTTCAATTTTCATCTTGTATTCCATTCAATTTTTTTTATTGTTTTTCGAATTTCATATTGCGAATTTCGTGGAATTTTCACAACTTCATCACTTGTATTGTAGGTTGTATCTTACAAACAACTCAAGCTATTATAAGAAAACCAGTCTGCTATTTAGACTTAAAATTAAAATATTGTGTTAATTTGAGCTTTACTATTAGTTATAAATTATATGTGCTCATTATTGTTGTAAAAATTGATTATTTACAAAAATTAATCATTACGGTGTCAATGTATAGCAAAGTTCCTTGTATTGAAATCAAAAATCCCCGTGTAGTGGCAAGTATTTTATGAAACAAAATTTTGTCTCTTTACACATAGCTACTCTTTAAGAAAATAAACTAGGTACATAATTAAAATATGTTTTGAAATTATTTCATGTTCATTAAAACACGCCTTCCTAGCATTAAGCCTTATGACATGCCAAATCAGTCTTTCGAGAGTCAAAAATTAGGTTGAGATATGAAAGTAGTTAAAATCATGCATGTGACAGAAACAATTTAAATAGGTACTCGATAATATTACAAGCTTATAGGTTCGTAAGTGACCATCAATTTTAAACACATATTTTGATGACGTGCATATTTCATAGGTACAGTGTTTAAAGTGAAGAAAACTTTCTTTACCTTTATTTTTTTAATAATATAATTAATTATAGTATCTGTAAATGTAAATAGATATTGAAGCAACTAACCTGAATGTCTATTTTCTTATGCACCTACTTACATATTGTACAGACGACATTTTATACGAGTATGAATTTATATTATTGTGTTATTAATGTATAAAATATGGTATTATTATTACTAATCTCTATTATAAATACGTACCTACTTAACAAATTTAATAAATAGGTGAAATGAAAATACAGTATTTTTACTTAGTACCACAGAATACATAATAATAAAACGATTATTTTATACCTAATTTGAAGAATTTTTAACATTATGCATTATCTATTCAAATACTATTACCAAAGTAAAAAAAACATCTTACTTACTACGACTTATTGTTTACGTTGATTACAATTAATAATTTAAAAACTAAATTCTGAAGTTTTCAATAGATAGATATAAAAAAAATTACAAATTAGAGAACTGGAGCTATAATAAAAATGATTTTGCCGACAGCTATGAGTATGAACAGTACAAGTATGAACAGTTTTCTTACTTGGACACTCGGCCTAGAGTTACTGTTACACAAACTCGCTAAAACAAATTTGAAATTATAAAAATTAAGGTAAGAATTTAATTATTAAATTTTTGTCAGTATACAGTACCGATGTCATGCAGAAAACAAAAGGGGCGTTTTCGGCGGCATTTTCATCCTACTCCTAACAAGTTAGCCTGCTTCCAACTTAGATTGCATCACCACTTACCATCAAGTGTGAATGCAACTAAGAGCTAACTTATAACGAAAAAAATACACACACGTAAGTAGGTATTTTAATAACACTCGTCAGTATTAATATCCACAAAACTAAAAGCTCCACTAAATCTGTGCACACACAAAAGATAACAGTTAAGCCTTTCAATTACACACATGCGTATATGACACACTTTATTTCCATGTTGTAAGTAGAATCTATAAATGCTTTGATATCCTATCGAAAGTGTTTTGGTGTGGGATGTTACAGTAATGTTATTAAACTGATTACAGTTGTCACACTACGCACAGGATGATTCTGATTGTTACCAAATCATTGTCATCATGATCATCAGCCTTCTTAACAGCCCACTACATGGCCAGGCCTCCCTTCTTGTATGAGAAGGGATATAGAGCATAGACCCAACACGGCCACGTTACTCCAATGCAGATTGGTGGACGTAACAAGTATTTATGAAATTCTGCGTATAAATACAAATTAAGTAGTTGTTATATTTATATGACTCACCATAGTTATTTGTATTTACATTTCTTTTGAATTTTGAGCAATGTTGTTAAATACAAAAGAATATGAAAACGCTAATAAAACTTTTAAAAGAGCTTTTCCTTTGCTTGCGGGGCTTTGGAGTGCTCAAGCAATAGACGTCAAGGCTCTAGCGTGAAAAATCGTCGAAAACTCACATGAGATTGTTATGTCTATTGTAGCTGATATTTTTAATAAATTAAAAACCAAGCACCAGTTTTGATAACCATAGATTGCTATAATTTCACGAGTTTCATTGTTGGCAACATTGATTTAGTATGTTTACCAGAATTTAAATTAAAACTTTAATAGATTTAGTTGTAGCTCTATCACAACAGTCTGTTTAATTTTTTTTTCATTGATGAAACACCATTTATAGTAATGTTACCTAGTACATTTTTATTTACATGTGGATATTAGACTTGGTTGGTGTGACATTCCATAGGAACGTTTTACTCATATACTGTTGGAATTGCTGCGCTATAAGCTCACAAAAGTGAACGCTTTTTTTCAATATGAAAAGTTAACAGAATGGAAATAATTTAATGTTTTCACGCGATATGTTAAAAGTTATTTTTAGTTTTTATTTCTGTCTCTACATTCATTTTGGATTACAGGTGATTGTTATAAAATAGTGCATTTATATTTAAAGTTACTTCGATATAACATAAAAAATATCTTTCCAGGTTTGTGACGAAGAATATACCCATAATTGGATACGCGTTAAATGGGGGAAAACATTACCAGCAAATAACATAATATCTGATCCACCATGTTATTATAATGAAAAATTAATAACCAGAAATTGTGTTGGTAATAAATGGGAACCACCAGCTGCAAATGTAAGCCCGTGTCTGCAAATTGTTAATTTTTATAACCTTTCAGCGTGTCCTCCGGGTTTTGACAAGATTTCTAAAAGTAATAATGAATACTGTTACCAAATTAAAAAACCATCAACCTGGGATTATCCTTGTTTGAAAAGTGGCGGTGCTTCGGTGATCACTGATTTAAGTGACGATGATGTAATTTCTTTGTTACACTCACTAAGAATTAAAAATGAATCGCAATTTTATTGGTTACCAGCTAAGCGTACTAAGTTCTTTGGTTCAGTTTGGTGGCATATCCCAGGTCCAAAATGGGGGCATCCTGTCGAAAGCAATAATATTTTAAAGCTCGATGCTCACAAATTAAAAAACTGTCTGCTGTTAGATATTCAACAAGGTCAATTAATAACGAAACCATGTACCGATAAATATCCAAGTTTATGTTTTTATATAAATGATATTCACTATCCAGCAAAATGTCCTCTAAATTATCATTCTGTTAGATATTTGCCAGACGAAGGTGTGTGCCTTGGAATAGAACAATCTAAAACAAATTTGACTTTTAGAGATTTTATTGACAACAAAATATGTAACGCATCAATGGGTGACAAAAATGACGATCTGACTAGATTTATTTACAAAAAGATAGCTGAAATGAGTAACTTACCACAAAATTCATGGTGCTGGTTTGACTCATTTAAATTAAGTCATAAAAAACATGCCAGTTCTGTTAATTTCTCTGTACCTGAAATTTTTATTTCAATCAATAATGACGGTACTCTTGGAGTGCAATCATCTAATTCTGTGTTGCCTTGCATGGCTTGTCTAACTGAAGTGATATATAAGAAAACTGAACTAGTTTTTGAATATAACGAACTAGAGAAAGTAATGTACCTAACAATATATTACCCATCTGGTCTTTGGAAATATAGTGACCACGATCGAGGCATCCAATGTTTTTCTGATGTAAAAGGATTCGCTAAAGTTGTTGATATTAATGATTTGCCAATCATAGAAGTTAAAACTGATCTAAATAATAATACTGATATCGAGAACATTGACAAAATAGTATACCAAATAAATATTGTTATAAACAGAACTGCCCAGTACTGGTGTGAAGGACATACAACAAATTTTTCCTTAATTACAACAGACAAACTTTTAGTTAATCCTCATGGGTATGAAGTTCACGTTTTTTCTCTTATTTTGAGTGTATTTATTCACTTAGATGACATTGAAGAGAATAGCGATGCATTGTGTGACAATATAACTGAAATATTTAATGCCAAGAAAGTTATTATTATGGAATATTTAAGTTACAGTTCAAATTATTTGATGATTCTATTACATATGCATCTAACTGTGGATAAAGTTTATGAAGATAATGCCAAAAATATTGAAAAGATCTATAATAGCACACTCAAGAAAGCTATATCCGTTCTCCCAAAATTATACTATAACTTTGTAAACTTGTCAAGTTCTATGTATTGCTTACCAACAACCTCTATAGACAATTCCATTTTACTCAATTGGGAATTAACAGCAATCGGTCATGTAGCTGCACCTACACAATTCTGTTTGCAAGAAAACGGTTTGCCTGTAAACAGGTTATGTAATGGATCATACCTGTTAGGAAGCTTTTGGGGTAAAGTAGAAGGTAACTGTAATTATAATTATCAACCTTCTGACACAACCACATTTTTATATAATTTTGCTAAAGGACAAGTACCTAAAGACTATACATCTCGTTTTTTGACTGATGGTCTTGGGTTTGTATTACGAGATATTGATATAATTATACCAGCAGATATTTACTATTTATCAATGTCACTACAACAAATTTTAAGGATTGTTCAAGGAAATCAAACGTCAATAGAAATGGGTAATATAGAAAATATAGCTTGGGTCATGAACAGGGTTATGGTTCTAAATAATAATTACTTGCGGTTAGCTCAAACTCTTAACTCAACAAACGTTATTTTAGACTCACTCAATAGCATTATAGAAATCTTGGCTCATAAAGATGAGGAAAACACAAATAACAATCTACGCACACATTGCAGTAAAGGTTATCAAATTGCCATTCAACCGCAATTTATTTTACAAATTTCATATCCTTCCTATAATAATGTAAGTGGAATAGCCTTAATAAAACCATTAACAAAGAAAGTATTATTCACAGACATGATCATAAAACCACTATACATAAATACTTCTTTAGACGAAATATTATCAATAGAAAACTTGGAAGTTGCCACATGGATACCAGAAAAAGTACAAAGAAGTTTAAAACAGAATAGAAATCAGTATAGCAATGAAACAAGTAAAGAAGAAAATAATATGCATATAATAATCAGCGTGTTTCATAATGATGCGGTATTTCAAGAATTAGAAACAAGTGAATATAGTGTAAATAGTCGAATAATAGGGGTCTCAATACCCGGTTATTCAACATTCTTTAATGAATCCATGCCTTTAGTATACAGAGATTTTAATGCAACGTCTTCAGAAAAGGTTTGTGGTTTTTGGAGTTTTCAACCACATGCAGTCGGCAATGTCCCTGGTTTCTGGTCTAATCGTGGTTGTTACTTAAGTAAAAGTGAGAAAAATTTAACTGTCTGTGAATGTACGCACCTGACACACTTTGGTCAGTTACTTAATATTGGACGAAATAAAGTCAAACCAGGTTCTTTCATGGAACAACACACAAAACCCTTAAATATTATTTCATTAGTAGGTAGTTTTCTTTCATTGCTAGGTATAATGGGTATATGGATTACCGCTACTGTATTTCACACATGGAGAAAAAAAGCAAGCACTAAAGTTCTATTACATCTTTCAACTTCTATAGCACTACCGTTAGTTTTCATGATTGTTTTCAACTTGGATAATACTATATTCAACGAAGTTAACGGTATTTTAATGGTTCCTGAAAAACTAAGGCCTGTTTGTATTACTTTGGGAGCATTATTACATTATTCAGTTCTTGCTAGTTTTATGTGGATGCTCATAACAGCTGTTTTACAGTTTATACGATATGTCAGAGTCTTAGGAGCATACCGACCATCTAGATTTATGATAAAATTTACATTATTAGGATGGGGAACACCTATGATTCCTGTAATAGTTGTTTTAGCATTAGATAGAGAAAACTACATACCGAACAATTTATCATCAGTTGACGAATCAATATCTTTAATATGTTACCCTAGTGGTCATTATTTAATCGTAACTGTAGTTGTGCCCATATGCTTCATTTTATTTATCAACATAACTTTATTTGTTTCTGTAATTTATGCTATTTCTAAAGGACCTGATGGTAAAATGAGAACTGCAGACATTGATCTCCTCGGTGCTCAATTAAGATTGTCCATATTTTTGTTCTTTTTACTAGGGTTAACATGGATCTTTGGAGTTCTCTCTTTTTCGAGTAATCCACTTTGGTCTTATTTCTTTTGCTTAACTTCTACTATGCAAGGCTTCGTACTATTTGTTTATTTCATAATATGTGACGCACAAACAAGAAACTTATGGATAACACTAGTAAAGCCACAGTTCCAATCCGATTCATCGAGAAAAAGCATTACAAGTATAAGTAGTAACTAAATATAACATATTTCATTGATAACCTTATACATATGAAATACATGAATTATGCTGAAAGGATTCTGTATCACTAGCCATGCCCATGGACAACGATTTCAACTATGATATCGTGAAGGGTTGTAGAATTTCGCTAAAATTATTATAATATGTAGGTTATATCAAAAAGTTAAGTAATTAGCTTTCATACAAAAATCTAAACTCCTTATCTTTTCATTAAGTAGTCTTAAATTTAAGTAAAATTTAAAGTAAGTTTATCAAAAATTTATGGGGGAAGATATTGCTTACTAAATAAGTTTATTAAATTATAGCTACCTTTTACATATACCCTTTTATATATAGTCATAGTAATGTCTATTAGTAATTTAATACTTATGTTATTGGTACATTGTGTTACTAAAGTTATGAGCATAAAAATATGTTTATCTTAATTTTGTATGTTAATAAATATTTACTAAATTGCAACTGTGTTTCACTTTTGGATAGATTTTAAGACGTCTTTTTACGAGAAACAGACCACACATTCCATACATATTGTTTATTCAGAGGTAGATCTTGAGCGACTATGTTTATAAACGCTAATCTAATTGAATCAACACGCAAGAATCATTACTTCAATAAAATCGTGAATATTGGTCGTAATACATAAATAATTAATATTTTTATGTTGAAATTATAGAAAGTACACAAATTTAATTCAAAATTTATTAAAAAACATTTATATTAAAATAGAATTCAAAGAAAGTAGTGCAGACTTTTAATATAGCTTTTTAATTATGAGTGTAGTTTGCTGTATTGTGTATTTGATGTTGTTAAAAATAAGTACAGTATATTGTACGTTACGCGACTTTGCTTCCTGTCACGATGATTTTAATCTCAAGCCGCCAGATGGAATTCTGAAAGAACATACTTTCACGTGGCTCGGTTTTGTGCAGTATATCCATGGTAAGTACTTACTTAAGATATCAGATTTATTTAATACTAGCGGTCGCCCGCCTTTTCACCCACGTAGTTCCTGCTCCCCTAGGAATATCTGTTACCATAAGTCCTCTTCATGAGTCTGACTATCATATACAAAAGGTTTTTATTACAATCCGAGTAATAGTTTCAGAGATTAGCCGGAACAAACAGACAGATAGAGAAAAATTTCAAAAAAAAAATGTGTAAAAGAATGTTTCGGTGTATGTATGTATAGGTGTAAAACGATAAACAGAGCAAGGCATGCAAAGAACGCGCCCTACAAAGTGTCACCCTGTTTCTATCAACTTAAAAGGGTTAAGACAAGGTGTTAAGCTTCAAGTGCAAGTAATGTCACCGGCAACCATGCCTTTCAGAGTAAATAAGCATTGTGGTAGTACCTACTTGAGCTTGAGCTTTGTCACATAAAGCTCTAGTATTATATTTTCATAACGATTGCAGTAACAACGAACTTGCCTCACCACAGCAAGGCTCCGCGGGTGGTTCTTGTTCACAAACAGTTCGCTGCTGCCACTGCTACTGACATGCTGCGCTTGCCGAAAAACTACAAGTTGTAATTATGCAAAATACTTTTATATCTTGAATTTTTATTGAATTTACGAATAGTCTATAACTCTATAATATCAATTTAGTTGACATTACTTACATTACTAAGAATAGAAATGGTATGATCACGCGAATTTATCCAATGACTCCATTCTTGTATTTTTACATGAGCATAGAAACCACAAGACAGAAAAACTGTAGCAGCGCTAGGTAGAAACCGAATGTCTAAAGTTAAAATCAAATGACTAAAAATTTTCACGAGTATTAATATTGGAAAAGGACACAAAAAACAATTTATTTTTTTATTTTCTGTGAATGTCTAGAATGACTAATCACAAGACTTCATCGCAAATTGCGAGTGATAGCATAAACAGTTATCTAAGTAGATTAAGTGAATCTGGAGCAATATATTATATGCAACTTGTTTTATGAACATTGTATTAAAGAATAGTGTTTGGAAAAGAACAGATTTTTTAAATAAATGAGCCCTTATGTAAAACGTGTTTTTAGAGGTAATGTAATATTCGGTGATTATGAACGGGACGAGGTTGACTGTGGGCTCACTCGCACACAAACTAAAATGGGAGTAAAATGCCAGCGGGCCTACATAGAGATGCCGGTTACTAGTGTCAGTCCACATCCTGAATACACTCGGTAATTAGTTTTTTTTATTAATATAATATGTAAATATATAAATAAATAAACTTTTTATGTCGTTGACGTCGTTATAATTCTCAAGATGCATTTACGGTCTCTATAAAATCACAGATCAATAGGAAATTCGAAGTAACATTAATTCCATGTGATTTTAGTATTGGTGTTTTATTTTAATTCCAAAAAACGTTCTGCCTAGGCATTAAAATAATTTTCTTATATTTACAGCTTTGGTGTAGGAAATAGTTTGGCGATAGTGAAATTAATCCGTCCTGTTAAATCACGTGAGTTATTATATATTTTTTTAACTTTCATCATCATTATCTTCTTATATTTGTCTCATATAACCAGCACAATATTCAGTTAATTTTCTGATATAATAAACCAGGACTGAGCGTGCCTCAAGTGCTTTTGAGCAATATAGCTATGCAAGTCAAAGGAATTAGTAGGTACCTACCTATTTTTCCACAACACGAGTTATTATTTTTCTTATCAAGCTACACACACATCTTCTACTCCTTTTACTCAAATGTCCTTTCAAACCCTTCTCTTTTCATTATTCACTATTCCATGGGTTGAAGTATTTGTTGTATGTTTATTTTTATTTCAGATTACATGGTACCAATTTGCTTGCCAACGCTAAGTGAACGTGAAAAGAAACGAAGAAATAAAGTCGTTTTTATGGTGGATTATCTCAACTGTAAGAAGATGTCACTTATTAGACTAGCTAGACACTATCTAATCACTCTATATTCTTAAGTGACTGTAAAAATGAAACATTTTTCTGATAATAGCATAACGTAATGTACTTCCTTCAATAACATAAGATAAATTTCGCTTAAACTTGTTTAAATATGTGTCAGGTAGCTGAATTTAAACAAAATTAGCTGGAGCCAAAGAATTATAAATGTATTAATTGTCATACTAACTGCAATAGTTAACATCCTGGGTCGGATTGTGAAAATAATAAAGTTTTTTCTTTTAAACTCTGTGCGTATGGTTTTGGATCTCCGTGTCGGAGACTACGCTAAGCCGTCGGCCCCGGTCACTATCATCAAAGGGACCAACAAATAATTAAACATTATTAACCTAAACCCACCAACCCGCTTTGTTGCAGCTAATTGTGTATAAGTTTCATATTCCCACTCCTTCAAGGAGGCAGTCCTGCCGTGTTTCCTTAATAGCCTGATAATAATCCGTTATTGCATAACACTAAAAATAATACTAAAGATAAATACTTACTTTGTTTCAAATTTTCCCTTTTACAGCTGCACCTCGTGACTTTGATTCGGAAAAAATGGCGAAGAAATCGTTGAAACTGTTCACTCACAAAGATTGTAGGAAACATCGGTTAAAATCAGTGCGTATTTTTTACTTAAAAATAAAATATTTATGTTATTTGGAGAGTAATAAAGAAGTAATTTATATTTGGTACAAAAATAAAAATGATCCTTTATCGACACGAAATTTAAATCTATGGAAACATAAAACATGAGAAATCTAATCAGTTAGTAGAATCTAGACTGAACTTCTATCATTATCATCATTTTTACCATCAGCCGATATATGACCATTGCTAAGCATAGACCATTGTAGTAGACATATGACAAAGGATAAGCACGTTAAAGTGGCAATGGGCAGGCCATATAATTCGCAGAAAAGATGATCGCTGGGGCCGGCGTGTTCTGGAGTGGAGACCACGAATCACTAAGCGCAGTGTAGGACGCCCTCCAGCTCGATGGTCCGACGACTTCAAAAAGGTAGTGGGAAGTGGCTGGATGAGAAAGGCAGAAGATCGTGTGTGGTGGCGCACTCTCGTAAAAGGCCTATGTTCTGCAGTGGACTAATACAGGCTGATGATGATGATGATGATGATGATGATGAAGCATAGACCTGTTGTAAAAGACATCCAAACACGAACTCGAGCCTCTTATACTTACCTGCTATAATTTTATACTATCAACTAATTTCTACGCCCAGTGCTATATTTGGTTAACACTTGTATACGAACAGTGACTTTGATTGCATGACTCGAATTGCTTGGACCATAGACTAAGTAACGGTATAGGCTGACGACGACTGAAAGATCATTGCCACAAAAATTATTACATGCGCAAACTTACATAGCGCTGCGCGCACAAATGGGTTGGACCATCTATACTTATGTAATTCTGTTTCGCAAAATTCCAGAAATTAGGCAGTGAAGGTGTAACCCACGTGCTCTGCAGTTCTGGTTGTGGAGTTCGACCTGGCGCTCCTTTAGTCAGCCATGCTTTGGAGGGCCCATTCCAGCTTATAGGCCTAGCGGCCGGTGGAGCACCTTGCACACGCCGTGGCATGCGCAAAAGACTTAACAGGGAACCTCCTTTGTATATCGATGTGTATCCTTATGTCACCTGGATAGTCAATTACATCACTGGTAACACCTTGCCGCGACCGTATCCAGACAACTTCATGCTGATGGAAGGAGGCACCAGTATGTATATTTAATTTAGTTTCATCATCATAATAAGCCTATTAATTAATGGCCGGACCTCCATCCTTTTAGGTGAGGGTATATACAGATAGCATATGATATATGAGCGCAGACCCACCACGATGCTCCAAGCCAGGAATCGGCAAGTTGGTGTTGTTACACCCCCGCGTCTTGGAAGTGTAATCCACAATAACAAAAAATTATATGAATGCTTGAAAAAAAGTTTTTATTAATTATATGCTAACTAGCGCTTAGTTCAAACTTGCCTCATTGGTTGTAAGGGATGATGTAGCACAAGATGGAACGCGCGTTTTGAAAATTCCTATAAAATTAGATTGAATCAAAATCAATTTTCATTTTTAAAAAGGCCGTTAAATCCTATTATTTTACAAACTAAAGATGACTATTTGTTTATGTTCTTCTTATGATGTTTTAATGTAGGTATATATATTAGTTTATTTTATGATATATATTTTAGTTAATATTGGTGTTATTTGTGTAGTCTGGTTTATGTATTAGTGTGTAATTATTTGAATTTATGTATATTTTATAAGTATACCACCTGCAGTCTCTTTCTTTATACTTTCCTAAGCCTAAGGTTGCCTGGCAGAGATCGCTGCTAAGCGATAAGGCCGCCTTTTGTATCCTACATATATATTTTTTAAGTTATCTCTGTACTGTTTTTTTTATTGTGTGTGTGGAATACAAATAAAGAATAATAATAATAAGCAAAATTTGACATATTTACTCAGTATGCAAGGTTTATGCCAATATTATTAATTTATTTATTTAAACTAGGTGGACTGACAACAATAAACGTCGTAGAGAGCCGCTGTCCACTGCTCAGTATCTTTGTTTTTCAAAGTTTCTACAAAAGTTCTATGTCCAGCAGTTGACTTCATCTGCTGATATGATTATGATCATGATGATTTAATTAAGGTATGGGGTTACGCCGCGACTTCCTCAGAACAAGAAGGGAACAAAAGAGCGGATGGCGAGCTCGCACATTTGTGAACGGTGATTGGTGCTTCAAGAGTTACAAGAAAATGAGCGAAACGGCGTTTTTTTATTCAGAAAATTTTGAGGTTAACGCAAACCCTCCCGCCAAAATGAACGTTCACATAAAGGTAACTGTTATTTTTTATGCAGAAAATTAGTGGAATACCAAATCTCTGCTTTCTACATAATTATAAATATATAGTCATAAGAGAAATACCCTGACATATCTAAAACAATACACTCGATTGATTTTAAATTAAGCATACTTAGGAAAGTAACCATTTCGTGACATAGACTCAGTAAACACGAATTTTCCGACAATGACCGGAACAAGCAACTGGGTACATTTTTTTATGAAACTAGGTAAGTATCATAGTTGTCCTAAATAATTATATAAACATCTTGATCCATAGCACCTACCTAAGAACTTTATTGGGCTGTAAGCAACCAGAGCCCCTGATACAAAAACCGTCCAGTCTCCATTGTAAAAAAACTGTTCTATTAGTACTTCATTATTTTAAGCCATTAAGTAGACTCCTTAGAAAAATTAGCCCAGTGCTCCACTAACTCACAATCCGCCTCTACCTGAATCTTTCAGATATCAGCTGGTGTTGAGACTACAATTGTTTGTGCCAAACTACTTATGCCGAACCGATTCGTTGAACCGAAGATAGATGGGGTTGGAGGCTACAACATAACAGTTCAGTTCAGTAGCCTCTGGTTCCCGTACAGTTTCTACTTCTCACTAGGTTTACACGGGAGGAACACTACTGACAAGGATATGGCAAAATGGATTTCGGAGCGTAAAGAAGGTTATTGGTAATTATGATTAGCTAGAGTAACAATCAGAAATGCTTTCCATCATAGCTAATAGAAAATACCCATAACTTTGGATTGGTTGATTATTTACGTCATATATAGATAAGAACCATTTCGATAACGTCAGCTTTCATACAACAGTGAATCGGCTTAATAGTCCAGTCATTACGTACATTCAAAAAAGAAAATGAATTTGCGCTTCTAATTGTTTAATATGTTGTAGGGGATACCTAGAAAAGCTTAACTTGAGATTGTCGACCAAGCTTTCCTAGGGGCTTTCGCTGCCATCTTGGAAAAAGGGGTAAAATTTGTTTCTCGGCAATAACTCGTCTATCCGATGAGATTTCGAAAATTTTTGTAGGACACTTTTTGTAGCTTTCTTTGTGCTCTACAATAACGCCTGAATTATTTTTAGCGTATCATGCATCGTTATCGAGATATCGATCGATAAAGTCAAAAATTTAGGACACAATTTTTGTTTTTTGCTTTTTTTTTCTTTGGGTCTTAATAAATATGAAAAATTGTGAAATTCAAACTTGTAGAGCATATTCAGACCTACAATTTCCTTCTTGGATTTTTTTATGTTGGACAAAAATTACGATCTCCAGCGCGCCGCAAAGTCGGTGAATCCACTTTGAGCGTCGAGCGAGCTGCTCGCTCGGTTATGTCTGGATGTCTAATCGAATGGGAAATTGTTCAGGAAATTGATGGGATAAAAAATAAGTACATAGAACAACAAATTAAGGATCACACAATAGTAATTTATTAAACAAATAATTTGTTTGTGCAGTAAAAAATATTATTTTTTTACAATACAAAATAAACAAAACAAAATAAACGGAAAGAAAAATGTTTTTTTCTGCAGTCGAGATACGAACGATGGACTTTTTTCATGTCTTTTTTCGCTTGGATGGTCCAGGCTGAAGATCTTCGTCCTCCGTAAACTCTTCGAGTTGTTGTGTCTGTTGAAACGTTGGAAATGATGCTGATTCGATGAGAGCATCGTCATCATCATCGTTACAGACATTGTCGTCGTCGTTAAGCAAAATGTCGACTCTGGCGACGTTACTGCATGTTTGCCCACTGCATTGCATGCAAATAACGGAGCAACTGATTCCCGCTTTTCTGCACCCACAGGCGGCCTCACAATTTTCTTTACACTTACAGGAAATGAGCTTTAATAGTTCAGGCGGAGCGGGTTCGGCGGTGCTGGTGATTGGTTCGAGCCCTCGATTGGTCTGTCGCCAACCCCATCCTTGTGGATCCTTGAAAAATCCGAGCCAGGTTTGAACTTGGAGATACGTCCGGAAAATGTGTTGACGCACAGCGCTTTTGATTGGCGGGAGTAGTGAGAGGTGATTCACTTTATTCGCTGTCATTGATTTTGCGAAGCGATGGAATCGCAAAATATTTATGGACTTTTATCCCATCAATTTCCTGAACAATTTCCCATTCGATTCGACATCCAGACACAACCGAGCGAGCAGCTCGCTCGACGCTGAGTGTGGATTCACCGACTTTGCGGCGCGCTGGAGATCGTAATTTTTGTCCAACATAAAAAAATCCAAGAAGGAAATTGTAAGTCTGAAAATGCTCTACAAGTTTGAATTCTACAATTTTTAATGCTTATTAAGACCCAAAGAAAAAAAAAGCAAAAAACAAAAATTGTGTCCTAAATTTTTTACTCTATCGATCGATATCTCGATAACGATGCATGATACGCTAAAAATGATTCAGGCGTTATTGTAGAGCACAAAGAAAGCTACAAAAAGTGTCCTACAAAAGTTTTCGAAATCTCAACGGATGGCCGAGTTATTGCCGAGAAACAAATTTTACCCCTTTTTCCAAGATGGCGGCGAAAGCTCCTAGGAAAGCTTGGTTGACAATCTCAAGTTAAGCTTTTCTAGGTATCCCCTACAACATATTAAAAAATTAGAAGCGCAAATTCATTTTCTTTTATTTGCCTTTTTTTCGGACGAAATGACTGGACTATAAATCAATCTGAAAATCAGTTAATTTGTGTAGACAGATGCATCACTCTTATAACACCCCTGTTATAACGTTACAAAACAAAATGTACTTATCTATAAAGGGACAAAATAGCAAAGGTTATTAAATTATGTATGTTACTGTTTTTAACGAATTAATAAATGTGGTATCGTTAAAATTGCGTTTCATTGACCCATGTCAAGTTCTTCTTCAGAACAAAACTGTAATAATACTAGAGAATTTGCACATGTAGCCTTAGAAAAGAAGTAACTTGAATTTATAAGTACTATGAAGTACTTGTATTAATAACTTAACTTGTTGTAAACCAAGTTAAAAATGTGATACTGATATCGTAAATAAATCCTTTTCCGATTTCTATTGTGGGGCAAATTATTAAAGCTAAAAAAATATTTGATCGTGATTAATATTACATATCCGCTCCTAGATTCTTGTTACATAGGACTTCTAGTTTGCGTTGCTCAAAAAATGTAACCAGGCAATGAAAATTTCTTCCTTTTAAAGTAAAAGATTGATTACAAACTACAATTTGTTAAACTTATAATAAAGATGAACTTCCTTTGAAATAACTTTGATAGTTGTCGTTCATTACCGCAGACGATAGTATGTTTCCCACCGTTGGCTATTTCATGTTGGCACATCATCCTCTGCATGCTTAGGAATGTAAAGAAAAAAATCCCGAATACTTACTTTCTACTTTTTTCATAATTCTCAATATAAATTTTATACTGTAAGAAATTAAACACCAAACATAACATTGGAAAAGTAGAAAATTAATATTTATTATTTCAATTGGTAAAATTACCATTTTACATATCAGTTTTTAATTAGCATTTTTATTTATGCCTTAATTGCTACCTAATTACTAAGTTATTAAATAAGTTAAATTATGCAGCATCCACAGATATTGTGTCTTCGTCGTTTATACCTTTATCGGTGTTATCGGATGGTGGGAAGCTAGGCGATGGGATCTGAGGGATGGATGGGTTCGAAGGTAGCTGAGGTAACTGAGGGAACTGTGGTTGTTGGGGAAACTGCGGGAACTGAGGTAATTGAGGAAATTGAGGTAATTGGGAATCAGGTTGCTGGGGAAATTGTGGGAGACCTGGTAGCTGAGGGAACTGAGGCAGTTGTGGGAAACCTGTACCGGGTGGTAAAATTTGTTGGGGGAATGAAGGAATCAGCTGTGGTATTTGGGGAACACTGGGCATATTTTTAGAATCTAAGGATGGTTGAAGGTTCGAAGAGTCACTGGGAAATTGGGGCTGAGATTGTTGTGGGGTTTCGCTCGAAGGCTGTTGTTGGCTCGGCGAAGAATCAGCGGACTCAATTACTGCTGAGTCTTCATCACCTGCTGGTTGTTCTGCTGGTGGGCTTTGTGCTGGTGGTTGAGCAGGAGCGATAGGGGTAATCGGATTGACAGGAGCGGAAGGACCGATAGGTGTTGGAGAGGGATACAGGAAAGTATTTGAAGGATAGTATGAAGCTAGTACGGGTGAGTAGGATGGGAATCCTGGCAAGGAGAGTGGGTAGCCGATCTGAGGCGCGTATCCTTGCGCTGGTACCTGGAAAAAATATTTCATTTTTACACACACTGTGGCGTTCAGTTGGTATGCTATATTAGTGGGTTTGTTATATTACTATTACTTTATTTTATCGATAGTCTTTTCAATAATCCTGATAATTTAGGACCATTGATACATAGCCAATCGATATCTAATAACGTCAATATCTATTAAGCATAAAACTCACTTTACCTATTAGTTTTATAAAACGCACTCGAGTTTTAATAACACTTAGTATGCAATAGTTTCACAATACAATATTTTGAAAGACTCGTTAAAATAACTCAGGTAGGTAATAATAATAATAGTATAATATAAATAATATAATACATCAATACACTTACAGCGTTTATGTATTGACTGGTGGAGTACGCGAATCCATTAATTTCTGGTGGTATGACAGTCTTTATTTGCGCCGAGTGTAGTGGCAGTGGTACCGACAGTGGTATAGCGCCAGGCCAAGCCACCGCACCGCCAGCAGCGGTGCCGGCCACTGCGCACAGGAACGCCACAAACACCTACATCAAACAGACAACACGTATTTACTTAGATCATCATCATCATCATTATCATCAGCCTATTAAGGGCCCACTACAGGGCCAGGCCTCTCTCCTTATACGTGAGGGGATGTGGAGCATTGACCCACCACGCTGCTCCATTGCGGTTTAGGGTGATAATGTTTCATTTATTACTTATGTAGTTCATACCAATATACCGTCATCAATAACCTATATAATCCTACTACAAAAAGCTCGAGTTGTTCGCCTACTCTATAACAATAGTGTTAGGTACTCACTTAATGTGCAGGATTGCTAAATATCATATCATTTAATAATCACGATTAACAACAACATTGTTCCAACTCACAGCTCAGTTATAGAAAGGTTATTTAAAACAGTTGTTAATCAACATACTCGTAGCAAGAAAAAAGCTTAAATGTCAAGTCAAATGGACGCCCGCAAGCGGATAAACTTGTAATAGTTTTTAGAACTTCCACCGATCGACGTAACGATCATTATCAGATGTTCTTGTCTATGGCCGACGGCTTAGCGTGCTCTCCAACTCACAGAGCTGTAACACCAACAGCTTTTCAACTTTGGACTGAGAATATCTTGGAAGAAAGAAATGCTCAACTTCAAAGCCTGATTCCAAGATTAGAACCTAGTAACTCGTGATTTGAAACTACTGCCCTAACTATCAACCAGTGGACCAACGGGAAGTATTCCTGGCATATAACTATTTTGCATATATTATTACTAGCCTTCCCTCAGTATTTACTACTACTACTTTAATCTTTCTTCATTTCAAATTTTAGCCAAATCAGGTCAAAAGATGCTACGCGAAGGAGTAAGAAACACACACACACTCACACAAACTTTCGCATTAATAACAATAGTTTAATTACTCCTCATATCTGAATCAAGGACACACGAGGATAAAAAGGTCAAAAAAGAAATGGAACGTGTGAAAGAGATATGCCCGTAAATGGTGATCAGTGATGCATTACAGAGGTGAATAGAAAAGGAAAATATATTAAGCCGACACTAAGAGGGAAGCGTACAAGATGATGATAATCTGAGTCTGAGCTCTTAACACTGAATTAAGTTCTCAACAGCCACATGAATAACTGGCAACACACACAGTTCGTACTTGTAATTAAACGTTTAACAATAAACATTATGTTTGTTTTGTTTAATTAACATAAAATTATCACAGACACGAAACCGGTTACTTATGTTTCCTGTTTTCACTCAAAGTAAACTCAAAATTACTACAAACTATAATACACAAATACCTGCTAAGAATTCAAGATCTGTTTGAATACATTATACATTATAAGATACTTGTAAACTGCAGACATGCTTTAGGGACTTTTCTAGGACGACAACTTTTAAGTCAAATATTAACACATCCTGAAAATGTCAATAGAAAAACGCCGATGTCTGTGTATTGGTACAATGAATATTCATTGTATTTAGTTAAGAACTTTCTTGATCACATTAACATTTAGTACAAAAATTCACGTCGTAAAACTTATAGGCAGTTGATAAAGAAGCTCTGTTTTGGAAACTGCACAAAAGTCATACAGTCGAGCGATATACGAGAGTTGATAATATCAGAAAACTTTTAATTGTTCTAAAAACATTTTAATCCAAATTCTGACATAAGTAAGGACTATTTCACTCAAAGGCTAAAAATTTTAATTCTATACAAGCTTTATGACGTTGACATAGGCCACTAAAATATAGCATTTCTTTATATTTTAAAAGACACAATACTACGTGATAATATAAGATTGTTGTCACCAATCTTAAACAGGTACTTTAGAAGAGACCTTAAAAAAATACAATGTGACTAAACACAAAACACTGACACAATCTCATGAATAAAACATATACAAAGTAATCTACAAACCACGAAGCGAAATATAATAATTATTAAATGGTTAAAGTCACAAAAGGCAAAATATAATTAAAACGTTAACGTCACAGAAGGCGCCATTCGTACCTTCATCACGGAGGCACTATACATTTGAGGACCGAGTTGCCTGAACAGTACTCACTGTTGCAATCCGCAGGCGACTCTTTTATAGTAATTCGAGATCACCCACTTACTATCACGGGCAGATACAAACTAGATATATTACAGCGCCGAATTTGTATTCATAGTTTGCATCTTGCATAATTGTTTTAGGTACCTACCTAGATTTACAAATGCTACTTAAATAAAACAGGGTCCACAAAATTTAATGGTGATTTTATTTTAAGACTTTTCACAAAAATGTACATTATAACTCGGATATTACACATAATTTTATCATATCATTTACATAAATTGTTTCGTACAAAGATGTTTGATTAATAGGGAGGTAAAGCTCTTTTAAGCATTTAATATCGCTGATTAGATGGCAATAGTGTAAGTATATTATTAAGACCATTAAAAGAACATAAAGTCTGCAGTGACGTCACGCCAGAAACGAAACAGAAAAGCTTTTTAAACAATAATTATATTTTGAAATGTGCATATTCATAAAATCAATTGGACGTCATAATAAAAATATGATAATAAACAAAAGTTAATCTTTTGTTTATTAACGTTATGACGTTAAGATATTATACCCGTAACACGACATTTTAAATAAACTTTTACATAGGTATCTATTTTAAAATAAAAATAACTTAGTTATAGTAAATAAAACTTGCTAACTTAATAGAGCTAATTTTACAGAAATTACTGCTAAAAATGCGTTCTAATATAACATTATAATATCTAATATAAAATATTTCAGAAATCAAGAATATCTAAATCAAAGAAAAAGAAGCAATCACTTGTGTCAAATGTACTTAATCCCTAATTTTGTATAGTTTAACCATAAAAATAAATAATGTTGGATTGAGAGCACCACAAATTACTTTTTACTATCTGTGTATAGTAGAAAAAATGTGTTTATTATTCTTCCATAACTTTTTATTTTTCTGAGATATATTAATTGATCATAATTATAGTGCTTATAACTTCTGCAGTTGTCACAGCAACATCCTCACCGGGCCATATAAGTTTGTAGCATTATACTTCAGTCACAACTACAATTTTTAAACTTGTACAATGTCTACTTGACTTTAAGTTCCTGGCCAACATCTGGAATGAAGAACTCAACAATTTTCTCTTTCCAAAGTTTCACGACTGTTTTGGGGACATCGGGATGAAATGGATGCGACCCACCAATATATGCAGTATCCCACGTGTTTTTAAACATTTGAAGAAATAGACGAAGCAGCTTAATCTGAGGCATTTGCGCTGCTTCCACAAACTTTCCTGAAAAAGATAATGTGGTAAAGGTTGTTGGGGCCACTAGTATATATTACGTACTGCATTTGCTAAATTGCATTGCTCGATATTAATAAAGGAGGCTGGTAATTATTTAAAATATAAATTATAACTTATAAAACCGGCCAAGTAAAGTAAAGTTCCGACTCGCGCCCGAATAACTCTGTACAAAACGGCAAAGAAGAACGTTTATTGTATAGGAGGCCCACTTAAATATTTATTTTATTCTGTTTAGTACTTGCTTTAACGGTAACAAAAATACGTGTATGAAAATTCCGACTGTCTACACAGTCATAGACAGACAGACGTGTTAGTACGAGAGTTCCATTTTTACCCTTTGGGTAAAAAACCCTAAACAAAATTCCTGCATTGGATATCAAGGAAGCTTTTGACATAAAATCTGCTGGTGAAACGTTCAACGTTCGTCCAAAAACATTGAACTAGTCTTTACAATATACTTAGGCTTGTAATTATTATATATGATATACCCTGTACTAAGTCACTAGACTGGACGAGATGGTTATGATGCTACTTCGCTCCATGGCCGTTGGTGGATATTGGAGTAGCGTATGTCTATCTGTCTGTTCGTGATATACTCAAAGGGTAGTATGGGATATGATTTTCATGCGGTTTTCATGAAACCTTTGTGTATGGAAAATTTGTTCATCTATATTAAAACTTCAAAAAGTCGGCGTTGGTATTATACATCGTGTAACGATAACTAGTATTGTAAATATTTTCTTTAAAGAAAAGGGTTTATAAAATTTTTTTCTTGGAGGGTTGAAATATATTATATTCCTCATAGGCGAAGTCGCCAGCGTATATATAAATTATAGTAAGAAAATTACGTTTGACTCTACAGACAAACGTAATTTTGTCTGTAGAGTCAAACGTGGCTGCTAGAGCTGAAAGTAAATCAACGGCTAACCTAAAGCTTTGGATATAAAAATTCAAAATCATTTATTTCAAGTTGACTTTGTACAAGCATTTTGGAAACGTCATGTTAGACTATTTGTAGTAGGGGAGAGCGGGGTTGAAAGTGCCGGGGGTAAATTGTGCCGATGCGAATATCTCGAAAACAGTAAGAGATAGAATACGATCGTATTGTGTTGCGTAATGCTTAACAGACGAGCACACGCGGCTGTCATTTTAGTTGCGCCAGCGACGCGGACCGAGGGGCAGTGCATGTTAGAAAATATTTTCATTTCAAACGTCACGTTAGTAAATATTTTCGCTTCAATATGTTTTGGTCACAAGCTAGCGTTTTTTGTTTTTTTTATATGAAAGTTTTATTAAAATGTTTGTTATTTATCCTAGTTTGCTATGCAGTATAATTTGAATGCTTCGAGCAGGGTGATTTTTATATATGAGCCAAAATATCAGACTCCATTATTTGGGGTAAAATGTGCCGTTCAACCGGGGTTATTTGTGCCGCAGCACAACCAACTCCTAAGCAGTCAATATTCTTTATACATTGCTTATGTTTACGAGAACACTTATGAAAGAAAGAAAATAGTTACTTTTTGACATAATAAATGATGATGTACTGCATTTATTGTCTTTGACAGAATGAAATCGACAAAATTGTATGTTTCAAACGAAAACACAAAGGGGTACAACATCTTAGGTGGGCAAACCCAAAAAAGGGCTGCTGATGCAGACATCAAGCATGGACTTAAACTAAAAAATGTTGCACGTGGCTCTTATCAAACATTCTGCTTTATAGCTCAAAATAACTGGCAATTTGTGATTTATTTTTACTATACCTGGTGTAGTAAAATACGCTTTATCTTTGACAGCAATACCCGCTAACATATGCAATGCATATAAAAAGCCCTATGATTCGAACGTATTTACAGACAAAGATCATGCAGTGTCTTTTGTAACAGCTCGCCCGATGCCAGACAATCAACCTTCACAAGGTACAAGAAACTTGCTTGTCCCTCAAAATAATCGAGATAAAACTCTTGAATATCTCGATGAGTCAAATTACGTGGGTAGCAATGTTGAGATGAGACTAGTCCATCATTATTAAGGCTTAATGTTCGTGGGCAAAGTAACTGCAACGTTGATTGTACGAGCGAACCATCAGGTAATAAAGAACACGAAAAGAAAGACAACTATTCTTACAGACATTCCAGAGAAAAATGCTTTGGCCGAAGAACAGGCTAATAAAAAGAAGAAGGAAGAAAGTGAAAGTATATAAAAGGTTTAAGGAAAAAGGCAAGGAAAATGGTAAACAAACAAAAAACCGACTAAGATCCCCGCTCAGAGAAGAGTTTTGTAAGATGACGACAGTTCTGATAACGAACAAGAATGGTACTCCATCATATGTTGTGATGCCTATTCTAACTCTGCCCTTAAATAAAAGTGGATTGAATGCAGATAGTGTAAGGAATGGGCCCATTTGCAATGTATTGAAGATCAAGAAAACCTGGAATGTGTATGTCCTCATTGTTGTTCTGATCATTCTTCTAGGGAATAACTAGTTTTGATTTGTTAAAGAGTCAAGAGACTGATGTTATCATTATTTTTTATTAATAGTACTAAAAGACTGATATTTTTAATAATTTATCATATTCGTATTAAAATAAGTACAAACTTTCGATTAAAACAAAGTTTTATGTTTTGATTATATAATAAAGGGCGATTAGTTCTTTTTTTATTATAACGTATTATAATTATTATCTACTAATAAGGTTGATTTATAGTAGAAATAATAACAAATAAATATATTAATACCAAATTAATGTCTTTTACATTTTAAATTAATTTTCATTAATGCAAAACACCTAGCTTTATTACCGGCACAACCGACCTCAGCTACGGCACAACTTGCCCCGAAGGTGGGGTTGGTTGTGCCTTTCCGCCGCAGTATACAAAAATCACTTTTTCTAACAAACTATAAAACATGTGCGAAATGTATAGGTTAATTCATATTATTGAATAAATTTTACGTTGGATGAACGACTACTTTCAGATTTTCAGTATTTGTTTTACCCGAAAAAATTGAGATTTGTCAAAATCGGCACTTTCAGCCCCGCTCTCCCCTAACACTACCAGCACCTCCGAGGGCAGGTGCTACTAAAAGTACCCTAACATTATGTCTTAGAATAATCTAGATATAGTCAATCGTACTACATGATCGTGAGTATTTCATTTAAATATCCGGAGACATACTCATGCACTTCAAAATTAGTACCACGGTTATTTTTTGCAACGAAATGCCGCATGTATTTATTTACATAAATTCGCATATGACACCTTTCATTTGATACTAAACTTGATACGCAACATTATTTTTTGCTTTGTGTATTTCGTCTCATATATCCGTAATATCGAATTTGACATTCCATCATATATCCTTCGCGTTATATTACAGCATATATGAGGATGGGTGGAAGCTCGTAGCCGAATGCACACGACAGCATCAGCTGACCTTTCGCTTCGTGGCTACCGACACATCTTCTCTAAACAAATACATTGAAATTATGTGTCCCCTTACTGCTGTCGTCTATAGTCGCCTAGGAACTCGCACGCTTATGTTAATATAGAGCAAAGAGAAAGAGCCAGGCTCAACGGAGTTTAATTATTATTTTATCAAACTGTCCAGTGAGTTCACGCACAAAATCTTATAAATTGTTTTTTGAAATGGCTTAAATGGTTTGTAGCAAAGAGTGTATAAACACTACTTGTTTGTAGAGTTGAGACCCCGAACCAAAAAGTATTTTTTACAGATAAAAGATCTATCTGCCATGCAGCCAACTTCCACAAATATACTAATTACCTCTTAATATTTGAAAAAGACGCAGATGTTTTATCCGAAATCGAATGATACTTTGAGACGTATAGAGTTTTATAAAAAAAATTTAGTTTTATAAAATACTAGCTGACCCGGAAAACGTTGTTTTGCATTAAAAATTTTAAAGAAATTTAGATGAAAATTTGACAGTAGCCGATTCTCATAGACCTGCTGAATACGCATACAAAATTTGGTAAAAATCGATAAAGCCGTTTCGGAGGATTACGGTAACTAACATTGTGACAGGGAAATTTTATATATTAGATTATTAACAATAGATAATAATGATGAAAATGTCCTTGCACTCAAATTACGAAAGTAATGTAGTGATCGTAATCCGTTACCCAAATTTTCAAAATCGATAAATGAATGAGTTTATTATGAAAAGTAAAAGGAATAAAAGTAAAAGTACCTACTAGAAACAGCATGATCGAGAATCAATAAAAGAAGGTAGTGATCACCGATCGTGAATTTAAGCCGTTATCTGTAAAAATCTACTCGGTAATAATGAATCATTCTCTTTTAAGTCTCAATTATCTGTAATCTATAGACTAAAAACTAAATTCTGCTTATTGGTAAACGCATCATGAGAACGGGCATAACTTTCGGTTGCTTGTAAAATTGGGAAATAAGATTAGGTTAATTCTTTTTTTATAATAATAAAATATTGAAAGAGAGAAATATTAATAATAATAATAGGAAAAAGAGGCAATAATCATATTTATTTTTAAAAAGTACATACCAGCACCGATATTCCGTTTAACACGAACTTTCGTAATATTTGCTCCTACACCAACATTATGATTTGTTTTTGTGTTACATAAAGTAATAGATTGAATAAATACCATTTTGACCGGTGTATTTTCTCTCTGAAATCAAAAATAAAATAATATTATTAACTTATATTCGAATTATGATTTAGTTTCAAAAGGAAAAATCACGGCAGAACTACCTCGTATGATCTCAAAAAAACATTCACACTGTCCTAATCTGGAATATCTTTATAATGTACCTACATTATAAATGGGCACATCAAACACAACAATACATCAATAGCAAATGGCAACCTTATCGCTAAAGACGATCTCTACCGCGCTACCCAAATCAAGGAAGCTTACATTGTAATAATCACAAGCTCTTATTTGACTAGCGTTGATACGTAATGAATAATTTGGTTTATTGAGATCTTGAGAACTAAACACACAAATTTTAACCTACTTTTCTTTAGTAACATCAGACATAAGAACTCTCAAACTAAATAATCTAAACCTATCGTTTCGGACTGCCAAGATATGAAATGCCCATTTAGCTTGAGGTTTCTTATATAGTGGTTATTTTGAAGCATTGATGGAATATGCTTTTTCTAAATAGCGCATTCCACCAAATTATTAATCATACCATTAGGTACGATTAATAATTCCGCCTCGCGAAAGATAGAGAGTAGTTTACGAAGCTGACTGCCAACCTTCGCTAGTCGGAGAGGCACTCAAAGAAGATGAAGAAGATGATTGCAGACAACTTATATCTCATGGAAAGGAAAGTGTTAAGGCTCATTTGTCGTGGTAAATACTCTTCTGTTGCTACGTCAGAATATTTACACAGAATTTTGTTTTTTAAAATACTTATTTAATATTACTTTTACCTTCTCTTTGATAAGTTTTGGTAATGAAAATCCTTCAACTTCTTTGAAGTAACACCATATAAAAAATAACCAGTAATATGTCCCCGACTTCATAATATCATTCGCTTTGATATCTATTGAAACTGTCAACTAACTGATGTCAACCTTACAATACAGTGTTTAATTGTAGATATTGTTTTGTTAACAACTATTCATATTATACAAGTGTAAGTAACGTACGTATACGTTTATTGTACCTACAAGTGTCAGTGTACGAGTTATATAAACATTCTATTATGATTTGTAGGTGTAAAGTAAGACATATCGTTTCATATCTATATAAATAAATAGAATTCAAATGTCTGTTTGTAATTTCAAATCAATAACTTTTCACTCAATTATTAGAATTTTTGTTTGTGTATTCGTGTGTTTGTTTTGGCGAATCTCTGAAACTACTAGTAGAATTGTAAAAATATTTGTTGTATATGACAGCCAACCTCATAAGAAATGACATTGGCTTAGTTGTAAAATGGGAATTATGCTTGTGAAACCGAGGGCACCCCCTATCAATGAAGGCGAAAGTTTGCGTTAACGAATATGTTTTGTTTGTTATCCTCTTGCGCCGCTATCACTAAACCGATGGCCGAATATTAATGTATATATTTTTCCTGGAAAAGTTATCTCTGGATAGATAAAATTCTAAATTTGAAAGACGTAGTTACGGGCATTAGTTGCTACTTACATCGACAGTGTCAGGGGAATTTGCCGATCAATCCTAGGTTTACAATCAACAATCGATTCATCACAAAAGTGACAGCAATATGAAAACAATGCATCATTTCAATGTCCATACTACCTACTATATACAATAACCAAACACGTTATTTCTATACAGATTAATGTGGTGTCCATGATTCAATTACATAATATTATTAACCTCCGAAGTGGGAAAGAAAAAGTGGCATTATGAGTTCAAAATTTTTCTTTATTTACCTAATTAATATCCAAATCATGTTACGACATCATTTCAATCTGTGTGTGTGTGCGTGCGTGCATGCGTGTGTGTGTATGTGTTTGTGTACGTTTGCGTGTTTGTGCTTATATATGTTATAGTTTAATTTCCAAAGATTTCGTATTACTTAAGACATAATTATATAGTATAGTTACCATAAATGAATAAATAAATTTTGACAAGCTTACGGGGAGTAGAAAAATAAAACATTATTATATTGTCAATTTTTATTTTAGATATAAGACTAGTCTAATCTAAATCAGGCAATGGTAACACGCCTGGCGTCGCAAAACGGTATTTCTTCTTGGTATATTATTCCCTTTAAATTCATAAACAAACTTAAAAAAACAACAAAATATATAATTATATTTAACAAACCAACTGAAAATTAACAATAATAACAATGCAACAAGAGACAGGAAGTCCCGGTCGTCGTTCGGTGCGGGGGACGGAAACTGGGGAGCCACTCACCGGTACGCACGCCCGCCCTTCATTCCTCAAGCTCCCCCATGATACCTAAATTTTTACTTCTGCGCAATAACGGTCAGCGCTAGAGTTTCGTGCCGCTACTTGTACATCATATTATTAACCTCCGAAGTGGGAAAGAAAACGTGGCATTATGATGATCTGTGTTATCGTATCATTATAGGTAAAATGACTAACAGAGAATTTTCAAAAATTATAACTATACGTTGTTTAATACTACAGTTGCAACAGCGTAATATACCAACCAACCAATTAACGTATACTTTTGATTTTTGCTGCAGCCAAGTTACTTTGTAAGCAAGCAACTGTATTTTGTTCATGGGTATTTTGGTCAAAGTACATACATAACTTACATTTACAAATTAAGACGGAAGGAGACCAATACAATGTAGAGCGTATTCCTAGCGTGTAGGCATAGCGAGAATTATTTTTCTTTGATATAGGTAGGTCTGTTTGGACGGTTTACCATTTGCCAAAAGATAGACAATCTTGTTCCGTCAACCATTACAACAAAATTGAAAAAAAAATCCGTATCATCTCGCCCGGAACTGCCATAACCTAACACCTATTTAAAAACTGCAGATTTCCAAATTAATAGAAGCAAGGTATCAAACCTAGGATCTAACACTAATAAACACCAATCAACCAAATATAATAGGCATCGACACTACCCACCATCTGTCCTTGTAATCGATCCGTGGTAACAGTCACCCTATTCCTAGCAAGGCTGCTCTAGATCTGAGTATTGCAGATCACCGACTGACATTTGCTACCACACGTCACTCGCTGACATTTCCACGAACTTGATCAATAACTGTTGATCAGGAACACGGTATAAAAACGTATCAATAGTAGGGGAGACTAAGAGGCGGTTATGGAAATACTAGAACGCGGCAGATGAACATAAGGGAAGATACCTTTCATGATGTTGAATACAACCACTGAATATGAGCACGCTTTATGTAGGCCCACATTCATAGCAACCCGTTATATAATTGTAAATATTGATCACCAGATATACTTAACGGAAACGTCAAATTAAGGTAAGGTAGGTTAGTGTCTAGCAGAAAAGAGTGTATTTCGAATCGAATTATCAGATTTTCGAAATGGTTATTTAACTAATCCAACCAACTTTTTGTTGAGTAATGATTGACATGTTTTAATATTTTAACGGGTTGCTCTGGATACGAGCTACAATATAAAGCTAATCTGATGATTTAACCATCAGGCAGTAGGACGCTTGCAACTTTGTAACCCACTTCTTTAACTTGGAATCGAATTATCAGATTTTCGAAATGGTTATTTAACTAATCCAATCAACTTTTTTTTGAGTAATGATTGACATGTTTTAATATTTTAACGGGTTGCTCTGGATACGAGCTACAATATAGAGCTAATACTTGGAGGTATTAAACAACATGAAAGGTATCTTCCCTTATGTTGATAAGCCGCGCTCGACTATTTTCAAAAATCGCCTTATGAGCGCCCCTACTATAACGAGCTAATGCACTTGTTTCGTCGCTAAATGCTACGTGCAGTCTCTTTTTTATGATAGGAAATAACTGCCTCGATAGAATATTTTTGCATCTGACTGTCAGATGCAAATGATTAATTATTAGCTCTACATGGTGATAATCTCGGGACTTGTGAGCAAGGTCTATTGAAATATTATTGTAATCCCATTTTTTGTTAGCTAATTCACCAATGAATTGCAATTATGATAAATAGTTTACTTAAAACCGCTGCATAAATCTATTCACGCACGAGACAGACAAACATGTTTTGTGTAGCAAGAGTCATAAACGATACATACATCCGTTCCGAAGAAATAAGAATTTCTAATAAAAACTTGATATAACAAGAAATAAACAACTGGCCGGTAGTAATAAAGACAAATAGTGTGTCAACGATTCGCAATGACATTTTAGTTACAGATTATAAAATATCAAATTAACATACGATTTGGAAATGAAATGTATTTCAAGATCAAAATAAAACTTTCCTATACATCTACTTTGAGATGAATGAAAAATGTCGGGTAAGCTGCGTTCAGAAAATTCTGCATGGTTCTGATTTATAGTTTATATAATTTTTGATTGTTTGAAATTTTTTTTATTGTTTTACTGCAAAGGAAACCTTACTCAACTTTGAGCAATGCTTTTGTTTATACTATTTTATGGATACGCATGAAAAGCACTAGAGAATTCCAGGGGACATCTAGATCGGTCATTTTTCTCTTTTCGAATCAAATTGTACGAACCTATAGTAACCAAGAGCCATGAGAAACAAATAACAATAACAAAACAATCCTATGCAAACCACTCAATCCGTTTTTAAGTTTTAGCAGGACTGACAAGCAATTCGTTTTTTTATACATAGGAGATACATTTCTTTATCATATTTATATAAGTAAATCAGCTTTAACAATACTTACTACTCTAATTTTGTAGGATGTGGTGATTGAGGCTGATTCCTCGGTTCAGACGCAGCAGGAAACCAAAAAGTCCAAAAAAAGACGTAAGTTTCTATTATATTTTATAAGTAGATATCTACCTACTTTACCTTTCAGTTTTATAGATTGAGTAATTAGCAGTTACGGTTTTATCCGTATAGATGCGAATATATATTCGGAAATATCGGGATTGTTTAAATGCTTAATTTTATCCTAACCCATCCATAATTATCCGTAGTAAAAATCTAAAAGGCTCAGCGCAATTTTCTTTATTTTCAATCGGTTAGTTAAATCGATCAGCATGATCATGGAAAATAGGTATTCAACTTCATATATTAGATAAATGTATAAATAGTTATAACGTGTACATAAAAGCATAACAACGTCAGGCCTACAATAGAAACCAAACAAAAATCCATTACAGTAGTTATTAACCCCAAGGGCTACGGGAGAATAGATTTTATCAGACGCGCGCCGCCCCCGCGCTGTCTGGGCTCGTTTTTCAGCACGTTCCGAGCACTGAAGTGTTAGTCGGCCGTCGGCCGTCGCGGGGCGCTGAGCTCGCCACATACATAACCTATAACCACATTGTTTATTTACAAACTGTCACAATCAATCACCAAGAGAAGGACAACACAAAGCAACGCACTCACGTACGTCCTAACGCTCTATACTGACGCATTTGTGAATACATTTTCGCATGGCAGCAATTTTCATACACATAACACGCGTCCACACGAGCCGTTCGTATGTTTTGGCTGACATTCATGACAAATCTAATTTGTTGTCCATAGACAACGTTGCATTCTGTTTGGTTTATCGTATTAATGCCCAATTAAAAGGGACATGTAGGCTTCTTTTTCCCACATTTAACACACTCTGTTTACTCGTCTACTCCTAAGTAAAGTTTTTATGTGATTTTAATAAGCGCTTGGAATACACAAAACTTAAATTACAATATGTATTTGATTAGATAAAACTAAGTAAGTAAAAGTAATTTCAAATGTTAATGTTACACATGATGTGACTCTTTTTATCAGATTACTCTTATACTGATAATCAAAAATGAGACATGTTTTCAAATTGATCATCAACCATCAAACTCAAGTTCACTCTAAATAGCCATACCTAATGAAATATACTTTTAGTAATCTATACGAAATAATTTTAAAAACAAAAGAAAATAGTTTTAGCAATTTGTGGTTGGTTGGCTACATATTGAATACTTCACCAGTAGTGAAGGTAGGTAAGAGTATGTTGTGTGGACTACTGTTAGCAGTTACTTTCAACAGCACTTAGTTAAACGCTCCAATATTTACGAAAGGCTGAAAGACGTCTTCTAAACATACTCGTTGCCTCGAGCCTTACTTACTGCCTAAGCCTCGAGGTTTATGTTACTACACGATAGCACTTACATGTAATTGAGAAACATGTTATACTTTGTAAAAAATCTTGAGTATAGTTTCAATTTACGAGGGTTTTCTAAAATATTTAAGTTACCTTCGACTTCGATTTTATTGTATTTCATTTGCCGTTGTTGGGGTAGTAAATACTTAACCTACCCAAAACAAATAAGTATCTATTTGGAATTACACTCTAATCTTTGGGGAAGTTGCTACTTGATGAAGTATTAAAAACACTCCATTATACGACTATTTTCCCAGTAGTTTACTAGTATCTTAGAAACCATTATTATGAATATATTTTAGGAACCAAAAAATAAGTAAGCTCAATTTTCCTTTAGAAATCAATTTTAAGCCACATATCTTAAATAGTTACGAATCATTTTGATTTTTCCATACCTAGGTATTGGAAAATTTAAAAGAAATTTATTACCATTACCAATTATGTGAGGTACCAATACTTATTGTGCAGTGTAGGTATACTTAAAATTGAAAACTAATGATTCAAATTACAGAAAAAAGTACTTTTGTTTTTCGATCCGTTTGAAAAATTAAAAGGTTTATATTCTTTTTAGTTTTTCACAGAATAATCCTTTTCACTTTTAGGTGTCAATAAAGGTTATAGGTTTAATTAAGGAGGCGCTACTGTAGCTCGCGCTACGAGCAGTATTCCCCTTCCCTTCTAATTAATCGTAAAGACGAGTTTTTACGATTGACACGCGGAGTGAATACGACAATAGTCTTATAAGCGCAGATCGGACGATCTACCTCTCGGTGTTGGGACCGACCCCTTTCACTATAGAGGTTAGACTAAAAAGAGATAGACATATTGAAACTTCAATTTCTTTTTAGATGTCGTATCCTTTATTAACAAGATCGTTTGTCATGCAGCATACCGCATGGCGGACGACGCAGCCGAATGCCTCTTCGAGCGCCTCCGCCTGCACCAGCAGCGCGCTCCCGCCAGGATCAACGCGCGCCTCTCATCACACGGTACGAAAGCCTCCACCTGCGCTAGCAGCGCACGCCGCAGAGGTGGCTCGGGCCATCACCGCCAGGATCAACGCGCGCCTCTCATCACACGGTACACCTCTACTTATACTACCACCTGCGCTAGCAGCGCGCGCCCGATGTCGCTGAGGTGGCTCGGGCCATCACCGCCAGGATCAACGCGCGCCTCTCATCACACGGTACACCTCTACTTATACTAGTTGACCTCTTCGAAAGCCTCCACCTGCGCTAGCAGCGCGCGCCCGATGTCGCTGAGGTGGCTCGAGCCATCACCGCCAGGATCAACGCGCGCCTCTCATCACACGGTACACCTCTACTTATACTAGTTGACCTCTTCGATAGCCTCCACCTGCGCTAGCAGCGCGCGCCCGATGTCGCTGAGGTGGCTCGGGCCATCACCGCCAGCATCAACGCGCGCCTATCACCACCCGGTACACCTCTACTTATACTAGTTGACCATCCAATTATCAAAAACTGAGCTAATCAGTTGGTCCAGTGTGTAGTGGTGCATGAGGCCCTGGACACGAAGCGCGAGTCTTGGTGAAAGCAGTGTTACACTCAGCTATTCTGTCTTAGAAGAAGAACTTCTTACTAATAAAGTGGTCGTAAATGTTACTGTTCGTTAAAATAAGCTGATATATATATATAGGGTTACTCTTTATTTTATAACATTTTAGATGAACTATAATTTCCTGAGTTTTCATCACCACAATATAAGAAGGAAGTGCAAATTATATCTAAGTCTACGTCAATCTCGCTACGACTGAAACTAAATTTAGAATGTTTTGATTAAAAGGTGATAAAAATTGCAAGGTCTTGTCGCAGCGTCGGTCATTAAAATAAGAGCTATCGAGAACGTAGAGATGTATTTAATTATAAAAGCATGGCGGTGAAAATAAATTGATGTCAACTTTGCTTTTTACTTTGACCGCTCATTAAGAAAACTAGATAATAACAATAATACTTATGGTCTTTTATCTAATACTAGTATGTAAAATATATGTATTTTACCTGTTATTGCACTATACGGTTTCCTCAATAAAAATTCTGAAATAACGCGTTGTCTAGAGAAGATTTGTGCACTATAATTTAATATTGTTTTATTTCTTAGTATTACGAATGCTATAGTGTACAATAAATATAATCGCTCTATCTTCTTTAATTTATTAAAGGTTTGGACATGTTACAGTTGATGAGTCTCTGAATAAATACTCGTAACTTCTATAAAAACTCTGGAAACTTATGTTATAAAAGCGGCTAAAAAAGGAATAAGATAATTCTTGTAAAAGATTTATGCTGAACAATACGATCGCTTTCATAAAATTAAAGTAGTAGCTCTCGTTTGACTTGACTCATATTTTTCATCATATTACATCATATTGTTTTTTCTCACAATGAAGTTGCAATATTTAACGTATCTCTTAATGAACCTACAAAGGGTTAGGTTGATTTCAGAAAGACACCGAATTAGTGAATAACCCACTTACCTATACTAAAGCCAAACTCAATTGAGAATGCTTGACAATATACAAATTAAAATGAGGGTAGAAATCACTAGTCATTTCACACCTATTTTATTTAATTAACTAATTAATGACAAATTCATGACATTCAATTCGATTAGAAAGCTTATAACTAATTAATATATTCAATATGTTTTAAATAGGATTTTTTTTAAATAACAAAACATATTATTAGGCATAATATGTGTTGCGTTTTCTACCTTCATTTTATATTTGTTTGTTGACAAGCATTCTCAATCGAGTTTGGCTTTAGTATAGTCAGTTTCGGATAATAGTAACTTTAGACGGTCAGAAAAACTAAATGTAATATACAGGTGTTAGGGCTAATAAATTAATGCTCAATTCACAGTCGTATCTTACTTTGAATATATAGCTAATCTTAATATTATTATGAATCTTAATCGCCATAAAACTATATCGGAAGTTGCAGAACGTAAAACCCAGTAACGTGTTATTTATACCGGCTGGCGTCACTTGTTTCAGTACTGTGCTCAAAATTATCAGAATTAGATCAAACACTATTATATTAATATCAAAGAAATTTTCTTTGATACTGTTTTACTTACCAGACGTCTTGTTTTACATTACGTAATGGTTATCAGTTCCTATATTATCTAATTTATTTTTAAACATATTTTCATGTGCTTACTATAGATGTAGTATATTTTGACGCTTTGTTTTATTGAGACAGGCACAGGAATAAAGCCTACCTCTAATATTATAAAGCATCTCGCTGTTATTTAAAAGTGCCTATTACGTACGTAGATTGTACAGTCCTGTGGGATTAAGATTTTAAAGTGAAACTTTTTCCATCGCATTTTTCGTCTATCTATCACATGTCACATTACAGCCGGTCACAGGGATGGAATAAAGGAAAAAGCGCTCGGCAGAGCAGCCAAGTCCAATATGATGGCGCAAATTTTCACTTGCATCGTGGTTTCTCGTTTCATAATACTAACCAATTAGTTTTTTTTATCAATTAAGCTTTTTTTCGTTCAGGCCTAAAATGTAAGATATAAATCATATAATACTATAATCCTACTCGTACAAGTTTCTGTAAAAATATTACAAGTTTTCCGAAGGACAAGTTCGTGATAATGTTACTAAATACCTACATCGATATACGTACTATAAAAGTCTACTTTGTAAGGAAACGTCTGCAATTTATTCCTCGGAACAGCTAACTAGTATAAAAGGAACCTATAATTTGCGTAAATACATCGTATTCCCATTATAGTTTAGCAATCAAAAGGCCGATAAGTTCAGAACATCCGACATCAATATGACCGACATTAAATTGTAGATATTGCGGATAATCGTCTTTATCACGTCGCCGTTTGTAATTTTATGTAAAAACTTGTAAATTTGGTATTTAATGGACATCGTTGTCATTAAGATCAATGTTAATGGAGGTAAATCTAAGAATCCTTACTTACGACGAATTATAAATTTAAGGGAATTATGTAGGTACAGCACTGATTTGGCATGATTTCATTGAACACAACAGAAATTTTTGAACCAAAAATACAAATTCTTGCGACCTCGCCATACAGCAACGAATTCTGTGACAATGTTTTTAAAACTAGAATGTATAAGTATCGAGTTCGTTTGTATATCTCTTTCTCTATGACATGATACTAAAGATAGAGACGGATTTGAAACTTGCACAGTTGATTTTCAGAAACAACGTAACAGAAAATGCAGCTACTGATCCGCCGAAATAAGTTTATTTCGCACTCTACATATTGTTGCCTCAACAATTTTTATTAACAAATGTTCTCTTAATCTTCTCTGGATAAAAGATTTTCATACAAAACCATTTATCACAGACGGCTTTAAGTCTTTTGAAAACTTCCTTAACACTAATTAAGGATTGTAGATTCTAAGGATCTACTGTGAATTGGGAACTCGTGCGTACATGCAAGCGTTTATGCAGCTTGTGCTTGTAGTTTCTTTAGCATGTAGCTTGTGGTTGTAGTTTCTTCAGCATGCAGCTTGTGCTTGTAGTTTCTTCTATCTTAGTAACTCTACCAATTTTCAGAGATTTTCAATTATTATGTTTGACTAAACAGTAGAGTTTGTTCCTATTTAGTATTTTTCTTTCTTTTCAAACAATATTCTATGAGTTACAAGTTTATTCTTGATTGAAATAGTGTACTTTAAATGGATATAAAAAATACAAAAAGACATTACATATATGTACATCTAACAAATTATGTTTTAATATTACATTTTTATTACCTAAAGCTTGACGCTGGTCCATTTATTTTTTGCTACTTGGCAGCAGTGCCAACATTACGTTGGTCGATGTCTTTCACGGAGAACAAAAAACTCACGATAGTGTTAATTGACCAACGCTCGTAAGATCTTTAAACTTAACTCTCATTTACATTCTTTGTAAAAGAGATAATTTGAGATACATCCATCATGACTTAGGAAAGAAACTATGGAATTGGACCAAACTACTAATAATCTTATAATTCTCAATTCACATTACTAAAATATTATTATGTTATGGATTATTGCACTGCACAAACTTTTGAATAAGCTGCGAAAATAATAAAAATAAATTCTATAGCCTGTAGCTACAATTTGATAACTATGTACTTTATTAACAGGCCTGTCTTTTACACTAGGTACTATTGTATTTGCTACAATAAGCTAAATGTCATATATGTTTCAAGAAAATAATCATTTTTCAAAGTCATTGGGGCTGTATTAGTCGGGTGTGCCCAGCGCTACAAATAGGTTAAAAGACCTGATATGTAGGTACATTATTAGAACATTTGGGAAAACCCGAGTAGTGCACGCGATCGAGGTAGTTAGTTGTACATGCAAACATAAGAAACAGCAGAACTATAATTTAATTCTTCTATAGGAGAAAAATCGGAAAATCTTTTGTTTCTTTAGGTGGTAAAAAGTTCACCTGAAACAGTTAATTTTAAGAAAATAATTCAATACTACATATGCAATTCTAATTAGACAACCTTTCAAAAAGTTTATAATTTAAACAATAGATAATATCTACCTATTGTTCATATTAAAATAATCGCGCAGAGGACGAAAATAGACTGCAGAAATAAAATTGCGACAAATTGAGAGTGATCGATATAGACGGTGATTTATGTCTGTGATTAAATTCTTATTTGTAAACAACTTGTTTATAATAATTTATATGCTCTGAGAATTGCTGCGCTCCTAGATATAGTTAAAATATATTTTTCTAAAAACACATTAAATCAATTTTTCGATACTATCTAGGTACTATTAATAACATACGCAACTTGAAACTCGACTCGATGTCTTAAATTTATTTATGCTATCTATACTAATATTATAAAGAGGAAAAGTTTGTGAGTTTGTGATCTTGTGACGTTGTAAGGGGTAATCTCTGGATTTACTGAACCAATTTACAAAATTATTTCACCAATAGAATGCTACATTTTTGTGGAGTGTCATAGGCTATAAAAATTTCCAAAACTAATTACGCATCTTTACCTTAATTTGAATTATGTAATCAAAATTGTGAAAAAATTTGCTTTAATCGCATACGTTAGTTACATTTAATTCTTTGTTTTCTCAACAACTTTTTTTTTCTAAATTTACTAATTTCTTAAACTTTTCAACTATCTAGACATACATCTCAGACAAGAGCGACCACTGTACGCCGTATAGGAGAGACTTCTTTAAAGCATGCACGGCGTCTTAAGAATGAAAGAGCATATAAATAACAAGCATCTGCTAGGAATAGCACCAAAAGGTCTCAGTGACTAGCTAACCACAGAGCACCGAACGTTTGCAGCGGCTTGTCAGCCATAGAGCTATTGTCTCTGCAGGACGTGTGAGAGAGTCTAGCACTAAAACGTCTCAGTGACTGGCTAACCACATGAATATGTCGAACATACGTAATAGGGAATCTAGCACCAAACGTTTGCAGCAGCTTGCTAGCAAAAGAGCAAGTACATCTACTAGACTTGCTATCGTCATCATAATTTTTATTTATCCCGAACTTTCTACCTGAAGTATTACGCGGTACAAACGGGTCCGGACAAAAATATTTCTAACGCGGAACGGAGTCCGCGGGCACTGCTAGTAATATTATAAGAATAAAAGACGTGGAATGCACTTTCGGATATTGTTTCTTTCATCGTAATATTTGTAGACCTTGAAATCAAGGGTGAATAAATATTGTTAGGTAACTAAGTCTGACCTTAATATGCATTATTGAATGCATCATTAATTTCCGACAGGTATGACTCTTAGTCAACCGCATCTAAAAAATTGTGACTACTTTGCGTGAATGAAATGAAGCCCTATTCCAAAAAGTTTCTCGTAATAACCTATTTAGCCATCCAACGATTATTTCGTTCACCCTCCTGAACAATCTTTATGCTCTTTATCAAACTTCCAACTAATAACAAAGTTACGCAATCTATTTCAGATTGTGGTAGAACTTTTCGCGTGTTAAGCGGCAGTTAATGAATTTGAATGAGTCGGAAACACTACGCGTTTTTGGCTCACGAAAATGTTCCATCAAAAGTTTTATTAAAGTTGTTTTGATTAGACTAAATGATAATTTAGCATATACGTGACGATCTGGAGCTTATCATGCTGAATCTGTTGCATTATGCTAAATCGTGGTTCGTGTGCTAATTAAATATAGATTGCCTGAGTCCACGCGGTCAGTCTAATTAGCATCTAATTTATATAATAATTAGGAACAACTTTCTTAACTTAAATTGTAGACTATAGGTACATTTCATTTCTAGCTGCAATATTAAAGAGACAAAAAGGTAGTAGAAGAACAACAACAAAACCATATATTATATCAAACTTATATTAAAAAAGGTATTCATATTGTTAAATACCAGTTCATATTAATGACGGCCGAGTGGCGCAGTGGGTAGTGACACTGCTTCTGCGTCCTAGACTGTGGGTTCCAGGATCTGGAAAATGTTCGTGTGATGATCGTTAATATTTTCCATTGTCTTGGTGTTTATCTATGTATTATAAGTATTTATGTATAATATATATATAAATATTTATCTGTTATAATAGTACCCATAACACAAGCTACCTAAGCTTGCTTTGGGGCTATATAGCGATGTGTTTAATTGTCCTATAACATTTATTTATTTAAGAAAATGCATAATAAATAATTGATTTATTTTGTAATTCTTCGCGAGACTTTCGAATAACGAATAGCAGCAAATCGAATGCCAGTAGAGTATTTTGTCGGATTTGTGCGGCCTTTAAGATCTGCCCATTCGCGAAGAATAGCGAAATAAATCAACTATTCATTATAGACGTCCGTAAATATTCCTGCAGTTATAAGTTATTTGGTTTATACTGTAGCTACGTGATACGAGTATTTTCTAGCGATACAAAGTGCGGTAAAAGCCTGCCTGCATTGCAATCTTATCCGGGTAGATACCCGTAAGTGTCAATGCAGTAATATCGCGTGTTTAACTGCTATTCTTGCCCGTGTACAATAAAGAATAAACTCTCGTCGGTGCCGCCCTCCCCAGGTGTTACCATTAATTTATAGTTGCCGATCGGAAACTCCTCATTACTCGCACATTACAATAAGTACCGACTGTACCTACCACGGGGGCTTTGCCTTAACTTTGCCCCTTTGTGTTGGGTCAATAAAACACTTAACGAGGGAGTTGCTGTTCTTTATATTTGGGGTGCTATTATTATTACCCTTTTCAATACTTTAGTACCTACTTACACCAATATCCTGACTCGAACTTTGTTATTATCGAATTGAACATCGTTAAGTGATTGAGCGTTGTCGCGCTGAGGTATTATAACCCGCCAACACGCATTGGAGCTGCATTGTGTATCTAAACTCCATATCTCCTATCTTAAATTCTGTCATTTTGGTTATCGCCGTTGATAGCCTATGTACGAATTACTCTGTAGTAAAATGGACGAAAGATTGATCTTAAGACATTTCAGATTTAACTTTAGACAACAATATAGACATTAGTAAGTAAAAACTTACGGACAACTTTCAGTTAGATATCAAATATGTCTATAAAAAGCCGCCTTACCACGTAGGTAGAAGCATATGTATACCTACTTAACAAGGAATGCATTACCTCCTTACCTCCTTACGTCGTGACGATAACAATCATTGTTTGCAATTAGTTTCCGGCCGATCCGATTAATTAAATTTCCGATATCGACAACGAATCAATACCTAATGTTGTTGGCTCGCATTTACGCTGTCAATCACAGAAAGTTCAACATAGCGCTTTAACTGCTAGAGTTCTATTAATACTCGGCGCTGGCATAAATCAAGTGTTGCCTTGACATTGGCTTAGTTCAACCCGCAGTCTACTGCCGTCCGTTACACTTTATAGCACTGGCCAGTCTGTATATTTACAAATTACATATAACTATAAATATTTATCACTGCAAATCATAAAACAAAGTTCTCTGTCGCGTCTGTCTATCTGCCTTTTCGCGGAAAATTCAATGCCACTGTACGGATTTTACAGAAGTTATCATTAATAATATGAGTGGTGTACGTTTGTAGATGATTTGGGTAAATTGGTTAAAATATGAAAATAATTGTTGAAAGTAAGGGAAAAGTTTAAGTTTAAGCCGCCTGGGAAAATTAATCGAAAATACTGTCTCATCTTTTTGACATATAACAATGTATAATAGAATAGAATTGTTCCTCTTAATTAGAACTATAAACCACCCACAATGGCATTTAATCCGGCTTTAAAGATAGCAGCTTGATATACCCATTATTTTGATTACAAAAAGTCATACACATTTATTTTATATTAATGGAAGGTTGCATACAAATTACGTATGTTACATATTCTAATACAGTACAGACAGTACAGAGTACAGTACTCTGCACTTTAGTATTTCAGAGAACAATAACGAAAACTTTGTAAGATGAACATTTTCAAACATACACCCAATGGTTTTACTTTACGAGTATTTGATAGCCGTATAGTGACGTATTGTGCCACGTGGTTTAAACAATAAAGCGACCTACATATAGAGTTGCCAAAGTTTCGTTTATTGATCGTTAAATGCAGCACATGAGCATTGTATTGACTTCTCGCTGGACTTGACCATTTCAGCTCTTTATTTAATTAGATAGACACTCTTCGGACGCGAGGACAGGTGAATATTCAATAGACGTACAGATAAATACAGGACTCATTTAAACACGGGCGTTGCCAGGTTTTATTTTTAGGGGGCTTCAAAAAATCCACTGGCATTTTCCGGTTCACGACTGGAATTTGTATGAAAAAATTCTGATGCCTAATTATTTTAATAATCTTAACATTTGGGAATATTGTCAATTGCCTTGAACAAAAAGATCTTAAAGTTATAAGTCGATTTTTTAACTGTTAACACCTAAATATTCAGTACGAATAATTTTACGATCAAATGATTTGGCACAAACAATATTGCAAAAAGGAATTTAAGCAAATCAATTAAACACGTTCCACGAATACGAGAAGAGCGAATAGTTGCCACGAAATAACAATGTGATATTTATAAGAAGTAAAGTGTTTTAACTCAGTAATGTAATGTGAGCACAGCTGTTGTTAGTTGTTCTGAAAAATAGGCGATTAGAATAGATTTCTGTTACAAGTAAGAATTAAAATGTTTTCAACCTTTCTCAGACGAGAATTTCTCGAAAAGTTTCTTTTATCTTAAAAGACAAATGCGAATTTATGCCAATGGCTTATTTGATAACTATTCTGTACATAGAAGTATTAAGAGTTAATACATTCAATACATAGAAGAGTTTATCCCTTTAGAAATATTCTTTAATTGGAAAAAAAGTAGAAAATTTTAAATATGTGTATAATCTGAATCTCGCAAACCGTTTGTATGCAGGCGATTTCGGGGGCGTTTAAATCGATCTAGCTAGGTTTCAATTTTAATTCAACTCCCAAAAAAAATACCTAGTAAAGCTCCTTCAACCAGGTACGAGATAACTAGAAAGAAAAAAAAAGATTTCCAATTACTAGTGACTACAAAAGAAATAGGCTAGCTAAAGTTAATTTAAATGAAGAATATTTTCAATCATACTTAGCCTCGATTTTTATGCAAACAGACATTCCATTTTATGAGCAAAAAATATCTACATAATTTGTTTTTGGTATAATTCCACATGAAAAGGTTACCGCTTAACTTTTCAAATTAAAATAAGTTCAAAAACCCGATTTAATAAAACCATGGTCTAAAAGTAAATAATGAGAATATTATATTATTTTTTCTATGCAAATTATTCAATTTTAACAATTATGATTAAAGCCTTTGCCAATTAGTCTGAATCTTATGATCATACTTGTAACTAGCATACGAGCAGAGATACAAAAGTGCGGATATTGAGCTTATACCCACCATGCTACTTCAATACGGGTTGACGGATTCCAACGAACAAAATAACTACTTGTGCAGGTGTTAAACAGATATCTTTATAATCGTAGTATAAATTACGTACAAGTTGTTTATTTACTAACCTATATATATGCGATATGTAATTTATGTGCGTGGAGTGTAGATTTTATTAGCTTTTCTGATAAAAGTGATACATTACAACCACAGCTGGAAGCAGCCCGTGTTTACAATATTGTTGGCAGCACTCCCGGTCAACATTATGATGGGTGTTCCCGGCAACGTTGTAAATGACCGCTGCTGCCACCAATACATCAAGTCGGCATAATTTATCGCCACACAATAAATAGTCCGCAATAAAACAAATAGTCCTTCCGTATAAATAAATAATGATTATGATGAAAGTCCAAAATTATACTTAAAATGGAATGGACAAGATAAACGAAACGAAAATTATTCTTTGAACGTAACATACTCGTACACAAATACATAATAGATAATATTACTTCTTTACGATTAAATTTTAGCCATGGTGATAGAATTTTGTAGAATATAATATTTTAGGACATAAATGTGTAGGTATGTATGGTAGTCGATGCATATATTTTATGACTGTTCTGATCTAGAAAAAAATTAATGTTGCAGTTAAATATTGAATAGGTTTTACTTTGTACATAACATAAAATACTTACTACTACTATTATGAACGAAGTCTAAGTATCTTTGCAACTGAACATAATAGAGTCAAAAATCTACTAAAGAATAATAAAATATGTCGATTTGATGATTCTCAAATATTAATTACTAACTGGATTGTTTTTCATAAATGCTACAGTCTCGGAGTTAAACGTACTTAGACATAGAGATATTTTTGTCGGATCTACGTGACTTAGTCGCGTGGGTTCATCGGATTTTCGTGTAAAATAACAAAATAAATAGGTACTTCATTGACTACCGTTAAACGTTATTTCGACTGAGTGTACATTGTGCTCTTCTGTTGTTACTACTTAACAGTCACATTAAACTATTGAATGCCGCAAAGTGTTACAAATTAATATCAAAATCATCGAGGCCGCTTCACAACCCGTCCCACATAAATAGTTAGTTGCCATGACATTAACAGTAATTTTTAGAGTGCTACAATTAGGAAAATTTTATTCGCAATTATTTATTTTATTATTTTATATATATATTTTAATACTACTACGAACTAACTTATTAGGATTAGGATGAAATCCACACACTTTTATGTTTCAACACGACATCGTACCTCACCGTTAAATCGCTTGGAGGTACGTCTTTGCCAGTAGGGTGGTAACTAGCCACGACCAAAACCTCCCACCAGCCAGAAATGGACCAGCTAAGTAAAGCTCATTCGATACAGCCGGGAATCGAACCCAGGACGTGCGTCCTAACAATCTATCGCGTTCACCACTGAGCCACGGAGGCAAATTATAATTTATTGGCCATTCTAAAGCACATTTCTATATATTTTTTCTAAATAAAAGCAAATTGTTTTTTGGCTTTTAAATCCTTCAGCGTGTACAATTTCCTTAACCTCAGTCCCCGTGCACGTCACGTGACGTGTCAGTACGCGTGCCGGGCTGGAATAGTGCCAGAGAGTCGTACAGCGCTTGTCACTGTCATCAACATCCAGAGTGATAGCACCCTTAGCAAACACGTCTCAGCAAATTATGTGGGATCAACTGAAATTACAAAACTCTACAGCTGTTGGAATATTAGAAAAATGTGAAATTCTTTCATGTTATTGATAGAATTTCTGATGATAAAAAAAGTAAAACGTTCATACACATCATCACGCCTCATTCCCATAGGGATAGTCAGAGACCACGTTTTTCCACTTGTTACGAGCCTCGAGACTTCCAATTTCATTTAACCTTTCATACAAGTACGTCGGTTTAGGGTATTTTTGACCTGTTTGGATTTAGTCCAGCAACGGTCACTTTGGTCTTTCCCTTCCACAATGCCATTCACTCTCGCATTATAAATTCCCTTTCGTAAGTCACGGCAGTTAAGTAAACCGACGTTAAGTTATTGTAAGTTAAAAATGCTACAAGATTTCAATTCAATATCTGCAGAAGTAAAATCATAGAGTTTCACCATCATCGTGTTGTGAAGAGATGGTTTGGTCAGAGAGATAGAGAGGATTATTCATTCTCTCTACGTATTCAGATATTAAATTGCAATCTTGTAAGATTTTTAACTTACAATAAGATAACGTCGGTTTACTTAACTGCCGTTACATATTATATTAACTAACGTTAACTTTTAACGGTAAGAAATCTCTTAGTTAGCACCGTCATAAAACTTAAGCCTTAAAATTAAACCTTACTTATAGAACAATATTATTATCTCCTTCGAAGTTCAGAATTGAACCAAAGTTAGAATTAGACAATGTTGCGTTTGTTCACGTTCGCTTATAGTGAGTACATAAAATATATTCAACGCAATTAGCAAATTAATAATTAGCATTAATCGCATCATTAGCTATATGAAATACGACAATATTATCGCCACTCTCAATCAAAGTCACCGTAATTGCTGTCAAAGCTTTAATGTATCATTATATATTTTTTGAAATTGACGGACACTAAAGTGTGAAACAAATTAACGTAAATTGGAATTTCAAAAAATACTTCTGTAAACTTAACTGATCCATGAAAGACTCGACTTACATAAATCTTGCTTGACCTTGCCTGAACTTTAAAATATTCAAAGTCATGTGGCGTTTTTAATTACGAGCTATGAGAGAGTAGTCGCGTTTCATTAACATGACAAATCTTGCAAGTTAGCTAATGGTACAGTCACTTGGAGCTCAAAAGTGTATTCAGCTTTTTCTGATCGAAGTTTATATAATAAACTGGCAATTTTAAAGACTAGATTGATATGCTCTTTTCGCTCCGATCGCGCTTCTATGTTGGAAAAATGGTGGCGCGAAATTTCTAAGCAAAAGAATCAATGAACTGGAGTATCTTTAAGCCGATTATTAAATTTAATAATAAATGATAACCAATTAACAACTATAACATAAAACAGTACTCTTATGTTTGTTCCCAAACCAATGCCAAGGTCACGACGATCGGCTGTTAGACTTTATTAGTGCGTATAGCAATGGGCACTTGGATAATTATACCAGAATAGTCCAGTCATTCACAAATAGGCGAGAGTAACGCACTTTTAAAAGACCACTTGTAGGCCTTCGGTACTACATCGGCGTTGTTATGACAAAAATTCACGGAAGCCATTCAGGTGGACACGCCCGAGGCTATCTTGCTGTTGACGTATTTTAAGGTGCATATTTGTGTAAACATTTAAGAATTCCTTGTAACTTTTTGCCACCACGTTGGGCAAGGGTTAAACAAAAGGACAACGTTGTTAATGGCTGCACATTTTACGCAATTGAATATTGTAGAGTCAACAATATCTACAGAGGATGCTCTCGAAGATGGAGTTCCGTGGTGGATAATACTAGTACGAAAAGGGGTTTTCTATCGTTTCTGGTTGACGTTCTCGCAGTTTTCGGGAAAAATAGCAAAATGAATAAATTATTCACTAATTCTTTACTTTTTGATTGTGTACTTCATAGTTTTAACCGACGAAAAAAAAACGGAGGAGGTTCTCAATTCGACACGTAATTTTTTTTTATGTATGACCACGCATAACTTTTTACAGAGTTCTCCGATTTTGATAATTCTTTTTTTATTAGAAAGGACATACTTCCAAACTGGTCCCCTTGTCATGTATCATGTTAGGATCTGATGATGATATCCTGGGGAAATTGAGGGAACTCTTCATATTTTGGAGCCACGCTTACAGCGATTTCGGTTTTTTTCTCGGTATCGGTAGCTTTTTGGCTACTAGTGCCGTATAATATACTATGACAGTATAGTATGAGTACGTTACGTGGCGATAAATCACTAAAAAGTAAGAAATAAAACATTTTTAACAAAAAATAGAACCGACTTAAAACGCACTAAAAAGTAAAAAATAATTGTGTCATTTAGTTGCTTTAATTTACTTAAGCATTTCTAGGAGTCGGTGCCAGCCAAGGTTTCTACTTTAAGGACGTTACCTAGAACCCACACACTGCTTTACTACGTAAAATTTAACATGGCTGGCACCGACTTCATAGATATGCTTAAGTAAATTAAAGCAACTAAATGACATTTATTTTTTACTTTTTAGTGCGTTTTGAGTCGGTTCTATTTTTTGTGAAAAAATTTTGTCAACCTACTTTGACAACTTCATATTTTATAACTATTTCCATATTTTAATTTGTAATTTTAATAATCATTAAAATTTAAATAACTAACCATGAAAAACCTAGTATATACATACTAAAAATTATCTAGTGAAGTTAGACAAAGAAGTTAAAAGATGTTTCCTTTACAGACAAACACATACGGCAAAGCACACTTGATAAACTATGGAACACAAAAACGGGAGCTATACAGATGCTACTCTCTATATTAGAGGTAAGACTAGAAATAAATATCTTAATTGTTAATATCCTGAATATGCTTAAATAATTATAAATATATTAATGTTAAATTATCTTACAGAACTCAAGAGATACACCTACATTAACATACATTACGTCTATATTAAGAGAAGCATTATGTTTAAAACAAGGAAAAGGGAAAAAATGTTCAGGTAAGCTTTTAATTACATACGTCATAAAATATATATGCTCGTTAAAACAATCGTGTTAATAATATTAAAAAAATCAGTAGCAAATGAAGTACCAGCTAGCAAGAAGAAGGATAACAAAAAGACAGGGAAAGAGAATAAAGTACCGGTAATTAAAAAGGGTATGTCAACGAGTGAGGCTTTTTAATTGCTGCCGACGTGAATGCTGTATGATAATGAGTTTGGCTAAAAACAGACTAAACGTGTAACCGCAACGGTTATTAAACGCCTGAACGTGTAAATACATTATTTTAACTGCAGCAGTAGTAACAGTAAACGTGGTATCAGTTGATAGAGATAGTCTACTCTATTACCTGCTCTATCAAGTTTTACGTAGGTTGTAGTCTAATTACCTGAAGGAAAAATTAAGCTCACTTATATGCTATGTATGCTCCAAGTATTGTAACTTTACTCTGCAATTGTCGGTTCTTCATTAATATTCGTTTTTTATTTATTCTACATCGATATTTAAGAATCTTCAAGTACTACAGCTTTTGTGATAGAGCCGGAAAAGTATTACTATAATCAACTTGCGTAGGTGTAGTTACAGGCATATCAGGCTTAAAACCTACGCCTCAGGTTAATGGACAAAAGACGGCACATTATAGGACATTTTTATTACTAGACTTGCGAGGTGTTCCTTTGTTTTGGACAATGGTTTTTCACTTACTATAACATGGGTAATCCTTCATTATTAATACACAAACGAGACATTCAGTCAAGTTTTTTGCTTCGCCTTCTTAAACAATTTTTACTATTTTCTTATCAATTTTTCTTTCAATAGACAGGTCACATCGCGGCAGAAACGCTTAGTCTGTTTTTACCTTGATATGTTGTTTGCTGCTTGCATTACATGCATATATTTATTTTTCCAACTTATTTTAAATAATTGTTTACGCACTATAATACCTTGCAACCATTAAGTGAACCTCAACTATTTGTAATGTAAAAATCCTTTATCCGAAACACCCACTAACACAACGGAGCTCAATTAAGAGACATTGGCATAGTCACAAGTAACCTTGTTTCAAAGTTGTTAACCATAACATTTGGAAGATTGTGTAACAAAATATTTTGTCACTGTTACGCTTTCAAGCTTTATAATTCACTTTATGAGTATAATTAATATGACTCTATTTAATAGCTTATTTAACACGTAAAAAGGCTGTATATATTTCTCACAAGCAGACTTGAATATCTGTAACAATGTCAAGTTGAATCAGGTTATTTATTATGTTAGCATTTTTTATTAAGTTCTAATACTTTTTCTAATATATTTGTTACATATTAAGGAGTATAAGGTTGTACAAAATCCGATTTTTAAATGAATGAATCAAGTAAAATGTAATGTGACCTACCGATTCGTGGGCGTCTTAAAATATAATTTAACATCATTAATGTAAAGAAATATATGAATAATAGCAACTGGAGTAATAGTTGTATTTCTTAGTATCGACACTTGTTTCAGATTAACCACCACCACCCTTAACAAACGATGGACTCTATAAAACGACCTTAATGAAAAATATGAAATGTTACAGCGAACAACGTAGCTCGGCAGCAATGTTCACAGCACTTCATATCAATAAACGGCACTCAGGTGGTACTCCGTACGCTACTTGGCATGCATAGCAAAAGGGACAGCAATGTTAGCACTGAACTGATGATGCAAGATCTGGTGTGGGTGTTGGCAGCACTTGCGCCTAGAGGTAACTATACAGAAGCTACGAATAGATATCTTTAATGTTCACCGACCTGGCACTGACGGGTACAGCGTTGGTGACGACATAAACGGCGCCACGACAGAGACCGCCAAGGATCATGGCAGTGATGACCATATTTTTCCATCACCTGACCGACTCATAAGCCAAGAAGCGCAGCCTAAAAAGGAGCCAGTAGGGAATGACCCGGGCAATAAACATTCCGCGCTTCTTAGCCGGGTAATGAGTGCTACCTCCGATAGTATTTTTTATCTCATTTTTTTCTACTTTACTAAATCTGATGTACTCTACTACAATCACGATATTTCATAATGACTAAATACGTATGTGTAAATATCTTGCTAGTATTTATTAAGATGAGACCAATCACCGTGACCAAAGGTCTCAAGAGAATACTCATAATATTTGAATTTTTTGTAGATCCAAAATTCGCAATGAAAGTAAGGATGTTAGGATGTGTGAGAACAATGCATCTTATTTTAAAAGGCCATTTCACGGATAATAAGTTAATATTCCCACTACTGGTTATATTAAAACAACTTGCTAAAAACAGTAAGTATGGCGTTACATTAAACTGCTCGGTAAAAGTAAAATAAAACGAAGCTTAGTGTGCATTTCATCAAAAAAGTAAAGAGTTTTATTTTTGACTAACGCACATAAAGCAATATACTTTCATACCGATGTTGTGTTTTTTATTATTTTTACAGGTGTAACAACTTCTATTTTAATACGTGATGGAGCAATAGCAACCTACGAAAGAGTTTTAGTCAGTCTTGGTTTTATACCCACTGCTCGACTTCGTCTTTGCCTGGACGCTATCGACTACTTTAGCAAAAACAGTTAAGCGTGAAAACGTCACATATTTTTCATACATAGTTTATACACATTAGCTTTGCACGAGTGACCACAATTTGTATAAAGAAACATTCAAAAGAAGTCACTGTTTTTGATAAAAAATTATATTAAGTCGCAGGTAAAGAAAAGGCTTTTGTACAATAAGAATTGAAATTTAATATCTTTACAGTCTTATATTATTCCTTTAAACAGGTAAATGTGACAATCTATTTCTATGTTAAGATATAGCAACCTTTCAATATAAACACATGATACCTTGCAATTATTATAAATCACAATCACAATTGCAAATTGCATACAATGTGCCGTTTTATTATTAAAGTTAAATAACACAAAATAAAGAAACCATTCACATTAGCAACTGAATGAATACTTTGTGATTGTTAACTTGCAATATGTGCATGTCCATTGCAATAAGTGTTAAGTCAGGTCAATCACTGGTCGGTAACTCATACAGAGGTATGCTGCATGCAGATCGTGAAGACAGGCCTTTGTAGTGTGCTGGTACGGGTCTTCGACCGGTGGGATCGCTACGAGGGGCGCATGAGACTTAAGATTTGCGCACACATTCTACAAACTATGCAACACCTCTGCAATATAAGTACGTATTGTCCTATGTGTACACGCTTTGCAAAATAAATCTTTTCAAACGAAAAATGATAAATAAAATTAAGCATGATAATTATAATCAATCTATTCCGCGAAGTCCGTTTGGATTTGGACGTGGTGGTAAATTGACAGGATTATCGCCTTCCTGTGTGTAACGTAAAAAACTGCAAGCAGAATCGTACTGTTAAATTACTTCGATTACTACTATACTTTTTTAAATTCACTACAAGTTAATCCTTGACTGAAATTACACCTAGTGGAAAGTGACGATGCTAGATGCGATGAATTGCTAGAAGTAGAGTGAAATCCACAACCCTTTCTGTTTTTACACGACTTAACGGATCGTATCGGAACACTAAATAACTTGTAACTATCTACGGCCAAAGCCTCTCAATAGCCAAATTTGGACCAATTGACAAAATGACAATCGAAACAGCGGAGAATTAAACCCAGGACCTCCGTCTTATAAATCTACCACTCATAGCACTGCTCTTAGAAGGCCGCCAATTTGTATATTCGTACAGATTAAGGCCTGTGTGCACCAAGATTTCGGTTAAAAAAATTTACTGTTCATGACAACCCGTACGCCGGTTAAGGACGTAAGCTCGGTTAAGATAACCGCCCGGTTTTCGTCCTGAACCGGCGTACGGATTGTCGTAAACAGTAAATTTATAGTTAGCTTATGTTAACCGTTGGTTATGATAACCGAAATCTTGGTGCACACAGGCCTAAGGGAGGTGTATGACATCGATACCAAAAAACGCTTTTGATGAAAATATGTTAATTGTAAATTTTTGCATTAGTAATCCTTCAGTTTAACGCACCAACGCATCTGTCAATCGCTAGTCTGTTCACCTAACGACCACATCCAAAGCCAAATAGACGTCTAAAAGTAGACAAACTGTACTTTTATATTTACTTATTTATTTCACTAACAATAGATTTATAGACATGTAAACTCACTAAGTGAAACTTCTGCGGTTTACTTTCAAACTCTCGCATGCTCACGTTTTATATTGAGCTTAAGGTCAGGCTGGATTGTATCAGGTCGCCTCGGGTTCAATTTAGGTCACGTCTTGACAGTATTAAATTTTTCAGCGTATTAAGTTTCAACTTGAGGTGTTTAATTACTTTTGCTTAACTAAAAATGTCTCGTTTCATTTCAATAAATCTAAATAGACCTAAACAATGTTTTATTTCTAGAAGCGGGACGTCGTGCACTGTGCGTTAAAAAGCATGTGCAAATACTCCATAGGTTTTGTGCTCAATGCCCCGATGAAGTAGAATTCGATGGTCTCCTAGCACGAGTGTGCTCGGTCATCACTTTATGTCTTAAACATCAAGCCTTACCCGTGCCTTCGAGCAGTCCGACCTCATTCAATCTCAACCCTATATTAAAAGGTATCTAGTTCTTTCAAATATTATTATATGAAAGCAAATAATAAAATATTATGCTAGTCTGCCTCGTTAGCCTATGTGGCTTCGATCCTGGGTACGAATTCTATAGGCCGGTCATGCAAAAATTCTAGATTTTCATCCTTTTATGAAATTTTTAGTACCTACATTCTAAGCCTGGAGTCGGTGGTGGTGCCGTGCCTCGGAGAGCACCTTGAGCGGTCACTGTCATCAACATCTGATAGTGATCGTTAATAAATGAAACATTATCTCCCTAAACTCGCCAACACGTATTGGAGCAGCGTGGTGGGTCTACGCTCCATATCTCCTCTCCTATAAGGAGAGAGGCCTGGTCCTGTAGTGGGCCGTTAATAGGCTGGTAATGATGATACTGATGATACTGATGATGATGACGATAATGCCAATCTTTTCGATTTTTTATATCGAACTACCTCACACATTAGGCAATTTTAGCAAATTTGAATGATATTACTTCCTTTATAGGCACAAATACAATATGGCCATGCCATGATGATGATGAAGATGGGGCATATTCGGATTCAAAAACAATAAATTCGGACATTGAAGATGATGGTCCTGATAGTGATATTGAGGGTACCGATGAATTTCCTGACATCGAATTTGACAATGAAACTGAAATAAAAAATGACGACATAGAGAAATCTCAAATCAACAACAGCGGTGAAAGCTTACAAAGTGCTCTGTGGATCAATCCTAATGAGAGAGATATAGAAGACTTAAAAAAGTATGTATTTGAAATTTTTTATATTGCGTTTATTGTGCTTAATAGATTGTTCATTTATAAATATTCATTACAGATATTATATTTATTTTAAAGAATTTGGATCCTATAATAAGCAAGTTAGATTGGTAAAAAGTAGATCCAATTCCCGTGGTTCCATACTAGATGATATTATATTTATCCCACAAACTAGTGGAAGTCGCAATCAACCATCTCAATCAACTCTTTCGCTCGCTGGAGGTGTAGGAAGTACGGAATATGACGCCGTTTTAGGGTTAACACATTCATTTTCCCAAGGATATCATAAAATACATGAAAGTACATGTAAGTATTATTCAATAAAATTCATAAGTGGTTATTCGCACTTTACAAATAAAATAGCAATAATTAAACTTCATAAATAAATATTTTTACAGCTACAACTTCTTGTTCTTCGCTGAAAATTCACAAAGACATTTCGAAATACGGCAATTTTGCAACAGTCTATTCTACAATTGCTTCAAGGGTAAAAACTATTATACCGTTTGTAAAGGTAGCTTATCCAGATATGACTGGTGGGCAAGGTTCCACTCAACCTGAACCTCTAAATAAGATGGAGCGAACTGCTTGCAGGTACGTTATCTAGCTAAATTAGGAAACAAACCATTAATTAACTTTCTACAAAATAATGTTATGTTTAACAACAGTTAATCTAAATTAAAGGAACAAGTTGCTGTCGTGTGTAGAAAGAGCAATAAATCCAGAATCTTATATGAACGAAGTTGTTTATGATTTAGATGCACTTTGTTCTTCTGGTACGAATACAGATTCTACGACACAAAGAAGGTACGTTACCTTAACACTTTTATATCATAATATTTTAATCAGTAGATAATTAGAATGAAAGTATTTGGTTGTCTTCCAGTTTTAGCACTGATAATTTATTACTTAACAATAACGATGAACAAGAAATTACAAAAATGAATACTTTTGCGTCCAAACTAAGTTTTGAATCAAGATTTGAATCAGGAAACCTTAGAAAAGCTATTCAGGTGAGTTAGCTAAGAAGATTAAAATAAAAACAAAGATACGAAATACTGTAAATGCTTTAGAAACTTCTATTAATATATTTTTGCTATGACAGGTAGGTCTGAGAGAATACGAATTAATACTAATGCCAGATGTGAATTCTTCTAAACGACATCAATGGTTCTATTTTGAAGTGCGCCACATGCAACAGGGACGCCCGTATGTGTTCAACATTGTGAATTGTGAGAAATCAGATAGCCAGTTCAACTTTGGCATGAAGCCTGTAATGTATTCTGTGAAGAATGCTGTTCTCGGAAGACCAGGTATATATTATACTAAGGCATGCTCCTAAATTCTTTTATCTGACGTTTGAACATTGCAACATGCAATGCTTTTGTTTAATAAATAAAGGTTGCATTTCAAATGTAGATATTTTTAATTTACCTATTTTTATAACGTGCTCGTGTGTATCTAATATTCTGGTTACGTTCTTTTGTAACAAGATGTTATGATATTGTATTTTTTGTTCAGTATGTGGAAATTTATTTACCCCTATCACTATAATAAAAGAATTTGTAATTATTTATTTACGCACGTTAGTTACAAGTTAGAAGAAGGCTCCGGATTGACAAAATTTTGATCTAAGTAATAGAATTTTACATGAAATTTGTTTTTTAAACCTATAGAGACTACTAACTACTACTACTAACAGTTCAACTTATCTTTTCAACATTTATTTTATATAAATCTGTAAACCTAGTTGTCATAATTCAATTTGTATTAAAATGTGATTTCTGCTTGTCTAACAATTTGTCTTTTACGTTCCAGGCTGGGTGAGAGCGGGATCAGACATCTGCTACTACCGCAATAGCTACCACTACGCCGGTCAGAAGAACAACAAATGCTACTTGACCGTCACCTTTAACATAGAATTTCCGCACACGAACGATGTCTGCTACCTTGCCTACCATTTCCCATTCACCTATTCCATGATGATGGTAATTCATACTTAAATAGTATTTGTTTCGAATTCCTCTTTTTTTATTTATTCATATAAGATACGACTTCAGATTATCGTAAATCATTTATTGGCATCAGAATATATGAATAGTGCAATTGTTGTTTGCTGTTCTTGTCTGAATGTGCTATAAAATTTCCATAAAGCTGTAAAGAATAATTCTAACAAGATTAAGATTATATGTAATATTTACTATTCATTATAATACCAAACCCAGAGCGTTTTCTCAATTTATAAAATTGACTAGCAGTCGCCCGCAACTTCGTCCGCGTAAAAACCTCTTAGATACCCTTTTAATTTTAAAGACAGACTTTCATATAAAGTGTGCTCTTTCCCCGCTACCCCTTTCAATTTAATTTTTTTATAGTTTCCCGTCAAGCAATATCCTAACGTCCCGTTCCATGTACTAAAGATTACTACATATTTGTTTTGTTGTACGATATTACAGTACTTTAACATTAAGAATGTATATTTATGGCAAGCTGATGTGTATAGCTTGTATTAAATAGTCTATTTCACTTTTGAGTCTAGTTTTCATAATAAACAGAATTAACAATCCGACATGCAAACCTAAAATTATTCGTTGAAACAAACGAAGAAATAAATCGAAAGAAAAGTCGATTTAAAAGGACGTAAACTGGAAAGCTATTGCATAGCATTTTTTATAGACTTATGTTTACCTACCGACGTCATCGGAACCGTGGCCTAGCGGTAAGGCGCTCTAAGGCCTGTGTGCACCAAGATTTCGGTTATCATAACCAACGGTTAACATAAGCTAAACGTAAAATTTATGTTATGATAACCGAAATCTTGGTGTACACAGACCTAAGCGCCCGGATTTCCAGAGAGACACGGGTTCGAATCCCGTTGGGTCCGCAATTTATTTTTTTTTCAAGCGTGACATTTCAAAAAGTCATTAAAAGATACTCTGGCAATCCGGGCACTTAGAGCACCTTACCGCTAGACCACATTCTCGATGACGTCGGAGCCGAAATTATGCTTTTGATATTATGGTTTTGATATTCGGGGCTAAGCTATTATGCAATAGCTTAAAATTCAATAATATATCACCTGGTAAAACCTTAGGCTAATCATGATAATGATGATTATCATGATCAGCATAAATAATGGTCCATTACTTCGAGTAAATTTTCAACAAAATTAAAAGAACAACAGCTATTTTGTTATACTTTCCAGAATATTATATTTCCAGAAAAATGTTTGATGTATAGACTTAATTCAGGCATCCAGGCGTTCATAAGCATTAGTTGGTATTTGATTGATCCTTGAGATCAAATCTATCCCACCAACATTTTATCAAAATCTTAATTGCATTTATTAATTTTCTAGACTAGGATATGGCAATGGAGCACCCAGATGCCTCCGGGTGCCTATCTCCGCGCCGAGCCTCTTTGCTATTCGCTCAACAACAACGAAGTTCCGTTGCTAACTGTATCAGCAGAAGATACACCCGCTAACCCTATAGTGGTAAACAGATTGTTAACGTAGTTAATTGCTTAACCTATTTTATTTGTATTGATTGCTGTAACTTTAGCGACATCTTTGTATATAACGTGGCAGCGATTATCTTGCCTTGCCGCTAAACTCTATATAAACTTTATAGGCTAGAGCCAAGTAATACTATTGCGATGAAATATTGAAGGGATTATTCTTGTATCCTGTAAGATTATCTGACACATTTTCCCATCCCTATTAAAACATTTTCCTATCATAAAAATAAAAATTCCATAAAGTTTAGCCATTTTTAGAGTTCTAAATGATAAAATGACTTATCTTTATGTGTACGTGATGTCGATTAATTAATATTTCAGGATAGAGAGATAATATTCCTGACTGCTCGCGTGCACCCTGGCGAGAGCAACGCATCTTGGGTGATGGATGGCACGCTGCGCTGTCTGCTGGCCGACACCACACCAGCCGCAGCGCTGCGGGCCAAGTACGTCTTCAAGATCGTGCCCATGCTCAACGTCGAGGGTGTCATCAATGGCTGGTGAGTGCATTTAGTCTAGTTATAAGTATTTTGGATAATGGCCGTCCCGCTGCGTTGCCTGCTTGCCGTCACTCCTCCCGTCGCAGCGCTGCGGGTCGAATAGGTATGTAATATGTTCAAGAGCAGGTCAATATTGGACGTTGATGCTGTCATCAATGACAGATGAGATCATCGAATCTAGGCTTTATGTTATTAAAGTATTACCTCATTTTATCAGTGTTGTGTGTTCAAATACTTATATATAAAATAATAGATATGATATCGTAAACAACGTTAAGATTTAAGAACTCAAAAATTTTTAGTCTCTACGAATAGTTTTTCGGATATCATTATCTCGTTACGTTTTAATTAAGTTTAAATTTTATGATTCTAGACAGAGTCAATTTGTTTCATTCGGCTATTTCTGATGGTAATCAATTGTAAGAAATAAAACAATAAATCATAGTTTTATATTACGTTTATTAACTCACTACATCACTATTCTTTAAATTCTTGAGTTCCAACTTATAATACTTAACTAGGTACGTCACATAATATAAACACTATCTTAACTCTACACCGAATGATATGTCCAGACAATCGAAATCAGAAAATTTTCTTAAATTAAATTAATATATTTTTAAGGTTACAAAATGTTAACATCGGAGATCGGACAAACCTTCTCAAAGTTCACGTCAATGAATTTTAGGTACCTATACTTCGTAGAATATTCGTAATGGAATAGAAAGCGGAGGCAAGTCGGACTGTACCGAGTCGCCAGCACCTTCGTGACTATAGATTACTGTCCCAAAGAACCCTTAGCCACCACTCGACATCGAGCATATTAATAAAACTAAAATACTACAATACATAAATCTCATTTACATTCGTAATAATAAATGACGAAGCGATATCACCCTCATAAGCAAGCACTTAAGTTTTAATATTGCTTTACATACAAAACGCTTTGAAATATTGAATAATACTTTTGGTAGTACGTAAACCTACGTCACGTCTTATAATATTAATTATTACCGTGACCGTCGAGTCGCATGCTAGTAGGCGGGGGGAGCCAGCATGCCGCTGGCGTGGACGGAGTGCTCGGTGGCATCCGGCTCGGCGGTCGAGGGCGCGTCTTCGATCGCGTGGGCGTCACGTTCATTGGTGAGGTACGCCGCGGGGTCGTCGCCAGCCATGCCCTCGTCGGCCTCGTACGGACCTTGAGTCGGTTCCTCCTTCGGTCCCTGTTCGGGCTCCTTGGAATGCGCGTCAGCCGCTCGCGAGTAGTGCGAGTCTATCTGGGGAGGCGACTTGAGCAGCGCGCCGGCTTTCAAGTGTGGGGACTGAAGGCCGTCGAGGGAGGAAGGGCGGAGCTTGCCGATGAGGTCGTTGAGAGTGAAGTGTGTCGGGAGGTGCTCGGAGCGCGGCGGCGGCGGCGACGACGACGTGAGCGGGTGCGCCGTCGTCGTGGTCGTCATCGACAGCGGCTTCCTGTCGACAACACATAACGACCCTCGCGTTAGAGAGTCGCTCAAAGCTTTCCGTTCTAGCAGTCGTTGCAGACTTGCCAGACGTTATACAAAATTAGATGAAATATACTTAGACATGACGAGCAAAAACGCTTCCATAAAAATTACAAAATTGGTGATTTCATAGTTTTATTTTTAAGTTTACATTGCCTTTTGACAATATTTATAAAAAAATATGGTGTTCAAACTCTGATAAAATTTTATCATGCTTTGGTAATGTAGTGGAAATGTTATGTCGCATTTTGTTCATTTTGACTTCGTGTGCTAGGTACATAGGTACTCGTACCTCAAATCACGATACCAGTCCGATACAAACTCAAACGACTACAAATATATATTGAATATTGTCATTATTAATTAAAATAAAATTAAAAAAACACATTAAGGTCTCTTCACATCTGTCGGAAGATAAGTCGACTGTCAACGGTGACGTAAATCCGTACATTAGATGCTCTTACATTATGCATCATTGGTTGAGTGTGAAAGGTTTAGAAGTTTTATTCATATTTATCTGTGCCGATTAGCGACCGATCTTCCACGACGCATCCGTGATGTGCTAAGACCCATACATAACAACAAAATATTTCACAACGCAAGAGATACCAAGCAAAGCCCCCTTCACCCACCCACCAAATAATACTGTTAATTTTAAAAATTAATAGTTAAAAACGAAAAACGAAAAGTACAATCCAAGGTATAAAGAATTTTGTTAAAGAAAGTTATACCGACATCTCTGGGTGTAGGGCTCTTGTTTGGTGGTTGGGTTGGCACAGAGACCTAATCCCGCGGGCCAGCGCGCCAGAAATATCGCCATTGACTCTTTGTCTATAACGTTGTTAGATAACATGAACTACTCAACACAAATCTACGGATAGTTACTACATACCCAAAATTACCGTGTTAATCAAAAACAAAATGTCGTTGTATGGACATGTTTGAAAGAGGTGAACATAAAGTGCACAATTGAATCCAATAAGTAAGAGAAAAGTGCAGCTGATCATAAAACGCATTACAGCGAACGCGCGGCTAGTTAAAAAACGCGGCTAGTCAGAGAACGCGCGGCTAGTCGGGGAGCGGGCCTCCGGAGATCGCTGGCATCTCACCTGGCATTACCCCTGCGCCGAGGAGACGGGAATGGAGCCGTAGTTGTAGTAATAGCAACGGGTCTGCTCGCAGATAAAGTCTTTGATCTCGCCGCAGTGTTGCGGCTCCCAGTGGAAAGATGGCGCCTTGAGAGACACGCAGCCGTTGGTCATCACGTGCTCAGTTCTGGAAAACAGACTACTTCTTATGTTAATCTGTTTGAGAGCAAATTATTCATTTTTTATTTATTTAGGCATTATCTGTTTAATTGATCGTATTATATCGTATCATTATTACGCACTAATCTTCGCTATTCTACTATCCTTGTCACTCTAAATATTAAAGTTCTTTACCAAACATCAGAGGTGCATGAACTTCTTACCACCTCAATAAAATATTGATATTCTGTTTTGTTCTTTTTTTAACCAGCTATAATATATCATTGGCATGAGCAGTTGACAAAACAAAAAAAAAATAATTGATAGCAACTCAAAGGAACAATAATAAACTTAATCTAATTTTAATAAATTATTATTATTTTATTTTCTATTTATGATCGTATAAGTGTAATTGTCTACACCGTCACGTGATCTAAATAAATACAATATAATTATACATAAATAAATAATTTTAAATTATACGTACCCATGCCTTGCGGTGCGCTGCGGTGCTGTGCTGCCCTGCGGCACGTCAAGGGGGTCCATGCTGTCGTCCGCATGCTGGCTGGGTGCGTCCATGGTCACCCGCCGCATGTAGTTGAACGTGGCGTTGAACGGCAGCCCCGTGCTCATCCAGAGGTACATGTCCGTGCCGAGGTTGTTGCCCGACGTCCAGAAGTCATATTTATTGTACCCTGTGACAAGAAAGATAATAGTAATAGTATTCATCATCGCCATCATTATTAACCTATTTTAACGGCCCAGTAAAGAGCCAAGTCTCCCCCCTAGTAGGAGGGGGATCAATGAGTTAATATTATTTAACAAAAACTAGCAAAAACCACAGATGTACTATATGAAACGTTGACTAGATGTTAATAAAAGTTCAGAAGATCATAAAAATACCTTATAAAATCCCATTTGTACAGAGAAATATCTAATTTTTTTTAATTTGTTCTTTTTCAGAATTTGACTAGGGTTTGACAACAGTCATTCAGCTATTGAGCGCGCAAAGATAATAGATATCAAAGATAAAAGTAATAAGTAGTCTAAATAATAATATTTAAAACGTTTTTTTCTTGGATTTTATTAAAACCAGCCAATATCTATTTAAAAAAGGATTATTTGTAACCAAAGAACTGAACTAGGCTATCTTTATATTAATAGAAACGGGTGCATCCCAGTAGTACCACCTAATTCTAGTTCTATAGAATTGTTGATACACCATATTAGAGTTTAGTGATTTAGACAAAATTAAAGAAATGTCGATATCAACATCTTGTTTGTACGTTACATATAAAATATCTATAGTTTTTATAAGTATAATATGGAATCTCTTTTGATTGCAATAATAAATGTCCACTTAAATTTGAGAGTATCTATATACATACTATATCGAATACAGTTTTGCTTAAATTGCACAAAACGTCTTTAAAATGGTATTGAGGTTATTAATATTTTTTTTTTCTATACTGAATAGTTTGCGCGAAAGATACTTGCAAAGTGGTAAAATGTCCAAACAACAACAACAAGTAGTAGTTGTGTCTAAAATAAGAGAATATTTTTTTAGACACAACTACTACTTGGTTTTAACAACTTAGCTTCTGTCGCAAGGGACATTTTTTTTTGTAAAAAACAAAATGAAATATCAATCAAAATAATATAAAGTTTATAACTTATATGGTATAAGTAAAGTCAAGAGCAAAAACTATACTACAGTACTATATAGAACTATTGGGATATAATTTGACATCACGGAAAATATCCCAACAGTTCTATAGAACTACGGTATAGGCTACTATTGGGATGCACCCATAGAAACGAATTTAAATAAACAGCTCTAAGGCATGAGAATTACCTGCATTTGTTAAATATGTTGTTATTGAGTCGGCCTTTTCCTTTGTTTCAAACGACGCCAGCTGCAGTCCTAACGACCTGAAAATTATTAACACAAAACATTAAATCATCCAATAAAAATAGAAAAAAAATCTAACTACACAAGTCTAAAGTCTATTCAATGTGAGACCCGATCTCTTGACTCCATACTTAACGATCAGTTAGTACATCGACATGGTATTTACAAACTCGAAATGCCGGATCAGTAAATACGATTTGAGCTAACCACCACGGGTAATAGTAACGTATAAGGTCTATAGAGCTACATCGCAAGCCAGTTTATCGAGGTGCAATTTATCCGCTAAACAGTCGCTTTGGCCTTGCCGCGACCAGTCCACATTCCAAGAGCACTCCAGGACTCTTAAGAGATTAAAAACCTCGGCGAAGTCCCGTATCTACCGATGAACTCCCATATTTAGTTACAACATTTTTATAACGATCACGTCTTCGAGATTTAAAATCCTGATTGTGACTTCCTTTCATTTATAAAACCGTTTCTTTTGTCTCGTAAAACATGTTTATTTTAAGACCCGAAGCTACGGCTTACGATGCCACTGAATAAACAATTTTAAACGATTCAATTATAGCTCATTCTTCTTCCCTCGCGTTATTAGGTGTAATATTTTTAATAGTTAAATTGCTTTGAGAGTTGGGTTTTGAACACGATTAATTTATGACTTAATTTTGGACCTGAATGCGTTTTGTAGTGGAGCGCTATTCAAAAAGTGATGATAACTAAAATCTAGCGAAGTTGTAGGATCTAAAATATCGCAACGGGCTTGGGAACATCGCCATTTTGGCGCAGTATCACAATGTAAATCCGTTGATTTTAAATGAGACACCAGACAGAAGATATGATCTCAATATTAGTCATCAAAGTTTGTCATGATTATTCTGATGGCCACTTATGACTTAACTGAATCATTCATTAAAAATATATAACTCGACCACCCAAATTCAACAGCTTAAAATTCAAAGCATAAAACAATGAATTTTATTAGGAATTGATATCATTATACCAAGAAATTTGTGCTACTTTTCCATATATTATACGCTACGTTCAATGTAAGACGTCTGAATTTACCAACTCCTCGATTCCTTGCACGTAAAAACTGCTCGCGCCGAATTAAAAACTCATAAATTGTACTCAAGTTGAATTAATTATACAGCATTGTGAAGTAATTGTTTTTCCCACAAAGGTATCTTTGACACATCGACATATTTTACACCATAACTGAATCATGGTTTTTTGCTGTAGTATGATCAACATTCAAATGTGAATGACTTTCCTTTAAAAAAAAATCACTATTTTGACTTCCCAATCATTTTGATAATTACAGTAGTCAGGTCCTGGTCTTGCTTTCTAAGTTAGGTTATTTCTAATTTTTACCTTATTATTAAATCAGTTTCAATCATACACCTCCAAGCTTTCTAAAACTTTTTGTTTTTTTAAATCGGATGAAAACAGTAAAGCACAACATATTTAAATCAAAGTTCTACAAACCGAGTTTTTAAAACTTGTTAAAACGCGTGTTCTCGGAACTGTACTACAAAGTTTGGACATGTAAAAAAGAACATCAACTTCTCGGCTAAACACGGAAAGATATAAAGTCGATGACACGGCGTGAGACGAAAGAAACGCGAATAACCCTTTGAATTTACAGTTAGTCAACTTTTATCACGACAGCATTAAACGAAGCGCCGCGACACACGGCTTCCATTAGCCACGGTGCGGAGTCGCTCACGACGCATGACACTTCGTCACGGCACCTGTCGTCGAGATGCGGTTATACACATTAGCCAGTTCACCTAATTTTTTTCCCGCATAATATAACCCTACTTGCATGTCGTGCCCTTAATCGATTTCGCCACACAGATATTACATCCGTCATCTGGTGATTGTCTAAGACGTATCATCGCGTCATGCGGTGCCTAGCGTCGTTGAATTATAACTCCACGATAATAAGATTAAACAAACATGTGCCATGTCTATGAGTGCAAACTAATAGAGTTGGTTTTCTATTAGTAGGCCACAAATGTAAAATACCTTGCATAATAATAAAGGTTTTTAGCCAAAATCTGTAGATTAGTGTAACCTTTATCAAGTTGTACACTTTAATTATTGCTCATAAACTCATTATGATTCATTTAAAATAAATAGCTAATTCCTTATTTTTAAAGATTCGTTGGGTTTGCTCGTTCAATATTCAAAATAACATAAACATATTAGTAGATTCTTGCTGTCCGATCTTATTTATTTTTAAACAATGACCAGTGGCATCGGGATAAAACTTTATTACCGTCCTGGATACACAATCATCAACAGATAAGAATTTGCGAATTAGTTGACTATACTCAATGTAATGTCTGTTGAGCGTTAAGAAAACTTTTGCAAAACAAAAAACATTTGGTCAAATCAAAATGTGTTGCATCCTCGTGAAAACGCGGCTTAAGTAGTAAGCATTAGAGACTGTAAATATATAGGTCGTGACGAAGTCGCAATAGGAGGACATCGTGACCGAGCATGGAGGCGACTGACCCTTGAGTCGTTTTAACGTGCACGCCGCAGAATCGGAACCGCAACACGCTTTGAATCTACTTCTTTCAATTCCTAATGGGCTACTTGTACTAGAAAATGAGACACCGTATTTGAATAAAAAGGGCACGGTCCAAAATTGTATGAACATAATACTGGTCTTTGTGTTGAATTATATTATTTCAGGTAAATTAATATTTATTCATTTCAAGAGTTACAGCCCTAATATATGTATCAATGGAGGGATTGTGCCCTTTTGACGTGGTTTAAACAGCTGAAATGCAGCCTACTTGTCCAAAATCTTTGGAAACAATAATTTCTTATTATAATAGTTTTTTAAATTTTTATTTTTAAACAAAAAAAGACCCGTAGACCTTGTCTGAAATTCAGCATGTTCACATAAAAGAAAAAGCTTTAAAGCTGACTCTACTATTAACAATTTCAGAAATCGGTATAAAAAATGCCAAAAATATAGGTACTTATGCATGGCACGGGTATGCAATTGAAAAGTAAAACTATTTTATAAATGGCATTAAACGTTTGTTATTGCTGCAGACTGTTTACGAGTTCGGTAACGCGGGCACCGTGGGAGCTGCACCACAATAAAACGTCAAGCCCTTTGTGCGTATTAAACAGGGGGAATGGCTTGCGGAAGTAGCTCGAGGTGCCGATATTGTTCTCGAGGTTTCCCAGAACCACTAACGGTAATGCAAATGTCTCCTGCACTTCCTGGTCGCTTTGGGCCCTCGAAGCGCGCCTAGCGATGCTTGTTAACGCCCGACCGAGCGCTGTTATGGCAGGACAAGAGTAAAGATAAGCTGGCTAAGCATTCCCAGTCACGATGTAACTATTATATCCAGCGAATGCGCCGAGAGAAATATGATACGGCTCGCAACTGAAGTATGGGGTGTGTCATTGTTAAGTACCTCGATTGGTGATTCGATACGCTGCGATGTTAGCGTTGAGAAATGTCTTACCTGCAATATTGATAAGCGAGGAAATAGTTGAGCTCCGGGCTGTAGGGGTTCATTCGCGATATGAAGTACTGCACCCCGTCCAGTTGGATGGTCGTTATCCTTTGGGCTGCAACAAAATAAAGAAACCATGTTTATTGATATTCTTAATAAAGTTTAGCACGAACTCTTTATCTCAACAAATATGAAATTGAATTCGTAGACTCGTGCTAGAATAATGTCTATGATTTTGTGTAAAATAAAATGAATTGAAAAATAGTGGGTCTTGGAATTTCCACAGACTGTTATGGATAGTGCGAAGTTATCGTTATTCTTTACACAACCAGACGTGTATGAGATGTCACAAGACGCCTGGGTTCGATACATAAATTAAAATATAAAGTCATAAAGATTATAAACTGCTAAATAAATAACCGCTTCCGTGTTCTAGTAAAAGAATAAATTGTCCTGAATTTCATACATTGCATGTACAAGTCAGGAAGTACTTTATTATTCATAGCATTTCTAACATGCTTTAGAAGCACCCGCAATATTCTAATGGATAGGTACTCGGTACATAATGTTGAATTCCCATAAATCCTTCCGAACACAACCATCGTCGAGTTATTCAAATATTATCATAACACGTTGTTTCGATTTCCGTTGCTATATTTAGGTACATTTCTTGATTATTTTGCTTACAACTTTGTACGAATTTAACTATATACTTTTATGTTTATATATTTTTATAGAGACATTTATTTACATTACCATAATTATTTTTTAATTAGGTTTAACGTACGTTGTTAATACTGATATACTATGAAACCTAAAAAAATAACATAAAATGAAAATTAAATAAGTAATAATTAGAAAAATCATTTTACTAGAAACTTTTTATAGAAAATATATTTCCCATTAATGTCTTATTTTTATATCAATTTACATAAAAACACAAATTGTATACGAAAGATCCAAGATTTTCGTCAGCAAATATTGATACTATAAAACCAACACGTATAAAATAATCGCACGCAATATTGCCAATGTTTTAATACCTCAAGTCAATACATTCATACCTCAATTCAATACATCAATCAAGCAATTGTGATAATAATTGTGATAGAATTCCACATATAATAATGGAAACACATACGCTGTTATTTTAAAAACATTCTTGATTTATGAACCTTTGTAATATTGTGTATTATTACTGACGCCCTACCGCACTAATATAAGTAATAAATAAATAAATATTATAGGACAATTACACACATCGCTATATAGCCCCAAAGTAAGCGTACTCGTAAGTAGCTTGTGTTATGGGTGCTATGATATCTGATGAATATTTTTATATATATTATACATAAATACTTATAATATATAGATAAACACCCAGACACTGGAAAACATCCATGCTCATCACACAAACATTTTCCAGACGTGGGAATCGAACCCACAGCCTAGAACTCTCATATAGCAACCTAGGCAGATATTCTCCTATTAATCACCTAATAAATAATTATAACCGTCCCGAACACCATGATGTTGACATGTTTCAGGATTCTCTAGAAATCTTTAAGAGGAAAATAAAAAAAAAATAAAAATTCGTAATTTGTAATAAAAAAAATACATTTTTAATTAATTTAATAATAGCTTAATTAACTTTAGTTTTAAATAATAATTATGTAAATAGTAATAACTTTTTTTGTTTTGTAATAATCTATTTGTTAAGTATATATATATATTTTATAACTAATGTCACATAATATTAATTTTAAGCCGGAGAAATTAAATGTTGAATATGCCTGTAAGTAATGTTAGTATCAGCACTAGATTTTATGCTCAATGTTTTTATTTTTTTTCGATCGATGTATAATGCTGCCATTGTTGGCGTATCTCATAAATAAATAAGAACGCAGAAGCAGGGTCACTACCCACTGCTGCACTTGGCTGTCAAACTAATAGGCTTACACTATTAGACTTACACTAGTAAACTTCAAGATCAACAAAAATTTTACTCCGATAATAGTAGCAACCTATTCTTACATAGATACGAGTACATTCATACCATCACGCCTTATTCCCATAGGGGTAAGCAGAGACGACATCCTTCCACTTGCCATGATCCTTGCATATCTCTCTCGCTTCTTCTAATAGCATTAAACCTTTCATCCAACTACATCGGTTTAGGGTAGTTTTGATCTGGCCCTTTAATGTCCTGGATTTTATTTACTCTCGCTTTTTAAGTCTCCTTTTATTCATTTTGTCTACATGACGAAACCATTTCAGCATACTTTTTTCGATTTTAGTCCCTAAATTATTTTATACCACACTGCTTTCTTACCACACTATTCTTTATTTAACTAAACCAATTCCTAAAAAATAGTTACGTGCCAAACTTATTTTCTAATCAAAGTGTTTTTAATGAAATTTCCCAGGCGGCGCGACTCTTCCAAATATTATTGTCATATTTGAACTATATCGATAGATAAATAATATACTAAAACTTTTCCCAGGAATCGCTCTATTTATTGGTGAAACCCCATGAAAATCCGTTCTGTAGCCTATGAGTTTATCGTGAACAGACACACAAACGCGGCGGGGGACTTAGTTTTATAATACGTATGTAGTGATAAAATGCAGCCAGCCATCACTTGGACTGTATAATGAACGATGCTCTTAACAAAAATAAATACTTATACAAGATGCAGCGTCTATGCCTCATTCATCGCATAATGCAGCGCATTAACAATCAGGCTCTTTTACTTTTTATTGTTTGCAGGAACATGCCCTTAAACGAGCTCCGTATAAAAAGCGCCTGTCAAGTGTACAGATATTTGAGTTAGAGTTGAAATAAAAACCAGTGAAGTGTGAGTCGGACTCGTGTACTAAGGGTTTCGTACCAAACGAGCAAAAACAACAAAGACATCACGTTTGTTTAATGATAGTCCCATTTAAATATTTATAATTCTGTTTGTTGTTACATAATATTTGTATAATGGCAACAAAAATACATCATTTACGAAAATTTCACCTGTACAGCTATCACGGTTCATGATGTATAGCTTGGTGATAGACAGACAGACACAGTGGAGTCTTAGTAATAGGTTTCCGTTTCACCCTTTGGCTACGAATCTCTAAAAACGGAGAAGATTCCACAATAGGCCGCGTATTTTTTGGCTGATGTTCCGCACGACTAAATACGAAATGCCTCTTGCTTAAACAGTTTGACGTGTGCATCGCAGCTTGTGCAAACAGAGCAAAAGATTTCAAACACGTAGCTTATTGGCACCGAAAAACGTTGTTTTATAATTTTTAACAGCCTACAGCAGGGCTCGGGTCCTTTCTTTAATTAATTTTTATCTTAGACCTACCATGCTGTCTTTGGCTTATAAATAACTTGTTAACACTTTGTTTATTTAGCCTAGATTTTAAATAGCAATAGGGCTCGCTTACTCTCTCCTTAAGAGAGACGATTTATAGCTTAGAAGTACTCAAGAATTAACTGGTCTAAATTTATAATGTTTGGCTAGCGTAGGATCACTAGTAGACGTTGGTGATAATGACCTGCTTATAATAGCAAACTTAACCACTCAGCAGCATAGGAAGAATAGCAAACTTACGTGCTCCCTGCGACATAGGACTGTAACACCGAGGTTGTAAAAACTTTATTACGCAAAAATTAGATAGCCCACCGCCCATACATTGTTTGCCCCAGGAAAAATTAAATGTTTATCTCAATGAAACTTTTACTTTTAGGTTGGTAATCCTATCTAATTTAATAATAAATAGTATATTCGGCTCCAGATAGAGGGGTTATTGCATAATCAGTGCTATAAATTGTTACTAAAATACCTGTTTAAAAGGTTATTATTGCAATAGGTAATTTAACGAACACAAAGTGAAATAATTGTTTTATTATGTCATACTTAGTGTTATCTTAACTACCGAAAACAAAATGTTATGAAGAAAAGTCATTTCTTTATAGATACAATTTGTATGCAACTGTCGATATCAACTACGACTTAATAGGAATTAAAAAAAATACCTTTTTTAGGTTTATTTTAAAACCCCGCTAGTTCTAATATTTTTATTTATATATTTCAAAATTATGATTAAAAAGCTATTTTATTTCGTTTATTTTGTTAGGTCTCTAGATGTTTTTCATATAAGACCACTCTGGGAATTTTGGAACATCTCCTTTATGTACGTGTGATCGATTTTAAAATACACAATAGCACATAATGTAACAATAAAATACTAAAATAAAACAATACTAAATATAAATACATGTTATAGACAAATACACTTGTTTGGTATTCTTTATCAATGCAAGTTGTGCTTGTTTTTTTTAACAAGCCACATTGCGATAAAAATCGCAATCTCATTTTAATAGTTACGAAAAAAAACGCATAACACTTGCAGAATATCGGTTGCTTACATACCTACTTGAACTTGGCCTGGTTACATTGCACCGCGCAAAACAGTGGTATTAGGTTAAATATTTTCTAGCTTCTATGAATGCTAAAATAAAAGACGATAATATCTTCACTGCTCCGCTGGTCTAGCAGTTAGCTCATGTGGCTTCGATCACAAGGTCCTAGGTTCGAGTTCTGGGTCACGGAATAATTCTGAGTTTTTCATTCTTCTATCAAATTTTCAGGGCATTTCAAGCCCGGAGTCGAAAAATTGGTGATGATACATCCCCATGCCTCAAAGAGGACGTTAAGTCGTCGATTCCATTTACTATCATCAACATCTGATAGTGATCTTTAATATATCAAACATTATTACCCTAAGTCCGCCAACTCGCATTAAAGTAGCGTAGTGGGACTACGCTCTATATCCTCTTTCCTATAAGGAGGGAGGCCTGGCCCTGTAGTGGGCCATTTAGAGGCTGATGATGATTATGATGAATATGCTCAAGTTGTCTAATCATATACAGTGTCTACCATATTTTTTAAATCTTGTAGCAAAATACATAATTCACGATGGTCCATTTCAGATTCAAAACGTTGCTAAAGGGCTCTTACAATATCGGCTCGCCCATACCACACACATGCGGTGTACATAAAATTCAGCACCCACTAAAATATTCTAACAATTCTTACGGGTCACAAAATAAAGTTCCTGTAAATTGGTACACAGTTTATGAATAAGAAAAATTTTGAATTGCAGAGTATAATGTAAACATTAGCAGCAAAATGCAACATTAACAAAATCTGTAGCAATGAGCTCGGTTATTTCCGGTTAATACCCATCTATACTAAACCCAAAGTCGATTGAGAATGCTTGTCAACAAACAAATTTAAAATGAAGGTAGGAAATGCAACATATTTTGTGCCTAATAAATTTAAATTTGTTTTGTTATTTAAAAAAATCTTATTTAAAAGATATTGAATATATTAATTAGTTTCAAGCTTCCTAATCTAATTTATTGTCATGAATTCGTCATTAACTAGTTATTTTTAAAAAATAGGTGTAAAATGACTAGTGATTTCTACCTTCTTTTCCTTCTAAATTTATTTGTTGACAAGCATTCTCAATTGAGTTTGGCTTTAGTATAGAGAATAAAATTTTCAAAACTAGGACAGTATATTTTAATACATAGTATCAACAAAGTTATGCTTACATTTACTAAGCTTTAAGCCCGTACGTACAATAAATTTTAAAAATATGACTGTCCCATTGTTGTGGGCATAATAAACAGACACTCGCGAAGAGTCGCCGGTCGTTACACTACGAATGTGCATTGTCATTCACTTTAAAGAAACGACGTGGAATAGACTCATACCGCTCCGCTCGTATATGATGTTGCCATTATTGTTCGTATCGAATCTATATTTAAAACTGCACAGTACACATTAAAACAAGTTTTTGAGCTCTGCACACGCCATTTACACCTTACAGAAAATACCTCAGCAGCAAATAATATGTTATTTATAAATACGATCTGTAGTAGCATCAGTATTTGCAAATGATTGCATTTTATTCGCTTCTTATTTTAATCGAAAACTCTTTTAATTTTTTTTTGTCATATATGCTACAAAAATGTCTTAATGTGACTAACTCAGTGAATCTAATTATCTAATATATAAAATTTCCCTGTCACAATGTTAGTTACCGTACTCCTCCGAAACGGCTTTACCGATTTTTACCAAATTTTGTATGCGTATTCAGCAGGTCTGAGAATCGGCTACTATTTAATTTTCATCTAATTTTTTTTTTAAATTTTAATGCAAAACAACGTTTACCGGCTCAGCTAGTAGTGTTATATATCTCCTTTAGCCCTTTAAAAAAGAAATCTTATTAATTTAGTCCGTGTGCTATGCACCTTCTATGGCTCCCATAAGAACCTCCGTCATTCAGTATGCGATGGACAAGCTATACTTACTCAGTGTATAAAGAGATTTACAGAAAAAGTGAGTTGCGAAGCTAAAATGACAATGGGCGAAAAATAATTCGAAGAACCCACTGACTTGGGAGTTGGGACTCAAGACACTAGAATATGCAGTGTTGGTCGCCTCCACACTATTACAAAAAAAAAGAAATTGAGGACGTGTCTTGTGTAATTTCAAATTAATAGCTTGCTTCTCAGTAATACTATATACGACACTTCATCAAAAAATAATTTTTTAAATTTTGTCTATTTGTTTCGTCTAATCTCTGAAACTATAAGTTGAATTGTAAAAAATATTTTTGTATATAATAGTCAGATTCATGAGTGAGTTACGCTAAGGCCTGCCTTGTATCCTGTTATTCTCACTGCCTCGGGCCTCCGCTGTTACAAAATAAATTAGAATCAGGAAGGTCGAATTTACTAAAGAATGTTTCGCTGTATCCTCATCAATTTAATGTTATGATCTCGCTTGTCCCGTATAAATTGCACACAATTTTCCAGCGCTCCTAGTTGTAAATGAAATTAACGCATCCTGTACCCCGACCGATACATAATGGAGGCGGAAAACGGTTTGCGTCTATCTCATTTGAATATTGCTGTTGAGACATCATTAAGACCAGCTAATAGATAACTTGTGCAGCTTGATTAATATATCGGGATGAATAACGATGAAATAATACTATAGTCCGGTGTACTCGTATCGTATCTATTGCAACAGTTTTTAATAAAACCGATACCGATACAATAAATAACTATAGATATATAACTTAGCTTTAATAAATTAAATTTTGGCGCAACATATAATTCTTTCTGCTCTTGGAATTTTTGGAATACAACGTCCGTCTCCAGAACGCAAACTATCGCAATATGACAAGGTGACAATGCAGTAAATGTCTAAAACGTTCTTTATTATTTAATCTACCTCTGGTTATTGGTTTTCTTTCATAATATAATTTAATTGATTGATAAATCTCAACAGCAATCTAAAGAATAATTCAGTCAGAAAATTAATAAGGAGCTTCCCACAACCTGATGCAACGCCACCTAACAATTTTATTGCATCCATAAACCAAGATACCCACTCAACGGCGCACAAAAAAATTCATCAATATCACTATATTCTACTCGTTTCGAAGTGATGTGCTATGCACCTTGGCAATTGATTTTTATTTATAAACACATTTTCTCACACGGTTGCTCAGACGCAGTGGAATTGCTTATCTCATGCGCCAGGTTTTACTTGTCCCATGCTCCCAACGGAATCCATGCATAATGTAACCTCATGCATAAGCAATGTCGCACATTTCTGGTGTGTAAATCTTTTTGTCTTTCACGACCGCTCCTCTGACGCAAGGTTTCTCTTTATTTTATCGTTACAATGTAACACGGGAACGTTTAAAAAATTGTGTTACTGGTACTAAAAAAGGGAATTCTCGAATTCCATCATGATTAGAAATTCTTTGATTCACCGTATGTCCGGTCGATAAATTCAGTAAAATTAATTTATTAACGCGTTTTATTACTGCGAACATAATTGTGTAAAAAGTTTTAACAATACATCAACATTGCGGAAAATCTTTTGTTTTTCTTTGAGTTTTATCGTTGGCGATAAATATCTTCTTCTTGAATCTTGACAGGACAACTAATAACGATGTGTGTTTTAAAAGGTTTTTTTTATACTTTTTGCCTTCATCCTCCACATCGGCGTATAAATTATAAAATTATTTATTGCAAACGTCGTAAAACTGTTCTATCTACTCAGCGTTAATGGACGTCATAAAAAGATATCGTTAGAACCCCATACAAATGGTAATATGTTGAGACTCGTGTGACGTTTTTATCACGCTCCTGGTTACCAAAAGTGGAGTTTATTACGGCGTGATGGGACCTATTTTGTCGTGTTAGATGATGTGATACAGGTTTTGACGTATGAGGCGGTTGTGAGCGTGAAGAGGCGAGTCACGTCGCATGAGTTGTGAGACGCATACTGATGTAGCGACGCCGCCTCATGACACGTAGTATGGGCACACACTCGAAACTCCCCATATACAACCATCCTCTTTCTTTTAAAAACATTGAGAAACTAAAGTCGCTAATGTCAAAATTTACGGGACAGTTACATAGGTACATTTATTTATACTGCCAAACTCTGAGACGATACGGCAGCCTTGGAGTTACCCAAACTTTACCTTTACTTGGACACCACACTTATCGTACGAAATATTCTCAAATTAGCAACGTTACACTTCAATACTGGAGCATCTTTAAGATGTTGACTCTACAAAATTCAATTTTAGAGATGAAAATCAATCAGGTAATTTATTTATTATATAGGTAATGCAGCCAGTATTCTTGCCACCATTCCATGCGGGCATGATTTATATAGTTATTAGGATAAATTAGCTTAAATACTTTATTGTATTCTTTCTCAATAAAATAAACAATAGTTAATTAGTTGATTATTATTCATGATACACAAACTAACGTGTTACTTACTTTACTTTAAAACTTTCTTACTTAAAAGCTTGCGTTTGTAAATTTAACAAAACGATATGCGATTTTTTTTACAAAGGTTGGGGAATGTACCCAAATCCACTGACAGGCCAAAACTGGAGGGGCCACATAAGTGCACTCTTCCTTACACAGGTTGAGTACACTATGTGTTATCGGACTAAAGCTCGAGGGTTTCTTCCTCAGAGATACTCTTCCTGTGATCGCTAGTGTGTACCATTCCTTACACAAGTTGAGTGCACTCGGTATGTGTGGATATCCGCTTGCTCATCCGCGCCCGGACGCGTCGCTAACGGCCCCTGCCCAAAACCATAGACACTGCGCCAGTGACGCATCGCGGGCGTCGTGAGGACGAGCCTTTACAGTCCAATCGTAGCTGCGTTTTTAGGCTGTGCGAGTAATGATACATGTGACTTGAATTATTTTAACCCCCGACATAAAAGAGGGGTGTTATGAGTATGTCTATCAGTTTGTGGATCTGGGTGTAGCATCGTTTCTTTTAAGCGAAAGGATACTGATGCGGTTCTTTATTTGAAAGCTGACGTGATTGAGGTGGTTCTTAGCTATAAGATGAAGGTCCGATGAAGCCCATACTACAAAATTTATGGTTTTCACTGTTTTTCAAAGTCTAACTGTTATTACTTTGGATTCTTAGTTTATTTTGAATAAAACCCGAAAAGATACATAATTATGTTTAAGATAAACGACAAATACCTTCCTACTTAAATTATAAAAAAATAGTGGTAATTTAAAGCTACCATACATGACCTTATCTAAGATCCATTAGAAGACATCGTGTTTTCAAGTTCCGGCGTAAAACCATAAAATATTTATTAAATGCCGCTCAAAATTCATGTTACACCCATTACTCCTCAATGAATGGGAGGAAGTTGTAGTTATTATTAAATAGTACTTGGGATTCACGACACAGTTTTGTAAACGAATACTAATGAGGCTATACCTGGTTTTGTAACGTTTACTTTACTCCATTACAAAGCTTTGTCTGGACATTTCTGGTGAAATCGATAGTCAATTTATTTGTCTATCCATCGTGGAATACCGCGATACCTGTCAGAAAGAGTTTTATCTACCTATTTAATATTAATTTTGTCGGTGTATGCGCAATGGATTTGAAACGGAGGTTCGGGGTTCAATTCCCCGCTGAGCCGATTAAGACTCAAATTGGTCCAGGTCAGGATAGTGCAAGGTTTCGGCTATGGCTAGTTACCATACTACCGACAACGACACACCACCAAGCGATTAAGCGTTCCGGTACGATGTCGTCTAGAAACTGATAGAGTTATGGATTTCACCCTATTACTTAACAAGTTAGCCCGCATCCATCTTAGATTGCATTATAATTTTCGATCAGGTGTTGTGTTAATTATTTTTAGCTATCAAATAATAGTGAAAATAGACAAATAAATAATCGAGAAAACAATCTTTGAATTAGCGTACGTATTTATATTTTTATCTTACCTACATTTATAGAAACCTTCTCGATATCTCTCTTTGAAATGAAAAACTAAAATGCCACAGACTAACACACAGATAGGTACTACTCAGACAAAAATAAACACGTCAGTATTACGTCGAGGGTTAAAAACAGCATGTTGGTCCGATCTATAAGACCTTTATAAATGTTCTAAACGACTTGAAACATGTTATTATAACTCAACCATCCTCTAATCGTTTACGACGTATTATAACAGGGGAATGCAATCAATACGTCAGTAAACAGACATGATTTTTTGCTTCATTCAGTTCGACATAAAAGGAGAAAAATTACAATCACCATTCCGCTGTAGCGCGTAATAAAAAGTTCTCGTTAGAGATAGAGCAAAAAGCTCTCGAGAATTCTATGCAAATATCCTAGGGGCAAAATAATCTCTTCCTACATTTTAATTAGCTGTTCAAGCGGAATATGTTAGTATAAAAAGATAGATACGAGTAGTTACTTCGCCCCTACTACTGACTGACATTTGATCAACTGAAGTCTATACGATAACCTTTAATAATTATTTGCTCTGCCTAAATACTTCCGGTCTCAAATAAAAGGAATGCCATAAACATAAAACAAGTAGTTGCTACAGATTCTATGTAGATTTGTAAACATAGAACTACTGAAATTCTACGATTAGATTTTTATATTACAGAATAAACGTCTTTGCCGATAAAACAAGGTTAGTTCGACTTAGTAGTTTTAGCTAAATCAGCTAACACACTTAAAAAAATACATAAGTAAAGTATCCTTGTCCTTTGTTCAAATAATTAAATGTAAAAACAATAGATAAGCACTGTTAAAAACAAGTACGTTATATCAAAACAGAAATATCATAGTTATTACTTTTATCCGAATTCATTAAGTATTTAATAATTTAAGTATTATTTTAGATAAAGTGTTAGCCTGCGTAAAGTAGCGTACCCAATAAGTTGACTGTAATGTTTCTTGCAGTGTAAATAATAAAATAAATGTGTATGCTAACATCAATTATCAAAATGACATTAAATATCAACTATGATTCACAAAGGTATACGACCGGTCGTTGGAAGCAACCTAGTCTCTAAAAATAGTGTCCCATAGTTTCATAGGACAGGAACGCAGTTGCAATGTGACTATAGCTGGAGAGCTTGTTAACATTTTTGTGTAGGTATTGGAGACATTTATACCTTTGTCTACATTATCACTTTCATCACATCAACCTGCAGTACAGAGAAGCATGATTTAAGCTCTATATCTTCTTTCCTACGACAAGGGAGGCCTGGCTTTTAAATTCGGCTGATAATGCAAAAAAGGAGACAAACTAAAAACTTGTTAACTTAAACTCTTTAAATCTGCTATCCCAACACTGACGGCTGAACTGCTGATCTGGCTCTGGAATAGTAGTCAAACCCTATACCTATTTCCAGTATAATTTTTTTATTGCAAAACAAATATTTTTTTCAACACGTAAAGAAATAACTAAGCCAAAATGTTTAGCCTTAGTTTAGTAAATCAATTTTTGGAATAAATATATTTGCAACTACAATTTTTTACAAAAATCTAAAAAAAGATATTTCATTCATACACTATATCACACCCATAAAAGTGTCTGTATTGAGGCAAAGTTGTAGTTTTCCTACTTTCAGCTTGCCTCAAATACTTACCCAAAAATATCTACCAGCTCTCGGACTATGCTCCAACGGTCGTGTATCCTTGCACGGTGATTTTATTTTTGTTGCATATGTAACACGCCCAGCACACTGCAACTTTGTTCATAAGTTATGGATGTCGAAGACTTCTTTAAATAATGGACATTTAAATATTTTATAACCCGTTTGTTGGAGACGTCAATAACTTCTATACTGACTTTAAAGTACTTATCAAGTTCTTGTACTTAATGTATTGTTCTGACATGGTGTTACAAAAATGTGTCGTTGCATTCAGTCTTTGGATAAAATATTTTTTTCATTTGTTCAAAATATAATTGTATACTAGCTACTGAAAATGAAATTCTTTCAGTGTGGATATTGAGGTACCTAGATATTACAAGGTAATGTAGAATAAAACTAGAAGTGAAAAACTTCAACATAAATTAAATAATTAAAATAATTCTAAGTTGAAATTTGAAGGTGCCAAAAAATGGCGCGTTTTTAAAACCACACAAAATAAGCGAAACCTTTTTTTGTCGCTCGGAAATGCATCCGGTTGGAGGCTGCGCATGACATAACTGCGTCTCCGTATGAGTATGTAAAACTCATACATTTTACTGTTATCAAAACACTTTACAGAACTTAGTTTATGTAAAAGAGGAGCTTGATATCATTCAGCGCTGTAAATAAAGTTAATTTGAATGACATTGCGATAAAAACTAGATGATATTGAGAGTAAACGTAAAGTAAGCCTTAATGGTTGTAAATAAAATGTGTTTGCCACCCCTGGGTCTGCGGTCAAATACTAGCCGTGGCTGCAATAAGTTGGCGCCTGCGTGCAAGGCAAGCAGTAAGTCGCGGTCGCTCGCGCCGGCGCTTATGCGACCGTGCATCGTTACATAATGCAAACCAGTCGCTCGTATCGGTCGCAATGCCCATACCGCCGAGTGAATTACGTTACCGCCTTGCCGCCGAGTACAAGGGCAAGGTAGCCGCCATTTCACGGTCATACTAAAGTTTCCCGACGGCGAACGTTCGTGCTTTGCTCAAATTTATTGACCCTGGCGTCTCTTACTCGCGTTACCCGCGCTATGGCTAGCGTGGAAATTATTATGTCAGTTATTAAGAAGCTGCTTACAGAAATTGGTCATATTTTTAGATTACTACTATTTTGTGGGACCACCAAAGCAGATAATATGTTGTAGTATAACGTAATGATACTTGAGCACAAAAAGCCCTAGAAAGCTCTATTTTCCTTAAAATAACTTTATTTAATGGATATTTTTTCGCCGTAATTTACTGTGGTTATACTTGGAGATAACAATCCAGCTCAGCTGGTCTCTCGGATGACACGTAAAGCTATTTTTGCTACGCCTCTTTGCAGTCTTATTGTTAAGATTGACCAAGACCAAAAATTTTCCTAGTTTGCATAATTACGAGTATATGTTCAAATCTTATCCACTCGTATTTACTCGAACCTCTATCATGCTATGCAGTGAAATAACACTTTATGTTATTATTATGTATGTATGTAATTAGTTCCAAGCTCGTCGGAATGCCTCGCAGCCCGACATGCGTCATGGGTTTAAGAAACCGCAAATTATCGCTTAATGATCCGTAAAAAAAATTGCGATTCGAATTTCTATCGAATCTCCTTGATTGCTCCCGTCCGTGGGAATTTCGATCGGATTGTTCGCGGTCGGATAACGATCGAAACACAAAAAAGGGGATCGGGATAATGGAGAAAGAACGCAGAAGGCGACTCCAAGGACGCCGCGCACCCGCCCTCCTCGCGTAGGAATGCACCCGCCAGACTATTTTTAACCAACGACAAAAAAGGATATGCCACTTCATTAATACAACGCGATTTTTTTTCTTTTTTCCATAGGTACTTACTGATTTCGATGTTTATTTAAACACGTCGCTGTCATTATCACAAACTATTTGATCATGTAATTGTTGCGTACAAATAGATTCAAAATATTCATGGTGAGGTGACCGGAATTAACACTGACAGATCATGGGCTCGATCCCCGGTTTTAGACTTTTGAGTATCCTACACCTAAAACAGTTTTTACGTTTAAATGAAAGGAAAACGGGAATGTCAGTCATATTTTTAAAAATATTTATCCCTTCCATTCACATCCGATGTTTGATGTAAAATCAAGTAACGATCGTTCAACCTAGGTAACTTGAAATAAATAACATAAAATGAAATAATAAATGTTCAAATGTATGAAAAAAAATTCAAAACATCAGCTGTTACAATATTTTAGTTTCATCTTGATAAAATGGGACCCTACAAACATAAAAAAACAGTTAACTCAGTAATTCGATATAATCGCCACCTGTTGCAGGGCGTGCTCGAAACGTAACCACAAAAAAGAATTGGAGGATCACAATAAATTAAATTTAAACCTTTCGGCATCGAACTAATAAAAAGTTAATCCACTTTTATGTCTTCCGATAGCTAAATTTAACATTGTGCCTCGCGATCATACAAATGAATATTAATTTTATTCTCAACGGGCATCATTAACTCTGCTCACAAAAGGCTTTAATTTAAAACCAATAAGTTATAACTTCCTTTAGAAATACTACAGACGCATACAATTTTGTTGTTTATGGACATTTTAAGCAGCTCATAAAAGCCTATATAGGCTCTCTTCTAATGACCAATTGGCACTGGCATGCAATAACATCTCGTCATCCTCCTCATTGTTCATGTTATATGTGATAGGTTTATTATGACAACAACTAGTATGGGAACAATAACATTGCTTACGATGAATAATCCTTAATCAGTGATTTGTGTACAAATCCTCTCCGTAAACAGAGGGATGATGAAACGATGAATGGTCATTATACGTCTGCGCTCAATTAGAAAGCTCTTAAACACTGATGCGTAATAAAAAATGGCTAAGTACAAAGAATTATGCAGATGCAGCGGAAGTGTATAATGCTCTATAATAGCAACGTACGTCAAAGTTATCTTCTTACGTTAAATATTAGCTAACATTACAACATTTTTGCATAATGGTGGCCCGCAATTATACTGTGAAATGGAATGCTAATCGTAGAGGCTGCAGCTACACGAGAGCTTTATGTCGTTGACACACACGAGTACTCGTACTGTGCGGAGTGCTCTAGTAGAAAATAAAACAGCCGCATCATAAAAATATCACTGCCGCGTCATTTGCAAGACCGGTAGTTGCATTCCAGCTAATCGAAGACGGGTCCAGATAAACGATAATGTTATTCCTTGGAAACTGCCAACGCTAAGGTACGATTCTATCCTCGGCAACTATCCGCTGGCCGTTGAACCCGCACCTGCCGACACTCTTCCTTACCCCTCACCATTTTTTCTCAACAAAACTTCCGTTCCACAGTTTTTGCCGCCATGTCGATAACCCGTCTGATACAACGGATACGCCTCATTTGCAAAATCGCTCACAGCGATGTTGATTTGTGTGCTTCATTTAGCTCTGAACTTTAATATGCAGTTATGTATTCACTTGGTAATCTTGATGAGGTAATTCGCTGCACTCCAATAAAATGTTGCCCGCAGCACCGGTGTCATTGACTCTTCACAATTTTGTTTCGAAGCATGACGTCCATTATCTATGCATTTATACTGGCGTAAAAAGTAATTGAGCAAAGCTTTTTGTGAAAGAAGCTCCACCGCAAGATGAACTTGAAGAGTTGCGTAATAACCACGTAAATAATATTGTTCTGTGTGTAATGGAACTACCTAATTGCAACACCGAGATACGTAATTACCTTTTAAAGACATTTTCTAAGAATCGAAGATTAAAATATATTTTATTCCCTACCTTGCGTTTTCAAAGGCATTTTACTACGTCGCTGATGATATTAAATTGTAAGACGGCCTACGCTATTGTATTTTTTCTCCCTACATAACTCCGAGCACACTTGAGTCAACAGCAACAATGTTTATGAGTACAAATCAGATTTAATAAGTTCTATCTCTTACAAGACGCCTACATTTTTAATGAAAGTGTCCTATTTATTTATATGCTTATGAGTTTCGAAAAATAAATATTCAAGAGATTTGTTGGGTATTGGTATATTGATTAGCTATTTTAATTTAACAAATTGAACTGAACAAATAGTTTTTGAAAATATTTAGATTTCAATAAAATTAATATTATAAGGTGATCGATTAAGTAAATTTTATAATGTTTATTGTAATTAACCTCCTTACACTTTCATTTAATGACGTATTTTTTTTTATTTATTAAAGTCTTAAGCATTGTTTATTCTATAATTTTTCTTCGAATAATAACTAATGTTTGTAAGCTTTTTGCAAATTTTTTAACATTTTGATTTTATTATTTTTGGATAGTTTTTGAAAGACAAACAACTTATTCTAGCGATATGAATATGTATCTAAATAGGTAAATTGGATAAAGTTTGCATACTATGCAGTGAAAATGTGTTTAAATCTCCCACAGGAGACGAATATGTATAAGTAGCAACTGGCATTGTACCACAAGCATGGTAGGAACAGAACAATGAAGGTCGAGGACCCGCGGGTCAACACGGCAGCCTCCGGACTATGTCGTGTACTGAACTAGGAATGCAACTAGTGATTCGTTCTTTTATTTCATCGTGATCCTGTACCAGATACACTCCAGTGAAATAAACATTTTTGGATATAATGTAGTCTCAAAGAAACTAAAACAATTATGTACATGTTGTAGCAAAAATTTTGATTTAGGACTTAATTTTACTGGCCTAATACTTAAATGTTTTTGTCATGTGACTTGAAACTATATTATCATTAAATTCAATATTTTCTTTAAATTTATTGCTCAGTTCCCATAATTTACAATTTTTGAATTAGAGCACTTATTCTCAAATTTAAATTAATTAATTTCAAGTATGCTGTTATACAAGCACTTTTGAAAGCTCGTGTGTATTAGTGAGTAGTGACTCTACCAGCGGTTCGGAGAGCATTTCCTTATTCTAGGGCTGCGATATGTCTGATAAAAAATCAGGATAGAAACTACATGTTTCAATTACCTTTGTGGTTTAAAACCACATAATCGTAAGTTTAAACTTCGCATGTTACTTAGAACCACAAGTTCCAGATGACAGGTTTGTCGGTATTTTTTTTATCGTATTAGTATAGAAGTCGACGAGATTTATGATATTAATACGTTTGCTAACAAAAATGAGCCTTAGAAAAGTAAAAGGCGGGTCTCAAAAATATGTGAATCGGTTGAAAGCCATTCTTATCATTTTTACGAAATTAATTTATGAAAAATGTAAAGCTTTTTATTCATTTTTACAGTAACAGGAGGAAAATGATATTTTATGACTTGAGTTTTTTCTTACTCTAAAAATACTTACTTTTTACATATTCTGTGTCTTCCTACTAAAATATATAATTACTACTCATTTATTTATAGATTTTACATAACGTTGTATTATAATTATATAATAGGCAATCAACTATGCCAATAATAATAATCATAATTTAAAATTAAATATTTTGAAAAACATGTGAAAATCAATTATTATATGGGGCCGAGGCTGGTCGAGGCTGAAGTATGAAAATGCTTGCACAAATCTTTTTTCTTCCACTCGCAAAGAAGCATCTTTCGTTACCAAACTCTTCATTAATTTAAAAAAAACAAAAGGAGAATTTAAACGAGAAAATAATAAATACCTTTGGTTTAGCTTACCGAACCTTTAACGTTTTATTAGAATCATCTCTATCACGGTAAATTTCCCAGAAATATGTTTCGGTTTATGTGAAAATTAACGTGATTGGTATATACTATATACAGATAGACATACTTACTCAAAACCCTTTTATTTCGTTCGCGTCAGGTATTTTATATAATTTATAAGGAGTGTAAAATACAAGTCAAGTTCAGAGTTGAACGGGTCGCTGTATGGTTGTGTAATATTGTTTTAGTCTCATGAACGAGTACTTGCGGCTATTACGGATGACGCTATACAGCATCACTCTGTAAATCGTGCCACTAAAAATGAACGCTAACTGTATTCGCAGTTGTAGTTAGATAAAGTAACAGCTACATGCAAATCAAGTTCAGAGTTTAGCGGGTTGACAGCGATGGATGACGTTATACCTCGTAAAATAAGCGCAGGTAGTTTTCATAATGAACTAAGAAGTAACAAAATACTGTAACAGCTACATACAATACCAGTCAGGTTCAGAGTTGAGCGGGTCGCTTGTGTAATATCATTTTAGTCTCATCAATGACTTCTAGCGACCATTACATGACGCTATACGTGCGCATCACTGTGTATATCATGCCTCGTAAAATGAGCACTGACAGTCTGTCAGTTTTTTAATTTAGGATCCGGTTTAGAAACATTTTTATAATTGATAACATTCATGCTAGTTTTCCGTGAGTCTTGATGAGACAGTCTACTTTGTTTAAAAAGAAATAACTATTGTAGTAGCTAACGGAATAGGCGCCTAATAAAAATTTGATAGTAATTAAAAATTTGTTCCCTAGATCCTGCATTATTTTAGTTTCGCAACTTTTCCAATTAGGAATTCAACCAATAAAGTAGTATTAGTGTTAACCTACTTTTTTCAAACAGCTCTGCTGGTTCTTTATTTCTGTTGATGTAATTGCAGTCGCTCGCACGAGGTTTATTACTTGTGCGTCAGGTTAGCAGGCACAGGGCAGCGGATTATAAAATATAATATGATCTTAAAGCCCTGGTGATAGCGATACAGCCAAATTGATGCTAAACATAAATATGGTATTGTCCATATTATGCTTAAATAGGTATCAAACTTTCAAACCAAACTTTTTGTTGGTAATAATAAATTATTAACGATAAGTTAGATTTTATCTTATTTACCCGTTATTTATGCCATTATCTCGAAGAATCTTAAAATAAGAAAAAATATGATTGAAAATACGATCCATCTTATTTCAGCATGAGTTTATAACTGCAGTCGGTCAATGATAGTTTTATTACTTAATTTATATAGCTGTACGAATAATTGTGCACTACTGCGTTCAGCATTCTTTTTACGTAACGCAAATTATACGTCAAAGTATACGAGATCGCCTACACAATATGTAATTTTTAGACATCTCTAAATACTCATAAACTATATAATTTTAATTTCTTTTATATGAACACTATAGGGCATTCAGCATTTCCTAATCATATTAGTCCATTTATTCGCATACTTTCAATGTATTATTCTTTATCGTTATCTGCTTATATGATCACTACTTGATTATGCCTTCCTCCTTATAGGAGAGAAGATTTGGTAGACCTACTTATTAATTAATTATATAAATATGAATATTCTACCAGTATAAGTATACTTGTATCAGTAGACATAAATTATTACTACTAGCACCTTAATAAAATGAAAAGTTACTAAAAATTTCATAATGCGTTCATTCACAATACAAGAGTTCACTATGTAAATGTTTTGTGTAACAATATGAAAATAATTTAGACACCCACAAGAAGGACTTTAATTAATTAGTTAAATTAGTGTTTTAAGTATTTGGTAAGAGGAGCGTATGTGAATTGTGAACATACCTGCAACGGGCCCAAGGGTGGTTGCCGAGAGCAACAGAAAGCTTGCGAGGAGGAGCATGTTGTACGATGGGACTGTCACCTGCGGGATCACTAGCCGGAGTGCGCTCACGCAACACGGGACTCGGGCACACTGAGCGCGCGCTCTCCTGAACCCCCCTTATAACAGCGATGCGTCCCGCGCTCACGTCTACACAAACAATGCTAGTCGCACTTCCACGGACGTCCCCTGTAGCACGTCGTACATTGATCTTTTTTATCATGTGTGTGTAAAAAGTTACGTTGTGAGCGAGTAATGGTGACGTAACACGTACTGAGCTCGTCCCGCAGGCGGTCCGGCGCAGCGCGGACGTCCGGCGCGGAGGCGAGCGGACGCTAGGCGCCCGCGCGCCTCCCGTGTTTACCATTTTTCTAGCGATTACGAGACTGTCCGGATTTTGATTTAACACTGCTTTGAGACCGTTCTATTTAATAATTTCTCTTTTAATTTTTAAAGAATATTTTATGCTTACTTCTCTATATCTATAAAATCTAATGTGCAATTCCTATAGCTTCGGAACGAAAAGACATCACAATATGATACAAAACGTAGAATCTGTCTTCTCTGCTTACAATTCTTTGAAAGTAGAACCACTCTCTTTTCCCTCTGTCGCCATGAATTTCAATCAAATACCAGCAGACTTGATTGCGTATATTCTAAAGACGTTGGAGTTCCCGCTCCAGGTGTCTGAACGGCGACTCCGCACCGCTAAACGCCTTGTTGGTCAACCCTCTACGAGATGAATTACTAAGGATATAAAACGTGTCGCTGAAAACTACATAGATTACACAGAATCGCGAGCCTGAGCTGACCCATGTCCTCTACTGGACATATTACAAATTATAAGTGGCGGATAACCAGCGTGTGTATCTAAATTCTAAAACCATCTTCGCATTATTGAATTTCTAATGAAATGTTTGGGGCAAATCCGTTGGGTGATTTTAAAGACTATAATAGACATAGAAAGGACATTGCCAAAATTGCCCCAGGCTGTACAAACGTATGCTCATATTGAACTATTTTATTTAAATACACAATGAATTTTTAACAACTACCCATGTTTCATAGCAATCACTTGAAAAAATATAAAAATATAAGAATTTCGATCGATTTTTTGTGTTCTGAATCGTGTGACCGGTCGAATCGTAGTATGAAAAGTCAACTTTTATTAACTTTCATAACTTTTATCAGCGACTACTTAGATACAAGTAACTTTATTACTATTCAAATAGAAGATCTGTACTATTTAATGACATATATATCATCTTTGGGCATTTCTGGGGCAGACTTCCATACATTTTTTACCTATGTCCTTTTTGTAAATCGCTAATAGTGCGAAATATTTTTATGTTTCACTTAATTATAATGCGCGCTAATTTTCTCAGATTATAATTAGTAATGTCCCAAGAAAGTCAACGTGTTTGGTGAGCTCAGCAACGCGACACGGGAGTTATCTCAACAATCGTACCGCACTATAGTTGCGTTCCCGCTCAATTTGTTCTTGTTTCGGTCGACGCGAATTCTTTTCTTGTCCGGAGTATTGTCGTGCATTCTATCCGAAACTCGGTGCTAACTTTGCAATGTACGAAGGGTATATTCACACTTTTAATTTTTTTTGATAACTGGCTTTACTGCTCCAGGTTTTAATCCTTTTGAACCTCTTTGCAAGCTGCGAGTGCGGGTTTTCTCGATTTAGTTTTTTTACTGTGCTTTTGATGATGATGTTCACGTCAAAAGAGACACCGGCTTTACCGTCTGGAGTGCGAATAGACTGACTACACCAAAATTTCTTTTAAGGACGACATTAAACTCCGGTTGCGCGACTCGCAAAACAACTAACCTCTAGTGTTATAGTGATAGTTATAAGATGAAAACTTTAGCCTGGTCTTTCAAAGGTACTGATTCGCGTCCATGGGTACCATATCGGAATCACAGCACCGTCACCAGGCATTTTGGGCGAAAGGAGTCAGCCAGAGAGGAACTCGAAAGCTTGATGAAGAAAAGGGGATATCTAAGGGTAACTCCTATGAGACTGGACCTCGGGTTACAGAGCGCTCCCGTGACCGTGCTATTTACTGCTACAACCGGCGCATCATTGTTTATAAAACACTAGTGGATGAAATCCTGAAGCACAACATTCTTTATTAAACCATTCTCAATATCTCTTAAAACATTATTAATTAATAAGATATTGGTAGCCCGCGCATTGAAGTGGGATGTGCTAGGTCTAGGCTCCATATACCCTTTCCTTGAAGGTGGAAGTCCTGACGTTTAATGTGATGACAATGATGACGGAGACCTATGAAGACCATAATATACAAAAGTAATAAACATAAGACAGATATAGATACAAGAGATCAATATCAAGCAGAGAAAGAAAGAAGATGAGAGAACTGACAGAAAGACTAAGAGAGAAACTTTTCATTCCGACGTCGAAGTTCGTCAAACGTATCGTGCATCAAGGGAATATTAATTTATGCCTACGATCGTTGCATATCTTAATAGAATATCCCTCATATAAATTTAATTTTATGGCTTAATAAATGTACCTACAAGACCGTAACATATTAAAAGCCTTTTAGTTACATTCCTTTTATGAAATTAATAATTTTTAACTTTTTTTCTTATTAAGGCCTCAGAAACTCTTTATTCACTTATGTAATAGGTTCTAACTAGGTAGTTAAGATGGCATTATTAAATGCCATTAAATTTATTCTTGGCTGTTTATATTATGAAGTTTCAAAACCTAAACTAAACTTTTGTGTTTAAAAACTAAACCTTTACAGAACTATTGGTATCAAAAACATTTTTTCTAGTAAAAGTACCTAATATCACATCCTGTATACTGTGAAACAGTTTCTCGTATCAGAGAGCAGTAGAGCAAAGCTCTTAACTCTGCTCGCCCTAACTTCTACATCTATATCTATCATAGCGTACAGTTTAATCTAAGCAAATTCTTATCTTAGGTTATCTACCAACATTACACCTAAATCTAAAGGTTTTATGTTAGCTTCGATTTACACTCATTGCACTCCATCAATGTTCTGCATATTTTGTCTAATGCCGAAAATGTTAACGGTAAAATTCTTGCTAATATTAATTTCTAATGTGTTAAATATTCATTTCTAATATTAATTTCTAATGTGTCTAATGTGTTGTGTAGAGCTATTCTTTAAAATCTCAATGAACCCTATTATAATCAAATATCATATAGGTATATGTCGTATAGAATTTTAAATACGCCCAAGATATAATTCAAAATTATAGAACTGAATGGGTAATATTATTTTATTATTTAATGTTATGTTTTTGTGCGTAAAATAACTTAAATAATATAACAATATTTTAATTTTTTTAAATAAATAAGCAATTATTTATAAAATATTTAATATATCTTGTAACACGTAGGACATATTTTGTATCATTTTTTACGCAAATAAATTTAATTAAATTGATCTATAAAACATAACAAGATGCATACCTAAGTATTTTATTAGCACAAGTAAAAGAATATTTCATTATCTGCACTACTATTTCAATATTTCACTTTGCAACAATCTATATCGAACATCAAACAACCGGCTACATGAAAAAAAGACCGCGCCGTGATAGCAATCTTACATGACGTTAAGATTTTTATACGTGCCTTCATCGTAAAATATTCAGAATGGCTCTATTTCTCTTGTGTACTTTTAATATTATGAGGAGGAGTATGCACTCTTTTTGTTTTTAAATATAAGCTCCTGCTGTTAAAGCAGAAAATCTAATTCTTTTAAAAAAAATTTGACTGTAAATATTTTTTTTGTAGAGTACAATACATATGTACTAGAAACTTAATGATAAAATCCAACTCAAGTAACCTTGCATAGAGACATCGTTGTTTTTATTCACTTTAGAACCAAGTTCATTAGATTTACTCCCTAAATCTTACTTTACTTAGTACTTTATTGAAACTTGCGGATGCCCGCGACTTCATCCTTGAACCACGATGTAATTTATTAAACTCTACGCCTAAATGACTCTATCTATTGAATAAAACTGCACTAAAAATCATTTGCATAGTTTGAGAGATCTTAGCGTACGGAGGGTCCATCTCTCCACGGTCGGGATAGCAGTAGCTTTGTTGTATACTGTGTTTAAAATAAAAGGCATTATTAGTATTATTTATTTCAATATAATTTACGACGTTACGTTAACATCAGATATTAATGTATTAGCTCTGAGGTAATATCCAAAGAAGCTTATACCGCTTAACGCTTAATGATCGTGGTTAGTTACAAATCATTCCGATTCTCTCAATATTTCCGGCCTTGGTTGTAATACTCTATTTCCGGCTGTTTATATCCCGCCACAAAGTGTTTGAAGCTTTTTGCCTGATAAATAAAAAAAAGTCGCTTTCTCAACTTAAAATACTAATTAGTATTTTTGACGTAAACAATTAAACAAAAAAATTGTTTCTTTTTCAAACAAATTTACAATAAAAGATCTAAGTATAATGTTTAAACAAGGCGTTATTGAATATTATAATTTGTTTTTAATTTTTCTGACTCATTAAAATTAAAAGCTCAGATCGACGGACGCGCACGCCGCCGTAGATTACAAGCGCACACATTACCTACAACTGTAGCGGCGCAAAAAAATCACAAAAAAATACACACAGTGGAAGTCACGCGCTACGAAGTAAACAGAGGTGGGTTGAATATTAGATTTATCCAGAAATAAAAGCTGGGAGGGTATGCGGTGGACTTGAAAAGAGCCGCCGCTGCCTCACTAGTCAGAGCAAGCATGTGCCTTTGAGAGCCACGTTAATTGGTGCCACTCTGTGTGCGCGCCGCACGGCCACCGCCCGACGACCGGTGTTGCCACTTCATGATTTCAAACCCCCTAAAACTACCAAGGAGAACACAGTTTTTAAACAGTAAAGTGAAAATTTTATAAAATATTTTCATCATTCAACAAAAAACTAATTTTAAATTATCAATTAAAATTGGATCTACGATTCCAAAGATGTACTATACATTGATATAAAATTTAATTATTTTTAATTATCATTATTGAGAGCCACTTTTACCTTACTACCTTCAGTCACCCGTCCGGAAAGTTGAAAATTTTTAAATTATGCTCCTATCATGGGTAGTAAAATACGACAGGCATACCATTAAAGTTTTATCTTTAACAATGTTTTCTAGAGAAAGATTGGGAAAAAAACATTAAAAACATAAAAATAAGCTTTATAGTTAGACAATTAAGAGTCTGGGAAAAACGCTATCTCCCAAAATCACCACAGGCAACTATAAAGGCTAACCAACTCACAAGTTTTATGAAATGCATGTAGCTAGCACAAATACTTCGGCCATAATTTAGCTCTTATACCATTTTTATCCAAAGGCTATTGAAATAGGGTATCTCTAAAAATGCTTATCAAGGTACAGCATCTAATCATTATCCGCACCCGCAATATATTCGATACTATTGAACCATTCACAACAAGATACTGCACTTAAAATGGACCAGAAGAAAGTTAAATTGCCTTAATGTGCCTCCAGGAACGTTTTTGAATCTCTTTTTAATCGCATTCAGGCGATGCCTATCGCATTGTTTTACATCGGATGAGTTACGTTCGCCCGCGATGCGAGTCGATAAAATAAAATTCACAGGTTTATTTTTACAAAAAATATCTTGATATTACTTTAATAGCCACAAAGGGAACAAAAGGAGCGGGGAACTATCGTTCGTTTTTTTACATGTAGAAGTAACCGAGGTTCGGACAGCGTTTAATTGACCGGGTGCATGACTTCGACGTTTGAATAGCTAGCTATAATAGGACCGCACGTACGGCCTAAACAAAACTATAGTGAGGCAATCAAAAAACGTCAACAGACTGCATGTCTATCGGACGTTCTGATCGGATGGAACTAACCGGCTGGAATGGCTTCATTATAGAATTCGTTTCATTTTGAAATACATTCGCTTTTTAAAGAGGAAGCCTGTTGCTTCAACGTATATATAATTTCTCGTTTTTAATCGACTTGGAAAATGGAAAATATCATTAACTCTACAGGAATCTGTTTTTTTTTCATATCTTATTAATTATAACTCGTTCACAAACCACAGGCATTTTCTAGCCTGCGAATGCTATTAATTAGTCACTCCCTGAGTGTTTTCTAATCCAGCCAACTATGGCGCAGTATATTGTACATCGATGGCGGTAATGATTTTTTACAAAACACAATCTTATATTGATTTATTTTCATAACTTGTGTTTGTTATATATCAAGAATGAGACTTTTACAAGAAATTTACAAGAATATTAAAGCAAGTACTTTCAAAGTATTCACTTAAATTTTGGAAATCAATATAGCACAAAATTGGTATATTAAAATTGTGTGAATTTTAAAATAAAAATTTAAAAGTAAATTAAAACAATACTCAGTTGAATTCCTAATGATGAATTTATATTTCTTAACAAAAAGAGTATTGAAAATATTAAAAATCTAAAACATTGATCGTTTTGGGATTGTCGTGTCGTGTCATCTTAAGAAGATCCGGAGAATAGTTAGTTGGATAATTTAAACAAGTGATCAAAAGTCTCGATTGAGTCATGAAGAAAAATACAGGACTGTCATTGCAAAATATACTGCCGAGCTTTAATTTATTTTTGTTGAGAGAAGTCCTTGTTTCTGCTGCTGGAATTCGTAAACGCTTAAATAGAAGAAATTAAATTAAATTACCTATTAAGATTTTTAATTACTGATTAAATAGTGATCTAGACCTTTTGTTGTCTGTCTTTTTTTTTTTTGTAAGCGCTGTACATTTAATTACATTTATAATAGAAACATTAATGTTATATAGTATCATGCCTATTCTTGAAAAAACCAACAACGCCATGTCATATACATGATATTATATTATTCCGTCAGCTCTAGGTACTAAAAAAGATTAAATAGTTTGTACTAGCTTTTTGGCTACAAAAATGTAAACTTCCGTAACTAAGAAAATTCACGAACGTACGCCATTCGGCTTCGCCTTAGACAGTGGCATAAATTGCTATTTAGAAACATAAATAGAAAAGTACGCATATAAAATATTCTGAACCAACCTACTTTAATTGCATACCCAATTTGGAACACAATTCCTGAGACTCTTGAATTATTCTGTCCGCTGCCGGGCCAGTAATTCTAACGTTTTTATTCGGAGGATTCACTTCGAAGCATCATGCCCGACCGGTACGCATTCCTCCGAGCACTGATACAATTAAATGTTTTACTCGCTCCTGTAACAATAATTATGGCTCGTAATTATCACGAGCTGTAGGCCATTTAGTTAGAGCTTAATTGTTTTAATCAGATAGAGAAATATCAATTTGCTTGTGTATATTCCTTGTACAGTAACCACGACAAGTTTTATCCATAAATATCTAGAGTCTTTTTACTATAAATAAAAAGATTTTTTAATATAAATGTATCTACGGGCCTACAGTATTATGCTATGTTGGTGGCATTTTAGCTTTAAAGCTAAGTATATTTTTTCAACTTTTAATGTAGCCAGGCATATGTTTTCTTAAATACTAAATTTCTAGTCTTAAATCTGAATTTTTGTAGCGAAATTAGTATCTAGAGCTGCCGGAATAATATAATATACTAGCAGTCGCCCGCCACTTCGTCCGTGTGAAAACCTCTTAGGTACCCTTTTAATTTTAAAGACCGACTTTCATATAAAGTGTGCTTTTTTCCCACTACCCCTCTCAATTTAATTTTTTATAGTTTCCCGTGAAGCAATATCCTCGGTCCCGTCCCGTGTACTAAAGATCTACATTTTTGTAAAACATTGTACGATATTAGAGTACATTAACATTAACAATATATATTTATGGCAAGCTGATGTGTATAGCTTTTAATATTCTATTTCACTTTTGAGTCTAGTTTTCATAATAAACAAAATAATTTACAATCTGACATGCAGATCTTGAGATAAGTCAGTTTAAACAAACAAACTTTTCGTACATTATATAAATATGGTCTGCCATGCCAAATAAATTGAAAGAAAAGATCAAAGATCGAATTCTCAAAAAATATCAGTACCAAAATGTTGACCCCTATTCAGTACGTATAATATAACACTGAGGAGGTCCACTTAATTTGGATGATATAGCGACATTGTCATGTTTTTAGAAATTTTGTAATATCTCCGAAACTATATAACTAATTAACATACTGTAAAAGGCAAATCTTATCTCTATAATATCCTTGTGATTATTAAATAATTTATTTTGATAAGGATTTAAGTTTAGTTCTATAAATAATGACGTAAACGTAAGCATATGCATTAAATGATTTTTAAAACAAAAAAAGTTATATTTCTGCCAAAATATAAAATAAAAAATATATGCTATCGCGGACTTTTTTGTAGAACTTTTTAAGATGCATAAAGTTTTCATACAATGTTTTCAATAATATCCAATAACTAAGGCAGCGTACGCGCTAAAGCTAAATTTAATAAAATTCACGGTCCGACTCGCGCGACAAAATCTGTGATAACTCGGGTAATATATACAATACAAATATAAAATATAGCCTATAACACTCACCGATAATGTAGCATTCTACTGGTGAAAACATTTTTAAAATCGGATCAGTAGTTCCGAAGATTAGCCCCGACAGAACTTTATTTACAAACTTACAAACTTTACCTCTTTACAATATTAGTATAGATGTAATATAAATATCAAGTATATGAAAGTGAGCCATTTTTTTAAAATACTTACGAGTACTTACAAAAATATATTTTCAGCGTAGTTACGTGGAACACTATTTTGTGACACTACTGGTCTGGTGGTTTTGTAATTGTTATTTTACTCACTTAGAATATTAATTTTCTAAATCATTAAAGTACAAGGAACAGATAATAATCAACACAAAAATAGAAATTATTAAAGCCTCAACCCTTTCGTATCTGCAAAAATCAAGTCCACAATCCAAATCATAAATTGAAATGCCATTCCTTTATTTGTCTACGCTATCCTTTGGGCCAATCACAACGCCTCAGTACCATACCGCGCAAGACGAGATTTTAACTACAGATAAAATTTTGCATCCGCGCATACCAAAGGAATTTTTATCGAGTTCATTTATTAATTTCCCGCGGAGATGGTATCGTGACCCATTCTTGCGGGCGAGCAAATATATTTATCATAATTCTGTACTTTGGAAGCGGTGGGGTCCAGCTATTAGTTTTGATCGGCGCGGCTAAGACGCCGTGATATTGATTCGCCTCGCGCTGTCGTGACACAGGTGATTATGTGTTTAAGCAATTACACCACCCGCTATAGAGTGATCGAGGTAGGATAGGTTCCCGTTATAATTGGCAGAGGCTCGCGGGATCCGTCTGGGAGAGGTGTCAGAACTCAACGGTGGTGCACCGGAGGTACCGCTTCACTAGCCCCCCCCCTATAATTTCCATCTAGACAGATTTCGACAGCCTCTTATTTTCTTGATATATTATGCTACATATTTATACATCTATTAAAGCAATGAAATGGGTAGAATAATTAGTTAGTGAGTAGTCACCTAGTTGCGCTTAGCAAACCTGTCGATTAAACAACTAGACTTACTTACTGCTTTTTTAATGGTAGAGTTTTACCACCAAAATCACTTCTATACTGGCACTACTTGGCTTATTTACTTACAAGAGACTTAGTTTTTAGTAGTGTTAGTAGAGAAGTTTACCCGAAATAAATTAATATGCATTTGAATTTAATATATTGCGGATTATCATCCTAGCATAATTTTCTCTTGTTTCATATTTTACACCTTAGGTATAGTGTATAATTATTAATAGTATGAATTTTAATATGTAAAACTAATAATAATGAATATCAGGTACCAGGATACAACGGTTTGAGAGATGACATCAAAAACGAGGGAAACGTAATCTACGTCACGAAACAGACGGACCTACAGAACAGTTCCATACACGGTTAGCCGAAATTTTCCACGAAATTCGTGTAAGATTTGCTTATCTTATATTTGCCGTTATAACATCGTAATTCGCCGTGTAACGACCTCTAATCTTAAGGGTCTTCCGTTAAAGCGATATCTTCACACAGGAAGGAGATGGCAATAATACAAATGAATACCCATTACCCACATGAGGAAAACTATAAACAAAAAATTTGTAATAAAAATCATATCGAATAAAAACAATAAACACCGCAAATAACCATTCAAATTTCACAACTGATAACTTATATCGCTTTTCTGAGTTATAGTTACTTATCGCGTTATAATTGCTTTTAAGTAAATATTGACAACGAAAATTAAAAAAGTACATTTTTGGAATCAGTACGATCATTTAGTAACCTCCAATGAAATTTTTAAAAATATCTTTAAACACTAAATTTAACCTGCTACAGTTTTATTATAAGTATAGATAGCAATCGTCATACCATTTTTTGAGTTACAACTCTAGTTACCAAAATAATAATGATAATCTATCAAAGTTAATGAGGATATATTCACTAACAACATTTTAGAATACATGCCAAGTGCAAGGTAACCTCTACTGAAATTATAGAACCCATAATATTGCAACTAAAAATCAAACTACAGAAGAATTATTATCCGTAACTTTTATCAAGTAATAATCTTTGAAAATATACACAACCCGTTTTACCAACGGGAATGGTAATTGGATAAAAGATAAAAGGTATTGGTAAAAAAACTTACCCCTAAACCCTTCGCGTTATGGGTAATCCTATATACATATCATGCATTGATAAAAGTATTATTATTTTGAAATGTTGTTAATATACACCCACGGGCCTCACCAGCGGGAATAGGAAATTCCTACTTACCCGTAAACTCTTTGCGTTATGGTTAATCCTATTTACATATCGTTGGTATTCCTGATACAATGTGTCGTTATGGAATCGGCAGTGATTTGTACTCTCCGGTTCAAGGTTACAACGTGATTTTGAAATATCATAAATTCGATCCGAATAGCCCATCTGCGCTAGCGATCGATGCATTCTCACGAGCACAATCACGTCAAAATAAATCTTTTAAAAAGATATCCAATCGTCAGCCTAAACCTCAAATGACTATTGACAATGGTTACAATGAAATATGGCTGAAGTGACCTTTTCGTTGAACTGATTTTTGTAAAACTTGCGTTAGTTACACATTGATTACCTGAAAGGATTTTTTGTAATCCGGCTTATTGTATATCCGTTTTCACGGCCCCAATGATTTTCATGAAATTTTGTATGCAGGGGCTTTCGGGGTGAATTAATCAATCTAGCTAGGTTTTTAGAAAACATAAAATTTCCAAAACACACACACATGATGGATCCGGCACGCGCTGGGTAAATCCATGGAATGCTAAGATATGTCTCTCTCACCTTTTTTTTGAAGTCGGTTATAAATACCCCCTACGCTGTATAAAAAGCAAACTCTCCTAACTCTAGAATCTATATAAAAAGTTCCTCTCGTGTGTATAATAAGTGTTTTGTTTGTGCGTCGTGTTTAGCATCCATTCTTTGGCTCTTTGTTATCTATGTTGACTGAGACAATATTGACGCACCATCGAGTGTTTGTGGAGCGTTGTGATTGAGATCTTGCGTGAGCTTTTATTGCTTTCCAATATCTGGGAAAGCTCACAAAATTATATTCTTTTGATCTTGTTATTATATGTACATATACATATTTTAGTACATTTATTTGTCACTATAATTAAGTTTAAAAATAGATCTAAAAGACTAACGCCTGAATACTTAAACGCAAAACAAATTTGATTTGCGTCTCATGTCAACTTACTATGACAGTTTGCACACTGGAACTGCGTGGTGGGTTTACGCTCCATAACCTCTCTTCTATAAGAAGGGAGGCCTGGTCCTCTTGCAGGCCGTTAATCGCCTGATAATGATGATGATTTATAAGGCTAGAGTATTAGAAAGACATCAGACGAAAGTAAAATAGATAGATGCATATGAAGGTAGTTTCTTTCTTAAATTAATAAGGATTACTACACACTTATAAAATCCGTCGGTCACAACAATGAGCGCTTACGTGGATTATACACGTATTAAACTTACATAGATTTTTTATTATAAGAAAACCACAGAGGATTGAATAAATATCATAGAGATGTTTCTTTTCATAGAGAGTCAACGTGTTCATTTATCTGTTGAATAGCGTGCTAAACATGTTTCCAGCTTTAGCCACATGCCTCAGACCTCAATAACACGAGTCTTTATTGCTATTGTTATTTACCCCATCGGTTCCGGATTCTCTCAGGACTGCCTGCGCATAGTTCCGCATCAAAGCTTACATCTTTTAACTAGTTTATTGCCCCTCTATCAGCAGTTTATTGACGCTTTTTGTAATTGTGAATCAATTGTTGATTGGAGTGTAAACATTACATAACTAGGAATGACCTTTAAGAATATTATTTATGCATTCTTTTTACATAACTATGAGAGAGTGAATGTTTCTCGAGCGTATGTATCTATTGTATGTATGTAATGAAATAAAATAAAATTAAATTAAATTAAATAAGCACTTACACAATATCATATATATATATTTACATATATAATTACTTTCTTATGCAATAACAATTCTGTCATTGATATGCACACATTAAACTAAATAACTCGCAAGGGCTAATGGCGCGATTAATGTATGTAGATTCGAATTAACCATAATTTATTCAGATGATAGCAGCTATTATGTGAAAAAGGTCCGCATGCGTAGTGTGACGGATCATGCGTGTCGGTTGATAGTCCTCGATGACAACTCACCTTCAGTAATGTTTCAAGGATACGGCGATTAAAAGCTCACTCGATGCCTTCTCAGAAATCCGATGAATGCCTCCGTCATTGAAAGCTTGGAGTTTACAACAGATTTCCCTATCTTAATCGCTTTGAGAGATAATGCAGCTAAAATGGATTAAAATTAATCACAAAATCACGAACATGTGCTACTTTAAATAACTAACTTAAAAAAAGTAGATAAATAAACTTGTTTTAAATAGATAACTTAATATCCATAACTACTGTAGCTGTAGCTTTCTCGATCACTTATAGAAGATAGACTCTGGAGAGTACAGCGTGCACACCACAGATATAATTCTAAATTATATTATCTATAAAATATCGCATCGAGCTCGTTTACCGAAAATAATGGACAACAACCTTTTTATTTAGTATCGTTCGGGTATAATCATTACCAGATAAATTTAATTAAAAAGATATTAAAGATTCGATTCTTTATAATTTATTCCGTCCAGTCATCTTTTCATTTCTTCGGTCTTCAATTGGCGTATGCGTCACAAAATTACAGAAAAGCTCTTGTTCCTCCTGGCACCTGAATTTTGTAACATTTTACTATACCTAATAAATAATTTAAAAGTGTAAGAGATTATATGTTTAAAATTCCTACTTTTGGCCATCAATGGCCAAGAATCACTAGAAACAGACCAGACGTTTTAAATATGCTTTTAAAGCAAACCTAGATGAAATAAACGACGAACTTGACCTTATAATTTTGTGTTTTCTATAAAGTATCTCTCCATTATAATCAATTCCTAATAACTTAATCTTAATCATGATGATATTCTAACAGGTAGTTTATTCTATCAGAATTTATTCAAGCGAAATATGGGTTTGTGCATTTATACGGGAAAACTTCTAATCTATATTGGAATCCTCCGAGATCGGATTTCCTCTAAGGTAGACAACCTTAGAGAAAATCCAGTCTTGGAGGATTGGATAAATTAAACTTAGCTCAAATAGTCAACTACATAATTAAATTTTATGTCGTCTTCTAGTTATCTTTTACAAAATCGTTTTCTACTTCATAAAGCAACGGATTACTATAGGTACGAGTGTTAGCTTATATTTTATTTTTTTTACATTCAGGTGCTTGAAAGATGTTTTTTCTTTCAATTAAGATAAGACTGCGACATTATTTTCAAACTTTTCAACAAATTGAATGACAAAAAAATTAAAAATGGCGACCAATCGTCTTAAATTTAAAGTAGAAAGAATGTTTTTATTTTTTTATCTGGTTTTAAGTCAGATTAAAGTACTTTTTCTTAAGTGTACGAATTCGTAGTCGACTGTTGCGACTGCAGCCAGCCGACGTGTCGCAGCGACAATATGACGGCTTACCCGTACCCTAATCCATTTAATCACCATATTATTACTATACAGTGTTAGAAACATGTTAAATAACATATAAAGAACCTCAAAGTTCCTAGACGGGCTCTATCGCTATTATCTCTACTACCATTACGGTAAAGAATGTAAAATCTAATATTTTACAACATTTAACATTTTCCATCTAACGCAATGTAAGAAAATTGCATAACATTATTATAAGTTGACAGTTACAGCAATTCATACAAATAACACACAATTAACACGTCAATAAATATGATACGTACAACATCATACAAATTAATCCCGGATATGGAATTAAATTATATTATCAATACGTACAGGTTTAACGACACTGCGTGTAATTATAAATCCTGCCGCGTATCTGCCCGGTTATTAAAACGGACGAGATACTTCAGAACGATACGACATGAGTTATTAAAATAAAGTAAACATTTGTACTTCCCCTAGTGGGAGTTGTAAGAAGTGAATACACCGATCCACTCATACGCCGATCCAAGATATACTATATAGTTTTTTTTTGGTTACCGCTATCACACCTTATGGAAGACAATTATATGGTCTAATTTGCGCTGTATTCACTTATTTGTCGATATTATAGAGCGCTGAAAGTTTATCAGCCCAAACTTTTATCATAGATAATGGGCAACTCTGGTTAGCAGGTGACAAAGCTCAAGATCTTCAACAGTCCAAATATAAACCGTAATTTTATATTTTCTTTGAGATATTATGAGAAATCGTCATTCTAAAAAATAAATTGATATAACGTTAATTGGGTACTTTGCTAAATTTGCAAACATGCTGCTTTCTGATTGTTAGTCATCTTCCAATTCACCAACTATAACTAGATAATCCTTTAACAGTATCTTTAGTAGTAGTAGAGCCATGACAGATTTAACTTTTCAAAATAACTTGTTGAAATAAACAAACATGAATTACAATATTTTACAACATAACATTGAATTACAGCTGCGTCGTTATATATATCACCAATAAATCAAAAGAAAAACCTTTAAATTTCAAACGTTATGACTATGTGATACCTGAGTCTAACATAGTCATGACATTCGTAGTCATAGATCTCGACATCGATAATCGTTCAAAACGTTAAAAACTTGTGCTAACAGAACGTTGAACGTTGGTGTTAAACTTTGTATGCATTTTATTTAAGTCCTTTAACGCGTTATTTTCAATTTGGCAACTACATTTCAAAATGTCATCCTTGTTAAAATAGAACTCCGCAATATTATTATCAAATCGACCTCATTTAAATCTGAAATACACACTGTATTTCAGATTTTCCAGGCAAAGTGTAATAAAAGGAGTAGAAGAGATACGCGAGATTTAAAAGTGATACCTATATCGAAACTGAGCTGTTAGGAGTTACGCACTTTACATATCTAATGTACCTACATATGAAAAAATCAGGTAGCCGATATATATGAGAACACTTCACTGAATTTGAAATAGTTTTATTGATTGATGCTCTTATTTACAAAACAATAATTGAACGCCGAAATATTTATATATTTTCCTATTTTGATTATGTGTAGGTTTTTCGTTTGCAATAATGAATCCAGGCCAAATATACCTAGTGCACATCATTGCACCCAGGTATATAAACACACTTCGACTTATAAGAATACGTTAGTTAAAAAACAATGACACCTTAAAATTTAACGAAAATTGAATCCCTTGAGAAAAATACGAATCAATAAATTTAATGAAGACAGCGCGAGCGGCGACCCAGCAAAGGCAGTAAAACAGACCTTTTTATTAGTCTCGACCCATGAGGTTTAGAAAATGGCCTGTCATACAATAAATCATACGAAGACACTGGAGGAAGACCTATGAAAGGCACGGAGTACTAAAGAAAACCTTGACCTAAGATGCTCTATTCAAATGTCCTTTCCCGTACATCCATTAAGAGAGTGCTGCAACGTTGAGATTATCCCAGGACAAAACCTAAGCGGCCATAAATAATACTCGGCGAACGGAGTCGACTAATGAATTACGATGGTGGAGAGTGCAAGCATCCATATCCATAATAGAGCCGAGCAAGGCCGTAGCTATGCGAGACGACGCGCCCTAAACTGTGATTTTGTATGCAGGTTTTTCAGAGGTTATATTTTGTTTAGAAAACGTACAATTTCCAAAAAAATACCGGTCAACTAAGTCCTAGATTTAATCAAGAATCTGGTTGATATAGAAATGTAGTGTACATACAGTCATTTGAAAGGCGATTTTTTGTGTGTATAACTATATGAATGTTAAAAAAGTAAAAACTTTTTATAAATTATCCACATAAGGTAGTGTATACTTGAAGTGCTAAAAATTAATTATTCAGCCATTATGCATATTAAAACATAAATATCAGCCTTTGCAATTTTAAGGATTTATAAACAAATCTTGTTCATCTTGTTCTCTAGTTTTTTTATTTTTTTCGTTAAATGAGCCGGAAAAGAGTTATCATCCAAAAAACGGCTACCGATTATAGCACCATTTGATGACCAATGATACGATGTAGATACCTTGCAAAGTTGAAATTCAAAAGAGCACATCAATCTGTATAAAATTAAAATTTTTAAAACTATCGTAAACTTTTCCAGCCAACCCTTTTCTTAAGCACCATAAGACTTTACTACTTGTAAGTTACAACAATTCTTCATTTGTGTAATTTATTTTGATTTAAAAGTTAAAAAACTGGTTCAGGGTTGCTGAGTCGTAAATCAGTTTACATATCCATACATCTTTGTATTTGTTACTTAATCCCTTCAATTCGAAGTCACATTCACGGTGCAGCGAGAATCCCGTCACGCTGCGCTCGTGCTATAAGTACATCTAAAATAAAATAAAAAAGAAAGAGAAAAAGGTATGTTGCTATCACACGTGTGGCAACTACATATGCCTTTACATACCTATTCTTAGGTAGGTACATATGGATATGCAAAACGCATTATAATATCTAGTAGGTTCAATTTGTAGATATCAACATAATTATTTATAACTTGTTTAGCCACTCTTCCTAAAGGTTTTCATATTGCCAAGCGGTTTTTCGAAAATGCACATCGCGAATCCTTTGTTTGTAATTCAATATTTTAAAAGATAAGGAGGACCGTATGTACAAATGAATATTATCAATAAGAGGACTAGCCTGCTTGAGGAAAATTCAGGCCCTGTTATCTTTTAAAAACATTTTCACACAAATTTCTCTTCATTTCCACTCCTAAAATTTAATACGTATGCCAGTCAATTACCATTTCATATTTTTGTTAACAAGATCATACCAGTAATTTGACGAAATATTTAATGAATATGCAATGCAATATCTTTTTATAAACAGAAAAATAAATTGTTTAATTATTTTTATAAAGTATTATGACTTTTTAATAATAATTAAACAAGCCAATTCTCAAAGTTGTAGAAAAACGCCAATTCTCATGATAAAAGCCGGTATTTACTTCTAATACTTATTATGTAAAAGTTGCAGAAAATGAACAAAATTGATTAGCAAACGTAGAGATTAAATAAAGATAGGAACCACTAAGTAAAATAACATACCTCTTTGACAAGAATCTAACCTATTACGAGTATATCCCCTTATCGAGATTTTCACAGCGAACTATAAACATATATTCATTTTATAAATTAAGGCTCACGAAGGTCGTGTTTTACGTCGAAAGTCAATAAAACCTGTCTAGCTAATGGGAAAACATGATCGCGAACCTTTTGCGCTAATTTATCAAAACTTCTTGGCGTTTCTTCATCTCGAGTTTCAGATAAGACAACTCTTGCAATATAAATGGCTAACGAACGTAATAGATAATGTATTATGTCAGATTAAAGGTTCTATGAGGCTCTATATCATATTTTTAGGCAAATGCGTGTCTTAGGTGTATATTAAAAGCTATTGTAATAAATCCATCGGTGATGGTAATAGTCCATGCAATCGACAAGTTGCTGTAATGAAATGACATGACGTGATATAAGAGACTGCATTCCAGCGACGGCGTAGGGACACTCGTCCGAGAGTAGTGGTGTCATTGAACCGACCTGTGGCGAATCGCTCCGCTTCCGCAACAGACGGCAAATAAAATCAATTAGTGTAGCCGACGCCGTTAGCTCGACCCAACCACGCGGGCATTATGGGAAAATGCGCCAACAATCAACAAAGCGAATCTAAAGCACCGACTATAATAAGCCTACGACGCGGACGCAGCAATAATAAACTTAGCGGGTGAATGCAAACTCTAGAGACAATTCCTTTAGTCATTCCGAAGTTATTACTGCCTTGCGGAGCGTGTGATTCAGCAATTTTATAAATATAGGCTAGGCACGTGTGACAATTCCAAAGGATGGTGTTTAATGAAGATGGCCACGTCATTTTATTGGCACCACGTCGCTGACACCGGATAAGCGCTGCGAGCGGCCGATTGTCTCGCGGCCATCATAAATAACTCGCGCTGTGTCCGGTGTCGGCCGGGAATACAGAGTCGGAGGCGCTGGCGAATCCTGACAGCGAACGTTACGTCGCTATGTCCTAAGCTCGACGCTAGCTCCGTTTAGTGTTTATTTATGTTAGACAAAGACGAGTAATATATAAGGACGTACGGGAAACGACTTCGGACCGGTGCCCGAGCGCCCCCTCCCTGCAGGAAGCAGGCTCCGCGCGCGGCATACGGATGAGCGTAATGTGCGGCGGCACCGGGCCCCCGGCTCGTTCGGTTGTCGACAATGAGTTTATCGTACTTTAAATCCTTGTACCATCTACACTCCGGATTTCTTTTTAATAAAAAGGATGATTCATTGCTATTCATATTAATCAATTTAACCACTACCCAGAGCTGGAAATAGATCCACCCGGGGCTATTAAATCAAAGGCAGAAACAATGGACATATGATATAAATAGCTGGTACCAATATAATATGGTAGTTTTTCTTTGGTCTCTTTTATTGGGCAATCGTTATGTGAGGGGTGCTTAGGGGCGGTTGGGATCGTGCGGGCCGAGGTGCGGCCGGGGCCGATAGCATCGCCCCGGCGCGCTCTATAAATAGCTAGCAGGCGGACCCTTGAACCAGCCTCGGTCATCACTACACGTCTCAAAGGGCTACAACTGTATATTTTTAACATACCGAAGGGTATCTTAGCCGCGGATTGCGTTTGTGTTATTGTTTTTCGTACGCACCGCATTATTTTTTTTAATGAATCTACATTTCGAGGCGTAATGTTCTTTACGCCGAGGCGAGGTGAAATTATAATGTATTAAATGTTCGTACTTAAAGGTGACAAATGTTTGTCTCTAATCGCGTTCCGTGCAGTCCTGGTTGTTTTTTCGAATGTAACAATGAGCATAAAACACGCTGGACCGGGCGTAGTTACTCGCTTTCGTTTGCGCATGCGAGCGACGGTTTTTTTACCCTGATTAGAGTAAAAGCCAGTACACACAGCATGCTTTGTACGCACAAGTGGCGCACGTCATGCATTTCAAACACATACAGTTACAGCTTACAAAGCATTGCTACGGTAATAAATTCAGACAGATTTCGTTCGCTAGAAAGGTGCAAACAAACGCATAGTCTAGAGGAATTTGATATTTTCTAAATCTGCTATGTAGTCGTTAGTCTCTGCTAACTTCGTTTTCGAGCCCTAAGTAGGGCTGGGAATATTGATTCTTTAACTGATTTACCTTAAATGCATTGCGAAGATTATTGGCATCAAATTGGGCTCTTCCGTCAATTATTAGATACAATCCAAAACAGCTAAAGCCGAATGCCTATCCCTTGGACTCCGTTACCTAAGCGTACAAAATACCCAGTGTGCACCCACCGCGCGAGATGCGCAACCGGCAACCGGTATGCGAGCGAAGGCCGCTGCCGGGGAAGGACGCGCGCCTGCGAGTCGAGGACCTGCGCCCGCGCCGCCGCCGACCGCTAATGATGTCCTTTCGCTGAACCGCTCCTAATTGGACGTAAGCTCTGCTCCATCATCAGGGGAAAAAAGCCGCCACGTCAAGACATACCGTGGTACTGTTAATAGTGCATGCTCAGCGTTGGCGGACGCGTCAACTGGACGAGCGAAACGCGCTTGGATAGCGAACCGCATATTCTGTGGATAACTTTTTTTTAAAGATTAAGCAATGAAACAATAAATAGATTAAGAAATAAGATATTTAAGAAATATTTTCCATAATTCTTTAAATATATTCCTGTTTCCCTTCAACTATTCATAAAAGGTGTCTTAGAAGTGGCTACGACAATAGACCAACGGGCTGGAATCGAACTTTTGAATCTTTGAAGAATGATCACGTATTGGCCGTGTAGCTATTGAGAATTCATTTTCGTATTTTACATGCTTACCGCAAAACATACGCGTATCGAGACCTTAGTTTTAGTTAAAAATAATTGTTATACCTCTTATTTTTTAAATTTGCTTTCTGCTCGAGCTCTCGCAGTAAAGTAATTTTTCACTCTATAAACAGTAAAATTATGTAATCTGTAGTCACATTACTAATTTCGGTTAACATATCTACTTGATTCGTAAATGTTATGCCTACGTTGAGTTTTGGAACTTTGAAGAGTAAATAGGAAAATTAGGTAACTTTTAATTTTATAACAGTAAATGAGATTAGCGATAACGGTAGTCTTTATTTATCGACAAGTTGAAATATCACCATTCGTAAAGTGGGTATAAATTTTTAACACCTATTACTAACTAAAATTTCCAAATAAAATCACACTGACATAATAAATCTCTATAGCCGAATAGGAAGTAACCCAAACTAGCCCCAGTCCCTTAAGGCCGACCTAGAAAATATAAAATATTAATTTGGATCACACTGACAACGAAGCCAGAATACATTATAAGCCAAGGTAATCCCATCTGCGCTAACATGGAATACCAGGAGCAAGAGCATTTAACACTATATACACCAAGTTTCCAAAATACACTAAGTCTCCTCCTAAAAGCTGTAAAACAAGCTTAACAATACTACTATGAGAAATGTATCGCTATGACGTTGCAACGCTGTGACTCAATTCTCGATAACTATCGACACTTGCGATGTGCATTAATCTCGTGCTAAGGCTAGCCACAGGTGACCTGTCCACTCGTATGGTTAAGCCATAAAAAAGACAAAGATCTATTATCGTTAAGACAAGTTGAAAAATAAATAATGAATAGCTAACAGTATACAGGATGATTGATCACAGTCCTGTTAAGACATGTCTATATTGGTTCGCATGAAAACCATCGAAATGCGATTATGTCAGGAACACGTAGGCAAGAATTACCCTGTAATAACGGACAGCTATACAGTGAATTGTCGTAGATTGCAGACGCACTGAATCTAGCTGTAAATAATGACACAATTGGAGACGTTACTCTTTCTTAATCAAGGTACGGATAATGAAAGCCCGAACGGTACACACTTCCTTTCCCACAGATTATACCAACGTGGACGTAACAAGGAAGAACGTAATTTACTAAACTTATCTGACATTTTGAAGGATAAATAGAATGATGATTTGAGATGCAAGTTCAAGTTGCTCTGAGTAAACAAATATAAAGTCAACCAAAACATCATAAAACTTCCAACTTGATCAACAGGAATTGTCGATATTACAAAATGAATTTTTTTAACAAAAAATAGAACCGACTCAAAACCCACTAAAAAGTAAAAAATAACTTTGTCATTTAGTTGCTTTAATTTATTTGAGCATATCTATGAAGACGGTGCCAGTAAGTTTAATAAACATTTATTTGACGTAGTAAAGCAGTTTGTGGGTTCTAGGTAATGTTCTTAACCCTAGAAGCCCAATCATATTTTAGGAGCTATAAAGCCCAATCATACGTAAAAATGACGTGTAAAAATTAAATCGCTCTATATGTATATATTTTTTATATATTTATTAAGTTTTTATATTATTTTATGAAAATAGGGTATAATGAAATAAAAAAATGACAATTGAGCAAAGATTACTATTTATTTATTTTTTTACAATAATAACATTAGGAACTTGGAAAAAATTAACAAATAATGAGATCCTCTAAGTTTTTCATAAAATTTAATAAATTTTACCAAAATCAACTAAAATTAAACTTGTTTTCTTAGAATAATATTAACTGTTATCAATACTAAATAGTTAAAATGGAAAAAAATAACTTTTATATACAATCTTGACAAATATCAATATTGTGCTCTCCGCACACAGGTTTTTTGCACTTTGAGCACTGTGCTTTGGTCATCCTCTTTTTTTTATAACAACAAAACCTACAATAACGCCTTTTTTTGGTTCTGGTTCATCACAGGAAGTATCTGTTACAGTCTAAGGCATAGTTTTCAAAACATTTGTGATATTATTGCGTAATGTCCTTTTTAGAGTAGGTGCCTCCTAACGTTTTTGCATTCATGGCGCTGTTTCTACATATTCGTGTGGGTCCTTTATTGGCACGTACAATATTTATAGCAGAGGTCCTGCCCGTGGACTGTCCTTTTGTTGTGGCCCATATATGATTATTTTTTCCACGAATTGAACGCTGAGGTAAAGTAACAATTCTGTGTGCAAGTCGACGGCGTTACCTCCTGATTAGCCGCTTCTGAAGTAGCGTCACAGGTCGCAAGATCCGCCTCTAGCCTATTCGCTGGGTTCATATCCTCTATGTAGTCCAATATTTCGTCTTCACCATCACTCCGTACATCGTCTTGGAACACGCAATCGTCATCTTCAGAGTGAGTGTCATGTGGTAAATAATCCTCTTCATTTTCCAGTATAGCCGCTATTTCATCCTGGTTTAACTGTTGACGAGCCGCCATTGTGTCATTTAGGCTAAAATATAATAAATAATAGTAAAATATTACAAAAAAACTGTTATCTAACTAAAAAAATATAATAAAATGAAACATGTAATATTTGCAAAAATAACATAAAGCCCAAACATACGTCAAATAGACGTGCAATACTGTTATTATTACAAAATGGCGGTACTTACCGAAGTGACACAGCCGTCTATGGATAGACCTCGGCAGCTACTAAGTTGGTTCGGACGTTCGCACCAATCCGATAATGCGTACGAAAGAGGCAAAAAATTTTCTTCGGCCTATACGTCAAAACGACGTAGATTGGGCTTCTAGGGTTAAAGTAGAAAACTTGGCTGGCACTGACTCCTAGATATGCTTAAGTAAACAAAAGCACAAAATGACATAGTTATTTTTTACTTTTTAGTGCGTTTTGAGTCGGTTCAATTTTTCGTTAAAAATTTGATTTCTTACTTTTTAGTGATTTATCGCCACGTAACGTACTCATACTATACTGTCTGTACTGTACTGTTATATTATAAGACACTTGTAGCCAAAACGCTAACGATACTTACACAAAACTGAAATCGCTGCAAGTGTGCCTATAAAATTTGAAGAGTTCCTTTAATTTCCCCAGGATATCATCATCAGATCCAAACTAGATGAAGATCGGACAACTCTGTAAAAAGTTATGCGTGGTTATACATAAAAAAAATGTATACGTGTCGAATTGAGAACCTCCTCTGTTTTTTTCGTCGGTTAATTATGAAATTATACTCATAAAGCGTAGATATCAAAACATCAAAAATTTGACGTTGAGTAATTCTGAAAAGCAATTTATTTTTTAGAAAAAAATCATGTTTTACTCAGACAGAGAGGACAATAAAAAATGGCATTTTCTTTTAACTACATATATGAAAATGGCAAACTTGTTACGATCACCTAGTGTAGCAAAGTTTTTCGACTGCTGGTAAGCCTAAAGGAACCCTCGATGGAAATGTTAATGCTCATTTATTCAACAATTTCACCTGCGGCAGGTAAAATATTTATACCTACCTACCATTAATATGAAATTTTCTACTATACCTTAAATCTACGGTGTGCTGGCTCTGAGGCCAATATCTATCTTTACCTACATCTAAGGTGTACAAAAATATGCTTTTCTATTTTTTAAACTGAGCTGCAGGACCCATGCTGTGAAAATGTTAAACAGAAGACTTGCTGACTTACATGCAGCTTTATCGTACTTTATTTATTGCCGAGCCGTCTATTTGGATTATTCCGATTGCTGTGCTAGTATTTTTATGCCTCTCATATATTCTTAACATGAACAGTATTTTTATCTTAACGTATTATTATACGTAGAATAACAACAACTATATATTTTCCTTTATTTGCGCTGTAATTGCTTCATTAATAAACAAAAACAGCTGGATAGCCCGCTTTTTCCAGTCTATATGAAGCGATTCACACATACTCGTACCAAATACTTTTAACACAACAAATTGCTAGACAGTTTTTAAGAAAAATTCAAAGACTCCTAAACGCGAAAGTTTGTAAGCATGGATGGATGGATTTATGGATGTTTGTCACTCTTTGATGCTAAAACTACAGAATGTATTTGATGTAACTTTACAATAATACAACTTATATCATCAGAATAACACTTTTTATCCCAAATACATGTATGGGAACGGGATTGACATGGGTTAAACCGCAAGCAAAATCTAGTTTAATATAAATTGGGTATTTTGGGAAAATTCAAAAATTTTTTATGACTACCTTTCCACCGAAACAATGCCTATAGGTACATAATAGGGGTCAAATAATGAAATTGCCGTTTTAATGTAATAGGTACTTTGAATTGACATAGAACCTTCATGGTTTAAGATTTTAAAGTGAAACTTTTTTCATACGGTACCTGTGTAGTTCTTCTTTTAAAAAATGCGCCGAACTCCGAACAATGATAGAGAAACTAGCAGTGAAACAGCCCCGACTTATGAATCGATCTTCACCATTACTGCTCCATGATAACGCGAGACATCATACAGCACGAGAAACCGTCTTAACTCTACAGGAACTGCAATTAGAAACCATTCGTCACCCTCCATATTAGCCAGACTTTGCTCCAACAGACTACCATTTTTTTCGTGATTTGGACAATTTTCTACGTGATAAAAAGTTTTATTCTCAGGAGGCAGTGCAAAATGCTTTCACACAGTTTGTCGAATCTAGATCACCAGAGTTCTATCGCAAAGGTATAAATGAGCTTCCTATTAGATGGCAGCAATGTATAGATAATAATGGTAATTATTTTGATTAAATAAATATGTTAAAATAAAAAAAAACGAATTTTTAATTTTCAGTACAAATCGGCAATTTCATACTTTAACCCCTCATATTATTTCGTATGTTGAGTTTACCTAATTGATCGTTTATTAAATCCGAAAATTATTATCCGTTTCCGTTGAAATATCGAGATAATAGATATGTAATATGCTATTCCATATTATAATCTTTCTTGTTGCCTATAGTCTAGTGAATAAAAAACATTTCACCGCACCTTTTTAGTCCCGGAAAAATATGATGTCATTCGGTTCTAAAGAATATGTAGGTATGTATCTATCAAATAAATCATTCTCGCAATAATTGCAAGTGAACCAAATATTGCACTGAAAAATTAAAAAGTGGAGTTAGTTTTTAGATAGAAGAGGAAAATTGTTCAAGACACTACTAATTTCAAACTTTTCCGAACCGACTTCGTATAATACTAATTTAAAATTTCTCCGAATCCGACTTTGTATTATAATAATTGTTTTATTTTTGGATAAACAATAATGTAACACAAAGTACGAAGGTCCCACAGCGGGTCCCTGCGTGGTCAGCCAATCATTTCATTTAATGGCGTGTCATATCAAATTGCCCTCGACGCTTTCATTGTCGCGGGTACGGTAAAACCATAGAAATATTAATAACGAGACGGCAGAAATGGCGCCGCGCAAGTGACGTAATCATCTACAAAATTGAGCTTCAGATGGCGTGTACTTGTCGCATCATAAAAAAATAAATGAACGTCTCGTTCCACGTTAAGTATCCTTACTATCGTATGTAAACGCATAGCCGACTTTCTCTATAGTTTGAAATAAAAATGTATTAATTAATTTCAATTTGAACAATACCCGATCATGATAAAATGAAAAGATCGCTATTGTCGACATTTCAATAGTCTCAACGAAACTAAAGTCTACTTATGGTGATGATTATGAAGTTGACAATGTCAAGGCTAATTGTTCTGCCCTTTTGTTTTATTTTTTAGTAGTTAATTTCCTATTAGCTCTTGGAGTTTTATCGTGGTATCCATTCAAATATGTTTACGTCGAACTACCACGAATTAAGCTACAATCTTTTATTTAACTTGCAATGTAAGTAAGTATGTTTGTTTGGGTGGAATCTTTAAACTCAACTTTGAAGTAGATATCTTCACCCGACTGAGCTGCATTTTTTTAAAAGCCATTTCTACTCCCTCCTCATTGATATTTCTATGGTGAAACCTTATAGGATCGTGAATCAATTATCATTTTATTAAACTTTTATAACCGTGCAGTCGTGTCACGCATTTAATGAAATAATCACTACTATATATAAACACTGTTGCGTATACACTAGTTTTTCAGTTGATCACTACTCAGACAGTTATCTTAAGGCCTGAGGATATCTGTCTAGCGTGTGCTGGTCGAAGGTTGCAGACAGATTTTGGATAATCACATGATTTCAAACTCTAATTTGTATTATAATAATAGTATTCTGACATAACGTTTATGCCTTCTGCGAATGGTTAAGGACATTATGGAATGATCGTAAAATTGTTTTACTCTAGTGCATTATTTGTACCATACGAAAAAGAACGGGGCATTCACATAGGGCGATATAACCACAAATGTTAGATACTTATTAAATGCGTTACTTTTCGCCTACTGTCAGTGTTCTTCTTTCAGATCTCAACATCTTATTTTACAAGCTTAACTTGTTCTGTGCATGTGGGTGATGATCTGTCAATTCTTGGAACAACTTCTAAACATTCGTTTTGTTAAATGCTAAATTTGTTTTTTAATTTATTTAACGGCCTGGAATCAACTCCTTTTTTGTGAAATGCAATAGCATGGTTTCATACAGTTTGTCTGATGATAGAAACGGAATGTGTTAATATGAATATCTGATCTAAACGATATTAAGCATTCAGTGAACTCATCTTTTTTGCTAAACACTTTGGCTACCTGTTAGAGCAATTATTTTTATTATTACATATAGAAATCTTTAGATATTTTAGTGAAGTGGTGACGGATAAAACTACGGCAAAACAGTACAGTGAGATATATTAACAACTGAACGTGAGACAATTTAAATAGAGTATTTAGTATAGTCGTAGATTCCTCCTGCTGCGCCAGATAGCTCGTCAAAGATACACACGCGCGCCAGTGATTAAGTTGTCCCGGGTTTCCTTTCTAATTGGATGGAGCTGGATGGAGAGATAAGCAATCGTTTGGAAAACCTAATAAAAAAACATAAGACAGGCGTGCCAGCGTCTCTTTGAACAGACGAATAAAAAACGAAAGCTCCGATAATATTGAGTGGGTAATTACTTAGGTAACTAAATAAAAGGATAATATTTCTTCTTCAGTACCTTTTCGATTTATGTTAATGTACTGGATTTCCTTTAGCATGTTACATGGTTTACGTGGTTCTAAAATCGATTTTCGTAAAGAATCTTGATAGTAAAGTCTTTCATTGTCACTTGACACCCATTTCATATAATCGACGACATGGTCGCTATGATTTGAGACTTGGTTGATAAATCTAATATATATGTGTTCGATGAATCTGAAACGTGTTAACTGTACTGAGTACTCAAAACCACTGTAGGTATAATAACTCCCTAAAAGAAGCCTATGTCTATCTGCTGATTGCAGTGCTAATAAAAATGATTTCAATGTACGATTATACTTGTTTTGCAATATTAAAAATATATTTGCAATACTAAAAATATATAATGAAACAGGTGTATACTGTACTTAGACAATTATTGCAAGCCCCTAACATCTTAGTTATCAAAAAGTTCCAATTTTAATTTTACAAATTAAGTATGTAGGTAAGCAAGTTACACAATACTTTTGCAGTCTTCTAGTTTCAACAATATTCTACTACTCACAACACGTTCTAAGTGACCGTACTATTAATAGATCTTCCTAATGAATTCCACGTCGCGGCTAGTAACCCGATATAGCTTGGCCAATAATATGTTTAGTTCCTAAGCTTCATTGCATCCTTAACTAGTCTGATATTGACGATACCGACCCAACCTAGTGCGTGGTACTTGTCACTTCACTGAACGCGTCTGCGGTACTTATCGTAAGGTATAAAGATATACTGGGCTTCCTGGTAATTAATACTCCAAAAAATCAAATAACCATACCTACATATATGATAACCGCAAATAAAACAACATATCGATAAACACGAATATGCTAAAAGTAATGAAAGTCTAAAAACAGGCTTACCTTAGATCAGAGCCACACTTTTTGATTATTTTTTAATAAAACTACGACAAGCGCTCATACCGCCATGACACTTCGAGATGCAATTGGCAGGGGTGCGGGGAATATGTTTTCTGCGCATTTGGATAGATGGCACTATTTGTCTCTGATTTACAGCGGGGAATCAAAACCTCACCTTCTTAGATTGCAAGCCCCTAACATCTTAGTTATCAAAAAGTTCCAATTTTCATTTTACAAATAGCAATATACACGTTCTAAGTTCTATTAATAACTGATTCACGTCAGTAACCCGAACAAGCTTGGCCACTAATTGTTTCGTGATTTCACTTGAACGCGTCTGCGGTACTTATCGTAAGGTATAAAGATATACTGGGCTTCCTGGTAATTAATACTCAATTACATACCTACATATATGTAAAACATAAATGATGACTTTCAATTAATTAAAAAAATAAGTACCTAACAAGCACTAATTTTTCATTTACTTGAAGCGAGAAGGGAGATATTTCTATATAGTATCTACTTAATTAAAGAGTAGAAAGTTGTCAATTACTCAACGGTCTCAAATCTCAAACATTCTGAGTTCCCCAGCCAATTGCCGTCGTCGAACTTAACTTGCACTTTTCTCTAGGTTAACTTATGTAGTATCCCATAGTCAATTCAATTCTTTTTGGACGTCCATTTTTTTAACTTTTTTATCTATATTACCAAAATTACTAGTTATTACTTATATGTACTTATTGTAGATAGTGATATTGCCCGAATCGAACACAAGAAAACATAACCAGACGATTCCGCAGGGACATATAAAATCGCCTTTTTCATTCATTAAATTATCCAGGTTTTAGATTTTTGTCCAAATATCTTGCGTAAACAATTAGTCCCCTCAATCGAGACAGGTATAGATATAATATTATACCTTTGTTGTTCCAGCCATCGCTGCGGCCTAACTAATGAAGATTTAAATCGACGGTGGTGCAAGCCGAGCCCCGTTTTGCATCCTTCTATTTACCATACCAAGGTAATTACACCAAGAATTTTCGCTCATTAGTGATTAAAGTAAGACAATTCTATTTACGAGCTAATTTTATACGCCGACCAACATCACGATAAATAAAAATAAAGACATTGACTAATCGCCGCTATTTAAAGCAGCGGGTATTCTTTAACATAACTGGACGCCCTATTTACTTTTAAAACGAAAAGGGTTTTTTGTTATTTTTTATTTTTCATATGGCTTTTATACTATTAGTAGTATAAAAATAGGCGCATATGATAGTCGTGTATACTTTCTTAATATACATATTCTTAAAATAAAACTTTTTTAAATATAATTTATTTGAGCTGAGCTTACTAATTAACAAGTATTTCACATGTTCATAAAAATGAAATAGCCGGATTATAAATGACTAATAAAATACTATAAGTATTTTGTTAAATAAGATTCCTCAAAGAAATGAAGTGAAGCTGCTTTCTTACGACTCGATTAATTAATCTTTTATGGCGAGCATGAACTTTGACTTGGGTTAGTACTTAATTGAGGGTTCTAGTATCTATCCTATCAAATATCCTAATCAAAATTATTGAGATTTCAGTATTTCCATTTTATTAACTTATATTTTGAAGTATATCGTGTAAAACAAGAAAAAACGAACAGCCTTAAAAAATAAAAAAATAATATATTTACTAAAACCACTCATAATATGAATATATTTAAATAATGACAACTACATCAGAGTTGATTCAGTAGTTTTTTTAAGAAAATCATGGACATACAAACATACTTACATATTATTTAAATAGTTAGTCAATAACGGAGGATATTATTTTATATCAAAATCAAGTGATTTCTAATTTTTTACTTTGTAACTTATAGGGCTTAATAGAGTACCTAGTACGAGTTTGGAAGAAACCGCCGTTAGTGTACTGCGACTACCACGGCCACTCGCGAAAGAAAAACGTGTTCTTTTATGGATGCGCCGGCGCAGAGAGTTGGTGCAGTAACGACCGACTGGTGCCCGACGAACCTGTTAAATACCTTGTAAGTTGGGAACACAGCTAGTGGAAAACAGAGTCGTAAGGGGTAGATAAACAATATACAAAAAGGGAGGTCTTAGAAGTAATCTGGATTTCTTTTAGATATATGAAAATTAATTGAATATTAGTGGTGGGAGTATTAACTAGTTTCGGTAAAACTCAAAAACGGTTTAAGAGATTTGCATACTTTTTTGCTGTGTTAGTTTTGCTAAACGAATACTAAGGTGGGTTATGAAGAAAGCTAAGCTACTAAACAATCGAAAAGTTTTAAAAATCAATATTGGTGATTTGGTGCCTATAGGATTTTTCTTATTTCTGTGTTATGAAGATTTCCACTCCAGAAATAGTCTAGTTATATTAGCATAACACTACAGTTGTGATAGATACTATTTGCATAAATAAATTAATACGAATTGTGAATTAAATTTAATGATAAAATTTTTGAATTACACATCGACTGAAAAATTATACATCTCAAATCATACTTACATTTATAACCACAAATTAATTTGTGAATTAAACCACTTTATAGCTCACGACGTTCCCCCTTGCTACGGCCCTGTTCTAAACTATCCAGTAAAGATCACTGTATTAATTAAAACTTTTTCCTACCATTCCTGTCCTGGCTGTTCCTCGAATTCCGTTATGTCATCGATTCTTACAGATAAAATCTACGTAAGACGTAAGTTACAGTTCTCTGACCTAAATAATTCAAGCATATTGAATTTCTATCAGAGTCTAATGAAGAAGTTATGCAAGTTCATATAATACTAATAATTATGTGATAGTGTTTGTTACTTGATATTACAGGATACACTCAGAAAATGAACAAAGACGGAATTATTTGAAGACTTCATTATAATCAAAGAGCCGTCAAAGGGCTGAGATAGATAAATATTTATTCCGAAATATAGAAAAGGTTCCGAAATATAGATTAATTAACTCTATTTTGAAAACCCTATTAAAGTTACAATCAACATTTTGTTTTATCTTCCTTATTTTTATACATTCGATTTTAATAGAATTTTCGATATCTAGCGGAATTCCGAGACTCCTTGTCGACTTCTAGTCAAAAAAGTTTTCTACACATTAAGATAAACAAATGTTTCCCATACAGATCCGTCCAACCATTTTAGCAGTGTGATTAGGATATTTCTGATAGATAATAATCCTGCTCGCCAGATGCTGCCCGCCCTCATGCATCGGATCTCGCCGGCGTTCGCGCTCGGCTCGTGCTCGTTCCGCGTGGAGCGCGAACGCGAGAGCACCGCTCGCGTCACAGTGTGGCGTCACCTGGGAGTTACCAGATCCTACACTATGGAAGCGTCCTTCTGCGGTTTTGATCGGGGGCCCTTTAAGGTCATTTTACTTTTATAGCATTGAATAGCTGCTGATATTGAAGTCCAGTCCAATTGACTGCCTCTAGTGGTTTCTATCACGAAGTCCTAGGGCTCGAATTCTGAGTCGAGCTGTGTAAGAAGTCTAAATTTTTTGATTCCTTGAGAGATTTTTTTATTTTATTAAGAATATAATTGAATGATTTAATGTTATCATTTTTCACTCTAATTTGCCATACTGGTTTATAGCAGCAGTGGGTCTAAACTCCAAATCGGATGATTTGGAGGAGAGGACCCTCCTATTAGAAGGGAGGCCTGGCCCTGCAGTGGGCCGTTAACCTACCTATTAATTAATTTTGTTACAGTTTAGTTTTAAAAATAATCCTACAAAAGACATCCCTAAAACTTTGTTTGTTAACTTTATCTATGCCTACCTATAAGCAGGTTTACAAAGAAAAACTTTTTCCTCAGTTCGTACTTAACTCTTTTTCATAAATTAGAGAGAAGAGAGAAAAAGAGATGGCTTTTCTCTCGGTAATAATTATTAAAATGTATGACAATATCGATAGAATTATAACTCGCGCAATAAAAATAAGCTTCAATGTTGTTTATCAATAACGTGTATCGCTTTGAATGCGTTTATTTTCCAATTATAAAAGATGGCATCATCATCATCATCATTATCAGCCTATTAACGGCCCACTACAGGGCCAGGCCTCCCTCCTTATAGGAGAGGGGATATGGAGCGTACACCCACCACGCTGCTCCAATGCGGGTTGGCGGGCTTAGGGTGATAATGTTTCATTTATTAACGATCACTATCAGATGTTGATGATAGTGGTCGACGGCTTAACGTGCTCTCCGAGGCACGGGGGTGTAACACCACCAACTTCCGGGCTTGGAATGTACTGAACATTTCATAGAAGAATGAAAAAGCTCAGAATTATTCCATGACCCGACCCAGGGATCGAACCCAGGACCTCGTGATCGAAGCCACATAGGCTAACCACTAGACCAACGAGGCAGTCAAAGATGGCATATCTGAGATTAATGATAACCACTCATAGGCCTGTAAGATACCGCAGAATATGCCGTAAGCTATTAATTAGTACTTCCATTATTTTTATGCCGATAACTTTCGCTTACGGCTTTGCCCGATGCAAAATTGATTCATTAAGCGAGTGTATTAATTCTTGTCCGCCAACCCACATTGAAGCAGCGTGGTGGGTCCAAGCTTGTCAAACTTTTTGTCTATACGAGATAGTTATCTGGGCTGATTTCTTGGCTTCAAGTCCTTGGTGTCGTCTCGGGCTATGGAATAATACTGAGTTTTTTAATTAAAAATATTGTTTTAAAAAATTATAGCAAAAAATCTAAGCAAATTGTTAGAAAGTTATTAAGTGCTGTGACACTCATGTGCTTCAGTAAGCATGTGGTTATCACTCAACGGGATGTAATATGTAATTATTATCCTTTTGAACATTATTACGCTACTTCATGCGGCTACTTCCGCATTGCTCTCCGTACAATAGTACGAATAGCACGAACGATATCTCGGTCGTAAGGCGAGCGGGTCCATCGCCTACGCTGCGTCGGCTCACAATTGATCACGTGCAGGGGTTCCATCTCAACACTCAACACCTCCAGAGCGTGGGCAGCGACTTCTGCGAGGCGCTCAACGGTCTGGGCGATAACGCCAACGGGGTCGACATACAGCTCACTAAGGATCTTAACGGGTAAGCATATTTCATTCACCCGGGTCTCAATTATAGTACTATTACTTGGTCTATGCAGCCAGGTACAGTTCGTCTGAATATAAAACTTTTTCTAGAGCTTTGTATTTAATAGGCGCAGGCGTTATTTTGCGGTAGTTTAAATGGTGGATAATTAATTTATTTTGTGACTATTCCTAGTCAGCTAGACCTTAAATAGTTACCTTTTTAAAAAATTACATATAGGGTAGGTATGATAGTATGCGGTAGAGAACTATATGGGGATTTTCTGAACCCCTTATACCGTAGGTAAGTAGGTATAGTTAAGCACTTTAATTGAATTTGTTAAAAAGTCAATTTAATATACTTACTTAATAGTTATAAACTACGTTTAGTTTATATAAAAACTTCTTACATATTTTCAGAAAAATGGAATTTCAAATTGAATGTTATTCATAATAAAACTAGCTTCGATTTCAAATTAGTGGGTAGGTACATCCTTTTACAAGTCGGATGATAAAAGCATTCGATTCGCATACAATGTTATTGTGATTTATGTAGAGTTGACCAGGGTAACATTACCGACGGTAATATTTAATAAATTGCTAATAAGTATTGACTAAATAGACTTTTTAAATAGCCTTCGCGAAATGGCTGGATTTGAAGATTAATCATTTTCGCGATAAACCATCAAAGGGGCAAGGGCTAGGTACAATGTAGATGTATTTTAATGACGGGCCTCTGAGTTTATGAGAAATATTTTAAAAATTCAATTAGGCATAAATAAAAACCTGTCTAGTAAACACTTTTTACTATTTTTGTAGACGTAAATTCGCGCCGATTACGCTGGCTTTCCAATGAGAAAGCGAAGCTGATAAAAATAATCAAATAAAAATGAGTAAAATCAAATATTATTAATATAAATAGTTTTTTATATCAATACTAATATTATAAAGCTGAAGAGTTTGTTTGTTTGAACGCTCTTATCTCAGAAACTACTGGTTTTAATTGAAAAATAATATTTTTGTATTGGATAGTCCATTTATCGAGGAAGGCTATATAACAGCACTGGGCAAACCAATAGGAGCGAAGAATTGTGAAAATGTGGAAAAAATGGATGTTGCTCTATATTTTAGGGCTTACGTAAACGGTTTAAGTTTCCCAAAAATTATTTTTATTTAAATTATCTTGATAAGTAACTGCGGCAGTATATGTCTGAAAACTTTGTATTCGCGATCTTAATAAAAGAAATTGACGCGGACGAAGCCGCGGACACTAGCCAGTATAACAATAAAATAGAAAACTTTGCACTTAAGAAAAAAGAGCTCCCTTTTTCGACAGAATATTCTTAAATTAGAAAAATTAGTTAATGGTTACAATGAATCAACCTTTTAGGGTCGTATTCAAACTCCAGAGATCTTATATTCTATCGTTCTCCATTCTGAACCGGAGATGTTGACTGGTTGTCAGTTGATCATAAATAAAGTTCGGTTACGCCGAATGATTATGCCAATCGTGCCTCTCTATCGCTTGTTGTTGTTGTCGTAATAACTCGTCGTACGCTTTTTCGTACGTACAACCGGCGTTCATCGATTTATTAGACGTTTCACGTCAAAAATAATGAGTTAACATTTCGCTTATTATGACGTCTTCTGTGTTCTACAAAATTATGTCCTTAGTGGAAAGGCAGCCTTACCTACTCGTATATTAAAATGTTATGAATAATAGACCCGCTTGTAGTAACAATGTAAGACATGAGTTTGTTCATAATAAGCACTTACTCATAATGAGCTTGTTATAGCTTTTTTATTTTTCCCCCTCCCATAATGATAAGCCATTACGAGTCTGATTATGTATTTGATTGACAGAAATATCGTTGAAGTTCATTTATCCGGTGCAGCGGAGAACAGGCAAGTGGTTTTTAAAGAGCTTGCATGCCCAACTAACACACTCTACTTACTTGCTGTTTACTTTTCGATGACTAATAAATTAATAATAATTGTTAGTACTATTTTCTTAAAATTAGGGATCTTTAAACATTGCAACAGAACGCCTGGTGAAGAATTATTTCTAATTAGTATGTATACTGACTTGACTTCCAAGACGGTTTTTTGCTATATTTAATATAAAAATTAAGTAACTATTTCAGAGAAAAGTAAAAAAAATCATACCTCATCTTGAATAACGTGACCATACTTCTCGCTTTCTCGCGAAACAGTCCCGTTTTGTGCTGTCTTTCCCACTGCCCCTTCATCATCGTCATCATCATTACCAGCCTGTAGACGTCCACTGTTGGATATAGGCCATTTTTAGGGACTTCCAAACACAACTTCGAGCCGCCTGTTCCAGGCTCCTTGCGACACGTTTAATGTTCAGTCCACCTGGTTGGGGTCAACCAACGCTGCGCTTTCCAGTGTGGGGTCGCTATTCTACCAGCTCGGGCCCCCAACGTCCATCAGCTGTTCGAATTACTGCCCCTTCATTGCCACTTAGTTTGCGACTCGCTGGGCTCTGTCGGTTACTTTGGTTCTTCTGCGGATCTCCTCATTTCTGAGATCACGCAGAGATACTCAGACCTTGCTCTTCCATCACCCGCTGAGTGACTCTGAGCCTTTCCCGCAGTCCGCGACCAAGATTCGGATCTTGGTCGCTGACTGCGGGCTTCACTGCCCCTTGCCAGGGCTAAATTGTTCCACAGTCGCAAAAAAACGATTTGGTTTTTTAAGTTAGTGGTTCACTTGTTAATAACCACTAAGTCTTAATAATATTTCATTATTATGTGCTAGTGCTATAATGTGGTAGAATTTTTTAATAAGGAGGTATTCGAAAATAAAAACAGCATTTCGAAAATACATGATCCAGTTGTGATAAAAAATATAAGATGTCTCATCAGCTATACATTGAGTGCTTTATGAAGATGATGTCCGTTTTTTGTTTACAGTGAAATAGCAGTGGACAGCGAGGCGGGCTCCGGATCAGACAGCGTGCTGAAAACCGACTCTGATGAGGACTTCGACTAGAACCGTCGCGTTGTCGTTAGACTAAGCGTTCACTAGCGATTACATATTAAAACAGCTTTAAATACATCAATTTAAATTAAACGGCCTTAATTAAACTGTTAAGGTGAATACACACGGTGACAAGCGCAGCGCAAACTTATCATGTGGGATATTCGCAATCTCGGTGTCTTTCGGAGGATACGAGTCTGTTAACATCTTACGTATTTCGTTGCAATTTCTAACTTCATAATTTCGATTGAGTAAATATTTGCGTAGGTATGGTCGAAAATACCTGCATTCTTCTTGGAAGTTGGTTTAAAAAACATATTACAATCAAAGTAACTTTGATTTGGTGGTGGCTCTTAGTTTCGGAAAATGATTATACAGTTGTTTCCTACAACAATTTGCAACTTACTTGCCTACATCTTGCAACAGGACAGTACCTATCGCGACGTCCTAGTTTGTCACCGTGTGTGGGCACCTTTATTATTTATTCATAACTGCCATTAACGTAAGTGCTATAAATTTAATAGTAATGGAATACTCTGTTCTAATATTTTCATAGTAATAATTAATTTTTTTTTATACTTACAATTTACACAAGTGATGCACTAGATGTTTTTGAAAATTTGATGGTATGTCTGTGATTATATTTCTATTTCTAGATTTTGTTTGTTTGTGATATTAAAGTTTATTTCGTGTTTTGTGATCTCAGTAACTAATATACATAATGTAAATCTATACCAATTGTATTATTGAAAAGAATAAATCATCCCTGGTCAAAGTAAAACGCAAATGAAACAACACAAAGGTATGAAAATTTATTTTAACTAGTAATAAATTATAAAATGTTTATAAACATTAAATCACGATTGATTAAAATAAAAAAAACAAAACTTATTATCATCATGTGCGATTTTTAACTAAAATATTATTTAAATTCAAATTATAGTCCAGTAATCACAATTGCTTATAATAGTTATGAAATTGCATTTAAGGTGCGTTTACATGAGGTACACAAATATTTTAGTAGAATAACTCACAATTATTATTGTTACTTTGCTGACATTCTATGCTGTTAACTGATACAATTTACCAAAAACGCCTCCTGCTGCTACCAATCTATGACATGTTTACCAGGCACGTGAACAGATTTATAAGCCCCGCAAGTTGATAATGCGATTGGCGGCCATGTTGGTGACGTAGTCGACGTCGCACCGTCATGTCAGTACCGTTCGCAAGGTCAGCCATTTTAATAAACTTAAATTATTTACATTTATTTATAATTATTTACCACATAACCCAGACATTAATTAAAAAATATTTTCATATTTACACAAAAATATAATTATTATGTACTTATGGGTGTAATCATTGTTTTTTTATACAAACAAGCATACAAAACTAATCTTTTATGGTGCCGAATTTTTTTGTTGTTTAGTTACAAATAAACCCATAACCCTAGCATGTTTACTCTTTATTACAATTTTTTGTTGTTATCTGTACTTATTTGCGACGGATGACGTCACGCAGCTGTTATTGGGACAAGGTTCCATCGCAATATCAACGCGCGTGGCTTATACACATTATGCTTATGTATGTCTGAAAGTAAACGTAGTATGATCTTATGATCTTTAATGTCATGTCTTAACCGACTTCAAATAGCAGGTTATCAATAAGTCGGAATCTTATTTTTGACACAATAGAAGCAGTGTGTAACATGCTTAGGTGCTAAGTAAAAATAATTGATTATGGTAGGTCCTCTTTTTACCAGACTGCGTCAGAAGGAGGGTCACAAAGGGTCACAATGGACGTTTAAATGTATCTAACAAAACTGTACATTCTACAATTTTAAAATAGAATTTTATGTTGATAATATGTTAAACAAGTCTATTTATTAGTATAAATTATTGTACCAATGTAAACGTAGCCTTAGCATGAAATGATAAATGAACTCTTTTAACAACATGATAATTAACATAGAAAATCACAATTAGCTAATACTTAATACAAATATATATATATATTTTTATTAATTAAAGTAGTACACAAAATGTATATGTACCTTTTGTTCATTATCTTGTTTGGTAATAGGTCAATGTTACATAATATATCTATATTCTACTTAATGTGTAATTGTAATTGAACGTTTTAGTTGAACTGTGTTCAATTACATTATATTCTATTTCAACTTTCAACAAGTTTGGGGACTAAATACACTTATTCGGCGCTAGTCGCATTTTAACAAAAGTGAAGAACGACATGCAGGTTCTGCTAAAATATTTTATATACCTTGATGTTTTTTTCGAAAACGATTAGACCTTTAAATTATTATTGAAAACAAATTGCCTACATTACTTTTAATATGCGTAATAAAAACCAATGATAAAAACACTTATCAACTTTAAATATATTCTCTTTGTACTGATATTATTTATTTACTATAAAAGTAATCTCATGTTAAGTGGGAAACAAATGCATAAAAAGCCCGACTTTTTACGCGTGAACTAATATCAAACTGCAACCGCAGTAGGACTGTGATTGATGTTTCAAAACATTTCAAAACATTAACATTAGCTGCGAAAGATATCAACAAAAAAGAGCATGGCGGTAGCAAGTACTCCCCCTGACGACTTTAATTAAGGATCTCTAAAGCAACCATTAAAACGAAATGTACTGTGACAGGTGAATAAACATGGAGATGCCATAAAAACAACAAAGGCCATAAGTGAAGCTGTGTAATGACATTCGATAGTATGCAAATTTAAATTCGTATCTGTCTTACTCTATCTAATACGATTCTTTAGATAGAGGGAGACCGAGACAAATTGGACGCTTGGACAGTCGAATGTTATTTATACTTAAGTTTTATTTATACTTAAAAATTTATGCTTTAATGTATAATTAAAGCATAAATTTTTAACAATCTGATAAGACCTGAATAAGTGTAGCTAGTCCCGCTAAATATAAATTACAATACACAGTAATTCTTACATACAACAAAAATGCACCAAAATAAATAACTTCAAAACTGTACTAAGCATGTAAAAGCAAAAAATGCAAAAAAACTAACATTGGTAGTGTCAACTACGCCGGGCCCTTTAGTTGTCTTGCGAATTGTATCAATTTGTTGCGTAAATATTGACACATCATAAGAGGTGTCAAAATTGACATCATAAAATGCATATCGTTATAACTTCAAACTCATAAGCTAGCCGCACACGCGTAATATAATTGTCAATATATTGTCGATAAAATTGGATCCCGGGAATATTATAACATTATTTCCTTAGGGGTATGATATAAGAAAGTTTACCCTACTTTATTGACAATATATTGACAATATTATTATGTTAACACGGGGGACCACACTGAATGTTACACTTGTTCATACAAAATGATGACAGAAGTGATAACTTAAATACGGCTAGCGTGTCGGTTAGAGTGAGAAGAGAAGCCTGCCGACCACTGCTGTGTGCGTGAGAGAAAGGGAACCCAGACATACTAGCACTGTACGAACGAAGCGGTTTACCCTCCTATAAGAAGTTATCACTTAAAAAATTTTTGAGCAACACTGCTGAACTGCTGCTATTCATGCTAAGGTATGCGCGGAATAAATGTCGGAGAAATTTGTTATAAAACCTACATTGTCCAGATTCATTATAGACTGAATAGTTAATAATCTGTAATCGCTATATAAATACGCAATGTACATCACGCCGACACTCCTGGCACTGGTGGATTTTTAAAGTTAAGTATAAAAATAAATGATGATGAAAATAGCTACATAAGACTGCTCAAAATGCGGTTACAACAAAACGTCGAACAAAATTACATCATTTTTGTAAAAATATATTGAGGTCTCTTGTAGTGAGCAAATAAACCCCTAGCATATTTGTAGTTTTTTCCTCAAACCGGCTGAATTTATTTTGACAATAATTTTATAAACCAGCAATATACTATACCAAATGTTTCTTAGGTTATTTTAATCTGGGAAATAATTATTATTAAAGAAAAACAATTAAAACACTTTACTATATAGAGTAAAGAGGGGAATATAACTTGCAGGAGAAGGGGTTTTTAAACTCATGCGGTTTAATGTAACAAGTTTAAATTTCAGTACAGCTATTAAGCCTAACTTCTACAACATTCTACAATGGACAGATATTCTTATCACTTCTACTTAGGTAACTACCCTCTCTGACCGAATCTTGTCTTGCATTGGTCTTTTTGAAAAACTGTTACTTTGTATAAAGTAACGACAACCACTAACAGTGCTGACGTCATATTTTTAGCATGATCTTACTGAGGCGCAGAAATTCTCGCCAACCTGCCGGATACCCAATTTAAGAATAAAGTTTCACGTTCACAAAGGTATACATAAGTGAAGGCTTCAGATATCTAATAAAAGAATGAAGGTTTTATACTTTTCACATATAACAAATAATAATTCGTACATCCAATGGTACATGGTGGTACTTTGATGCTATAATCGCAACTTTTCACTTTTCAAACAAACAATTAACTTTCCACACAAATCATGGAAATATGCACATTGATGTCACATGCACAAAGTCTCAGTAGTCTTTAAACCTGCGGAACACCAATACTATCTCGTGCAGAGAAATAGATATAGTACAGTCGCCCAATGCAGACCTAGCTTGACAACTGACATTTAAAGATGAGAAAGGGATGCTCACATGGTTTGGGTATGTAGAGAGAATGAAAAAAACATTAACAAAAGAATATCATGAGCCGAGGATGAGCGCAAATATTGGGAGGGAAGGCCTAGCCAATGTTGCTGGTCCAAATTCAGAATATTTTAAAAAATGGCCAGGTCAAGTGTACCCTATATAGATGAACTTGTATGAAAGTATTAATGAAAGTGGAAGAAGCTAAGAAAGAATGCAAGGACCGCGACAAATGGAAGTAGTAGTTGTAGTAGAAGCACACCCCTATGGGAATGAGGCGTGATGTAGATATGTACCAATGAGGGTTAAATTGAAAATATCGATGTCTCTTTCGTTGCGATCATATCTATTTCTCTACACGAAATATGTCTTCCTAGGGCGCTATTGGGTGACAATGTCTTTTCGTCTGCTCTAGCAGCCAGGCAGCCTAGGCCTGCTCAACGTCGACGGCGACGGTGTGCGAGATGTTCTCGTAGAAGACGCGCAGCGAGCGTCACGGTTGCGGGCGTCATTGCGAGGGCGCGGCCGCGGGCGACACGGGCACGGGCCGCGGCCGCGCCGGCTGCCTCCGCTGGCGCGCGAGGAACGAGTGACCTGCAAACAATACATATTCATGCCACTGTCAAGTTATTGCCATTGTTATGCAGGTCATAGACATTCAAGTAATTCGATCAAACAGGATGCTTCAAACTGAAGCAAGCTTCAACAACAGAATTCGCATGATCTGTGAAATTTTTATCAAATAGTTTTCAAAATTTAAATGAGTTGAAATTTATGTGTTTTCTTAAAACGAAACCTAGCTAGATCGATAAATCGCCCACGAGACTACCTTCATACAAAATTGCATGAAAATCTTTGGAGCCGTTTCCCAGATTGTATATATACAAGTACTAGTTTAAAGGTATTAGATGCATTGACATATTAATACTATGGACTTCGGGTCTAATGCAAAATTTACGTCAAAAGTGTCCCAAGATATTTTATACACACTAGGATGTATTTATGTTTTTATACACAAAATAACATTGTAATGTATGTCTTATCGTATTGTTATACAGTCTAATTTGCAACGGTCTAATTGCATGCAATAAGTAATAAGCTTCGATTGACGGTTACTATGGCAGCCTTTTTTTGACATGACAGCTTCTCGTGAAAATAGGACAACATAAATGGTGTGGAGTCGGTAGCTTTCAAATTTTTTTGGCATCTTATATTTATATATTATATTTACAGCAAATTTTAATTTATATTTACATATCCCTGACCTCTATATGCTAGGATAAATCTTGTACCAAATAATAATTGTTGTAATTATCTTGTTTAAAATAATAATTAGTTATAATAATAATTAATTACAAACCAAATCCACTAATGTACAAAATGATATGTCACTCAACATAGTTCTATAATTTGAAATTTTAAGTTCTCGATATTTTCCTCTTTTTAATTAAAGTGAAAATATATTTTTTTACTTCAATGACGTTAGATCACTTTTTTAAATAACTGTTGTAATTTCATGTAGATAATTCATATAGTTATCAAATTAATAAACCATTATGGTAAAAGTTATTTGATTAATATTCATGACATAAAAATAAAAATTTTTGAATTGAAAATAATCAAATTATTTTCATTCAAAAATTAAGTAATTAAATAATTCAAATGTTAAACAACAAAATAACTCTATGCAGTCGTTGTTCTAAAACATTCTATTGCTCACGGCAGATCCGAACTAAATGTGGTTAATTAGATAAACATATTGCACTCCTTCTATCCTATACGCGGGTAGCGTATGGGAAAAGGACAGATAGATACTTTTGTTCATTTTGGTTGGTTATGCAATTCGTTTCTATAGTTTATTAAAATTTTAATAAAATAGCTTGTTTCTAAGCAAAATAATACTTTAAAATCATCAGTAAATATTTACTTACTGAAAATATGGTTCACCGTCTTCTTTTCTCACCTGACTCGGGTAGTTCTTACAAGTTTTTTATAACACATTACGGCATTATTGACGTGTATTCTGTCAGTCAGCTAATATGAGACTGAATTGCGATTGGAAATCATTTCGCGTTTTGGCTTACTTTTGGTTAGGACACTTTTTATCGCTGACCCGAAGTCCATAGTATTAATATGTCAATGATTAGATGAGATTATATAGATAGATAGATCACCTGCGGAGAGTATCGCGAACCTCGACTCGACGGCGTCCCGGTGGCAGCGCGCCCCGAGCTGGTACCACGCCGACACCAGCAGGCGCTGCTCGTTCGCGCTGCGCCCGCTTTCCTCGCTCCCGCTCCCGCTGCCGCTACCGCTCCATCTATATTTAAAAATAAAATTACATAATTTTTCATTGTCTCTAGACTATATAGTAAAGTCCTACCAAATTTCGTTAATCGACTTTATGTTTGTAAGACTAGCCATTTCCTGAGCAGTATGCATAAGTGTGACTATTTCCTCACTCTATTCCAATGAGACGGCAGACCAACACAGATAGTGATGATTACAGATTACTCCAAGCTAAAATCAAAATATTGGCCCTTTAAAAATGGATTAATAATAAGGATATTTATATTTTTATGTACTAAAAACTCACTCGTGCCTGTTATTGTTCGCGGGCGTCGCCTCGGTTCGGGACGCGTTGGCGCTGGCTGCGCCCGCGCCGCGTGAGTAGCCCAACGTAGTGTCGGACATGGACTGCTGACCTGCAATACAATTAAAGCAAACTGTGTGAGTGGTGGGATAATGGACATTGGTCAAATTCAAATTTTATTAATCTAAGAGAGATTCCAGCTTTGCACAAATATCAGCCTGCACTGACGACCTCCTTGGCCTTCTCCACGCACTTCTTGTACTTGTCCTCGGTGGCCAGCAGCTCGGCCTCCCGGGCTGATAACGTCTCCTGTAACTTGTCATGAGATACGTGAAAGACTCACCAGTGGTCCTGGGGTCCAGGGTCTTGATGACCTCCTTGGCCTTCTCCACGCACTTCTTGTACTTGTCCTCGGTGGCCAGCAGCTCAGCCTCCCGGGCTGATAACGTCTCCTGTAACTTGTCATGAGATACGTGAAAGACTCACCAGTGGTCCTGGGGTCCAGGGTCTTGATGACCTCCTTGGCCTTCTCCACGCACTTCTTGTACTTGTCCTCGGTGGCCAGCAGCTCGGCCTCCCGGGCTGATAACGTCTCCTGTAACTTGTCATGAGATACGTGAAAGACTCACCAGTGGTCCTGGGGTCCAGGGTCTTGATGACCTCTTTGGCCTTCTCCACGCACTTCTTGTACTTGTCCTCGGTGGCCAGCAGCTCAGCCTCCCGGGCTGATAACGTCTCCTGTAACTTGTCCTGAGATATGTGAAAGACTCACCAGTGGTCCTGGGGTCCAGGGTCTTGATGACCTCCTTGGCCTTCTCCACGCACTTCTTGTACTTGTCCTCGGTGGCCAGCAGCTCAGCCTCCCGGGCTGATAACGTCTCCTGTAACTTGTCATGAGATACGTGAAAGACTCACCAGTGGTCCTGGGGTCCAGGGTCTTGATGACCTCCTTGGCCTTCTCCACGCACTTCTTGTACTTGTCCTCGGTGGCCAGCAGCTCGGCCTCCCGGGCTGATAACGTCTCCTGTAACTTGTCCTGAGATACGTGAAAGACTCACCAGTGGTCCTGGGGTCCAGGGTCTTGATGACCTCCTTGGCCTTCTCCACGCACTTCTTGTACTTGTCCTCGGTGGCCAGCAGCTCGGCCTCCCGGGCTGATAACGTCTATGACCTCCTTGGCCTTCTCCACGCACTTCTTGTACTTGTCCTCGGTGGCCAGCAGCAACGTCTCCTGTAACTTGTCATGAGATACGTGAAAGACTCACCAGTTGTCCTGGGGTCCAGGGTCTTGATGACCTCCTTGGCCTTCTCCACGCACTTCTTGTACTTGTCCTCGGTGGCCAGCAGCTCGGCCTCCCGGGCTGATAACGTCTCCTGTAACTTGTCATGAGATACGTGAAAGACTCACCAGTGGTCCTGGGGTCCAGGGTCTTGATGACCTCCTTGGCCTTCTCCACGCACTTCTTGTACTTGTCCTCGGTGGCCAGCAGCTCGGCCTCCCGGGCTGATAACGTCTCCTGTAACTTGTCATGAGATACGTGAAAGACTCACCAGTGGTCCTGGGGTCCAGGGTCTTGATGACCTCCTTGGCCTTCTCCACGCACTTCTTGTACTTGTCCTCGGTGGCCAGCAGCTCGGCCTCCCGGGCTGATAACGTCTCCTGTAACTTGTCATGAGATACGTGAAAGACTCACCAGTGGTCCTGGGGTCCAGGGTCTTGATGACCTCCTTGGCCTTCTCCACGCACTTCTTGTACTTGTCCTCGGTGGCCAGCAGCTCAGCCTCCCGGGCTGATAACGTCTCCTGTAACTTGTCATGAGATACGTGAAAGACTCACCAGTGGTCCTGGGGTCCAGGGTCTTGATGACCTCCTTGGCCTTCTCCACGCACTTCTTGTACTTGTCCTCGGTGGCCAGCAGCTCGGCCTCCCGGGCTGATAACGTCTCCTGCAGCTTACTGGCGCGCCGCCTCTCCTCTGCCAGAGCAGCTTGTAACTCCTCTACTTGAAGTGCTATAGTAATAATATAATAGTTTATAATTATTTACATATTCAATATATTACGCATAATTGTGCGAAGAAGTCGCCATAGGAATTTATATAAAATTAGGGACAAATAAGTTTCTCACTTTGTTGCGAATAAAAAGGGAATGAATGTCTTTTATTAACTAGTGGCACTGGCAAGTGTAAAATGGGGTATATTATTTTTTTTAGGATTTTTTTTATCTTGGTCAAGGTAAATTTTGTAAAGTAAATAATTTAAGATTAATATTTCCGGCCTTTACACTTGTAACCAGAAATCCGAATCCGATTGAAAAATATGTCCGTCTCACACAAGCGCTATAGGGGTCTGAATTTAAACTGAAAGTGGAAAGATTTTGCTAAATCTCCACATACGATGTTTTTTATTACCTTTACCCTTAATTTTAAAACTATGAGACTATTAAGACTATGAGCATTTTATAGTTCATTTTTAGTTCCTTACACTTCCTCTGGCTGTCTTCGATAGCGGACGTGAGCCTCGGGTTGGGCGCCTCCAGCGAGGCCTCGAGCTGCATGATCTTAGCGGCGGCCTCTCTGTTCTTAGCGCGCTGGGCCTCCAGCCGCGACGCATACTCCTCTAGCAACGCCTGTATGACAATATAAATTGTGAAATTAAAAACAACAACTAAATGACGCAATTAGTTACATTTTCTTACTCTATAGTGATTTCAGATTATCTATAAATATTCCAGATACTTTATGGTGCTGCAGGCGAGACAAACGTAGTTATGGTAGATCTTTCTTTGCCCGCAGGTAGCAAAATATTCTCTCCCCACTTGCAGCACAATATAGTATTTACAATTTGATATAGATATTGTGATAGATACTTGTTTTTCTCTTTTCAGTTCATTACTTTTAAGTAGTCGGGTTTTTGTTTTTACATACAAATCCCACTTTGCATTTCATTTGCAGCCGCCATTTTGAAAGTTTATATATAGCCTTTCTCATTACAACAATTCTGACAAATTCAAAGCCACTTCATTTGTCAAAATCCGTCCAGCTGTTTAGGCTGTAGGCCGTGCCAAAGAAATGAACACACGTACAAACGCTCGAAAAACATAAACCTCCTAACGGAGTTGAGTAAATATAACCCAATTGATCACTAGATCCAAAGAATTTATATATATAAAGCCCCGCGAACTACTTCAGGACTCAAATTCAAAAGGCTAAGCTACCCTCGCAGTTAGTTACCTCTCCCGTTACATATTATATAATCATTACCTGTACAGAAGCTTGGTCGGCCTGCGCGCCCTGGTTCTGCCGTAACAATTTGTTTTCGTGCTCCAGTCGGATGAGACGCTCCTTGCAGTCGTTCCGCGTCAGCTTTACGCTCGCAGTTAGTTACCTCTCCCGTTACATATTATATAATCATTACCTGTACAGAAGCTTGGTCGGCCTGCGCGCCCTGGTTCTGCCGTAACAATTTGTTTTCGTGCTCCAGTCGGATGAGACGCTCCTTGCAGTCGTTCCGCGTCAGCTTTACGCTCGCAGTTAGTTACCTCTCCCGTTACATATTATATAATCATTACCTGTACAGAAGCTTGGTCGGCCTGCGCGCCCTGGTTCTGCCGTAACAATTTGTTTTCGTGCTCCAGTCGGATGAGACGCTCCTTGCAGTCGTTCCGCGTCAGCTTTACGCTCGCAGTTAGTTACCTCTCCCGTTACATATTATATATTCATTACCTGTACAGAAGCTTGGTCGGCCTGCGCGCCCTGGTTCTGCCGTAACAATTTGTTTTCGTGCTCCAGTCGGATGAGACGCTCCTTGCAGTCGTTCCGCGTCAGCTTTACGCTCGCAGTTAGTTACCTCTCCCGTTACATATTATATAATCATTACCTGTACAGAAGCTTGGTCGGCCTGCGCGCCCTGGTTCTGCCGTAACAATTTGTTTTCGTGCTCCAGTCGGATGAGACGCTCCTTGCAGTCGTTCCGCGTCAGCTTTACGCTCGCAGTTAGTTACCTCTCCCGTTACATATTATATAATCATTACCTGTACAGAAGCTTGGTCGGCCTGCGCGCCCTGGTTCTGCCGTAACAATTTGTTTTCGTGCTCCAGTCGGATGAGACGCTCCTTGCAGTCGTTCCGCGTCAGCTTTACGCTCGCAGTTAGTTACCTCTCCCGTTACATATTATATAATCATTACCTGTACAGAAGCTTGGTCGGCCTGCGCGCCCTGGTTCTGCCGTAACAATTTGTTTTCGTGCTCCAGTCGGATGAGACGCTCCTTGCAGTCGTTCCGCGTCAGCTTTACGCTCGCAGTTAGTTACCTCTCCCGTTACATATTATATAATCATTACCTGTACAGAAGCTTGGTCGGCCTGCGCGCCCTGGTTCTGCCGTAACAATTTGTTTTCGTGCTCCAGTCGGATGAGACGCTCCTTGCAGTCGTTCCGCGTCAGCTTTACGCTTGCAGTTAGTTACCTCTCCCGTTACATATTATATAATCATTACCTGTACAGAAGCTTGGTCGGCCTGCGCGCCCTGGTTCTGCCGTAACAATTTGTTTTCGTGCTCCAGTCGGATGAGACGCTCCTTGCAGTCGTTCCGCGTCAGCTTTACGCTCGCAGTTAGTTACCTCTCCCGTTACATATTATATAATCATTACCTGTACAGAAGCTTGGTCGGCCTGCGCGCCCTGGTTCTGCCGTAACAATTTGTTTTCGTGCTCCAGTCGGATGAGACGCTCCTTGCAGTCGTTCCGCGTCAGCTTTACGCTCGCAGTTAGTTACCTCTCCCGTTACATATTATATAATCATTACCTGTACAGAAGCTTGATCGGCCTGCGCTCCCTGGTTCTGCCGTAACAATTTGTTTTCGTGCTCCAGTCGGATGAGACGCTCCTTGCAGTCGTTCCGCGTCAGCTTTACGCTTGCAGTTAGTTACCTCTCCCGTTACATATTATATAATCATTACCTGTACAGAAGCTTGGTCGGCCTGCGCGCCCTGGTTCTGCCGTAACAATTTGTTTTCGTGCTCCAGTCGGATGAGACGCTCCTTGCAGTCGTTCCGCGTCAGCTTTACGCTCGCAGTTAGTTACCTCTCCCGTTACATATTATATAATCATTACCTGTACAGAAGCTTGGTCGGCCTGCGCGCCCTGGTTCTGCCGTAACAATTTGTTTTCGTGCTCCAGTCGGATGAGACGCTCCTTGCAGTCGTTCCGCGTCAGCTTTACGCTCGCAGTTAGTTACCTCTCCCGTTACATATTATATAATCATTACCTGTACAGAAGCTTGGTCGGCCTGCGCGCCCTGGTTCTGCCGTAACAATTTGTTTTCGTGCTCCAGTCGGATGAGACGCTCCTTGCAGTCGTTCCGCGTCAGCTTTACGCTCGCAGTTAGTTACCTCTCCCGTTACATATTATATAATCATTACCTGTACAGAAGCTTGGTCGGCCTGCGCGCCCTGGTTCTGCCGTAACAATTTGTTTTCGTGCTCCAGTCGGATGAGACGCTCCTTGCAGTCGTTCCGCGTCAGCTTTACGCTTGCAGTTAGTTACCTCTCCCGTTACATATTATATAATCATTACCTGTACAGAAGCTTGGTCGGCCTGCGCGCCCTGGTTCTGCCGTAACAATTTGTTTTCGTGCTCCAGTCGGATGAGACGCTCCTTGCAGTCGTTCCGCGTCAGCTTTACGCTCGCAGTTAGTTACCTCTCCCGTTACATATTATATAATCATTACCTGTACAGAAGCTTGGTCGGCCTGCGCGCCCTGGTTCTGCCGTAACAATTTGTTTTCGTGCTCCAGTCGGATGAGACGCTCCTTGCAGTCGTTCCGCGTCAGCTTTACGCTCGCAGTTAGTTACCTCTCCCGTTACATATTATATAATCATTACCTGTACAGAAGCTTGGTCGGCCTGCGCGCCCTGGTTCTGCCGTAACAATTTGTTTTCGTGCTCCAGTCGGATGAGACGCTCCTTGCAGTCGTTCCGCGTCAGCTTTACGCTCGCAGTTAGTTACCTCTCCCGTTACATATTATATAATCATTACCTGTACAGAAGCTTGGTCGGCCTGCGCGCCCTGGTTCTGCCGTAACAATTTGTTTTCGTGCTCCAGTCGGATGAGACGCTCCTTGCAGTCGTTCCGCGTCAGCTTTACGCTCGCAGTTAGTTACCTCTCCCGTTACATATTATATAATCATTACCTGTACAGAAGCTTGGTCGGCCTGCGCGCCCTGGTTCTGCCGTAACAATTTGTTTTCGTGCTCCAGTCGGATGAGACGCTCCTTGCAGTCGTTCCGCGTCAGCTTTACGCTCGCAGTTAGTTACCTCTCCCGTTACATATTATATAATCATTACCTGTACAGAAGCTTGGTCGGCCTGCGCGCCCTGGTTCTGCCGTAACAATTTGTTTTCGTGCTCCAGTCGGATGAGACGCTCCTTGCAGTCGTTCCGCGTCAGCTTTACGCTCGCAGTTAGTTACCTCTCCCGTTACATATTATATAATCATTACCTGTACAGAAGCTTGGTCGGCCTGCGCGCCCTGGTTCTGCCGTAACAATTTGTTTTCGTGCTCCAGTCGGATGAGACGCTCCTTGCAGTCGTTCCGCGTCAGCTCCCGCGAAACATTGTCTTCACTTGCGCCTACAATCATATTCATCGGAGAACTTTAATAAAATAGTAAGCAATTGTTTGTTTATCCTCTGGAGCCTACCGACTGCGCCAAATGGGGCCACAAATGGGCAATCGTATGCGGGCCAAGCAATACATACAAAAAACACCAGCCGACACAGTTCATTTATAAAACTTAATCACTTGTACACAAATGGCAACAGCACCAGATTGTAAAATTTATTTTATATTGCAGAAATGGGTTATTGGAATTTGTGTGGTACACCATTGATCCGGTAACATCTAGCTTAATGTCAGTAGCTTTGAAGCACTGTGAAATGCTCAGGGGATATATCGGTTCGGATCCCTTTGAGCTCTATTATAATCAATCTCAGCACACTAAAAATATCAATATATCTTTGGTGATAAATTAGTATGCTGTGTTACCAGTGGTAATGGTAGAGTAGCGCAGCTCCTCGACCGTCTCCCGCAGCGTGTCGCGCTCGTGCAGCAGCGCGTCGCGCTCGCGTTGCAGCGAGGCCGCGCGGCTGCTCAGCTTCTTGTTCTCGATCTCCAGCTTGTCCGCCTTCGTTATCTCTGCGTCCAGCTTCTCGTTCAAGTCTGTCACCTGCACAACATAATGCACATATAAATGAAAAAATATTAAAGAAGTTAATATAAAATAAAGGCTATTTATGACGTGTACCTGTTTCTTGTATATGTCGAGCTGCGCCCGCAGTGCGTGCGCACGCGTGGCGGCCTGCTCGTGCTCGATGGCGCGCTGCACGTGCTCCGTGTTTGCGCGCTCCAGCAACTTCACCTAGCGGCACGATTCGATATTAGACAGCAAGTCATTAAGAATATACTCTTGAGATAAAATCCTTGACTTGATAGACCTGATCCTGTGTTCCCAATGTACTTATCTAACTTAACCACTATGTGGTTTATGGATGTGGGGCTTTGGGATGCGATTCTAAAATTTTAGTTTTGATTAACCCCCTAGTAGGTACCAACTATATACACACATGGTATATAACACTAAAATTTCAAGTTTTGATAATTTGAATAAGAGCATTATTGCAGAAGTGGCGATCGATGGGCTTCGAAGGCGATACGATACGCTCGAACGATACTTTCAAATAGTAATATACTATACGAACCTGTCGCCTCAAGTCTACGTGCTCCTCCATTCTCTTCTTGTAAGAAGCGACGGCGGTCTCGAGCGCGGCCGCCTTGGCAGCGGTCTCTCGAAGCGCGTCCAACTCATCTTTCAACACCACGTTCTCAGATGCCGCAACCTAAAACATAATAAACATTGTAAATAATATTAGCTAACAGATATCTCGAGTAGAGAGAGTAGAGAGTAAAAGTTATTTATTGGTGAACAAAAAAGCGAAATCAAAATTATTGCTCTCTTTCTTTGCGAGGAGGCAAAAATAGCGATTTTTCCGATTTCGATGCTGCTGATCGACAAATTGACGACCGATGAAAATGACGACCTCCGTGGCACAATTTTGACGACCTCCGTGGCGCAGTGGTATGCGCGGTGGATTTATAAGACGGAGGTCCTGGGTTCGATTCCCGGCGGGGCAGATTTTTCTTAATTTGTCTTGGTCTGGCTGGTGGGAGGCATTCGCCGTGGCTAGTTACCACCCTACCGACAAGACGTATCGCCAAGCGATTTAGCGCTCCGGTACGATGTCGTGTAGAAACCGAAAGGGGTGTGGATTTTCATCCCACTCCTAGCAAGTTAGCCCACTTCCATCTTAGACTGCATCATCACTTAACATCAGGTGTGATAGCAGTCAAGGGCCAACTTGTAGTCGATAAAAAAAAATTACTACTCGTCTTTACTTGTATTTGTTATAGAACCAAAAATATGAATAAATATTCAAAATTTTGCAAAATGTTGTTTGTGAAATGTAAATTAATTTTTTGTTTATTGAGAAATGATTGAACGCCAGTTGCAATACATAATATTTACCTGAAACTCTTTATTCTTTAGTTTAGTCACAGCTAACTCTCTCTCCAACATATCGGCCCTGACTCTCTGGTCGTCTCTCTCCATCTCCACCTTTTCTAGTTCCACCTCTAACGCGCCTAATTGTGCTCTCATCTTGCTATACCGCAGAATGCTGTCGTGGTCGGACCCGAAGGAAACTTCCTCCTACGTTAACGTCGTCGGGAAATCAACAACTTTCCAGGATTGTTGGAGGATGCAGGTGTCACTATGGGAGCCCTGCAACCCTAACCTTCCAGCTAATGACCTCTCTGATCTAACCGGTCGGCGGTTTGCGGAATGTCGAATCAATACTCCGTATTCAGGAGCCTTGGATAAGAGGTCTGCTCAGTATGCCCCGAACAAGAGGTCTGCTCATTAACACGTCCATCACTAGGTTCCCCTAAGTCCAACTTACCCAGTCCCTCTCTATGCTACGATCAGTAAGCAAGCAGACACACCCACTAAGACATAAAAAACCAAAAAACAACAGACCACAGTAAAACAATTAAAACGACACCTTACAATAGAAATCGGAGAACATCTCCTAAGGACTTTGATGCCAGCCAGCAAAATCATAGTCCTTTAACAAACAACAACAACTATAAAAAGACAACTGGCAAGCCACCCGGAAAGTTATTTACAAAGCCACCTTATTTTGGGAATATCTCAGGGGCAAATCGTTACCCTCCTAACATAGGCATCACATGAGCGTCGGTACTCCTCAGGTTATTTAATGGTAAAGAGTTGTGTCATATCAACCGGGAGGGTCCCCGCTTTTCAGACATACACAAAAAGCAAAGTCGTCAGCCACAAAGACACACGCTGATGATACTAAAACAAAACCTGAAACAACTCGAAGGATATTGAACTTGACTTGGTGGTACCTGACCCACTGGCGGGACAGTCACGAGACGGTTTTTCCACCCTAGAGCGCAATAATGCTCTTATCTTGCTATGGAATAAGGTACCGGCGTTGTTACATATACCGTGTTTCATCCGAAGGAAGCACCAGCTTGGCCCTTCTTGTCGTCCATTATGCTCAGGACTCGAACAATTGTTGTGACCTCTTGTTCTATACCAATGCTTACCAATAAACAAATTAAAAATGAAGGTAAAAATCACTAGTCATTTTGCACCTAATTTTTTTAATTAACTTGTTAATGACAAATTCATGACAATAAATTAGATAAGTTAGCTTAAAAATAATTAATATGTTCAATATCTTTAAATAAAATTTTTAAAAAAACAAAACATAATTTTAAATTTATTATTACATTTTTATTTATAAAATGTGTTGCATTTTCTACCTTCATTTTAAATTTGTTTGTTGACAAGCATTCTCAATCGAGTTTGGCTTTAGTATAGGTAATCGCGGAATCTATGAGTAACTTGACACCTTGCAAAACTGAAGATGCATTATTTTATATTTGATGTATTTTGTCTCTCTGTAACTCCAACTCGTCTAAATCATCCTAGAACAACTCTAGTTAAGTTAGAATTAGTTAGAACTAGCTTAGTTCGGAATCTATTAAGAACATGTAATATTTACCTGCAACTCTTCATTCTTCAACTTAGTGACGGCCAGCTCTCTCTCCAAGGTGTCGGCTCTGGCTCGCTGGTCGTCCCTCTGCAGCTCCACCTTGTCCAGCTCGTCCTTGAGCGCGTCCAGCTGCGCGCGCATCTTGCTGTAGCGCAGCGTGCCGGCGTGCGCGGGCCCCAGCGAGGCGCCCGCTTCGTCCAGGTCTCTGTCGTTAACGTCACACTCGGCCTCCCGAGCGGCAGTCAGCCTGCTGACTTCGCTGAGTAACGTCATTTTCTCTTCTTGAAGAATTTTCACCTAGGTACACAAAAATATTGTTACAAATATTTAAGGCAAAACAAAAATCTGATATGTAAATATTAATTAATTTTCGTTAATCTTGCTGAACTATAAAAATATGCCATCTAAGTATTTTTCAATTGTTTGCAAAGAAAGGATTATATTGTACAAGAATGATTAATGAAGAAAAAATTAAATAATAAAACACCCAAAGTACACCCAAAAACTCTAAATCATAATTACCAATTTTGTATTGGAATTATAACTGCAACAATTTACAAGTGATTTACCGTTTAACTTTGTCTAGAAGGTAGCTAGTTTAGGCAGTAATTTAAATAAAACGAATGCAAAGTACCTGTGTGTCAAGTTCGTGGCATCTCTGCGCGAGCGCTTCCCTCTCTCTCATATCAGCATCGGTTTGGTCAGGATTCGTTGTCTCCGAGTGTATGCTGCTGCGATTTGTGCCCAGTGTTATGTTCTCCAACTCCTTTCAAACAAAACACATGGAATTATATAAAACAAAGTATACAGTGATTGCCAGAGCTTCGCCATTTTACAAAATCTGCTAACTGTGCCAGTGTCAGTGGTCGGAAGTGCATAGTTGCCTACCGTGCATAGGTTGTACGAAAAGCAACTATGTAATTACGGGAGAAGCACTTGCTGAGTTTTATAAAATCTAATAAGTCTACACATGGGCTCTTTACAAGAAAAATATAAAAAGCCCGGTAATTTTTAACTATTATTCCAGAATTGACTGTTGTTTCAAATTCCTTTTATCATAATAACAAATGCTTAAATTTTCGATTTCTTTATAAATAAAATACCTTATTGTTATGTTTTTTATCAAAAAAATTAGCGTCTAAATAGATCCATTCATTTAGGAGCTAGGATGCCTCTCACATACACAATTACACAGGTAATCAAATAACAAATCTTAAGCTTTGAAAAGATTAATAGAACAACAAATTTCAAAACATTTTAAACTTCAAACATAACTGTAAAAACAAAAATTTTCCGTGGGAAAACGTCAAAGACCGTCGCACTTCAAAAACGCACCGCGTCTATAAACTCGCGCCGTCCACAGAAGTCAGCAATAAAACTAAGAGCACTTAACAACACGTCCAGCCGATGGCACTGATAAAACTGTACAAGCGTTTTTCGCGGCAAAAAATGAAAAAGCCCCGCCGATCACATAACCCAGGCGTTAACTAACCGCGTTATGCGCTGTTGTACAATTCGTGATCCAAGGACATTAAACTGTGCGTAACTAAGTCGTATACGTATTTCTTTTTGCGACTAACGAGCGTACATCATCGAAAGTGCCGTTGGCCAATACTGTGTGCTAATTTATCTTTGCAATAAACATTACGATTATTTTCTGCACTATTTACAATTTGTAATGCGACATAAATATTTAATATTAAAAATGAATTAAACACAATTATGGTCAAATAAGAAATCATCAGATTTTATTTATTAATTATTTTTTAAATAAATAATAAAATCTTTTGACATTCAGGAAACAATCCTGAAGTAGACAAAAAAAAACCTGCGCTAGAGACGTGATATTGAGGTTACAGTAAACAGATTTTCAAGTAAGTCAACGTTAGCCATTGATTGCGCTCTTACTCGTACCATGTTTAATCAAGATGCTTGCTTAAGTACCGGGCTAACTTGGAATTGTTAGATTTATTCTATATTCCATACTTTAGCTGCTTTTACGCGGCATAACTCTATACCACTCGGTATAGAGGTATACCACTCGTACGTGCTTGTTGTTAAGATAACTAATAAAGTCGTCGTTAACTAGTCATGGCCAGACATGAGCCATTTTTTTTTCAAAATTCAATATCCTTTTATTTCAAGTAAGCTTTGTTTACAAGCAAACTTGAAACGTCAAGTTTGACTGTTTGTCTACTATCTATCACTGGCTCGGAAGGCAGGTTTGATAAATGTAAATTCCGAAAATGATTTAAATTCAAAAACGAACCTAGGGCTTAAGGCATGTGCAACTACCCCAGAGAAGTCGTCACACCGAACTAGGGTTGCCATCCGTCCGGGTTTCCCCGGATTTGTCCTAGTTTAGAGGGCATCCGGGGAGCGTCCGGGGAAGGTTTCATTTGTAGACCGGATTTTAAAAAATAAATAAATAAAAAAAATTTAGGCCGCCCGCGAGACACGCACTATGCTCGCACGGCGCACCACACCACGATCAACCGATGAACCAAGTATATTCACCGTTCCAAATAAAAAAGGTGATTTGTGACATTTTTAACTATTTTTTATTACATTGAGGCCACCACGATTTCGGTTATTCTAACCAACGGTTAACATAAGCTAACTATGAATTAAGGCCTGTGTGCACCAAGTTTTTAGTTATCATAACCAACAAACTATCTTATTATTATAATTATCTTAACATAACTTTACTATAAATTTACTGTTCACGACAACCCGTACGCCGGATAAGAACGTAAGCTTGGTTAAGATAACTGCCCAGTTTATGTCCTTAACCGGCGTACGGGTTGTCGTGAACAGTATATTTACAGTAAAGTTATGTTAACCGTTGGTTATGATAACCGAGATCTAGGTGCACACAGGCCTTACTGTTCACGACAACCTGTACGCGGTTAAGGACGTAGGCTCGGTTAAGATAACCGCCCGGTTTACGTCCATAAACGGCGTACGGTTTGTCGTGAACAGTAAATTCCTAGTTAGCTTATGTTAACCGTTGGTTATGATAACCGAAATCTTGGTGCACACAGACCTAAATATGTTTGAAAGATCTTGTTGACATGTCCAGCTTTCGGACTTTAAAATCCGGGGTTTTCTCGCGTCTTGTCCTATTTTCCAAATTTTAGAGATGGCAACCCTACACCGAACCGAAGAATAACTGCATGTAATCCGATTAACGGCGTTTGAAAGTCTAACGCTTACGAAATAGCAGCAGACCAACAATACGAGTAGTAGGTAAAGCTAAGTAGGTACATTGCATCTAGGCCGTAACTTCCGTCACTAAGTATGGAAAGGATATTACGGAATCTAACACCTAAGCTGCTCTAATAAGTAAACACAGATTTACCTTTTACTACTAACTGCTACTACCACTAAATACTTTTTGGCAAATTTACAAGTAAAGAGTCAGTTATTTTAAGTAACCAGACATTTTCTAAGCAAGTGCATTCAAACTTTATTATTACTTGCAAAAAAATGATACTAAATCATAAGATGAAACAATGACGAATTGAGAAACTCCTTTTTTTGAAGTTGTTTAAAAACAGATCTCAACAAGAAATAGAACAGATAGCCTGTTAAATACAGCGAATACGCTACCTTTAACAAATAGGCACGAAAATTACTAACTAACTTTTGTCAGCAATTCAAAAGACGTGTGGTTTCGTGTTTATTAATTTGACATGGTGAAAACTTCATTTTCGATAATAATGGGCTTTACGGAATACGAATAAATAATAAAAACCCGACTGCGTAAAAATAACTAACAAGAATAAAACAAATTTAGTCTAGAAGTTTAGAAAGTATTACATACAAACAGACATATAAGATATGCGCGAAAAAACCCTTCTTGGTCGGGTAAAAATGCGGTTGTCGTTTGACGTTAACTATATTAGGTACGTAACATACAGTCCGAGGAGAATACGCCTGAGGTAATTTAGATAATATAATTTCTTAAACTGACTCGAGCTCAGCTGAGAATGTTCCCCAGAATATAAAGCAACGCATACACGACTACGCTATAATTATCTTCAAAATTATTAGTTCAAGATCTATTTCAATTAGTCATGTTGCTGAATATGTTCTCTCAGAATACACGAAAATAAAATAAACGAAAAAGACGCTAAAGGGTGCATCCTATATGTATACTGAAAGATTACTAAAATATATATTTTTATTCTGAATTAAACTGAACACTTTAAATTTATGCATACATTTTTTTAATTATATATGGTTTATTGTAGGCAAGGGATTACATAAGAAGCGAAAAAAAAATTAACTTATTAATGGGGCACCCAAAAAAACTGAAAATTATAAATTTCCATACAATAATTTGTTTCCTTTATCTATACAAATTACTTTTAGTCTGCTTAAAAATATGAATAATTTTATAACATTTTGAGCCATCTCCTTTCAAACAAAAAGTGATTAATTTTTGTGTGTAGTATACGTCTAATCGGAACATTCAGCAGCCCAATGGCGAAAAGTCGCCCAGTGAGCGCACTCGCATAGCGATGCATAAGTTGAGTGACAGTCACGTCGCCAGCAGACGAAACTATTTGTCACCGTATTTTCACGTCACCATAGTGAGCGCACTCTCTAATATCTTCATTGCACTCGATTAGGTGACTTAAAGTCACGGTGACAAAAAGTCACAGTGGGCGCCCGGCCATACACGACTACGCTATAATTATCTTCAAAATTAATAATATCAAAATATATTACAACTAGTCATAGTACGTATTTTCGACTTTCTATACACTTCTCGTGTTCTATCTTTCCAACGTGCTAATCGTCGTTATTCTACAAGTTCCTAATTAGGCACGTAATATTCACTAAGTGAATATAATCTGCTAGATTAGGTTCCATCTACATTGTTTACTTACTTGTATCGCCTGCATTATAGATCGCTGGCACGCAAACTCCAACTTCATTATTCGCGTGATGTATTCCTCTTTCTTGATACAGTTGACTGCACAGCCTGGTGTCAATGGAACGCATTTGTAAAACATCAATTAACAGTTATTTAATAATAACTGCGCGGATCGTGGCAAGAGGAGGAGTATAATATTTATTATTTATTTATTATAATATAGCAATATTGTAAAATGGTCATAATAAAAAAGAAAAATATAATGTTCCAGTGAGGGAAAAAATGTTTACACATAGGCAATGCAATGGACACATGCTAGCTTGCATCTAGGTTAATTTAAAACTCGAAGCAGAGCAATTTGTTATTTCAGTTCCCGAAACAAAAAATATAGATATAAGAATTAGTTGCTTAAAGATTAAATTAGAAAATAATTGAGTCTTACTTAGAACCAATTGCAATAGTCTTCCTAAATCTGTCGGGTCTGCATGTTCAGCGATGTTCACAACGTCTGGTCTAGAAAACTCCTGCAGGCTTAGATTTAAGATATCTTGGTGGTAATCTGCAAATAAGATATTACATAAACTACTCGTTTGTGAATCATCCATATGCAGTTGCTTTCACTTCATAAATGCATACACGCACTGCCTACCCTGAGGACAGATTACGAACCAGTGTTGGAGAAGGAATTTTCCATTTCGTGTAGTTAGTATCTATAGTGCCTACCACAAGACAGAAGACTTTTCTGTAGTCCTAATAAAAAGAAACAATTCTTCCATACATTGTCTCGTTATATCTCAAATAGGTAGGACAAAAGTTTAAATTTCTCCAGACTTTTCCAAAAATGATCGTCATATTTCATCCAATTAACATACCACCATGACAAATTATATACTAAAAAACATTCCGCAGGAACCACTCCATCTATTGGTGAAAACCATATGACAGTCCGTTCAGTAGTCTTTGAGTTTATCGGAAGTAGACATACAGCACCTAGAATGGCGACCTCGCACCGGAAAGCGCAATGTAGGTCGACCCCCCACCAGGTGAACTGACGACATCAAACGTGTCGGAGGGAGCCGCTAGCCACAGGCGGCTCAGGATCGCTGTGTTTGGAAGTCCCTAAAAAGGCCTATGTCCAGCTGTGAACGTCCACCGGCAGTTAATAATTATTATGATAATGAGACATAGAGACAGACGCGGTGGGGGACTTAGTTTTATAATAATTATGTAAAGATATATAGAGCGAGCAACAATTATTTATACATGCACTATATAAGAGGAAAATCTTAGCATTCCATGGATTCACCGTGCGGGTGTCGGGTCCATCAAGTGGCTGAGAGAAAAACTCCGAACAGAGCCCGAGACTTGTGACACGGGTGTAGGTTTAAGAGTACCCTTAGTGACGGCTGTCAACACTCACCTCCTCTGTTTATTTATTTTCCCTGCCCAGCCAAATTCGGAAGGACCCTACTAGAGCAGCTTTGAATACTCGTTCTAATATGGAGCTTACTGCACTTCTAGTAAGGCCAAGGTCTTTTAGCAGGTTATAAAGAGACTATAAATAATACAATACAAATACCTATTTATTAAACGAAAAACAAAGTTACATTATTACATTTTAAATCTATAGAAAGGCTAAGTGAATAGATTACTTTTTAATATGATATTCCTACCTAAAAGAAATCTGTTCAAGGGACACTGTGTAGTTTATGATATTACTTTGCTGTTAATAATGAAATGTTATAATACCTACTTATTAAGTGGAGTAGTACAAATTCTTTTATTGCTAAAGTATTACAAATTTAAATTCTTGTTATTTATTTTTATCTGTTAATTAAATTAATTAGTCTGTACCTAAACCACATTACATATCACCTAGAATCTTTTTAATTATGTAATGTAATGTATGTGTATAAATTATTATAAATAGGAAAAAGAAGAAAATGTTGGTAATTGCATACTCATAGTCAGATAGCTAGACTATGTAAAACTTAAGTGCAAGTCACTGGTTCCTGAAAGATAGTGTAGCTTTTTCCTGATTTAAGTTAAAGTACCAAATGCTATATGCTACCCTTCTTACAGTAGACCAGAGGATATGGAGCTAAGATACTATGTCGCTCCAACATGTTCTCCAATTCCCAAAAGAATCAATTTCAAAAAATTTGATAAAACCACATATGGCGGAATTACGAATACGATTTAGGCCGGGCGCCCATTGTGATTTTTTGTCACGGTAACATTTTGTTGCTGTTGTAACTGTCACCAGTTCTAGATCGATTTCAATTAGGTTGCTGTAATGTGTTCTCTCAGAATACACAGACGTAAATAAATGAGTAAAAAAAGGGTGTTATTATAGCCTCTGTTACTTTCAAATTGATATATAACCTATATTATAGTAAAATTTCATCAAAATCCTTTCGGTATTTTTGCGTGAGCAAGTAACAAACATCCATCGATATACCATACATACAAACTTTTGCCTTTATAATATTTTATTTTTATTTACTACAAGTTGACCCTTGACTGCTATCACACCTGATGTTAAGTGATGATGCAATCTAAGATGGAAGCGGACTAACTTGTTAGGAGTATGATGAATTCCACACCCCTTTCGGTTTCTACACGACATCGTACTGGAACGCTGAATCGCTTGGCGGTACGTCCTTGTTGGTAGGGTGGTAACTAGCCACTGCGAATGCCTCCCACCAAACAGACAAAGACAAATGAAAAATCTCAAACTGCCTCGCCGGGAATCGAACCCGGGCCTCCGTCTTGTAAATCCACCGTGCATACCACTGCACTACGGAGACCATCAATAATATCAGCAAGGAATATTAGTAAGGATAACTGAAAATAGGGATATTATAGATAAAAACTACATTATGGGCTTAGTTTCATTTAGATCTAAAACAACAATGCATAGGACTGCAGTGTCTGTTAGTAATCACATGAAAATCTATTTGCTTTGTAGACACTTAGACTATTGTATAATTTATCTCAAGGAAGACTAGACAAGCCATATTCTACACCCACAGCATGTACATTATAAACAGACAAAACTTATGACTCATAAGAATTCCAACAATGCTTAGGCCATGGCCTAGGTGACATGCATTATTCATTTATTTTAAATTAGCAACTTGCCCCGGCTTCACACGGGTGCAATGTTGGTACCTGCGGCAACGCAGGCTCACCCTGCGCACCCCCTTAACCACTTGCTGCCTTCCTTCCTTCATTTTAAATCTTATGTATCTTGAAAAATATTCAATTAAATGCTGTAAAGGTCAATAGTGATCTATATTAAATGCACAAAGTATTTAAGATACTTCATTGGATAAGGATTAATGCAGTATTGCTTAAAATCGCTTCGTAAATAAGCCATTACTTTTGATTGAAAGTAAAGTTTGTTGACCTTTTTGAGATGTGCAATGTGTCTTGTTTTATCCATGGACATCAAATAGATGTGTATGACTGGCAGTGGTGTGGATCAAACATTATTTTTCATGATATTTAATTAATTTCTATGAATGATGACAAAGGGAGGCATCTCACTTCATATAGATGTTGATAGCATAAATAAGATTGATTATCTTTGTTAGCTCTCTCAAGCTCAAAAGCTTTGTAGAAAGACAGAGATTGCTTCCTACTGCTGTACAATAAATAATTGTTTAGCAGTTTAGTGCCCAAATCATCAATATTATGTTTTGCTTCCACCATATTCTTTCTTCATTAGTGTAAGTCTTATAGGTAATTACATTTGTGATAGTATATGAAATTTCATTCCTTGGCTAATCATTCATATATTCATTCGCATCATTAAATAAATATCAAATCAATAAAACTAGCAACACTTGCATGAAATCAAATACACAATTGCTTGCTTCAATACAATACATTCTCTTAAACCACCATAGTCTGATATAAATTAACTAGAGAGTAAACAGGCAAAAGAGCAATATATACTCTAGTCAGGGTGTAAGAAACTTACCTACCTTATTTACCAAACCTAGGTACTCTCTTGAAAATTTATTAAGGAAATAAGCCATTTAGTTATATCTTTGTCCGCCTGATCCAGATCTTGAACCCTAGACCCCATTTCTTCACTGAACATCTAGTACTGTGTGGGGTGAATGAAAAAATTAAATAAAGTTATATTAAGCACAACTTACCTACAACACCTTCAAGTATTTTCTTCAAATTGCTAACCTTCAGTCTCCAATTATGACCGACGTCTGTTTTAATTTTGGAAATCCATGCTCTTGAGAAATATTCAGGTGCAATTTCAGTTAGTGCCTCTGCTATTGCCACACCATCTGATAACTCTGCGAACAGTCAAACACTTAGGAAACTTTCACTTTTCATACAATATAAAACTCATTATGATTAGGAAATTTTAACCAGTATATCATTATTACTACTGAGAATATGTCCAACAGAACAATTGAAAACTCTACAAGTGCCTGTATGAAGCTTCCCTGGAGTTTGGTCTATATAAACAAATATGAAATGAACATGAACTATTGGCATATAAAAATGAAGAAGTTGAAACATGAACATGTCGATTTCCTCTTACGGCTACTAATAAATAAGAGAACTGGTAGCCTACTCAATACAGAGGAAGGAACTTACCTGATGGATTTCCATGTTTGGCATTCAGATTTAAAGTCTGCAACCATTTTATTAGATTGTCACATAGAACAACACTATTTGCTTCCATATTTGAAAAATAAAGTGTCGCAAAATAATCTATTAAATCCACAACACCTGCAGATTTACTTATGCAAAAGCATCATTTATCACTTGATAAGATAATTTTGAAATTAAAAATTATGGTACTAAGAAAAATACTACGAAAAACAAATATTTCTTTTCTGTGAACATTACCTATACCTACTGACTTTTGTTTGACTTTGACAATTGTTTTTTTTTGTTAGTAACTTTCACCAGATTCTAGCACTTTTGCGAAAATTACATGTCTCCAAATACCGGTTCCAAATTGCACAGTATGACATCTATGGTATGAATTTTTATGATACGGTATTGTTGAAAGCAACAAATATTATAAGAATATATTGTCTGTGGTTTAACAGTAGAGTACCAAGTAGTAGGTCTCTGTGGTACCTCTCTCTAGTTTAATCTCTTGCTCAGCGTTTATCAAGAAAGATGGAATGTAATTTAAATATTTAATTAAATAAAACGTGTTCTCCTATAAAAGTATTTTATTTTACACAATAGTCGACCACCTAAATAACTCATCTGGTATAAGGTAAACCGTGCATGCCATACATACCGCGTGATGGTAGGTACATTTTTAACCGACTTCAAAAAGGAGGTAATCAATTCGTCGAGATCTTTTAGTTTTTTTTAACTTTAAGTATTCTTCTCGTCTTCGTCGTTTTCTTCTTTGTTACGGTTTTCACAATCTCCTTCCACTCAGTTTGGTCCCCTATTCTTCTGATGACTGTTGTAACGGGAAAGCCCGTGAGTGACTTCACCTTGTCTGACCAGCGGCTAGGTGATCGGCCGCGTGATCGTTTCCCCTTGCCCTTATTTTAACAGATAGTTGTATTTTTAAATGTTCCCCGATTACTCAAACATGGCTGAATCGAATTGGATTTTTTTTGTTGTTAAAAGGATATACTTTCTAGTTGGTGCCATAATCACCAGGTCACGAACTGATGATGGGCCAATATACTGCCAGTGATGTGCTCACGGCGCATCAGTAGCCTCTCATCTCATCTCGCGTCTCTCTCCGCTCCTTTAGCGAGCTGTGGAGATCGTGAGCATTAACCCGCGAGCACTCGCGCAATGAGCATTTTGCTCACAGTGAATTTAAAACGCGATTTTGTCAAAATAATGCGTACGGCCATCGTTCATTCAGTAGCTAAGTTTTGTTCTGTCCTTCAACCCTGGATACAGCTCACTTCTCGCCAGTGTGCACTAGTCGCTCGTACGAGGTTTGTTGCGCCGTGTACCATCAAGCGACGTTTTGCTAATCGCGCGGATGTTGACTATTAAATTATTAAAACAGACTCCGAAGACAAGCTGAAAATGTAAAAATACAATCCTTCCTTACTAAAAGAAATTTACTAAGAAAAGAGATCTATGATTTTTATACACAATAGTTGGCAGCTGTGTTAAAAAAACTTTATTTATTTTTGACAACTATTTAATTTTCCATTTACTATTTTTATGTGTGTTTCAATACGGTTTTTTAATAAGTATCTATATACAATCACAGAAATAATGGAGTATTCAGGTGACATAAGAGTAAACACTTTTTTGCACTGAAGTGTACAATGCTTGAACTATCCCCCACTACCTTTAGCGTATGCTCAAGATGTTTGTCGGTAACTGTAACATAGTTTTATAAATGATACATCAAATTATATAGATTTGAATTTCTTGATCGAATTGACTCTCTAAAACTAATCACTCGTTTGATTCGAAATTTAGCAGTTAGTAATTACACGATGCAAACGCTCACTAAGAACGCTCACTAAGAGTGCAAATAATTATTAGTCTATATTTTTTTGTCTACAATGCCATGTTGATACTCGCATTTATTAAATAAAAGAGAAATATTATTTAAATATTTATTCCTTAACAATATAAATGTTACTTTATCCTAAGTCACAACAACATTATATTCAGTAGGAAGATCACAGCCCATATACTTTTCATTTGCAACTGCATAAGAAATAACTTTGTTCCACAGTGGATCTTTATTTAACAAATGTGGGTTGCAGAAAAGTATTGAGGCGACATGTGCTCTCGTTAAGGCAACATTTATCCTTTTTGGATTATTTAGAAAACCCAAGTGATGCTTCATGTCTTCTTTTATAAATGATTCGCTCGATCGCACAGTTGAAATCAATATAATGGGTCTTTCTTGTCCTTGAAAATCTTCAACTGTCCCTATTTTCGGTTGAGGCAAACCCATAGAATCAAAAACTATGCGTAAATATTTTGTCTGAAAAAAAAAATCGAAATAATTTTACAGGGCAAGTGTATGGTTATATTAGTGTTTGATAGTAACCACTGCCAAAGTGTTGTAACCACCAGATAAGAAGATTGAAATCCTTAATTGACTCTGGCTTAGGAATAAACCCTGGAAACTACTATTTATAGAGCAAATTTAAAGTGCGGTATTGCATTGGCAAACACGACTGACAATAACAAAGCGATTTCATTAGACCAGGCAATAATAGAACCGAAATAACCAAAATAACCGACATAGCTCTGCGAGTCGCAGAACTGAAGTGGCAATGGGCGGGGCACGTAGTTCGAACAGCTGATGGACGTTGGGGGCCGAAGGTGCTAGAATGGCGACCCCGCACCGGAAAGCGCAGTGTTGGTCGATCCCAGGTGGACTGATGACATCAAACGGATCGCAGGGAGCCGCTGGGCACATGCGGCTCAGGATCGTTGTGTTTGGAAGTCTCTAAAAAAGGCCTATGTCCAGCAGTGGACGTCCATTGGCTGATAATGATGATGATGATGATGAGGCAATAATAGTGTTTTATATTTAGGTAATTTATGCCTCTTTTATCAATATTTGTAAGCTAACCTGTGCAATATATGGTGTGATTACACCAATATCATCTGCTGTTAAATTCTTCTTGTACAACTTACATACAGTTAGAGCAACCATGGAAGCTTCTTGCGGATTGTACCAAGAAGGGCTATCTTCATCTCTCATGTTAACTCCCTTAATGCCATACACAAAAATACCTCCTTCATGACTTTGCAAATCAAATATTTCAGAGCACACAGTTAGAATATTTTTAATCCATGTGACGCCAGAGTTTATTTTTGCAACAAGTGTACCGTCATAAAACATTTCACTGGGTAATGTCAGAACTTCTTTTAATGATCTATAATTATCATTTAATTTCGTAACAAGTCTTTTATCAAAACCATCTGCATATGCTGCGTAATCTTTAAGATATGGGAACCTGTCGAGGAGTCTACACAAAAATGATTCATCCATACCAAACTCCTTGCAATACTTAGACCTAACTATTGGCCCTAATTGCATTGGATCGCCAGCAAGAATAATTTGACCATTCTCTTTATCCGCAAATGTTAGTGGTATCATAATTTCAGGTTCTGTAGCCTGTCCAGCTTCGTCAACTATTATATGTGTGAAATGACCTCGAGGCAATTTTATATGTTTTATAATGCCAAGACCATAACATGTCCCAATAGTAATTCGATGTCTTCCAATAAATGATTTCGAGCAGTTTATATTAATGTTATTATCAACGTAATGTTTATTTCTTGAAGTATTTTCTACTGCTATATCAACAGAGGCACAATAAGGTTTTATAATATCTGGTATACTATCTGAGTCAATTAAATGAGCTGCGATGATTCTAATAACAGAACCTTTAAATGTCGTTTTATATTGTATTAGTCTCTCAGTTATCAAATTAGAGGCACTGTTAGAAGGAGTAGCAACTAAAATTCTACTTTCTGGAATCAATTTTAATATCTGTAAAATAGTCTCTATAACAGTAACGGTCTTCCCAGTGCCTGGAGGTCCATAGATTATGTACGGCATTGGTCGGCATTCACCTTTGAGTATATTTATAACAGCATGTTTCTGATGTTTATTTAAATTTTCATTATACCATTCAATTTTATTTAAAGTCTCATCTGGCAACTGTTGCAGTTTGTGTTTTACTCTAGACGGAAATAAAATATCTGGACCTAAATCAGATAGTGCCAAATGTACGCCATGATGTGCTCTTCTGTAAGTAGTTCTACTTAAATGAAATTCTATTGATACATCACTACCACCGTAACTCTCGTGAAAGTAAGAGTCGAATTTCATTAGGAGAAAATTGCCACGGACAGAGTGAATAAAACCCTCATACCGTGGTGCATTAGAACCAAATGTATCAGTCACTATAACTCTATCACCTTTTACAAGAGATGGTCTTCTTTCAGCAAGTCCTGGTACTTCAATACTAAGGAACTCATCGCAGAAAGTTAAATAAACATTACTCCTGTCAAAAGCTCTCATGTCTAAATTTTCTTGAATTTCATTCATGTATAAAAGAGTATGCCATCTTTCAATATAATTGCCAATATTTAGTTCTTGTGCCAAACAAGGAAAATGTATTTCAATATGTGACAAAATTTTATCAAATTCATTAGTATAAATTGTCTGTTCTGAGTCCCCTAGAACAATTGACCAAATTTTTTCTGGAATAGGATATTGGCCTATTTTTACAAAAACAAAATTAGGCGTTCTAAATGGTTTTTGTCCACTAATGTAAGAGTAACCGGTGCTTCTTATTTTCCTCATGCTTTCAATTTTCTTTGAATAGTTTCTTACTAGGTTGTTATCATTGTTAACATTGGCACCATTCATAGTATTTGCATCAACCACATTTATTTCAATGAACCTCTTTAATTGAAACCCTTTAAATAAAACAACAAAGCATTCTTTAGAATTTCCTAGAAATTTAGGATGGCATGTAATGGCAAAAGTAATTTTTTGCTCTGGGTTAATTCTTATCTGTTGATTTACAAAAGGTTTAATGGTCACTTGCGAGTCTCTTTTCCTACCCAACACTATCCACTTATTCAAAATATAAGTCTGATTACTATTATTTGTAATATGTAATAATATTTCAGGTGTACAGTGAAAATTAACTTGATCAAATTTTAAGGGATGGGTCATTTCTATTTGTTTTTCAGATTCTATGTTCAGGCTTATCTGTTCCTCGTTTGGTAATTCAACTTGTGATTGTTTGGAGGATCCAGCATCAACAACTATTAATTTTATAGCACGCCAATTACATGTTTCTTGTGTACTTTCAATTGCTTCAACTAATACCTAAAATAAAAATTATTTTTAATATAAAATGATGATGATATAAAATCATTTGTTTTTTTTGTCCCAGAAACTGTAAGTAACTCAAAAATCTTTATATATTTTTATAATTTGAAGGCAAATTAAAAAAATACATAAAAATTTTTGAGTTACTCTCCAATAAAAAAATCTATTAAAAACCATCAGTTTACTTACCTTTGATCCAACAGTCACCTGACTACCATTAACCAAAGCAGTGTTGGTAAAATAAATTTGCCTGTCACAAACACCATCTGATCCAAACCAATCAGTTACAACTGCACTTTTTATTTTAGTCCTTACAGGATTAAAAGATATCACCTTTAATACCTGAAAATTTTGAAACAGTAATGATACTATGTATATTGTTGGTCTCAGATTGACAAAGTAAGCAGTAAATGGCAATGTTTTAAGCAAAACTTGTTTTAAAACTTTAAAATGTCAATGAATGATAAGCAGGTAGATGAGGATGTTGTGGTACCTTGCAAAATTTAATTTACAACAATGAGTCCTTACTGCCAACAGCCAGGTAGCAATGTCAGTTTCCTTTCACCCACACTGGGAGCCTGAGACATTAATATTTACATTATTACAATTTTATTACCAACCTGATTTGTAGACATACTGGAGAGATTATTCTCATCTTGTTGCACTGAGCATTTCATTTCAATATAATCTCCTTTTATAGGCACAAAAGTTCCTTCCACTTCATCTAAATTGAATTTTAAATCCCCAGTCATATAAACTGACCGATCTTCTCTGTAATCAACTTGACCAACCAGTATATGTTCTATTACATTAAAATCCTTTTCTTCAGATTCTTCTTTGTCATCACCCCAAAAGAGCCCCAGATTTTGTAATATTCTAACAACCACTATAGAATTATTTGTATTTTTGTAGCCCAAATATAATACTTTATCATTGACATCTACATGTATATTGCTACCTGTTGTTTCATAGTGTATCATACCATCAATAAGAACATAATCTTCACCGCAATCGGTAATGAGACCTGTAAAATGATTATAATTGTAAAAATGTATTTACTGAAAACATTTAAATCGTAATTACAATTATAATCTGAACAATTTGACATATTAATTTTCCTACATATTTTATAAAATCAAGTCAGTAGGTTCATTTCAATCCAAACATACAAAGGACATTGCCAAAAATTATATGGAAGTGTAGCCCAGGCTACCAAGTAATGATATATATGTCATTAAATAGTGAAATTTTCTACTTACAGAAAAACAAAGTTGTATGTAGCTATGCAGTCGCAGGAAAAAGTAATGAAGGTTGAAAAAATTGACTTTTCATACTACGACGATGGTCACATGATTCAGAACACAAAAAATCTATTGAAATTTTTATTTTTTTGATATATTTTCAAATGATTGCTATGAAACATGGGTAGTTGTTTAAAATTCATTGTGTATTTAAATAAAACAGTTAAATATGAGCATAAGTTTGGACAGCCTGGGGCAAATTCTGGCAATGTCCTTTGCTTTCAGTCTTGTAACACATTAAGTTAAGGTTTTGATATAATTTACATACTTTAAAGTATTTTTTTTGCAAACTAATTCATCTTTTATCATAGGTAAAGCTAATGAAAGAAGATGAAGAAGAAGCTAATATTATAAATCCAAAAGTAACTATCTGTCGGACTTGCTTTCACACTAAAACTACTGAACTGATTGAAATGAAGTTTGGTACAGAGATAGTCTAGAACCTGAAAAAGAACATACCTAGGATATACTTTTAATTGCAAAAAAGGCCTGTAAGAGGTTAAAAGGGGGATGAAATGTTACTTGCCATGGCTGCCTTAATAACTAATTCCACAGGAACAGAGTGGCAGGCAAAAGCTAGTAACGTAATAAAATGTTTTTGTATATTATTCAAGCTATGAATTTCTAACTGAATACAAACCAGTTTTTTGAAAACACACAGCATTTCTCGGAATCTCCCCAGATGATCTTGGCAATGCATCTTTTGTTTTTTCTTTGTCAGCTTCTAAATACAATGACAAAAGTTGTTCTCCTAAGAATGTTTCCTTCTCTTCATCACTATCCTCTTTGTTGTCTTTACCAAATAGATAATTAAAAAAGGTATAAATGTATGAAACCATTATTAAAATATTTTATATACTATCTAGCAGGAGTATGCTTCTTAGTTTTATAAGTTCTGCGGTGAATAAAAACTGAAAAATTAAAATAGAATAAAAATAAAACCTATTGAACAAATCCTTTGTCATATTCAAATTTCCATTCTGTGGTTTTTAAATAGTCTAATTCCTTTCGTAGAGTTTGAATTCTCTTTTGATGCAGTTCCTGGTGGGCATTTTTTACCGACTGTTCTAAACTGTGCCTGTGTTCACTGTGATTTAAAGATTGATCAAAATTTAGAACTCTACTCTGTATTGGCGTATTCTGGAATAATAATAAAGACAAGGTCATTACATTTTAGAGATACAAGGTTATTTCAAAAGAATATACCAATGATGTCAGACCAAAACTACATTTTGTGACCATAACTGTTCAGCATCAGTCTTAGTTTCAGTCATATAAGGTAATCCTTTTTTAGGAAAAGAAAAATTAAAAAGTTTATCATAATTCATAATTATCAGCCTATTTTAATAATTTATTTATTCTTGTATCAACTAATCCAATGATAATATCAGGACACACATTACAACATGCTGTTCAGGGACTTGGTTAACACCCCAATTTCCCTAGTCTAGGCTCAGAATTTGATTTCTTGATAGAAAGTTCAATATTTATGGCCCGGCTGAAACCACTGGAACAACGAAACAGTGATATTTGCTCTTTATCATTAAAAATATTTATACTAGTCATATTTTTGCTGTCATTGTTGTAAACACAAAGGATAGTGCCAAGATTACGAGAGTATACTCGACAAAATGATTTTTCGACGATCGCAGCTCAATGTACGGAGAGAAAAACCTCACGAATTCAGTTTCGGTTGTGTTTCGGCTGAATTACAGCCGAAAACCTAAACTCATTTTTTGCTGAAACTCGGCCGAATCCGGAAGTTTGGTTGGTTGATGTAGTAAACACTTTACTCACTTGAGGAGTTTCAGGTTCTGACGGAGAATATGCAGATTGAGAGATGTTGCTGGATGAAGACATTCCAACCGTCCTTACTTCAGAAAATTATAATACTACGTTAAATTATTTAAATTAAAAATAATAAATGTTGTTTTACGCATGGACTTGAATTTTGTATAAATAGTATCTTCATAAAACAATAAATATTAGTTACACTTTTAACAAAACGAAAATTCACCGTATTTCATTATTCGTATTCTTTTTTTTTTAATTATTTCTATAACGCCTGGCATCAAGTATTTTTTTGTCCCTTTCAGCGTGTTCGTTTTTATTGTTTGTCAAGAGTGGAGTTTGTGACAAACAAAGGAGATATCTGAGCAATTATTAGCTTTTTATTAAATTTGCTGATAAATAATATAACTTTGCGGTTACGATATTAATTTAAACGTTATCGTATAAAGGAATATTTCGTATTTTACGATATTATGTACTTTAAATGTTGACATATCATGTCAATAAGGCTGTCTTGCTGTCTCACGAGTGGACACGCTATGGGCTCCATCTAGTTGTTTTTAATCTATGGAAGGAGGGTTATGGTTTTTTTAATTTTTTTTACTGGCTATTCACAGACTAAAAATATAAAAAGTGAAAACCACAGACAGCTAATTTCTTACTTTATTCTTTCCCGCAGGGAAGGCAGTGTACATACTACCATGTTAGTAACTAGTATCTAATCTGTGGTGTTAATGTACTCTTTGTAGTTTTTTTTTTTATGTCCAATTTCATTGTTATTACATATCAATTTATTAAATATTAATTAGTGTATCCTATTAAATTGTGATGTTTTCCTATTTCCCGTTTTGCGAGATCTCGGGCACTTATTAATAAAAAAAAATATTTTTATATATACAAGACAATAAAATAATAGACACAATTTTATTGTAAAAAAACCACTAGGTATCCAATATACCAAACAGACCAAAATTGAAAATATGTCACCCAAGAAGCTTGTGTATGTAATACAAAGAGACGATGAAGATTCAGATTCGTTAAACTTCACATGTTTCAAAATAGGTCCTAATGTGGAACTCAAAGAAGTCCCTACAAACGGAGAAGAATACCTCCTGAAAGTTAAGAAGGAACGGGAAAAATATTCCACAGTATCAAAATGTAATAAAGACTATTCTAAATATTCACGCAACCAATCTCAGTTTGTGGAAGAGGTAAACAATTGGCATTTTTAACTAACTTTAAAAAAAGGTTACAATTCGATCCGTATGTATGTAATATTTCCAGAACTGCCAAAAAACAAACAAACAAATGTGCCAAATTTCAAAAGTGTATGTATGTCTGTTTTTATATTTGTGTTCGCATATTATTATATTAATTTTGTACTAGGTATTGTATTTTGTTATTTTGATGAAACTCCAAGTTTCATCAAAATCGGTTCAGTAGTGTTTGAGATAGGGAATTTTCAATGTATGACCACACAGCTATTTACAGAATAGTCTGATTTTGATAATTCTATTGTAATAGAAAGGGTACCCTTTTAAAATGGTCCTATAGTCACCATATTAGAATGTGATGATGAGATTGTAGGTAAATCGAAGGAACTCTTAAAATTTTATAGGCATACTTGCAGCGATTTTGGTATTCGTGTAAGTTTAAGTTTATTTTTTTGGCTACAAGTGGTGTATATTTCGAGTAGGTTCTGTGTCGATAAATCACTAAAAAGTAAGAAAATAAGTGTTGGTGGCTTTAGGGTGATGATAGTCACACATTATCTTATCACTGAATAATCACTGTAATCAACAGCTTAATATATTTTCAGAGGCATTCATGTTATACCTGACTATTTCCTAGAACATCTTTAACTTTTCTTTTATTTTAGCTGCCCCATGCAAAAGTACCAGATTATCTGAAAACAACAATTGAATGGCAAAATATTCAAGTTGCAGACTTTTCTGAAGTTCGTTTGTATATATCAAGACTTCAGAACAACAAGGCAGACTGGCCACCCAACATCAAGTCACTGGATACATCGTTTTGCCAACAACGGAATAGTTATTGGGTGTGGTTAAATTTATTTCAGACAGAAGATTCCACACTCTCATCTGTAATAAATATGCCTCAAGGCATTATAGACAAAGGTTTGGTGGTGCTTAGAGATATGTTAGATGAAGTCAAACCAGGAGAAACAATAAACAATAGAACAGGTATTGCATGCTGTATTTTTTTTTATCGACTACAAGTTGGCCCTTGACTGCTATCATACCTGATGTTAAGTAATGATGGAATCTAAGATGGAAGCGGGCTAACCTGTTAGAATTAGGATAAAATCCACACCCCTTTGGCTAAATCGCTTGTTGGTAGGGTGGTAACTAGCCATGGCTAAAGCCTTCCACCAGCAAGACCAAGAAAAATTAAGAAAAATCTCATTCTGCCTTGCCTGGAATCAAACCCAAGACCTCAGTCATATAAATCCACAGCTCATACCACTGCACCACAGAGGCCACCAAAATGTAAAGGCAAATTCAATCCCAACTAGGTCAGATACTGCCATCTATCAAATTAAATAATCTTGTTTATTCTTTTTACATCTATGAAGTTGAACTTTCTGAATTTTAAGAAAAAAGTGTTCTTTAACATTAACCTTCTTAGATGTCATATCAGATATAAAAAAAAATATTAAGGTTGTTAAATTAAGCTAAGTTGTTTTTCAGGTCAGTGGATTTATGCATTACTTGCATGTACAAGACAGCCTCTTCTCTCGGACACAATGAGCATATTAAGAGATATAGCCAGGAAATGTGCAGTAATAAGGTATATTTCATGTTAATTGTAGACTTTTCTTTGAATCAAGTTCTTTATACAGTTTAGGGTTTGCCATATCTAAATTATGGCTTGCTAGGGTTAGGAAAAATAATATCTTAACTAATTTGACTATCTTCAGACTTCTTTGGTACTGTGTTCAAATCTTAGATTAAATGGTTTCTAAAATTCTAAGAGCAATCCATGGAAATGCCCTTACAGCTTCAGTTTTCCTTACAAACTACAATTTGGGATCTTCAAGTCGAGAGTGAATAGGCATCTTCTAGCCAAGCGTGTTCCACCGTAGCAGATTCCGTAATTGCAGTTTAAAGCTAGCTAATACTATAAATAACTGTTCTTTCCTTTTCACAATATGTGACAGTAATTATGTAAACTATAAATTATAAGATTTTTATTTCTTTAGTAGATTGGACTAGTATAGATTGGTCAATCCACGATGGCTCGTCGTTTTTTGTTTTTCAAATGCTTACAGTGCAAGTGTGAAATAAAAACTGCAAGAAAGTGAGTTCTATTACTACATGAGGAGTAGCAATGTGTCACACTCACACAAAGCGTCAAGTTAGTTACGTCAACAAGAATGTCATGTTTGACTAGAAGTATGCTTCACTTCTACTTCAATCTACTTCATTTTAACCCATTTTTAAAAATAAATATGTCGTGTTGGTCCTGCACAGCAAAATTATATTGTGATATAGGTTAATATATAATTATATTAACCAATTTAACAATATCTTAAAAACACACACACCAACAATCATCTCAGATAGGTACCTTATAATTATATCTGGTATTATTGAATAGTGTGCCATCACTTGCAGCGATTTCGGTTTTTGTGTAAGTATCGGTAGCTTTTTGGCTATAAGTGCCGTATAATATACTATGACAGTATAGTACGAGTACGTTACGTGGCGATAAATCACTAAAAAGTAAGAAATAAAATATTTTAACAAAAATGCACTAAAAAGTAAAAAATAACTGTCATTTAGTTGCTTTAATTTACTTAATCATATCTAGGAGTCGGTGCCAGCCAAGGTTTCTACTTTAAGGACATTACCTAGAACCCACAAACTGCCTTACTATGTTAAATAAATGTTCCTTAAACTTGCTGCAAAATGACACAGTTATTTTTTTACTTTTTAGTGCGTTTTGAGTCGGTTCTATTTTTTGTTAAAATTTTTTATTGACATTATAAATATAATATTGGTAAAAAAATTTAAATAGAGCATCATTCCGTTTGGTCATGACACGCAGCGACACAACCTACAATAGCCCGTGTACACCGAGCCGTGGTCGACTCGAGACTGATGTTCGAATCTCTCCGCACTCTTCGGTTTCCCCTCGCGACAAATAGTGGGGCGAGTCTTAGTGAATTGACCAAAGTATATATATGAAGGAAATATAAAATCAATATCAAAAATACATTTATTATTAGTATTTTTAGTTGATCTTCAACCATGTTTCTTGTTTTGTTTGTTCTAGATCACATCTAAAAACAGAAGACGAGACATCAAAATTTGCTGCAGCTCCATTAAACTTGTTCATATGCTTAGTATCTCGATACTTCAGACAATATGACTTGGCGGACTGAAAATTGCCCAAACAACCTTTGTGTGATTCGGTTCTTTACATGTGAGGTATTTTAAGATACAAATAATAAAGTAGACATTATTTAAATTATTTTATTTTTAATTCACTTATAATTAAATTTACTTAAAATTATGTAATAATGATTGAGCACCTGGTAATAAATCGGCAGTGTTTTATTATAAATACAATATTTTATAAATTAAAACAAGTATGATAAAACGACCAAGTTTTTACTGCCAATATTTCTACACAGTTGATGACCAGCAGGCCTAAGATTCGCACGGAAGAAATACGTCGAGTAGAGGAAACTCTTTTTTGTTGCTATGCAGGACATATAAACATTTAAGTAGTTTATTTTTTTTAATAAAATTGTTTGAAGCAGCCTGTTTGATCAAATTACTTGACTGTTACGGCCATGTTAGGGCAAAAGAGAGCTCTATCTCAGATTTCGCTGCTATTGGGCGACGTACCTTTACTGTGCGTGTTTTAGCCACACTGAGTCCATGCAAACTTCTAATTCTTTTTAAAATTACATAACTAATAATTTGTGTACAAAAGATCCAAACAGGGTCAAGTTATATTTGCTATTTTGAGCCCCTATATAACACATAACTACCTAATTTGTAAGAATCTGTTGTGAACACTCAGTAGACTTTATCATCGGCATCCAAGTGCACTCCAACTTGTTTACGAACGGCATCCATTAGTTTAGAGAGTATAAGGCTATCCTTGTGTGTCATCTGCGGAGATTCTTTTAAACCTATAAAAGAGATATACAAGAAATCAGAAGTGGGATAGCAATTTTTATCATGATTTTTCTATATAATCTTACAAAGTAAGAGTTGAAGGAGCAGTTGTTTACCTCAAAAGTGGAAAAGCAGAGCCAATAACAGCAGTAATCTTCATAGGGCACACGAGGAAATATGCACTATTATGACAAACTGAACATATGCATAGGTGTTAAGCCTGATGTCCATGTAATTTCTATTAGGACCGAAACAATAATTTTGTGTAGTTTTATTATTATAGGATATTATTTTTATAGGACAATTACACACATCGCTATATAGCCCCAAAGTAAGCGTACTCGTAAGTAGCTTGTGTTATGGGTGCTATGATAACTGATGAATATTTTTATATATATTATACATAAATACTTATAATATATAGATGTACACCCAGACACTGTAAAACATCCATGCTCATCACATAAACATTTTCCAGATGTGGGAATCGAACCCACAGCCTAGGACGCAGAAGCTGGGTCATTACCTACTGCGCGGCCGTTTTATTAATATTACGGAAGTACTACTTCTGCTGACGAGCTCTGTCCCAAAGAGATCCCTATCTACTAATAGGTAGTAAAATAATAAGAACTTGATGGTATACGTGACGCCGGGGTAATGGTGTTGGATTTATAAAACGGAGGTCTTGCTAGGCCAATTGATATTTAGTTAATTGGTTTAGGTCTGGCTGGTGGAATTTTGGCCGTGACTAGTTACTACCCTGTCGGCAAAGACGTATCATTAAGCAATTTAGTGTTCTGATACAAAACCAAAAGGTGTGAATGTCATGATACTAACAAGTTATTCCTCTTTCATCCAGAGCCGTAACCAGCAATTTATGCGCCCTGTGCCAGCGTGATAACTGCGCCCTACAGACTTATAACTGACTTTAATAAGGTATTGTTTGTATATGGTCTGGTCATTTCTGCGCCCCTCCAGGGTCTGCGCCCTATGTCTGCGCATCGCTGGCATTGCCCTAGTTACGGCTCAGTTTCCATCTCGGATTGCATCATCACTTACTACTAGGTGAGATTGCAGTCAAGGGTTAACTTGTAAGTAAATAAGAAAAATAAAGATCAAAATTAACGTAGGTACCATTTTGAATGCAACTCGCCACTTCAAGAGCTTCGTAAACTAACCCAGCGCTGTTTTCGAAGTTGTATTTCATAGGTGATGTGTGCAAGCAGAAATTTTCCACAGTCCCGTCGACATGCGTCAGCTTGTTAGGGAAGTGGAACGGGTCTTCAACCTGAGAAGCAAATATTTTTCTACATTTTAAAATGGAGGAATTACATACATACCATCATGCCTCATTCCGTAAGGATAGGCAGAGACCACGTCCTTCCTCTTATCACGGTCCTTCCATATCTCTCTCGCTTTTTCCAATTGCACTAAACCTTTCATACAAACGTCTGTTTTGGGTACTTTTTTTTTAATGCCTACAAGTTGGCCCTTGACTGCTATCACACCTGATGGTAAGTGATGATGCAGTCTAAGATGGATTCTTATTACATAGCGTATGTTACTAAATTTAAGTATTTTGTAGCATGTATAGACAGACAATTTTTTGAGCTCTGCCATGTGCTACTCTTATACTATTGCCCTAATTAATTTTTTTAAAGTATAAACACACGATTTTTATTTTATTATAAGGGTCAGCCTTCCTCCTTATATCAAAGAGGATTTGGGGCCTAAACCCACACCCCAGAGTGGGTTGGTTGGTATTATAGTAAATAATAAATATTTAAAAGTATTCATTACAGTTTAGATACTACTGTTTTGAACTGTTACAACATGACGACCTCCGTGGCGCAGTGGTATGCGCAATGGATTTATAAGACGGAGGTCCTGGGTTCGATTCCCGGCGGGGCAGATTGAGATTTTTCTTAATTTGTCTTGGTCTGGCTGGTGGGAGGCTGTCGCCGTGGCTAGTTACCACCCTACCGACAAAGACGTACCGCCAAGCGATTTAGCGTTCCGGTACGATGTCGTTTAGAAACCGAAAGGGGTGTGGATTTTCGTCCCACTTATAACAAGTTAGCCCGCTTCCATCTTAGATTGCATCATCACTTAACATCAGGTGTGATAGCAGTCAAGGGCTAACGTGTAGTTGATTAAAAAAAAAAAATACCGTGGCTCGTCCTAGAGTGCCGACTACGGTAGCCTTGTTCCACAGTTTCACTTTAGCATGTATGTTGAGTACAGCGCGCCTGCCGCCCGAGTATTGCAGCACCACTGTGTCCACCAGATCCACGCCCTCTTGGTTCAGTTCGCCAACTGCAGTCACCTTGAGAGGTTCTTCTTTGAAAATGAACTGTGCGAACTGTAGAGCGTACACGCCCATATCTAGTATGGCGCTGCCGCCTAGTTCCTTTTTACTAGAAATAAATGTCTGAAATTATCTTCCACAAACAACACATACCATCAAGTCTATCGGGTTATTGCAAAACAAATCTCTTATAGAGGGGGCTACATTAAACCACTATGTAATTAAATAGAGTCTATATAAATGTAAATATATCCAAGGTATATTTAATGTGGGCAAAGCACATTTTGAGAGGCCATCTGATAGTAGGTAAAGAAGGGAAAAATAAAAAAAAGCACTTGGATTTCAACTTATTAAGATTACTTATTTCATTAAGAAACAAATCTAATGCACTTGTACATACTTTTTGGGAATTTAAAAAACAAATTAAAGAAACCGTAATTTTCTATATTATTGATCTCCTTGATAATAAATAAAACACGTGTTTTATTTATAACGTTTTTACTTTATTTGTAACGTTTATAATTTTTGAAATTTATTTTTCGGCTGTGAGTCGCGAGGCCTTGGGCGGTGGCCCAAACAGCTCACGCTTTTGTCTTACGCCGCCTTTGACTTTGGGAGATAGCAGGTTGTACGTGTCCAGACTTTTAGATATTAAAGTACAAAACTCTGGAAGTTGTGTACATGTGATTTTTTTTCTTTATCAGAATAAAATGAGAAATATTTTGTGACACTAGTCATGGAATGAGAAACTTTTACCTTTCATAAAACCACTAATTCCCGGCCATTACAGGCTTGTGCTCTGTAGTAATCGAATAAATACTAAAATGAAATGAGATATTCTCCTTACCTAATACGACCAATATTTGCTATAGGATGTCCCAAGTTAACTTCAACATACTGTACTTCCCCAAGCTTGCCTGAATTAATCTCTTTTTCCAAGCTAATGTATAGTGGAGAAAATCTCGACCAAACAGCTTCCATTAAAAATAGGTTTTTCTTTTTAGCCAGCTTGATCAAGCTTACACTTTGATTGTAATTCAAACATAACGGTTTTTCGCATAGCACGTGTTTGCCACATTCGAGGAATAATTTAGAAAGTTCGTAGTGGTAGGGATTTAGGGCGCCGACGTATGCAATATCTGAAAAACATATTAAGATATAGATATCTAATATTTAGTTATCATTAAAAATAAAAATAGTTATCATTATAAAATTGTAACTGCCTGGTTGGTCGAATGGTTAGGATGAAGAGCTTGATTAAAGATTTTGATCTTGAATATCATGACGCGAGCCACCAGCCCGAACACACTTGTAGAGGCTTGCTGGAACTATAGCCGACCTACCAAGCTGAGGACCCTGCGTTGGGTGATAGACATCGAATGATGATAGATCTCTCTGTTATCATTTGTGACACGTCCTCTGAATGGATCACAGTTAGGTGAAAACACCCTTCCACCCTTGGACCTTTCAATGCTTATTAGTCTTGCTCAGTTTTTAGTTATCGACAAACATATAGTGGAAACCCTAATTTTTATTTTAAGCTCTGCGTTGATAGATAAATCAGGACAAAGTATTTATAGGTACATAAGAATAGTGCTATATGAATGTAACAAATAGGTAGGTAATACTACATAAGTCCCTAAACAAAAATTAATCGTCACAGCTTTTTAACCGACGAAAAAAAAACGGAGGAGGTTCTCAATTCGACACGTATATTTTTTTTATGTATGACCACGCATAACTTTTTATAGAGTTGTCCGGTTTTTAATAATTCTTTTTTTTTATTAGAAAGCTACATACAAGCATACTTCCAAGGTGGTCCTATTGTCATCATGTTAGGATCTGATGATGATATCCTGGGGAAATTGAAGGAACTCTTTAAATTTTGGAGGCACGCTTACAGTTATTTCGGTCTTTGTCTCGATATCGGTAGCTTTTTGGCTACTAGTGCCGTATAATATACTATGACAATATAGTACGAGTATGTTGCGTGGCGACAAATCACTAAAAAGTAAGAAATAAATATTTTTAACAAAAAATAGAACCGACTCAAAACGCACTAAAAAGTAAAAAATAACTGTGTCATTTAGTTGCATTAATTTACTTAAGCATATCTAGGAGCCAGTGCCAGCCAAAGTTTCTACTTTAAGAACATTACCAAGAACCCACAAACTTCTTTACTACGTTAAATTAATGTTTCTTAAACTTGCTGGCACCGACTTCATAGATATGCTTAAGTAAATTAAAGCAACTAAATGACACAGTTATTTTTTACTTTTTAGTGCGTTTTGAGTCGGTTCTATTTTTTGTTAAAAAAAAATTTAAACAGTATCATCTTAATGGTTATTAAAATTTGTATCATGTTCGTCTTTATTACTTACCGATATCTTTACTTTTGGCCATATCGGCATAGGATTCGAAAACTTTAGGAATGTTATGATACTTAGCAAACTCCTCAGCTCTGGACTTATCCCGTGCGGCTACCGCTGACACCACCATATCTCCCTTGTTTGGGTAAGAGTTGATAGCATTGACGAAATCATGACAAATCTTCCCCGAACCGACAATACCCCAGCGAATCGTCATCTTAAAAATAAAGATTAATTATTTCATGTTTTTACTTTATACTAACAACAGATTGTGAACTATTAAATGATTTGAGATTAAATGGCTGTATTATTTTATTTTATTTCATGGTTCTTTTAATGTAACATTTGCAAGGACAATACGTTGGAAAATACGAATTGCAATACGCTGACCTGCAACCGTCAACTGAGGAAATGAAGCCTCATACGACTGTAAGCCTTTTCCTGATAAAGGTACCCTTACAACATGCTTAGAACGGTATGATTTGAACGTCAAAACGCATAATTTAAATTATTAAGTAAATCTACAAACGAATATGTGATCATCATCATTAACAACCACGCTGTAATAGACCTCGCTATCCTTGTAACTTGCTTTACCATAGGCCCTATAGAACACAGTTGGGCAAATATTCGTCAATACCAAGAATTTAATGACTGTGTGAAACATCGAAACGAAATTGATCTATTCCATAATTATTACTTTAACTTTAGGAGGACGGTATTAAATATTTTCACTTCTAATAATATATTGACTACCTAGTAATAATCCTTGATATGTAAAATTAATGAATGAATTCTTATTTTTGACATTTGCCTATTTGTTGTAATTAATATTGTTTACTCTTACGCTGTTTTGTTATTTAGTGTTTCTTAGGTTTTAGCTTTTAGTTTGTAATTTTCATTTGTTTTACATAATTTGTATTATTGTTATAATTGTATTTTGCCTAGATTAATATTGTAGACATGATGTATATTGACAACTGTATTTTATATTATTTTGTGAACATTGTGGAATTATAATAAGCTGAGCATTTACGGAAGTTACCATTGTATAAATGTATTATTAACATGTATTAGTGCATCAGTCGTTGGTTTCCCTAAATAAATAAATAACATAACAAAAGAATATGTAATGCTTACCTTATTAAACTTTTGGATTAATACAATATGTTTCTATATACTCGAAACAGATACTTGTAAATAAAGTTAAAACTAGAATCATTGATTTATGTATACAATGTCATTGCGATAGCAAAACACAAGTGTCCTTATCTAACGATACTGTTTATAATTACATACTGCATACAAACACTTAAGGGGCATCTATATGTACAAGTAACTATAAACTAAATTATAAACATTTCCTGCTATAAACACAATTATATCGATGCCTATACGTGACTGTTATATTTACAACTTATTATAAATTCTTATTTATGTTCTTTATGTACAGAATTTGAATGAAATGATTATTATTACTATTTTTGAGATAATAATATTTTTTCAAAATTAATTTAATGTAGGTAAAGTAGGAACGACGATTCACGTTAATTTAGTTAGGTACGTTACCTATGTTATTAGTGTTGTTTTGAATTGATTAACGCTTATTTCGTAATTAATAATATTATTGTATTCAAGCTAGGTAGCACGTTCGTTTTAATTTAACGATCTACTGGCAAACACTGAATTTTTACCTTTTATTATTATAATGTGCCTCTACAATTTTAACTTGGTTAACTACACAAAAATCAAACAAGTTTAAAACTGTTCAAATATTTCATTATATGCAACAACAAATTAATTAGATTATTGGTTATTTTTAGAAATTCTGGTCATCGACGTCAAAATGCACTCCAACTTGATTCCGCACGGTGTCCATGAGTTTTGCCAGTATGAGAGACTCTTTGTGGGACATACGTGGCGACTCAATTAATCCTGAAATTTAATTCAACAAATATCAATATAAATAATTTTTGAATATAACATAATTTATTTAAGCTTTAGCATATAAAATTGTTTTATAAGTTATATACCTACATTGGATCATCGTTTTAAATTTGATAATATTATATTTCACCTTTGCTTAGACCCAGACAAAAATAAATTTGGATAAGGGCTACGTTTTAGAATTATGTGCATAGTACGTTAGTACAACAACTTTGTTCCTTTTTTTGTAACATGGCAAGGTTTTATTTGTCTGGCAAAGCTAATGTATATAACATAACCGGTAGCAAAAGAATACAACAATCTAAGGCAAAAAGAATGCAAAAAGCATAATATGTTTTCATAACCTACCCTCTCTAATGCATTTGGCGGTTTCAAGAGCTTCATAAACTAATCCGGCACTGTTAGCGAAGTTGTACTCAAAACTCGACTTATGCAGCGGGAACTTTTCCACTTTGCCGTCGACGTGAATGAGTGTGTCGGGGAAATGGAAAGGGTCCTCGAGCTGTAGAACAAAAACGTTAAGAATATAAATAATAAGAATAGCATGCCTATATATTGTTACTGATTCGGAAGAAGTCATATCATATCAGCCAAAAAGCTGAAATGACAATTGGCGAAATTAAGCTCGTGAGATCCATAGGCCGTTTGTATCTTAAAACATGGCGCTCGAAAGCGGTCAGGCGTCGCTCAACGAGTCACAGCCGATACAAAACACATTATGTCCATCAGTAGAAATTATAATAATGATTTTGTTTTTACTGTAGAATCTTATACTAATGTAATGCAAAAGTAACTCTGTTTGTTACTCAATCACACCTAAACTACTGATTTAAATAAGTAACTTAGTCAAAGGTTCAGAAAATACGCACAGTTGCTCTACCCAGAGGGCCATAAACGGTTGCTTTGTTCCACAATCTCAATCTTGAATGAACGTTGAGCACAGCTCGCCTGCCACCCGTATATTCCAAAATAACGGTATCTACAAGATCAACTCCTTCGTCGTTCAGTTCACCAACTGCAGTCACTTTTATAGGTTCATCTTTAAAAATGTATTGAGCCAGCTGTAAGGTGTAAACTCCAATATCTAGGATGGCACTTCCACCTAAATCCTTTTTGCTAAAAACATAAATATATACTATATTATTCGTAAACAAAATTAAAAGTCCTAAAAAGGCCTATGTCCAGCAGCTATTGATGATGATGATGATGATGATGATTAATTGATTGTTCGTATTTTATGCGCTGTCATACCACATAATCGGTTGTGATAAAACTCTGTCAACATATCACTTACACTTGTGTTAAGATTATAGGGACAGTAAATACAAAAAAAAACAAGGTACGCTTTGTATGTACCTAATACGTCAATGTTTTTGAACGGGCATCCACATTATTTTTAGATTTTTTAGTTACAATAACTATTAAATTCAAAATTTAAAAACCCCTGGCTAAAATCAAATTTACCATTTTTTTGTGGTGGCCGTCTTAGATTTTAAACTTTTCATAGTGTAGTATTCTACTATTCAAGCTCTTTCATGACGTAAAAGATATTTACATTAAAACAAAATACACATTTTGCAACAAAGTTATCGATTAGATTTTAAAAAAAAACTAATAAAAAAAAAGAAATTAAAACAGAGGATATTAGGGGAGAGTTGGATATTACCGCGCGGTTGATAATTCCGCGCGTCAGCGTAATTCAAAAACTATCAACAAATTCTGCATTACAGTGTATATGAATCATAGCCGGACATCCCTATACCCTGCCCCGCGCACTGCCGTTATGATCCGTGCGACGACGGAGACAGCAAGTCCTTTAGATTCTTTTTCCATCAATCCTTATAATTTTTCATGTACTTTCGGTAAGAGGTAAGTAATACTGTATTTATATTGTAATACTTTGATACTTTACATTTTTAATGCTTGTATACTGTAGAATTAATGCCAGAATATGTTTTTACGCACTATAATATTTTCCATAGAATTTTGAGGTTCAAAAATAAAATGATCAAGATTGATAAATCCGCGCCGGGGGCGCGGTATTGTCAGTCGAGGGTGCGAAATTGTAAACCATGAAAAGTGTGTTTTGTTTACATTAGCATCAGGCATACAATTTAACAGCAATACAAATGAAAACATGCCTCGAAAGTATGAAGATAATAATATGAAAAGCAAGAAAAAGGTCAGGCAAGAAAAAAAGAAAGTCTAAAAAATGTATCGACAGTGAAGATAGTGTGGATGATCTGCCCGTAACTCAACTGTGCGAAGATGATGAAGATGACTATATAGAGAATCGTGATATTTGCGCCGTATGTCAATAGTTTGGTGGTAATGGAGAAATCCGGTACATAAGGAATGTAGCGGAGAAGATTCATCCAAAGACTTTATATGTGATTTTTGCTTTGATTAAAATAACTTGCTGTCTGATATTAAATTGATATTAGGTATGTTTGAGACTGACTAGTCTAAATATAATTCATATATTGTATAGACTTACAGTTATAAAATGATATTTATTTTGTTATACGGTATACGATACCTAAATAAATGTCCTACAAATTACTCAATTTTGTTTTTTTTAATATCAAACAGTTTCCTAATTATAGGTTCAAAGGGTATAGTTCAAGGTGTAGTATAGCTATAAAGATTAAACTTTGGTCATTCTTCAGCAAAAATATAAATCGTTTTATCTGTTTCATTCCGGCATTCCAGGGTTTCATATGCCACGTCCCATTTCCAGTGTCAGGTCTTCGTCAATTAGAAACATGAAAAAAACTAGTCAAGACAAATTCAACGAGCCCATACTCGATAGGTTTACTAAGAAGGTAGACCAGAGTTACGTCTCCTACCTTCGAGCCTTATCATCAGACTAGCTCAGTGGTTCCAGAAGACATTAGTGTTTCAAATGTCAAATCACACACATGCTTTCAAGCAAACTGAGCGTGTAACATTTCTATCACAACCTAACAAACAACCTGATGACCTTGAAGACCTGAACCGATTTCCACCAAACATAGCTAAGAACACTCTCGACTGATATACCTTTCAAAAAAAAAACGCATTAAAATCGGATCATCCGTTTGGGAGTTACGATGCCACAGACAGACACATATCTACACATACATTTACACAGACACGTCAAACTTATAACACCCCGTCATTTTTGCGTCGAGGGTTAAAAATGCAAATCTACAATAATTTCCTCTACTGCAGCTGAAATACAATGGTTTTTTTAATAAATGCCTACTTACAACAATCTTTCAACTGTTACAATCGGTACACCAAAGTTGACATCAAGGAATTGAGGCTCTCCCAGTTTTCCTGACTGAATCTCTTTTTCCAAAGCAATGTACGCAGGCGAAAAGCGAGACCACACCGCTTCCATAAGAAAAAGTTTTTTGCTCTTGGCAATGTTGATTAAACTTTGCGTTTGTTTATAATTCAAACATAATGGCTTTTCGCAAAGAACGTGTTTTCCCGATTCAAGGAATAGCTTTGCAAGTGAGTAATGGTCTGGATTAAGAGCACCGATGTAAGCAACGTCTGTAAATAACAGGAAAATTAGTAGTACCCTAATTATTGTAACTTGTGATATGCAATTACCTAGTTTTGGTATTGATCATTAAGCCTCGATTTAATTATAAAGACCAGAATTCAGACTTCAGACTTTGAAATTCCTAAAATACGTTTTTTTAATGAGTCAGATCCTGAGCGGTATCCGATTGGCTTTTTCAGTTTCTTTTCTCTCTCGCCTGAGGCCTAAGTCGTAGTCGTAGGTAGAAAGAGAAATTCATTATTTAAATTTATTGAAATTATTCTGATTCTTAAAAATATATATATGTCAAACTAATCTTATTCCTTATTTTTTTAAAGTTTCACCAACTTTTATCATACCTACATACCTGTAGTTTAGAAACCGCACCTTTTATTAAGTGAAACTACCCACCTATGTCGTTGCTTTTAGCCATTTCCGCGTAAGTGCTGAACACTTTGGGTATTTTATGGGTTTTGGCAAACTCTTCGGCTCTCGATTTATCCCGGGCTGCAACTGCAGCTACAACCATATCACCTTTATCCGGATAAGTATTGATGGCGTTGACAAAGTCATGGCTAATTTTGCCAGCAGTTACAATTCCCCAACGAATAGTCATCTGTAAAATACAAGGCCTTCGGTGCAAACGGTTTTAACGGTTGTACTCGTAAGAAGCACGTAACATGGAGTTATTGTACGTAGTTATGGAAGTACCGTCAGTTTTTAAATTAAATAACTTGTTTAAGTGCTTCATGCACTTGCGAGATAAACAAGTACCAGTAAGTATGATAAAATATCTAATTGTATAAGTGTACCTATCTAATCTAATAGATAGTACCTATATAAATCGATGCTTATAAAATCAACAGCTTCAATTTAATTTCTAAACCTACCTATTATAAGTAGTTACCTGGTTGAATAAACAATCACTTGACACACTTCAGGTCGGCGTAAATTTTTAAAATTTTTGAATCTGTGTTTTTAAATAGAAAATCCAAAGGACTATATTAGTATGTTTAGACTAGTAGGGACATATTGTAAAACATTTTAAAGAAAAAAATTGGAATGTGCACAATTTTCAATAATACTGAAAATTCAGTACTTTGCATCTATTTTATCTAGCATATTTGTAACCATAAGAATAAGACACAAGTTTAATACCAATTTACGCTAGATTTGATATCGTCATAAATTACACAGTTCGCACAGCGATTGATCGGAAAAGTGCGCTTTCTACAGTCTTGCTAGTCTTATCAGTTATATAAATACAGGTCGCATATATCTTATACCGAACCGACATCCATTTTTAAAAGCTAATATGAAATTAAAATTAAATCCAAAATTTCCTTGTTGTTCAAAACAATGTAATCAGTACCGTAGGTCATTCAGTGAGAATGAGTAGGTAGATAACTTTTTCTATGCAAGTATTAGGTACCCATAAGGTAAACAAATCGAAGTTTATTTATTGCAGTAATGAGTTGCTACGAATGCACGGTACGTATACTTACCGAAAACAAAATGCAAAAAGTTGCATTTTGTTCGCAGAAAGAATAATGGTTGCATTATAATATCTTACCTCGGATCTGTGATATGCAAACTAATAAACAACAGAATAATAATAATTATGCTAAATCTAGTAAGTACAGATTTAGAACCAGCGATTGAACACGTTGAGCAAGGTCAACTAAACACTCGAGAATCAATTCCATACTCCGTAGTCAGAGGCACAGCCAATAAACACAACACGACTTTGTTATGCAACAGATAACAGACTGGACTGTCATTGCGATCTCGATAGGCAGTTATTCGCATTTCGCGGTCACATTTAAAATAAATACTGATCGGACACGGACACGATTACATTTTTGGTCACATAGAACAAAAACGAGCACTTATCAGTTATAGTTTATACTATTACATGGTCTATGGGAGAACTAGCTGGCACTCTCGGCTACTACGAGTCATTCAACAACATTCAAATGCATAATTATATCGCAATGCATTTCAATGCAACGTCCATTGTTCTTGAATGGTTTTACAAATGAATACATTTAAGTGCTGCTAGCTGCTGATTTGTATTTTAATTTTTAACAGTTATAAATTGAACCTGTCTAACTAAGCGTCTAAATGTTTTATTTCAAGGAGCTAGATAATAGATGGCCAGTGCTTTGCCATTTAAAAAAGCCTGATAAAGTTTATCTGTCTATGCTCCTGGTCCTATCATAGTTAAGTACAGTAGGCAACGATTAGGTTTGAGGTTTTATAATTATAGCAAGTAACAAAGAATCAAATATGAAGAGTATTTTTTTTATTTTCTTCGGAATATTATAAAAAAACCATGTCCTCACTCGCCAGATACCCAAATTCGCAGCAACTCTTCGCCAACCACCGTTAGGTATATAAACTTTAGGGTACATATATACGTAACATGAACCCTCATTCTCATAGCGGCAGACAGAGACTACATCCTTTCATTAGCCTCGGTTCTGGCATACTTCCTTACTTACTTTCACTCTCATTAATCCTTTCATACAAGTTCGACGGTTTAGGGTACTCTTACTCCTGGCCATACTTAACTTTCAGTTAAGCAAAATTATTCGATTTGTTGTAATAAACATGTTTTATTAAAATGGTACAAGAGTACGTTATTGAAATGCGACAGTAAACGCTTGATCCAAATCTGCGATGAGATCTTCGGTATCTTCCAGGCCAACGGACAGTCTTACAAGTGCGTCAGTTATACCCAGTTCCGCTCTTTGACCTTCTGGTACGGATGCGTGCGTCATCAGGGATCTGAAAATAACAAATGGTTTTTTATCACTTATTAAGGTAGGTTATTTAGATCTGAAAATATTTTCAAGTCAGTAAATTCAAACAAAGATTTTATCCGCTAAGATTCAATTAGCAATTTTCTTGAATTGCAACCAATCCGTGGGCAGAGGGAAACCACTTGACGAGATCAACATCTTTTAGGGATCTTCAAGTGCTGAAAGAAGGATTCATTAAAAGCCACAATTATTAAAAAAGAAATTGATCTTACGATATAAATAAATGGTTTCTATAGTAGGCACATTTACTCTCGTGAACTAACTTACGGTAATTCCGCTAAGCTCTCGTACCCTCCCAAACTTTCAGCCAGCGTGAACACTTTCAGGGAACTCAGAAACTTTTGTGATTCTTTGAGCCCTCCGGAATGTCTAAAGCTAAAAACGCCCGAATGACCCGTCATTTGCTTTTTGGCTATGTTATGTTGTGGGTGTGATAGCAAACCTGTAACATAATTAAATGCAAAATATATAACTATGATTTGATTTGGAATAATCAGAATACAAGAAAATTAAAAATTTAAATCCGCATCGAAATCAGTCCGTTTAAGCGCTACGATGCCACAGAAAGACATACACACACAAAAGCTATTTTAAATGTCAAAAAGATTAGGTAGGTTAGGGTAGATTAAAATACCTGGATGTAATACTTCAGTAACTTTTGGGTGTTTCAACATCCACTCTGCAATTACTAGTGCAGACTTCTTATGTTGTTCCATACGGAGAGCCAAAGTCTTCAGACTTCTACTTACTAAATAACAATCGATTGGCGATGGTACACTTCCAGTAGCTGTAACATGGATAGATATTGGTTCAATATAAAATAAGTGTCACAAATCAAATTATTCTATTTCATGGGAGTGACATGCAAGTATACGATATGTCACTTCCACGTCCCAGTCTGAAATCATGCGACGAATGCCTTACTACTTTTTACGCTTTCAGGTTTCTTTTTATATTGGTATTTTCTTCAATCTTACCAACTTGTAGGAAACGGAGTCGCTTATGAATTTCAGCGTCATTCATAACGGCTGCTCCCATAACAACATCTGAATGACCATTCATGTACTTGGTTAACGAGTACATGACAATATCGGCCCCATGGTCCAGTGGTCGCTGCAGATACGGTGTCAGAAATGTATTGTCAACTACTATCATAATATCTTTGTTTCGTTGTTTTATTATTTTTGCTATTGCTGCTATGTCCACTACTTTTAAGAGTGGATTCGTTGGGGTTTCTATCCATATCATCTAAAAGCAAATCAAGAAGTCAAATATTGTAGTGTGTAAATAGTGATTTAAAGGTCGATTACTTTTTAAACCCCTTCGCCCTCCGCTCAGGTAAAGGTTGAGTCTTGATTAAATTTTACCCGACTGCGTCAGAAGGAGGGTTATGTTTTTCGAGCGTATGTATGTATGTATGTCCATTTCTTCGGCACGCGCTACAGCCTAAACGGCTGAACGGATTTTGACATGTGAGGTGTCGTTGAATTTGTCAAAATTGTGGTAGTGACATAGGCTATATAAATTTTCAAAATGGCGGCTGTAAATGGGGGAAAAAAGGGGGGATGTGTGTATTTTTTTCTCTTATCTTAGCAATATGGGTACCAATTGAAAGGTCGTAAAAAGACCATTTCAAAAATATAAATATCATATCATGTTCATATTACTTTTTTAACAAAAAATGGCAAAAAGTGTACCAAGTGTACCGTCTCATTTCTATACCATAAACTAGGCAGGGACAAAGTGACAAACGTAGTTTTGGTAGATCTTTCTTTCCCCGCAGGTTAAAGTATTTTGTCCCTGTTTGCAGCACCATAAAGTATTTAGAATTTTATACAGATATAGTGATCCTTGTTTTTCTCTTTTCAGTTCATAACTTCTAAGCAGTCGGGTTTTTTGTTTTTATAATAATAATTTTATACGAAAAGTCATTAAAGTAGAGGATACAAGATATTATATTATTAAAATATAAATGGCCGAAACTCACATCACGGTTGTCAGAATATGTCCGACTAGTTTGGAACCCATACGGGGTCCCCAGTCATGAGCCTGTCTTGCCAATCTTACAACTCAGTTGTATGATTTGACCCATGCTACAAGACTTCGCTTAATTTAGATAAATAAAATGATTACTGTTAATGAAATGAACAGTTATTTCATAGTTTTTAATTAGTTATTAACACTACGGCATTAAAAATGTTGCACTTAATCTCATTGCCTCTTATCTTAGTGATACAGTCTTTCTAGGAGTGACCTTGGACTGTAAACTTCAGTGGAGCTCTCATATAGAGTCACTGACAGCTAAACTTAGCTCAGCAGCATTTGCAGTGAGAAAAATAATAGTTTAAAAAAACTAAAAACACGCTTTTTATAGAAACCCAAACTAAAAAATAGAAAATAAATTTTAATAAATTGAAATTAAGAATAGTGTTAATAATTTCATTAACTATAAATTAATAATAGTGTAAATAAAAAAAAATATTTTATTTAAAAAAAAGCGTGGGGTGCATGGTGTCAATATAGTTATAAATATTTTATTGACAGATATGAGTAGAGTGATTATCATTTTGATAATATCTTAAAAAGCACCCCACGCTTTTTTTAAAATAAAATATTTTTTTTTTATTTACACTATTATTAATTTATAGTTAATGAAATTTTTAACACTATTCTTAATTTAAATTTATTAAAATTTATTTTCTATTTTTTAGTTTGTGTTTCTATAAAAAAGCGTGTTTTTAGTTTTTTTAAACTATTATTTATTTTTTACTTTTTAGTTTGGTTTATTTTTAAAAGCGTGATTTTTTGGAACTTACGCATCAGCCTATTTTGGCCTAGACACGTGGGATTATTGAATCCCTCCTTATTTTGACTATTTACACTCTCATTACCTCTATAGCGGCTGTGGCCGACTTACAATCTGTACCCGCATTTGCCTGTGCCCCACCCTTAGCACAGTGACCAAGGAAACCACAGAAACCTGGCCAGAGTACAGTCGGCACGGGAGCGAGCCTTGGAAGTCGCAGAAAAACTGCGACTGCCAGGGCTCGAACCCACGCCTGAGCGACTGTTGTACGGGCAGTTTAGCACTTAAACCGCTCGGCCACACAGTCGCTAGTAATTTATTTATTAGTGAGAATAAAATAATTATTTATAAATATTATAAATACGGGGAATCAGAGTTCAATTTCGGAGAGGGAGCCTGAGAAACGGCTACCAGAACCAAGGAAGGCCGCAGGCGCGCAGATTACCCACGGAGAGTTACATACTGACATACTGACATACTGACAAACTGACATACAAGTGAAGCTAATAAAAAGCGTGTAAAAAAGAAGACGAAGAAGAAGAAGTCTGGCATAAAAACCAGTTAGACTATAGTCTGGTATAGCAAATCAGATCATAGTCTGACATAAACCCAGTTAGATTATAGTCTGGTATAGCAACCGGTTAGATTATAGTCTGGTATAGAAACCAGTTAGATTATAGTCTGGTATAGCAAATCAGTTAGATTATAGTCTGGCATAAAACCAGTTAGATTAGTCTGGTATAGCAACCGGTTAGATTATAGTCTGGCATAAAACGAGTTAGACTATACTCTGGTATAGCAAATCAGATCATAGTCTGGCATAAACCCAGTTAGATTATAGTCTGGTATAGCAACCAGTGACCATAGTCTGGCATAAACCAGTTAGATTATAGTATGGTATAGCAACTGGTTAGATTATAGTCTGGTATAGAAACCAGTTAGATTATAGTCTGGTATAGCAAATCAGTTAGATTATAGTCTGGCATAAAACCAGTTAGATTAGTCTGGTATAGCAACCAGTTATATTATAGTCTGATATAAAAGACCAAAGCGAACGTTCCTGAACCAAATCCAGGACATTCTAGCAAAAGGCCAGGTGAGGAGTACCCTAATAATTATTTATAAATATTATAAATACGGGGAATCAGAGTTCAATTTCGGAGAGGGAGCCTGAGAAACGGCTACCAGAACCAAGGAAGGCCGCAGGCGCGCAGATTACCCACGGAGAGTTACATACTGACATACTGACATACTGACAAACTGACATACAAGTGAAGCTAATAAAAAGCGTGTAAAAATAAGACAGTTTATCGATGTAGAAACAGCTAGACTGGTTTATTTTGCTTACTTCCACAGTGTGATGTCTTATGGCATCTTGTTGTGGGGAAAGGCTGCTGACAAATTCTGTCTTTATACTTCAGAAACGAGCAATTCGGTCGATTTATAAACTTAAACCACGCGAGTCCCTTCGAGTCAAATTTAAAGAAATAGGAATTCTTACAGTAGCCTGTCTTATAAATAGGAATTCAATAACCTAGTTTATGTTAAACAAAATATAAATATGTATAAACAGAAAAAGGATTTAAACAACTGTCTTCCTAGAAATGGACATAAGTTAGTCATGTCAGCTTATCGCCTCCGAAAAGTACAAAAATCTTTCGTAGGATTGGGTGTACTCTTCTACAACAAGATGCCCAATTCAGTTTTAGATCTGCCATTGCATAAGTTTAAACAATGTATTAAAACTCACTTACTGAGTCAGGGTTATTATACTATCGATGAATTTGTAAATGACAAAGATGTTCAAAGGCAATTGGATAGGCTTTCAACTTCACACAGGAAGTAAAATAAATAACTTTATGTAACAACACACTTAATATTGTAAAATTGATAATATTATAAAAAGAGCAACTGTTGAGTTTCTTGCCGGCTCTTCTCAACAGGGCCTGCCTTCCGAGCCGGTGGTAGTCTCACTACAAATAGTCCAATTTGACGTTTCAAAAGTGCTTGTAATAAGCCTACTTGAAATAAACGATTTTGAATTTGAAAAAAAAAACTATTGTCTGGAAGATATTCTAGTTAAGTATTTTCCTTTTATGTAAACTGAGATATCAATAATAGTTTATCTGGAGTACTGATCTCTCTTCTTCAGATAGATTACCTACCTGCACGTAAGTACTTAAGATAAAATAGTAAATGCAAAAACGGATACACTATATGATTTAAAATTTTTTAGATCTGATATAGGACTATTTAGGCAAGTGCCTACGTAAAATGAACCGCTGGTAATATTAAAGCTGTTCAGGTAGATTGGTAAATAATTTAGTGTTTAGTCTTGGTGAAATTTAAGAAGACGAGTAACTGTGTTACTTATGTATAAGTATCTGTAATTATGTATCAATTGAAGTAAAAATATCTCCGCACCTTTGTGTTGTCCTTAATTGATTTTCCAAGCAGTTCAAGTTTGGTGAAATCGACAAACGTTGTGTTAATTCCAAATCTTTCTGCTATTTGTCTGTAACAAAATTAACGAATGTTAGTTTAGGATATGTTCTTAAAAGAACTATTCTTCAAACTAATATTTGCAGCTGCGACGTATTATTTTCTTAATTTAGCCTAATTTTATTTTTACATCCCCGTGCAAAAAGGCGTTCGTAATTCGTAGATTCCAATACACGTCTCCACGTAGGAAGTATTTTTACCAGGAAGCTGAGATTCTGGAGAAGGCTGTGTAAGATCAGATAACTTTATCACAATTTAAACAAAAAATTTCCATTTTATATCAAAAAAATAGTTTACTTTTAAATTATTATATAATTGTTTGTGCCTAAGTGCTTCAGCTTACCCATCTATTTATTTTATCTGAATTAATATCTACCTGAACAATCTGTTGGTACCGCCATACAAATCGTCACTGGACAGTATATGATCACCATGGCTAAGTAGTGCTACTATACAAGTCGTTGCTCCCAGTCCCGAGGAAAATGTTAGACCAAATTGTCCGCCGTCCAGCGCAGCCAAACATTCTTGCAATGTATACCTGGTTGGGTTACCAGACCTGCCATATATAAAGCCCTAAAATATTTAAGAAATGTTGGTTAAGAGTACTTCTACTTGTAACCTCAAATTAGAACAAAACCATTCAAAGTTTTGTTTAATTACAGTAAGTTAGGCACAAGAAAAATAAATAGATTTTCTCCCAAATTCCGCTTTACGGCATGCTTGCATGCATGCAATTATTGGTAATTGATTAATTTAAAATAATGCTGATAATAGGCGGTACTTCAGCAGTAAATAGGCTCGGTAAATACCTTAACTGTATAATTCGACAATTTCGGTAGCCCGACACTGTCCTGCAAAACGTTTGCAAACTTGGACTGGGATAATTAAACTACTTATTATTGATCAACAGTACAGGATTGCATATAGATGTAACGTGATAAATACTTGGTTCAGCTAAATTTTTTCTTATTTCGAATAAACCCCGACTTAGTGGTTGGAAAGCGACTTCACATTAAATAGTTTCCAATGATGCACTGATTTTTACAGACAACATAATTTACTACCGTATAAATATTTTAAACAAGTGACGGAGGTACCTACACATAGGTGCCTAGTTCTAAGGTACCTATAAGAAATATTCCGAAGTATAGCACATCGAATAAATAAACGTAAGTAAACAAAGGACCGATATGTGAAAGCGGTCGAGTGTTACCTCTGTCCTTATCTTTCGCAAACAAGAATGTTGTCACTTTGTCAATAAATATTCATTTGTTTTCTTTTATTTCGATGACTCGACTATAGTAGGATGAACTTAATAAATTATTTATGTACCTCGTGTCCGGGGGGTGGTTGCTGTTTAAATATAGTAGACGTGACTATAGGCGCGACAACCGCTCCTAAATACTTGTCCGGTTCAATGCCACTGCGGATCGCTGTTGTGGCAAAACCCGGCTTTTGCTTGAGAAATCCTTGATCATCCATCTGGAAGGACATTATACGGATAAACAGTAGCGTAACCAGCATGTATGCGCCCTGTGCCAGCGTGATAACTGCGCCCTACAGACTTGTAACTGACTCTAAATAAGGTTTTGTTTGTAGGTATATGGTCTGGTAATTTCTGCACCCTGTGCCTGTACACCGCTGGCACTGCTCTAGTCACAGCACTGCGGATAAGTGGCTAATTTTTAAGAAGACAAAGCTTTATGTTTGTACTGACACGACTATATTTTATTGAGCTATTGAAATACGAACACTTATTACCAATCTCAACATTAGCAAAATAATTTGCAGTACTTAAATATATGAAATACTTTTAGAACAAACTTTAACTATGCTCCAAAAGATTACGATTTTATTATAATTTTCGTAAAAAACAACGAAAATGTGGTCCGATTGATAATAACTAGATCAGACTATCTGATTAATAAAAAATACTACCGCCACTTAAAGTGTTTCTTCCCATATAATATCCTTATAAATATTACAGTCATACTCACTATTTAATATATCGATCTTTGAAATAATACTGAATAGTTAATACTCAAACGGAATAATAAAATCTATTCCTGCTTCTACAGGTGATTTCACAGTTGCACTTATAGTTTGTTACTTTGTAGAGTGTAGTATGTGCTATTTATGCACTTCCTTTGCAGCCACAGATTAACAGGACGAAGCATACAAAGTTGTTATCGATTGAGATGTATAAAACTCACGACGTCGCCACTAGGTGGCGTTGTAAACGGTTAGATATAATTAGCTTTTTAAAATATTAAACGTTCGAATTGTGGAAAAATGCTTTGCTTTTATATTAGGTAGGTAGAATTAGATTTTACGGGTGGACTTTTTCCTATGCCAAATCTCACGAGCATATATTAGTTGCCATAAAGCATGGCATCAACAAATAGACAGAATCAGCTGCGAATTGGCACTAGGCTCTCAACTATCTATTACCAGAGAATTGTCGGTTATTTTGGTCACGTTGCCCGTTGCTCCCCTGATAACCTAGACAAACTAATAGTGGTGGGCAATGTGGACGGGGAAACGACCACCTAGCCGCTGCTCAGACCAGATGAATGATGTCGCTCACGGGCCTCCCCCTTACAACAGCCGTCAGAAGGGCAGAGGACCGGACTGAGTGGAAGGAGATTGTGAACACCGTAACAAGGACACTGCTTGTGGTCACGACCTTCAGTAATGAAGTAAACGACGAAGAATAAGAAGTAAAGGTAGATAATAATTTAAACAAAAAATACTAATAAACATTTTATTGCTGTTTTCAAATGTAAAATTATTTTTATACTTGATAGATTTTGAGATTTCACAAACCACAGACCAAACGACCGTAATAAAGAAAATGATACTTATTAAAATAAATTGCATTATTGAACAATATTAATGATAAATATGTTACTGAAAGATTGCTATTCAATATAAAAGATAAAAATGCGAATTTTACAATAAGACAGTAGAACATCACAAAATTACATTAAGCTACAAAACATTCACTGATAACTTGTTATACAAAATAGTGCTATTTTACTTGTAATACCATTGACATATTAATACTATGGACTTCGGGTCAGCGATAAAAAGTGTCCGAACCAAAAGTAAGCCAAAACGCGAAATGAGTTCCAATCGCAATTCAGTCTCATATTAGCTGACTGACAGAATACACGTCAATAATGCCGTAATGTGTTAAAAGAAACTTGTAAGAACTACCCGAGTAAGGTGAGAAAAGAAGACGGTGTACCATATTTTCAGTAAGTAAATATTTACTGATGATTTTAAAGTATTATTTTGCTTAGAAACAAGCTATTTTATTAAAATTTTAATAAACTATAGAAACGAATTGCATAACCAACCAAAATGAACAAAAGTATCTATCTGTCCTTTTCCCATACGCTACCCGCGTATAGGATAGGAGGAGTGCAATATGTTTATCTAATTAACCACATTTAGTTCGGATCTGCCGTGAGCAATAGAATGTTTTAGAACAACGACAGCATAGAGTTATTTTGTTGTTTAACATTTGAATTATTTAATTACTTAATTTTTGAATGAAAATAATTTGATTATTTTCAATTCAAAAATTTTTATTTTTTATGTCATGAATATTAATCAAATGACTTTTACCATAATGGTATATTAATTTGATAACTATTAGAATTATCTACATGAAATTAGGAACAGTTATTTAAAAAAGTGATCTAACGTCATTGAAGTAAAAAATATATTTTCAGTTTAATTAAAAAGAGGAAAATATCGAGAACTTAAAATTTCAAAGTAAAGAACTATGTCGAGTGGCATATAATTTTGTACATTAGTGGATTTGGTTTGTAATTAATTATTATTTTATACAAGATAATTACAACAATTATTATTTGGTACAAGATTTATCCCAGCATATAGAGGTCAGGGATATGTAAATAGAAATAAAAATTTGCTGTAAATATAATATATAAATATAAGATGCCAAAAAAATTTGAAAGCTACCGACTCCACATCATTTATGTTGTCCTATTTTCACGGGAAGCTGTAATGTCAAAAAAAGGCTGCCATGGTAACCGTCAATCGAAGCTGATTACTTATTGCATGCAATTAGACCGTTGCAAATTAGACTGTATAACAATACGATAAGACATACATTACAATGTTATTTTGTGTATAAAAACATAAATACATCCTAGTATGTATAAAATATCTTGGGACACTTTTGACGTAAATTTTGCATTAGACCCGAAGTCCATAGTATTAATATGTCAATGTGTAATACAGTAAACAGTATGTATAACAAAATGTCATCTACTTACGCGAAAACCTATTAATAATTAAAATAAAATTGTCTTTTGAATACATGAAAGTTATAAAATATAATAGAACATTATTTTTAACATCAACAATTTAATTTGTAACGTCATAAAACACATTAAAATTAAAAGATTAAAGTGATAAAATATAACAAAACTTTAAAACAAAATTGGTGAATATATTAAATTTTAAATTTGTTTTAAAGCATACGAATATTGTCTTCTGTCACATTCAGTGCTCATTCTATGTATGTAGTCATAACATTAAAAATGCATGGTGGTTCACAAATCTCTTAAAAGAATTAAATAGAAAATACTAAAGTTGTAGAAGGTACTTGAGATATGTTGACCAGCGTGGCCACCCACATACAACAACCGACGTATTTTTTTGTAAGGCAATGAACAGGCCGAGTTATTTATTATCTTTTACAAATTAATTATTTTGTGTTATGAACCACATCTACGCTACGCTATACTATATAACTTTGTAAGTTGCGAGAATTTCTTGTTTCGATTTGTGATGTATACTCCTGAACTAGGTAAAAATTAAACAAATAATGGTCTTTTGGACCCATGTTTACATTTTTTGTACCACCCAAACAATATTACATTTACCACCACTCAAACAATATTACATACAGTTCATTATTAAACATAAACTCTTATATATAATAAAATAATATTCGAAGAGGATGTGATGATAAAATTTTATTAGTGATTACATTAGTAACTATACTAAAGCCAAACTTGATTGAGAATGATTGTCAACAAACAAATTAAAAATGAAGGTATAAATCACTAGTCATTTTGCACCTAATTTTGTTAATTAACGTGTTAATGGCGAATTCATGACAATGAAACTACATTAGTAATCTTAAAACTAATTAATATATTCAATATCTTTTAAATAAGATTTTATAAAAAACAAAACATAATTTTAAATTTATTAGGCATAAAATGTGTTGCATTTTCTACCTTCATTTTAAATTTGTTTGTTGACAAGCATTCTCAATCGAGTTTGGCTTTAGTATAAGTATCTAAACTTAAATGGGTCCGAAACGATCAATGGAAATCAACGTAATACAAGAATTGCAACTGTTTTGTACTTCTACTTTTAGTATATATAAAAAGTATCAGTATATTATCCTTCAATTTTATTATTTACTAGCGGCCCGTCTCGGCTTCGCACAGGTAGACATAAATAGGTACAGATATTTAAGTTATAAGCATGCTAATTAAAACGACCATGAATCAACGTTCCAAGATATTCTTTTTTAGAAAAAATATTGCATCTTCTTTAAACTTTTCGTGGATGGCCGGGAAATACGAAGCAGTACTACAATTTCATGATATCTTTTGAATGGAATGTCCGATTTGAATAATTCAAAAAGTAATCATCAGGTATTGAGACAGTCTTAAATATTTAATTATTTATTTGGATAAAAATTTATAAATGATCACTTTTGAGTCTAGCTTCATAATAAAATGTATTATTGCAGAGTCGCACTTTTAAGAAATTTTGTAATATCTCCGAAACTATATAACTAATTAACATACTGTAAAAGGCAAATCTTATCAATAATATCCTTGTGATTATTAAATGATTTATTTTAATAAGGATTTACGTTTAGTTGTATAAATAATGACGTAAACGTGAGCATATGAATTAAAAGATTCTTTAAAACACAAAAAGTTATATATCTGCCAAAATATAAAAGTAGAACTTTTTAAGATGCATAAAGTTTTCATACAATGTTTTCAATTATATCTAATAGGAAAGACAGCGCACGCGATTTACGCCGATTTAATAAATTTCAAGGTCCGACTCGCGCGACAAAATCTGTGATAACTCGGGTAATATATACAATACAAATATAAAATATATCCTATGTTACTCAGTGATAATGTAGCTTTCTTATGAAAAAAGAATTATTAAAATCGATCCAGTACTTTTTGAGTTCATTCGTTACATACAAAAATACTTTCCTCTTTATAATATTAGTGTAGATTTATAGGTATATCTTTCAATTAGGTACTTAAAATTTTAATCAAACAATTATTAAGGTTCGATCTGAAAGCATGAGAAGCTTTAATTTCGTGTTTAAAATTAGCAGCCGGATTTAGATTTGAACAGTCAAGAAACAGCTATTATTTGTCAGTCGCATACCATAATTAGAATTGATCGTCTCGGGTCTCCTTTAAGGCACCTCTATACCCTTCACTGTGATGAATAATGGCTAAGATGACCGAATCGGTTTCTCAGACAAACTTAAATTTTTGACATGACAACACAAACGTAAGATGCACAATTTAGTGGTGCGTCCACACAATCGTGCATCTTATCGTCTGAGCAATGGCAATAGTTCCCCATTGTATTGGGTAGAGGAGCCATTAGATCAAGAATAGTATTTTAAGAGATTTAATATGCGTATTTGCTAAGTATAATTACATAACATTGTAGCTATAGGTATTCACTTGTAAGGCAAGGTTCTGATGGTCGAACTCTGAGCGTGGAAAGGTCGTCCTGTCCTTTAATGATAATAAATTAGTTATGTATTAATTATTGTTATGAGACGCTCGAACTTTTAATACATTTAAAAAAATAGGTATTTTAGTTTTGTCATTACATTTTTACTTGGTTTAAGCTCCACCATCATACATAACCTGTTACCTATTTGCCAGCGAGCTGTGATTAATAAAATGTACATTTCTTTTATATTAACTAAGAGTAGTCGACCCCACGGACCTAAATTCAGATAGATACAGTTCGCGTCGAATAACTTTGCTAGTTATGTTAAGTTCACTATTGCATTCATTTAAACCTGCTTCAGATAAACAGAACTAGGGTTTCCGTCATGGCACAACCAGCTTTTATTGCGCCTTGTGCCAACTGTGCCCTGTAGACTTGTAACTGTCTCTAAATAAGCTATTGTTTGTATATGGTCTGGCAATTTCTACGCTCCTCTAGGGTCTGTATCCTGTGCCTGGACACAGCTGGCACGCACCTAGTTACGGTGCTGTTCGTCATCCAGGTGATCGCAGAATATTTGTGCTTTGCGCCTATTTGTCTTCGATTGCGATTCTTCTTTTCAAAGCACAAGTGACATCTACTAAATTTATGTCCGTGGTGTCGGCTTCAGTCGGAAACATTAACACACCCGACCCATACGGATTCAACAATACAAAAATTAATTGCAATAATATTTTCTAGTGGATTACAAGCTTCGCGACGATTCATAAGCGTTCGTTGAGGTTAAAGTATGCGCAAGAAGTGCATATTACTGCGCATGTCTCTTCCAGTTCTCGTAAACTTCAAACTTAAGGCCGGAAAGAGTTTTTAGCAAACCGCTGCGTAAAACACAACGTCAATTAACAATTTATGTGGACATTGAAGTGTTTCCTCATGTGGCGCTGCTTAAATTTCGAGAAATTCACATTGAGTTTTACTTGTAAAAACAGCTAACACTAGGCAGCTGACTTATGTGGATTTGCTATGGATGGACAACAATGTAAAAATTAAGGATAATTATAGCATTTTCTAGTGGATTGCAGATCACGCGACAATATATTAGCGTTCGCTGGAGCACTTCCACTTTCGCGAGCGCTCATAAATCATCGCACTAGCTGTACATGAAATGTTTTTAAACTAGAGGAGACCAAAAGGATTATTCTTGTAATATATCATCTTTATTGGAAGGCTTCAGCGAATGCCTGGTCCAGGTCGGCGATGAGGTCGTCCGTGTCCTCCAGCCCCACGGACAGTCTCAGCAGCGAGTCCGTGATGCCGAGCTCCTCGCGCTGCGCCGCGGGCACGGACGCGTGCGTCATCACCGACCTGCGTTTGAGATAATGAACGACTTAATCTTATGTATTCTCACTTGATGGGGAAAATATCTACTCTACCTACAGAACACCAGCAATTTTATTTAAATAAATAACAAATTTACCCTTGACTAATCCCACCTGATAGTAAGTGATGATGCAATCTAAGATGGAAGTAGATTAACTTGATAGGAATACCTTTCGGTTTCTACACATAGACATCGTACCAGAACACTAAATCGCTTGGCAGCACGTTTTTGTCGGCTAACTAGCAATGGCCAATGCCTCATACCAGCAAGACCTGGACCGATTTAGAAAATGTCAATCCCAGCCGGCAATCGAACGCAGGACTTCCGTCCTTGAAAACTACCGCACATACTATTGCGCCACGGGGGCCGTCAAACATAATGTATTCTCACTGAATGAGGAAAATACTTTAGAGTTTACAAACAGGATACGAGGAAATATTGCTACAGTGCATATTACTTTATCTATATTACCTACCTTCATACCCTACTACATTAGCAATTCAGTATATCAACTAATAGACGTCTTCTGTTGGACATACGCCTTTTGTAGGGACTTCCAAAGCCAGCGGCTCCTTGAGGCACTTTTAATGTCATCAACCCACCTTGTAGGACGTCGACGATGCGCTTTCCAGTGAAAGGTCGCTATACCGACAAATACTATATAAATTAATCACCAATTGTACTTACGGTAACTCCGCTAAGCTCTCGTACCCTCCCAGACTTTCAGCCAGCGTGAACACTTTGAGTGAGCTGAGGAACTTTCTAGACTCCTTGAGCCCGCCGGAATGTCTGAAGCTGAACACACCAGAATGTCCAGTCATCTGCTTACGTGCTATGTCGTATTGTGGATGTGAGGGTAGACCTAAAAGATTTAAGACCTTGCATGAAACTTTGCACACATCAATGGGGACAATTTCAGTAACATTTTTTAAGCTATTGTATAGCTTTTATCGCGGGTCGTGGAGATCGAATACAGAAATTCCGTAACGAAAAACCTAACACCCCTGAGTATCAAAAACATAAAATCAAAAGCACAATTTCGGCAACGACGTCATCGGGGAACGTGGCTTAGTGGTAAGGCGCTCAAGTCAATTATTTAAAAAAAATGACTTTTTAAATTTTACGCTTTAAAAAATGCGGAACCAACGGGATTCGAACCCGCGTCTCGGTGGCAATCCGGGCACTTAGAGCGTCTTACCGCTAGGGCACGGTCCCGATGACGTCGGTAGGTAAACATAATTGATAAAAAATGCTATGCAATAGCTTTACAGCGGCAGTCTCCGAGTGCCACACTTTTTTTTATTCATAGTGTATTAAACGATCATGTAAATTTTCATTTATTTGGGAATTTATGCAAGGGCCTATTATTAAATAATTAAAGGAGAGCAATGGGCTGAGAGTTGAGAGCTCGACTTTAGTTTAGGAAGTAGAAGATTTTACAGGCGAAAAAGGTCTTTTTAACATCCTTACATGTTATAAAACAAAGTCCCCCGCCGTATCTCTATGTCTGTTCGCGACAAAAGAAGAATTCCTGAGGAAGGTTTAGTATGTGTAACAACTACTTTACATGTACAAAAACTAAACTTTTGGGAGATCTCTAAAATATTTTATCATATAAGTCAATGGAATTACAGTTAATTTTTTTATCGCGGTCAAGTTCAATGTTCATAAAGATAAAATATAATCTTTGGCCAAAATATACTTTTTTGCGATATTCTTGAATTTGATGTGTGTTTTCATAAATGTTATTATTAATAGAAAAAAAAATTTTTGTCCATAAGGATTTCTATATTATATAGGGAGTATTCCTTAACTAAATATCGTCTAACATAACCAAAGTCGAAATTAGTTATTTATAGACCGACTATAAAAAAAATATCTGCGTTGCTATTTTTTACGTTCTGGAACTATTTCTCGCTTTATATTTGATATTTTTTTATCTTTTACCACATACCTGGGTGGTATATTTCGACGACCTGTGGTTGTTTCAACAACCACTCTGCTACCAGCAAGGAGGACTTCTTGTGCTGCTCCATCCTCAGGGCCAGCGTCTTCAAACTTCTGTTCACCAAGTAGCAGTCGAACGGTGATGGGACGACACCCATTGCTGTAAAAAACATATAAACTCATACTGAAAATTTTCATTTTAACTGGGCAGACCTGCCTATATACATATAATACACATAATATTATTATAAATAAGTGAAGTTAAAGTATCTGTTTATAATTTCAAAATAGCAGAAGGTACTTTAAAAAATGTGTATGAAAGTGTGCGTATGCGAAAAAAAATTGAATTCTAGCCTGTCTATTTCTTTTGGCTAATTTCTGAATTCTACCTACTGACTACCAGTCGGATATAGTCAGACGCATGCGGAGTGGATAGACTATGTAATTTGTATCCTATATTCCTACGGGAAATGAAACTATGCGGGTGAAAACGCGACCGTTCGCTAATATTGTACAAGCGAAATTCCACGGGCTGAATTGGCTCATCACGAAAATTCTAACTATAAGTACATTCACTCGATTGACTTGAAATTTAGCGTAGTTGCTCATTTCATGATGTAGCCGCTCGATAAGAACGGATTTCCCGATATTCTTACGGAAACAACATCTACGTGGATAAAACCGCGGAACACAGCTAGTCTATACTAATATTATAAAAAGGTAAAGTTTATAAATGGGGCATCTGTTGAGGCTAATCTTCGGAACTACTGGTACGATTTAAAAAATTCTTTTACCAGTGGAATGCTACACTATCGGGGAGTGTTATAGAAAGTCAGGCTATATATTATATTTGTATTATATATATTAGCCGAGTTATCACAGTTTTTGTCGCGCGAGTCGGACCGTGAAATTTATTAAATCGGCTTTATGCGCGTGCGCTGCCCTAACTATTGGTTGTAATTGAAAACATTGTATGAAAACTATATGTATCTTTAAAAGTTCTACAAAAAAGTCCGCGATAGCATATATCTATCTTTTATATTTTGGCAGATATAGAACTTTTTGTGTTTTAAAAAATCATTTAATTCATATGCTTACGTTTACGTCATTCTTTATACAACTAGTTTATTAGATAATACAAAATTTCTTAAAAGCGCGATACTGCCGCTATTAAGTCCAAATTAAATTAAACTCTACGTACGAGTACGTACTGAATAGGGAAAGGTTTTTTTCAGCATTTTGGTAAGGATATTCTTTCGGTTGGGGTTCAGAATTTGATCTTTTTTTAATTTATTTGGCATATCAAACCATATCTATACTATTAATATAAAGCGGAAGAGTTTTTCGTTTGTTTAAACGGGGTTATCTCTAGATCTGCGTGTCGGATTGTAAAATTATTTTTGTTTATTTTCTAAGCTATACATATCTGCTTGCCATAACTATTGTTAATATTAATGTACGTACTGTAATGTCGTACAATATTTAACAAAAATGTAGATCTTTAGTATCTACACGGGACGGGACGGAAGATATTGCTTCACGGGAAACTATAAAAAATTAAATTGGGAGGAGGAGCGGGAAATGAGCACTTTTTATATGAAAGTCTGTCTTTAAAATTAGAAGGGTTAGAGGTTTTCACGCGGACGAAGTAGCGGGCGACTGGTAGTTAGGTAAAAACTCAAACTGAAAAAGTCATACCTATTTATTCGAATTGCCACTTGTTAAATTTAAATTGGCCCTGATTGGTGTTCATTGAATTATTCTTTTTATAAATTGGACATCGTTGTGAAGCAATACCTAACTTTGAATTTAAGCTACTACTTTACACCTACCGGTATAAAAGTTAAGTAGGCACTTGTTTGAATGATACATAAAAAACTCCAATAACAGTTTTGGCTTCAGACAATAATTCTAGTAACAATTTTGGCCTTCAAACAAAAAATCCAGTAACAGTTTTGGCTTCAGACAAAAAATCCAGTAACAGTTTTGGCATCATTCAAAAATCCAGTAACGGTTTTGGTTTCAGACAAAAAATCCAGTAACAGTTTTGGCTTCAGACAAAAAATCAAGTAACAGCATCAGACACAAAAATTCCAGACTTTATTATTCTAGTAACTCTCTCAGCGACAGGTTTAAGTTTTTAAGAACAAATTCTCAATTTGCCCATTAAAAAAGCAGAAAAAGAAATCGCAATTAAACAAAAACAACTTATTGTAAAATTCTGTTCAAAATCTTATCATTTGAATGGATTTACGATTTATCGCGCAGGCCATTCAATAAGATCGATAAGGTTAATAGATTTTTAAGCAACGGTATTTTAAATAGATCCACATTTGTTTTAATGTTAAATATATACCTAATACTTGAAAAAACCCAATTATGTAATATGTCATTCATTCAGTGAGAATCAGAAGAAATATTTTATTTCTATCTATTTTAGGTACCTATAATTTAGAAAGGTCTGAAATAATGTTATTTCTACTAATTTACTAATTTTATAAAATTTTCCAGTATTATTTAATCCAGAGTCTAAGCACTGCTTTTGTCGTTCTTTGATTTTGTCAGTAAAAAAACTAGCTGACCCGATAAACGTTATACAGTCCCAAATTTGGCATATTCATTTATTCATTAAAATGATACCATATTGTATTCTAAAACCATAGCCCATTCAAGTACAGTTCATGTAATCTTTTATTCATATCGATAAAGCAGTTTTAGAGTAGTTAGATGACAAACACACGAAAACAAATATTGAGATAATCATCAAATAAAGTCTAACATTATAATATTTCCTCAATCGCGATAAGGAAAAATATTAAACAAAACAGTCGGCATGATTTTTGTAATGCGTTTTCCCACTTATCATAGAACATGACGTAGGTAGGATGACGTAGCATTCGGTCACAAATTGTATTGCATTTCATTAGAACAGTGACATGCACAAATGCATTCAATAGATTGATAACATCACGAAATTTGCGTCATGATTAACGAAATGCACTGCGTCGCAAATAGATTTCAATTAAATTTTATGTTTATAAACTCGAAGATTTTTTTTCTTTTCTTAGCAAAAATTTATTTCAATAAATAATCACGTTTTTCTAATAATTCGGGATTTACAAGTAGCATATCGAATATAATCGAAAAGTAATGCAGAATATTTATTCTTGTTCGCGTCTTAATTTTATAACGTCTTAACGCTGTGAGTGATGCTGTTTGTAATTTCGAATTAAGGCTTCGCATCCTCAGTAAAAGATCGGAATTAAACTTGTGCATCTGTTTGTTTTAATATGGACAAAGACAAAGTGGTATATTGTCTAGAATTTAACACCGCAAAAGCCACATGATCTAAAGTAGGCCATTAGAGGGGTCGAGTTGCTATTATGTTCGGTTTGAAATTAAAGACTTACGAGGTTACCGCAGAATCCTTAGTAATTTCCAGACTATAGGTAGTCCGTTGCACTCGTTGCTCACTCAATAATTATATTATCGCCCGGGGCCTCAATTTGAATCAAGTTTACAAAAGAAGATCTTGTTTTCAACCCGTTGGCATATTATGTTCCCGAGAGCTTTCGTAATTTAAATGGATATTTTTCAGTAAAAACTTTAGAACAGAATTCAAATTTTAAAATTTTTTATATTTTTTTACCGTAAAAATACAGTAGAATGTTATAATCGTATGATTTCAAGTAAATTATATAAATTGCGGTCTATCACGTCCTTTTTATTTTAGTTAAGCTGACTGAGAGTGCTTATTTGATAATTCTTATTGAGGATGGAATGGGAAAATTATGAAGCTCTAAAAACCCAAAAGCGGTGAAACTCCGGAATGTACGTCAGGATAAATGAGATCAATCTTGCCTGATATGGGAGGTCAATTATTATTTAAGTGGGTACATACGTTGGAAAATTCTCGTTATTCAAAGCTGGTTATGGTACTGGTGTATACAAAGCTAAAATATGTGATAATTTATTTTACCTTTTCTGGTTTATCAGTCTACCAAACATGTTTTTGATAAAGTGCGATCATGCTAAATGTAGGTACCGAATATACATACGAGTACTATTTACTAATTACCATAGGGTACCCATTTATATGTTATTAATTCTCTATGTCAATACAGAATTTAATTACTGCCCCCAAGCAATATTGCTATAGAACGGTTTGAAGAGTATAGCATGTCATACAACGTGTGGGTCTATCTTAGGCCATAGGTTTCTACCTAAAATTGATGACACGATTGTTTATTCAAATCATCAACTATATAAACATCTGAAAATATTATGAAAACATCTAAATTATAAAAAGTTCTTACCATTTTGTAGGAAGCGAAGTTTTTTCTCAATTTCACTATCATTCAAAATCGCAGCTCCCATTATAACATCGGAATGTCCATTCATGTACTTAGTTAAGGAATACACGACCATATCAGCGCCGTGGTCTAGCGGCCTCTGCAGGTACGACGTTAGGAAAGTGTTGTCTACAACTACCATTATGTCTTTATTGTGGCTTTTAACTTTTTTGGATATTTCAGCGATGTCTGCGATTTTCAAATTTGGATTTGTCGGTGTCTCTATCCATATCATCTAAAAACAGAAACAATTACGATATATCCTTAATTCTATTCCGTGTGAATAGAACTCAACTACTTTATAGGCGATGTTAATATAATCCCACCAAAAACTTTCTGTATAAAACTAGCCAAGTCTCGATGGAGCTGCTTGTTTATCTTTAAAAAGTAATGAAATCTAGACAAAGTCGTGCCAATTCTAAGGCTACTTACTGCGATTTTTTTATTATTATAGTTAATGTTGTGTGACTTGGCCACGACAAGACTTTTTATTTTTTGGTCAACCTATAAGTGTTAATCGTCGTTTTATGGTGCAAGGAATTATCTATATAACTTTCAAGAGGAGATTAATTATATCGAGTATTTATGTAATCTAAACCTATCTATTTTAAACATCAATTAAAGGAGACAAGAGTAGCTACAGACATTCATTAACGACTTCGAAAGGGGCCATGTCGTTCGTCTTTTGTGCCGTCAATTAACATCTGTCACTCATGGATTACTTCAATGGTTAGATAATTATCTATCTGGAACAACGTTGGTATAAATATCGAAAACAACAGCTGTTGTAAGCGTTGGACTACGATCGATCATTGTGACAAAAAATTACGGAAGTGATGCAACCTAAATGCCAATTATCTAAACATTTATGTTTTATATTAACTTATTGATAGGTACAATAAGATAGACAAGTAAAATTACATAGCAACAAAAATGTAAGTACCTAAGTAGGTAAGTATAAGATTACTGGCACCACCGTTAAGTTATCAAATACAAAATAAATTTTTTGACTTTCAAATAAAGCTATACTGAGCTGTTTTATAAGTAAAATTGATCTACCTATGTGATGTCAGATGCACGTGGATGATTATATTCGAAATTAGTTAACTACGCAGCAATATCATCAATGTCGTTTTAGTTTGGGAGTAACTTATATGCATTTAATTATATTTTGTACTCATGGCATTTTAATTTATATGTATTTAATATTTTGTGCGTAAAAATCACAGCAAATTAAAGAGTATAAGACGTAAAAAGCAAGATATTAGCTACTTCAATAATTTTTTATGATTTTTTTTATTGAATTACAAATTTTTGTGGCAAGATCTTCAAACATTAATTTATCGGTTGAACTCTGAGGTTCAAGAACTTATTAAGCTATTTATTATGAAACATGATGATAAGAACAGACCGTCAATTATTATTTTGCAATATTATTTTGACATCAAGTTATCTGCAATCAATATTCCCAAAGTAGTTACGTCTTATCTAAATTGTTTGTAATACAGCATGGTAAAGAGCCTTATCATTTTGTGAAAACGTAATCTAATTATAATGTGAAATAATACCTCCGATAACGGCTGTTATAGTTACATGGATTACTAAACATCGATAAGAAAATTAAATATTATCAATATGAAAGGATGGCGTAACATACCGGTATATTAGCATAAGTATTGTGTTGTGTGTAGGAGACTCATGTTTTTATGTATTTTTTTTTCCATTGTTATGCAAAATGTTACAGGAAATAGATGTAGTTACAACTCACCTTTGTGGTTTTTCGAATAGATTTGTCGATCAATTCTGGCTTGGTAAAGTCTAGGAACGTTATTTCTATTCCAAATCTTTCTACAACTTGTCTGTAATATAAACATCAAATTTTACTTCTAGCCTAGTGTACTATGCAAAATTACACGATGCCGATCATCGTGTAATTTTTCAATAGTTAATGCATGAAGTTTTATAAAACAGCATATTGAAAATGATACCTGAACAGTCTGTTTGTGCCACCGTACACATCATCTGTGGATATGATGTGGTCTCCTTTGCTCAGTAAGCCAACTATGCTCGTAGTGGCTCCCAAGCCAGATGCAAACGCTAGCCCATACTTCCCGCCGTCGAGCGCCGCTAGGCATTCTTCAAGAGTGTTCCTTGTTGGATTACCAGATCTGCCATATTCAAAACCCTAAAAATGTATCAACTCTACGATTTTTGTAACAAAATTCAACCTAACATTATTGTTTCCGAAAGCCAACGAAAACAAATTAAAATCTAATATTTTTCCAGTATTTTTCCAATCGAAAATAGCGCTCTCTTTCTTTGCATTGGAGTTCGAAAACTTTATATTTAATAAATGTCCCATTCTAGTAATCGTCATCGGTATTAAAGATGATTTGTTTGATGACTCTGAATACGTCGTATTAACGACAAAACAACCAATTGTACTATCAATTTGTTGTAAATATGATCTCGTTTCATTGCCCTTAGCATATAAATAACTGTCATCTTGATGTCATGATGATTTATGATAATATCATATTCCAAAAACAATTATTCAAGATAAGTTACCATTTCTTTTATTTATTGACAACTGATAAAAAGAAACAAAGGAATACTACAAATAAAAATGAAAAATTGTTCTATTAGAGAGAAAAATAACTATTATAAATAAACAAACAATGGAATATTATAAATATAACTGGCGTATCATTACAATAAGTATGCTCTTAAAGGATCACTTGGTGTACATTCATCATATTAAGTGCATTGTCATCATTGCTGTATTAGAAATCTTTGCAAAAACCAATATGTTATCATAATATTGTAATACATCAGGCTTTATTTGATAAACGCGAAAATATCTAAAAATTAAAATTTCTAGGTGATAACTTTCTAATTCAAATGTAGTGCCATCAATTAATGTTAAATATAGATATTATTTATTTAGAAAAAGATGAAATTTTTGTTTTATTTATTGCATTTCTCAGTAGGATTATGTATTTGTTTGTTTTTATTGAAATTAAATATTTCATGTATTGTAGTTTCTGTGTGATTTAAAACACTTCAAATAGTTTTTATCAGTTATATTTGTTTGTATATCTTATATTATTTTTTTTTTCGACTTCAAGTTGGCCCTCGACTGCTAACACACCAGATGTTAAGTGATGATACTGATCTAAGATGGAAACGGGCTGACTTGTTAGGAGTAGGATGAAACCCATATCTATCGGTTATCTACACGACATCGTACCGGAACACTAAATCGCTTCTCGTTACGTCTTTTTCGGTTGGGTGGTAATTAGCCACAGCGAAAGCCAGACCAAGACAAATTAAGAAAATCTCAATCTTCCCCACTGGGAATCGAACCCAGCAACTCCGTCTTATAAATCCGCGCATACAACTGCGCCACAGAGGTCTTCCATATAACATTTTATTGGTATTCTTATCAATATGGAAAATAAATGAAATGGCAAAACAATATCAATAATAAAAAATGTAGCAATTAATAATGTAGCATAAATTATTTAGAATAAATATCATACGGTGTGCTCAGCAGGTGCGGGCTGCTTGAATGTAGTAGAGGTGACTATGGGAGGGACAACGGCAGCTGATTTCCATTTGTCTGGATCTTGGCCAACGTGGATTGCGATTGTGGCATAACCGGGCTTTTGTTTGAGAAATCCTTTATCGGCCATCTGTTTTAATAAATAAATGTTAATCATCAAGGAGAGCAATTAACAACTTTCAATAAGTTATACCATGTTGGATAAAAAAGAAAGGATATAAGAAGAAATTATTTCTTCTACTAACATATTATGCAGTGATTGCTAAAAAGTACTTCTGGCACCCACATTCCAGGTTTTATATTTTCCTGGTCAGACTACAATTAATAATTAATTTGTACTGTTGTTCTAATTAACGTAAAGTACTTAATTTGATGATTGTCTAGCAAACATCATCTAGCTCAATTGACATCAATGGTCATGTTTGATTAATCATCTAAGTAAATTAAATCTAATTGGTAATTAATTTTGTCTGATTGAATGTTGAAAAAATCATTTAAAATTTCATCAGGTCACATGAATCCAATTAGATTTAATTAGTCAAAAAGGTTTCCAATTTTGTTGTGAAGATCAATGGAGCTGTAGTCTAAATTTATGATTGTACATTTAAATTTAAACAGATTTAATCCAAAATTAAGTAAATTAATTTAGAGTTGAGTGGGTTATTCGCTAATTCAGTGTTTTCACAGGTTATCCTCTAGTTTATTTCAGATTAGCACATTTTATATTATAGAAAGCAACTTAATTGAGTGTAAACAGAGAGAATAAAAAGATATAGCATATCTTCTATGGAAAACCATTAATTGACTAATGAAGTAAGTAATATATCTATTCTGAAACACGCTAAGTAATATAACACAAGTTAATATTAATATATATTAGCCTTAGTTGCCTTGTGTAAAACAATTTTTTTTTTAATTTACATTTCCACTTTCCTATCAAAGTAAGAATAATGTGGGAATTAAATTGGACCTCAGTATTCAGTCTTATTTTAATTAAGGTTTAAAGTTTTGTTTGCTGTTTTCTACACTATTGTATATAAGTTAATAAATTTTGTATTTCATAATACTTCTCTAAAAAATTTCATCTGATGAACAATGAAACTGATTAAATGAAATGTGTTTATGTCAGTGATTTATATAAAAATGTAATTTAATTCGTAATTTATATGACAAATAAATTATATTGTAAAAATAAATAAAATTGTTTGATTTCCTTACACATAAAAGAATATTGACTTTACTAAATAATAACGTGCTCCAGTTTAGTCGTTTTTGCTTTATAATAATAGATTTTAAATAAAAATCTCAAGAAAATACAAACCTTTTATATAACAATCACTTTAATTTAGTATTTTATTATTCAAATTATTTTATGTAAATAACTATACACCGGCGAAATAACCTAAAAGAAAACAAGTGACCGCGACACGCTGCACGACAAACGCTTCGTAAAACCGACCAAGTGAAACTAAAATTATTAAAAATGGAACACCGAACAAATGGCAAACTTACGTGATGATGAAATGAAAGAATTTATTTCAATTTATTTGCCGCGCTTGTTTTTTCTAACGTCATTTGTCATTTGAAGTCATTTTCTCATGTCAATGTCACAGTCAGCTGTAATTTTCATCCACTGCGTTCATTAACTAATATCATCAATGCTGCAAATAAATACACATAATATTTCACTCAACAAACTTCGAAAAAAGATGGGGCTTTAATTTTGTATTATCTTTTATAATTCTCGAAATCGTTCATTTTGATAATGTAAATACATAGGTACTCAAAAAAGCTAGAGTACACTGATTACTGAATGACATTGATATTTGACAAAGACAAATGACAATTAGACAAACGTTTTTTTAATCATAACCCGCCAAAATTAATGCTGACGGGCATTTTACTTAAATTCGAGAAATAATTTTATTATTCTTATTATAGAATTATTATCATATTGTATATTATATTTTGCTTGTTAAGGGTCTTAAATATTATGACAGTAGTTGAGAAATGCACAGGATTCAAATTTGAAACGAAATTTAAGCTAAACATTTTATTTACATTTTACTTCTAAGTTAGTTTTGAAACATGAAAATCGACAGCAAACCCCTGCGATATGCTCACGCTGAAGGCCACACAGATGTGTGCTACACAGAAGATGGAAAGTAAGTTCATTAACAATTTCATATTAGTAAAAAATGGGTAATTGACAGACTAATTACAAGTTGCCTAAACTCATTTATTGCTTTATTTTAGACACATAATAACATGTGGTAACGACGGTGACGTGAGAATATGGCTGGATATAGAAGATGATGATCCAAATTCTCACTGTGTTGGTGAGAATGCTCTTGCAGTATGTTTCAAAGACAACCGACTCTTTGTGGCCACTGACAACAATGCAGTGCAAGCTTATACCTTTCCAGCATTTGATAAAGATGGAATCATATCTAGGTTCACTGCACCTGTCACACAGATAATGTCAAAACCAAAGATTGAGGTAAATATCATATACCTATGAGATGGATTTTTATAAACATATTTTAAGCTTATTAACACATATAGTGCATTGATAGAGTAGAAAAATTCAATACATAAAGTTCATTATATTCACTGTGTTTAAATATTTGTTGACCAAATGCTCGGACTGTCCTTTGCCTGAATTCTTACTGCATAGAGTTTCCATGATATACAGCATAAACAGGCCATTGTAGCACCAGGTCTATGCTCTGCAAAATGGAAATTTCTGAGGACCCTATCTGCAGGGCTTGTACTGAAGACACAGAGTCCATGGAACACATTTTGTGTATATGACAGATTGGCTAGAGAGTAAATGGATCTCCTGGGGTAGCCTATGGGGGCAACCATCCAACTCTTAGAGTGGGTGTTTAAACCAATATAGGAGAGATCTCTTGCTTGCCCTGCTGTGAGACATCCAAAAAGTTCGAAGTGCATCTGCTATGGTGGGCGTCACCATACTAATAATAATAATTCTATGATATTATGAGCATTTTCTTCAAATTCTTGGAGGTGAGACAACACTTCTTCTTTAGGACTTTTTTCATAAAAAAGAGTGGACCAAAAGAAGCACTTAAGAACATGAAGTCTTCTACCCAATAAGATCTTGGGGTCACAATACTTTCATCATTTAAAAAAAAATAGTCTTGGCTTGTCTAATTCTACACTTTACTTCCTCTAGATCTGTGTGAATGTAAAAAGTAGAGGGAACAGGCAAACCAACCATCAAAATTTCAAATCTTTGTAACCTACTCTAGTCAGGCTAATATGTCCTACAGCTAGTTATAGCTTTATGCCTCAAGCATTTGTCTCATATGTACATTAACCATTATCTTCTTAGTTGTTCACTCTTTTAATACTAAATTCTGTCTGGCAATAAAGTTACTGTAAGTACTTCAATATCATGAAATTTATTTTTATTATTTGAAGTTTATTAACACCTATATAATTATTAATTTTGTCATTCCTATTCTGATTTAAACATACTGGTTTCATTATTTAGGTTTTAGGATGTACAGCACAAAACATGGAGGCAAGGATCTGCAGCCTGGAAGGAGGTGCACCATTGTTTGTGATGACAGAGCACAAGGGCCCTGTGCTGAGTATAGCAATATGCCCACACATGAAATATGCATGCACAGCTTCAGGGGATGGTGTCATGCGGATCTGGGATATTGATACACAGAAAGTTGTGAAAGAGGTGCCATGTGTTCCAAAAATTAACACATTTTTCGCTGCCAAAGTATTATGTAAGTATCTCAAAGCATAAAGTCCATGGCAAGTTTATTAAATAGGGTTTCCTTCTTCAATTAATAAATAATAAATCCCTTGTGCTCTTGACCCTTGAGCTTGGGGTCTTTGGCATTTTACCCAGCTTGCCACTCTATTATGTAATGCCATTAAATTTGTTATAAAACAAACTAACTGCAGCAGATATGTTGTACATTTTAGGTCGCATGGATTTTGAGCCATCTGAAGGAAAATGTCTAGCCTACCCTCACAATAGAGAAATTATTATTCTGGACAGTGAAAATTGGAGTCAACGAATGACATTCTCAAACAGTATGGTTAGTAAAATGATACTCACAATGCTGACTTTGTAAAAGCTTTACTCTTGCTTAGCTTACTTAACTCCACTGAACACTCCACAGGGTGTAAAACCACTGATTTCCCAACTCTAGTAGGCCCAATGCACTGATAGAGTAGAGGAAAGCCATGTTGTCGCCAAATGGCAATCAATGTCAGTCGTGGGCAGTTGTACTTGGGAAGCCAGTGAAGACATTGAGCAATATTAGCGATAGAAGTAATCTACCAAAGACCTTGGCTATCATTTTGGACCTACCTATAATTTACTACAAATATAAGTGTACTTTAATCTTTGTGTTAAAGAACTTGATGGAGTCTCAGAGTCATCACATGTTCTTATTCCAAATCGCAGAACCCCAGCACGTAACAGTATATTAAATACTAGCAGTCGCCCGCGACTTCGTCCGCGTGAAAACAACTTCACCTTCTAATATTCTTTTATACAAATTTTCCTCACCTATTGCTCTCTCTGGCTGCTTGTGACAACACTAGATTCACTCAATGTTTCTGGCAAGATGTTTCGTTTGACACACGATGTTTGATGTGTTGATTGGCGAGGCGTATCTGAGATGGCGACTGCTGTTTGTTTGGATGGCGACAACGGTTTGTTTGTCAGTGTCATTAGAATTTAACGAAATTCTCCTTAATCCGAATTTTACGGATGTAAGTTGTCGACTCAAAATCAATATTTTTTTTATGTTTTGTTTTTCATCTAAGGTTTCGATCGAGTCCAGCGTATCCCTTGATGAAATTATTAATATACTACTAAAAATATTGACTGTAAATATTTTCAGATAAAATGTGCCATATCCCAGTGTCTATTCTCACCATGTGGCCAGTATTTAGCGGGAAGCACGGTGGCTGGGCAGATAGCAGTGTGGGAGGTGGAATCAGGGACTTGTATAGGAATTATTGAACACCCTACCTCACATAATGTAACAGCTATGGCTTGGAATCCTAAAGGTAATGGATATTTCTTAAAAATATGAAAATAACTGCCCTACAATTTACCTTACAATTTTTAATAACAAACCTTGGAAATAAGGGTAAAGTAATATACCAGAGTAGGTATTATTTATCTCTGAGACTCATTCAGCCATTAAGCAGGTCAACAAATTTTCATATGTTTTTACTAGCAGACGCCCGCGACTTCACTCGCATGGTAAATGGTATGTTGTAACCCAAAACACCATAAATATTACACCTTTTTTTAGAATAATGGTATAGCATAGACTCTTTGTAGTCTTTATAAAAAGAAACAGTTCTTCCGTACATTGTTTAATTATATCTCAAATATACAAAGCAGCGTTTTCCATGAAAGCTCCCAGGTGGCTTAAATTTCTCTAACTTTTCCGACAATTATCGTTATATTTCATCCAATTTTTACTCAAAACCTTCCTCAGTAACTACTATATCTATTGGCGAAAACCACATGACAGTCAGTTCAGTTATCTCTGAGTTTATCGTGAACAGACAGACACACAGATGCGGCGCGGTACTTTGTTTTATAATATGTAAGAATGACATGTAGGTGATTTATTGCATATTTTGTTGACTTCACAATTAAATATTGTTGAGTCTATGAATCGTCGACTTTTCGCAGAGAATATAGCTAATTCATTATTATTTGTTATTCACTATGATTCTATTAAAAAAATTAAACTCGAGCTTGTATTTTTAAAATTAAATAGATTGAAACTGGTTTTATTAGGTAATGGAGTGCTTGTTTACTGTGATGTTGCTGGTCAATTGGGCATGTTGGCGAACTGCTATGGCAAAGACAGTAAAACGGCAGACGAGGATGACATTGAAATGGTTGAAAGAGCTGATGGTGATGGTAAGTAGTACTTAATAATGTCATTGAAACAATACTTTTAGCAACATCAGCAGAAGGGGTCAAAAGGCACAAGCAGCAAAAGAACATTAATCAAAATATCAACATTTTACAAATTTAATATAGGGTATAGTATATTAGATTTCCATTTTATTACACTTTAACTTTTAACAAAATTAACTGGCAACATAACTGCACACAAAGAGAACACACAAAATAATGATCACTTCACCATTAGGACTTCGTTTATATAAACGCCCGTAACCGCCATTTTTGCTATAGTCTGATTTATGCACGAAAGTGTTAATGTATTACAATTAATATAGGGTATACAATTTATATTAGTTTCGATGTTTCTGATTGAGAGACAAATATCTTGAATAATAATAATCATTGGATAGATTCACCAGAGAGAAGAAAGCTGATCAGAGTCCTAGGCTTGCGGCACAGATGTAGGCTTAAGGGTACCCTTTGTACCAACACTAACCTTCTCTTCTCCAATTTTTGTCCCTGCCCAAATTTGGTCGAATCCTGCTACAGTAGCTTTAAAATTGTACTGCAATTCTATACAGACCAAGGTATTTGACCAACTTTAAGAGATTTTGCTGATATAGCACATGCATCCAATGATACTGTGTATAAACTAACCTCATAGCCATTTTTTGTTAGTTAATTTTTGAGGTCATATTATCTGTTCACTTTATAGAAGTAATATATTTTCAGACGACGAAATATTGGACAACCTGATTGAGAACTATGAAAGTGACGACGACAACGCGATATCATTGGAGAAGATAAAGAGTGACACTCTGGGTCTCATCGAGAAGGACGACTCGCGACCGGTGTCAGTGGCCCCGCCGCCCGCGCCCGCCACTGTGCCGCCGCAAGCGCCCTTCCAGCCCTCCGCTACCCCACTACACTTAGAGCATAGGTAAGTGACTACAAATTTAATGGCTTGAATAGTCTCAGACATGTCAATTCAATCAGACTAATATGGGTACCCGGACATGTAGGCATAGAGGGCAATGAGCTAGCTTATAAGGACTTAAAGTCACCATTCATCGGCTCGGACCCATATGTCACACGTGAACATGAATGGAACAAACAAACCGTTACTATATTCGGACCGTTTTCAGATATATGTGTTGGAACGACGTAGGCATCGTGCGCTGTCATACTGGAGAGAATGAGTCGAGCATCGATGTGGAGTTCCACGACTCGGGCGTTCATCACGGCATCCACCTCAACAACTACCTCAACCACACCATGGCCAGCCTGTCCTCGCATGTCTTGGCGCTGGCCTGCGAGACGCCTAGGTAAGTCGATATAGAGATAAATACAGGTGCACCGTACAAAATGATAGAATAGGCAATTAACACTAACAGCTGTGTAGGCATTAATCTACATAGTACATAGAGCCTCTGTCATTTTTCGCGGTTTTTGGGCTGCACCGGTGTGTGTCTTGAAGTTTTTATCACAAACACACCAAAAACTTGATGGGCTGAAGTCTTCACCTTCCGCTGGACACGAATGCCTATAATTTCTCGGGTGCCAGCTAACTCTGAAAACGACCTCAAACGACCACCTGTAAATAAATAGTTTGTGATTGAGATTTTATTATTGCAGTACGAAGTAGGAGTAGAAAGAAAGTATTTTTGGCACGGTGCAGACATAATAAATAAACTAATGGGCCATTATAATACTCGTGTGGTCTAGTGAGCTAGAAAGCATCAGTATGGCACTCATTACTTGACTATGGCATAAGTAACTATTTACATTTAATTATCGCTTACAGTAAGCTGGTGTGCATATCGCTGGTGGGCAGTAGCAAGGAGTGGAGCGTGTCCCTGCCCGACACTGAAGAGATCCTCTGCGTGGTAGCCACTAGCGGGCTGGTCGCTTGTGCCACTAACGCCAGGCTACTTAGACTCTTCACGCCATGTGGAACCCAGAGACAGGTGAGCTTTGAAGGAAGGTCATAGCTGACGTGTAGGCTTAGGATCAACTAATAGCTAATAATCGAAGTATCGTTCTCTCGTCGTTCCATAGTAACGAAAGACAGAGCGATACTTTCATTTTCGCCATGAAGCGATGATATTTTTTTCTCTAAACATAACTAACTCTAAACATAACTCTAAACATCTTCTACGTTCCGACCTTTTTACGCTCTTGGCCATGAGGTTAGCAGTTGTTCGTGATTCCACCGGCGTATTCTCTGGTTCATTCGAACCAGTCGAGCTCTATCCAGAAGCTTAGCAGGCTGCCCAGAGTCGCCGATAGACTCATAGTGTCGCTGAGGAACCAATGCAGTAACATGTATCGGTGTCTCGTTTTCCTCTATGCAGGGTCTGGCTCGTTATTTGTATAACCCTTATTGATACTCACTGAATTTTATGGTCACTGTCTACCGCATGGTTTCCACACACACACACACACACACACACACACACACACGCACGCACACACACGCACGCACGCACACACACACACACACACACACACACACACGCACGCACACACACACACACACACACAAACACACACACACACACACACACACACACACACACACACACACGCACGCGCGCGCACACACACACACACACCCACACACACAAATATATTTTTGTTATACAAAGGATGTGTACAAGTACTTCACTTTGTTTATAGGTGATATCATTGGCTGGTCCCGTGGTAGCTCTAGCGGGGTTCAACACGACGGTGCTCGCCACCTACCATCACACAGACCCCGGTCTCTCGGATCAGCATCTCGCAATGGATATTGTCGCTCTTAATGGTAATAACCTCTATAATACCACTTATGTATTCTGTAATAATACTTAAACATAATTGTTTATAACTCAAACAACTTTAATGTTCTAAGTTTGAGCCAGAGTAGCATTATAGTTGTTAATGATGAGTCCCCATCCATCCATTTTATTCAAGTCATATTTTCTTGAAATTCAATCTGACAATCCCTTAATCTCAAAAGCAAAAGACTGTATCAACATCTGCCTGCCATGTAATGCTCATGATATTAAAATATTAATAACCATATTCAGGTTTAGGTCACCAGATTCGAATCAAAACAGTCCTTGTGCCCTTATAGCCAGGGCCCAATTTGTCTTTTAGACACAGATGTAGGCTCCCTGTGCGCGTACGACAATGCTAGTATATTAAGGCTGTATGACGTGTCCAGCAGCGTATCAAAGCTATAGATTATTTATTTAGGTCGCCAAGTTCGCAGCAAAACAGTCCTTCTGTCCTTAACGCTAGGATCCATATTGTCTTGGCTCAATACTAAAACCACAGACAGGCTTCCCGTGCGCGTACTACAATACTAATATACTAAGGTTATATGACGTGTCCAGCAGCGTGTTATATTATAGCTTAAGCAACAATTTTGTTTCTTTATTAGGTCGCCAAGTTCGCAGCAAAACAGTCCTTCTGCCCTTAACGCTAGGATCCATATTGTCTTGGCTCAATACTAAAACCACAGACAGGCTTCCGATAATACTAATATACTAAGGCTATATGACGTGTCCAGCAGCGTGTTATATTATAGCTTAAGCAACAATGTTGTTTTTTTATTAGGTCGCCAAGTTCGCAGCAAAACAGTCCTTCTGCCCTTAACGCTAGGATCCATATTGTCTTGGCTCAATACTAAAACCACAGACAGGCTTCCCGTGCGCGTACTACAATACTAATATACTAAGGTTATATGACGTGTCCAGCAGCGTGTTATATTATAGCTTAAGCAACAATGTTGTTTCTTTATTAGGTCGCCAAGTTCGCAGCAAAACAGACCTTCTGCCCTTAACGCTAGGATCCATATTGTCTTGGCTCAATACTAAAACCACAGACAGGCTTCCCGTGCTACAATACTAATATACTAAGGTTATATGACGTGTCTAGCAGCGTGTTATATTATAGCTTAAGCAACAATGTTATTTGTTTCTTTATTAGGTCGCCAAGTTCGAAGCAAAACAGTCCTTCTGCCCTTGACGCTAGGATCCATATTGTCTTGGCTCAATACTAAAACCACAGACAGGCTTCCGATAATACTAATATACTAAGGCTATATGACGTGTCTAGCAGCGTGTTATATTATAGCTTAACCCCTGTGGGCCTGACATTCAAACCTTCTTTGAGGCCCGCGGCTACCCGGGTAGCGACGGAGCTATAATGACAGCTGTCATTATTTGCCTGACGGTTGCCAGGGCGACTACAATACTAATTTACTGAGGTTATATGACGGGGCTGTGAAACTTTAAGCAACAATGTTATTTGTTTCTTTATTAGGTCGTCAAGTTCGAAGCAAAACAGTCCTTGTGCCTCTAACACCAGGGTCCAAGTTGTCTTGGCTCGGCACCACAGACGTAGGCTCCCCGTGCGCGTATGATAACACCGGTGTACTGAGACTGTACGACGTGGCCAGCGGCGTGTGGATGCCGATATGCGACTCCACCACACACTCGAAAGGTGCTTCGGATTCTTGGTTTATAGTTTCGGTGAGTTTATGTATTTTATTTATTTAGAAAAATCAACTGCTGATACATTAATTCTAGTCATTTGTTTGTACACTTTGAGCTTTAGTGAATGCTCAGCTTTTACCAATTTTAAATGAAGATGTCATAATTTCAGAATCAATATACCTATCCTATCAATTTAACTACAGCAAAAAAACTTGCTAATTTTATTTGAATATTTTGAATCCTCAATATCTCCATGGTTAGCAGGCTAGATTCGATCCTTGTTAGACTATCATAGCACTTCCAAAATAATAATTTAATGTTCTATTTATAGATAAGTGAGACAACACAAAAGGTGCGAGCTATCCTTTGCCGAGGAACATCCTTCCCTCTCACTGTGCCCAAGCCAATAGTCGCTGAACTGTCTATACAGGTATGAAAATAATATTATTTACTTATGTGTTACGTGCAGCCAAGGCCATTGAACCCGCCTTAAACCTCCGGAAGTTGCTAAGAGAGCAAAGGAGTAGACAAGTTACTATCTATCTCTTTCTTGCCGATGTATATGTATTCGAGGGGTTAATGCCCTTTATTGCCGATTTTTGGGCAACATAGGCTACTTTGTATTTTTTTTAACTACACGAGTGTAACCGCGGGCGTCCGCTTGTAGTGTAGAACGGATAATACTTAGAAATATACGTCGTACATATTATCGAGGTTGAATACCATTTACCTCATAGCGTGTCATCTCGTACTACGAAGTACTACAACAAAATCATATACGTCTGTTAATGGGGTAGATGATTTATATCAAAACACTGGCGTTGACTTGCTTTTTAAAACTGGATTTAATAACAAATAAAATGATGAAAAACGAATGAATTTATCATTAAATAATAAAAAAAATGATAAGACTCATGAATGCCATAGTAGCTCTGTACCAATTTTCATTTTGTGACCCCCTTTTCAAAAATAAGTGCCTATAACTTTGTAGATCTTTGTTAGGTTTTACTTTTATTTTCACCATACGTAATTATTTTTATTATAGTTTTTTATTGAAAGAAATAAAATTTTTCGATTTATCTACCCTATTGCGCTTGCTCAGATTAAATATCTTATCAATTTTTAGATACCCCTTTGTGAATTGGACACAGAGAAGGGTCAATATGAGGAGCAGCTAGTGCGGTGGGCGCACACCACGTCTGAGGTCGACGTGAAGACGGCCAGAGAAACTGCCCTCAAACTATTCGCTGTGAGTTATCTAACACAAGTTTTTCATTTCATTGATTTTTTTATTGATTACAAGTTAGCCCTTGACTGCTATCGCACCTGATGGTAAGTGATGATGCAAACTAAGAAAGAAACGGGCTAACTTATTAAGAGTAGGATGAAATCCACACTCCTTTCGGTTTTTACACGACATCGTACCGGAACGCTAAATAGCTTGGCGGTAAGTTTTTTACGGTAGAGTGGTAGCCGCGACCGTAACCTCCAACCAGTTCGAGTCACGAGTTGGACTGTTTTTCATGTTAGGATAAAATTTAAAGGTGTTTTTATTGTTTAAAAAGTATTGCTTATGTCTTTCAACAATAAGTAAAAAAGGGGAAAATAATAAATGAAATAAACACTTCCAGCTCGCCTGTCGAAGCGAAATTGAACAAAGAGCTCTCGAACTAATGGAGCTACTGAAAGACGACCGCCTGCTCCCTCTCGCGGCCAAATACGCGTCGCGATTGGGCAGAATGCATTTGGCCGACAAATTGTCGAATTTGGCCGACACGTGGGAGAGAGAGTCCGACAAATTCAACGTGGCCCAAAACTCGCACTTCCAAGAGCTGGACACCCAAGAGACTTACGACGTCAACAATACGGAACAGGACTTAAACGCGAGTCTGATTATACCGCAGAAAACTGTTAAGAAGAAAATTGAAAATGACACCCCCATTAAACCAATCGTAAGTACTACAATTTCTATAGAACCCATTATTATAAGTTCAGGTTAATTTGTTATGTCACACTTTTTTGTTATTTATTTATTTATAACTAGCTTTTGCCCGCGACTTCGTCCGCGTGGAATTAGTTATTCTAAGCTTTGAATGTCAATAAATCTAATCAACTGCCTAAGATATAGGTCTTAAGCTTTACAATTCAAAGTAGCCTATGTCCTTTTTCAGGAGACTACTGTGTTTTCGCATTTATAATATTAGTTAGGATTAATTTAATATGGAATAAAACAAACAGAAAAAAATATTATGTAGAAAGTAGAGGAACAAAAGGCAGCCTTAGTTAGTAGTACGCTTAGTAGCGATTTCTTCCTGGCAACCTTGGACTTAGGAAAATATCAGGATCAAACTGCAGGTGGTTTGTTCTATATGTTAAAGAGTTAGCTTTTTTAATATATTCAATATTTATTTACGATTGCACTGAAGTCAACATCTGAGGGTCGCCCCATTTCGTAGGCAAGAGTACATACACTTATGACAGATGTGGGTGACTTCATTACTTGCATTCGTCAATTTTTAGCGAAAAACATGAATATAAATAAATTATTTACTATTTAATAAATATTATATTTAACAGACTAAACTTTTACTTTTTAGTGCGTTTTGAGTCGGTTCTATTTTTTGTTCAAAATTTTTATTTACTTTTAGTGCGTTTTGAGTCGGTTCTACTTTTATTTAAAATTTTTTTTGTTCTGACACAAAATGCCTCTGTGTTTTTTATTTTTGTCTCTATTGTCCTGAGAAGGCTCTGGAAATTTTAATGATGTTGTTTTGGTGAATCTTTGATATCAATGTGATATCAAAATGATTAAAGCGTGAATGCGTAACAAACGAAACAACTATACAAACATACCGTGCTTAGACAGCCGAGTGGCGCAGTGGGTAGTAACCCTGCTTCTGCGTCCTAGGCTGTGGGTTCGATTCCCACATCTGGAAAATGTTTGTGTGATGAGCATGGATTTCCAGTGTCTGGGTGTTTATCTATATATTATAAGTATTTATGTATAGTATATATAAAATATTCATCAGTTGTCATAGTACCCATAACACAAGTTACCTACGCTTACTTTGGGGCGATGTGTGTAATTGTCCTATAATATTTATTTATTTAATTAAAACAAATTACTATCAGCAGCGTATATAAGGTGAGTTTGAATTATTAGCCAGCGGCGAAACTGGAGTAAGTGTAATGGATACTGATTACAACAGCGGAATAAAAATATTTCTAGAACCAGTAACAAAAAATTTAAAAATTACCTACAAAATATTTATTCACTTGGCACATTTTACATAGCACCATCCATGGCATTCATAAATTAATCACAAGATACCGAACGAACGTATGTCTTAAACATTCGATTACTACCAAATAAAATACGGAATGAAAAGCTAAACCGCCAAAATCTCCCACTAGACCAGACCTGAACTAATAAAAAATAATAACAATCGGTTGTCAGAAATCGAACACGGAACCTTCGAAGGACTAAGTAGGTAGATATGTCCCCACCTGCACACTTTAGAACTGGTAAAAAATAAATAAATGAAGAACGAAATAAACTTATGAAATAGCACTTAAAACTGAATCAGCTGATGTCTGTGCCAAGTTCAATAAACTTTTCTGTTAAATTACCTACTGTAAACCGCGGGCGGCAAGTGTTTAAATGTGCGTGTTTGTCGGCGTCCGCGGTAGCGATCATTAAAGCGCCGCGGTGCCCTTGTCGGTCTTTTAAAAGGCCGACAATCGCGCCGCGCCTGTTTGTACGCTCGCCGCCGGCATTTCAAACTAAGTTTTAATCTATTAATGGAAAGTGCATTGACCTTGGTCGTCGATCAGCTGTTACGTTTGTTATTTTGATCAATTCTAGTGTGTAAGTAGGTACATAACTGCCTTGAGGTTAATGGCTGGCTGGCTTTAGGGTAATTTATGGATGTGTTGGATGGCGTTATGCGTACTGTCGTAAGTGAATAGATATTTTGTAATGCTTTATAATTTTTTATTTATTGGTTCTGGGAACAAATTTTTTTTTCTATTGTAATCTATATGCTTAAGACTTGCTCCATCTTCGCCGCTGGCTAATAATTCAAACTCACCTTATGTATCAAATACCTTTAATCGAGTAGTTTGAAAGTAATTGGAATCTCGGAAACGGCTGAAATTTTCACAAAATTTTGTTTCAGAGGCAACTAATCGAGCTAGGTATCATTTTTAGAAAATGTTTTATCAGTGTTTTCAGGCAATTAAAAACTGTACCGACACAGTAACAATAAAGCTACTTAACAATATATGCCGTCGTTTTGCTGTTCGTATTTAAATATAATTTCTAAAAAAATACTGAGTGTTGCTCGAACGGTACCTGGGCTGTAGTTTAACAAAGAATATCACGATTTTCACCCTGTAAAATAATTACAAATTTCAGCCTATAAAATCATCGCCCGGTGCGCGCAATCCATTCAGGAAGCAACAGGAAACAACAAGGACAGTACAGAGTCCCCTGACACTCACCGAGAGGACTCTAGTAGAGGTGCACGCTACGGAAGACCAGACCGAAAATAACGATGTAAGAACAAACAAAATACTTAAGACTAGTGGACGCCCGCGACTACGCCCGCGAGAAATTCTGTTTTGCGATAGACCGAATAAAAAATAGAGATTCTAAAATATCTCTGTATTTATCACTTAAATCGGTTTAGGAGTTTAGTCGTGATTGAGTAACAAACAGACTGAGTTACTTTCGCATTTATAATGTTAGTGTACATTTGGCCATATAGCGGACGGTGTAACGGCGACGTGGCGATGATTATTAAGTTAATAATCTTCGTTAACATATTCACAGCACCGGCACACATGTTATATGTATTAAAATATATAATGAGAAATTGAAAGATTTTATAACGACATTAAAAAATAATTAATTGAAAAAGCATAATAACAATAAGTCGGCCTCTCCCTAGTTACGACACCCTTACAGGGTTACACTGTAATAATAACAAATTTAGTTATAATTCACGTAACATGTAACACTCCGAGCGCGACGATTTAGCCGACGCGCTGGACGAGACGAGATTACAGTGGTCTCTTTAACAAGCCACATTTGGCATGTGTCATCCGACGTTCCTAGAGAACTGCAAAAGTCAGTACCCGAAGAACCCGATTTTTGTCTTGTGATAGTTTGACAAAAAGTAGCCCAGTCTCTCAGCTACCATCTTTATCAAAGAACAATGGTCATTTTCCTAACAAATTTTTGTTGACGACTTTTTTTTGCGTCTATGAATGAAAAAAATATAAAATTATAGAGAAATTATTTCTGAGCAATTTTTTCTTAAGGTTTTATACTGTGTGAAGTCTGGAATTAAAGATATTTATGTTCGAAGTTGTAGACAAAAAGCATCGATACTTTGGAGTATCGAGTACATTCGATACATTTACTCGATAGTTTTCAGGAAATTACTTTAAACTTAATTTAATTATATCGAACATACTAATTATACATTAAATTACGTTTAAAAATGCTTGTTCTTATCATGATTATCTTCCTTTCCTTCAAAATATAACCTACTGCGTACTTTTGATACTGGATATTATATTTGACTATTATTCGTTTATTTTCCAAGTATAGTATAAAATGCCGCCAAGTAAGATTGAACTTTGGCAGTGAACATTTGTCATGATTAGAAATTTTAATGCAACACGCGTTTATAAATCAAAATATTTATTAACATTTCAAAATAACTATTATTAGTTCGCCATTATTATTACTTTATAGGTTTGTTCTACTGAAATTAAGCTAAAATCATTGAACACGTAGTTCGGCACACAAAAAAGTTAGTTTAACCAGTAAAAAGTATCGATTTGGTTCGATACTACTTATGTGTACAGTATCGATACTTTCTTTTCGATATTCTGTCCCTAGTTGGCCGACAGATGTCATATTGAATCTTTTTTTGTGTTATTACTGCGTGGTTGCTATACTCAACTATGATAATGTAATGACTGATTTTTTATTTTATTTAAAGAACTTATTCGGACCTTGTGTACGGATTGAAAAAATAAAATAAATTATTTTATGTAAACTGTAATAGTTTACATTTGTAGACGCTTACGAATTCCATCAACAAATATCAGACCATTGTTCTTTCATTTAAATCGGTTCAGTAGTTTAGGCGTCACACACAGAACAGACTGAGTTAATTTCGCATTTGTAACATTAAGATACGTCTGCTTCCTACACAAACCTTTTAATAACACTACCTTACCTACGACCCTAAAATACCTACATTAATATTTTCTTACAGCCTTTAAAACCAAACGAAGGAGAAACATTTGTGGACTGGTTTTCTCGCAATAAAACAACATTGGAGAAGGAAAATCCCGATCTCACACCTTCAGAGTTAACTCGACACTGTGTGAGAACATTCAAAGGGTTACAAACCAAGAACACGGACAATAACTTGAAAAGAAAGCTCAATGATAGTACCGAGGAGGCTCCAGTTGCAAATGCTTCCAAACAGTCTAAACTTAGTGCCTTCGCGTTCGCAAAGAAGACTTGAACTTGAATTAATTAGGGCTAAAGATTCAGGTATTTATTTCTTTATATATTTATTTCTATCAGACGCTCGTGAATTTGTTCTCGGTATTAAATCTAAAAGCTTCATTGTTCGAATCAGAGAGGAATAAAGTTCGATCTCCACCTATTTTTTTTGATTCTCGTCGTACACATTTCTAGCATAAAGGAAATGTTATAGTAGGGGAGTCCGAGAAGGGTATTTTTGGAAATACTCGAGCTTGCCAGATGAACATAAGGGGGAATCTTTCATGTTGTTGAATACCTCCAACAAATAAGAGCTTTTGATACAAGGCGCACGTAAAATATTTAAAAATGTATTTCATGGGAAATACTCAACGAGAACGTCAGGGCAGGTGGTTACTAGCTGTAAAGAATGCATTTTGAAAATCGTACGATTGCCTTAACGTAAGGGAGCAGGAGACTTGCTCAGCCGTCAGGTTTTCGAAATGCTTACATTGCTAACACTCAACTAATCTTATCTTAATCTGACGTTATTGTTGAACATTTCTGATGATCTACAGTTTTTAGTATTTGTCCTGAACGTGCTTCCCAACATTAAGGGCTCAAACTTGCCGGAGATATTCCACAACATAAAAGGTGTCCTCCTAGGTGCTCCCCTACTATTAAATCTACCCTTCTACGTTTATATAATAACGATGAGTTATTTTGATGTATGCCAATCGAAAGTTTCATCAAAATTCGTTCAGTAATTTTCACATTTAAGAAAACCACATGTTGAACAATAACAAATATATTTATTTGTTAGACAACAGATATAATATATTCAAAGAATTATAATTGTTATCTGTTTTGATGTTTTAAAAACATGAAAAATAATAAACAATCTTATTAAATATTCATCTAGGACAACATATTATATCGTCTTAAATTGTTATAAAAAGAACAAACTGTTAGATAAAAATCGATTGTTGGTTCAATGTTAGATAATAATCGATTTAATGTCAAAAACAAAATAATGTAGGTAATTTAATTTGTTTTTTTAATTGACTGCTGGACGGGATGCTTTTTTTTAAGTTATAGTATGTAAGTAAAAAATTCAGATATTTTTGAACAATTTTATAATTATTGACAAATAAAATATATCACATAAATGGATTTTTTCATTAATTATTTCTGTAGACTGTATCCATCTCAAAATTTGTATAATACGATTCCAAATTTATTGAAAATAAAAAAAACAGTGCAGAAATGAGGCATCTACGTAATATAGACCACCTCTTTGCATGACTTGTGCAAGCACAAGCCTCTTAAATCAACGAAAATATTTTTTTTTATTTTTCAAAAAAACGTAGTCTAAACCTATATAAATAAGCAATAAAGAGCATTGAGCCGTCGAGAGCAAAGGAGTAGATAAACTACTATCTATCTCTCTTTTGCCTCACTCCCTCGTAATAAGATATAACGATAAATACGGTCGTTATGTGGGTAGTTGGGTCTTTGAGGAAAAAAAAGACGTGTGGCACTCGGAGACTGCCGCGGTAAAGCTATTGCATAGCATTTTTTATCAATTTATGTTTACCTACCGACGTCATCGGGACCGTGGCCGAGCGGTAAGGCGCTCTAAGTGCCCGGATTGCCAGAGAGACGCGCCTCACCGCTAAGCCACGTTTCCTGATGACGTCGTTGTCGAAATTGTGCTTTTGATATTATGTTTTTGATACTCAGGGGGTGTTAGGTTTTTTCGTTACGGAATTTCTGTATTCCTCCCACGGTCTCCACGCTCAAGGCCCGCGATAGAAGCTATGCAATAGCTTAATAAAATTACGCAGTGTTTGGTGATTTGATATGATTCAATAGATACGATGATATGATTCAATGATGTAGAAGGAAAGTGCCAGCACAAATACTCAAAGGCCGTGGTAATAATAATCCGGCTCGAAGGAAATTTATGTTGGATTATTTTGAGCACCGGCTAGCACTGTTCGTGTGATGATGGTCAGGATGATTGATATGTTGATGCGTAAGCGCAGCTGCAGTTTCAGAGCACGGTACAACAAGTGGGTGGCAAGTAATCTTCCGGGGTTAGGCGCGCGGTTAGTAGTTTGTATTTGCACTGGCAACTTTAGACACTGTTTCATGGATTGCAATAATGTTAACATTGCTCCAGCTATGGAGACGATAGAGGACAATCTTGTATATAAAAATGTCGTCAAAAGTATTAAATTAGGATTCGCACGTTGCAGTTAAAGTAACTTAAGAAGCACGGACAATACAACTTTTGTGGAAATTGGTTACAATCTGTAAGGTGATATTTACACAATATTTTGTACAACGTAAGTTGTTGAAGTTCCAGGAATTAACTACTTTAGTCGAAATGACATTAAATTTTTGAACTCGGCATAGTTCAAGTAAGTAGTTTGTATTTGTGCTGGCAACTTTACGGAACAATAAGTTTCATGGATTGGCAATAATGTTAACATTGATAACAGGCGAAAGTACATAGTAGTTTGTCTACTCCTCGAGGGTTCAACGCCCTTTATTGCCAATTTATATGGTTCGGACTATAGACATTTTCATTTTGTATTACACATTGACAAGTTCGGCTTCATCCGGCGCAGGGAATATTCCGTCCTTGAACATACGCTGCCACTCCGTTCCGTTCGGGTACGAGAACCTTTCTAATGTTTCCGGGAACATTTGCGTACTGTAGCCCGGCAACTGTAATAAATAAAATACTCTCATTAGATCAATAGATTAGGAGACGGTTGCATAATAGGGGATTTAAAAATTCAACTAAATGTTAGGATCTTATGATGAAATACTGGGAAAATCGAAAGAACTCTTAAAATTTATGTATGTATTTTACAGTGTCGGTAGCTTTTTTGTATTGTCTATAAACCACTAAAAAGTATGAAAAAAAAAATTAACCGATTTCAAAACAAAAGCTTTCTATTTTAAGGATGTTACCTAGAACTCACTAGTGCTTTGCTACTTCCTTAAACTTGGATGGCACAGACTTTTTATTTGCTTAAGTAACTTAAAGCAACTAAATGACGCAATTATTTGTTATTTTTATTCAGTGCGTTTTGAAGTTGGTTCAATTATTTTTTACTATTTTTTTTGTCTCTTTGTTAGGCGCATGTTAGGCCTGCTGATCTAGCGGTAAACTCATACCTGACTAGTTAAAGACGTACCACTTATAGATGACTCCCAAATTAAAGGACATTGCATTGCATTTTGTCTATAAAGTTACTTAACATCGTAAAAATATATATATTGACCTTAGGCGCCATATATCTAGCGTTCTCCACCACGCACGGGTCGTAGAAGTGCTCGTGCTGTTGGTCCACGTACTCTACGAGCCGCCCCTCCATAGTGCCCGACACGCACGCGTAGTCCCACAGCTGGAGGTGCTGCACCATCTCGCACAGACCCACGCCGCCCGCGTGTGGGCAAACTTTCACTGAAACCAAAAAACTAAATTAACACTTATGAATTTTGCGCGTCTCATATTTATTTTTTTTATTCATTACAAGTTAGTCCTTGACTGCAATCACACCTGATGGTAAGTGATCATGCAATTCACAATGGAAGCGGGCTAACTTGTTAAGAGCAGGATGAAATCCACACCCCTTTCGGTTTCTAAACGACATCTTACGTGTTTGTCAGTAACTAGCCACGTTTGAGGCCACCACCAACCAGACCTAGACCAATACTGAAAATCTCAATCGGATCTGGCGGGAATCAAAGCAAGGACCTCCGTCTTATGAACAGACCACTGCACCACGAAAGTCGTCAAATAGTACAGCAAATCCGCTTTTATATTTCCTGCTATTAAAACATTTTAACCCGAGCGCAGCGCTGATACAAAGGTTTTTTTTTAATAACCTTTGTCTGACGTATACAGCGCAGAAGAATTATTGGCCTTATCTGTCTATCAAATAAGTGAATGGATTTCAACACTTTTCAATAATACAATACCTACTGGTACATTAACTGCACTACAGGACATAACCAAATTTTTCATTTTACGCTCTTATTTTTTCTTGCTGACTTACCAAGTGAATACAAGAGCGTAAGTAGTTCTTGTAGATTATAAGCTTCATAAAAAAGCGGTCTATTGCCGGTGGATCTCACCATTTGAAGATACACGAAAACGAAAGCTGGGAGACCATTCTATTTTGCCACTTACGAGTAAGTACCTTTAAGTTTCTCGGCCATAAGATAAACAGAGAGGATCTCGTTGACGCCTCCAATACGAGCGGAGTCTATCTGGCAGTACTGCATGCCTCCGCTCTGCAGGAACTGTTTGAACATCACACGATTTGCGCACATTTCGCCCGTTGCAACTCCTATGCCGTACGGCCTGAAATAGATTGAATTGATAGAGAAGTTTGATAAAGTCCCAGCACAAATACTGATATCCCCTAACTAAAATCAATGTTTGTTCGTTGTTTAGTCTATGATTTTGATTTCTAAACTAAACTAAACTTTAGGATGGATATTATTAGATTTATTGTTAGTTTCCAATACAGCATGGTTCGGTACACCTTATAAAATATTCTTTTTTAAATTTTTAACGCAAAAATAACAAAAGTATGGACACATTATTATCTAACAAACTGTGTACTGGGTGATAGGACCATCAAATTAATATGTTTAAAAGTAAATAACTTTAGTGAACGATAATTTTGTTATTTTTTTATTAAATTAAAAGAAAAAATACATCATTCTTAAATTTCGTTTGTCTACAAAATAAAAAAAATTGTGTATTAAAAATTGTTTTCCTGTATAGGGGTACTACATTTATAGTCTGTACTACCGCATTTATTCACTTAAATTTAAATTAAATACATATTTTTTAATTACCTATTAATTCATACGCCTTCGTATATAGTGGTGTGTACCTACATGCGTGTGGTGTATGGGTTTGTGTACGTTCCCAGCGTGTTAATGAGCTTATTTCTTTATCAGTTCATAGTTCTACTTTCCATGTTTGGTTTACGTCATAATTCCATGTAAAGAGTTAAAATATTAAAAGTATAAAAATATTAATATATTAGTCCATGTTTAATGGATGATAGGTACTAATATAGACATATTTGCTAATAAAAGAGTGGACTTAGACCATCCAATATCACCATAGACCACATGGCAGAATCACGTCTTTTCCACTGCAGGGCAACATTTTAAAGGGACATCCAACACATTGGTCTTACGCCTATAAATAACTATCCACCTTTGCGTTTTCCTTTGCGGCTAACCATGGGAGCCCAACCTCCATCGGTGCTTCGAACCATGTACTCTGTCCATTGTTACTTTACGTTTGCGACTGGTTGAGATATATATCGGTAACTTTGATTACCGTATCTCCTCATTTCCCTCATTTAAATCAATCGCAGAAGTACTCAGAGCATAACCTTTGCTCGGAGTATCTCTATATAGCGCCATGGTCCGCTGTGTAACGAACCTTTTTACGAGGCCAGAAACTAGGCTTGAGTATTTATTTTAAATCAGTTTAGGGCGGTAAAATTGCCTAAGGTAATAGATATGAGTGCTGTGATTCTATTGTAGGTAGATGGCTACGTACCAGAGTTTTGTCATCGCCGATATATTTTCGTACAGCCGTACATCTTCGGATGTCGTCTTCCAAGCTAAGCCCAACTTTGACTTTAAAGTGTTTGAACCCGAGTCCTAAATATTTCTTACATAATTCCTTTACAAGTTCGTCACTGTAACCCATCCAGCCTAAAATCATTGGCTTCATTTCAAAATAACGTTTTTACCGACGAAAAAACGGAGGAGGGTTTTTAAGTATGACCAGTGACCACGCATAACTTTTTACAGGGTAGTCCGATTTTTATAATTTTTTTATAGGGGTATACTTCCAAGATTGTCCCAAAGTCATCATGTTAGGATCTGATGAAAGTCAAGATCAGATTTGGGCGTATCAAAGACCCTTCTTAAAAAGTAACTGAATGATGCAATTATTTTTTACTTTTCAGTACGCTATGAAGTTTATTATATTGTTTTATTAAATTTGTTTTCGGTAAAATATCATCATAGATTGGACGTACATGAAGGCCAAAGTTTGTGTATCAATCTGTGGGGCAAGTGTGAGTTTTTCACCGAGCGACTGCGTAAAAACGTAGTCACTCATAACGACAAATTATGTAGCAAAAAAAGCGTTTACTCTCGCTATAACTAGATGGCGTTACTAAAATTCCATACAAGAGTGTGTTACGTTTTTACGCAGTCGTTCGGTAACAAACTCACACTCGGTACTCTGTATGTTTATTACTCCTATACGCCGCGAGTAAGTTTACGAGAAAATCCTGGTTAGATACACAGAATGACACGGTGTAAAATGTCACTTACCAACTTGCGTCGTATACGCTGGGTATCCTTTTACCATCAGTTCTTTAACTCTCTCATCTTTACGAAGAAGTTTGCTTTTTAACATCTGAATAGCTTCATCTTTGGTTATCACATCGGTTATGTAACGAAAGTCGATTGTTGATACTAATTCCTGACAACAACATTAACTTATTATTCATTATAACAACAAGATAAGAGCTTCAGCAAGATAGTGACTTTAAGATAGGTATATTAATGTTTGTAAACAGGGTCAAACTATTCAATAAATCATATGTTATGTAAATAAAAACGAGTTAGGTATATTGCTTCCAAGCTTAGTATTCCAGTTATTGTTAGGCAAGAACGCTCCTTGAAAAATCTCTCAAAAAATCAAAAATTTAAAAATAGCATGAAAATCTGTCGAAGAGTATTATAATATGTACCAAAGATATTCAAATTAAACTTGTGGAAAATAAGTTGCGTACTTACCTCCGGTGTTAAATCGACTAACAGCTTCCATAAAGGTTTGTTTTCCAGTCGTGCCCACAAATCCCATAAAGAATTTAATATGGCTGCCACTGCCAGATGTACAACTCCTTTTTCAGGACCAAGCTGTAATATTAGGTAATACATTACTTTTGTTGATAGTTATGTCATGGACCAAGTAGTAAGTCCTTCGTATCCTTCGAAACATTCGTTGATTTGATTTGACTAACTAATGTTGTACCTAGTAAGTATAACGCATAAAAAAGGTATAAATTTAACTGCTTGGCTGTTCACTGGTAAGCTTATATGCAGTGTCGTAACTAGCTTTTATTGCGCCCTGTGCCAGCGTGATAATTGCGCCCTACAGACTTGTAATTGACTCTAAATAAGGTATTGTTTGTATATGGTCTGGAAATTTCTGCGCTCTTCTAGGGTCTGTATCCAGTGCCTGGGCACCGCTGGCACTGCCCTAGTTACGGCACTGCTTATATGGCTTTGAATCAATTTCTGAGTACTGCGACTCCTGGGTCGAGCTTTTGAATGCCTACGGAGCTTTTCTCTTTTCTACGATATTTTTAGTAAAAATTCTCAGCCTAGAGTTGAGAACTTGTTGAGAACCCCGTGCCGACGAACGTTAAATAGTTTTCGTCCCGATTTTATACGTTCAGTAGTTAAAACATCACTCTAAGCCCGTTAGCCATCATTGCAGCAACGTGGTCGTTAAAATATGCTGATAATAATGATGATTTAATATGGTAATGATGTATCTACCCATCGCATTTGCGAGTCATTAGTGATGGCCCGCCAAAAGCCAGCGAAGTCAGCGAAGATGTCTGCTGCGTTGCGTCCTACAATGAACTTCCTCATGGAGCGGACAGTTAGCACCACTATCTCTGTGCCGCGGCCGCACGTGAACGTCAGCCCGAAGCCCTGCTTGCCGCTCTCTGTCGTCGTCGTCACATACGCGCAGGAGTAGTTAGGATCCGTGTGCTGTCACCATTATGAACATTAATGAATATTTTGACTTACTAATTTTAGGTAAGTATGTGTACTTTTAGTAATTTATAGATGCCTGATTTTTCATGCTAAACAACTTGTTTTTATTGGACGAATTTTGAAGAAAATTGCTTTTTGGTACATTATCTACACCAATTTTATAAATGCGAAAGTATATCTGTCTGTTTGTTACTCAATGACACCTAAACTACTGAACCAATTTAAATGAAATTTGGTACATAGATAGTTTAGTGTCTGAGAAAAGACAGGCTCTGAACTATCCCTGCAGCAGTCTTCTAACTATAACAAAACAGAATTTCTCGTAGACGGAGTCGCGGACTCCACTAGTGTCATATGTGGTAGAGCACAAAATACTTTTTATCCAAAAATATCTAAAACTAAAGGACGCCCGCGGTGTTACCTGCGTGATTCTCATTCTCGCAGGAATTTTGGAATAAAATGTGGCTTATGTGTTATTTTTGTTGTGAGCTATATTATTGTAAAGTTTCATCAAAATCCAATCTGTAGGTTTTGCGTGAAAGAGTAACAAACGTCTATCCATCTATACATACAATCTGGCCTTTATAATATTTTCAAAATATCAGAAACCATTTAGGTATTTTGACCAATCGGGACGAAAATGTATTGGGATTTATCTATTAGTAGTGTGGTGGCTGCGTACACACACACACACCAATGTTTATAATGAAATGTCGACTAAGCATATTGTGTAGCGACGGCGGGCGGATTTGCCCGCAGTATAGTTAGTAACTATACATTAGTTAGTCGTTAACGGGTAGCCAGTAAGACATCGCGTAATAAATAATAGTGAACAGTTGTGTGGCTACTAACCTGACCCTAGCAGAGCACATTACCGCAGTCAACCTATAACAATCAATTTACCCCTAAAGTGGTGACCCCGACGTGATCGCTAGTGTTCAGTGTTATACGGACGACTCACAAAATAAAGAAGATGGCCCAACCTGAAATTTCCGGAGTATCTGTGGCCGCCAGAATACCCGAAGTTTGGCCGGACCTGCCTAGGCACTGGTTCATCCAGGCAGAAGCAGTGTTATATCCGCAGAAAATGTCAGATGAGCAGAAATTCCAATTTGTAATCTCAAAATTTGGGAAGGAGGTAATCTAGCAAGTCACAGACATCGTGGTGAGACAGCCGGATACGGGGAAATATGATTTATTAAAAAACGATTGCTTGAAATTTATGAGGAGTCGGAAAATAAAAAAATCCAGAAACTGATTTCGGACATGGAACTCGGCGACTAGAAACCGTCGCAATTATTAAGAAGGATGCAAGAACTAGCAAGCGGAAAAGTTACTGACGGGACCCTGGCCATTCTATGGCAGAACTACCTGCCAGGATGGGTATGAGGCATTTTAGTGGCGTCAGATATTAAAGAGATAGACCACTTAGCACGAATGGCAGACAAGGTCACAGAAAACGCTATGCATATAGCAATACAAACTTTACCAAGTGACTCTTCAAATATAATCGCCGAAATACATAAGCTAGGGGAACGGCTCCAGAAAGTCGAAAATTACCATCGCAGCGGCAGAAGGAGCCGATCCAGAGTACGATATACTTCCAAGACACGCAAATCTAGTGGTAGCCGGAAGAGGACACCGGCAGACCCGGACTAGCTCTGTTATTATCATCACAAGTACAGAGCCAGAGCAAACAAGTGCGTACAACCTTGCAGCTGGAAGACGGCGGAAAACTAGATTCGGTTGCGTCTGCGGCGGGAGGCTGCAACCCGTGTGTTAACTACCGCTTGTGTATTACTGACGAAAATACTAAATTAAAATTTTTAATTGATAGTGGTGCAAACGTAACAGTGTTACCACGATGGGCAGTGCGCGAGAAAAATCGTGTGTGCGTTGATTATAAACAATATACCGCGAATGGGACACCTATAAAAACATTTGGCTTACATAGTTTAGTTTTAAATTTAAATTTGAGAAAAGCTTTTCAATGGACATTTATTGTATCTGATGTAAGACAACCGATAGGTGCCGATTTTTTGTCTATGTATAAGTTAAGTGTAGATTTTTGTAAGCGGAAACTGGTGGATCAGGTAACTTTTAATATTGTAGATAGTATTTCAAAGTGCATAGATAGCTCAATAACAACAATTTATAATAACCACCCATATTACGATTTGTTAACTAAATACCCAGAGTTAACGAAACCTATATCTTTTAAGGAAATCCCCAAACATAGTGTTGTTCATCATATTGAGACAAACGGTCCGCCTGTACGATGCCGGGTGAGACCTTTACCGCCAGACAGATACGCTAAAGCGAAGGAAGAGTTTAGATTAATGTGTGAAATGGGAATATGTAGGCCTAGTAAAAGCGAGTGGTCAAGCCCTTTGCATATAGTTCCAAAGAAAAACGGACAGATAAGGCCTTGTGGGGATTATAGACGATTGAATGCGATTACTAAGCCTGATAGTTACCCTATACCTAGGTTACGTGATTTTACATACCTGCTTGCTGGGAAGAAAATATATTCGCGCCTAGATATAAGTAAATAGAGCTTACAATTGCCTTAAGCCAATTAACGGGTCTAATAAAGAAAGCAGAAATTTTTTTGTGCATGAGGATTTATATACCTGTGACAAAGTTTTTGTTAGGAATGACGCAGTGCGGAAGCCTTTACAACCGCCTTATGATGGTCCATATAAAGTTATTAATAGAACTGAAAAAGTTTTAAAAATACAATTATCTACGCGGCAAGTGCAAATTTCGATAGATCGGTTTAAACCAGCGTATATTTTGGAGTAGAATGTTACTCCCCAAAATAAAGTGTCTGACAAAACTACTGAACCGATGGCAACTAAAAAAGTCACAGTGTGTAGGAACCCTAATGTTAACATAGAATGTAAAACAATACGCTCTGGCAGCAGCAGCAGACCGCCGACACGTTTTGCTTAGTAGCAATTTTACACAATTGTACAAATAATATTTTAGGTACAATATTTTTATAATACCTCGGCGTTGAAATGATTCATTATAAGTTCATTGAAATTTATGTAGTTCATCCTATTGTGAAATTTGTTTTGTAAGTTAGGTAGTAATCGTACAAGGAATTCGCCTACTGTCAGCGAATCCATTGTTTCGATTGTAAATGTCTTATGAATATGTTTTTACCTATTGTTTATTTTGTAAAGAAGTAATGTTATAAGAATTAACCATGTATGTTTGTTTGTGTAAAAAAAAAAAAATTTTTTTGTGTATAAATTTTTTTTTCTTAAATGGGTGGAGTGATGTGGTGGCTGCGTACACACACACATACCAACGTTTATAATGAAATGTCGACTAAGCATATTGTGTAGCGACGGCGGGCGGATTTGCCCGCAGTATAGTTAGTCGTTAACGGGTAGCCAGTAAGACACAATGCGTAATAAATAATAGTGAACAGTTGTGTGGCTACTCATTTACTAACCTGACCCTAGCAGAGCACATTACCGCAGTCAACCTATAACAATCAATTTACCCCTAAAGTAGGTACGGATAGCTAAAACGTTTTTTGTGTTTCAATTTCGATTACCTGAAAAAAAAACCGCTATATATATTGATTGGTATTTAGCCAGGTGGTTAACATTAAGCCATCGGACCCGGTTACTATAAACTATATTTACTGATCATCACACCACAGAAGGGTTTTGACCGCCTCCGTGGCCCAGAGGATTTATAAGGCTGAGATCCTGGGTTCAATTCCCGGCTAGGTCAATTTAGATTTTCTAAATTGGTTCATGTCTGGCTGGTGAGGATCTTCGGCCCTGGTTAGTTACCACCCTACGGACAAAGACGTTCCGGTACGATGTCGTGTAGAAACCGAAGGGGGTGTGGATTACATCCTACTTGTAACAAATTAGTCCGCTTCCATGCTAGATTAAATCATCACTTACCATCAATGATTGCAGTCAAGAGCTAAATTGTGATGAATAAAAATTTTTTAACAAAAAATAGAACCGACTCAAAACGCACTAAAAAGTAAAAAATAACTGTGTCATTTAGTTGCTTTAATTTACTTAAGCATATCTATGAAGTCGGTGCCAGCCAAGTTTAAGGAACATTTATTTTACGTAGTAAAGCAGTTTGTGGGTTCTAGGTAACGTCCTTGAAAGTAGAAACCTTGGCTGACACCGACTCCTAGATATGCATAAGTAAATTAAAGCAACTAAATGACGCAGTTATTTTTTAACCGACGAAAAAAAACGGAGGAGGTTCTCAATTCGACACGTATATTTTTTTTTTTTTTTTTTTTTTATGTATGACCACGCATAACTTTTTACAGTGTTGTCCGATTTTGATAATTCTTTTTTTATTAGAAAGGGCATATATCCAAGGTGGTCCCATTGTCCGCATGTTAGGATCTAATGACGATATCCTGGGGAAATTGAAGGAACTCTTCAAATTTTGGAGGCACGCTTACAGCGATTTCGGTTTTTGTCTCGGTATCAGTAGCTTTTTGGCTACTAGTGCCGTATAATATGCTATGACAGTATAGCACCAGTACGTTACGTGGCGATAAATCACTAAAAAGTAAGAAATAAAATTTTTTAACAAAAAATAGAACCGACTCAAAGCGCACTAAAAAGTAAAAAATAACTGTGTCATTTAGTTGCTTTAATTTACTTGAGCATATCTAGGAGTCGGTGCCAGCCAAGGTTTCTACTTTCAAGGACGTTACCTAGAACCCACAAACTTCTTTACTACGTAAAATAAATGTTCCTTAAACTTGCTGGCACCAACTTCATAGATATGCAAGCAACTAAATGACACAGTTATTTTTTACTTTTTAGTGCGCTTTGAGTCGGTTCTATTTTTGTTAAAAAATTTTAACTTTTTAGTGCGTTTTGAGTCGGTTCTATTTTTTGTTAAAAAATTTTATTTCTTACTTTTTAGTGATTTATCGCCACGTACCGTACTCGTACTATACTGTCATAGTATATTATATGGCACTAGTAGCCAAAAAGCTACCGATACCGAGTCAAAAACCGAAATCGCTGTAAGCGTGCCTCCAAAATTTGAAGAGTTCCTTCAATTTCCCCCAGGATATCATCAGCAGATCCTAACATGAGGACAATGGGACCACCTTGGATGTATGCCCTTTCTAATAAAAAAAGAATTATCAAAATCGGACAACAATGTAAAAAGTTATGCGTGGTCATACATAAAAAAAAAAACAAATATACGTGTCGAATTGAGAACCTCCTCCGTTTTTTTTCGTCGGTTAAAAAAAATACCCTTCAACTTGTGGCGGTACTTTGTAGAATGTGTACTGTACATGCCCTGCGAAGCGCTGCTGTTTATAAATGATTATTTTTCACTTAGATGAGTCGGTTTCTTTGGTTCTCCAATTATTATTATAAAAAAATTAGCGGATATCCGCGACTCCGTCCGCGAGAAATTCTGTATTGTGAGAAAAAGAAAAAAAAAACATCACGCCTAAGTCCCATGGGATAGGGGGTGAGCCTATCGCCATCCATCGGGCACAAATCAAACTGTATTGTGAAAATATATAAAAAAAGTAGCCAATAATAACCTGTACTAAATTTCATTAAAATCGGTTCAGTAACTAGTTAAGGCATGATTAAATAACAAACAGACTGTTCCTTTTGCATGTATAACATTAGTATAGATTAATATGTACTCTCAGTAACAATTTTAGCCAAATTTCTACCAGCGCATACAACAAAAACTTAGTTCAATATTTACAATACACTATGTACCTACCAGTGCATCTGATCCATGTCCTCCGAGAGAAGTCGGGAACCTTACATCTTTAACGTCAATTTGTGTTATTTTTAAACCGCTTTTACTCGGGATCGGCATTATCGCGCAACCGTGTGGATGTTTACGAGAACTATCGCACTGTGGTATAAATTATGATGTATCACTACTATCTTCAAGTTATGTTACTTACTGACGTTGTCTTGAACGACTTATCAGCTTTAGTTTACACTTATAATGGCCTCTAACGAGAGCGCTCAGAATAACTTGCATACAAATTACTAATTATATTTAAGTAGGTAATATATTTTAAAAACATGAATAAATTGTAATACTTTAAATACAACTTACATTACAGGATGTAGGACGAAGTTAATTAAAAAACAAACGTAATATAAAATGGAATTTGTTTTATTGTACATTAGAGCCTTATTAATTCTAAAAAGTATATAGATACTCTACTTTTTTTTTATCGACTACAAGTTGGCCCTTGACTGCTATCACACCTGATGTTAAGTGATGATGCAGTCTAAGATGGAAGCGGGGTAACTTGTTAGGAGTGGGACAAAAATCCACACCCCTTTCGGTTGCTACACGACATCGTACCGGAACGCTAAATTGCTTGGCGATACGTCTTTGTCGGTAACTAGCCACGGCAAAAGCCTCCCACCAGCCAGACCAAGACAAATAATTAAGAAAAATCTCAATCCGCCCCGCGCATACCACTGCGCCGCGGAGGTTGTCAAAACTTATATATTTTATCTCTCAAATTTGGCATGCAAATATTTCTCCGATTGTTTGAGAGTGCATGACTAGAAAAATAATAACAAATTGTAATATTTTTATCAAAACTCCTTAAAATAAATTTACAGTAATATAATTTTTCATATAAATGTCTGAATATCACAAAATTATTTAGTAACACTAATTAAAATACTATAAACGTATCTAATAAAATTGGAATGGAAAAACAAAATTGTATATTACTTAAGTTATCATAGTTTTTATTGAAACTTGGCCTTATATTGCACTTAAACTAAGTAATTTAAACAAATTACTATTTAGTAAAAACGAGCTTCTAAAAAGTGTATATCTGTATAAAATATCCAATATATAAAAATGTATGTAAAATGCTTCACATCTAAAATATATTTCTTTACAAAAATACCTGCCCTAACAGGACTGCACTGTCGCTTTAATTCTCAAATTTACCCTGCACCCATTGTTAAAAATACTTTCTAATCATTTTATATTTAGAATATACACTAATCTCAAAAAAAAAAATTTTGGTTTCAGTTGCAGCAACATGTTCGCATCGTTTAGTTTACAACATTGTTGTAATATCACAACTTAATTTGTTTAATTTATTAATTTAAAATGAAGTTAAATACCTTTAAAAATTTAACTCACAAAAAAAAAATTTCTGAGCATACTCTTGAAGTAGAATAAAAGTATGTAAGGTGAAAAAATCCTAGCTGTTAGAGTTTAAATATTGAAGTAGGAGTCTTTTGTCACATTTTTGGAAAAACTGAAAAACACTACTGAGCTACTATGGCGATACAAGCTATGACGTTATAGCAGTGTACAGCTCTCTCTGTTTAATTATTATTAATACCTGCCTACATTTATTAAAATCTCATATACTTAACGTGTTTATTTTAACACTTGTACAATTAGTTATTACTAATCAATAGTTACACATTTCTGAGTATTACTTAAAATTAAATTTAAAGTAAACATGCTTTTCGAGCCTGTGATGATATAATTGACAGCCCATCTTCCTGCCGTGGGAAGAAACCATGCAGAACATTTAAATCTAAATATCTCCGCACATTTTACAAAAAATAGCCACAGTATCTGTTGCTATATACTGATCAATATTTGATCTTTTAAGAATAAATGTTACAATTTGTATTTTTGTTATTTTACACAATCTTGGTCATCGTGTCTTGTTTAATTAAAAGAAGTAAAGCCGATTGCTTATTTCGTTCAAACAAATCAACTTATAAATCAATTTTATAACAATTAATGTAAATGCTAATATACTTATCTAGTATAATATTCTATTGCTTATTTTTATTGTTCTCCCAACCAGCTTTACAATTAACCTTTGGCTTTGTTGTACATGGCTGCCATCTCTTTAACGATCTGCCTCTCACCATCCTCCCACAGAACATTGGCTAACTTGCCCAATGTGCCATCATCATCATTACGTATCCAATCCAGTAGCAATTTATAACGAGCCTGTAACAAAAATAATGCTCATAATTATTTGATATTCACACAAAAAATCTTATCTACATAAATAAATACAATACAAAATTGAATTAAGTGCAGTCAAGTCATATTTTCATCGGAATGACAGGATACTAATTAGTTTATGTTATTCCTCATGAGTCTGGTTATCATACACAAAAATATTTTTTTCAATCCGATAAGAAGTTTAAGGGATTAGCCGAAATAGACAGACTGACAAAATCTTGAAAATTGATATTTTGATATAATATTTGCCGTTGGTGTCTTGTGCCAGTAAAACCACAGGTTTCCAGGTAAAAAACGGCTTAATTCGGGAAAGTAGCTAGTGACGCTTCGGCGGTTGGCTTCGGAGTAGTTTCTTTCGAATTTGTGTCAATTCAGTTTGACATCTGCCAAAGCTGTCATCAGTTACGTTCCATTTTTGCCCTTTATTAGTATAGTCAAATCAATATAAAGAGAAATAGAAAATACAAGCAATAAATAAAAATGTCAATATCTGCTAGTATTAACTCAAACTCAATTTGTTTATTTTAAGGAGCTCATTCAAAAGTGCTACTCTTGAATTAGAATTAAACTAGAAATGTGGCCTAAGAGTTATTCTGATATGTAAGCTATTCAAGTATTGTGAAGTTTCATCAAAATTCATTCTGTAGTTTTTGCATAAAAGAGTAACAAACATCCATTCATACATATAAACTGTTGTCTTATGGCGATCCTACCACATACATACATACATACATACACTGCATGTAAATAATAAACTCTAAAATATTTAACTTGCACGGCGCGCGCTCGCCGGACACTCGCAAGATAACAAACCGGTTCTCTATGACGTCACAGCGGCCGGCAGGCGACCCGCGAGACGAGTGGCCGGCGTCAGTAGTAGTTAACTCCGCGCGGCGAAAACCTTATGTGTACAATTTGTATGTTTATTATATTCGTGTGTGAATAAACAATATTTCACGGTGTTACGGTGTTTTAATTACCATACACTATACTGATCTAAACTGGTGACCTCGTTTGAAACGCAAGCGAAATGGAAAAGAGCGATAGTGATTCCACCGCCACCGTGGAAGAACACATCACCACGCGCCGCTGCAAAAAGATTCCTCGCACAGCGGAGACCCTGAACTGTGGTTCGCTCAGTTTGAGATCGCTGGGGTGACTTCGGAGACGAGTAAATTTTATTATATTACGAGCAGCCTCGACAGTCAATACTCGAAGGAGGTTAAAGACATCATCACCTCCCCCCCAGCGACTCACCGCTACACAAAACTCAAAGAAGAGTTAATAAAACGCTTGTCAGCATCCCGGGATCGTAAGATTCAGCAACTCTTAAAACACGAAGAGCTAGGAAGCCGAAAACCATCCCAATTCCTTCGGCACCTCTTGAGTTTAGCCGGACCTTCCACACCGGAAGAGTTTATAAGAAGTATCTGGTGCAGCAGACTCCTATCTAATATACAAACCTTGATGGCCTCTCAGCCATCGAGTTCGTTAGAGGATCTAGCAGACCTAGCCGACCGAGTTTGCGATATCGTCTCACCGCATCCCTAAGTCAACGCCACCTCCTCCGCCCACGCCGCCCCAACTTCCAGCATGGGCGCCATGGCAGGAGAGATAGCAGAGCTTAAAAAGGCAGTCAGAAACCTAACCATGCAGCTCAACAGACGAGGCCGAGAACGCGAACGTCATTCTAGCAGCAACCGTAGACGTTCCAGGTCAAGTTCCAGCTACAAAAAGTATCCGATCTGCTGGTACCACTCTAAATTCGGATCACAAGCCACCCGGTGCTCCAAACCCTGTGACTACGGAAGAGCGGGAAACTCTCAGAGCGGTCGATAATGGCGACGAACGACTGCTCAAGATCACCGGGTCGCCTATTCGTCACCGATCGAAATACAAAATTAGACTTTTTAGTGGATACCGGTAGTGATGTGTGTGTGTTTCCGCGAGTAGCGATCCCAGACAAGCGAACTAAAACGGACTTTCAATTAACCGCTGCGAACGGTAGTGTAATCGAAACGTACGGCTATGTTAAATTAAATTTAGATTATATTTAAATTACGTAGAATATTTCCTTGGAATTTTATTGTTGCTGATGTATCAAAACCAATTATAGGAGTTGATTTTCTTTGTTACTATAATTTAATGGTAGATTCAAAAAACAAACGATTAATTGATAATACTACAAATTTATTTTCCATAATATGTATAAATAACAATGATATTAATGTTAGTTCTGTTAAAACTCCTTCAGGCGATACACCGTACCATTCGATTTTAAACAAATATCCGGAAATAACTAGACCGGCAGGCATACCTACCGCTACCGTACACAATACAGTACACTACATTCGCACCACACCTGGTCCTCCCATATCATGTTCCCCCCGCAGGTTAGCGCCTGACAGGTTAAAGATAGCAAAGCAAGAGTTTGACCTAATGCTGCGCAATGGAACGGCTCGCCCATCTGAGAGCCCGTGGTCTTCCGCCCTACATTTAGCCCCGAAGAAAGACAACGGCTGGCGACCATGCGGAGACTACAGGCAGCTCAACGCACGCACTATACCAGATAAGTACCCTATAAAACACATCCATGACTTTGCTCACAATATATCTGGATGCACAGTATTTTCGACTATAGATCTGGTCAAAGCTTATAATCAAATCCCAGTGTTCGAACCCGACATCCCTAAAGCCGCCATCACGACGCCGTTTGGGCTTTTTGAGTTCCCATTCATGAATTTCGGGCTCAGGAACGCCGGCTCTACATTTCAGCGATTCGTGGATGAGATGACCCGAGGTCTAGATTTTTGTTATTGTTATTTAGACGATTTTTTAGTTTTTTCTAGGGACGCTAACGAGCACGAACAACATCTCAATATACTTTTTGAGAGAATGAAGAAGTATGGCGTACTTGTAAACACCTCTAAGTGTGTTTTTGGTGCGTCAGAAGTAGAGTTTTTAGGCTACCATATATCTGCTACAGGTACCAAACCACTGGACTCCAAAGTACAAGCTATCAGGGAATACCCTAAGCCACAGACAGTCAAAGCATTAAGACGTTTCTTAGGTATGCTTAATTTTTATCGTAGATTCATACCTAATGCTGCAAAAATTCAAGCACCTCTAAATGCTATATTGACTGGTTCGGTTAAAGCTTCACACCCAGTAAATCTCACAGGCGAATCTCTCATTGCCTTTGAACAATCCAAAGACAGCCTATGCAATGCTGCCTTATTAGCACATCCTGATTGCGAAGCCAAACTAGCTCTCGTTACAGATGCGTCTGACTTAGCAATAGGTGCCGTGCTACAACAATATAAAGGAAATGCCTGGCAACCTTTAGCATTCTTTTCTCGGAAGCTTAGCCCTTCGCAACAAAAGTATTCGCCATATGACCGCGAATTACTAGCCATATACGAAGGAATTAAATATTTCCGACACATGCTTGAGGCCAGGCATTTCATTATCTATACTGACCATAAGCCTTTGTGTTATGCATTCCATACAAGGAAGAATAACTGCACGCCTCGTCAGTATAGACATCTGGATTTTATATCGCAATGCACGTGTGACATTCGTCACATATCTGGCAAGAATAATGTTGTTGCAGATACATTGTCACGCGTGGATGAAATACAGAATCCAGTGGATCTTGTAGTTCTCGCTAAAGCACAATCTGGTGATCCTGAACTTTTACAGCTTATCGATGAATCGTCACTTCGATTAGCTAAAGTAAAGGAACCCGGTAGCGAAGTCGAATTATTCTGCGACATAAGCACCGGCTCACCAAGACCTTTTGTTCCAACATCTTTGCGCAAGCAAGTCTTTGACAGCCTTCACGGATTAAGTCATCCCGGCGCGAATGCTACCGCTAAACTGGTAGCTCAGCGTTTCGTTTGGCCAGCTGTCAGAAAAGACTGTCGGGAATGGTCACGTGCATGCTTAGCTTGTCAGCGTTCTAAAATCCATCGTCACGTTTCAGCACCCTTAGGCACATTTGATTTACCTCGAGCCAGGTTCTCTTTCATCCATATTGACCTAATCGGCCCTTTGCCGTATTCAAATGGATATCGTTATTGTTTGACAGCAGTGGACCACTTTACTAGATGGCCAGAGGTAATCTCAATCAAGGATATCACCGCTGAAACTGTAGCTAAAGCACTTGTGTCAGGTTGGATTTCTAAATTTGGAATCCCGATGGATGTTGTGACTGACCGTGGAAGCCAATTCAAATCGGACTTATTCAATTGTTTGTCCAAAATAGCAGGATTCAAACACCGTCAAACTACAGCTTACCACCCTGCCTGCAATGGCCTAGTGGAAAGATTCCACCGTCAACTCAAAACAGCAATTACATGTCATGCTGACAGTAACTGGACGGAGGCGTTACCACTAGTGCTGCTAGGTATTCGAAGCGCATTCAAAGCCGATCTGCAATGTTCGTCGGCAGAACTCGTCTACGGAGAGCCTTTAAGACTCCCAGGCGAATTCTTTGAAAATAACGTTAACACCACCACGGACATAACAGATTTCACTGCTAGAATTCGTTCTTATTTCGAACGACTGCAACCTTGTCCTGCTTCACGCCATAATAGAAATAAAATTTTTATTTACAAGGATCTTGCTACCTCCAGCCACATATTCCTTAGAGAAGACGCTTTGAGAAGTACATTTCATCCTGCTTATTCCGGCCCTCATGAAGTAATAGACAGGGGTGATAAAGTATTTAAGATAAGGGTAAAAGGTAAAGAGGTAACAGTTTCTATAGACCGCATTAAACCGGCCTATATACTGGACACTACTACCGACCCGTCCCTTCAAACGCATCCTACCAATCCCACCTATCTACCCATCCAAGATACTCCCAAAGTTACGGACAACAATTCAGACACGACGCGAATAACCAGATCCGGTAGACGCGTCCGCTTTCCAGATTTTTATCGTCCGTAGCTACGGCCTCTGGAGGGGAGTGATATGGCGATCCTACCACATACATACATACATACATACACTGCATGTAAATAATAAACTCTAAAATATTTAACTTGCACGGCGCGCGCTCGCCGGACACTCGCAAGATAACAAACCGGTTCTCTATGACGTCACAGCGGCCGGCAGGCGACCCGCGAGACGAGTGGCCGGCGTCAGTAGTAGTTAACTCCGCGCGGCGAAAACCTTATGTGTACAATTTGTATGTTTATTATATTCGTGTGTGAATAAACAATATTTCACGGTGTTACGGTGTTTTAATTACCATACACTATACTGATCTAAAGTCTTTATAATATTAGTAAAGAAACTATTAGGAAATAATTAATTTAGATATTCACCTCAGCTACTCCATGTTTGGCCATGTCAATTTCAACAGTTTCAATTTCCCCTTGCTTGTAGCCCAGTCTTCTGAAGAAACTGTACCAATTCTTGCCCAAATGCTTTGATATATAATCTATGTAATCATGTTCAGGCTGAAATTAAAAATATATTTATTTGTTCATTTGTTATCTTTTTACATCTAATGGGAGATCGCGTATCTCATGCTGTGTAACGACGGAACAGACACATATTTATATTAAATTCTACTATCAATAATTTGTTTATATAAGGTGAGTTTCAATTATCTGCCAGCGTAACAGCTGATCGACTACCAAGGTCAATGAACTTTCCATTAATAGATTGAAACTTAGTTTGAAATGCCGGCAGCGAGCGTACAAACAGACGCGACGCGATTGTCGGCCTTTTAAAAGACCGACAACGGCACCTCTGTTCTGATCACTACCGCAATAAGGGAAGCCGACAAACATGCACATAAACATTTAAACACTTGCCGCCCGCGTTTTAGGGTAGGTAGTTTAACAGGAAAGTTTATTGTTTATTTAAAAATTTATTTCGTTCATCATTTATTTATTTTTTACCAGTTCTAAAGTGTACAGGTGGGGACATATCTACCTAATTAGTCCTTCGAAGGTTCCGCGTTCGATTTCTGACAGTTATTATTTTTTATTAGCTCAGGTCTCGTCTAGTGAGAGATTTTGGTTGTTTGGCTTTTCTTTCCGTATTTTATTTGGTAGCAATTGAATGTTTAAGATGTATCTTCGTTTGGTATAACTAGCGGCATGTAAGTCTAGCGCTGAACGTAACGTAGAAGGGATGGCTGCGCATCGGTACCGTCGCGTACGCAATACAATATTTACTTTAATTACCTAATTAATAGCCAAATCATGTTACAACATCGTTTTAATCTGTGTGTATGTGTGTGTGTGTGTACGTTACGTCCGTGTTTGTGCTTATATATGTTATAGTTTATAGTTCTAATTTCCAAAGATTTCGTATTACTTAAGACATAATTATATAGTATAGATAGTTACCATGAATGAATAAATAAATTTTGAAAAGCTTACGGGGAGTAGAAAAATAAAACATTATTATATTGTCAATTTTTATTTTAAATATAAGACTAGTCTAATCTGAATCAGGCAATAGTAACACGCCTGGCGTCGCAAAACGGTATTTCTTCTAGTTATATTATTTAAATTCATAAACAAACTTAAGAAAACAACAAAATATATAATTATATTTAACAAACCAACTGAAAATTAACAATAATAACAATGCGTGAGCGTATAATTTATGTATAAAATAACAATGCAACTCAGAGCGAGACTGTACACTGGATGTCCGCGGTGCGTCGTTTCGGTGCGGGGGACGGAATGCGACTGGGGAGCCACTCACCGCTACGCACGCCCGCCCTTCATTCCTCAAGCTCCCCCATGATACCTAAATTTTTACTTCTGCGCAATAATGGTCAGCGCTAGAGTTTCGTGCCGCTACTAGTACCTCGGGTGACTCTGCGGTTAATTTGTGATTGCAATGGATGTCGTTATGCAAAATGTCCTAAGTGAGTTGGTATTTTGTAGGTAATTATTTGTATTGCTTCTAGAATTATTTTTGTGTTGTTGTTGTAATCAGTAAGCATTACACTTACTCCGGTTTCAATGCTGGCAGATAATTCAAACTCACCTTATATATGTTTGATCACTGATATCATTACATATTATAAAACAAAGTCCCCTGCCGCATTTTTCTGTCTGTACGCTCTAAGCCCAAAGACTCACAATGGGTGTCTTATCCCCTTGAAATACAACATAATGTATGGAAGGATTGTTTCTCTTTATTAGGAACAAAAAAGACAGCAACAGCATATATCTAACTAATTCTTTTCTTAAAAGAGGGTTACATATTTTGTTTTCTCTCTTTTTATATCTTTCTATATCAGTAATACATAATGTTGCTTGAGAGCAAAATTGGAGGTTCCTACTAGTTATAAATAAAAAAATTTGCATCTGAGTTTAGTAATACTTTACAGTATAATGATATTGCATAATCTCTCATACCTATGAACATATTATATATTCTTCCAGAGTAGAGAGAGTAGTAAAGTTAAAAAGTTATTCACTTTTAAAAAGGACATGGCCGGATTCTGCCCCCAAATTGAATAGAATTTGCAATATTTGTTAATATGTTAAAAAAATAAAGCAAAATTTAAGGCAAAAATTATATTTTTCTATAAAATTCGAGAAATACATATTTTTTTGTTTATTTTGGATATTTCTTTGACTCGCATTAGCTTATGAGTTTGGATACACATATAATACATATTCTATTTGTATTTAGGACTTCAGTTTATAATTAAATATAAAAAATATGACTAACAAAACACTGTAAACTAAAGTTAATATTATAAACATAATTATAATAATAAAATAAAGATTTACGCTTTTTTTATTGTATAAATATGTTATGATTGCTGATGCGGCTGTGCACAACCACGCGACATGCAAAAGAGTGTACAAGAATCTGATCATATTTTGACAGATTTGAAATGTTTTTTTTATATGGAAGAGTCATATTATGTTATGTAATAATCATGACCGGGTTCCTATACCCTTCAGTGAATACAAAACTTGGCTACATAGAGACACTCATAACAAACACACAAAGATTTGGGCACAAACAACGGACTGTAAACACACCAAAGAGGCATTACCGAGTCTCAACACAAAACTAACCAAAAAACTTACACGGTTAACCCGCGCAAAACTCAGAACGGTCATAGGACTGATTACTGGCCACTGTCCATTAAACAAACACCTCTCACTTCTAGGTATGACCGACAGCCCATTATGCAGGGCTTGTCTGGAACACGACGAGACACCGATACACGTCATGCTCAGTTGCAGAGAGGTATCGGAACAACGTGAAACACACATTGGCTCCAAAGCAACACTCCATGAGGCGATTGGCGACCTGGGAGGCCTCCTAAGCTTCTGGAGCGAGCTCGGCTGGCTGGAGTGAGTCAGCGGGAGCCTACACCAAGGGACCCACGCACAACGGCCAATCCCTGGCCAAGTGCGGAAATACCCAGGGAAAGAAGAAGAAGAAGAAGAATCATGACCGGGATGAATTAATTCGCTTTGATAAACTAGAATTTATAAATGTTTAGTACCAACACAATCTCCTTATAGACCAATGATCTTAACCCATATAGCCTAACTATTGGACCAGTGAGGTATTATTTGCTACTAACTATATAACACTTTGGTAAACGACAGTAAAATCATTGCTATTTAAAATAATTAGGCGCCTTTTTGTAACATGTTATTGAAGACTCTCAAAAGTTTTTTGACCAGAAAACTTAAATAGCCGTATTATAATACTCATAAGCTTTAAAATAAGGTACTATATGTCACTGCAAACGAAATTTTTTTTTCGGGGCACAGCTCCATACTAATTCCGGCCATTTCCTTTATTATTGCAACAGATCAAAACAATTCCATCCCTTCAGAAGCTACAATACCATAGACATCTCAGACTCAGTAAACTAACAATATCCCTCTTTTTATCAGGAATAAAAATATTATAAAAGAATACCTTATTTGTAGCTTCCAACAAGCGCATAATTAAGTTAGTCTTCTCAACAGGTTCCTCATCTTCATAACTTGTAGATGTGTTTGTCTGTCCACGGTGACCATAAACAGGACCCATGTAGTACACAAGTTCATTCCCACACCTAACATTGTTCGAGTTCACTATGTTGATGACATTGCCAGTTGCTGATAACAATGATATAAAATAAGTTCAAATTATTTGCATATATGTAACATCAATAAATATACACCACAATGTCCATCCTCTAAAAAACTGTTGTATTATTATGACTACAGGTTTAGAGAAAATTTGCTCTGTCAATGTAAGTAGCTGCAATCTATAAATATATAAAACTATACACTGATTGATTGATTTAAAACTTTTACTTATTTAACAATGTAGACCCTCACTAAAAACGGATCTCTCAATACAACAATGTGAAGGGGAACTACAAGGGTAAAATTGCCCAAGCACAATTAGTATTATAATTTACTCATCATGAGTTCTTTAATGCTATACACTTGATTGACTAGAAATAATCCCACTGGAACAGAATCTCCAAGATTAAAACTGCTGGGAACAACTAGAACATTTATATAAAAATTCAATTGTTTGTAATGACTGCCAACAGCTTAAAAGCCAGATTCCTGCTGAGAAAGGCTGGCAAGAAATGCAGCAGTTGCAGTTATAGTTTATGGAAGCATTGTTACCTTGAGTATTGACAGTACTACTGGCGTTACTGCTCCGTCTATCATCATCCTCTGGCATCTCTGGAGTCTCTCTATTTGGCGTGGAGAATGATTTCTTATACTTGGGCTTCTTCTTGTCTTTCTTAAGATCATCTTGTTCGACAAATATTTCCTCCTGGTTGTCCCCGAAATCGACATTTTCATTCTGTGCCTCTGGTTGTGAGTTATCTTGTGGGGATGATTCATTTTGCCGAGGTGGCCTTGGTACGGCATCCGATTTGAGGTTCCTGAATAATTCGAAAAACTTTGAACTCAATTTGCTTGTCATTTTCGAGAGCTAGTAATATATTGCTAGTAAAAAATTTAAAACAAATAAGGAATAAGCCGAAACAAAGTAAAAAAACCCAATGACGTAAATCACGAAACAAAAACAAGATTTCACAGCAACACCACAGACAAGCAAAGCTCATTATCAGCTGAGAAATGTTATGATGTGTCAATTTTCATTGTCACCACAGTGTCACGTAGACTTTTCTTAAACAAATTTTTAAGGCTGTGGGTTTTAGCTATTTTGAGAATTATTGTCGCGACATTAAACTTGCACGAGAAATATAGAATTAGGTACACCTTATATTTTTAATTTTTATGTTCTAAGTTAGGAACTTCGTAATTTTTATAAAAACTGGAAGTTTATCTGTCATGTTCCTATCACAAAAAATAAATTACCAAGTATACAGATGACTGAGAGGTAGCAGATAATAAAGCCTGCTTGGTTGGATTAGTGGTTAGTTTATGTGGTTTCAATCCTGGGTCGGGTTGTGGACTATTTCTTGAATGTTTCTTCCTTCTAAAATAGTGAAAGTTAATGGTGTCCCTGTGTCTCGGAGAGGTCATTAAGTCGTCGGTCCCGGCCACAATCATTCGTCGTAATTGTTAATAAATTAAACATTTTTACCCTAGGCTTGATAACCTGCATTGAAGCAGCGTAGTGCGATGTTTATTGGCTGATAATGATGATGATGAAGTAATAATGGTCCAAACATTAGACAGTCTAAATATCAAATACCTATGTAATTTATCGTTGCGTGAGCGGTGACAATTATTTGGCGGATATTTTAACGGTCTATTACTACAATGACCTTACAATAACGATGGGTATGGCTCGATTAGATTGATGCAATTCTAATTATAAAAACTTTTAAGAAAAACGAGTTAACGTCAGTAACGTTGTTCTTGACAACTGAATTACAAATACGTTTTTATGTTTCTTTACTCTCTATATAAAAGGTTATTGGTAGATAATTAAATAAGAATGAATAAAACTGAAAATAGACCAAAATTCTACATGCCAACTCTGTATGACATTTTAAAGTTAACTAAGATGGAAACTATCTATGCAAAATCAAATACTTGTAGTCCTAGAAAAGAAAATCCGGTTCCATGTGGTCCTGACACCCCCGGTGGAGGCGATGCACCGTCGGGGCCGAAGTGTGCGTGCAGGGTTCCAGATGAAACGAAGTCTGCAAGTAATCGAGGAATAACTGGGGCAGGAGTGACAGGATCTCGCACAGGTCGTGTTTGCGAGAGGGGTAAGGAGCCAGCTTTGCCGGCAGGAGCAACTAACCCGGGCTTACTTCGACATATCCATAATGCCGCCAGATACCGACTGCCACAGTGTTTTGAAGGCGCGTGTGTCTCTCTGAAACAGAGCGCGCACAATAACTGGGTACTCGGACACTCAATGTCGTTTAGCTCAGTTACTCCGGGTGGCTACAAGGTTTTATTATCATACGTCGACAAGAGCAAACCAGTAGGTTTACCCTATTTTGTAATGGAAGCGGCACCGGGCGGTCAAATGAGTTGTGAAATACGAGTGGGCCCCTCCCAAGGTTCCAGGGCCACAGTCGTTGCGCAGGTGGCCGACGGTCAATTGTACAGTATTGAAAGTATCTTCGACGTCTACTTCAACAATTTCACAACTTCTATCATTGGTGTGAACCGTGAATTTATTGCTCTACATTTCTTGCAGGTAAGAATTAGGAACTTTTTATAAGTAAGAAATTCTTAAATTGAGTTAAAACCTTTCAAATGGAGACGTAAATTTTTTTTAAGTCATTGATGCAAGCAGCGTAGTAGGCCAAAGTCCAAGTCCCCTCTCTATTAGGCATATGTGATGATGTTAATAGACGGATCAGTGTGATCGCAGTATTTTAAATAATTTAAGCCAGCAAAAAAAGTCAACGTCATTGACGAAATAGCAAAAGCTCAATATTTCATAATCTGACCACAGGACCGAAAAGGTAGTTATCATGTTAGATACATTATAATCAGATTTTTTTCGGTAAGTAGGCAGTAACAGATCAGATATCCTTGGGCGCGGAGGTGGTGGCGCGTGGGCAGGCTTCGGAGTTGAGCTCGGCGTCCGCTGCAGCGCGCTGGGCCGGTGACCAGCACTCCGTGAGCGCCACCCTCGGGAACAGAGGACTGGACGTGTGCTACGCGCGAGATATCAAGCCTTTTCTTTCAGTTTCTGCAATGCTAGAAGTAAGAAATATTTCCGTGTAGGCAGTAAAAGATCAGATATCTCTGGGCGCGAGAAATACTCGTTTTTTTCCTTGGTCACCTCTGGTGCCACTGTAGACAGAACAGCAATTGCTTAAATAGCTTATAAGCTAATTTAGGACTGCGTGCTACAAATACAACAATGGCGCGGTGGGGTAGCCTGTCTTGAAAGCTTAATCGTCTGTTAATGAAGAAATGTTATTAGCGCAGCGAAAGGTCACGCCTATACGCTAAATATTTCTATTTTAATACTTAAAATATCTAGGGAGATTACGACATTAATGTTGTTCTCTAGGTGGGATTCGCAATCCGACGTGCTGTAGCAACGTTGGCATACGAGTGGCACACGAGTGCGTGGACCGTGCGCTCGTCCGTGGACTCTGACGGACTGGTGGGTGCCACGCTGCACAGGGCTCTGGGGGGCAAGAATGCACAGCTGGCATGCGCCGTGTCCGCACTACTCAATCATCCTAACGATAAGTTTCGGCTCGGGTTTGGTGTCACTGGTGCTATTATTTGATTTTGTTGTACCTGTGTCATTCCATGTCAACTCCTCACCATAGATGAACGTAGATATCTATGATTCAATGTAGGTTATGTGAGTAGGTATCTAATTGTAGGGCTTTCTGTGGAACAGAGAACGGGAAGAGACGGGAACGGGAAAGTAGTTACTACCGTCATGCTGTATTTCGCTAAGCAGTACTAATGTTTCACGGTCTGAAAGGTATGACTGCCGGTGAAATTAAAAACATGGAATATGAGGCTTAAAATCTTATGTTTAGGTTGATCGGCTTAGGAGACTGAATTAAACGACGTGTTCCTAAGGTGATTTGTGAGGTCTCTGGTAAATATATGTAATGGTTATTTTCCAAGATCAGATGGGCTATAAAAACATACGTCAGCAATCACCTACCTACTGGAAAGGTAACCAAGATTAGTATGTCATGCCAACTAGGACAATAATCTTTCATGTCAGTATAATACATTTAAATTAAAAAGCGATTTAAGTTCAACTTATTTTGATTCGCCCAGATTAGTTTTTAATTCCATTTATATAAAGCTCTACTTAATTATTTGTTGTATTTTCTATTTTAGATGATTTTGTTATTAGGAATATTGTTGTTTAACTTTAATTTTAATCTAAACTTATAGAAATATAGATTTTAAATACAAACGATTTATGATTATGATTTCACGCAATAAATTACGTTTAATTATTTATAAAGTTGCTTACATAAGTTTCACAAACTAATAAATAATCGTAAGTAGGTATATAAATTGTCATCTATACGAACAAGGAAAAGCGGATTATTATCAAATCAGCACATATGCAAAAGCGTAGTGCGAGTTGCTATACAAATTGCTTCTATGCTGTAGTGTTCTACATACATTTTCCCAATTCACAAAACGCTTCACACCTAAGATTTACATCGGTACACAACACAAAAGGACCACATAAAAAATTCAATTTCAATATAACGATAATGTAGGCGTGTATTATTCGCCGTCGGCAACTTCAGTCTTGAACGAGCGGAACGCGGAAGAAACGCCAGGGCGGGCGCGTGCGCGAGACTTGGGCGGGGTTTGATTTCCGCCTTCGGCGCGCTACCCTTGGAAAATAAACCATGGTTAAGTGGAGTAAGGTTGTAAGTATTACGAGGCGGGTATTTATGTGGGGGTGTAGGTGTCAGAACCGCCTCCGCCGCAGTGTGTTCGGTAGAGCGTGGCGGGCGATGGCCGCGCGCGCGGTCGCGTGTCTGGAGCAGTAATGGTGATGGAGCGGCTGGCGGACTTCGTCAGCAAGTCGCTGGAGGGCGGCGATGCGCCCGCCCCGCCGCCGGAGCCCGGGGAGCCGGACGACGCGGACGAGGACGTGGACATCACCGCGCTGGAGGACAAGGCGCCGCCGCCCAAGCGGCCGCGGAACTGGCTCGTGTCGCCCGTGCCGGCGCATAACTACAAGCGAGAGGATGATGATGATGACCACAAACACGGTAAGTGTACCGCCACCTAAATGCGTTATAGTCTATAGAAATAAACATCAGTAACACAGCTTTAATAGGTAGTTATCATGATGCATGATCTTTATACGTGTCCCCCTACACAGTATCTGGATGACGGGTTGTAAAATCTTGGAACGAACTTCCTGTTGCAGTATCTATTCCAAAATTACATTCCAAAAGTACATTAAAATATTGATTGACTTCTTATTCATTCTAGCTTAGGGGTTAGAGAGGAACACATGAAAATATAAACGTACATTTATACATAGATTGCTAAACTATGTAACTATATACCCTTCCCTTTGGCTTCGCCATTGAAGAGTAAAAAGATAAGGTATCTCTGTAGTTATCTTTTTAAGTTATAATATTTCATTTTACCGGCACCTAATCGTGTTATTTCTACATTTATTTAGTTTTTCTTTATATTTCGTACTTGCGTGTGTTGTCTTAAAATGCCGTTTAGTTAATATAATGACTGAATAATATTTTCGCAATTATAGCTGACCTGTAAAACACAACACACATTATTACAATGATGTGTAATGTTTTATACAGTTCAGCTATAATTGTGAAAATATTATTCAGTCATTTTTCGGGCCGGGTACTGATTAATTAATACGTATATCCTCTTCAAATAAGCAAAAATCTTGCGCTACATGTACGAGTAGATTAGGCACCAATGCATAGTGATCCTAGGATGTTGTTGTTGGATTTAATTCAATTTCCGTTGAACCGTTGAATTATTGATTATTAAATTCTCCAATGGAGACACTTACAGACTATTATTTTTGGCTTTCTGTAAGCACCTAATTATATGAAGAACACCTGTACAGATTTCCACCATCCTAATTTTAGATATTGACTCATTTAACTGGCAACATGTTTACACTTTACCTATATGTAAGTAAGAAAGTTGGAAAAATATAGAGCAATTTTAATAAACGCCATGTTTTTATCAATTTTGTTTCAACTTGATGCATTCCAGTTTGCTCAATGATGTTGTCGCGTAATGCCACGCACCTAAATGAAATTCAAAATTCAAAATCATTTATTTCAAGTAGGCTAATTATAAGCACTTTTGAAACGTCAAATTAGACTATTTGTAGTGACTCTACCACCGACTCGGCAGGCAGGTCCTGTTGAGAAGAGCCGGCAAGAAACTTACCAGTTGCTCTTTTAAAATCATTAATTTTTACAATATTAACTGTATTGTTACATAAAATTATTTATTCTACTGCTTGTGTGAAGTTGAAAACTGATCCAATTGCCTCTCAACCTCCTTGTCGTTTAAAAATTCATCTATAGTATAATAACCTTGACTCAGTAAGTGAGTTTTAATACATTGCTTAAACTTATGCAATGGCAGATCTAAAACTGAATTGGGCATCTTGTTGTAGAAGAGTACACCCAGTCCAACGAATGACTTTTGAACTTTTCGGAGGCGAAACGCTGATAAAACTAATTTATGTCAATTCCTAAGAAGACGATCGTTTAAGTCCTTTTTCTGTTTATACATATTTATATTTTGCTTAACAAAGACTAGGTTATTGTTTATATATTGACGGGCTACTGTAAGAATTCCTATTTCTTTAAATTTATCACGAAGGGACTCACGGGGTTTTAGTTTATAAATCGAACTAAATTCTCGTTTTTGAAGTATAAATATAGAATTTATGTCAGTAGCCTTGCCCCACAATGAAATGTCATAAGACATCACACTGTGGAAGTACGCAAAACAAACTAGTCTAGCAGTTTCTACATCGGTAAACTGTCTTATTTTTCTCACTGCAAATGTACCTGAGCTAAGTTTACCTGTTAGTGACTCTATATGAGCGCTCCACTGAAGTTTACAGTCCAAGATTACTCCTAAAAAGACTGTGGAACTTTCCATCTTTAGTGTTTCACCATTTATCAATAAAGACTCATCTATTTTTTTACATTCGGTAATGAAAACTCAACACATTTAGCTTTCTTTGCATTTAAGAGTAAGTTATTTGCAGTAAACCAATGCGACACATGCGATATGGCACAGTTTACATCGTCAAAGTTTGTTTTATTTCTATCAGTCTTAAAAATTAAAGATGTGTCATCTGCAAACAGTACGATTTCACAAATGTCGCTAACATGGTAAGGTAAATATACTAGAAATAGAAATGGAACCAAAATTGAACCCTGTGGAACGCCCATTTTAGGAGATGAGCCACGCGACTTTATATCAGTAATGCATATCTTTTGAGTTCTATCACTGAGATAAGTGGCAATGAAATTAAGTGCAACATTTTTAATGCCATAGTGGCTCAACTTAAGTAAAAGAGTTTTATGATCAACACAATCGAATGCCTTGGACAAGTCACAGAATATGCCAATAGCATTCTTAGATCTTTCCCAGGCATCAAAGATATGTTTTAATAGTTCTGCACCTGCATCAGTTGTATTGCGACCTTTTGTGAAACAATATTGGTCGGGATGAAGTAAGTTATTTAAGTTAAAATGACTAAGAAGTTGATTAAAAACTACTTTTTCGTAAACCTTACTAAGCGTTGGCAATATTTAAACCGGTTTGTAGTTATTGAGATCTGCTTGGTCGCCTGATTTGAAAAGTGGAATTAGTTTGCCATGCTTCATTGGGTTCGGAAAAGTACCTAAGTTTACACATTCATTAAAGATAACAGCTAAGTGTGGAGCAATTACATTACATAATTATATTAGATACCACTTTTACTGACATCCCCCATAGATCTCCTGTTCTTTTTAATTTTAGTAATTTTAATGAAATTTAAAAATACGTAAATTTTTTTATTGTCTCCCATTGATAACGCTATCTGTGTAGTGGCTTAATTACCAGCAACTAAGTACTGCTGAACAGAACAAAATTGGTAGTGTATTTATGCTTTACCTAGTTGCTTTAAATTGATCCATATAACCACACTAGGCAAATAGGTAGGTAGTACTACCTATATAAATATTAGGTACTAGTACTCATACTTACCTATTAATCTATGGTACTCAATGTGGTGTATCACTACACAGATCTACTTTATTGTATCTAAATAGGTACTTACTGCAGTTAATGGTTTTATGCATTCTTAACTTAGTAATTAACCAATAGTCTCTTCTTCTTTTGATAAAATAAACATACTATAATGTTTATTTTATTAAAAGAAGAGACGTAAACAAAGGTCATATACGCGAAAGCGGACGAATAATAATATCATGGTCCTTATCCCTCGTAAGCAATAATGTTGCCTGTTTTGCAAGAACGTTTATTTGTTTTCTGTCGTACATGTGATGAAATAAAATATTTTAGCAACATAAATTCTTTGAAAGTTAGGGAAGGCAGCTTACTGTTGAGTGATGATAGAACAAACAAACAAATACACGTACGAGTAAGTACCTACACAGCAATTAGATTTCGTCAATAATAATTTTCTGTTGTTTCATTCGGTAGCAAAAATTAGTTCCTAATTATTAAAAGATAAAATACATTGATATACATCGATTGATGTCATTTGTATCGAGTGTGGCAAAACGAAGTTATTCCGAAAGTCATGAATATAATAAACAATTAGGCATAATTGTTTATATATTCGCTGGAAGCGGGTAATTTGTTAAAAGGCGATAACGAGTAGCTAAGGGCTGAGAGGACTATCAATCGAATAAATCACCGAGCGCTAAACGGGGGTATTTTGTACAACACTTGTCAATTAATCACCGTTCGTCTTAGACGAAGGAGTTAAAATGCCCCCGGGACGTCGGGGGGAGGGTGTGGCCCGCAGCGCCGCCTACGTTTGGATAATCCCTCCATTTACATAATTGCCGTATAAAAACGAGAGCTTCCCAATTTGCTAAATTGCTTCAAACGACACTCTAAAACGTATCACCCGTTTCGCTTGTGACCGGCTACCTACCACGTCTTGCCTCTTCTGTGCTGAGTAATGCACAGTAAATGCTTGCCTTCATACAAGGACATATAGATCAGTTGGTCCGAGGTTGTAAAGGTTAAGGTGCTGGACCTGGACCGGAGACATTAAACGGATTGCAAGAAGCCACTGGACACAGGTGTTGAAAGTCCTTAATTAAGTTTAAGTTAGTTGCATTTCTGCGGAATGCTTTAAATTATTGTTGTCTGTCTGTCTGTCAATCCGCACTATTTATGTTTTACCTTACAACTCCCAAACGTCTTGGCCGATCCCCTATATGATGACATATCCTAATAGGAAAAAGTTTGAGGAGTGTTCTTAGCTACATCCGCTCAACCTAGGTCAACCGGAAGTGGGTGTAAATTGCGAAAACCACCATAACAATGTATATTAAATATTTTTGATGGAATGTTTCTAGACAAAATTGTTTAGAACGAATTCCACTTCCGGTTCAAGTTTTCCAACCGAAAGAAGAAAACAACCAAGTACAGTATAATATTGGGTTCAATATCGGGCGTAGCAGAAGTGCAGGAGTATGAACGGCTGGAAGCTGTTCTCCGCCCCGAGCTTATACCTACTTATGTTCTGCAGTAGACGTCCACCGATTGATAATGATGATGATGATGATGATGCAGGGACACCTTGATTCTTCCGATAGTACCTAATAGGGTTGGCATATCAAATGACCTTCTTTTCTTTTCTTCTTTTTTCCTAAACTTAGTGCAAATTAAGATTATTATCAGTTGGTACTTCTTCCAATAGAGATAGCGTTAAAAATATCTCATTAACAAAGTTAAGTCCTTAATATATGAAAAAACATTCTCCTATCCCTACCAATTAAAGTGAATAGTTTGTTTGTGCTATGATTAAGTAAATTTACGACAATAGTTCAACACATGCGGATCTTACTAGACTCCCTAGACTTCTCGGATTTGTGTATGACTTGTCTAATCTTTAGCTTAGTAGCTTTAAAGGTTTAACTATGTCGCTAACTGATTGAAAAGCGTGGTGTAACGTCATGGCTCATGGCTGCAATGCATAGTTACAGGATACAGAATAGTATACCTATGTGATCATTTATATATTATATCCTATAGATATCACTGACAAGTCAAACGGGAGCATCAACAACAGCAACAGCGGCAAACAACGTCGTTCGCGCACCAACTTCACTCTGGAGCAGCTGGGCGAGCTCGAGAGGCTGTTTGACGAGACGCACTACCCCGACGCCTTCATGCGCGAGGAGCTCAGCCAGCGCCTCGGCCTCAGCGAAGCTAGAGTTCAGGTAAAATTATAGCAACAGCGACAAACAAAGACGTTCGTGCAGCAATTTCACTCTGGAGCAGCTGGGCGAGCTCGAGAGGCTGTTTGACGAGACGCACTACCCCGACGCCTTCATGCGCGAGGAGCTCAGCCAGTGCCTCGGCCTCAGCGAAGCTAGAGTTCAGGTAAGATTATAGCAACAGCGACAAACAAAGACGTTCGTGCAGCAATTTCACTCTGGAGCAGCTGGGCGAGCTCGAGAGGCTGTTTGACGAGACGCACTACCCCGACGCCTTCATGCGCGAGGAGCTCAGCCAGCGCCTCGGCCTCAGCGAAGCTAGAGTTCAGGTAAGATTATAGCAACAGCGACAAACAACGACGTTCGTGCAGCAACTTTACTCTGGAGCAGCTGGGCGAGCTCGAGAGGCTGTTTGACGAGACGCACTACCCCGACGCCTTCATGCGCGAGGAGCTCAGCCAGCGCCTCGGCCTGAGCGAAGCTAGAGTTCAGGTAAGATTATAGCAACAGCGACAAACAACGACGTTCGTGCAGCAACTTCACTCTGGACCAGCTGGGCGAGCTCGAGAGGCTGTTTGACGAGACGCACTACCCCGACGCCTTCATGCGCGAGGAGCTCAGCCAGCGCCTCGGCCTCAGCGAAGCTAGAGTTCAGGTAAGGATGATAGCAACATCGACAAACAACGACGTTCGTGCAGCAACTTCACACTGGAGCAGCTGGGCGAGCTCGAGAGGCTGTTTGACGAGACGCACTACCCCGACGCCTTCATGCGCGAGGAGCTCAGCCAGCGCCTCGGCCTCAGCGAAGCTAGAGTTCAGGTAAGATGATAGCAACAGCGACAAACAACGACGTTCGTGCAGCAACTTCACTCTGGAGCAGCTGGGCGAGCTCGAGAGGCTGTTTGACGAGACGCACTACCCCGACGCCTTCATGCGCGAGGAGCTCAGCCAGCGCCTCGGCCTCAGCGAAGCTAGAGTTCAGGTAAGATGATAGCAACAGCGACAAACAATGACGTTCGTGCAACAACTTCACTCTGGAGCAGCTGGGCGAGCTCGAGAGGCTGTTCGAAGAGACGTAATACCCTTCATACCCGCCTTCAATAACGAGCTCTATAGTTCCATAGCGGCGCGCATTTATCGCATTCATTTGTTAAAGTCCGCGATTAAAACAAGTCTAGGATTTTCTTTATTTCCTAGTCAACATGCAAATGTCAAATTGAATTAATTGAATCTTGATTGATTGTTAATAAAAAAAATACGCCAAAAAATGTATATAAATGAACTAAAACAAATAGGTTTTCATTAAATTGGGTTTTTATAATTTTCATAAATATTGTTGGCGGATGACTTTCTGGTAAATAAATTATGGACATTTTGCTAGGCATCTTAAAGCGCGTGGCCGTCGGTGGTACCTGCCGTCGCCACCACTGAGCAGTATCGATGTTAAATGTTATGTACATAACTTTATTTCATAAAGTCTTATTAACGTGGCTTTATTTTTGTAATTATTTGCGCGTTCATAACATTATAAAATTGTAATTTCTTTTTAAATTAAATGACGTATAAACCAGCCAGCAACCTTATATGATACTGATATCAAACCTTTTTTTTATGTTCCGCTAAATATGCCGGTGTGTGTAAATACCTATATGTCATCACGCCTCATTTCCACCGAAATAAACCGATACATCCACCCACTTGCTACATCGTTGCATACATCCTTTTTTCTTCAAATCTTATTAATCTATTTATACATGTCTGTCGGTTTAGGGTACTCTTGACCAGGTCTTGCTAACTCCTTGTTTTACTGGCACCGACTTCATAGATAAGCTTATGTAAATTAAAGCAACTAAATGACACAGTTATTTTTTACTTTTTAGTGCGTTTTGAGTCGGTTCTATTTTTAACCGATGAAAAAAACGGAGGAGGTTCTCAATTCGACACGTATATTTTTTTTTAATTTTTTTTATGTATGACCACGCATAACTTTTTACAGAGTTAAAGTCAAAGTTAAAGGGCATGCTTCCAAGGTGGTTCCATTGTTATCATGTTAGTATCTGACGATGATATCCTGGGGGATAATCGAAGGAACTCTTCAAGTTTTGGAGGCACGCTTACAGCGATTTCGGCCTTTGTCTCGGTATCGGTAGTTTTTTCGCTACTAGTGCCGTATAATATGTCAGTATAGTACAAGTACATTACTTGGCGATAAATCACTAAAAATGGATATGGAAAAAAATCAGAAAAAAATAATTCTTACGCTTTGAAACATTTCCAACTAACTTTCCTTCTATAGCGCCGTTTAAAATTGAAAAAATCTTTTTCATGAATGTTATAAAAATATAATTACTGCTTACTGTAATTATGTAAACTGTAATTTATATTGTAAAACTAGCTGACCCGGCAAACGTTGTTTTGCATTAAAAATTAAAAGAAATTTTGATGAAAATTAGATAGTAGCCGATTCTCAGACCTGCTGAATACGCATACAAAATTTGGTAAAAATCGGTCAAGCCGTTTCGGAGGAGTATGGCAACGAAAACTGTGACACGAGAATTTTATATATTAGATAAACGTTTTATTTTTAAACATTAGATTTTTTATAAAAAACTAGTCCAATCAAAACTTGAAGAGCTTCAAACTAATCCTTACTTGATATCCGCATTGTGTAAATAATTCGACTGCCTACCTACCTACCTTGCAGTACCTTGGCACCCATTCTATCTTATTTGTTTGGTTGAAGCTTATAACCTAGCAGTTATAATTGCACTAGATTCATATTTTTATATTTTGTTTGACGACCTCCGTGGCGCAGTGGTATGCGCGGTGGAGTTTTTCATAATTTGTCTTGGACCCTACCGACAAAGACGTATCGCCAAGCGATTTAGCGGTCCGGTACGATGTCGTGTAGAAACCGAAAGGGGTGTGGATTTTCGACTGCATCATCACTTAACATCAGGTGTGATAGCAGTCAAGGGCCAACTTGTAGTCGATAAAAAAAAAAAAAAAAAGTTTTTTGTATTCATATTTTCAAATTGTCTAATTTTTGACGACCTCCGTGGCGCAGTGGTATGCGCGGTGGATTTATAAGACGGAGGTGGTATTGGGCAGATTGAGATTTTTCTTAATTTATCTTGGTCTGGCTGGTGAGAGGCTTTCGCCGTGGCTAGTTACCACCCTACCGACAAAGACGTACCGCCAAGCGATTTAGCGTTCCGGTACGATGTCGTGTAGAAACCGAAAGGGGTGTGGATTTTCGTCCCACTCCTAACAAGTTAGCCCGCTTCCATCTTAGACTGCATCATCACTTAACATCAGGTGTGATAGCAATCAAGGGCCAACTTGTAGTTGATAAAAAAAAAAAACTATTAAAAGGTCGTTGTTATCCTGGTTAAACATGCATCGCAATTAAGTACATACTTACATAATTATAAGGAGTATAAATTGATTTCAGTAGTACTAACAAATCCTTAACAACACAATTGCTATACAATTCGAACAAATTACGTGCAGGTCTTCGTAAAGATCACACTAAAATTATCACATGCCATTTTACCGAAAGAGGGTGACTCCCTTTCTATACACAAATGTATCAGTTTGACCCTCGTTACATGATAATAACAAACAGGTGATCTGTTTATTGCATTTAATTTTAATTTACTCGGACACTTTTTATTCAATGACATTCATTCATAGAAATGGTTAAGTAAATAAATGACGCAATTATTTTTTACTTTTTAGTGAGTTTTGAAGTCAGTTTTATTTTTTATTAAATTGTTTTTACCCTTGTAATCTTGGTCAATCATTATACATACCTCTTTAGCCTAATCGCTACACCTCCACCATCTCCACCCTTCTTTGCTTGCCAGCATGTATGGAATTAGATTGTTTTTTGACAGACGTTCGATATTACCGCGTGCTCTATTCCTCACGTGTTCAAACTCCACGCACTCAAAGATGGCGTGGTTTGGTGTGTCTTCTTCTCCGCAATAGGGGCAATTTTCACTGGCCGCTTTACCTATTGCATAGAGATAGGTATTAAAAACCCCATGCCCGCTCAGTGCCTGTGTCATTAGTTTGTCCACTTCGCCATGTTTCCTGTCAATCCATTTCTCTACGTCTTGTATGAGGTCACGAGTCCATTGTCCTTTTCCCCGTTCCTTCCACTCTTTACTCCAGTCTTGTAATGTTTCCCGTCTTAATTCCTTCGGAGCTTTTCGGCCATCATTTTTGTAGAGCTTCGCACGCTCTTCGGCTAACATAGCTACGGGTATTAAGCCTGCTATAACTGTAACAGCCTCCTTAGAAATGGTCCGGTATGCCCCGCTTATTTGGATAGCTAAGCGCCGCTGTATTTTGCTAAGCATGTTATTGTACCTAGCCATTTTAAGGGCTTGGCTCCAGACTGGTGCCCCATATAGGATGACCGAGTGGGCAACTGATGCTAAGAGTCTTCTTTTACTAGCTCTCGGTCCTCCTTTCCTAGGCATTAGTTGGCTTAATGCTGCTGTCAGTTTTTGTGCTTTTTCTGCGGTTTGCTGTACGTGTTTATCAAACCTGAGACTTTTATCTAGCCAGACTCCAAGGTATTTCAACTTGTCCCCAGGCTTAATTTGTACTCCTTCTAAATCAAAGGTGATAGGACCATGCCTTTTCCTGCCGCTAAGCATAATTGCTTCCGTTTTTTCCGGGGCTAGTCTCAGCTGTTTTGATACCATCCACTCACTAATCATCTTTAGCGCCTTATTGGTTCTGTCTATGAGAAAGTGGTCAGTACGGGCAGTTACTAAGAGCGCTAAGTCGTCCGCAAATCCTACAAGGTGTGTCTCTTCACCAAGATTTAATTTAAATACCCCATCGTACAGGATATTCCACAGAGTAGGCCCGAGTATAGAGCCCTGTGGCACTCCACTTGTCACCTTAACATTCTCAGACAATCCTGCAGTATCTGTTATAATAATATTCCTATTGTCCAGATAACTGCTTATAAGTTTGGTGAGGTAGACAGGAAATCTTCGCTCCTTAAACTCATTGAGGATTTGATTCCATGGTGCAGAGTTAAATGCATTACGGACATCTAGGGCGATTAGAGCACATAGCTTTCTCGTTCGCTGTGTTCCTTGTTTGGCTGCCTCGGCGATGCTTTTGACTTTTTCAATGGCGGCTATTGTAGACCTACCGCTTCTGAATCCATACTGATCCTCTGAAAGTCCGCCGTGTTCTGGGAGCATTTTTTCAATTCGATTCAGTATAATGCGTTCTAGGAGTTTTCCATAGCAGTCGAGGAGACACAGTGGCCTATATCCTGAAGGATCGTCCGCTGGTTTATTGGGCTTCCGCAGTAAAATTAATTTCGCCGTTTTCCACATTGATGGAAATTCGCCGTCTTGGAGGATATTACTAAAGACATTTTTAATATTCTCTGGAATCACTTCAGCAGCTAGTTTAACGATCTCTGGTGGTATTTGGTCTGGTCCTGGGGCTTTGCGAAATTTAATCCGATCACATGCCTTCTTTAGTTCTTCGTCGGTAATAGTTGGAACTTTTTCCGAGTTTCCAGTGGGTCTTTCGAAGTCACTATGAGCAGGGAATAGGAATGTCGCTATATCTCGCATTTTACTTAGACTTAGAGGAGCAGGTGATGGTCTTTGGATCTTCCTTGTGACTATTTTATATCCTAGCCCCCAGACATCTTTATCTACGTCATCTATTACTTTTTGCCAGTGGTTTCCTTTTGATATCATGATGAGTTTTTGTAGTTCGAGTTTAGCCGTTTTGTATATATTTTTAGCTTCTTCGCATTTCCTATCCTGGTTCCGTTTCTCCTCTTCCGATTTTTGTTTCTTTTTTTTAGAATTTTCTCTTGTATAGGCTCTTCTATTTTTCAAACAAATTTCTCTTGCTTTAGCAATGTCGCTATTCCACCAATACATAGGCTTTCTACGACACCCTTTTTTTTTGGGCATGGAGCTGTTACAAGCTTTTGTAGTTACAGTTACTAGTTCAAAAGGCGTCCCTATCTTCGTTTCTTTTTTTAGTGTTTCTATAAACTTATCCTTTTTCAATTTATTTAAATTCCAGCCAACTGGTTGAGGTTCGATTTTCGCTATTTGATCTCCGATATCCTAATCGCTACACTAAAATCACATAAATACACTTCCCTTTTCAGACCTGATTAACAAATTTTGAATTTGAATTTGCGTGTGGCAGTGGAGCAGAGACACTTTTATGAACAATCATCAACTTAATAGAGTAAGAACATGTGATGACCAGACTTTCGTCATCTTATGAAAAGTTTGTTGTCCCGTACCACGCCTAAACGATCTACCTTTATAGGTAAGTATAAAAGGTCACTATTGAGTTTAGACTATGACGATACAAAAAAATCTGTCGAAGATTTACCATGAAGCTATTATTTCTGGCATTAGGGGACACGATGTCTCATAATGTCGCAACGCTGTGTACGTTTTATACTCGGACGATTGAGTGCAAATACCTTTGTTACTTATTACCTCCCAAAACCACCATGATCCATACTTTCTCGTTGCCTACACCTATATACTCGTACCTATGTATCTAGGGTAGGGTAGGGTATGGTATTCATACATATTGTAGAAACATGAACTGGTAATATAGATTTTAATGTTTGCGTTCATTTGCAACTTCTTATATTTTCTCATAATCTTATTATCTATGTATAAGCTTAAGTGGCGGTATTTTTATACTATTTCTAATGGTAGGTATACATTACACTTCTGTAACACTGATTTCAAATAAATAATAAAATAAAATAAACTTTAAGGTTACGAGTACACCTATAAACATATGACAATAATATGCCCTTCGGACTATTAACCGTATTACCAACTTCGAAGAAATACAAATCAAAATCAAAAAACACAACGTAATTATGTATTTGTAATCATCTTACTTGTGCGATATCAATTAACAGTAACATGACCCCTTGATTGTATTGGGTTATCGTAGGGTTCCTCAATACTAATGCATTTAAATACCTACACCTAACAAATACCTTGCACATTAGTAGTACAACAATCACATACTTACATAGTATAAAAGAATGTCCGCCGCAGCGTCCGTCTGTCTGTTCACTATAAAGATTACTGAATGGACTGTCATGCTGTTTTATATGCCCTATGCCAATAGACATAGGGTCCTTGAGAAAGGTTTAAGTGCGTATGATTTGTTAAGGTTTTATGTAAATTGGATGAATAATGACGATAAAACAACATTTATCGAAGATAAAGCGGCGTTTTCAGTGAAAACTCGCAGACGGCTTAAAATTTTCCAATGAACAATCGGAGCCTGCGAGTTTTCATTGAAAACGCTGTTTTATCTATTCGAGATGTAAAGAAAAAATGTATGGAATAATTGTTTCTATTTATTACGACTACAATTAAACCGACTTCAAAATGCAATAAAAAGTAAAAAAATAATTGCATCATTTAGTTAATTTACTTATCTATTTATTAAAAGTTGGTGCCATCTTAAGCCAGTTTAAGGAATCTTTATAATAAGGAAGTAGCAAAGCACTTTGTAGGTTCTAAGTAACGTCTTTAAAGTAGAAAACCTACCTTTTAGTGCGTTTATCTAATAGTTTTTATAGCACATTTTCTAAAGATATTTTGAAATAATAGTTTAGTTAATATAAACTTTCAACCCTTATATAACCCATTAGAGGTTGAATTTTTAAAATAAAAAATTCAAAAATATATTTAATGCACAGAATTGGATCTATCACAGTTTTATTATAAGTATGGATTAATATGTTCAATTTTATAATGAACTAGCTGTCTCCTACGTAGTTCCTCTACATATATGTAGAAATATGTCTCCTCGTGAGTCTGACTATAACATAAAAAAACAATTTCATAATCCGGCTGTTAGTTTGAGAGATTAGCCCGTTAACAAAGAAAAAAAGACTCTATAATAGTAAGTATAATATAGAATTAGATGATGATTTACTTATAAAATATTTTTTATCAAAATACAATATAAATTTGTTTGAAACAAAAGCAATATAAAGTATGCTTAAATAATTCGTACAAAATTAAAACTAAATTAAATCTAAAACCTACTCGACTCCATTACAATGAGGTATAATGCCCAGGATACTGGCAGCATTTCCTCTTTGAACGGCCACACTAATCCGTTGGCCAAGGTAGCCGCCAGCTCTTTGGTCACCCGTAGACTCGATAACATTTTTCGACATATCTTCAAAACGATCACGAGCCTCTGGTCCCCATGGCCCCAAAGTCTTTACACCAAAAGGCACAAAAACGATATTACCTTTTATATTTTCGTATTGGCGCGTCTGGGCCTATTTTATTAAAATGGATTTACTATAATGGCCATGTCCATCATTTTCATGCATTTAATTGTATTTCATATAAATGTAAAGTCAGTCTATTTGTAGTTATATTATATCAAAGTTAGTAGAAATTCTAATTAGCTTTTAAAATGTAAATACAATGTCTTTAATACGCCCGTCAATTTAATGCCCTCACACTATTAGATCTAATCGAACAAGTGCTCAGGTTTATCGGCCATATATCGCGATTAGTGACCGATCGGCGTTAAGTGGTGTCCATTCGTGGGGGGAAATCGAATAAATAGATAAAAGCCCGACCCCGAGGAGCATTACGTCTTCACTAGTGTCAGCTTGAAGTGTTTAGAAATACAAATACTTATCCCTTATTAGAATATATTACGTTTTATTGGTTACTAGTGGTCTTTCGCGGTTTGACCTGTGTAGTTCCTGTTCCGTGGGAATATCTGGATACAAATTACCCTATGTCACTCCTCATGAGCCTGGCTATCATAATATACAAAAGGTTTTTTTACAGACAGACAGACAAAATACAATTGATTGAGTACCTATCTGTTCATTTTATTTGCTACCTCTCAAGACAACCATATTCAATCGCAAGCTTTCATTGCACTTACCTATGGTAGAAGCATGGACTGACAAACTTTCTGCTTTTATATAATGATGATAGTGTGGACAGCACTGGATCTTGGACTATTCAAATTGATACCTGTAATTAATCATTACTAACTGTCACAGTTGTTAGACGAAAATCCTAAAATCAAAATGTACCACGTATCTTATACCTATTACCTTATGATTATTGATATATTGTTTTGGACCATCCAAGCCATAATATAAAATTGATTTGTACACATGTGCATGTTTTCCGGGTCACGGGACATAATAAGCCTAATTCGATTATGTCGTATAGTACGGGCGATGTTTAGCATAAAATGAAGAGGTATATTTACATGTTTGCTTGTTATTTAGTCGGAATTGTCTAATGTAATCAGAGCTAATGAATTCTCCCCTAGTCACGAGTACGAGTAGCTATCGGTCGGCGGATTTGCGAGACTTTGTTTCGAAATAAGCAAATATCCAAGCGCCGAGAATATACAGATCGTCTTTAGCTTAGTTAAGTTTTTGTTTTTTTTATTGTAATCTAATTGATAAAAATCAAGATTTACAAAATCGTAAATTTTTGTATTCTTTATCATCATTAGGAGTCGCTTCGGTTTAGATACTTCAGACCTCCCTCCTTTTGAGAAAGGTGATAATATAGAGCTATTAGTTAATACGCACCACGTTGCTCGTGACGTATCTGATGAAAGTCATTATTCCTCCTATAACTTTTTACCACAAATCAGCAAAATACCGGGAATGGTGGCACCCTCACACAGTGTATATTTAGGTTACTCCTGTAAGTAAATGATTTTGCATTTTGTACAATTTAAGTGTGGAATGTCCTTCCAACCTCTATGTTTTAGAGTGACAAGTACAAAGCAAACGGGCTCCGACTTGGTCCTCAACACCGCTGTTTACCGTAAATGATTACACCTACTCTTCTTTAAAATGTGAAGGCGGTTAAATTTTTATGTGTAAGGCAAACTTTTCAATGACAAAGCAAGGACTTTAGCAGCGAGGGGTCAGCGTAGGCGCGGGGTCTGTCTGCAATCAGCGCACCGCGCGCCCTCTTCCCCATAATGCGGTTAACCGTGTTTGCCTATTTGTCTGCACTATGTACCTATTTATAATATGTATGACCTGTGTCCGTCTGCTAACTACATAGGTACGACTACATACTGTTGTACTGTTTACTTGGGCGGCGCATAAATACGAGTAGAGTTAAATACGATGACCGCGGTGTTTGTGTGCGTTGAGTCTTTAATTACAAAATGAGATTTTCTTTCCTATTACCGCTATATTTGGTTTTCTTTAGAGATGTGCCAACTATGGCTCTAGCCGACATTTCCATTAAAAGTCCCAGACGGCCAAGCGTGATTGTACGGTTGGTCGTGATTGTATGATTTGAAATAGGTTTCATGTTCAAATATAAGTGACTAATCAACTTTTATCATTTTAGGTTTGGTTTCAAAATCGACGCGCCAAGTGTCGGAAACACGAGAGCCAAATGCATAAAGGTAAGTTATCACATGTTTCAAATTATCATGTTGGTTATCACTATATTTTATGTCCCTCTGTACGGAAGTTCATGTGGTTTTCATCAATAGTTAGTGATTCAAGAGAAAGGTTTATACATACTTATAGTTTAATACAGAATGACATCGTCCAGAATTTCCACGCGGACGAAGTTTATTTACATTTTGGTTCTCTCATTGTAAATAAAATTAAAAAACATTGTTGGTAGAGCTACAGACGACAACACCAAAATGCAGTTATCGTTGGTCTGATAATGATAGTTATAATGGAAACAAATGTTCGAATCACGTATTATGCTAAATAAATTCCCCGCTTAATGTAGTCGAAAAGTAGAAATTGCAAATGATTCTGGCAAACTACTACCCCCGAGTTGGCATCGCTCGCTGCTCACAATAACATTTATTCGGGTGGAAATTTACACTGCCCCTAAGTACTGAATGTTTAACTTTTTAATTTATCGTGTTATATCGACATTTGTTACTTTTAGTGAACTATATTATAGTTTTAAATTTTATATAGTTATGAAAAGTAATTACTTTTAACAATTATCCATTACCCATCTACAAAATGCTAATAAATTTGGGCCAAAAATATATACCTTATATCTAAATTACTATGCGAATAGAGACCGATATCTTTTTTCTATTTATAAACTAAAGAATTTCTCCTCTCCCATGAAAAGTTTGATCCGCAACAACCTAAACGGAATCTCTATAAGTACCTACTTGTAAAACAATTTCATTAATAATGCAATGTCATTGTACCACAGAATGTTTAAAAGCTAATAAGAATTAATAAGTACTTAGCAAGTACATTGTGACAGTGATCAAGGTGTAATTATAAAGCTGGAAGATGACTTTATACCGCTAGACCTAGATGTTTGGAACCAGAGCTCGAAGTTTGCGATTCAACATAAACAGGCAACACTTTTAGATACCACTACCAACTAGTAAATTTCAATCTAGCACGGACAAAAAATTATAGCACGTCAGTATAGGAATGATCACTAACACAAGTGTAGCTATCGCATTATGTATTCTCAATCATTCCGTCTAACCAGATTACCGCTCCCGCTGCGCGCCGGTCGGACTCTAACAGTTTTTTAATTCGACCATAACTCACGCGAATGAATAATTAAAACGGGCCGGCGGGAATCGCGCGAATCGGTAAAAAACGTGCAAGCGATACACGGGCAGCGATAAATTTAGGGAATGGACCAACGCACTTAGCGATTGAGTGATCCTGTTCACTAGTATATCGACGCTATCCAATAATATCAAACTCATAAAATAACTGTTGGTCCATTCCCTAAATTCTTCAGATCGCTCAAAGATTTATTTTTGCAAAATATCGTTTCTTTAGGGTGTTTGTGCATATAGATACCACAGTGTTCATAAAATATTTATAATTGATGACCAGTCGTTAATTTAACTTATGAACATGTACTAATGAGACTTGTTTTGACGTGACTACGTCTTATAATTCGATAGAGCCGGCTGCACGCACGAAAAAACATGACGTCATGCGTCGTTACCTCGCTTTGAGGCGTTCCATGTAAGGCTAAGGCAAAGTGCAAGCGAGAGCGCGTAACGAGTGACAAAGAAGCACAATCGGCCTTTGCGTTCGGCAGCGTTCGACATGCGTCTATTAAATATAATAATTAAATATATTAATTTTAAATTAAAAATTAATATATTTATAAATTAATATATTTATTATAAATTTATAAAATCAAAATCAATTATTTTATTAATTTAAATTAATATTTATAAAAATATACTTAAATTAAAAATTTTAATAACCAATTAAATGCTACCATTCCATCAATATTTTCTTCAGACGTTGTCACGTTCAACTATCGTCAGTAAACCGACTTTACAGACAACCAATTTTTTCATTACATCTGTAGTCTTTATTATTTTACTTTCCAGTTTAAAGACTACCTACCTACTTAGAAAGGTACCTAAGTACCTTCCATTTGCGATAAAGTTAAAAGAGAAATAAAAAAATGTACATAAGAAACTATTGGGTTGTTTGGAAAGTTAATCGTTTTTTTATGTGGAAATGAAAGACAGTTTTGAAAAGAAAAATGAAATGTCTTTCTGAACAACCTATTAGATTATAAAATGCAGTATTTGATGTTGCGTAATTTGACACCTTTCGCGCAATTTCTATCTCTACTAATATCGAAGCTTTGCGTAGGCCGCTACGCCGTAGCGTTGACGTAGCAATTTCAATCAATTATTTCAATGTACTGTAAATAATGCAGTGTTCTAATCATGTTTGGATATATATTTTCATTTGGTGGACTCATATATGATTGTATGAGAGGTTCTATTGTCCTACATTCCGAGGTTTATGTAGCACAAAGCCCCACAAACGTGACGGTATCATAAACAATTACCTACTTACTACTCAATTTGCGGCGAACGCTGTCCCCGCTCATAAGAGCTCGTCAACAAACGCAAGGTGACGGGACTCGGGATTCTCTGAGACGCCACTTTCCCGTGATTACAAGGTCCCTAAGAACCGCTAAACAGAGCGTAAAGCGGAAAAAAGCTGCTCTCCAGAATCGAATAAAATGATTCCCCGCGGGAGCCATTCGGACGCAATCCCGCCGTCCCCTGCTAAATGTCTTATTAACTTATGTGCCCCCCTCCGCCCCGCGCCTCGCCCCGCCGCCTAACACGAGAACAATCATGTAAAGTGAAATGAAACGGTTATTTGTTATGTTTTGCCCCTTTAGGACGCGTTGAGGTTACAAACGCTATTATTGATTCATATTCACGCAATTGCTTGCGGTTTTATATTTGTGTTAGATTCGAGTATCGTAATCTATCTACGTCAGTGAAATGGTTTTCTTATTGAAGTATAAGTGATAACATGATATATAGTTTTTATTAGTTGTAGTACTTTAGTACCTAGTACTGTGTTAGTGCTACTAATCAACCTATGTGATAGATAATCCAGTTTACCGAATGTTCACATCCAAGTTTTGGTAGTAACTACGTGAATAATATCTATCATAATCCTTATGTTTTCACAAATTAGATAAAGTTTTAATGTTTTATGAACCTTCAATCTGGTAAATGAAGCTACATTTACCAGATTGAAGGTTCATAAAACATTTTGCATAATAATAAATCTAATTTGTCTTTTAAAATTAATTAATTTTATAAGAATTACAATTCTTGTTGTAAAGAAAATAAAAGATAGCATTTTAGTTAGCCAACTAACAAATCATACAACGTCGGCAACGAATCTTCATAAAATTAAAAATTCATTTGTAATGAAGATATAAATCTCGGGCGAGCAGCACCCGTTATAAAAAACAATAAAAGCGGCCGTAAAGTTCAAAAGGAAAGAAAAAAAAACATCGACGCCTAATTGTTCCCCTGTTCATGAAATTGTAAAGTTATTCGCGCACTGGCGAGGGTGGCGATGTTTTATTACGCAGAAACCGCTGTAAAGATGTTCGGAACGCTTTAAAATAAGCGAGAGAGCGAATGCCCCCGCGAGCTCACCTTATAATCTGATTAAATTAAACAACTCAAAGTTAATCAAATAAATGCGCGGCGGTCGGGCGAAGGGCGAGTCGCGAGGAGGCCGGACGCTCCCGCTCGTATTTATGTCGGCACTTCTCGAAAGTAATTCGGTGTCAAATATGGAAATAACTCATACGCGTGGGGAGCATCCATTTTGATAATGTCGACGGGCGACCGGGGCTCTGATTTACACGTTCGCTTCGGTCCAACCCAGCCCAGCTCCACACATACGTGATTTTGCATTATTGCAGTCTCTATCTGTGATATATCTGTTATTATATGAACGTAGAAGGTTATCTCTATTATTACGATTTATGATTCATCAGTTCTATAATTTTACGTACGATGTTGATTACCTACTTGTTGTAAATGAAATTGAACTTGTACTTAAGCGAAAATGTGGAATTTTTATGATCAAACAATTGAGAATTAAGCTTATACAACGTGCTAGGTCTAAACGTCAACCAGGAGTTAGGGGTAGAGAATACATGCCTAGAAAAAAAGCTTTCTAGGCAGAATCCTGAGGGAGATATATGGACGAGAATTTATTTAAATCTTCATGCTTTATTTATGTTACTATAGGTTTTTTTTTAATTTAAAATAATTATTTCGTACATAGAATTGTTTTAATAAGATCGAAATACATTTCGTACGTACGTACGGTACGGTAGGTACCTACGTTTCTGGATTGTATGCCATTTCACTGTACTTCATATATTTTTTAATTATTTTTAATCTATTTGTTTATAAAGATTCCACATCGAGTTTAGTTTTAGTAGATATATCATCATTATCAACTTATTTCAATAGTCAACTAGATCAGTATATAGAGCTTAGACCCACCACGCAGCTTCGAAAGTTCACAAATCTTTATTAGATGTACCCGGTCGGACCGATTAAGATTTTCTAAATTTGTTTAGGTCTGAGGCTTCAACTGTGGCTAATTACCTCCTTAGTGACAAAGACGTACATCCAAGCGACTTTACGTACCGGTACGATATCGTATAGAAAGCAGAACGGGCTATTGATTTCATCCTACTTCTATTATTAGTATAGTGAGGCCCGCCGTAGCGGATGCACTTTTACCTTTTGGATTCGACTTCGGCCTTGGACCCTATATAAGTTCAAACATCCACTCTAAGAGTTGGATGGTTGCTTTTAGGTTGGAGTAATCCTCTGGTAGTGGATAGGCTACCCCCAGGAGATCCATTCTAGCCATTCACACAAAATGTGTTCCATATACTCTGTGTCTTTATCACAATCCTCAGACATACCCTTTTTGCAGAGCATAGACTTGGTGCTATAATGGCCTGTGTACGCTGCTATGGCATACCATAACTGTTTCTCTCTTCTCTCATGAACTTTTTGAAGTGCCTTAGACCTTCTATTTTGTCCCATTCTGCTGTCTTCATCTTTTCGGCATATGATTTCAAAGCCATTTTTATCACACATGGTGCAAGTGCGACACATGGCTCCGATGAAAGGTGACTCCGAGCCCCTATGAGCTAGCGTATCCGCTAGCATTGTAGGCCTACATGTCCAGGTACCCATATTAATCTGATTGAATTTACCTGCTCAAGACGTTGCGACCCTGCTTAGGCCATTTATACATTCCAGTACCAGTGCGGATGAAACTCTGCTAGCGTTGAGCGCCTTAAGCACTGCCTGACTATCACAGAGAATGAGTATTTCGTTCTCAGTGATCTTCTGGTTTTGCATCTCCTGAACACTAGCATTTAGAGCATACAGTTCCGACTGGAAAACTGTAGTGTATTGCCCTAGCCTTTCCGTTCAGAGTAACCCTAGTAGTAAACCCACCAGCTCCGGTACCTGTTTGCTTCCTACTTCTCACAAATTAACCCGCTTCCGCAGATCGCACCATCACTTACCATCTAGATCTTGATGGTAAGTGATGACGCAATCTGAGATTTGTCATAAATAAAAATAAGTTCAGAACATTAGTTCTAAAATCGCAAAACAAAAATATAATAAATAACATTCAATAATTAAGATATTTACTCGAGCCCTGAGGTGAACGGGAAATTAAATTAATAAACCTTTTACAAAACATCCACCGAACACCTTAAGTCGGGTAGATCCGTGTTAATTTATTAATTGCGCAGTTCGCCCGGAGTGGGCTATAAACAACGAATCTCACTTAATTTACGAGCAAATTATGCTTTACTTAAATATCAATTTAATTAAGTGGTGTTCGGGAACGGATCTGCGAGGATTTGCCGCGCGCGTCCCGTTTGTCTCTGCCAATCGAGGCGGATCAATGCAGTCGCGAGATTTGCATCTCTCGACACTTACTCAATTAATTGTTCCACTAACATTTATATTTCATTATCGCCTTCGATTTACACGAATTTAATCGAAGTATATATATATAACTGTCTATTATTTTAATATTGACCATTTGTTAATAACAACTATGGTTTAATGGGTAGCTGAGCAATCAAAGTGGATACATACTCGTAAGTGATAAGACTTACATTTAAAACGTACCTATTCATATTACACATACGGAGAAAAATCTGGGTTATGTATTGTTGATAGATTCTAAATAGAGATTAAAATATGTATATGAATCACAAATTCCGTGCATTTTGTGCTCTTAAAATTACTATCAAAAAGTCACATGTAAGTTTATGGACCTTGGTTTTCATTAGGCCTTATGGTAGGCGGAGGAGGCACGCCACTGGAGCCTTGTCGGGTGGCACCGTATGTAGCAGTACCACGGCTGGCAAGCTCGACCCCACGGCCGCCGCCCCCGCCGCCTCTCTCACTCGCACCGCACCCGCCGGCGACAGCCTTCGCGCCCTTTGATTCGGCGTTGTTGTCGGCTGCGGCTCATCAGGTAAGCGAGACGTGTTTAAATTAGGAATTTCAAAAATTAATGAAACTACAAATTAAAAGCAATACAACATCCATTAATTTATTTGCAGTAACTAGAATGTATCAAAGGTCTAGATCTGAGTAAAATATTTATTTTAATCATAGTTATTTTCTCTCATTTATTTTTATTTACATATTTTTTTAAATTTTTAACAATGTTATAAGTATATAATACAAAAATATATAAAAAAACACTACTAAAAATTTTAACTAATCTCGTTAAACTCATCTGCTTATAGTCTAATGATGAGTGTATACTTTGTCGCAGTACGCCACTGCGGCGGCAGCAGCAGCAGCAGCTCTATGTCCTCCATATGCAGGATTGGCAGCGCTCGCAGCGCGTTGTCGCTCCTCGTCGATTGCCGACCTGCGGCTAAAGGCGCGGCGGCACGCGGCGGCGCTAGCGGCCGCGCGCGGGCACACGCCGCCGCCGCCCGCTGCCGCGCCCTCGCCCGCTTCAGCGCCCGCCGACACATAGCCCCCACCTTACTGTGATGATTGGTTCCGAAAAAGATTTCAAAAATCGTTTGATCAAAAATACTCGGTTGTTTACTTCGTGAGTGTGTAGTTTGATGTGAATTCGATCTTGTGACGAGTAGGTTCTTAAACGTACAAATTTTTGTTTTTTTTTCTTATTTCACTGGTGTCAAACTACTATTGTTGTATTGATTTTAAACTAATTATCTTTTATTGCTTTTCAAGCTACTCGCTAAAAGATTAAGAACTATATACGGTACAGTGACACGCGTTTTGTCTAAAATTTCGACCAATGAGTAAAATTAGTACGGAAAATTGTAAATGAATTAACTGTGATAGTGATTGAGTAATTGAGAAGAAAGGATGATCTCATGAATATACTTAATTTAAAAATAATCTAACTGTTTGGATTCTAAGCTTCTTGTCATAATAAAATGTTCTACTTACAAGTTTAAGGATTGTAAATACGTAAGAAGTTGAATATAATTAATTCTAAGATTCAATATAATAAAACAAAATTGATGCTCTGTTTATAGCTGCGTACCTACTATTAATATGAATATTATACTATTAGAAAAGAATTATATTTGTTTATTTTCTAAATCGTACAGACGCGGTAAATAAACAGGTATTTAAGAGTGAATAAATGGTATTTACTGCTGATGGTAGAGTAGTTACCATCAAGTCATATTTAAATAATGAATTGAAAATAATATGAAGTTGCTATTTCTAACTAAATTGTGGAAAGGAGATGGTCCAAAATTGTATGGAGCACAGACTCACTTTCTGTACATAAGTTGAAAAAAACTAAATGTATTAATAATCTAGTTTTGATTAGCCAAATCTCTGAATTCACTTTTATTTAGGCGAAATAATATTTATTCTTTCTAAAACAATGCAACACTTTACGTATAATCATGGCGGATCTTAGATAAGTTATATTATCTATGGTAGACATTCTTCAGGTTGCGGATTAATGGTGTTTTAACTTTTGCTGTCTAGTGTTTATTGACGTATGGTCCATTTGATTTGATGGTTACTGGTTAGGTATAATAGGTACCTAACGGATTACTGAAAAATCAGACTAAAATATTGAGTTTTGTTCTTATTATAGCTAAGATATCTATGTCTAAAATATATTATAGCTAAAAACAAAGCCCGAAACACGGAAAAAAAGACTTGTCTAAAATGACATATTTTGAGTTTGACAAATCAATGTCACCGCATCTTTATCACCTACAGACTAATATTAGAAAGACGGCATCTTTTAATACCTCTAAAACTACGAATTTCACTTTTAACCAACGTTTTATTTTGTTCGTTTCGTTCACTTATTTTATTTTTGATAAAATCCTTGTATTTTTTTCCATTTTAATGGTATGTGGTACAAAAGTGAAGCTGAAATGGACCATCTCCTTTGTGTGAAAAGAATAGGGCTGTGCCAAAAGAGTAATAAAAAAATATTAAGTTAAAATTAGAGTTAAGTCCCGTTTCTATCTACTGTCACAACTTAGGTAGGTATTGGATAATATTAAAAAATAATTTATAAATAGAAAAACGTTTAACTAGGTACAAAGTTCTTTTCAGAATTAATATAATATTGTAAAAGTAGCCGACACATACATTTGATAATAAATGGATTATCTATATAACATAAGTAATTAGGTATTATTGAGTGAGACTTTCTTGGAACTCGGCTTGAACTTAAAATAAAGAAATGTCATAAAAATATGCCCTGCGAGTATTGTTTATTCGCAGTGTGAGAAGCAAATTGTTTGTACATTTGCAGCAGTGATGGATGGGAGCGTCGCTAGGGCGACCTCGGCCCCGATTGCTAGTCGACAGCGCCATTGCCAAATTGATAATGGAATGTTGTATCTGCTAAATAAATGTCACTGCTTTTGTAAAGAAAATTCGCAACTTTTCAAGATATACTAACTGTTGTTTGCATCTTACAACGGCATGGAAAATTGAATTTTCAAAATTTATTAAATAGTCTGGAGTCTGATTAGCATAGTCATTTGCACTCCAAAGTAATCTGCAACTTAGTCGCCGTAACCAATAATTCTGTAACCCTAATTAGGTTTCTTACTAGTTACGAGACTAGTGTAAAAAGTAACATAGTTAGGTAGCTAAGGTTTCTCTATAAACAAAAAACTGACAAAACAAAAAACAACAAGAGTGTATTTGAATAAATTTTCTTTCATTTCGCATCCACTTTGTATACGAAATCCTAATTCACGTGAGGCGCGCTTTGTTGGCATCACGCTCGGCTCGGGCAGGGAGAATGTTTGCGCAAGCTGTTAAAAAGCCCGCCCTCGCATCGGGGGCGCCCAATTAGGGCGGCGACGCTGCTGATTGGGCGTAATCGTGTTAGCATCGGAGACAAACATCCCGTGCCTTGCCGCACGCGACGGCCGGCGGGGAGCGAGCGGTGTACTGCGAGTGCAATCTCAGCACTTTTCTTTCTTAGTTGGTCAATGGCCCTGATAATCATTATCACTATCATGTACCTAATCTCAGAATGCTTATGAATTATTATAAATCCTTCATAATTCCAGCAGAGCATTTTAAAGCAGTCGGCCCCGGTCACTAACTTCGACATCCGATGATGATCATTGATCGTTAATGAAGCAAACATAGCCCCTAAGCCCGCAAACTCACATTGGAGCAGTACGGTGGGCTACGCTTCATGTCCCCTCTCCTTCAAGAGGCCTAATCCTGTAATGGACTGTTAATAATCTTATAATAATGAATGATGATGATCGTAATTCCTAGTCCTGGTCATTTTACTATTATTATCATTTCATAGTCATTATTACCAAGTCGAAAGCCAAAAGCCGTGCTGGGTGTGATCGGGTTAGCATCCAAGACAAACATCCCGTGCCTTGTCGCACGGTTGCACGCAATAGGGAGCGAGTGGCGCACTGCCATTTAGCAATTTTCTGAGTACTTATGGGATATTCATTCAATTCAATTTTCTGAGTATTCATGGACTCATAGGTTGTTAGCTAGATATCCTACTGGACTGCCCCGTAAGTCCAGTCTACGACTCGAACTATCAGTATCAACTCGAACAGGAAAGACGAGAGCTATAAAATAATGAGTTTTTCTTTGTTTGAAGTTTGTGCTGTAAAAATGTGCTGGCCATAATGATCATTATTATCTCATAGTAATCGTTATAAAGTTAGTCCGAGGAGGCGCATGAGTACCGGAAACTTACACCTCAAGTTTTTAAGCAATCCTGTTTTTAAAGTCTACTGATATATCAACAGTGTAATGCATTTTGCAAGGTCACTCCGTGCCATATTGGTTGTAAAAAGCAATTGCAAGCTTAGAGAAATATCCTTTAGAGACAACTGGGAGATCCCCGTAAGGGACATCAACAAAGTAATTGGACTAAATTTAGTGTGCATAGGAAAGTGGTCATCTTGAATCATATATCATAACATAGGTACTTTCTTAATATTTTAGGTTAATACCACAAATGTGGTAGGTACCTATGTTTTTATTTTTGAACGGTTTTATTACAAGCCTGAAATCCTTAATGAAAGTTTCAATCGAACCGTTGAAAACGAAATAACAGGCTTACAAAAATGTATTTTTTTCTTGAAATTTAACGAAAGTTAAATACACCCCTTCACAATAATAGTTCTCTATAGAACAATAATATTTTTTTGTTTTCTAAATATAATTCCACAATTTCTGAACTTTAATGTCAACAAGATTGTCATTTGTCAATCTCTAAGTGTCTAAGTGACATTTGTCATTTTTCAGAAGGACAGTCAACATTCGAATTACAAATCGATTTCGAATTTCGAAAATGTCGAATGAAGTTTATACCTTGCAACTAAGCTAATTTGTATTTTCTTTTCGAAGTTAAAGTTTGAATCTAACTAAATAAAAAATTACTTAGCTGATTTCTAATTATTCAAGCGGCCTAATAGCTTAAAAGATTATATTATGGCCTATATATTGTGGAACATATAATTTTCATCAAAATTTTCGTTTTATGTAATCATTTGTTATCTTATTTTAATTTTAAAACCATGATAAAATTGTTCGGTATATATATATCATAAGACAAGGCAAACATGTAAGTGCCACTTTAAGCTTCCCTTCCCATGATTCATGATGTCTTTGAATTATGCTTTCGGATTTTCATTATTCCTACTCATTCTTGTGGGCCTAAATATATATTTTTTCTACACCCTTAATACTGTGGGAACTAGGTCACCTAAATTCAATGTGCCAAGTATCAGGTTGGATTTAACTTCTAGTGTTTTTAAAGATATTTACGATTATCTCAATTATTTGCCCAATAACTACAAAAATAAAAATCCTAAATTTTTACCAATACAGAACAATCTTTTAATATCATTTAATTCTAGTCACAATATTAATAATCAAGATGTATGGAGTGAAACAGAGAATGTAAGTATACATTTTATTTATAATACAGTTTCACAGTTAGATTTACTACTAAATTTAATTTAAATATAAATAGTTCCACTGATCAAGCATGAACTGACTATTACCTAATAAAAAACATTGTTATTATTTTATTTCCAGTGGCGCAGCGAGGAGTCCTTATATCCGCACACAAATGGTGCTCCTGGTAAAATACTACATGCCATACAAACCTCACAGATAGCATTGGTTGACAATGCACCTAAAGGAACACAATTAAAACTATTACTTTTACTTGAGGTAAGTTTGCCACTACAAAGTTAAATGTGTCATAAACAAAGTCATTGTTCATCATCTTCCTACTATTTATCTTACATAAGGCACAAAACCTCATTATATACATGATGTTCCAATATAAAGAATTTATTCACTATTATTTTTTAGGGAAATCTTATGTTTTATAGTATAAACTAATTAAAGTAAATATGTTTTATATTTTAAAGGGTAAGCAGAAGATATATTTTAAACCCAAGCGCTACAAGTTAAACCATGTGATTGTTGGAAATGTCTATGGAGGATTTGATCGCCACAACTCAGAAGTGTTTGCCTATTACTTAGCTATGGTGTTAAACTTTAGATGGATTCCTCCTTCAGTTATAAGGCGCATACATATTCATAAGGACTTATTGCCTGTTGCTACAGCAGGCTTAAAGAGGACTATGGTAAAAAATGGTAAATTTTTAATTCAAGAAGTGAAATTTGACAGTCTAAATAAATAAATAATTGTTTATTTGCAAGACAGTTACAATGTTCTCTTCAAGTTTATTTACTGAAATAATAATCAAATAAAACTGAACCACTAATGTTAATAAGGATCAAATAACTACATTAAACTACTTCTTTGAACAAGTTAATTCAAAAATCTTGTCTAATAACTGTTGTGGTCACAAAGTTACTGTGATTACAGTTATTGTATGTTTTTGTTAGGTATGAATAAATTTCATCATCATACGAATTTAAAATAATAACTGTCATTTATGTGTTTTATTTAACTTTAAAGCCTTTTTCATGTTTACAGAGAGTGGATCTCTGTGTATCTATGGCAAATGCTTTTACTGTAAAGTAAATGAAACTGTATGTCCTAATAATAATGGTGAAATTGAAGGAGCTGCAATTCTATATTTAGACAGACAATTTAAAATTCACAAGTCACCTTGGAGAAGGTCTTACAGTGCAAAAAAAATGGAATGGGAAACTGATAATGACTTTTGTAAGTAAGTAGATAATTATGTTTTATGTTAAGTACATTCTTTATCAGTAAAAACAAGTTACAGCCTCCGTGGCACACTGGTATGCTCAATGGACTTAAAAGATGGAGGTTCTGGGTTCTATGCCCGGCTGGCCCGAGATTAAGATTTTCTAAATTGCTCCACGACTGGATGGTGTAAGGCTTCAGCGGTTGCTTGTGTTCAATTAAGCGTACCAGTACAATGTCATGTAGAAACCGAAAGGTGTGTGGATTCCACCCTACTCCTAAGAAATTTGCCTGACTGCATCATCACTTACCATCCAGTGTGATTGCATTCAAGGGCTAACTTGTAATGAATAAAAAGTTTATAATTATTCTATACTATGGTTATTTAATATTAGCAAATGCTTGTAAATTTTTGCCTTGACTTTTATACAAAGTTCCATTTCCTATTTCCCTTCCAAAGAGGTAAAAAGTAATTTCTACACAGCCTCTACAGGCCAATTGAAATATTCCTGACCAATAACAGTAATGTAATCAATTTATGCTCATACTCATTGTTTTAGTGTTCGTAATATTTTATGATTAATTTAAATATATATATTTTTTTATTGACTACAAGTTAGCCCTTGACAGCTATCACACCTGATGTTAAGTGATGATGCAGTCTAAGATGGAAGCGGGCTAACTTGTTAGGAGTAGGATGAAATCCACACCCCTTTTGGTTTCTACACGACATCGTACCGGAACGCTAAATCGCTTGGCGGTACGTCTTTGTCGGTAGGGTGGTAACTAGTCACGGCGAAAGCCTCCCACCAGCCAGACCAAGACAAATTAAGAAAAATCTCAATCTGCCCCGTCGGGAATCGAACCCAGGACCTCCGTCTTATAAATCCACCGCGCATACCACTGCGCCACGGAGGTCGTCATAATATATATAATATATCTCCTCCGTATATTAATTACAAGGTCTCGCACACAAAATGCTTTTGGTTTATTAACCATAAAAATTTTATTGTTGGATGTTTACTGTTGTGTAGTTACTATAGATACTATTTTGATTTTCATTACTATATTTTTCAGGAAAGTAAAAGGTATATTGAGTTCAAAAAGGCTACTTAACTTGATAGATGTTGCCATATTCGATTTTCTAATTCAAAATGGCGACAGACATCGTTATGAAGTTTACAAAGATCAGATTGTCCTACTGGACAATGGCAAGGGCCTGGGAAATGCAATGGTCGACGAATTGGATATTCTAGCGCCACTGTACCAATGTTGTATGTAAGTTTATAAAAGCTCTATACTTTCCACAAAAAAAAACTATCAACTATCTGATGTAATCTATAAGAGAAAAGTATGATATCTACTAACTAAATTATATATATGATATGATACTTAGACTCGGTTCTGTTGCAAATAGTCTTCTACTATTTATTATTGTATAGTCTCAGCAGGAAATTAAAATACCTGGATTAGGGCGCCACAAGTATTTTTTAGCAGTTTTCATAGTATTGTAGCAGAAGTACCTTTTTTTCTGTGACATGGCCAGGTTTTTAATTTTTCTGGCCAGGCTACAATTTGTGCCTATGTTTAACTGTTATTGTTTTTTTTAGACTATCAAGTTCAACTTGGCAACACTTAGAAATGATTTCTGGGGGCAGTTTAACAGACACAATTAAAAAATTAGGTGCTCTAAGAAGTGACAAATTGGCCACAGAGGAACACTTCAAAGCTGTTGAACGAAGATTACTCAAAGTGTTTGCCACTGTACAGTATTGTATTGGTAAACATGGGAGGTCGAAAGTATTTCAAAACGGATTATTTTAATCAAATTCTTAGATTTAACATTGGTTTCATTGCAAGTCAAATTAAGTGAAGCTTTTATGAATCCAAGATTAAATTTCTATTTTGTACTGATAATAATTTTAACAATACTATTTATGTGAGAGTGTACCTACCGTAGGTGCAATATATTATCTTGATGAAGTGAAAGACAAAAATGGTTAAATGTGTCATATTTTGTGCCAGTGCCTAGCTCAAAGTGATAATAATATAAATAAACGAGTGTAGAGAAAAAACTGTTGTTTAATTATAATTTTCAATAATTTATTAATTTAGGAATATCTATGATAACTGCTACTTACAAAAAATGTATATGGTCGAATTGAGAAACTCCTTTTTTTGAAGTCGTTTAAAAATAAAGAATAATACTGTAATGTGACCACACCGGTTTTGATACTTGATATTTTATTATGAACCTCTTGGTCTGTTTATAGAATGAGAAATGTGTAGTTTTTGTATTGAAGTGTGGGTAAGTAGGGAGTACAAAATAGAATCTATTGTACTTCCAACTTCTTCATTCCTATCTGCTTTAAAATACCTTCGTATTACCTACTACATTTGCTTTAACATTCCTTTTTCTTGCACCCTTCGTAAGTATAAACTGCCAATAGTGCTAATACTTCTTCAATATGAATTATTAAGCGTGTGTGTAAACTTTTTGTTATTGTTTTTTTTTACTATCTATGATAAATTACTGTAATTTTTATGCTAGAAACCAGAACTGAAAAAAGTGTAAGTTAAAAAAAAATCTTGTAAATTGTCAATGTCACTGTCATTTTTTCAAATTCTAAAACATTCCTTATTTCCTTGTCGTCAGTAAAAGTTGGAATAGGTAGTTTAAAATGTTTGTTTAAAATATTAAACAAAAAAGACTTAACAATGGCAAAGCAAATTAAAGACACCTTTCTATACTTTGCTTATGGTAGCAATCTCCTAAAGAAGCGTATACGAATAAATAATCCTACTGCTGAATTTGTGGGAATCGGCAAACTTGATGTAAGAATATTTACTTAATTTAATTAAGAACTTTTATCATCGCCCATCTAGTAAGTACTCTCTTTATTGGAAAGGCTAATTTTAATGCAAGACTCCCACCGTTACTCACGTTCTGTCGATGAGGACGATTGTTATGGTGTTAGAGATAATGAAATTGGTCGTATAGAGCGCTTATATTATGTTATAAATATGAAAGCAATTCTGTGCACCATTCTTTAGTGATAAAGCACAAAGTCTGTATAGTATACAAACCGTAGTAGAATGCACCCTCATCATCTACAGAAATTATGTAGGATAAAGTGGTAAAGTGGAAATGTTGTTTATATTACAGGGACATCAACTAGACTTTATTAAATATTCAGACCACTGGAGAGGTAGTTCAGCCACAATTATTCCTACAGACAATTTACAGATTCATGTTTGGGGTGCAATATGGAGACTTCATAATAAAGACATGCCTGCACTAGACAGGTAAATATGTCGCCAATTGTTATATTATAGTTTCAGCAGCTGGTGGCTAGTAGTAATAAGTGGTAAACACTATAATTCAATAAACAAAATTCTGTGTGTATGTATACTTGAAAGAGGTCATTGGAATGTTTGAAATTTATACAACCTGGCAGATGGCATTGTAATTTACCTTATTACCATATGATTTTTATGCCCTATTATTATATTAAAATATTGGTGTTTCATATACTTTTAGTAATTTGACTTGATATCAAATGAAATTTTGGAAAAGCTTATTAACATTATTAATTGTAAAAAAGTTATAAGGTGTTTAATCTATATCTAATTAGACAGAGGCAGCCTCACATCATTATAATGTCTCACTGTAAAGCTAAACTAGCTCGGTACTAATTTTCATTACCCAAATCCAAGAATTTAAGTGCCTATATCTTTGGATAATTTTGTTGCCTTTTAATTGTTTTCAGTGTACCTCATTATTATTATCCTAGTTTATAAGTAATACAAATTTTTGAGTAACATACTGTATTGCCAAGTTAAGACACAGTGTCAGTCAGATATCTTAGTAAATTAATAATAATACTACTTTTACTTCGACAAAAAATATAGGTCACACAATACTAATTACTTATTGTATTTTTGAGTGACCCAGTATGCAAATTCTATAATTCACAATCTGTGTTGGTAACAATGTTTAACAGAGTTTGTTATTTCTGAATTTACTAAAGCTTAACTTAAAAAAAAATTGGTATAATGTTTTAGTATTTTAGTACAAGCAATCTTTATTTTTTTTTTTTTACTGCTTCGTTGGTCTAGTGGTCACGAGGTCCTGGGTTCAATATCTGGGTTGGGTCACGGAATAATTCTGAGCTTTTTCATGCTTCTGTGAAATGTTCAGTACATTCCAACCCTGGAGACATGAAGTTGGTGGTGTTACACCCCTGGTGGTTCGGAGAACACATTGAGCCGTCTGTCCCGGTCACTTTCATCAACATCTGATAGTGATTGTTAAAAAATGAATCATTATCACCCTAAGCCCGCCAACCTGCATTGGAGTAGCGTGGTGGGTCTACGCTCCATATCCCCAACCTATAAGGAGAGAGGCCTGGCCCTTGTAGTAGGCCGTTAATAGGCTAACAATGATGAATCTTAATTTTCAGACAAGAGGGGGTGGACACCAACTGGTATTTTGCTAAAACAGTTGAAGTATCGACTGACGATGGAGATAAAATTGAATGTCGCACATATCAACAAACAATCAATCCTCCTCTAAGAAATGCTGATGAAGAATTGCCAATGGATAGGAGACCATCCAGTACCTACTTGGATTGTATAGTGAATGGTGCTGTGGAATGTAACTTACCAAAAGAATATATTCTACAATTGAAGAAAATACCCCACAACGGGCAGAAAGCTTCACCAAGAATGATTGAGAAGTTAAACATGTAATATCAGAAAAGTAACATTATCCTTCCAACATTGACAGCATTTGAAATTCATATTATTTATGTACATATATTTTGTGAATATAATGTAAATATACTTAATAAAGATTATATTATTCTTTATTTCATCTTTTTTATTCAAATTGTAACTCTCTGCCAGACAAAATATGTTCCGATAGGAAAACATAAAACAAGTTCTTTATAAAAATACTGCTGGCTGGTTAGGTTAGGAATATTTACTTTGCAGGTCATTATATTCTTTACTTTACTTTTTGCATGACATATTTTTTTTTAAAAATAAACAAAGTCAAAATATATACATAATATATCTAGTGCTACAATAACAGACCTATATTTTAGTATTTTTTTTAGATTGTAAAAGAACCTAATTTCCTGAGACATTGCATAAAGAACATGCTAAAACATCAAATATATAAGCCTGGCACATTTCTATATTTTGCTTATGGTAGCAATATGTTCTCATTCAGGATTCATTTGAACAATCCAAGTGCAGAGTTTGTGTCCTCAGCACGCTTAGATGTAAGTATATACCTATATTTTAAAAGCTTTTATTTAACTTGCATTGTATGTTTTTATAAACAGCTGCTAATGATTCTTATTTTCATTGTTATAGGTAGTAAATATATTTAGGGAAGTTTGTTTGATTTTGGATATAGTTGTACTTGAGCTGTAGGTACGGACAAGCGTTTAAACTTTAAAGACAAGTCTGTATGTTAAGCAAAATGAACGTGCAGTGTTGACATACTTATTACATTACACGCAAATGCTATAGAACTTTTAACTAAGGGGTGCGGTTACACGGGGTATGGACAGCGCGACGGAGCGCGGGCGCGGGTGGCGGATTCGCAACCCCGCGGCGGGCGGCGGGTACACGGCGCGGGCGCCTGCGACGGGCACACGCGAGCGGGTTTGTTTCTACAAGTCAGTCGAGCGCCGCTAGATGCTACGGTCAAGTAAATATTTGTTGATTTTATTGAATAAAATTATACTAGCAGCGCTAACTGAGACGGGCGCGCGCGAATTTGTGGCCCGCGGCGGGCGACCGCGCCAGTTTCAGCGTTAGCCCTAAGGGGTCCGATACTTCAAAAATATTTATGATTGCCCGAATTTGACTCGAACTTTATAGCTTCGCCATTTCCAATTTACTTCACGTAATAAGATTGACTATACAATCCGTATTCTTTGTTGGTTTAATGTCGTTTCAGAATTATAGATTAGATTTCATAGGATACTCAAAGTTTTGGGGAGGTGCGCCTGGAACTCTTGTGCCCACTGCTAATGCGCACGTCTGGGGAGTGATATGGCGAATAGGTGTCGAAGATTTAGAACATCTCGATGAGTAAGAAACCTTTTTATGTGTTGCTTGATAACATCTGATTACGAAGGGTAGGTATGCCAGGTATAAGTATCTATGGGTCTGAATTTTACTATGTTGTCTATGTGGGTATGTTGCCATATTTCCATTCATCGGTTTTATTCCATTTTAACTTCTAAACTACCTACTTACCATAGTTTAACAAATTATTACAATTAAATATTGTTGGAAGAAGTTGTCAATCATTGTATCGTATTTATGATATACGATAGCACACTAAATTGAATATTTAATACATTCACCATAAAATCACTTAGTCATAAATTAGGTAGAAGTAAGTAGGTAGGTAAATTAATGATCTTTTTACTTTAACTTTAGTTCAAAGGTCAAATTTACAAAGGTGAGACTATATTTTCAGACAAGAAGGGATAGAAAGCAAAATTTACTATTCAAAGTATGTCGAAGTTTCAACATCCTATATGGGCAATTTTAAGTGTCGTGTATACATACGCAGAGTGAATCCGTTGCCGAGAGGCGACAACGACGATATACCAGCCGAAAGATGGCCGTCCTGGACCTACAAAGAAATAATAATCGTCGGTGCCATGGAGCATGAGTTACCTGAATATTACATCCTTAACTTGGAGAAGTTAAAAGATAACGGGGACAAGGGATGTCTGAAGATGTATGCTCTTTTGATGAAGTACGTTAAAGAAAAGCCTTGTATTTGCGATCCGTCAAAGAAAAAGGATAAGCCTCAAATTTGGGTTTCCGAGAGACTTAAGAAAATGGGGAAGCAATAAGAAAACATTTCAATTAAAAAACAAATTTTATTTTAAGAACGTTATAGACCTTGTTTTTATTAACTTGGTATAAAATATATTTAAACAAGGGTTATTTTTAGGATACATCGATATTCAAAACTATTTTTTTTTTGCTAATTCTTGTAACTTTTTTTTAATAATATAAATATTAAAATTATTATTAATAGGTACTCGGTTTTCATTAAATTAAATATAAAATTATACACTGGTGCTAATTCGGTTGTACACAAAACGCTAACCTAAACTAAATTGACAGACTAAAAGTAGTGCTATCTCTACATTAGAATACATTTCGAAATAGAAAGCACTACTTCTGAGTATGGAAATTGAGTTAACTAATCTAAAACTTTTAAGAGGTTTGTGCACAACCGAACTGGGACCACTATCTTAATAGTTTGGTGAGTTTGTATCTAAACTGAGCATATAGCACAACGCGACCTCGACACTTATATACAACACGCACACTAATCACACGAGGAACACATCCATTGGAAATTATTTTATCAGTCCACAATTTACGAATAACATAATCACTAAAATGAGGTAAAGTGCCTTAATCAGGTGTAAATCAAAATGTATAAGAAATACTGATAACAGCTTGTCCAGAATATCTACATTTTTTACAAGCGTTTGGGGCAGAATAACTTGTGTACAATGTTTAGCACTGGGATTTTATTCTTGTCATTCAAATCTCAACGACAATTTGCAAGTCCAAATCATTGTATGAACATCCAACATAGATTTTTTTATTATTAATTATTATCGGTTGCTTACATACAGCCATGTTATCTCGATTTAAAATAAGAGAAAATCTACTGTACGACAAGGCGGTCAACCTAGGAACTTTCAGTATTTCATTCGAGACCTTAACCGTCAATAGCTCTAGAATCCAGAGTGAATTAAAATGTCTCAATATCATAAAACGGTGCAAAACTTAAGAATAGCTTCACAGAAACAATAAATAAGTACGTTATTTTTTATTTTCAAATTTCTTTTTACAATTCATTATTCAAGGCATGGTGGGCAGTTGTAAATGTAGTGAGAGTAATCGGTTTATTTATCGATAATTTTCAAAGCGATATAGCAGTCATGGACTTTGCCTTGACTGCCGTCTCGCTTGATGTTAGGCACGGTGCAGTTAAGATAGTACCTACCGGGCTAACTTGAAAGGTCTAGGTAGGTTATACTTATAGTATATAGTTCCAAAATTAACCCGTGCAGATAACAATAATTCAAAGCCAGTATCTCGCGATTTGCTCATTAAATAAGTGTTGTTATAGCATTCCAAATCTTATCTTTATTACTTTAAGATTAGATTTGTGATTACCAATTCACGATAAAACAAGTATTGTATTGATTAGGTACAGTAGTTTTTACTCGGCAAACCTATTTACTTACGTGGAGTTAACAGTATTGGCAATGTAACTTATATAAAAACAGTAATATCTTAAATTGTATTGTGATAACTCGGTATGATCATCAGTTCAATTCATATGCAATTTTAATTCTTTACACCATCTTGCTATCGCATTGTTGCAAATAAATGGAATGGAATTAAATTCAATTTGGTTATCCGCTTTAATAAGTTCGTGCTTTAAGATTTTCGCCCTATCTACATCATCTTTGTTATATACGAGTAATACCACCTACTACTGGGGATTGATTCACTATGACATTGAAGTGCTCGTATCTTGCATTGTGCGACGTCCATATTTGACACGTAATTATCTAAATAAAAGCTCTTTCTAAATTTCAATTCTAATAGCTCGTCATTCTCTAACTAATAGGAATAAGCTGATATCCACCTTGATCTTAACTGGAAAGATTATCTATAAATAACATTAACTAATAGGGCACACCCACTTACTAAATACGTCCCCCAATCTGTAAAAGTGTCTAAATCTTATCAATTACCCTTCAACTGAAACAAAGCGATGAAGCATGACGATAAATATTCATAAAAGCAATTATCTTTCTTCTGTTACATTAATTTTAATGAGCAACTGAGTTTCTTGTCGATTCTTCTTGACAGGATCTGTTTTCCGAACCAGTGGAGGTACTTTAATAGATTTAAATTATTGAAAGTGCTTATATAATACTTTTTCTTGAAACAAATTAATTTTAATTTGATAGTAAGTACTTTCCGGCACTTTCTGTCACGAAATCTCATTATTACTACAAATGGGCAATGACGTCACAAAATGCAATAACAAGTGCAATTATAACCGAATGTCACAGTGAATACCCTTGATATGCATAACGAATAGACGACTAAAGCCCGCCAGGAACGACGTGCGAGGCAACGTTGTGCGAGACCTAGCACAGCCACTCCACGCAAACGCGCTCTATCTCACCTTAGCTGCCCTTGAACGATAATTAGGGTGCGTATTCGTAGCCGACTGCAGACGACAGCTGAAAACGACGTGTCGGCGACACTACTGTTTTCTATGTAAGGTATTTCATAAAAATACATACAAACCAATAGCATCGTTACGACACATTGCCTGCTGCTGTCGTCTGCAGTCTGCTACGCACCCATTACTCAGACGTCTGTACGCCGGGATATCTTATCTTATGTTTAGTGTATACGGAGCGGTGGAGTGTCTGTGAGATGTTACAATCGAGATGCTATTATAACGACACTCCAGCCAAGTTAGCTTTCAAGTAAAGCCGGGAGTACAAAGTAACAGTTCGAATGTGAGACAATTTCGAGTCTTATGTGATCTTGATCGCTCTTTAGCATTTTTTTGTAAAACCTAATTTATAAATAATAATTACTTAAGTACTGTAATAATTTTTACACTGACAAATTATCTGGAAAATCTATAAGGCCAAACCTACGTGGCAAACCATCGCATATAGGAAACAGAGCAGCGGAACGTGCTTTGTAATACATTACTGGTCGACGCTCTCGCAAATAGCCCTGGTGCTCGTTTAACAATTGTCAAATAAATATCTTACATAGTTATAACACGAACTTCTAGCCCGTATGCCATAACTGCTAATGTTCGAAAATGTGTACATTATCTCATGTTTGAGCTGTTTTAGTTACTTGCAATTACTCCCGGCCTTTAGACGCCGTCTCCACGAATAATTTTATCGCGACGTTCCGTACACAGTCTGTTGAACTGATATAGAATTGTCTAGCCCTCGATTAAGAAAAAATGGTCTAAGAGTATTATATGCAGATGGTTGTTATTGATACAAAAACCAAATAGCAAGGCCAAATATTTAACTTAATTGATATAAGTAGTTTTTAAACTTCATATTGAAATTAGTATACAATTCGGATTTTGTACAATTTAGGGTAAAATTAGACAGCGAATAGTCTTCAAAGCCATTCATAAAATTGGTTATACGACTGATACGGGCAAAACGCAGCGATACATCCGTTTGTGGACACGGCACCTTCGATTACAGAGTTAAAAGTACGTTTCGATATAATATGTAGCGACCTGTAATGTTTACATTTTGTAACGAGCTTAAGGCACTATGCAATATCTTAATCGTCGAGTTTCTCGTTTATTTTTAAATTATTTATCCTTACAAAAAACTGGTTAAGTCACTGGAAGTGAATGTTAAGACTAAATGCAACGCGCCTTGAGCCCAATTTATACAATGGAATTTATAATTAATTTTTTTATTATTTTAAATAATTAACAATCCATTAACAATGCGATCGTAATCAATAGGTTATATACAATATTTATTTAATTAAGTTTAAGTTGCGTGGATCAAATCCAAATATCAGGCGCGATTTATAATACGATGTATAATTATTATAACATACGTGTACCACCTAATAGCAAATTCATCTAAAAATTGTCCACACCACAAGCCCATTCTCGATGTTGTTATTTTGTATAAACTATTTTAGCTGTCCTTAATTAAATAAAAACCTATTTAGAAATAGAAAACTATAATTTTAGAGGTCTCACGTCGCAATAGCTTTTAAAAATATATCTAGTTCCTTTCATAGAAATTTAATTCACACTAAATCTGCAACAATTTTTATTCCCTTGACTAAGATATATATATTTATTGAGACATAAACGTGAAAGCAAATGATGGTTTAATTAATTTATTATTGCTCATGCTTGTAAAGGAAATATTCAGAGTACGGTTACGAAGTAACTCTTCTTCAAGGGAAAATATGTTGCATAAATTTTGTATCCGAGTGTGCGCTTATCCGATCGATTTGTGCAAACTTACATATGTTTTTGTATATTATTTTAATCTACGAACACACATTATGAACAACCTGCATTTGTATACTGTCTATGAATTAGTGAAAGAGGTTATTCACGTCACAGTGATATCGCACCTCTAGATCTAAAGGGAATTAACTCAAAATTCTTGATTTTTGAGTTATGAACACCTTTGAATTTGTCATTTCAATATCTATCGACCAATAAATCAGATTCAAAACTATTACCAATATTCGCCGCTAGATGTCTTTGTATACCTATACTGTTGAACGAGCGACCCCACTCTCCTTGCATCCAAAACAGCGACAACGCCAGTCGGGAGTTGGGACCAAATTTACAAGTGGAATGTACGTACCAGGCTTAAACAAATTGGACTTATTTTGAGTTACACCTATAGTGTTGAAATTTGATGGAGCATTATTTCGAGTTGTCCCCATTTTGATAGTTAGTGCTGAGTTAAATAATGAAGCATTTTGAGATGAACCAGTATTACTGGCAAGGTGAATACAAAAGAGGGCCAACTTAAAACGAAAATCACCAAAATGGGTTCAACTCAAAATAATACAAAAATATATACACAAATTGATAAGCTATAAGGAAGCATCTATCAAAATGCAATATTAAGACCCAGCTCTTTATTAAAACCCAAGATTCCTAATATTTATCACATTCAGCTGTGAAATAAAGTTCATACATCTATACAGAAAACTTCTGCAATGCACAGGGACTCGGCAATCAATTTTTTGCCTCTCCTGTAAAATGAGCTGTTTTGAGTTAATACCTGTTTAGATATAGAGGTACGATATATGACATCTTATTCGTAGATAATACACAAACACAATCTATTAATGTGTGCACGATTCAGATTCAAATAGTTTTTAAATATCTTAGTATTTGAACGTATATAATTTACACCAATCAAATTAGAAGATACACACGACACATCATCTCTCTATCATCTGATTGGTAGAAACTATCTCGCGCGTTCCAATACAGTGACTGTAAACAAAGCAAGTTGTTTGATATAGCTAATGTAACGATTCACCTCTCGAATTCAAAATAAAACCAACGTTCGTGTAATTGTGTCATGTTCCTCTTTCAATCAACAATCCTGCATTCCAATGAAGGCTGGATTTCTGAAGGCACTCGTTTATACCCTTAAACCACATTATCGTAAAGTCATCAACATCGCAGACGCGCGCCGTAGCGCGGCCCGATGTTCAGGATTGTTGTATAATGGAGTCTAACTTCGGTTGGACATATACAAATGGCTCACTATTTCATACTGTAACATATAGTGCGTCTAGCGTATATTTTACATAATAAAGAATGATATTATTAAAAATCTTTAACTATTTTAAATTTTTATTAAAAATTTTCGAATATAACTCTTTAATCTAATGAATTACTGTAAAAGCATCAATACATGCTTCCCGTTGCTCAACGCGTAACGACCGCGGCGTAGGTGACCGCGCCGTGAGAACTACACGCCCGCAACCGAACTACGTCAAAGTCAAATTGATCTAATGTCAATAATTATAAGTCATATTTTCAGTTAACAGATTTACATATCTTACAAAAGTATAGTATTCGGTTGTAAATGTGCAAGTCTCACAGCGCGGGCACTGGTCACTGGTGAGCGCCGCTGCCCGTCCTCTACTGGGATAATAAATGATGTAGTCAACTAATCGATCGTAGCTCTATGCATAATGAGAGTCCACATGTCAGTTTAATGTATAAATGTCTAGCGAACCGACTTTGGCTACGGAGTATACAAGTAGGGAATTCCTACGCAATAATTGTAAAATTATCATATATAACGACTATGTAACAACAATGGCAGAATATCTATTGCATTGTAATTGATACGGAACACATCGATTTCAGTTACGTCTTATGTATTCGAAGGATCGCCTTCGACGAAGAGCGCTACGTGTACAAAATAATAATGTATCTAAATACAGTATAATAATAAAATCTTAATTTAGCGTTTTGAATTGTATCAAGTCTTTGGTGGCTAAATCCGATCCATGAAAATTATTTCCTCATTACAAAATAGAAACGACAAACGAAAACGACACGCCGATCGAACTATGAGTATTATCAACAGGCGCGGCGCGAGCGCTCTCAACAACAACAAAACCTAACTAACGACGCTCGACGCTCCTCGGCCGAGCGGGTCGCGGTCAATATAACGAACTAAAGTAATTTGTACACCACCTGCTGCGTCACGTTACGTACTATACACACTTTACAGCTTACACGGTAAACTTAACGATAATAGGCTGCGTCACAAATGACATCGATACAACTATATTAGTGAGGTAAACTATATAGGATTCGGTCCGCCCTGCGGCGTCGGCGGGCCCCGCGCGGCGCTCGACGTGATAAATGCAGAGGCGCGGGGGCGCGGCGGACGGCAATAAATAAACGACGCGGCGAACGATTCACTAGCTACGCTTACTCCTAGGATTCGAAGAGCCGGGCGGCGCCGCGGCCTGAGGTAGATATCGGTGCGGTGCGCTGCGGGCGGCGGCGGCTAGCACGCGGGCTCGCGCAGCACGCCGTTGGGCCCCGCGCGCGCCTTGAGCGGGATGGCGCGCGGCTCGGGCGGCGCCAGCGGCTCGGCGGCGGCGTCGTCGTCGGCGCGCGAGCGCAGCGACGGCAGCTCGCGCACCCACGACGCGAGCCGCCCCGACACGCCGAAAAGGTTGGAGCCCGAGCCCGTCGCCACCGCGCCCACGTTCACCTCCGCCGCCTCACTCTCCTCCTCCACTGCAACACACACACGCCGCCCACTTAGCTTGTTGCGCAACGCAAGTCAAGGACACACGGCACTAGCCGTATGAGGCGCCGACACTGCAAGGCCTGCATGCAAGACTCACAAAGTTAGGAGCCTGCGAAGATCATTACTTGATCGATTGTTTTAAAAATTAATAAAAAGGTATCACATGTTTTGCAAATTGTTCTTGTTGGAAAAAGTAAAACTATGTGAAACAAAATGAACAGACTTATTCTATGGTGATACCATACCAGATGGAGAAGCAATATATATATATATATATATATATATTTGTTTTTGATAACATCTTACGGCTTAGAAAAATTCTAGAAAATCTGCTTTTTTTAATAGGTACAAGTTAAGCTACTGCTGATGCACAAAATATTAATAATTTGGCAAAGTAAACCTTATAGCAAAACAATAAAATAAAGCCTCCTATATATAACTTTAGATTAATTAGTCTTGTGAGAGGAGCGAAACCAATGTTAAACCAAAATTAAACTTATTTAAAAAGCTACAGCTACTGCACGTCTACTGGATTTGTTTTGTTTGGACATCAACGAAAATATCGACTGTTACACGTAAATTATTTTAAATTGGCGCGTACACAACGTAAATAAATTACCACAACGTGAAACCCCATTAAAATGTTGAACATTAGGAGTGGAGTTTCATCTTCCTCTCATAAAAATACAACACAGTGAGATGTGTTTATGTCACCGGAAGATAACAAGATCCGCAAGTTTATAAATTTCCTAGGAAATTTATAAACTTTGGTAGGATTCTAAACAAGAGATAAATTGTATAATTTTACGCCGAAATTTATCAATTTGCGACGCCTCGTGGTAAATTTATAAATTAGCGGATATTCATTCGTAAGATTCTAAATGGTTAGACCAATCACAAAGGAGCTTTTAATTTTACGCTTCTTTAAAATACGGAAAATAACACACTGCTCTCTGATAGGTTGATGTTGATAGTGGCAATACTTGTGTTCATAGACTTTTCGTTGATAGTATTGACTGCTTCGACTATCAAGACTGTTTCGTCATATCATCATACTTTTTGGCGTGATAGTACTCCTTGTCTGTGGTCCGTCACCCAGAATCTTTAGCTTTATTAAAATCTCCTATCATTTTGTTTAGTTTAATGTAATTTTAAATTTTTCCTCTGTCCATTCCGACTTCCGCAGCTTCTAGGGATTAATTTAGTAACCATAGCAAAATAAATAGTAAGCAATAGTATTTTCACAGTTCCCAACAGTTACAAAATAAAAACATACAAGCAACCGGTTTGTTGATGTTCCGTAGCAAACAATGGCGATGGAGCGGAAGAAGAAGGATCACGTGACTTATTCAACCAATCAGAGCGCACGTGGCCTATAGTTATTGCTTACTTATTATTTTACGCTTGAGTGCGGTAAGTTTATCAAATTACGAAAATATGGGCGTAAAATAATACAATTTATCTCTTGTTTAGTTTCTTACGAAAGTTTATAAATTTCCTAGGAAATTTATAAATTTGCGGTTTTCGCTATTTTCCGGTGACATATATATAAACATTATTTTGACGTCAATTTTCACAGCGGACGGGACGGTGGGCGACGTGAGACATTGTAATGTGTAGAATAGGTCACATTGAGTCGTTATTTTATATTTTTACATATAATTATATGTGTAATTATTGTTTTATATGTAATTATAGTTGTGCCATTGAAACGAAAGAAAACACTGACATTTTTGCATACGAGAAAAATAAGGACAGAGATAATACTTTAACGTATCGGTCCTTTGTTTACGTTTAATCTTTTGACGCCTAGGACGCAATAGTGCATTACAACAGCTCTATACTTAAGCCAAACTCGATTGAGAATGCTTGTCAACAAACAAATTTTAAATTAAGGTAGAAAATGCAACACATTTTATGTCTAATAATTTTAAAATTGTTTTGTTTTTTTATAAAATCTTATTTAAAAGATATTGAATATATTAATTGGTTTTAAGCTTACTAATCTAATTTCTTGTCATGAATTCGTCATTAACAAGTTACCTAAAAAATTTGGTGCAAAATGACTAGTGATTTCTACCTCCATTTTTAATTCGTTTGTTGACAAGCATTCTCAATCGAGTTTGGCTTTAGTACAGTCACGCCAGCGTTATGTCCCCCACCCGCTCAATCAGCTTTGACATAGCCGCTACATAAGCACAATGTAAAAATAATGTAGATATATGCGCCAGCTTAAAATCATTCACCTTTATCTACACTACAATGACGTTCGGTCACTCAGAAAATGATAACACATGAAGGATCTAAGTACGTACTACATGCAAATGGCTATTACTTACAGTATACAGAGTGCCGGCTCGGCACACGCGTCTGTACGGCACGGCCGTGCAACAAACAAGGGTTATACATTACAACTACTTTATTTACAATGAGTGCCGTAACTAGGCAGCGCCAGCGGTGTCCAGCACAGAAATGGCCAGACCAGGAACACGCATTATTTTAGTGCTGCATTTGTAAAACTTGCACAGGACACAAAAGGCTATTTACGGCACTGGTTACAATTAGCTGTGATAATATAATTTAACAAATTACTTCCATGTTATCATTTACTGAAGTCAACCTTCAAATGCAGGGAGGGGGAAATTTAGTCACAGGCGATTCTACTTCTGCTACTATATGGTTTGTATGGGAATATACATGGAAAGTTTATAAACATTTGATGCATATATTTAAATAGAGGATACCAATTGTCTACTCTTGTGACATACATTCTGTTTTAAATTACTATTATAAAGTTATTTCATAAAGGCGACATAGTTATGGTATTTCAAAAGCGACAGCACAATGCAAATTATGAACTTGTTGAAGGTTTAATAGAGTACACATGTCTCGTAGGTTAACTAAAGCCAAACCTTATTAGATAAAGACAAAACTTTAGTCTTTTCTTTTAGACAGATAAAGTATAAAATTGATACTAGTTTAAAGCTACTTATACTCATTTTGAGTACTCACCCATTCTGCAGTGCTCCGTGTGCACCTAAGAATTTCTAGACAGCCCGGTACTTACAGTCCGATCAATATAGGTAGCAAGATTACAATAATTCGCAGAGACCAAAGTTGCATGATTTTTCCGAACATATAAATGAATGCTGAAAATCCCGTACTTAAAAATATATTATTCAAAATTTAAAAAATTAGGATTTCGCGTTTACGAAGCAATAGACGCGTCCATTTCAAATGTTATTTGACTGCATATAAAGAGATATGACATAGCATTCATTTATACTTGTGTACAGACGATTCATGTATCAATTTTAAGCTTTCTGCAAATTATTGTAACCGCACTACTATTTTTAGGGCTAATTTGAGCAGTCTATTTTACATAGCTTTACTCTATGAACTACGAGTTTAGTGTCATATCACTCACCGGTGGCGGTGCGCTGCAGGGCGTACATCTCCTGGCCCTGCGGCGTGTGGAAGAAGGAGCGGTGGCGGAAGTAGGGCTGCGCGGTCGGCGCCAGGTTGGCCACGAGCTGCAGGAAGGAGGGCCGCTGGTTGGCTCGGTGCGCCCAGCACGCGCGCATGAGCTCGTACAGCCGGTCGGGGCAGTGCTCGGGCCGCTCCATCACGCCGCCCTCCACCACGTAGCGCAACACCTGCTCGTTTGACAGCCCCTACGACACAACACACTTACGTTTTAGCGCTGCCAGACATCCCTTATTTATTTCATTTCAAGAGAGCATTGCAAACTTAGGTCGATAAGGTTAGGTTGACTTAGAGCGATAAGGTTTGATATTGTAACGATAACTATCAGAAGTTAATATTTCACATGTTTGCCGATACATCAGCCTCCTATGAGTCCCGATGTTTGTAATGGAGTATACGGAACCCGCAAGCTCAACTCGGTCACCGGCAGAATGGAAGATCCTAGAAAAACTAGCTGCCGTCGATTACCTAGGGCGGACGAGTCATACTGTGTAAAGCAAACCAAACTTTGTTCTGTATATCTAATGCCCTGAGAGACGTCCCTATGTTGCAGGCTATGTTACTCGCTATCTCGATTTCTTTTGCAGCCTCTCTTTTGCGCATTGCTATTTGTGTTCATTCATGATTTTAATAATTTGACAACTAGAGAGGCAAACTTTGTAATAGGAAGATAAACTTACCTGATATGGTTGCATGGCGAGAGTGGCCATCTCCCATAACACAACCCCATAACTCCACACGTCGGTGTTACTTGAAAACACCTGTCAACACAAAACATTGAATTATCATAAATAAAGCAGGTAAGATAAAACTCACTCTTGAAAATGAAATAATTCTTTAAGATTAATTTAATTTGGGCGTCGTGTTAATGCAACATATTTGAATTCACTTATTCATTTTGCTGTTCTCCGCGAATATCTGACGAATACAATGCTACTCAAATATAACAAAGACCATCAACGGATTCGTCCATTTTTCGGAGATGAACTCCTACTTAGTGACGGCTTCCGTGGCGCAGTGGTATGTGCGGTGGATTTATAAGACGGAAGTTCTGGGTTCGATCCCCAGCAGATTGAGATTTTCTTAATTTGTCTTGGTCTGGCTGATGGGAGGCTTTCGCCGTGGCTAGTTACCACCCTACCGATAAAGACATACCGCCCAGCGATTTAGCGTTCCGATAAGATGTCGTGTAGAAACCGAAAGGGGTGTGGATTGTGAAAGCAGGCTAACTTGTTAGGAGTATATACTAACAAGTTAGCCCGCTTTTATCTTAGATACCTGACTTAACATCAGGTGTGATAGTAGTTAAGGGCCTATTTGTACTTGATTAAAAAAAAAAGAATAACAAAAAACATTGTTCATAATAACTGGAAAAAATTGCAAAAATAATAATTTGACAAACTTACCCCATCTTTTAAGCTTTCAGGGCTCATCCACCGAACGGGTAGCAAGCCCTTGGTGCCCTTCCTATAGTAATCAGTCTCATAAATGTCTCTGGTCATGCCGAAGTCGCCCACCTTCACGGTGAGGTCTCCTGCGACCATGCAGTTGCGCGCCGCCAGGTCGCGGTGCACAAACTTCTTGGCCGATAGATAGGCCATGCCGTCCGCTATTTCTATAGCCATCTGAAATATCGCAAAATATTTTTTCTTTTTTAAAGATCGTATACGAATTTGAATTTGTTATTTGACAAATTCAAAATTCAAAGTCGTGGATGCAGGCGACTTGAACCGGGCGTTTGCAAGTTCGTCGATAATGCCTAAGGGCTAACGCTAAAACTCGCGCAGGTGCGGGCGACCGCCGCGGGCCACAAATCCGCGCGCGGGCACCCGTCGCGTGCGCCCGTCTCAGTTAGCGCTGCTAGTATAATTTGATGTCGAGCGTGTACAGTTGTGTGGAGTAGATTACCATGGATAATAATCCATAGTAAATATACTAATTTATTATTTGGCAAAAAGACGTCAACGAAAACAACGTCGACTGCATAACCTGTTCTTGATAAGTAGGTTACTCAGCGGAGAATTCGATAATTCATTTGCCATATCCCATAATACTGGCCTAAATTGTACCTCAATTATTACGCGCTCTGTATCGATGTTCATGATTGTACCTAAACTCGGCGCGTGTGACCGTAGCATCTAGCGGCGCTCGACTGATTTGTAGAAACAAACCCGCTCGCGTGTGCCCATCGCGGGCGCCCGCGCCGTGTACCCGCCGCCCGCCGCGCGGGTGAGTATCCGCCACCCGCGCCCGCGCTCCGTCGCACGCGCCTGCGCTGTCCATACTATTTTTCATTATACACCCGCGAGCGTACACCCGCGAGCGTGCACCCGCGCGAGTTTTAGCGTTAGCCCTAATACTCGTATGTCCGACAGCCCAGTTAACCATAATGCTTAGAAGTCTTTAGAGGAGGCCTCATACTCGAACGTCCGGCAGCCTAGTTGCTGATGTGTTAGCTGCCCCTCCGACGCCGAGCCCAGCAGGACGCACCACGTGGAACGTTTCACACAGATATGTTTACCTGCAGTATGTTCTGCATGGTGGGCGGTGCGTTGGTGGAGCCCTTCTTGGGCAGCGAGGAGTCCGCGTCGGGGCGGTGCGAGCGCAGGTAGGTCTTGAGGTCGCCGCACTCCATGAGCTCCATGACCACGAGCGTGGGCTGCCCCTGCGACACCACGCCCAGCAGACGCACCACGTGGAACGTGTCGAACGCCTTCATCACCGACGCCTCGTTCAGGAACTCGATGCGCTCCCTGGTGTTATTATCAATTCAATTATTAGCATATAGAGTTAAACAATACATGTATGGATATGGTAGTACAAGGTAGTTGTCTCACCTGTCAGTGGCATGTTCATTGACAGTTTTCACAGCGCACCGAGTTTCCGGTTTACCTTTTACAATGTTCTTCGCGATTCCTTCATACACCTGTGAGAAATTGAAACAATTAATTATTACATACAATTTATATAAAAATACGGAGAAGTTACCATTTAATCCAATTACAAATTAAACTCAAATTTTTGATGATTTTTTTAAATTGGTACATGGTTAAAGTGGTACGGTTACCAAATAGTAAATGTGTGTGTGCAACATACCATGCCGAAGGAGCCTTGGCCCAGCTCGCGGATGAACTCGATGTTGGCGCGCGGCACCTCCCACTCGTCGGGCACGTACACGGTGGACACGTACTCCGGGTTGACGGTGGCGAATAGCTTGTTGGTCTCGGCCAGCGGCAACAGTGCGCGGCGCGCGTACCACACGCCACTCGCCACCAGCAGCACCAGCGCCGCGCAGCCGCCCACCACGCCCCACACCCAGCCGTAGCTCAGCTCCGCCGTGCGCTCCTGCACAGAACATCGTTACAGTTCCACGTCGCCTCGCAGTCCTCCGCCGGTATGCAGCAGCGACTCACCGGTATGAACACGTAGCGGTCGTTGGACACGTTGCTCGCGCCGCTGAGCGTGAGCGGCTTGACACGCACGGAGTAGTTGCCGGGCAACAGGTTGCGCACCGGCACACCGCGCCCCATCGCCTCGAAGTCCTCTGCTGTGATGCATTTCGCCATCGGACTCAGGTCCTTTTTTATTTAAAGACAAATTAGCCTCTTATTGCGAAATATAGATAACCCCCAATATATTCCGCATTCTCTTCACTGTTCTGTTTCACCAAACTTGCGGGGGACGTGGCAAATGTAAGTAGTAAAAGATACTAATCTAAAACGAAGGGGCACTAGTTTTTTGTTTACTATTACAATTTATACATTTATTTATTTAACGACGGAATATTATGCCAACTTTGTTATAATAATATTGATTTAAAGTCCTTCCTCCCACAAACTCTCCCTCATTTAAAACAAGTTTTCATTTGATTTCATTCGTCCTAATCACTACATTAAATAAAATAAAGTCCCCCGCCGCGTTTGTCTGTCCGTCTGTTTGCGATAAACTCAAAGACTACGTGACAGACTGTCATGTGGTTTTTACCGATAGATCAGAGGATCAAGTATTTTTTGTTTTTTTGGTGTCGGGGCGAAGTCGAAGGCGTCTGATAGTGAATTATACGAAACCAAAATTTTCGAAACTGCTTGTGCCTTCACAGGTCAACGTTTGGTAAACACTAAAGAAATTTGCGGTGCATCGAATTATATCCAAAAACCTATTCTCAATCGTTAGTAGCGTCCTGTATGCGGAATGTATTGAGGGTTCTATCTATGCTGTGATGACATTTGATGTAATGTGATGATGCAGTCTAATGAAATCATCTTATCTTGTTTACAGATAGAGTCATAGCTTTTATTATTTGCAGTCTAAATAAAATGAGAAGATTTGAAGAGCAAGAAAACCTGTCTTTTTATTTCTCAAACAAAGCCGCTGAACTATAAAATTCGTATAAGTGAATTGAACGAACCTGACTACCATCTTCGACGCGCGTGGTGCGTACGCTGTACGCCACTACGAACCCGTTCGGATCTTCCGGCGGCAACCACGTCACGTTCAGTTCGGGCTGGGTCTTGTTTAACACGGCGACGTTGAGATTTGTCACCACATCAGCATTCACTAATACAATAAAAGTGATATAGAAATTAGACACAAATACAAAAGATGTCGCCAAGGTACATAAAAATAAATTAAATAACTAATAAATATACTTGTCTGCAAAGCGATATTTTTATGTGATAACGTGAAAAGTCAATAGAACATGGGGGCCACAAGCTAAACGCTTACGTCGCTCGTGATTCTTGCTTGCACGTTCGGCTCAAGCGGAACATGACAATGAGTCATGCTTTTTTTTGTGCGTGCCGCCGTTCATCAATAAGACATTTTGTCAATTGTGTTATTTGTATATTTGTAAGACACGTCAACATGTCAATAATGTGCAAATGTTATCAAGCTAACTATACTAAAGCCAAACTCGATTGAGAATGCTTGTCAACTAACAAATTAAAAATGAAGGTAGAAATCACAAGTCATTTTACACCTATTTTTTTAAATTAACTAGTTAATGACAAATTCATGTCAATAAATTAGATTAGTAAGCTTAAAACTAATTAATATATTCAATCTCTTTTAAATAAGATTTTTTAAAATAACAAAACCTAATTTTAAATTTATTAGGCATAAAACGTGTTGAATTTTCTACCCTCAATTTAAATTTGTTTGTTGACAAGCATTCTCAACCGACTTTGGCTTTAGTATAGTGCTTCCTTGCACTTACAACCCCGATCCAAACGCCTCTTACATACATATACATGCTTTACTATGCGACCGCAACCAAATAAGAAAACTCTTCTGACCAGAGTTGAGAATCGAACTCAGGAGCTCTCCGTTCAAAACCAAAGCATTAACAACTATACCAGAGAGACGTCAAAATATTTTTGGCGTCACCAAAACGCGGCAGGACGACGCAAACTATCCTTATATGCTTAATACACGTCACATATCACACAGAACGATACGCCGAGCGCGTCCCGTCCCGTCCCGTACGCCATGTGGCAGCAGTAAAGTACTCACGTTTCTCGAGCGTGCGGAAGGTGTAGTGCGCGCGCGTGGAGCAGTACGACAGCACATAGTCGGCGTGCGTCTCGTTCTCGTGCTTCTCGCGGCACGCCCACACGTTGACGGTGTACCAGGTGAAGTGGCGCAGCTTGTCCACCGTCAGCGAGCGCGCGCTGCCCTCCAGGTCGAAGTACAAGCTCTTCACGTACTCTGAAAATAGTTTTTAATCTTACATCGAGACAAATATCTTAGCATTCCATGGATTCACTGTGTGGTGTGGCAGAGACAAAACGCCGAACAGAGTCCGGGACTTGCGACACGGATGTAGGCTTAAGGGTACTCTTTGCGACCGGTCAACGCTCGCGTTCTTTGCTCGAATTATTCTCCCTGCTCAACCAAATACGGTAAGATCCTGCTAGAGCAGCTTTGGACACTCGTTCTAGAATGGAATTGGCTACAGTTCTTGTCAGGCCCAAGTCTTTGAGCAGGTTATAGAAGGATTTCGTCGGTATATCTCTAGCACCCATTTCGGCTGCATATAAACTATAGTAATTTTTTTTAGTTCATTTGTAAGGTTATAATATTTATTCACTTTGTTTGGTCCTTAGACATATTTGTTTCCCACGGCACTGTAAGCTCAACAAATACTATACGTTTAATTTGTTTCGAAAAAAAGAAAATGTCTGGTCTAGATGTCGAAATAAATCTTCTGGAATTTTATGGTGTTTTTCATTCGTGTCCATTAATATAGTCCAATCATGTGAGGTACTTTAAGATTGAAATTTAAAAGTCACCGAACCGCCCTACACGCTGTGTGGCGAAACTAGCCTTTATTGCAAGGTTATTACAATTTCTATACTAATAATTTGAGTACCAAGCAAATCAAATCAAATCGTCCTACAAAGTGCGACCGTAGACGTAGTTGAGTAGCATGTGCTTGTAATAAGGCCGACATCCATGCCATTTTGACGGGAACATAGCGCGTTAACGTTGCGTTTCCGCGTACAATCAGAGAAAAAATAGACTCCGATGAGAAACATTACTCGACGAAAATAACGTAAAATAATTAAGAAATTACTATCGTCACTTTTGGGAAAATACTATATGATCCAATCGATTACAAGAAAGTGAATATTTCGCACTGTATTCTGATAGTATTAAAAATAATGCATCTGAATTTTAGAAATATTTGCGAACGTCAGAAACTACATACGGAAGAGAGGCTTGTTATAACTTTGAGATAAGAAAAAGAATACATTTAATGGAGATCATTCAAAACGTACCTAAATTTTAAGGTGCCGGCCAAAGAAAAAAAGTAATCAATTCGATTGAGGGTATTATTTTAAACTTTTTCACTAAGGCAGCAATGCTGTGGAACCTTTACTTTCGGTGATATTAGTTAAAGGTGAAGATTTTTTCCGAGAATTTTGTTTTTAAACAGATAGTTATTCTTATTACAAACAATTTTTACTATGACAGCAATGCTGTGAAATCTTTACTTTCCCAGATATTGAATTATAAACGTTAAATGGGAATTTTGTTTTCAAATAGATAGATTTTGTTATTCCTTACTTTTTTCACTGAGGCAGCAATGCAGAGAAAGTGTGCGGGACAGTAATTTATAGTGTATTTATAGTGCGTAATTTGTTTATAGTGTATTTATAGTGTGTAATTTATAGTGTATTAACTCAGTAATATTAAACAATAGACATTAATAGTAATCATAGCGTACATAACCAATAGTTTATAATAAGCAAATGTATAGTCATTGATTTTTTAGGTCGCGCAATAGTATAAATATTGTAAACACGCCTCGCGTGATCAACTTGTTTTAAAAGAAATAGGTATATAGGCCCTCTCGCTCTAACATCGACCAATCAGAAAGCCCGTTTTAATAGAGCGAGAGGGCAGACGTTAGACAAAGATAGCTAAACACGTTTGATTGGTTGTTATATGGGCTCTCTAATTGGATATCATTATGCACCAATTAGAGGGCCCGAATTAATTTGTATAAATACGGGGCACTGTGCCGACAGCGACACAGTTCCCAATCGACCACCGAGAAGATTGTAACAAGAAGAGGTACCAATAGAAGAATAAAAAGGCGTTCTTGAAGAAGTGTTTCATTGAAGAAAACCCGCCCAGTTTCGTCCAGAGCAATCCAGTAAATAGTAAATGTACTATCCCGTACATTGAATGGTCCTTCGAGCCGGATCGTCTCTGCGAAACTGGTGAAATAGTGCAACAGTGAAAATTCGTCGTGTTCAAGAAAATGCCACAGACGCGTCAAGACAGTCGCAAGGCGAAGAAGTCTGACGACGGCACCTCTTCTTCTGAAACCAACACGTGGGACGCTGGGTCCCCGACGCCTCAGAACTCGAGCGCGTCCACCGCGTCTGCGCACGCATCCACCGCGTCCGCGCCCGTGTCCGCCGGAAGCGCGCACGTGTCCGCGTCCGCGCCCGTGTCCGCGTCCGCGCCCGTGTCCGCCGGGAGCGCGCCCGTGTCCGCCGCGTCCGTGAGTGCATTCGCCCGTCCGGCGATGGCGCCCGTAGCGCCCGCCGCGCTCACGGAGCCAGCCGCTTCCGACGCGTCCGCCGCAACAGTACAGTGTGTGAAGACTTCGACAAAGAAGCAAATAGAACGTGGTCACGTTATAGAAAAAGGAACTGTCAAACATCAAGAGCCGATGGATCATCAGACAGCGCGACCCCCGCTCAAGAAGAGAATAGGTGGGGCGTCCACTCATAGCAAATCCAAGACGCTCAAAATAGCAAAGGCGAAGGAGGAACTACTACGCCTTCAAGTCGAACTAGCAGCCGCGCGCCTCGCGACTCTAGAAACGGAGAACTCAGATCAAGAAATAGATGAAGAGGACGACATCTCCGTGCATTCGAGAATAGAAGCAAATGAATTTGTGCATAATTGGTTACAAGACCAGCCGCCGCCACCGCCGCCGCCGCCGCCATCGCTGCTGCCGCCGCCACAGCCGTGCCCCGTATTAGCGATCACCGAAGTGCCTCACAACCCAATCAAGGGTGCGGCGGGGTCACGGAAGAACCCAGAAGCGCAACGGGGTCACTTCAGTGAACTACAGCCACCGGCGGGAGCGCCGCCGAGTGTTCCGGCCGGCGCGCCCACAGGTATACCGGCGGGAGAATCGAACGGTGTCGCTCAGCTAGCAGAAGCTATCACCCACGCCATTAGAGCAGCGCAGCGCCCCAAGTTCATCGAACTGCCCATCTTCAGTGGATCTCATCAAGAATGGCTACCGTTTCGTGCGGCGTACTACGAAACAGAAAATTCGTTCACAGCAGTGGAAAATACAAACCGTTTGCGGAGGAACTTGAAAGGAAGAGCTCGAGAAGCTGTAGAAGGCCTTCTCATCACCAGTGCACACCCTTCAGACGTCATGAAAACCTTGGAGTCAAGATTCGGAAGACCAGAGTCGATCGCTATAATGGAAATGGAAACTCTTCGTGGACTAGCGCGGCTCACCGACTCTCCTCGTGACATCTGTATATTTTCTACGAAAATTTCTAATGTGGTGGCTACACTGAAGACTTTGAACTGTGCAAACTACATGTATAATCCAGAAATTTCGAAAACTATTGTGGACAAATTGACGCCTACGCTTCGATATAGGTACTACGACTTCGCAGCGCTACGACCTAGGGAAGAACCCGATTTGTTGAAAATAGAAAAATTCCTTATGCGCGAAGCGGAGCTGTGTGGACCTTATGCCCTACCTGAACAGGTAGCACAAGTCACTCTTCAAAGAAGACCACAGAAGGTGAACAGCGTCACGGAAAAGAGAGAGACATCGGAAAAGAATTTCACAAACAAGTGCCTCGTATGCTCCGATGAAACTCACACCGTGGTCAATTGTGAAAAATTCAAGAACTTGGATTCCAACAGTAGATGGGACGCTGCCAAGGCCAAGCACCTGTGCTTTAGATGTCTTCGCCATAGAACCAAGTCGCACAGCTGTCGGCCAAGGATGTGTGGACTGGATGGGTGCAAGTACTACCACCACAGGATGCTGCACTACAACAAAGCTACACGTATAGATAAAAAAGAAGATCAAGATAGTATAGAAGTGATTAACTCCGCGTGGACCATCAAGAGGAAACAGTCATACCTAAAGATTATACCAGTGCAAGTGGTAGGACCCAAGGGGGCTCTCGATACCTACGCACTGATGGACGACGGGTCAACAGTGACATTGATAGACAGCGCCGTGGCCGAAAGCATCGGCGCGACGGGACCCATCGATCCTCTGAAAATAGAAACAATCAACGATATGAAAACCTCGGAGTCTGCCTCGCGAAGAGTCAACATCAAGCTAAGGGGACTAAACGACCACGAAGAGCGAATTCAAGCGCGCACTGTGAATAACCTCCAAGTTTCATCGCAGCGCGTTTCAAAGGAAATGGTAGACACGTGCAAGCACTTAGAAGACATACGCGAATATCTCGTGTACACGAACGTGAAGCCACGAGTGCTAATAGGGCAAGACAACTGGCATCTCCTGTTGACTACAGAGGTGAAGAGAGGAAGCATACATCAACCGGTGGCCACTCCGCTGGGATGGGTGTTACATGGCAGCCAGACCCGTACGATCGGACGCACAATCGATTTCGTGTCACACGTCACAGAAGATTCAGAAGATAACTTAGAAGGCCTCGTGAAGCAATACTTCGAAATGGATGCACTCTGCCTACAGCCGAAGAAACCGAAATCGGATCCGGAGGAACGAGCGTTACGCCTACTGGAGAAGACCACCATCAAGATAGACGACAGCAAGTATGAAACGGGTCTGCTCTGGCGCACAGAAGACGTCACTCTACCGGATAACTACGACAACTCGCTTAAACGACTCTTCAATATTGAAAAGAAGCTAGATCGAGATCCCAAGCTGAACCAGAAGTACACGGAACAGATGGAAGCCCTTATCTCAAAAGGATACGCCGAACCAGCTCCAGCACAGAAGCCGGAAGGGAAGACCTGGTACCTACCACACTTCGGAGTCATTAATCCAATGAAACCAGAGAAACTCAGAGTGGTGCACGACGCCGCGGCAAAGACCAGAGGGCTCTCAATGACATGCTGCTCAAGGGGCCTGACCTTCTACAGTCGCTGCCTGGTGTTGTCATGCGGTTTCGGCAACACATGATCGCGGTGACGGCTGACATCAAAGAAATGTTCATGCAGGTGAAGTTACGAAATGAAGACCGCGACGCACTTCGTTATCTGTGGCGAGGAAATAGAAGAGACAACCAGCCTCCGGAGGAGTACAGAATGACGTCTCTGATATTCGGCGCGTCAAGTTCCCCATCTACAGCAATATACGTAAAAGACTTGAACGCGAAACAGCACAAAGACTCTCATCCGGAAGCCGCCGCCGCCATAGTACAGAAACACTATGTTGATGACTACCTTGACAGCTTCAGAAGCATAGAAGATGCAGTCAGAATTACGAAGAGCGTTAGAGAGGTTCACTCGAAAGCCAACTTCGAACTAAAACAGTGGAAGTCAAACTCTCCGTGTCTACTGGAAGCACTCGGAGAAAACGACCCAATAGACAATAGAGAACTTTACAAGTCAGAAGAGCAAACAGAACGAGTACTGGGTGTGATATGGAAAATCAACACCGACGAGCTGACGTTCAACCTCAACCTCGCGCGCATAGCCCCCACCATAGCAGATGGCAAGACGCCTACGAAAAGGGAAGCCCTGAGAATAGTGATGTCGTTATTCGATCCTCTTGGGTTCGCTTCGCCCGTCACCATAAGGGCGAAACAGCTACTGCAAGAAGTATGGCGAAGAGGGACGTCATGGGATAACGAACTCGACGAAGACTTAGCGACGCAGTGGCAAGACTGGATGACACATTTGAAGCAGCTAAGCGACGTCACGATACCCAGGCGTTACCTACACTATAGTGACGCGACTTCGCTACAGCTACACGTCTTCACCGATGCAAGCGAAGCAGCCTATTCAGCAGTACTCTTCTGGAGGGCGGTGGCGCCGGACGGTCAAGTTGGCCTCTCACTCATCATGGCCAAAGCCAAGGTGGCTCCATTGAAGTTGACGTCCATCCCGAGGTTGGAACTACAGGCAGCAGTCATGGGCGCGCGTTTAGCTGAAACAGTAATAGATGAACACGAAAGAAAACCAGATAGCAAGATTTTCTGGACGGACAGCAAGACCGCGCTCACATGGATACGTACCGGCTCACGTACCTACAAGCCGTACGTAGCGCATCGCTTAGCAGCTATAGAAGAGACTACTAAGGTCACAGAATGGCGATGGGTTCCAACGAAATTGAACGTGGCTGATGACGCAACGCGCGACGTACCTAGCGGTTTCAGCAAGCACCATCGCTGGTACACGGGACCCGACTTCCTGTACGAAGCGGAAGAATTCTGGCCTACTGAAGTCTCCACTACAGTTATACAAGAACCTTCTGGGGAAGAGAAGGTGCAACACGTGGTCGACAGGGCGAAACCGAAGCTCGCCGAAGGCCTGCCAGAGGCATCACGCTTCTCCAATTGGGATAGACTTCGCTACAGTGCAGCTCGAGTCCTGCAATTTATCGAGCTCTGCAGGGCTAACAAGGAAAAAATTAATTACAGAAGGACATGTAAAAACAAAGAAACGGACCCGAGCTGGCAGAAAATAAAGAAACCTGTACCTAGGAGACAAGAAACCAACATAAAATTTAAGTCTTCAGACAAGAAGTACCTACCTGTTTCCGCCGAGTTACTTAAGAGAGCAGAGGAGCTACTATTACGCGCTTCTCAAGAAGATTCCTTCACAGAAGAAATAGAAGCCTTGAAGAACGACAATAGAATGAGGAAAGAAAGTCGTCTGTATCAGCTCAGCGTCGCTTACGTTAACGGCGCCGTGAGATTAAGAAGTCGTATTCAAGCGACAGAAAATGTATCAGAAAGCGTAAAGAGTCCTCTAGTGCTCGACGGTGACCATCCGACGGTCAAACTCTGGATTCAATCAGTACATCGACAGCTGCATCACGCCGGTGTGGAAGCTACAGTGAATGAGTGCAGACAGCAGTACTGGGTGCTGCGCGCGCGTCCTGTTACCCGAGTAATAATAAGGAGATGTTTATTTTGTAGAATGAAGACACAGACGCCGCCATACCCGAGGACCGGGGACCTGCCCGCATGCCGCCTAGCACACCACAAGAGATCCTTCACCTTCTGTGGACTGGACTATTTTGGACCCCAGTCTGTCACCGTGGGCCGAACGCGACAGAAGCGGTACGTGGCCATATACACGTGCCTAACAACGAGGGCTGTGCACCTAGAAATGGCAAGTTCTCTCAGCGCAGACTCGGCGGTGATGACTCTCCGAAGAATGATAGCAAGACGGGGATGTCCTACAGAAATCTGGTCCGACAACGGCACGAACCTGAAAGCAGCAGACAAGGAGCTTCGTCAGGCAATAGACAGCGCGACAGCCGAGGAAGCAGCAAAGAGGACCATCGCCTGGCGCTACATACCGCCAGGGGCGCCGTTCATGGGCGGTGCTTGGGAGCGCCTGGTACGCTCAGTGAAAACAGCACTGGCGGCCACCCTTCACGAGCGACATCCAACAGAAGAGGTCCTGACCACCTTACTGGCTGAGGTGGAATACACAGTGAACAGTCGTCCGCTGACCCATGTCTCGGTCAGCGCGGACGATCCCGAGGCGCTGACGCCTAACCACTTCCTGCTGGGCGGCCCAGGACGTGTGCCGCTGCCTGGCACCTTCGACGAGCGAGATGCAGCATCCCGATCTTCGTGGCGGGCCTCACAGAGGCTCGCTGACCTCTTCTGGACGCGGTGGGTACGAGAGTACCTACCGGAACTCCAACACCGGCGGGAGCCGCACGGCCGTGGACCGGCTGTGTGCGTCGATGATCTAGTACAGGTCGTTGACCCCAACCTGCCGCGCAACGTGTGGGTTCGTGGGCGCGTGATCGCCACGTACCCGGGACCAGACGGCGTGGTTCGAGCCGTCGACATCCGGACCAAGGGAGGCGTGCTGCGACGACCCGTGCGGAAGCTGGTCATCCTGCCTCTACCTACGAGCGACGAGCCCGCACCGGGAGATGATGCGACACCCGTCGCACGGCGGGAGAATGTGCGGGACAGTAATTTATAGTGTATTTATAGTGCGTAATTTGTTTATAGTGTATTTATAGTGTGTAATTTATAGTGTATTAACTCAGTAATATTAAACAATAGACATTAATAGTAATCATAGCGTACATAACCAATAGTTTATAATAAGCAAATGTATAGTCATTGATTTTTTAGGTCGCGCAATAGTATAAATATTGTAAACACGCCTCGCGTGACCAACTTGTTTTAAAAGAAATAGGTATATAGGCCCTCTCGCTCTAACATCGACCAATCAGAAAGCCCGTTTTAATAGAGCGAGAGGGCAGACGTTAGACAAAGATAGCTAAACACGTTTGATTGGTTGTTATATGGGCTCTCTAATTGGATATCATTATGCACCAATTAGAGGGCCCGAATTAATTTGTATAAATACGGGGCACTGTGCCGACAGCGACACAGTTCCCAATCGACCACCGAGAAGATTGTAACAAGAAGAGGTACCAATAGAAGAATAAAAAGGCGTTCTTGAAGAAGTGTTTCATTGAAGAAAACCCGCCCAGTTTCGTCCAGAGCAATCCAGTAAATAGTAAATGTACTATCCCGTACAGAAAGCTTTACACAATGACAGCAATACCGTTTCACAGCATTGCTGTCTCAGTGAAAATGTTTGTAATTACAACGCCTATTTGTTTAAAAACAAAATTCCCGGAAAAATTCTGCACTTTTAACCTTTAATACCACCGAAAGTGAAGGTTTCACAGCATTGCTGCCTTAGTGAAAAATGCTCAAAATAATACTCTCAATCGAAATAACTACTTTTTTTTGTTGATCGGCACTTAAAAATTTTGGTATTTTTTGTAATAATGTCCTTTGTCATACAGGTTGTTCAAAATGTACATGATTCTACTTACTGTCAATAAACGCAACGTTGCTCATACGTTGAAAGGACGCTGACTCTCGCAAAACGCTGGTGGAATAGGGACCCTTAGTACGGTGTTAGTACTTGCCAAGATAAACTCTGTTACAAACGCCCTTACATCTAAGTTCTAACAAACACACTAACTTTCACCTTTATTGTATAAAGGCCCTAGTTAGTACAAGGCGCCACGTGCAGTATTTATTACAGCATCAACTTTGTAATATAATATTATGGTTACAAAAGCCCCTACTCGTGTCGGTATAAAAATACAAAGACACATAAAATAGTAATTACTATTTTATAGCACTTTATATAATAATTTATTATAATAGTATTGATTAAAAATGATGACAATGTATGAAATACTTGAAACTCAAAAATGTGTGTAAAGTATTTTCCTATATTTTCTCTGTTGAAAGTGATATTTCTGTAGAAAAACTTGCTCAAAAATTGCTATTAGGATTACCATTAAAATATCATGCAATATAAAGTTGCAGGCAAAACTTCCTAAATTTGTAAATTAAATGAACATAATTATTATTTTTTTTGCATATCACTGCAATTAATTAATTGCAATGATTTAAAAGCCGGCCTACAGTATTAAGATGCAGGACACATCGAGATACAATGCGACGGATGCGGGTTCGCTCGTTCGCTCGTTCAGTGCTACACTCTAGTGCTATATGCACTCACTTCCGTCGGTGACGTTGGTGTAGTTGCTGCCGAAGGTGGGCACGTGCGCGGCGCTGAGGATGACCAGCATGCTGTCCACGCTGGCATCGATGGAGCGACGGATGCGGGTCGACGACGACTCGTTCAGGGCCATCTTCTTTACGTATACCTAGAACAAAAATACCATAAATTATTTTTTTCATTATGTCGGACACTAGCTAAGTGTCGCTTGTCAACTATACTGTCGTTATTGACATTATGACCCTTTAGGCCTGTGTGCACCAAGATTTCGGTTATCATAACCAACGGTTAACATAACGTTACTATAAATTTACTATTTATAATAAACCCGTACGCCGATTAAGGACGTAAACCGGGCGGTTATCTTAACCGAGCTTACGTTCTTAACCGGTGTACGGATTGTCGTGAATAGTAAATTTATAGCAAAGTTATGTTAACCGTTGGATATGATAACCGAAATCTTGGTGCACACAGGCCTCAGTATTTTATATACCAACCAGGTTCTGCACGGAGTTCTCGAAGTCGATGGTCTCGATGCGCTCCTCCTCCGCGACGGAGCTGAAGCGCGTGGTGGGGCGCGAGTCCTCGCGGCACACGCAGTTGTCGCCCTTCACATCACCTGTTAAGAACTGGTCCTTCTTCTCCGCGCCCGTGCCGACCTCCTCGCCGCGCACCGCGATCAGATTCACCAACGCATTCGCTGCACAACAACAAGCCCACAATAATACACACAGGTTTTTGGAAATTATTTCGTTTTCTAAAAATGGAACCTGGATAGATCGACTAAAGGCTTCGTATCCCCCTGCATGCAAAATATCGTGAAAATTAAGTCATTTTCATTGCTCCTATAAAGGTTATATAAATAAAAGCCTCAAAAGTCGAATTCAAGTATGTTTAAAGTGTCTTTCATATAATTAATAATGAGATAAATAAATAATCAAATTAATGTATTTCGGCAGGTCTGTTTAGCTTTGGATATAGTAAGACGGCAGTCCGAGCACATTTGTGTGTATAAACTGAAAAACATCGGCAGACGAAAAGGGTTGTTGAATTATTTAGAGTGGTAAAGAGGTGTTTGATCTCGTTTATCAATTATTCTGTCTGTGTAATTTACAAAGCTAAACCTTCCTTCAAAAATGTAATGTCAATATAATGATATTACGGCCAAAATTGGAATGGGAAGATTTGATGTAAAAATAATAAATAACGCATACGATTGGTGCAGTAGTCCACATTGAGCGCGAGTATCTTGGGTCGGTTGTAGTGGTTGGCCTGCACCTCCACGCGGTAGAAAGCGATGGTGCCGTTGGACATCGCGGGCGGCTGCCATTTGATTGTTGCCGAGTTTTGCTTCAGTGTCTCCACGTTTAGTCCGGTCGGTGGACTGGGAGCTGCGAAAGGAAGTAAGCCTTACTATTGTTACCCGACTACTAGCCCAGTGCAGATAGCCTCAAACATAATAAAAAGTAAAAGAAAATCACAGTAGGATGAAACCCATTTCAAAAGGAAGAGAATGCCATAAAAATTAATGGAAAAATAAATTACGGGCGATCTGAGGTCGGGAAGGGGTAGAGGGTGAGGGTTTAGGGGTAAAAAACGGATTTTCTCGATTTCTGGCAAAACTAAAAGTCCTATGGGAAAGAGTTATATGGCAAAGTTGTAGGTAATAAAAAGATCTAAAACTTTTGTTTTTACACTTTTTTCACATAACCTCAAAATTTATGTGAAAAATTCAAAAAACCAAGTTTTTGGTTTTTTATTTTTATCTTTTACAAAATTTTTTCTTTTTTAACGAAATTTTGTGAAAATTTACCTTTTTATGTCCCAAATACGCTGTAATTTATTTGATTAAAAATATTTATTTTTTCACCTTATTTTGAATTAATATCGAAAAAACACCCTAATTTTCAATCGAAAATTCACCCGTCAAAATACCAGCTTTTTTCAAAAAGTTGGTATGGTTTCTGTTTTTTGAAATCTCTACTTTCCGAAAGTGAAAAAATATATATATGTTACTATAGTAAACCTTCTCAGAAAAGGCAAAACCTAGGCTAACGGTTTTTACAGCTGCAATGAAAATGCAGGCGTAGATGCCTATTTATTACTATTTTAAGATAATGTAGGTCGCTCAGGTATATACCTGAGTGACCTACGAAACATTTTAGCCCACTAAAAGGTCACATTACAATGTCAACATAGAAAAGTGGAGACGGGGCTAGGCGGATCTGAGCTTTGTTGGGTCTACATACTTTTTTTTTAACACTGAGAAATGTGTTTATGCAAAGATATAGGGCAGCTAACTTCTCAGAGGGTATGTAGGACTCATTGGCTGAGAACCAACCGGAATACCTGCTAAAACCAAGCGATGTTCCTTCCAATCGTCTGGTGATTGGGTGCCGGGAGCATCGTAAATCTTCCGTAACCTAATTAGCAGAGTCCACCGAGCCAGACCCTCAACTGGGCCTTACTACATACCTGCTATTACGTAGCAGCAGTAAAAACCGTTATCCTAGTTTTTGCCTTTTCTGAGAAGGTTTACTATGGTAACATATATATATTATTTCCCCATCGGAAAGTAGAGATTTTAACGAACAGAAAGCACAATAATTTTTTTAAAAAAAAAAATATTTTGACGGACAATTTTTCGGTTGAAAATTAGGTTATTTTTTCGATATTCATTCAAAATAAGGTGTAAAAATAAATATTTCAAATCAAATAAATTATAGCGTGTTTGGAACATAAGAAGGCAAGGTTTCACCAAATTTTATGAAAATAAAACTTTATTTGTAAAAGATAAAAATATAAAACCAAAAACTTGGTTTTTGTATTTTTCACACAAATTTTGAGGTTATGTGAAAAAAGTGTAGAAACAAAAGTTTTAGATCTTTTTATTATCTACAACTTTGCCATTCAAGTCTTTTCCATAGGACTTTTAGTTTTGCCGGAAATCGAGAAAATCCGTGTTTTACCCCTAAACCCTCAACCCCTACCCCTTCCCGACCTCAAATCGCCCGTAATTTATTTTTCCTTTCATTTTTATGGCATTCTCTTCCTTTTGAAATGGGTTTCATCCTACTATGATTTTTTTTGGTTTTAAAAATTATCGACCCTGGACTATACAGCGAACAGAGCTTTTTAAAGTGTTCCCAACTATGTTAAAAGCTACGCGCAAACGAACGTATTTTTTTCTTTAAATAAAAAATTATCGTTTACTAATTTCCTTTTAAACAAAATTTGAAGGTCACTCGTCCGCGCGGTTTGTTTGATAATAACGACACATGGTCTTGTTTTTTTAGAGTCTGAAATTGAAAAAAATGTATTTCTTAAAATATACAAAACTTTTTGTGGATTTTCATCTTACAATCATAGAGAATCGCAAAAAAGAAAATCCGCACTAAAATAAAAATCAACCTGTCTACTCACAGCCGGGTAAGGTCTTGAAGTAAATGATAGAGCTCTGAGCGCCGCGCTTGTCCTGCTGCGTGGTGTAGGTCTTGACGTAGGCGGCGTAGCGCGTGAAGGGCGTCAGCTTGGTCAGCGCGTAGAACAGCGGCTGCGCCTTGCTGCACGAGCTCTCTAGCACAACCTTCTTCTCCTTTGTGTCCTTTGTCTTCGAGCTTTCAGTCTTGTTCATCACTTCCTCGATCGTTTGGTCTCGGACATTCCATCTTAAGTGAGATTGATTTTTGTAAATAATAAAAAATAAGTTTCATTACTGTACGAAACCTAAACCGACAACTTGTATGAAAAGATGAATGAAATTAGAGGAAACGAGGGATATATGAACATATCGTGGCAAGTGTAAGGTCTCTATCTATCCCCATGGGAACGAGCCCCTATGCTATGTATGTAACCTACCTAACCCTAACCTAACCAACGTACTGTGTGATTAAATGTTTCGTAACGTTCGTGAGCAAATTTTTCAAAGTACTGAACATAAGAAAGTTGATATAGTTCGATGAACTGTTGAATATTAGTATTTTAAGGTGCTGGAATGCCCATCCCGCTCCGGAAAGCGTAGTTTTAATCCTGAATATGTGACCCGACGCTGCCAATCGGTCGCAAAATGTCCGATGTTCAGAACAATGATTTATTTATTAATTCCTTCTAATTAAACCCGGAGAGACATTAAAGTTTCCCAATTCGCCACTCCAGATTACAAAAAACAAAACACAAATTTTCTATAATAACAAAATTAAATAAAAAACAATAAAAATAAAAATTTAAAAAATAATATCAAATTAAAAAATCTCTATATGTTACGAAACAAAGAATATCTAATTGTTTTGCTCTAGTAAACACTTGAGCTTTTTTACAAGTAGCGGCGGTGAGCAGTGGAAAGGTCTAATTGCACGTCATAACCTGTGAATTCATTGAGCAGGCGCAGCGCATGAGCTAGCGGCGCATGCTGACTTGCTTTTGTTTTAGCATGCGCTATGACAAACAAATGGCGGCGTCGTGCTATTACATAACTGGGAAATCCCCACCTATGAAGCCTCATTACGACCTTACCATATACTGATCATCTTAATGAGATGATGATGATGATGATGATACTCACGTATCGGAACGTATCGGAACAAGCTACGAGATGCTTGTTCCGTTCCGTACTCACGTGTCGGAACAAGCATCGCGCTGACCATACAGCGTGACGTTGTGGTCGGCCGCCACGAAGTAGATAGAGAAGCCGAGCAGCTTGCGCATGTCGTCGATGCAGTACATGTTCCACGTGAGGATGGCGAAGTCCTGCCGCAGCTCGTGGACATTCAGGTGCAGCATCTCCTCGTAGCCTGTGTGATGATGATACTCACGTCTCGGAACAAGCATCGCGCTGACCATACAGCGTGACGTTGTGGTCGGCCGCCACGAAGTAGATAGAGAAGCCGAGCAGCTTGCGCATGTCGTCGATGCAGTACATGTTCCACGTGAGGATGGCGAAGTCCTGCCGCAGCTCGTGGACATTCAGGTGCAGCATCTCCTCGTAGCCTGTGTGATGATGATACTCACGTGTCGGAACAAGCATCGCGCTGACCATACAGCGTGACGTTGTGGTCGGCCGCCACGAAGTAGATAGAGAAGCCGAGCAGCTTGCGCATGTCGTCGATGCAGTACATGTTCCACGTGAGGATGGCGAAGTCCTGCCGCAGCTCGTGGACATTCAGGTGCAGCATCTCCTCGTAGCCTGTGTGATGATGATACTCACGTCTCGGAACAAGCATCGCGCTGACCATACAGCGTGACGTTGTGGTCGGCCGCCACGAAGTAGATAGAGAAGCCGAGCAGCTTGCGCATGTCGTCGATGCAGTACATGTTCCACGTGAGGATGGCGAAGTCCTGCCGCAGCTCGTGGACATTCAGGTGCAGCATCTCCTCGTAGCCTGTGTGATGATGATACTCACGTGTCGGAACAAGCATCGCGCTGACCATACAGCGTGACGTTGTGATCGGCCGCCACGAAGTAGATAGAGAAGCCGAGCAGCTTGCGCATGTCGTCGATGCAGTACATGTTCCACGTGAGGATGGCGAAGTCCTGCCGCAGCTCGTGGACATTCAGGTGCAGCATCTCCTCGTAGCCTGTGTGATGATGATACTCACGTGTCGGAACAAGCATCGCGCTGACCATACAGCGTGACGTTGTGGTCGGCCGCCACGAAGTAGATAGAGAAGCCGAGCAGCTTGCGCATGTCGTCGATGCAGTACATGTTCCACGTGAGGATGGCGAAGTCCTGCCGCAGCTCGTGGACATTCAGGTGCAGCATCTCCTCGTAGCCTGTGTGATGATGATACTCACGTGTCGGAACAAGCATCGCGCTGACCATACAGCGTGACGTTGTGGTCGGCCGCCACGAAGTAGATAGAGAAGCCGAGCAGCTTGCGCATGTCGTCGATGCAGTACATGTTCCACGTGAGGATGGCGAAGTCCTGCCGCAGCTCGTGGACATTCAGGTGCAGCATCTCCTCGTAGCCTGTGTGATGATGATACTCACGTGTCGGAACAAGCATCGCGCTGACCATACAGCGTGACGTTGTGGTCGGCCGCCACGAAGTAGATAGAGAAGCCGAGCAGCTTGCGCATGTCGTCGATGCAGTACATGTTCCACGTGAGGATGGCGAAGTCCTGCCGCAGCTCGTGGACATTCAGGTGCAGCATCTCCTCGTAGCCTGTGTGATGATGATACTCACGTCTCGGAACAAGCATCGCGCTGACCATACAGCGTGACGTTGTGGTCGGCCGCCACGAAGTAGATAGAGAAGCCGAGCAGCTTGCGCATGTCGTCGATGCAGTACATGTTCCACGTGAGGATGGCGAAGTCCTGCCGCAGCTCGTGGACATTCAGGTGCAGCATCTCCTCGTAGCCTGTGTGATGATGATACTCACGTGTCGGAACAAGCATCGCGCTGACCATACAGCGTGACGTTGTGGTCGGCCGCCACGAAGTAGATAGAGAAGCCGAGCAGCTTGCGCATGTCGTCGATGCAGTACATGTTCCACGTGAGGATGGCGAAGTCCTGCCGCAGCTCGTGGACATTCAGGTGCAGCATCTCCTCGTAGCCTGTGTGATGATGATACTCACGTGTCGGAACAAGCATCGCGCTGACCATACAGCGTGACGTTGTGGTCGGCCGCCACGAAGTAGATAGAGAAGCCGAGCAGCTTGCGCATGTCGTCGATGCAGTACATGTTCCACGTGAGGATGGCGAAGTCCTGCCGCAGCTCGTGGACATTCAGGTGCAGCATCTCCTCGTAGCCTGTGTGATGATGATACTCACGTGTCGGAACAAGCATCGCGCTGACCATACAGCGTGACGTTGTGGTCGGCCGCCACGAAGTAGATAGAGAAGCCGAGCAGCTTGCGCATGTCGTCGATGCAGTACATGTTCCACGTGAGGATGGCGAAGTCCTGCCGCAGCTCGTGGACATTCAGGTGCAGCATCTCCTCGTAGCCTGTGTGATGATGATACTCACGTGTCGGAACAAGCATCGCGCTGACCATACAGCGTGACGTTGTGGTCGGCCGCCACGAAGTAGATAGAGAAGCCGAGCAGCTTGCGCATGTCGTCGATGCAGTACATGTTCCACGTGAGGATGGCGAAGTCCTGCCGCAGCTCGTGGACATTCAGGTGCAGCATCTCCTCGTAGCCTGTGTGATGGACGCACTTCTACAACCACTTATTTATATTAAACTAGCTGACCCGGCAAACGTTGATTTGCATTAAAAATTAAAAAAAAATTATATGAAAAATAGATAGTAGCCGTTTCTCAGACCTGCTGAATACGTATACAAAATTTGGTAAAAATCGGTCAAGCCGTTTCGGAGGAGTAGGCAACGAAAACTGCGACACGAGAATTTTATATATTAGATCATATTCGCCTATTGCAAGTAAACTTAGTTTACAAGCACTTTAATACAACTTTAAGTTTATGTATTCATTACTTTACTGGTTCGAATTTCGGGACGCAGATTGCAACAGAAAAGCAAAACAAACTAAATAGTTGTTTTTTAACATAATAATATTCAGACGTGTAGTAGACAGAACACTACTTAAGGTCGTAACTGGAACATAGGACATACGGTTCTATAGGCACTATTATATCCTTCAATCGAAACTGTAGAAATACTTGGATTACTATTACTACCATTCGAACATCAATTAATGTACTCTTATGTTTTTAAAAGTGCTCAAATGCGATAGCGAAAGCGCAACTCTCAAAAATTGAATAAAGATTTGTCCTACCAACATTCCTGTTGCTCAAGGTTATATTGCTAGAGAAGTAGTACACTACGATATTGTTATAAAAGTCGTTGAAAATAATACTGAACATAAATACTCCTTCAGATAACCTTGACGTGATGCTCCATCCGAACTACTTACACGTAACTTACTTACAAGATGCCTGGTCTCCATTGTTGTCGCGCGACACTTCGTTCTCGCTGAAGGTGGAGATCGGGTCGAGGGTCATGTTTTTGAGCTCCTCTATGTTTTTGTAGCAAAGCTTCGGGTTGAAGTGCACGAACAGTTTTCCCCTCTCGATGGTTATGTTGCCGTGGTTGGACCAGTTCCATAGTAATTCTAGATTCGGATTGTTGAATATGTACAGGCTCTGTCCCCTAAAACAAAGAAACATTAAGAAGTTCATATAGCTTATACGTCAGAGTAACACGGGCTTGTTTTAACTGAAATAGTAAAATATAAATCCTTATGTAGGGGTTTTAGAGGTTGTTGGTTTTATCCCCGTCCATGGGACTATAAAGGCACCTAAGTTCTCTTTGGAAAGGCTCTTCGAAAAGTTAATGTTGATTTATAATACTGTGTCAATCATGAACATATTATTAAAAAGACCTTAGTGCTTAATGCATAAGGTTCACAATAGCTTGTAACACAATAGGCCCTTATCCATTTCGTTTGTCGAGAAACTTGTTTGTTTTAAAGTCTCGAAAATCGTTTTTTCTCATTAAATCTCGAAAGTTCCACCCTTCGATTTACGTAGGCAAGGTTCTGATGGGGCGGTGGAGGACAATCAGTATATGCCACTGACAGCCTCGCGACAGTTTCACTTGGGCAGCAAGTCAAGACACATCAAAATGATACAAGCGAAACAAGCGATCTACCAACAACCTTGATCTTTGTGCTGAAGAACTAAATTAAGTTTCATCAGAGTCATCAGGTGTTCTCATTCCAAATGGTCGAAGCCCGTAATATTGTTACGATATTAAAAAAAAAGGAAAAGGAACGTAGTAGGTCTAATACTGGGTCACTATGGTCACTCTCTAATCGAGGCTTGAACCTATAGTGCGTCGTTAAAGGCTGATATAGTTTTAGAACTATGAAATATATATAACTATGATTACCAATCATGAAGTTCGCTCTTAAGGTGTGTTTTTTATTTAACACAAATTTGCCCTTGATTCCAATCACACCTGACGTTATGTAAGAAAATCTCAATCAGCTCAGCCAGAAATTGAACCCAGTACCACCGTTTTATAAATCCATCGTTCCTACCGTAGCACCACCGAGGCCATCACTTGCTTACGTATATGCCAAAATGATTTGGTAGTATACAGTTATCAGCGCCGCCATGATATCTACGCAGTTCGGCGTATCACAAATTTAGAGAGGACTTGATGATTGGTACGCGCTATAATGATGATAAAGATAAATGAAATGCGGACATTACAGACTCACTTATTGTCCATTTCCCGTCCGCCGATGGTATGCAGGTTGCGCAGGAACATGAGCGACACGAGCGGGTAGGAGCGCACCACGCGCAGCCCGCCCGAGATCTCGCGGATCTCGCCCAGCGCCTGCTCCAGCACTGCCATCGTGTTGCCTGACACAAATCGTCAGATTGAGAATACTGTTCAACAACTAGGTAGGTATATCAGTAAAATTAGTTTGGCTACTGAAAGTAGACTGAAATTGCTCGGCAAATACAAATTTCGCATAAGAAATGCACGTGTAAAATATTTACACCTATAAAGAAAGTATTGCAATTATTTCAATATTTATACAATAATTTTGGGAATGAACTCAGTTTTTTTTTAATTTTCCGGGTGATTTCAGTATCTACTTTCAGTACTGATACAAACTCTATCTGTTTAACATAATTTTATTATCCGAATAGGATTGTTCGACAACAATATTTTAACTATAATATTAGTATGCTTGCCAACGAGAATACAATTTCAAGATTCGCCTTTCACAATAATCGAACTTTCAAGAATGTTCGCATGGACTGCAATAAGAATATAAAGGATCCTCTCAACCTTGCCTCGGCCGAGATAACAGTTGGATTCTTGGAATCTGTGCTCACTTGTAGATGCATGAACTTAAATACATTTCTCGAAAATACGCTTCTATTATAATGTTTGTTGGCTTTTTTTATTTCATATTTTTTCTCGATTAATTAGAATATTTAAATTGTAATAATATACTACTAGTATTAATATCAGTTTGGGCGGAATTTTACTCATTAAAGACTTGTTATTTATGTCAAAAAATATAAGCTTTTATTTTACTAAAATTCGAACCAGGAAAACTATTTGAGAAATTGAATTTGTTTTATTATGATCTCCAATAAATATGTTTTAAATTCAGATTCAAATTCAACACAAATGATATTTCAAAAGTTGCCCGAGTATATATTGGTGTTAAGCCCGCATGCCACGGAACGATTATTATCAATCATTAATATTAAATAGCGATTGTAACAAACAAATATCACTATACCCCACAAGAGCAGCGTGATGGATCAAAGCTACAAAGTCCCTTAACTTATTAAGTACTTGTAATAAAGACGTAAGTTTACAGTAAGCCATTAAAAGTCGTTGATGATGCTGATGATAATGATTTTGCCTTCTTGTAAATCGCTCAAAAACCAAGTACTCACCACCGCCAGTCCGAAGTGAGATATCCAGCGTGCCCTTGACGTGCGTGCAGCCGCGAAACAGTTCCGCGGAAGCGATGGAGTCGATCTTGCCGCCCGAACAGTCCAGCTTGCAACCCTTGTTCGGACAGCGCTGGCATGTGGAGGTGTGTCTGTCTCCGACCTGGACAATATGTCAATAATGTTTTAACCTAATGAATATAACATGTGTCGAAAATGAAAGATCACCAATTTTAATTTTTTTGAGCGCGTACCGTCTTGCGAACAATGCGCTCCGCAATCTACTGCCAGCGAAGTAGCCCCGCATCATGTGCTTGTTTTAATTTAAAATCCAAACTAGATAAACTACATAGCTGATCCTGTGCTCTAAATAAGTAAAACTTATTAAACATTTTTTTTATTCGTGAATAGAGCAACAAAAAATTTCATCGCTGTGGAACTTAAAAACATGTACTGTTTCAGGGGTTTAAGTTTCCGTTTATATGTCCCTTACACCCGAGTATATTAAATAGTTGCAATATCTTAAAATTTAAAAAGATGAAATAGGCATATAGTGAGCCGCAGTCCAGATGCCGTCACGGACACAGCTCGATCAACCGTATTATGTCAATAGTATAAGTAAAGTTTACCTCCATGTATCCGTTGGGACAGAAGTAGACACAGGAGCGGTTGTGCAGCAGCTTGTAGGCGCGGATGTAGGGCGCGCGCTGCGCCGGGTCCGCGCCGTCCGTCTGCGGCGGCAGCGTGGTGCGGCACTCGTGCTCCGTCACGCAGCGCCGCGACAGCTGCACCGCAAACATTACACCGATGAGTAAAATTAAAATATTTTAAACAGAGAACATTGACAATAGTCTAGCCCAATTTTCCATTAATAATTTTCCAACCCAGCGGGTCGTCGAATTTTGAAATAACCAAGTGTGGTCATTTATAAAAATTAAGTTATGGCGTGGTATCCTCATACGTGTTGCCAAGTTATCTCTAGACACAGTTGCAGTTTACGTTGTAGCTCAGGGAGCAGGTGGCGCAGACACGACAGTGACTCTCGGTCGGCCGGTCGCTTCCTCCGAGACACGCGTGGTGACAACACATGCCGTCGTCCATGCAAGCGTGCTTTATGATACTTACCTCATACGTGTTGCCAAGTTATCTCTAGACACAGTTGCAGTTTACGTTGTAGCTCAGGGAGCAGGTGGCGCAGACACGACAGTGACTCTCGGTCGGCCCGTCGCTTTCTCCGAGACACGCGTGGTGACAACACATGCCGTCGTCCATGCAAGCGTGCTTTATGATACTTACTTCATACGTGTTGCCGGGACATCTGTCGACGCAGGTACGGTTCTCGTTGTAGCCGAGGGAGAAGTTGGCGCAGGCGTGACAGTCGCGCGCGGTTGGCCCGTCGCATCCTCCGAGACACGTGTGGTGACAACACGTACCATCGTCCATGCAAGCATGGTTGCCGCACTTCGTTGGACAATCTAAACACAATTTTTTGCATTAATATTTCTGAACCTTGACAAGGGTGAGGAAGTATATACTATGCAAACAGTGCCGTAACTAGGGCAGAGCCAGCGATGCCGAGGCACAGGGCGCAGACCCGGGAGAGGCTCAGAAATTACCACACTATATACAAACAATATCTTATTTAGAGTCAATTCCAAGTCTGTAGGATGCAGTTATCACACTGGCACAGGGCGCATTAAAAGCTGGTTATAGCACTGTATGAAAACTTTCCATCAAGCAATGATTGCAGTCAAACGCAAGCCCATTTAGGACTGAATTATACTTGGACAACTGTTTGCATAAAAATTCTAAGGACGACATCGCGTGTCTAAACCTTCTTAAAAGTCCTTAAATTCGCCCCCTCGAGTGTCCTTATTTTCACACCATAAATGAAATTGGAGCGATACAAGCCACATATTTATTTTTTTTGTGTTTTAGCCTCAAAGTCGTACATTCACACTAGAAAATGATTCGCAATAACTCGAGTATTTTCAGGAATAATGAACTCGCTTTTGCTGGGTTTAAATTTTCTAAACTGTATAAAAGTTGTGTACAAATTCTCATAAATTTTAATGGGACGAAATATAATCTAGGACGGAATTCTAATGGATCGTGTAAAAACAGACTTATATTTATCACGGGATATCGAATTGCTTTGTCACTGCGGAATTTTCCGAAACAAATAACTTTTTACTTCGTTCACTGTATGAATTACAGTTGATCTACTTACGGAAGACAGACGCAGTAGTAAGATGACATTTCTTGATGCGTGAAAGCTAGAGTTTCTGTCGCAAAGCCACTAGGGTTCCGTGAAATTAATTAATAGCATAGTTATTAAGGTACCAGTTGTAAAATTTTTAATATTGGGAAAAAATTACAAAACACGCATTTCGAATATGTTTTTTCATAATTAGGTATCAGATAGATCTCAATGTGACATACATTGAGATCTATCTGATACCTTATTTGGGACAGTTATTTTGTATGATTTCTTTGATTGGTAATCGTTTGGTTTGGTTTCGTATGGCCATAGTTATTCAGTGTGTGTTCCGTTGTCTTAAAAAATTTGGAAGCTCTGGTCTAAACTAAGAAAATAACATAAACGCATTGTTTAATTATATTATTCAGAGGATACTCCAGTTTAACAATAACCATTGCTTAGTAATGTCTCACAGGCAAATGAAAATCTATACCTATAGTAAAGCCAAACTCGACTGAGAATGCTTGTCAACAAGCAACTTAAATATGAAGATAGAAATTACTAGTCATTTTGCACCTAATTTTTTTAATTAACTTAATGATAGATTAGTAAGCTTAAAACTAATTAATATATTCAATATCATTTAAATAAGATTTCATAAAAAAACAAAACATAATTTTAAATTTATTAGGCATAAAATCTGTTGCATTTTCTACCTTCATTTTAAATTTGTTTGTTGACAAGCATTCTCAATCGAGTTTGGCTTTAGTATAGTACTTCACTACATAGTATAAAACAAAGTCTCTATCCGCCGTCTGTCTGTCCCTATGTATGCTTAAATCTTTAAAACTACGCAACGGATATTGATGCGGTTTTTTTAATAGCTAGAGTGATTCTTAAGGAAGGTTTATATGTATAATACATGCATAATATAGTAGAGAAACACTGATAAATTTAGAGGTTTCTAATGTGATGTCTTAAATAAGCACGTTTTTTTTGCGCTTATATTGCAAACGCTGGCTGTACCCTACGAGATAGACCAAAATAATGTACTTCATTCGTGCAATAAAAAATCAATGACAAACACTCAATTTTTATCATATATTACATAATATTACAAGTATTATCGTTTTTGTTACATCTCCAGTGTTTTTTCGCTTTTCCTATAAGCTTTAATGAATTAACAAAAATATTACCTAGTAGACTTAGATTATATAAGCTTAAGCTAGTAGGTATAATATAACATCAAAGTAAATAACAATAAATCTTTTAACTATCGAAGCGTGACAAAGTATTTTCGTTATAGCCGATGCTCAGATGCAGTCCCTTCACTCTTGCCTTCATGATATTTAAATGACAGATATCGGGCTCAACTATATTTGTACTAGTAGAAGCCCGCGACACCGTCCGCAAAAAAATATATCTGCACCAAATTTTATTGAAATCGATTCAGCAGTTTAGGCGTGACTGAGTAACAAACATACGAAAACTTTCGCATTAATAATATCAGTATAGATTATTTATTCGTTACAAGTTTACCCTTAACTGCAATCACATCTGATTACAAGTGATATGCAATCTAATATAGAAGCGGGCTTACTTGTTAGAAGTAGGATGAAATCCACATCCCTTTGGGTTTCTACACGACATTGTATCGGAACGATAAATGGCTCGGCGGTACGTATTTGTCACTACGGTGGTAATTAATTAAGAAGATTTTACCTTTTTTCTGGCAATGTTTGTCGTCCCAGCACAGCAGACGCCCCATGAAGTCAGCTGGGCACTGGAACTGGCCCTGCTTGAGGTCCTTCATCCGACTCTGTGCGTTCGGGCACAGGCCGCACAGACGCGTGTCGTAGTTTGACTGTAACGAACATTTACATCATTATAGTCACCATTACCATCCTATTAACGGCCCACTACAGGGCCAGGCCTCCCTCCTTATACGAGAGGGGATACTGCCTCGTTGGTCTAGTGGTTAGCCTATGTGGCTTCGATCACGAGGTCCTTGGTTCGATTCCTGGGTCGGCTCATGGAATAATTCTGAGCTTTTTCATTCTTCTATGAAATGTTCAGTACATTCCAAGCCCGGAGTCAATAAATGAAACATTATCACCCTAAGCCCGCCAACCCGCATTGAAGCAGCGTGGTGGGTGTACGCTCCATATCCCCTTTTCTAACATTTACATACACTATGGATAACCAGAAATGTTTGAAATAGTGGATACAAATTCTAAATGGAGAATGTTTTCTTAACTTTAGAGTTAGGTTCAGAAAAAAACCATATTGATTGATGATGTAAAAACAATCCAATTAACTCAGAAGTTGCAGGCGCCAGCTGTCAGTGTATGTTTTATAAACCTCATGAAAGATTAACAAATTGTAACTTTTCTTTTGGGATAAGCTATATGCATTAAAATACTCAACAAAAATGATACAACAATGTAAACAACACTGAAATAATCTCAACCATGCTATTAACCGAATTTATATGTAGGTTTATACGAGTATATATATGACTGTATTGTATATATGTTATTTTTATTATTATTATTTAAACGGGTCACGTCCTGTGTAAAGTTGCTATGGTGACATCAGTGAGAAAATCATAAAACATTTATAAACCGGTAGAGACGCTTTTATTAAAAATCAATTTGTTAATACAATATTTCTCAGTTCCAATCAATACACATAATAGTATCAAAGTTGTTTTTTAGAACAAAAGCGGAACTAATAACAAAGAAATCCCACGGTCTTAGTCCGAAACGAGTTTAGCAAGGAACATAATATCGGCTGAGAAGTGAGAACCGCAATACCGTCGTAACATAACACACGCCCGGCGGTCTGGTATGTGATCCGCATTACAGAAAACAAACAGGACAAGGTTTTATCGAACCTCATAACGCACATACCAGATATACGTGCTCCGGGCGGCACGCTACTCTATCGGCTCTGTAGCTGATCTTTCTTTTGTATTTTTGTATCTTCCCACTGATTGGTGTCATCTAAATCAATCAATCTTATGGTCCACTACATAGCCAGGCGTCTCCTGTAGTAGAGGGGACATTGAGCTTTGACTAATCCGCTGCTCCAATAACCTGCATTAGAGCTGCGTGGTGAGTGAAATCGCACTGGCGCTCTGGAGCATGTGTTTGAGTCTTAACGAACACTACTAAACACCAGAAACTATACTTAAGCCAAACTCGATTGAGAATGCTTGTCAACAAACAAATTAAAAATGAAGGTAGAAATCAATTGTCATTTTGCACCTATTTTTTTTAATTAACTTGTTAATGACGAATTCATGAAAATAAATTAGATAAGTAAGCTTAAAATTGATTAATATATTCAATATCTTTTACATAACATTTTATAAAATAACAAAACATAATTTTAAATTTATTAGGCATAAAATGTGTTGCATTTTCTACCTTCATTTTAAATTCGTTTGTTGACAAGCATTCTCAATCGAGTTTGGCTTTAGTATAATGACAATAACTTTAAGTGTTCTTCGAGGTATGAGATACATTTTTTAAATGATGCCTATTTTTAATATGTCATTCCTACTGCTCGAATGTGGGTTGGTGGGCTTAGGGTGATTATATTGGACTCTGTAACGATCACTATCAGTTGTTACAGATATAGGCTTCCTCGGAACACCAATTTCCTAAATCCGGGCTGAAATTGAACTGGGAATATTTAAAAGAAAAATTTTATATTTTACAACCCTATCCAGGACCAGGATCCGCATAGGCTCACTAATGTACCAACGAGGTATATCTGAATGCTTACCCTGATGATGTTATTATCCGACTCGTCGTTAATCCGTGACCAGTCGATGGTGTTGGCGTAGCACAGCCGGTCGTTGTTCTGAATGCGGACGGCACCTCTCTCTATCCGAGTAAGAGATCGAAGTCCTAGGGACTGGAAATTTTACATCTTTTATTCTTAAAACACAACACGGTATCTGCCTTTTTCAATGTAATGTGTTTGTCAATTGCACAAAATAACAAATTTAAAAATAATTAAGGTTTTAATGAAGGTTCTTTTAAGGCAGGCTTTTATTTGGGTATACCTCCGCCGCTTTAAAATTGAAGGGCCTGGGTTAAACCATTTTTATCATCATGCCATGTCATTAGGACTATAATGTCTAAATTAACTCAGATCTTCATATCTAAAGGTCTAGAGTGAACAGGCATTTCAGCCTATTCCACCAGAGGCTGCGTCATCGCTAACCATCAGGTGTGGCTGCATTCAAGATAAATTATTTTTTATTAACAAAAATGCGATAGTTCAATTCGATAATTCAAGAAATAAAATCTAAAGTCTTCAGCTTCCATAAAATAAATTCTTGTTTTAGAGAGTAATTAAACTTTTTAACGACTCTCCAGAAATATACTTCGGGGTTTATTTAATGATTGTAGAGTAAATACGAGTACAATGCTAATACTAAGTACTTTACTCACCTCAAGGCCGTTATCGAATATAACTAGAGCGAAATCCTTGAATAGCTGCATGCCTCGTATCACAGTTAGGTTCGGGAACAGGTCACCGAGGTTACGCACACCTTTCAATCTGAAAATAAATAACTAAAATCACACACAAACACACGGCCGGACGAGCCGCAAAAAGCGCGCACGTATTAAAATAGTGCATATAAATATTGAATTTTCAACATAATGGACAACCTATATATGTTCAATTGTAAAGGCTTGACAGTAAAATAAGATTATGTCTAAGTAGATATTTTTTATTGAGAGAGTTAGCCATTTTTTTATTATATTTTACTATGTTATAAAATGTCACATACAAAGTTTTAAACAAAGCAAACAGCTGATACTAGAAGATATTTAGGTAAAGGGGAACGAAAGTTCTTGCAGGTCCTCTTGTAAATGTGCAATCAACTTTAAGTACAATGCAGTCATTTACATTAAAATTTCAAACAAGACAATACTAATTTTATAACTAGGCGCAGTAAAGTCATTATCAAATTAAAGTTATCAGAAAAAAATATATACGCAAATAATAATTAACACAATTAATCTAGGCTAAAATAAACGAAACCATCCTTCTCGTGCGAAACTGAGATGATACTTAAAAGCTTCTTTTAATTTTGTGCAAGTTCTTTAACATAACTTTGTATAGTTATGTATTTACTATTTAGTAAAGAATATTGACCAGATCTTTATCAAACAGAACATTATTCCGTTTTCCCGCTCAACGAAGGGTAATATTTAGGACCCAACATAGCCGCACTGACACATGATCGCAGTGCCCTTTCGTCAGCAACGTCAACTGTAAATGGGAGCACTTTCATAATGTTTTGATCATTTACCTATAAATACCGAGAAAATCTTGAAAAATCGTACCCAAAGTAAACACTAACTGTTGACATGGTTCCAATTACTCAAAATATTTAGCCTCCATTTCTAGTCTTCTACGAATTCGATAAATGGTTTTAGAATGCTACAAGCGTTTAACCTCTGATGACGTATTTTACTACGAATTCGATAGAAAGCTGCTATGATAAGGTCATTTCGGCAATGGTTTTGTAATAATCCAGCTACCACAGTGAGATAATAGATTCAATCTTAACCCGTTGCTTACGTACGTAGGTTTTATAAAAGGGACTAAGCATTCACTTTTTTATTTTGTAAGCAACCCTTTGACTTATTCCAATTTTAATCTGATTGCGGCGAAACTCATATGAATGAAAATGTGTGGAAACATTTTATACTTCTTGTTGTACTTCGACTTTTACCTGTATATCAATATGTAGCCGGTGACTTCCCGCAGCTTGGGGAAGCTGACGTTCTGAAAGGAGGCGCTGGTGGCGCGCTCCATGAGCACGATGCTGAGGTAGCCCTCGATCACCCGACACGCGCTCAGCTTCTCCATCGCGTCTGGGTTGTTCCGGATGTCCATCGACGGACATACTGCAACAAGACAGATAACATTTTATTGTTAAAATCAAATACTCCTCAAGGTCCTCAAGAGTAATTCTATCTTAACATAACATAGGGCAGAATGTCATACCTAACATAAAAAAGATTTTTGAGTCAAAATATGACAAAGATTAATCCGATGTCATTATCTATTTTATAAGGTCTACTCGTTATAGTGACTTTGTAATACACGGTCCAAAGGTAGACCAGTGCAATTAATTTTTGAAACCAAAAAAAATCGCATTAGGATGAAACCCATTGGAAAAGGAAGAGAATATTATAAAAATGAAAGGAAAAATATATTCGGGCGATCTGAGGTCGAGAAGGGGTAATGTGTAAGCAAGTGGTGTAGGTAAGTGTGCTTTCTGTTTGCTGAAATCTCTACTTTACGATGGTGAAAAATCGTAAAGTAGAAATTCATTTATAGTAACACCAATGATGATAATTTCAGAAAATGCGAAAACTAGGCTAACGTTTTTTAAAGCTACAACGAAATAGCAGGTATGTAATAAGCTCAGTTGAGGGTCTGCCTCGGTGGACTCCTCTGACTAGGTTACGGAAGATTCACAACGCTCTCGGGTCCCAGTCACCAGGCGATGCGAAGTAAAATCGCTGGGATTTAGTGTATATTCTGGCTGGTCCTCAGCCGATGAGTCCTATATATACCCTCTGAGGAGGTGTGAATGTGACATCTTGATAGGCTAAATAGGCATCTACGCCTGCTATTTCAAAACAGTCAGTCTAGTTTTCGCATTTCCTGAAAAGATTTACTATAGTAGTATTTTTTTTTCACTGTCGTAAAGTAGAGATTTCAACGAACAGAAAGCAGACCAACTTTTTGGAAAAAGCTTATTTTTTCGATATTCATTCAAAATAAGGTAAAAAAATATATATTTCAAATCAAATAAATTATAGCATAATTGGGACATAAAAAGATAAGTTTTTACCAAATTTCGTGAAAATAAAATTTTATTTGTAAAAGATAAAAATAAAAAACAAAAAATCTTTTTATTACCTACAACTTTGCCTTATACCTCTTTTCCATAGGACTTTCTAGTTTTGCCGGAAATCGAGAAAATCCGTATTTTACCCCTACATCTATTTTATATTATTTCAAGAGGGGACGTCTGTCAAGGTCAGACTGGTGGAACCTGTCAGTCCTCATTGGGACCTCCCCCCCCTTCCCGACCTCAGATCGCCCGTAATTTATTTTTCCTTCAATTTTTATAATATTCTCCTCCTTTTACAATGGGTTTCATCCTACTGCGATTTTATTTTTATTGTTTTTAAAGCTATCTGCACTGGTCTAAGGGGCGGCGGTTAGACGTTAAAACTACGATTGCGCTATGACCCATTTTCATTTTGAATGATTTATTATTGAGTGTACAAATATGGTGTATGACATTACAGGGCATTCTCGCTGAAACCTTATGCTGTTCTACCTCGTTAACAGATGCAAGTGTTCAGCCCTATGTATCTTTACAATTACATAAGCAACATTCCCTTTCAAATAAAACAAGATGATGAAATAAACAAGGCTCTCTCTTGATGTCTACTATCATAAAGTACAAGTACTTCTAAATCATAAATAAACAACAGCATGTACGTAGAAATAAGAAATTCCAGTCAACGTTTGCGTCATGGTATTTTATGATTTTACCAACGTAGCAGAAGTGCAAAACATGATTTACGCAAAAACTGATTCTAAATAATGTGCAGATTATGTAAATTTTTATCTATGAAATATTCCTGTAACGTAAGAAAGACGTCTACTGTACGTAGATACAATGGATTACTATGTTAGACAAAAACAATATAATTAACTGCCATAATAATGGAGGTATCTATCGGGTATTTTTCTAAGTACGTATTTTTATTTATGGCTCATTTTTGCTTTCTGACATAATGTAAACGACAGATGGAGTACGGATGGACAATAAAACTAAGACTACAGCTTTAGTCCCGGGTTACTCAGAGGTGCGACAGAGGACGACAGAGGAGTAAAATAATAGAGGGAGCAGTAAGCGTTATTCTTAATTGGAACTATAAATGTATCGTTCTTTTGTAACCCGTGTTTAAAACAAATAAATAGTTGTTATAGAACTGAACTAGTGTTTGACTAAGTATATCAGCGCACTAAGTCAATATAGAAAATATCAAATTTCTAATCAACCCAAGCTGAAAATGCATTTAGGGTCTCTGTAGTAAACTATAGGCATAACCAAAACTGAACAGAATTAGAATTTAAAATTAATATCAGATTCAAAAACGGAAACAAAAGTTTAGCGTAATGCATGAGGCTAGTCTACGTGCAAGGAACTTTTGTCTCTATAACTTTGTAAAGCGTTATATGGCCAGAACTAGAATGTCTCATCCGATGCACTTGCCTGTACCTAGTGCAAATTGCAAAAGACGGATCTGACTATGTGACTAAGCCTATTATAACCTAAGAGTCAGCTCAAACGCCGCATCGTAACCGAGTATTATTACAAGGTTACGATAATGTCGGCGTAGTGCATGAGTTTCCGGGATAATCAGTGTTACGAGGTTCATAATATTATGAATGAAATTACAAATGATTTTTTTGCTTGCACGTATTCTGCAAAACATATAAATATGTATAAGGAAAACAAGTAATAATTGATCTTAATTAACAATAAATGTTTTATTATTGTTTCCGCCTTGTACTGGATTATGTGCTAATGGTCCCCCATGAAGTTACATAGCGTTGCGTTTATTATTGGGATTAACTTTTATTACAGTACCTACTTGCGGATATAACGTTTTATGTGGGTATATCGTATTGTAGGGCGCAATTAAAATTGATTAGGCTTCAATAACTCTATGATTAAAGAGCCGGACTCATACTGAAAGGACATGTAAGCGATCACATTATTTATATATTTATATTGGTTTCATTAAGGAATAATGGGGAAATTCTCAATTTAAAAAAAAACAATAGTAATGGCTGTTTAAACAGCTTACAAAATCAACATTTGGTTCAACTTGCCACTTTTCATGAATTGCAGGCATAAGCCGTTATTGTCGGATGGGGAAAGTGAGAATGGAAAAATAAGTGTCTCTATCATCCAAATCAGATCTCAACTTTATAGTATAGAACTAAATTCTAGAATTAGGCCGATATATGCAACTCCGTGTTACCACATCACGCTAGTATGCCTCAATTATGTAACCAAGCTAAAGATAAACTAACCGAAGTTCAGTAATTTAAATCTTACTAATATTGTACCGGAAGTACGACATACCATTCACCATACGGATGTTAGTAAAAACGACTCGTAACATGAATTGGTATCTATTTCAAAGTGACATAAGGTTCAAATTCAATTACACACGAAACAATAACAAACATTGTTTACTAGCAGAATGCGATAAGGTCACACTATCGCTCGTCGGAGTTTCATTCAATTACCGATAAACTATAATGGTGGTTCAGTTAATTTTACGTACAAAACTCCCGTGGACATTCCTAAACCGGCCTTTAGATTTATGGTTAGCCTAGAATTAGATATCACCGGGAACTGTATAAAGTGCTGAATCGGGCTAATATTGGGCTTTTCGTTTGTCTCTCCGGAGTTAAAAGCACGTTAAGGCATCGGTCCCGGTCGATATCAATTATATCTGATAATAACCTTTACACAATTAACCATTATCAATTAAACATATAGTCTCTAAGTTCACATTCTTACAAGGAACACTCGGCTCTGTAGTGAGCCGTCAAAATAGGCTGACAATAATTATGATGACGATAACAGCGATGATAGGCCTGCGTCTGCGAACACAGGGTAGGGCGGCAACACTCCTGTAATATTATAGTGCCTACACCTACACACTTATATATTTTAGTCTAGTAATATACATGTCGGAGAATTTAATGTAAAGCCTTAGAATAGACTCTTGAGTAGATTGTTGCAATATTGTGATAGATATGGTCTATGGATCTTTATTGTCTATGGAACTATTATTGTTTCTGATTGTTTATGAAAGTTATCAAAATAGAACTAATTGTAAATCTTTTAATGAGAGATATGAGATAGGCGATTACTTGATGAAACATTGTGTTAAGTTAAGTTAAATTCAATTTGCTTTATGGCGCGTAATATTTTGTAATATCGCATCTAATCATTTTTAAAGTTAGTGTATTGATATGTCGCCTCCAATAGGATGTGATATAGTAATGCTACCAATGACAGAGAAGGGCAGCAAAGGTCTGGAGTGGAGTCACGACGCCATCTTGACTTGATTAACAGCAGAGAGGTGGGCAGTTTAGTTGGCTAGTCTGAAAGAACACAGTAACGAGAGCTGGTCGAGGTGGACCTTTGTGAAAGTGCTGTAAACAACAAGCAACGATGAGTTTCGTGAATTCACTGCTCTGATATTAAAAATAGTGCCTTTTGTGTACCGTAATATTACCTATTTACAATAAATCTATTCGTAAAGACCAGGACTTTATTTTGTACTTGCAAAATACCCTGACAAAAGCCCACGAGAATAAGAACCACTTAAGATGATGTCAAGGAGAATGCTGATATTCCGACATATATATAATTTTTATTTTTGAAATTATACTTCAATGAAGAATGTTTCCAGACGAAGTCACGGGTGTCCTATAGTAAATTATAATAACAAGCAAAATACACTTATACCAATTATAATACAATAAAACAAACATAACCTCAAGTTATTTTTATAATACAATAAAATAAGTTGGATGGTTCCAAGGCCACGGTACTGCGTGCTATCTGTTATTGCGTACTTCAACGTCTCTGGCTTCGTTCGTTGATTCGTTCGCTGTTAGTGGACGAGTGCATTTCGTTACTTCACACGATTGAGCGTTGGTATCACCGATCCGATTTCGATACGAATTTTTAAAAACCGAGTCAATATTTAATTACCGATACGATTTTTTATATTAAATCTACCTAATACTAAAGCATAGCGTATTCATTTATTTTGAAAGTAGGCTTTTATACAAATACTTTTGAATAGTTATCTGTCATTAAGCAGCGACTCTACCGTTCTGAAAGCATAGTAGAAAGCAAATTCATTATACTTGATCAAATTAAACGGAGTCATAAACGTTATTTTATTTCATCTCCCTACAGAAACTATTTTAAATATCTCACTGGACTTAGGATATCTTATAAATTGTACTGTTTATTATAAAGCACTTCAGAGTCAGTAATGAACAATCAAGTAACTACTGCCGTACTTGATGAACGATCTAGTATTCGTATTTCTTTTATAGAGAATCTAAGTGTCGTCATTTGTGTAGTTTTTACTACTTAATGTTAATTTGGAAGAATGTATTTTTTTTAAAAGAGTCAACTTGATAGTACGTGTATTAATTACTCAAACATTGGCTTATTTAACCTTGTGTATTGACATTGAGTTGACTATTGTCTTTACCAGGGTCGGATCTGATCATGTGAAACGGTTTACAACAAGCAGGTTCGACGCAGTTCACGCACTGCGCATGTACAAGAAACGGCGGGTTGGGTAGAACCGAAAGCAAGAATGGCGTCTGTGCAAACAAACAAGCATTTGGCATCATTTTGGTAATAAATCGTGCTAGCTGGCAGCTTTAGTTTAGTCCTTGATAACGTAAAAGAACTAGCCTTCAGGTTTTATTAATATATGAAATAATCTCGTGCTTGACCACGATTTCACCTAACGGTAAGACTTAAGGTGAAAGAAAAAATATCCAAGTTGTAATTTATATTAATAAATCTCAAGTTATTTTAAAATAACTCAATTAGCATGCGCTTGTGCACGTCTCTAAAATAAAAGCTAGAGATCTTATAAAATAATTAGCAAAATAAATAAGCTGAGAATAATTCCCCGATATAAATAAACGACCTTTTCACCATAACCCGACTAAAAGCAACGACGCAATTAAAGTAGGTAGCTACGTACGGCGTACCGCGTACCTACACACAGTAATCAATGAGTCAGCCATGATTATACTGTTTGTAAAATGTGTGCGAGGGATGTGAGACCGTCAATGAAACTACGTATTTGGTAGCTTATTGTGAGTATGAGCAATATGTTTCAATTAAACATTTTATTTTCACGGTCAAAAATTGACACACGGAAAGACACATTCACAACAGTATAAAATTAAAAAGAATTTTTAATACGTCGAGCATGTTGTTATGTACTTATCATATATCGCGTGCGCGCTATTTTGAAGTCTTGTGACTATAGAACGAAAGCAAATTCGAAAGCAGCACCTATCACTGCACTTGAAGGAAAACAATGTATTATGCAACCGCAGACTATTATTAGATATTAATAATTGGCCAGTTAGATGCAGATGAGTTACCTGATACTAAGTGGAAAAACATTGTTTATAACCATTGTATGTATTCGTAGGACATATCAGGAAATAGGAATACGTCGTATATGTGACGTGCTATACCTACCCGAAAACAAAGACATGTTTTGCGACACGACAGGCTGGTACCGCTTTACTACAGTCCTGAGGCAAGGCAAAATTGCAAGGAAGGAGGAAGGAAAATGTCGTGGATATGAGACATAAATATTATGATGGGGCCTAGTTTAAAGATAGCTGGAGAACTTTTCCGCCTAATTTTAAGTTTAAAACGTACTCAGAAATAGAGAGGAACTTAAAGAAGAAGTACTCCAAAATCTGAGGCATATGTGTTAAGTCTGGTGTGAGTGTAATTACATCGAGTTAAAGTCGGGTTACAGTGCTGGAAATTCCGATATGTGCAAATCCTCATTTGTGCCTGTAATTCCTCTGAATCAAAAAGTCGGTCGGTGTGTGCCTCATGTGTAGTTACACCGAGATAAGAGCCGGTGTAAAGTTTACAGTGCTGGTACGGAATGCGTCGGTCTGTCCGGTGCACGGCGAGTGCATTGCGATGCAAATGAACTCGCTGCACTGCGCGCACGCCCCCCGCACCCCGCGCCCCGTGCCGCGCGCCGCTGCGACCCGACCCAGCAGATATTTATAGTGCATGGAATGTTATTGTACTCCTCACAGGTGTTAGTGGTGTGGCCCATGCTTATATCGACACTTGTTTATTTATTTACTAGATCAACATGCATTGTAAAGCAAAAATAATAACACGTGTTTTACGTGCAACGTTTTTAAAGAAAATTGGAAAAACGTCATTCGTCGTTACCTCGCTTTGAGGCGTTCCATGTAAGGCTTGAAGTGCAAGCGAGAGCGCGGAACGAGCGACAAAGAAGCACAATCGGCCTTTGCGTTCGGCAGCGTTCGACATCCGTCTATTAAATATATTAATTTTAAATAAAAAATTAATATATTTATAAATTAATATATTTATTATAAATTTAAAATATAAATTTATAAAATCAAAATCAATTATTTTATAAGTTTAAATTAATATTTATAAAAATATACTTAAATAAAAAATTTTAATAACCAATTCAATGCTACCATTCCATCAGTATTTTCTTTAGACATTGTCACGTTCAACTATCGTCAGTAAACCGACTTTACAGACAACCAATTTTTTTTTTTAAGAAAATTGGATAAACGATTCTTTTATCATATACCTACCTAATGTAACATTATAGATTTACTTTTGTAGGTGGTTCAGTGTATATCTAAGTAACGTAGGATGTTTAGTACCCAATGAAGTGTTAATTTGTTGTCTAGAAATCTTGTATTTCGTTGTATAAGATCTACAACTAATTAAACTTTCCATACTTCCGGAGTAGATTTACTTTTTATTAAAGACGATGATTGAACAAATGAGTTATAGTAGCTTGGTTGGTCACAACCAAGCAGACGTTAATTTTCTAAATTCGGTACCAATTTATGCCATATTGATCTTTGACTAAAATATTCTAAAGCATTGGACGTGTGTTAATCTTTATTAAATTAAGAATTCAGGCTTAAATTTGAGACATCGATATATGTTAGGTGCGTTGCACACTATTTGACGCACAGTCTTTTCGCAAAATGGTCGACAAAAGAAAATTCAAAAAATACCATAATGTAAGACAGCACATTTATCGACATTCGACATGTCCCAGACACAACACTGGCATTCTGGTGAAACGGAATATTGAACGCTTACTCGCGCGGCCCTTCCCCCGCCCCGCGCTTACTACGTCGCTACTACAGCCTCCATTCCGCCCGCACCCTTCGCGCCCCGTACTACGAGACCGTATCGCGACAACCTACTCGTATAACTGCTATAGTGCTTCAAAACAAAAATAACTCACATGCGGATATAACAGGTGGATCATCGGTGGTATGTTCTTACATGCCTTTTGTACATTTGCAACGTTTGCGTGTCTTTCTGTTTAAATATACATTCTTCTTATTTCACAATCGAACATTGTAGGCTATTTTCAGGTAGGGTATGTTCCGCTTTCTGATTGAAATGTTCTCAGAGAATATTTTGTCAAATCTGAGAGACGGTGTAGCCTGGTTTTACATTTTATAGAACAGAATCACTTCCCGCCTTCTGTAGGCTTAGATTTTTTAAAATATGTAACGAATTTTCAGTCAGTTTTAATCTTAGACTGCATTTTAACAAAAAGTTAGGTTAGGGGACAAGCGTTTCTATCATATAACTATAATTAACAGACTAAGCTAATTGTCCACCTGATGGTAAGTAAAGCTAATGGTCCCCCTGATGGTAACTAAAAAATAATGGCTTATAAAAATAAATAAAATAAATAAATAGTAAATAAAAGCCCCAAAGTAAGCGTACTCATATGTAGCTTGTGTTATGGTTACTATGATAACTGACGAATATTTTATATATATTATACATAAATACTTATAATATATAGATAAACACCCAGACACTGGAAAATATCTATGCTCATCGCACAAACATTTTTCCAGATGTGGGAATCGAACCCACAGCCTAGGACGCAGAGGCAGGGTCACTACCCACTGCGCCACTCGGCCGTCAAAATACTCCGCAAAACATTCAAGGACCACAACCTACAGAGTGCCTAAACATAAGGCAACCGAGCCTTCAGTCGGAATACAACAATACTGATCGATGGCAGAAATAATTACGGCAGTTATACTTCCACTAACGAGTTCTTTCACAAAAAGCTGTACTATACGCCTAAGTACTTAAAATAAAATTGTCGTCGAATAAAAAGACGTGGCGATATCAGACGAAACTGTTGTATTCAACATGTATTCCGTCCGGCTTGAGGTGCGAGGCATCAACGAACGGCTCCCGTGGTACGGGACGTAGTTATTAATGGTAAGCTTCGCGCCGCCGTCACGTTTTACGATAATTCCGTAAAATTATAGTCATTGAGTTCGCGCGGTGTTATTCGTTGGTAAACAGGTTGCGTCACTGTGGCGTAGTAGGGGCCGCGTACACGCAAGGAGGCGGTGGCTACTTCCTCAGATGAATCTACTTTAAACAAGTCTACCTATTTTAATTAACCGAATTTTAGTTTATTTATACTGTATACTTCAAAGTACATCAAACGATGATGTAGTCTTAATTTCATTCAGTTTTAACTGGAATATTCCCACAATTTAGATAAATGTGTAGTGTACCTTCTTGGATATTTCATTATATAATTTGAAACGGTTTCTCATTAGTACCGTTCTATATTGTATTTTATTTGACGAGAATACAAAATACGCTATCATCGGCTTTCGATCCATTAAAAAATATTGTTATTGCAGAATAATAGTTTTCCTGAAGTTTACAGCGATTTGTATAAACACAGCCTACTATTTTCTTAAATTCTATTCTACTATTTTATTTTATTAAACATTTCTTCCTACTAGCTCTTGACCTATAATTCAATGATGATGCATATGGCGTCAATGCATTCTATAACCACATACCTACTTGGCGGGAACTACTAGCAGGCAGCTTCAAGTGTATTACACAACGGAATACTGCACGTGATTGATGTAAAATTAGCATAGATTAGATAGGGATAGTAGGGGATGCGTGTAATGCATTAACGTTACAACTTTTATTAAGTAGTAGACCTTTTAGCAGTAGTAGATATAGAGCTTTTCGTGTCAGCTTTTCCTACGCGGGATAGGGCGGCGAACGCTTACACCGTCGCGATCTTAAGGGTCTCTAATTCAGAAAAACGTGTCGGAATAAATTATAAATTTTTTTACAAAATAATAGAGTGAATAAATCTGGTTAGTTTATATATAGTAGATTTGGATGCGAAAGGTATACCAGCAAAATGTCTTAACGACCTACTAAAAAAAACCTTGACCTGTATAACTGCTGCGGTTTCTGTATTAGAACGTGTATCCAAAGCTACTCTAGTTTAATCGGCTGGGCCTAGGCTGGGTGAAGATAAATATCCAAGTCTCTATTAAAAGTTTTTCTTTGCAGGTGATGGATCTGGACTCCTAGGTGTCATGGTGAGGGTGGGCGCTCAGATGTATTTGTCTCTTTGAAAGGGGACTGTCTCGCCTCAAACGTACGCATGGTCACGTTAAGTATGAAGCAAAACGTTGCTTCTAAAAAACCATTTGCACGGCACTAACTGTAAAGTGTGGTTCCGGTTCCGGTAACCTAAAAACAGTTTTAGCGGTGTCGTAAACAATGTACTCGCCGCACTCAAATGATCGGCATGCGAAGGCAACTCCGCTAGTGTTAATAAAACTAATTATTTTTCCGCAGTTAACGTACACAACGGCATAACTCGCGAGATTGCTATAATTTACTAATCGGGAAATATGTTTGGAATGCTTCTACATTACATATAAGGGCCGCTTAAACTTAAGGGTTGATGCACAATTGACGAGATGTCAACTTGTACACAACCTGTAAAAACACAATATTTCATGGACATATTATTTGTTAACATCAGTCTGGATTTCTGCAAAGATAACTTTGGATATCAATGACACATGGAATGCCTGGAACCACGTTCTCGATAAAAGGCTGGCTGCATATCCTTTTGATAAACCTTTCCAAAGGCTCCTTAACACACGTCCATTGTGCCAAGACATATTTATAAAGTAAACAACAAGTTATTTCGGTTATGCGTTCAATTCATGGATGTGCACAAATAGTTCAGATGGTCGACTGATGGATAAAATTTAAATATGCATTGTGGACTTTATGTCATAGGCGGCAAATGTTAGAATGGCGTGAGCTAGGTGTGGGTGTGCAGCTCTACGGCGCCGTGCGGCCCGCGGCGGCTCTATTTCGGAGCACGAAGGCGCGCGGCGGAGTCGCCGTCTGACTCACTGCACTTTCACTGCAAATAGAGCTGCTTGTCTAACTATGCGGTATAATTGGCTCGACCACATTTAGATACAAGAACAACAACACGAATGCACCGCGACGTCACGTTCACGTGCACAATACGCTCGGCGTTACGTCCCGACGACGTACACGTACAACGTTCGCACAGATGATCGCGCCGCTAATTTAGGGCAATCTCGTTCTGCGACTGCATAATGTTATTATGCTCATAAGTAGGACAACCATGATGGCATTTGAATGGAAACACAAGGTAAATCGCAAATGTGTTACGATCGTGAAAACACGTTCTACTTTTGCGGTTACTGTTGCAATAAATATAAGGTTCTCGTTTGTTTTAGCCTCGCTCCGGTTTCCCTATATAGGAGAGAATTTATCGGGACCGCTTCATCAATCTCTTTATAAAATGTCTTCGTAATTTGTAACTTGATTTTTAAGGAAGTGCAAATTACCTCGACGGCATATTGAAGTTGCCGAAATCATTCATAGGACTCCAACGCCTTTGCTTTATTATATAAGCAGATATTGAAAATGGCTCAAGTCATGTCAACGACATTCCAAATATTTTGCAACTCGATGACATGCTATCCTATCCAAGAAAAGCGACTTTTTCTCAATACCTTGGTTTGTTTATTGAATAGAAATATAATTGTTTACGCGCAATGTGCACGGACATGCGTTACTTCAACAATAGACAAAAAGTTGCATTGAATTAAAACAATACCATAAAAGGGACGTATAAAATAATGTTTATCCTCATTATAAATCAACTTTACCGTGTATCTGATTGCTATTGCATATCGTGGCCAAGATAGGCGTTTGCAATTGATGATTTTTTCTCTAGAAAAAAGGCAGGATGTCTTGATACTTGAATGTACTCGATTACACAAATAGAAACAGTCTAAGCCTACATACATACATTATCATAAATGGTTAAAAATACGGAAAATGTTAACTTATTTAGCAGTAGTGTTTGTAGGAAGCCAAGACGTGTTTTAGGAGTAGTAAAAGAAAAGGCTGGCACGAGCCCTCCGGCCCGGGCGACCCAGGATCCTTGTTTGGAAGTCCATACTTGGGGTTGGAGTTGGAGTTGCTCACGTCCGTAGGATATACCTAAGTCAGTTTTTAACACTCATAACCCTACACGTGACCCCCGGGTGGTGCTAAACGAGCAACAACTTCCTAGGTGGTAGGCTCCGGCCGTGGCTTGTAACACCACCATACAAGCAGAGCCATTTCGCCAAATGATATTTTATCGTGTTCCGAATTGATGCTTGTAGAAGCCTTTAGGCGGATGGGTATGTGCAGTTGTGTTGTGTTTTGAATGACGGTTTTTCCTCGTAACTACGAATTGACATCGCTGGACATCTCGATCTGGAGGTTAGCGGGATCCGAAGCACGGTGCACCGCTGGCCGACCGCAGGTAGTAGGGGGCCCAATTAGTAGGTTCGCCACCTATGAAAGGCTGCCCCGCCACCTTTTGGCGAAAAATCCTGAGATGGCTTCCATCGTGCCGGTTGGCGACCGGAGAGGGATTCCGATGGCGATTTTCAGGGGGGTTCGGGCGTCCCCGCAGTCTCCAGTCGAGCTTTCCTTTAGCGAAGTCATTTTTTAGTTTTTGAGTAGTCCTGTAGCACAGCGCCTCGCACAACTGCCATCTTCCTGCTTATTCACTCCTTTTTTACTCCATGAACCACAACAAAAAGAAAAATAAGTTTAAACAGCGGTTGCACCATCCCTCTCTAAAAGTGCACCTCACAAATATACGAGGTTTGCACTCTAATCTCCCTGCAGTCCATCACCACCTGGAGACTGAGAAGCCGCACTTATTGTTTCTTACGGAAACACAAATCGGAAATCCAACAGACACCTCCTACTTGCACTATCCTGGGTATTCCTTAGAAAGTAATTTTAGACCACGTGCCGGGGTGTGCATGTATGTTCGTAACGATGTCTGTTGCCGGCGTCTCCGTAACTTAGAGTTACCCAACTGTTCTACCTTGTGGTGCTTACTAGACTCGGGCAATGAGCAAACTCTCTATGCTTGCGTCTATCGTTCTCATAGTGGTGATAGTGAGACGACGAAGCTCTTTGAGTATCTCAGCGAAAAGGCCGATATAGCTCACCAACGTTATCCAGGCGCGCACTTAGTTTTCCTCGGAGACTTTAACGCACATCATCAAAGCTGGCTATTTCCTTATCAGAAGACTGATCATGCCGGTAGAGAGGCATATAAACTTGCGCTTTCCCTTGGCCTCTTTCAGCTAGTCAATGATGCGACCAGGATACCAGACGTTGACGGGCACACACCGAATTGTCTTGACCTTTTTCTGACTACCGACCCAGACCGTTTCGCAGTGTCAGTGTCAGCCCCGCTGGGTACTTCTGACCATTGTCTGGTTAGGTCTATTTCCAACTACCATCCTCCTGTCCTTAATCCCGGCTGTATAAGGCGAATTTGGAAATATCAGTCAGCAAATTGGGATGAGATGCGTCACTTTTTTGCATCTTATCCGTGGCGGCAAACTTGTTTCTCTTCAAACGACCCGTCGAGCTGCGAGCATGCCATTTCCGAGGTGATACGTCAGGCAATGGAGTAGTTTATTCCATTCTCTGACATATCTCTTGACGGCAAAATTCCAAAGTGGTACAATGCTGAATGCGCCTTCGCAGAGGCACGTAAACAGTCTGCGTTTGTTGCCTGGGCAGAAGCTCGCTGTCAGAAAACTCCGGACATAAAATTGAAGAAAAAGGAGTTTAATATCGCTGCCAAGTCGTACAAAAGGGTTTTGAAAAAGGCTCGGTTCTCACGCACCAAACGCATTGGGAGCAAATTGGCCACTCTTCCGAGCGGTAGTAAAGCCTTTTGGTCCCTTGCAAAATCTGTAGAAACGAACTTTTGTCGTCCGTCGTTGCCGCCTTTGCTGAAATCTGATGGATCGCTTGCTTTTACAGCAACTGACAAGGCAAACCTTCTAGCCACTCAGTTTGCAAAAAGTTCACTTCTAGAGGCTGGTAATGCCTGTCCACCTAACCTCCCTACTTGTGACTCAGTTATGCCTGAGATACATATTCATCAAAAAGAGGTCCTAAAAACACTGCGCTCTCTGGACGTGAACAAAGCCAGCGGTCCTGATGGAATTCCAGCTATAGTGCTGAGATACTGTGCGCCTGAGCTTTCTCCTGTATTGACTCGTCTGTACCGCCTCTCGCTTAAAACATCTAGAGTTCCAAAATCATGGAAGACCGCGAATGTACAGCCAGTGCCGAAGAAAGGGAGTCGCGCTGATCCGGCAATTTACAGGCCTATTACAATCACCTCAATTCTGTGTAAGAGTATGGAACGAATTCTAAATTCTAAACTCCTAACATACCTTGAGTCTTATGATCTCCTCTCGGACCGCAGTATGGTTTTCGCCAGAAAAGGTCGGCCGGAGATCTACTCGTGTATGCTACTCACGTTTGGGGTGAAGCAATAGATATGCATGGTGAGGCGCTTGCCGTTTCTCTTGATATATCTAAGGCGTTTGACCGGGTTTGGCATGGCAGCCTTCTTCGTAAGCTTCCATCGTATGGTCTACCACAGAACTTGTGTGGGTGGATATCTGACTTCTTGAGCGATCGAACATTCCGAGTAGTCACTGATGGCTGCTCTTCTGATCTCATGACGGTTAATGCCGGTGTTCCTCAAGGGTCAGTCCTCTCTGCTACTCTATTCTTGCTGCATATAATCGACTTGTTAATAAAACCTGGTATCCTAGGATACGCAGATCAGCACAGTAACAGAGAGGTACTTGTCTGGTCCGCGAGTCGGTGGTAGCGAGACCAATAAACTCAGAGAGGCGATGGTAACGAGATTGAACGCTACCCTTAAAGATGTCTCAGATTGGGGTGACATCAATTTGGTGCAGTTCAATCCTAACAAAACGCAGGCGTGTCTGCTCACTGCGAAACGGAGTCCTTTTTCACTGACTCCTACTTTCCGAAATATATCCGTACCTATTACTGACCATATCGATCTTCTTGGTGTTGATATCGCGGCCAATATCAACTTCGGCCGTTCCATAGAAGCTAAAGCCAAAACTGCTGCAAAAAAGCTTGGTATCCTCAGTAGGGTGAAGCAGTACTTCACGCCACACCAATTGCTCACCTTATATAAAGCCCAAGTCCGGTCGTGCATGGAGTACTGCAGTCACCTTTTTGATGGATCCGCGAAATATCAGCTGGCTGCTCTGGACGCTGTAGACCGCCGAGCCAGGAGACTTATTGGTTCTGATCAACTACTTGCAAATCTCCACAGCCTTGAGCATCGTCGGTTGGTTGCAAGTTTGTCAGTCTTTTACAGGATATATTTCGGTGAGTGCTCTCAGGAGCTATTCGACCTCGTACCTCCTTCACCTTTTTATCATCGCACTGCAAGACACCGGGTGGGATTTCACCCCTACGTCGTTGATATTCCCAGGACCCGCACAAAGCGTTTTGCGTCGTCATTCATCATACGCATAGCTAAGGTCTGGAATGCCCTACCGAAATCAGTATTTCCTTGTTTTTACAACTTGGGTATCTTTAAAACAAGAGTGAATAGGCATCTTCTAAGCAAGCGCATTCCACCTTAGACCACATCTACACTTACCATCAGGTGAGATAGTGGTCAAGCGCTGGCTTATTTCTTATTAAAAAAAAAAAAAAAATACATAGGACCTATGACAAGCATTAGATGTCTATCAGCCGACGTGATGATGATGAGATGTGTCAGGTCCCATCCGGAAGGGCATAACTACTCACACTTACTACTAACAAAAGCTTGCTGCTGCTTTTAATTTTGCAAGATAAGCTTTGACTTTGAGCTTTGACTGGAATCATATGGTCACGGCTAGATTTAAAACGCACTTATCTTATATACTCCCAAATGACCTATGGAGCAGGGAGCCTATGGAAGATAAATGTAAAGCATGTTTAAATATATATAGTATAATACAAATCTTAGTTAGTAGTAGAGATAAGGATAACCATCTAACCCTAAACAAAACTAACTGTCATAAGCATTCAGTTCGATAATATTTTATTGGGTAGTTGATAATGATTCATTAATTACAAAGACCCGGAATTTCACTGCTCGCTATCTTAATATAGCATATCTCTACTAGAAAAATAAAAACCTCGACATATTGCCGAAGGGAACTAATTTCCTCTACATACAACATGGCTTCAAAAGTTTGAACGACAAAAGTGACTGTGGCGCCCTCAAGGCTTTTTATACTTCTGTTTAGGCTATACGATTACAAGTCCTAATAGCACGGAGTGAATAATAAAGTGGAAGGCGGTAAAGTTTGTATGTATGTGGGATAATCCAGAGGCGTAACGTCGCACTACGTTGATTTATGTTTCCGCTCTCTGAATGAAGATATCAATGGCCGCCTCACATGGCGCGCGGCGTGTTATTGTTGCTGTTCATTCACACCGATTGTTACGATCGATGCAAATTACAATGTTTTTGCACATTCATTTCACAACGTGCCTATAAAAATCATTTGTTATGTGGTATTTTACCAAAACCAACCACCCTTCTTAAATTAGTAATATACATATATAGATAGGTATAGAAATCACACTCGGGTGAGTTACATCATTAGTAACTCCAGAAGTGTTCAAAAGGTCAAGATGAAAATAAATACAGACATAGTTTATAGTCTGCACGTATGCAATAGCACATGAGTATAATTTAGCTTGTTATTTCGGGATCGGTATCTTCGTAGGCGAAAAACCGCAGGGCACAGCTTAATATAACAAAAAAAAAATCCAATTCATTAGTCGCACTAACTACCGATGACTTCAAGTAAAATTATTGCATCTTCTCTTCCACCAAAAGACCTACAGACGGTAGGTCCATAATTATGAACCAGAGTGATTGGAAACATGAAAACGCAGATCGAAGCAATAAGCAAGTAACATCAATACATATTTAAACTATGTATCTAACAGTGAAATAAACGTACTTTTATCCTGTGCGTTGACACGGTTAAAATATAAACATAGGGGCCAAGTTGCGACAGCTAATTAAAATGTAGAGCGGTGGTTAGGGCTCGTTCACAAATAAATGGGTGGGTAGACAGAGCAAAACAAGTTGCGCAATGAACGATAACGTAATGTAGGCGACTGTTGCACGCTTCCAAGAAAAATGTTATAATTATTTACTGGCCACAGGCTTATATTGAACGGGTTTAGAAAATGTTTTTCGATCAAATAATACTGATATGATACGTTTTTTTGCCTGCGTCGTTGGTCTGGTAGTTAGTCTACGTGGCTTTATACTACGATGTCCTGGGCTCGCATCTTGAGTCGGGTCAAAGAAGTATTGACATTTTCTTTCTTTAAATACATTCTCAGTAATATTCTTAGCCCGGATGTCGGGTAGTTGGCGGTGAAATATACACCCCTGTGCCTCAGAGAGAAGAGCGATGTCATGTTTCGCATGATGGTAGTTTTTTTACGACTAAGGCCTGTGTGCACCAAGATTTCGGTTGTCATAACCAACGGTTAACATAAGCTAAACGCAAAATGTACTGTTCAAGACAACCCGGACGCCGGTTAAGGACGTACTTAAAGCGGGCGGTTATCTTAACCGAGCTTACGTCCTTAACCGGCGTACGGGTTGTCGTGAACAGTAAATTTATAGTTAAGTTATGTTAACCGTTGGTTATGATAACCGAAATCTTGGTGCACACAGGCCTAAGCCCTTGCCTGTAATCACACATGCCTTTCTACACAACATCGTACCGAAACGCTAGATCGTATGGCGATAAGTACGTCTTTGTCAGTAGGGTTGTAATTAGCCACAGCCGAAACCTTCCACTAGCCGAGTTTGAGAGAGAACAAGCACAGTATGTGAACGTCTTAAAAAAAATAAAATTATTATGAGTCTACGATTGAGATGAAATTTTAAATCTCGAATCACCAAAAGCAAACTATGTGATATCACGTCACGTACCTAACACATTCTTAAAGTTTAGTTTAGTAAATTAATAACAGAAACAATAGCAAAATTACTTAGGTTTCAGCGTAAGTACTGCCATCATTATGCTATAAAAAAAGTACAAAAAGTTTACCAACTACCAAATAACATGACAATAAAACTTTACTCACTTCAAATGATAGCGATAAAGGATAACATCTTAGATAACTGTAAGCTGTATGTTATTAAACCCAATTCACGACACTAACAATTTCTGCGCAGCATCGTACTAGAACGCAAAAACACCTAACGGTATGTACTTTAGTTATTTGAAAGTAGATACTAGATAAGATACAGTAAAAAAGTGAGGTGGCATTCATATTAGTTTCATCTCGGTAACGCAATCGATTAGAGAACATAACCACAACAAAATAGAATCCATATTCAATTGACTGCTCATTCGTTAGGCGGATATACAATCGGCGCATTAACAAAATTTACGATGTCAATGTATTTACTCACAATGGAATGCGTAAGCGCATAGTAGTAAACAATTTTATTGAGATATTCGTCTCACATCTTTGTACGAGGCGATGCAATGTGATGTTCATACTAGAATATTTGTTTCACTTTAACGTTTGAGTTTTATTTCAATTGGTTATGTCGTATGTCTTATCGTCCTTGTACTAAAAATTTTATGTTAATTTTTCATGCACTTCCTGACTTTGTCCTGAAATTAGGTATGAAATATGTGTTTATTTCAAATATTATACAATTGTAAAATATGGTCCCGTAATGTACCTCCTAATTAGATTCAGAAAGTTGTCATAGGAATTCTTCATAACATTATTTATGCTTAGAGTTAATTTAAAACACGTATATCATGTATTACATTTTTAAGATCTTAAACATACCTATGGAAAATAATTTCAATGTATTTATGTTACGTAGCATAAATTCTCTCTTCTCTATCTATCTGTAGGTATAAAAATATGTAGGTATATTGTATTGAAGTAAAATACAAAACATATTGTTCAAATATTATGTCCTTACTGGATAACAACTATTGTTTATGTTCACCCATAGAACAGATAATACATAGTTTAGTGGTATTCCAAGTACCGGCTTTGCTATGCTGCGTACAATGGACTAAGCGCTAGTCGTAATCCTAAGTGCCCTGGATGAACGATCAGAATACAACAATAAATACTATAATATTAATTGAATGTCTGCATTCTTTAACCGACGAAAAAAAAACGGAGGAGATTCTCAATTCGACACGTATATATTTTTTATGTATGACCTAGCATAACATTTTAAGTAGTTGTCCGATTTTGATAATTCTTTTTTTATTAGAAAAGGCACACTTTCAAGGTGATCCTATTGTCATCATGTTATGATCTGATGATGATATCCTGGGAAAATTAAAGGAACTCTTCAAATCAGCTACAAGTGCCGTATAATATACTATGACAATATAGTACGAGTACGTTACGTGGCGATAAATCACTAAAAAGTAAGAAATAAATTTTTTTAACAAAAAATAGAACCGACTCAAAAGTCACTAATAAGTAAAATATAACTGTGTCATTTAGTTGCTTTAATTTACTTAAGCATATCTAGGAGCTGGTGCCAGCCAAGGTTTTTTACTTTAAGAACATTACCTAGAACCCACAAACTGCTTTACTACGTTAAATAAATGTTCTTTAAACTTGCTGGCACCGACTTCATAGATATGCTTAAGTAAATTAAAGCAACTAAATGACACAGTTATTTTCTAGTGCGTTTTGAGTCGGTTCTATTTTTTGTTAAAAAATTTATTAATACTATGTATATTTCATTATAATGAAAAATTACTTTATTTTACTTACAATCTGCGTCAGTTCATTAGGTACAATAAATAATCAATTTGTTTTGCTTTTACGAAACCGGAATAATGCGTTTCATTCAGAAAACAACGCCCCTCTACAATGTTTAATTGTAGACTACTTTGTACTTTACCATAAATTGACTCGATTATGTTTCATTTTAACATTTTCTCAGGTACAGGTAGAAGATTGTTAAATAAATTATTTTTAGATATACTTATAGGCACTCGATACAAAAAATCTTCTCAACAAGTGTATATTGCATGTTACTATCGGTTCGTGGGCTGGCGTCATATATTTTAAGCCGTCCTCCTTTTCAATATGAAAGTTGACTGTACACAGCTGAACGGATTTGATAAAATGTTATATGCGTAACATGAAATATACACGTTCGATTAATATTTACTTTTATCCCGAGAAAACAATGAATTCAACGAATGGCAGCATATCGCGCGGAATCAAATGGAAATTGCGAAACAATAGTCGACTATTGCATAAGAGAACTAGTCAAACTAAATATTTTATCCTCAACTATTACGTGTCCAAATGCCGATTATTTAAATGTCGATATTAGCAATTTTTTTTGGGAATATGACTAGTTCTCGTCTTAGTCGTAACGACTGTTAATAGTGGGTAAGTTCGATAAATTATACGGGGGATCAATCACATGACCAAATTTGAGTCCGGTATTTTGTACGTGAATTTCTTGAAGCTTAATTTCTAAATAAACAGTTTTTGAAACTAAGTTCTTCTATTCAAACTAACGTAAAGTAAAAGAGCCTAAACAATTGCAATAACTAGGTAAAAGGAAAACTTAACAATTCGCATGTTTTACAAGGTGAAATAAATAAGCAATTCTACGAGTATGTAACGTTACGTATTTTGTATTACTTTTATAATATAATACGTGGAACGAAATAATTTATCGCTCAGCGTTAAAAATTAAAAACAATAACTTTAATCTTATATATTACGGTCATCAATTTATAAAAGGTTAAGCTGGCAAAAAATCAAAAATCTTCTCGTGTACAATTGGATATTTAAATAAAACTTCATTAGAATAATATTAAATTATTCAGTACTTGGTTGACTGATTTATGTAATCACAAGGAAAAAACACAAGTTTGATACCAATTTATCTAATTACCCTTAAGAGAGCAATTCTAGTGCTCAGCTATGTAACCTTATAAACATTTTTTTTTAAATATTTAATGAATAATATAATACATATAAAATAATAATAATTTAATTTAAACATAATGTGATACGTCACCACGTATCTCACATTTTTGTTTGATCTATTAATTGTGGTACATCCTGTATATACAAGAATTGCTCGTTAAAAGGTATAAAATATAGATATAAGAGTGGAGTTACGAGTTCGTCTGAAGAAGGAAAACATTTATGGAATAATAGAGTGATAGAAAAATTAGAGTATTTATATTTATTTCAAATGAGACTTTTACGTGTTCTGTTAGTATTAGATTAGCGGACTACCGCCGGCGGATTTCGCAGTTGTGCTCCGCTACCAGGCGGTGAAACTTAGAGGTTTAACTGAGTAATAGTCCGACATGATTCATGAAACGCTTCTCCGTGGCTCGGTGAAGAAAAATTTACCCCGATAATAAAATTCGTTATCTTAATTGAAACCAAATATCGGTAGAATTGATGAAAAATATATACCTTAATTAAAGTTTTTATTTTCTTATAACAGCCGCGGATAACTTTTAAAATATTATTGTTACATATTGTATTATTTGATGTAAAACGGTTAAGTAAGCTTAGATACATAATAACATTTTTGGATACGTAGACTAATAATACTGGTGTGTAAGATTCGGGGCCCCACACAACGGGTTATACATCAATTAATTAAATTAGAATGAATTTCAACTTTTAAGTAAGTATATACGTTTATTTACTTCATTGCTTTACTCAGCGTGTTACCTAGCAGGTAGTTATTGAAAGTAATATATAATGTCATCTCGATACTACAGCTAGATAATTAAAAACTTACGATGATTTACGAGATGGCACTCGTGGCCAAATGCTAATCTTCGGATTCGGATGGGCTTACCTCGCCGTACATAATATATACATAAATACAGAACCAAATTTCAAAAATCAGTTTTCTTAAGAGATTTATTTGGTTAAGAAACCGTATTTTTTTTGGAAATTTTTAAGGCTCTTTTTAAATTTATATGCATTTTTGAAAATTAAAGAAAATATAAATAAACAAATGATAAAAAAATAAATGAAACTCGTAGATGAATTGATAAATTTCTAATTAATACAAAAGAGAAAGAATGACGAACATGTACTTAAAGCACACTTACATGTTTCACAATTTATACTAATTAGATTATTACACAGGTACTTATAATAATAGCACAATTACCATGATGTATCCCACCTGGTCAAAGCCGGATATTGGCAAAGTGCTGGGTTACTACTTTGTCAATGGCGACCTGATAATTACTGAAATGTATTCGTTTATTTGTTCTATTTCAAGCTTTATGTCCTACGCAGGTAGTGGACCTTCATAAAATTTTCCACACACCCGAGGCATATATAAAGAAATCGCTTTTATCGGAACTATACAAGGTATAATATAATGTCTTAACTACTCCGTCTGTTCTCACATATCGTTAGGCTGTGGAAATCCAGAGTTAATAATAAAAAATATTCATTTTTATGCAACTCTTTTCAATTCAATTCTTCTGTTTCTTTTAAGTGTACTACGATCTAACTGTAAAGCTTGTTTGTCGTAAGATTATAATTTGTAGGGGTTGAGATAGGATATAAAAGTGTATGTAGAGGTGAATATCGTGTATAACTGAGTTACAGAATTAAGTAAAGTGTGATAAGAGTGCAGACAGGTATAAAAGAATATGTAGTGACTAAAACCGAGAAAGATATGTAATGTGAGATAGTTAGGTGACATTGAGAGAATGAAGGAAAGGAGTCTCAGGAAAGGGATTTACAAGTGAGAGTGAATGGGAATGTTGGAAGGGGAACCTTCCGGAATCAAATCCAGGACATTCTAATTAAAGGCCAGGTCAAAAATACCCTAAACCTATGTATTTGTATGAAAGGTTTAATGAAGTAGAAAGAAGGATATGCAAGGATCTTGGCAAGTGGATGGACGTGGTCTCTGCCTACCCCTATGGGAATGCGACTTGATGGTATGTATGTATGCATGTGTAAAAATGTAGAGTCTCAAGTTGTGGATTTTATTTATGTTTTTGATTTATTAAATTTAAGGCATGAATTAATAAATACCTTAAATTAGGGATATAATTTATAATTTATATACAAAAAAGGCCGATTTTTACGCCGCATTAGCTAAAGAATAAAGTCCAAATTCAATATAGAACAAGCACTCAACCTGATTGCGTAAATAAAAAAACAAATACAACCATTACCATTTCTTTTAATATCATACAATACATCACGTAACAGTGAGCTATAAATGGCTACTTTGTCTTATTTGTAGGCGCTTCAATTTAATGATGCCAATATTAGTTGTAATAATGTTGTATTTATGATGTTCAAAGCGATACGAGCGGCCTTACTGTTGGAATAAACGAGGAATGTAATAAAAGTGCGTGGGCCCGGGGTGGGACGCCCGCGCGTGACCCGACTTAGAACTCCACAGAACACTCTAGGCTGTAGGCAAGAGGCGCACAATAAGTTGTCACCCACGGACTTGTGTTTGCTAGACGCCGTTCTTGATCGTATCTTTAGCCTATTGCATCCCATTACAAGTTCATATATGCTCGACTGACGAAACCTCCTGATTATGAGGTTATGAAGATTAACTTAATTGCTGAAAACCAGACCAGCAGAAGGAAACTAGATCAGAACTCTAGGCAGCGATACAAAGTTTTTCCAAGAATAGTAAAATAAATCAATTAGTCATTGATGTTCTGCACATAAAGTATAGTTCAACACAATCATCGTGATTATGTCCATACATAAAAATGCGTGGAGAACTCGACCTTAATCAGTGGACCCTAGCCGATATCACACAATAGAAGTCCGCCATTTTGCCCACAAGCATTGTTTATTTACTCACGCTTATTACGCATTTCCTGCCATAACCAATAACAATAACTGCAATTTTGTATCGCAATGATAATCAAAAGATCGGTGCTAGAATCACTGGGGTGTGTAATTGTGCCATTACCAGTTTTTGCAAGCGTTTATTTAACTTGCGTTATTGGTACGGGTACTAACTGCGTCGTTAACAGTGGTTGTTTGACTATCTTCTTCTGATGACGCGGTCCTGGATTCACATCCTTGGTCGAACTATAAAATATTGAGCTTAAAAGTCAATGAAAAATTCGATTTTGTCGTTTTCTATAAAAATGTGTTTCTGACCAAATTGTCCAAGGTAAACTACAGATTAGAATTTTCAAAAAAAAAATAACTTTAACTGATTGCCCAATCAAATATAAAGTAGTTAGTATTTATTTACTTTAGTACCTATAAGAAATTGTCATTGAATTAATTGTCCATCGTTTAAAATACCGGCGCAAGCGTTTTGCCCGAGACCTACGTTACATTGTTGCACTGACATTCCACCGTATAATATTAATTAATTATTGATTTATCGTACGTCGACATTTAAACACGTCCCGAACATGAAATCTATACTAATATTATAAAGAGGTAAAGTTTGTAAGTTTGTAAGTTTGTTTGTTTGTAAGTTTGTAAATAAAGTTCTGTCGGGGCTAATCTTCGGAACTACTGATCCGATTTTAAAAATTCTTTCAACAGTAGAATGCTACGTTATCGGTGAGTGTTATTCGCAATACAAATATTTTATATTTGTATTGTATATATTACCCGAGTTACCACAGTTTTTATCGCGCGAGTCGGACCGTGAAATTTATTAAATCGGCATTATTTCTCGTACGCTGACTTAGCTATTGGATAAAATTGAAAACATTGTATGAAAACTTTATGCATCTTAAAAAGTTCTACAAAAAAGTCCGCGATAGCATATATCTATCTTTTATATTTTGGCAGATATATAACTATTTGTTTTTTAAAAAATCATTTAATTCATATGCTTACGTTTACGTCATTATTTCATATATATATCATCAAAATAAATTATTTAATAATCACAAGGATATAAAGATAAGATTTGTTTTTTACAGTATGTTAATTAGTTATATAGTTTCGGAGATATTACAAAATTTCTATAAAGCGCGACTCTGTAATAAATCATTTAATTCATATGCTTAAGTTTACGTCATTATTTATACAACTAAACTTAAATCCTTATCAAAATAAATTATTTAATAATTACAAGGATATTATAGAGGTAAGATTTGCCTTTTACAGTATGTTAATTGGTTATATAGTTTCGGAGATATTACAAAATTTCTAAATAACAATATTGCTGTTATATTGTCCAAATTAAGTTGACCTCCTTCGTGTTATGTTATACGTACTGAATAGGGGTCAACATTTTGGTACTGATATTCTTTGAGAATTCGATCTTTGATCTTTTCTTTCAATTTATTTGGCATGGCAGACCATATTTATATAATATACGAAAAAGTTTGTTCGTTTGTTTGAACGGGCTAATCTCTAGCTTGCCATAAATATATATTTTTAATGTTAATGTACTGTAATTTTGTACAATGTTTAACGAAAATATAGATAGAAGGAGGAAATTGCTTGACGGAAAACTATAAAAAATTGAATTGAGAGGGGTAGCGGGGAAAAAGCACACTTTCTATGAAAGTCTGTCTTTGAAATTAAAAGGGGACCTCAGAGGTTTCCACGTGGACGAAGTCGCGGGCGACTGCTAGTATTAAATAAAAACATAAACATATCTGTGGTAAAAACTTGAACGCGCGGACTTAGGCTGCCTGCTCATTAGTATAGGCCCTATAGTGCCCGAGCAGTCAGAAAGCGTTCAGACGTTGTGAGTTCTGCATTCCGCGTTGCCTGCTCAATTATCTACGAAGTTACATTACAGAACGCAGAGAGTAATACAAAGTACTCAGATACCGAACTCTTTCTGTCTATGCGGGATGATAAAGGTTTATAAACGTAGCGCAGAACGAAGAACTCGGAACTAAATTTTTTAACCGAAAAAAAAACAGAGGAGGTTCTCAATTCGACACGTATATTTTTTTTATGTATGACCACGCATAACTTTTTACAGAGTTGTCCGATTTTGATAATTCTTTTTTATTAAAAAGAACACACTTTCAAGGTGGTCCCATTGTCATCATGTTAGGATCTGATGATGATATCCTGAGAAAATTGAAGGAACTCTTCAAATTTTATAAGCACACTTGGCACTGACTTCATAGATATGATTAAGTAAATTAAAGCAACTAAATGACACAGTCATTTTTTACTTTTTAGTACGTTTTGAGTCGGTTCTATTTTTTGTTATTTTATTCAATGACAAGTTGGCACTTGATTTTGAGTCGTGACATGATGACGATGTATGCAGTCTAAGATGGCGGTGGGCTAGCTTGGAATAAGTGTATTTTTCAAACCACTCCTGTAAGTAGTTTCCACGCGACATGATACCGAAACGCTAAATAGCTCTGCCGGTAACTAGCCAAAGCCTACCACCAGATCATTCCTGAACCAATTTAGAATATATAAACCTAAATTGATTCGAGCTTGTCATCGAATCTAAGATCTGATTGTTGTAAGACAATGCATTATCTAGATATCTCTCAGAGAACATCACTAACTACTCGTACGGGTGCGTAGGTACTGGATGTAGTTATTGCGGCGCGCGGCGACCTCGCGCAGGACAACGGACGTACTCGCTTGTTTACGTCGCAGAGCGTCTCGATGTACACTTCAAGTGCCATTCACTTGAAAAATATCATTATAAAATGTTACCGGACGAATCCAAGCAACAAAATTATTCAGATCCAAAAAACCCTTTACGTACGTTTCGCTCCGAATCCGGGGCTAAAACTAAATTTCTCTTATGAGTTGTCTAACTCGTATGGACCATTTAAGACCTTTGTCAAACATTGTATCGGCAAATATAAATAAATGATCGATTGATTGACCGACTCCATGTGGCGTCGTACTCGTATATAATACCAATCTGCAGCAATCGGCGGTGACTCATTACCGGACAACTGGCCATGTGACCGCGACCACGCCATACCAATCATTCCTCCATTCAATTTATTCAACGTATGAATGTGGAATGCGGATGCATTCCGCTCAACTTTCTTCGATGTCCGCCTAAATCTATCTACCAATAGCAATATTATAAAGCGGCAGAATTAGTTTGTTCGTTTAAAGTCGCAAACCTTCTCTTTATAGTTTATACTAATCTTATCTATAGTAAAATTATAAATAAGAAATTAACTGTTACACAATCATGCCTACTACTGAACCTTTTTTTATTTCATTGAAATTTAGTACCTGTAGTAGTAGTTTTGAGTTAGTTTGGTTTTGAAACAGGACATAGGCTACTTTTTTCAAACTATCACAAAAAGAATTTTATGCGGATTGAAATGGAATAGGAGATTGAAATTTTTGGCGGGTTTTCTCAGCAGAACCAAGACCAAGTCGGTGGTAGAGTCACCACCATGTCAAACATGATGTTTCAAAGGTACTTGTAAACTAAAAACAACCAATTTTCAAACAACAACAACAACAACGACGAAAATGTAAACAACCGATTTTTCTCGCGGACGAAGTAGCGGGAATCTGCTAGGTATTGCATTACCTACATTCGAAAAAGCACTTTACTATCACTACGTACTTGAGAGTGTGAAAAAATTTGAATTATCCCCTTGTGTTGGGTGAAAAGGGCTATGAGCAAGACGGCAAGGTCACGAGGCGCGGTCGTCGACCCGGAAGTGACAGAAGAGGGGGTCTGCAGGAGGCCTGCTCGAGTGGACCCCCTTGCTTGCGGCATTCCTACGGCTCTATATTGCGCATTACGGCATCTTTGATCTACCCAACTAGAATTATAAATTAAAATGATATTATGTTGTTATAATATTCTGTAAAGTTATGAACATGATCTATATACATAAGAGAACTTCAGTAATGTTTTTACTCTAAATATTATTAATTATTAATTTAATATTGAATTTAAAGAAATTATTGACATTAATACTTACTATGAATATTGAATAGTCGTGATACTCGTGCAAAATCGGGGCGAGTCAACTAGTAAAAAATTAAACGTTGCTTAGTACCAACATTAACATAATAGCTATACAAGTATGTAACGGAACAGCATTCCAAGGGAAATTTGCGGAATTTATATACATGAAATACATAATATTATATCGCCTATACACTGTACTGTATAGAAGTACTTATTAATAGAGAAGCCGATAATATGCAGCGCGGGGGTCACGGAAAACTGCAGTAACTGATTTGAATTACTCGCTTATCTATCATTTCCACAATTCTACATTAACAGTCGCTGAAAGCTTTGTAGCTGAGATGCTGATGGTTATAAAATGGTTGTTCTGTTATTACTCATCAGAGATGTTACACACCAAGGTTTACAAGAGCGTAGCCTTGTACCAACAGAATGCGTGCTATTAGTGCTAAAATTACTTCCAAGCTACCATTTGCTTGCTTTTAAATGCTCACAAGACTAATTACTTACGCTTTTGCAAGTTCTCGACAGTACAATAACAGAGCAACACTTCGCATACAGAATATTTAATGACCTATTCTCCGTGACCTCGCAAGACGTCCAACATTGTGCAGACCAACGCCCGGCAAAGCTCTTTGGATACTTTGCCATAAAGAGCTACGAATAAGTGTATATTAATTCCTATTTATTAATACATATAAATAAATCCAGCTCAACCATTCGCGATGTGCACAGGATTTGATTGAAATGCAACCTATAAAGGGAATGCTACTATTATGAAAATAAGCATGAATTCTAAACTTTGTAACTCGTATGAAATAAGTAACGAACAAGTTCTGAGGCCCGCATTCTGAATAAGCGCGAGCAGCGCATGCACTTTATTGTCTATTTTGACTTGTATTTTTTTTTACTGGATACTGCGCACTTATTTCACAACTCCAGAGCAGCACACTTTAAAATTGATGCAAATTTAAATGTGAAGAGTCCATGCCAAAGTAGTCCGTTCTGATTGGAAGGACACAAGACGCAAGCGGCGGACGTATAGTGTGCATGTCGCTTAACTGCAGATTACAAACCTCTCACTACCCCCGACCCCGCACCTCGCATACCGATCTCCATCCGCCATACTATTCATTGACCGGTTTTTAACGCACCTACTTCTAACGTCTGCAGACTTGCTCGTAATTCATTGTTGAGTTATGTGCACGTCCCTTGTGTGTGGATCGGTAGGTTTTATTAATGAACGATGCTAACGAATACACTTGTACCTACAGTACAAAGCATTTCTATGCTTTGCGTTACTGAAATACTATGAGTTAGGTTACAAAGGCACTAAATACCTGGTACAATTACACTAATCTAGGCATGTAAAGTAGGTATTATAGGTGTAGCCCAAGATTATAAAGATGCACACAGGTTTTGCCAAACTTCGAGTCTGCTCGGAACACGAGGCGTATGCCTGTGCACTGCACTAATTGATTTTGCAGTACAAAATAGTTCTTACAAGTCGCCATAACACCTGCGGCGTGTGCAAACTTTAGAGAAGGTTCGAAGTTTGGCGCGGACTGTAGAAGTCTACTCAATTCATTCATAGTAAGTACTTATACAATTTATGTGAAGCTTAAACATGTAGGTACCGTTGCATAATGTTAAGGTTACCCAGAAGAGATCGCTGACGGCGATAAGATCTTTAGCTTTCTATCCTCCTTGCGCTTTTCCTTATTGTAGGTATGTGATACAAATAAAAACCTAAAAATATTTATCATCAGCATTTATATTGATCTCTTTGTAGGAAGGTTTCCTCTCTCTTGTAGCAGTTGAAGATTAGATTTTAGAATGCTGAAATGAATGAATGATATCTTCCAGTTGTTCAATTACTCAGTCAAATTTGTTGAAATTTTTTTGTTAATTTTCGTTTGAATTAAATTGATTAATTACATGTTTTTGAGTCCCTAGGTTGCGAAGTTGCGAGAAAATTGTTAATCTTCCGAACGTCAAAACAACCACATGTCAACAAACCTAATGTTTTCATTAAAATATTCATAATTTAATACACTTTGATAGTAAATATGTCTCGAGTTAATTTACGACAAATATATACTTTTACGATAGCATAAATATCGGTTTATATTTTCTTAAATTAATTATTTCGTCCCTAAATCTTATGGGACATCGTAAAACCGCAGATTTAAAACATAACAGTTGGTCAAGGGAACGCGTTTAGTCGGACTCGTGTGGAGTAACTTTGAAACGACGTGTAACCGTTTTCCAAAGTTCCGTAGGAATAGAATCTTTATATAAAAACTCAGCAAGCAATGTCTACGAAAAAACGATAAACTTAAGCCCGAGCGACAAAATCGCTCAGTACCGACAAATAATCGTCTATTTGCGATTTATTCCCAAACCGCACCATATTCACGAGATCTTTAGTTTACAATGTTTAATTTGGAAGTCAAATTATACTTGAAGTGGAGGATATGAAGTAATCTCTAAGCGACTTTGTCGCTTGGGTTCTTCGGTAATCGGCAGACAATAGCAAAATAAATTGATTATTAACAATTTCTAATGAACTTCCGCAAAGTAACGCATGCTTCTATTCAATATCTATAAGGTAATCCGTCGATTGACTTATTTGCGTATCGCATGACGTACACAAATGATGACTCGTCCCATTAGACGCAATTTTGCAAAGATGTAACACTATAAAAAATAAACTGTCCAATAAATTAAACATCAAACACGATCATCAAATTATAACACTGAGATGACGGTAGAGCAATCATAAAATGGCAGTAATAACAACTTGAATTTCAAAATATTACAATTTATTTTTTTAAAATTTATCGAGTATTAGAAAATAATCTTTTAAAAATTAAATTTAAATTGTCACTGCATTTTATTTTTGTTTTATGGTACCTTGAACCTATAAAGAAGTGTTAACATCACTTCCTAGCGGCATACTGAATGTTCTGTACAACAAATGTATCCAAATTCCAAGGTGTACGTTATGTAACGTTATAAACGTCAGATAAATCTCAAAATTCCACTGAATTAAAAATTCGACCCTATCACCGGTTCGAAAAGTAGATTATACGTACTAACAAAACTAATTAAGCAATAGCATGAATTAAGGAATTTAAGTTGCCGTGATTTTATGCTTTCTACTGAAATAAAATAACAATAAAAAATTTTAACAAAAAATAGAACCGACTCAAAATGCACTAAAAAGTAAAAAATAAGTGTGTCATTTAGTTGCTTTAATTTATTTAAGCATATCTATGAAGTCGGTGCCAGCCAAGTTTAAGGAATCGTAAAAAAAATATATATATATATACGTGTCCTCCGTTTTTTTTCGTCGGTTAAAAATAAGTACAAAAGAGTTGGTTATGATAACCGAAATCTTGATGCACACAGGCCTTAGTGAAGAGATTGTTAGTGTTTATTATTGATTATTAGTGCAAGAACAAGCTCGCACTTGTATAACACCTGGTTTTCTATTTTCCATGAACGTTGTTCACAGACGCCCAAGGCGGCTGTGAAATATAGAGGTTTAAGTTTTACAAGAATTTCTCAATAAAATTTGTTTTTTATTAAAAACATTGATCCGACTTTAAAACGAACTAAAAAGTAAAAAGTAACTGCATAATTTAGATGCTTTAATTTACTTAAGCATATCTATGAAGTCTTTGCCTACTGCTTGGGAAAATCACGCGGCGCCGCACCGCTTTCACTTGTCTTCACGAAATCTCACTTGTTGATATATGATGATGATGGATTCTTGTACTAACACCCTTCCGTAGGTGGGTAAAATGTGTCTGCGGGCGCGCGTGGGGCGTCGCGCCGCCGCTCCCCCGCTTTGGCCTCTCTTCGCAAAACAACACTCGTCGCGGAAATAGCGATGAAAACGTTCGTGCGGCCAGCGGCCGTCACGCCGCGCGCGCGCACGTTCACCTCGCGCACATGTGCTCCTGTCTCTCCTCTCTGTTGTAGGCTGTAGCTAAACACTGCATTACTTGTGTACTCAACTACAAGCTAGTACCACTCTTGTCTAGTGCCAGCTTTAGCATAATGATGGCTTTTTAGAACTAATATACAAACTACAACTTCACAACACTATTTAGTTTTATTTACTGCGTAGTCCGATTGTCACGTACTCGTGAGATCGTATCGTATTTTATGGAATTATGATTGACTACCTAATTGTACACACATCAGCATATTTAGCGAAACATCGACTTTGGAACGCGGACCAATGGAATAAGGTATTGTTATGTGATGAGCGCAGAATTCTCTTAAATCAAATTGACGGCGGCTCGGGTAACTCAAGCTTATCTTAATGATATGAATATCACTGTTATGAAGTGGCCGGCGACATCAGGGATATGAACCCAATAGAGCACGTTTGGGACTTGTTGAAAAGAAAAGTTAAGTCCAGAATTCCAGCTCTCGCTAACGTGGGTGAACTGCGAATCGCCATAGAGACTAACCCAGGAGACCATCGATAACAATTTCTAATAATTTCTAATAATTAACGCTCAACACTTTTAAATGTGTAAAATCTTGGAACAAAGGAAGAGCGATGGAAGCTGCAACACAGTTTATACTAGTGCAATTTCCATCTTAGAATATGTTTATAATGAAAGCACTTTAAAAAAAAAAAAAAAAAAAAAACATAATTCTCTTTAATAAGAGCACGTGGAGGAAATTCGCGATGTTAATAACCATTTTTCTCATTTAATGAATTGTTATTTTAATATTAATTCACTTTTCCCAGTTACATGAAAAGTTCAAAAATGTACCATTTTTCACAAATAGCCTTTACTCGCAAAATCTGTTTTAATGTGATCTCATTTTAAGTAAAACAAATGAAACTTTAAATAGCAAAAGAAGTGTAGTAAGTAGTTTTGAAAATAAAACCAATTTTTTTTAATTATGGACCTTTTTTATGATCCGCTAAATATGCCGGTGTGTTTATTATAGAAATTATTACAAATTGATTTTGTAGGACAAAGTAGTTCTCAATGCGGCCATGAACATGATCATACCTGCCCATTTCGACGTGTTGTAACTTCAGGGGGTACAGAAGTTTGGCGGCGTTTAATTATTTTGACAGACAAACGACTATGATGTTAGACAACACGACCAATACACGGTCCTAACTAGGACTAACAAATATTAAGTGAAACTGCTAAAATGCAATAACACTTCACTAATTTAAGCTATTACTAAGTTAGTGCCCCATTTATCGTGTAGACTAAACGGCAATTTACGACTTGAACTACCTCTGTCTATAACTATTACTAAAACTATTCTCTTTACAAATAAGATAATAATAAAAAAGTGCCAAGATCAATTACTGATAAAATAATCCTAAATATTCTTAGCCTATCTATATATTCTAAGCTAAGAATACAGCTTAAAATTAAACTCATTAGTTAAATTCGGTCCTCATATTTCGTGTTCACAACTACCTTCGACGTCTATATCTTTCGCCAAATTGCAACTCAACGGAGATTCAATTCAACAGTTCTCCGAATACATAGGTATTACATTTAACAAGATAATCTTCATTCTCGTTTTAAATAACATTATAGGTCGGGAGGAATCAAAACAAACAGTATTTTGGCCTCACCGAGCGAGATAATGTACATTGTAGGTACATACTCGTAGTTACGTAGTGTGTGCGAATCGTGATAAAATTAGCCGATACACTGACATTGAACGCAAAAACAAAGTGGAGCGAACAGTGCGCATGCGTTCAGGTGGACGGCACGACGGCAATGTAGTGCAATTTCAGCGGATGAGTCCGCTGAAATTGCGCTAATAACTGCAAAGAGAATGTTAACATTACGCGCGAGTGGGCAACGAGGGGCCAATGTCGGTGGCCCGCGGCTTATCTTTGACGCGTATACCCGCTAAGATCACAAAAATCTGGATAATAATAATTGTTAGAACTTCAAACATCACTATGGTGCATTGAAAGTCATCCCTCCTCTCCTGTGTGAACCAGAAGTTCTCCTCTCACGCAGGTTCAGGAAGTTCAAGTGGAAGAGGGAAATGCCCCAGAAATAAGACATCGTTAACAGATTATTTTTAAGGCCCACCTCAGACCTCCATGCGTAGGTATAGGAAAGGGCATATGCCTACACACACAACGCTTTTCCAAAGCGAGTTTATACTGATACTTTTGAATCTATAAAATAAATAAATCCTGTAACGATTATTATTACCGAATAACCATGTTCCGACGGCTTAATCTGTTCTCTAAAGCATGGTGGTGTAACACCACCAAATTCAAAATTCCGGGCGAGAACTTTTACAGAAAATTTCTCAGAAGAATGAAAAGCTCAAAAACAGCCCGACCCAAGACTAGAAGCAACCAGGACCACATGATCTGTTGCCACTTACTTGTAGACAAACCACTGGAACAACGTAGCAATAATAGGACATTACTATGTGGACACTAGTAGAACTGAAAAGAAAACAAACACAGGTTGTATGTTAATTATAATGGCCTAATACTCGTAGGTACAATAATACCATAAACTCAATGAACTTCTTTATTAAGTTCTATTTTTGCCTCAGCGGCATGTATAATCCAATTAAAAGATGATAATGAAGACGATCGGCGTATGAAGTAAATATTACTTTTAGACATTAATTAGCTTTGCTCTTTCGAAATGAACTAATAATAGGTAATTAAATTAATTAGTCCAAAGGGTATATTATTTTAATATACATAATAAACGGTACTAAATAATTTACGGTCTTACTTATATTTACTCATATTACGGAAAACGTTTTTGCTTTGAATCCGAACGTTAACTGGAAATAACACGTAATTATACTGCAGCAAACCTATTTGCATCGTATTAGGGTGAGTTTGGAGAAAATGTGTATGCAAATTATTATTTTTTATGAGTTTCGTAAAATGCAAATTTATGCCTCAAAATAATAGTTTTCAAACAGTTTTGCTTCGAATAATATAATTGCGGTGAAATAAATTTTTAGATAAACTTTTATTTGAAAGCACTATAATATGAATACCTTTTCAGAAGAATAGCAATATTAGCTATATTTAGTAAATAGTAAATATATATTTATGCTCGAGCGAAATTTGGATCAATCTTACTCTATGTCAATAACCACGAAGCGCTATTTTTCACGGCGCACTTAATGACTAAGGTACACCATGTGCCACGGAAGACTCTGCGGAACTGGGGGACAGATGATGCATGTAACATTTCTTCATTCCTACGAACAAGCAATGAGTTAATCTTCTAAAATACTGCATCCGGTCCGATGTTTGGTGGCACGCCAGTTGTTTACAAGCGATACCGTTTCCCAGTGACCCACTTCCCGTGATTGTTTCGAAAATAGGTGGGGATAAATTTACCGCGAGCCGCCGAATAGTCGGTCTATTCTTTCGGCGCTTGTAATTAGAAAGGTAAACAGCAGTACATACAGAAATAGAAAGCACTTTACTGTTTAGTTCGAAATGTTTACGTTGATAAACACAACAGAGCTGCTCGTTTATCTCAACTGTTTATTAATAAAGAGATAGGTGCACTTTGCTACTTCAATAACAAATACGTATCATCATTATCAGCCTATTAACGGCCCACTACAGGGCCACTCCTCCCTCGTTATAGGAGAGGGGATATGGAGCGTAGAACGCTGCTCTAATGCGGGTTGGCTTAGGGTGATAATGTTTCATTTATTAACGATCACTATCAGATGTTGATGATTGTGACCGGGACCGACGGCTTAACGTGCTCTCCGGGGCACGGGGGTGTAACACCACCAACTTCCAGTCTGGGCTTGGAATGTAGTGAACATTTCATGGAAGAATGAAAAAGCTCAGAATTATTCCGTGACCCCGACCCAGGAATACATACGAGTATAATATTATTATTAAAAGAATATTAGCAATATTTTAATATGACTATTTCCCATTCAACTTGTCACAAAGACAAGGCCGGCAAGTAGCGCGTACGACGGTAGTTTACGGGGTGGAGATCGAACTCATTGTCTCTCGGTTGTGAGTCAGGCCCGTTCCGTGGGAGATTAATTTCTGTTATCAAAGAATACTAACTACCTTTTATTATTATATTAAAACATTTCCTGCATAAATGCGGCTTTAAATAGAGTAAAACACATCTAAACAGGATCTTTGTTTTTGTCAAAATTGCGAATACAAATATACGATTACATTCTACATTGTGGCAAATACAGAAAATGATATCTATTTGTGTGAATGTTATCTCTATAGCGGGCTCTACAATATGATATAACTTGTACTTGTAGGTAGGAAAACTGTTTACCTACATGTTTTATGAGATGATTCGGAAGAAACAATGAGGAAAATCATGATTTATTTTACGTATTTATGAACAGCCAAGTTTAAACGTAACTTACGACCTTGAACTACACAAGAAAAGTTAACCTCGCCGTATTGTAAGCAAGACGATTGGCGGTAAAACCAGTGCCTCAATAGTTTGAATAAATTGTGACATTTCACCTTTCGCTTCCCAATTTAGCGTAAGCGAACAAAGCGTTTAAATATGTTTTTAAACGACTTCAAAAAAGGAGTTTTTCCGTTCGACCGTATATACTATTTTTAAGTCCGCGATTTTTTGAACAATTACTGATCTGATTTGGCTAATGGTTTTGTTACTTATTCAGGGAAGGTATATAAGAGTAAGAAGAAACATAAGTATTTCATATAAAAATAAAATCAATGTGGTGTCTTGTGCTATATGATCTGAGTAACAGTAGGTATGGTCATTAAACATAAGGTGGATTCACGTTTACTTCAGATGGTTTCAGCTTATCAATATCTCTGTCTGGTTTCCTTGTGGGGTAGTAACGTAACGCCTATGTTTGTATGAAATTGCCGTAATCTCATCTAAATCGGATCAGTAGTTTTTGAGATAGCTAATCGATGATGCCAATCGAATCCAGCCTCCACCTCCTTAAATTTTTCATTTACAGTAAGAAATTGTTTGTCAAAATATTCGTTATGCTTGACTAATCCACTAGGTAATTCACTTGAATTGGGAAGCGAAAGGTGAAATGTCACAATTGATATTGTAAACTTTGAGTCATTGGTATTACCGCCAACCAAAATATCGCATCATAAAATATCATAACAACAACAAGTTGATTATTGTAGTCAATTACGCAGTCTTTAAGTAAAAAATATAAGTAAAGAGATACCTAGTCAGTAAGTGAACGGATAAGCCATTGACGCGGTGCTATGGCGCTCGCGTCGCATTGATGAGCATTATTGTTATAAGAGGAGATTAGCGATACGTGGCGCGTTACTCGCTTGTTGCTCCGTTTACGAGTATATCTATCGAGGATCGCTTATCGCGACCGCGGCGTCAAGTCGCGACCGCTGCGTGCGGTAGGTCATGGTCAACTCTCGCTCTATCGGTGAGCGTCGCCGATCACATCGTTTGTGGTGTCTACAGACGCGCCAACTTCCTGCACCAACGGACTAATCGAATCCGACATATGCAGTTATTATATTATAGGTATACAGGTGGGTTACGCGTTTGCTCTTTCCAGTGAGCTTTGCGGATCACATCTTTTGTGGTGTCCACAGGTGCGCCTACTTTTTGTGCATATTGTAATCTGACATCTATATCGAAATTTTAAGTTAAATAGAGTTAGCTGGCTCAATTTATATGCTTTAAAGATAACTCCTTTTTTTGGTGTCTACTACAGACGCGCCAGCGGCCAACTTCCAACTGTCATAGACTCTGCCATCTTATAATCGAACTATGCCATCTCGAGTGACCATACACATGTAGTTTAGCTGTCGCAACTTTATAAAGTAATTGATAAGCGAGATGAGTCACTCCTGCAGTTCAAATTTCCCTTAGTGATTCATGTAGGTAACATAAAGTCAATCAATAAATCCTAACGAAAGATGAGACCATGTGTTCTGTATGATCTGGTGAATATAATAAGATTCCCAACCTACAAAAAAATTATGATTCTTCCTTATTTTAAGGAATTGATGTCGATCGAAGTTATTATAAAGTCGGCTGCTGACATGTTGGTACGTCTGTAGCTGATCTTGCCTTATTGGCTATTTTATTTTTATATCTTTAGTAGTTCATTAGATCGTAAATGTCGGACCAAAATATAAATTATAATTTAATTGGGCTATAAAACTATGAATGCATCGGAAATTGTCTTTATGTTTTTGTTTTGATATAAATTTGCAGTATATAATGTATTTAATAAAACTTAATGTTTTGTTTTTTAATGTACTTAACTTGATACTGTAGGAGTGTATGATGTAAAACCTACATACGTCTTGCCTTGGCGGTTTTCTTGACGATTATCGACAACGCGACTCTATGCTTCTAAACTTTATGCGACATCGGGTTGGTTATTTTATAAGTTGCAATGGCGTCACATAAATGCAGCATCTATTTATTGAGCGCGTATACAATAGACACTCTAAGGCCATATGTAATAATTTATCTTTTAAACGATAAAACAATTATTCTTATTATTGTTACATTGATTCCGAGGACTATGTATAAAGTAGGTACTTCTCAAGAACACAAAATCACATAACACGCAGTCATTGCCTTATTAGCATAGGATAATAATTATGTAGGTATGTACAGTTTTCCGAAAAAATTACGTCTCATAAAGACTCCCGCACAACGATTGGTTTGCGTTTGCGATAAAAGTTGCGTCATACGTGTCACCAATCGCAAGACAGTATTCGAATACAACGACTCTTTGATTGATAACGCGACCTTGAACGCGAACCAGAACGCATTAGTCTGCGATAAACTTTGCAATTTCATGCTAGTCTAGATTACGCGATTATGTAGGTATAAGCTAGAACGTTATCAGTTTACTGTACTAGTACTAGCAGGTTAAATGCATGGGCACGCGCCTGACCTTTTACCGGATATTTAAAAGCAATTAATCATTATCTAACATAATTGTCTGCTTTATGACTCTTAATTATAATATATCTAACAGAAAACATTTATTATTAACAATAACTATTTGTAACTTAAATAACAACTCGGGAACTATTAGCTCTGGAAAAATGTTTGTGTGATGAGCATGGATGTTTGCCCTTGTCTGGGTGTTTATCTATATATTATAAGTATTTATGTATAATATATATAAAAATATTCATCAGTTATCATAGCACCCATAACACAAGCTACTTACGAGTACGCTTTCTTTGGGGCTATACAGCGATGTGTGTAATTTTTCCATAATATTTATTTATTTGTTGCTAGCACAAAGAACAATCTAAGAACATTATGACAAGTGTAAAGTCTCAAAGTATCAAAAAACCTTCTAGGTATTTTGACCAATCGGAATCAAAATGTATTGGGATTTATCTAATTAAATATGAAAACACTAATAGAGGTGATATTTTTTAAATTTTTCATTTGGCGACGTTTCGACACTCTCTGCGAGGTCATTAGACTTTAAATGTCGAAAGAGAAGTAGAAGGTTTTTTGATACTTTGAAATTGGTATCGCGGAACGCTAGGGTAACCCGTCATATATAATAAGTGTAAAGTCTGTTCAATATATTCAGATACCAGACGGAAATACGGCTGTTCTTAGCGATAACGGAACCAATAAAATATATCTTTCTCTTTCTATCTTATTTGCTAGCTATCTGCCGCACTGCTCACGGCTTAAAAACTGGGGTTCAAAACAGTTCATCGGGGGGATCGTAAACATTTGGACGGCTACTTGATTTTAGATATTTATTTTATTTCATTCCGTGTCCTGAAGTGCTCGGAGTAATACATAAATTTTGTTCGTTCTCTATTTCTAGTATTTCCTGTAATTATTTTCGTAACTAAACTATTATAATGGTAAAGGAGGTAAAGCGGGGATTTCTAAGATACACAGAATAAATATATATACAGTCAAGAATAATATTTTAAATTTTATTTATAATTATATAAAATTTAATAGAACCTAAATTCATAAATAGTAAAAAAAATATGTAAAGCTATTACAGCTTTACATATTTTTTTACTTGGTTATAAACCATGGCTTAAAAAAATGACGTAGTTACACTGAAAAAGAAATTTAATCCTACAAGGAAATACGAAACAAGGTATTAAATTTTAGAGTGCGGGAGTCGGTCCCTTAAGAATACAACACATTTGTACATATTTCTAACTAAATTTACTTTCAAGATGTCATTTCAAAAAATTCAAATACTGTGTTATAAAAAACGTAAATATATTTTACATTTAAAAAATTAGTATAAGTAAAATATGTAGGTTAGGTTAAAGGTTAAGTTAAGGTGCATAAGCGAATGACCTTGCAGTCGGTTTGTTTACGTCTGGTCTCGCTTCTCCTTGAACGGACTATAGATGTGGTATTCATCTTAGACCATATTATCAACACTTACCATCCGGTCAATATCGAACGCGAGCTTTCATCAAAACAAAACCAATACTATATAAATATGTATATTATCAATGCAAGGTACTCGCTATATCTCAACAAACAGTACCTATTGACATTCTGAGAAAAAATATTATGAACGCTGTTTATCATATCAGCATATTATACTCATGGAAAGTTACAAATCAAAACAATTAAATCATTGGCAACGATTTCTATTTCAAGGTCCAGGTATTTATGTAGTAGGTAATAATCATATCAGTATGATATAAAATATTTTTCTGTAGCGCCAATAAAAGGCTTCTACGGCAATGTGATGAATAATTATGGAAGAAAAGAGCAAAACGAGATAATAAGAGAGATACGATAAATATAGATGTAAAGAGAAAATACATACATAGGAGTCAAGCGGAGATTATTAAGGCTTTCCGTACATCCGATCCGAATTTGAGAATACACAATCCGAAGTTACCGTAATACTAAACCAATCAATTGTATAAAGTTTTGTGAAATCGATCCGAATTTCGTTTCCAAAAACTGTGAATGTTTCCAAATGAAGAGCCGATATTTATCACAATATTACTTGTTCGAGTATGGAAGCTTCCGCAATGTGTCCGATCAATATCCGAGCTTAAACATCAGTCTCAACAATGTACCCAAGTTTTATCCGTCGATACGAACGCAATGTTAAATCGACATTCGAATTCGATCCGAGCATTCCAATATCAATTGTTTCGATTTCGGGTCGGACGCAACGCAGAGCGCAGAGCCTTAGTTTGTGCAGACATAAGACAAATAAATAAAAGAAAAAAAGAACAACAAATTGTGACGTTGTGAGTTTAGTTATCTGCATTGTAATGTTTGTAACTTTATAATAACGCCAACCGCCTGCTATCTCTTGTATAACGTATTTAAACGTGGCACAGAACGCAAAATTCAGAACGTCTGAACTATTATAACATAAACTCAATTCAGTTTTCAAACAAATCAACGTTCAGTTGAATGAATATTGACAGAACCACATGACCATGAGAGGCAAATGCGCCTAAAACTAACATAGTGCCCCTATCTCGGCGCCATCAATATTATCAGTTGTTTGTTACGATATGCACTATCTGCTGGAATTGGGCAACCTACGCAATCATCCGGTTCGTTCCGCTCTTATCAATCAATAACAATATAAATGAAAACATTTCGTGCTTGAGTCACTGAAAAACAAGCGTCAATTTCAATTTTGGTCCGACTGTACTATGTTTGCACCTTTCATTAATACCATATTTTCTGGTTCGCCTATTTTTTTTTTTTGAAAATTAGATTTAAGTAACATTATTAAGCTTACTACTTAATATCTATTATTAAGTAGTAAGCCGACTTAACAACAGATTGTGTTGCTGTGTCGGTATATTATGTAGATATATAAGAATTGCTCGTATTGCTAAATACGTTTTATAACAATTTTTATATTATTTATTAAAACACAATAAATGTATGAGTGCTGATGTTTACAGAAACTAATGCTTAGGTATTATAACTATTTCAGCATGGCTACAGAAGTTATAGTTAAAAACATGGAGGCATAGTTTTAGCTAGTGGGAGGCTTCGGCCGTGGTTAGTTGCCGGCAAAGACGTACCATCAAGGGATATAGCATTCCGGAACGATGTCGTGCAGAAACTGAAATGAGTGAATTTACATCCTACTCCTAACAAGTTAGCCCGCTTCCAGCTTAAATTGTATCACCACTTACCATCAGGTGATATTGCAGTCGAGGGCTAACTTGTGATGAGTAATAAAAAAAATAGAACCGACTCAAAACACACTAAAAAGTAAAAAATAATTGTGTCATTTACTTGGTTTAATTTACTTAAGCATATCTAGGGGTCGGTGCCAGCCAAGTTTAAGAAACATTTATTTTACGTAGTAAAGAAGTTTGTGGGTTCTAGGTAACGTCCTTAAAGTAGAAACCTTGGCTGGCACCGACTCCTAGATATGCTTAAGTAAATTAAACCAAGTAAATGACACAATTATTTTTTACTTTTTAGTGCGTTTTGAGTCGGTTCTATTTTTTGTTAAAAATTCTTATTTCTTACTTTTTAGTGATTTATCGCCACGTAACGTACTCGTACTATACTTACATGGTATATTATACGGTACTAGTAGCCAAAAAGCTACCGATAACGAGACAAAAACTGAAATCGCTGTAAGCGTGCCTCAAAAATTCGAAGAGTTCCTTTAATTTCCCCAGGATATCATCATCAGATCCTAACATGGTGACAATGGGACCACCTTGGAATTATCAAAATCGGACCACTCTGTAAAAAGTTATGCGTGGTCATACATATAAAAAAAATATCGTATATATATAATTAGTGTCGAATTGAGAACCTCCTCCGTTTTTTTTCGTCGGTTAAAAATAACATTTCCGTAGATCATAATAGGTAACTTCATTTTTCTAAAATCTCCATTGAAGAATTTTTGCATTCTGGATGCCACAAATTTTTTTCTAAATTTTTTATTTTTCCTTTGAACTAATTTAATCTGAATGTAGAAGATTCCATTGCTGAAATGTGTGATTTTTCGCATACAGTAGTAATATTACTATCTTGATAGACAGTAAAAGACTATATTTTATTTACGCCCTTTAAGTGATAGTGACACATTTTTCTCTCGTACCGACCCACCCGACCACCAGAGTCTTAAACGTCCACAGGGGGCGTTATCGCCCACGTTGAGAACCAATGCTCCAGCTATATTCAAGAAATAATTAATATACCGACTGCGTCAGAAGGAGGGTTATGTTTTTCGAGCGTATGTATGTATGTATGTATGTATGTATGTATGTATATATGTCCATTTCTTCGGCACGCGCTAAAACGCCTAAACGACTGAACGGATTTTGACAGGTGAGGTGTCGTTGAATTCGTTAAAATTGTGGTAGTGACATAGGCTATATAAATTTTCAAAATGGTGGCTGTAAATGGGGGAAAAAGGGGGGATGTGTGTATTTCTTTCTCTTATCTTAGCAATATGGGTATCAAATGAAAGGTCGTAAAAAGACCATTTCAAAAATATAAATATCATATCATGTCTATATTGCCGTTTTAACAAAAAATGGCCAAAAAGTGTACCGTATCATTTCTATACCATAAACTAAAACAAAAAGTCTCAAATAAAATTATTATTATAAAAACAAAAACCCGGCTGCATAGAAGTTATGAACTGAAAAGAGAAAAACAAGCATCACTATATCTATATAAAATTTTAAATACTTTATGGTGCTGCAGCCGGGGACAAACGTAATTTTGGTAGATCTTTCTTTCCCCGCAGAAAATAAAGTATTTTGTCCCCGCTTGCATAACCATAAAGTATTTTTTATTAATATATAATAAATATTTTTTTATTAATTACAAGTTGGCCCTTAACTGCTATCACACTTGATGCTAAGCGATGATTTAATTTAAGATGGAAGCGGGCTAACTTGTCAGGAGTAGGATGAAATAAACACCTCTTTCGGTTTCTATACGACACTGTACCGGAACGCTAAATCGCATGGTAGTACGTCTTTGTCGGTAGGGTGGTATCTTGCCACAGCGGAAGCCTCCCACCAGCCAATGCAATGTCTTTAAAGGTCGCATCTTCACTCCAAAAGTAAGTATATAGAACAAAATATTTACTCGTATACATTATTTAAAATAGAAACAACAAAAGTGTTGAGTTTTTTTGGCAGACGATATAATTGGCCGCTGGCAGTGTTGCGTGAACATGTCTACCAATACATCTAATCATCTAAATCATATGACAATATCATTCTGTTTTGCATGATTTGCTGTACTTTGAAACATTTTTGTATATTATATATATCATAATATACGTTAAACTTAAAAATGTACAATATACATTTTTAACTGACGAAAAAAAACGGAGGTTCTCAATTCGACACGTATATATTGGAACGAAGTTCCTTATCGCGCGTTGTGAAAGGGGGCTAGACGGAAAAAATTCGTACGAAAAGTTGTCACGACACTTTTTGATCAAAGGATCTTGCCGCCGCCTTTGATGTGTGTGCGCGTGAGCGGCGCTGTATGCTGTCTCGCGCTCTCGTGGCGCCCTCTGGTGTTTCGGTGTACAACAACAAACGCGTGTGTGGTACGCGTTTAAGTTTATATAACATTATATTTGTTAATAATAAAAAAAATATTATTATTACTTAAAAAAATAAAATTTTATAACAATTCCTTCACTAATTAATCGAAAGGAACTTCGTTTTATCCGGGTGTCCCTTGACATCTCTCAACTTTTTTTTTATGTAATTCTTAAATAATTCTTTTTTTATTAGAAAGGGAAGAAACACTTCCAAAATGGTCCCACAGTCATCATGTTAGAATCTGATGATGATAGGTATACTGGGAAAATTGAAGGAACTCTTCAAATTTTATAGGCATACTTGCAGCGATTTCGGTTTTTGTGTAAGTATCGGTAGCTTTTTGGCTACAAGTGCCGTATAATATACTATGAGAGTATAGTACGAGGAGGTTACGTGTCGATAAATCACTAAAAAATTTTTAAAAAGTAAGAAATAACTGCGTCATTTAGTTGCTTTAATTTACTTTAGCATATCTATGAAGTCGGTGCCAGCCAAGTTTAAGGTACATTTATTTAACGTCGTAAAGCAGTTTGTGGGTTCTAGGTAACGTCCTTAAAGTAGAAACATTGGCTGGCACCGACATAGATAGGTATGCTTAAGTAAATTAAAGCAACTAAATGACACAGTTATTTCTTACTTTTTAGTGCGTTTTGAGTCGGTTTTATTTTTTGTTAAATTTTTTACGTAGATGTCGAGGTAAGTAGGTTTACCTACAAGTTTACGATAAGTTAAAGGCATCAGTGACTGACGATTAAATTTGTTAACCTAGTAAATCTTATGTTATTTCGTCCTACCAATAAGTGCGATTTTTTTATTAGTAGAAAGCGACATGGACTAGTCAGTGTGAACGTGGTTTTATTTTTAACTATGTGGGAACACTTTACAGGTTGAAGTTGACAGTCAACCCCAAGAGGTCATATCTCCGGATTAGATTATTGTCATGCCGTGATTAGTAATAGAGAAGTTAAAGAGTGAAAGTTTACCCAACAAACTGACATCGCTAAACGCAAATTTACCCGTTTAGTATTAATTAAGTATGTACAGACGAAACACGACAAATTATTTCATTTCTAAGAAATGAATCTTAAACTCTTGGAAACAATGTTCATAAATTCGGAAACTTGTTGAAACTAATAATTTGTCTGCAAAAGCTCAAGAGCGAGTCAGATAGCGTTTTATTATAAAAGTTTTATTTCACAGCTTCCAACTCCGAATAACCTGTGGGGAGAATTAACTTTGTTGTTTTAATTAAATTTTATGTAATTAATTCTAGAGATTTAATGCAAGAATTTTGCCTTCTTTATAAAATAAATCGAATGAATGAACGATATCCTTTTAAACCTTTGGGAAGTTGAAACCAAATATATACATATACTTGTAAATTATATATATATAAAAACAAATACCTAGTGTATACTAATATTATCTGTTGGGGCTTCGGAACTACTGATCCGATTTAAAAAATTCTTTCACCAGTAGAATGCTACACTATCGGGGTGTGGTCATAAGCTATATTTCATATTTGTATTATATATATTAGCAGAGTTATCACAGTTTTTGTCGCGCGATCGAGAAACTTATTAAATCGGCTTAATGCGCGTGCGCTGCCTTATCTATTGGATATAATTGAAAACATTGTATGAAAATTTAATGTATCTTTAAATGTTCTACAAAAAAATCCGCGATAGTATATATCTATCTTTTATATTTTGGCAGATATAGAACTTTTTGTGTTTTAAAAAATCTTTTAATTCATATGCTTCCGTTTACATCATCATTTATACAACTACAAAATTAAATCCTTATCAAAACAAATTATTTAGTAATCACAAGGATATTATAGAGATAAGATTTTCCTTTTACAGTATGTTAATTACATTCATAGTTTAGGAGATAATACAACATTTCTAAAAGCATAACACAGCTCTATATCATCCAACGGCCGACGGCCCGGCGAGTGGCGCAGTGCGTAGTGCCCCTGCGTCCTAGACTGTGGGGTTCTATTCCCACGTCTGGAAAATGTTTGTGTGATGAGCATGGATATTTTCCAGTGTCTGGGTGTTTACCTGCTATTTTAACATTATAAGTATTTATGTATAATATAAATATAAAATATAAAATATTCATCTATATCTGTTAAAATATAAAAGATAGATATATGCTGTCGCGGACTTTTGTGTAGAACTGTTTAAGATAAATAAAGTCCCCATACATTGCTTACAATTATTCTCAATAGTCAAGACAGCGCATAAAGCCGATTCAACAGATTTTTGCGATCCGACTTGCGCGACAAATTTGTTATTAACTCGGTTAATATATATACAATACAAATATAAAATATAGCCTATGACACTCACCGATAACGTAGCATTCTACTGGTGAAAGATTTTTTTAAATAGGCCCAACAGATCGTTATTTACAATCTTACAAACTTTACCTCTTTATAATATTAGTATAGACAAGGAAATTGTAATTAAGTTTAATTAACTTTGTGTTTAACAAAAAATGAAAGTAAAAAGCTTAGTAATTGTACAGACCTCGCTACTTTTTTGTGGTAACGCGAGCTGGCTACAAAGTGCGCAGTTATATCTCCAACGGAAATTTAATTCATGGTTCAATGTTGACTCAAAGGGGGTCGTGGATGGGGTTGTTTCGGCTGCGGTCGTTGACCCCGACAGCTGGTACACTCGTTCACGCGACGTAGCCGACTGGCACTAAACAGATAAGGCCGGTGACATTTAACACTTTGCATTTTTGACTTTGAACCGTCTTTAGTGACAAAGGACTAAGAAATCTTTACATTTACTCGTAAATAAGTAAATTATAGTAAGTAAATAAGATGGACTTAACAATTAGATATTTACCTACTATTTTAATAGTTGTTTCCATTATGTACTAGGATTGTACATACTAATTTTTGGAAGACAACTTTTTTGAAAGTCTTGAGATTAAACAAAATGTCAAAATATTTATTACAAAATTGAGATAGTGTAAGAAGATGCTTGAAAGCCTTTGCCTATTGTAAATCTGCAACCAAAGTTTTATAAATTACGTGATATGCAGATGCTCCCCCTGAACGCGTTTGCCTATTGTTAAAAAGAAAAAAACAAATTTGCTGCAACCAAAGTTATACATTACATTATAAATAATATCAAAAATGAAAACAACTTGAAAACGTCCCATAAAAGTTCATAATTAAATAGACCAAAATAGTATAAATTTTTTTTTTTAATCAGAAAAAAAATTGCGTGATATTTGCCGAGACCCCCCCTCTCTCCAACGTAAGATTAGATGAGATTTGACTCGACCCCCTCCCCCCCTTAAACACCTCACGTAATTTATGGACGCCCCCTTATACATTACATAATAAATAATATCAAAAACGAAAACAACTTGAAAACGTCCCATAAAAGTTCAAAATTAAGAGGCTATTCTTTTTTATTATTCTTATGATTTAGTAGTTTAGTGAATTTCATGGAATTGTATTCTACTTTACACAATAAATTTTTCGTTAATAGTACATAAGTGTTAGTCAATATTGTAGATAAACTTGCCAACGTTATCAAAACAAAATTCTATTTTTAAGAAGAAAATTTAATAATACAATTGTTTTTAATGACTTATGTTTTTATATGACTATACCTACTATACAATTTTTAGTAAGCATGTTATGTACACTATCTTTTGAATTTTTTACATCACTATCAACAGGTGTCAATTGTTGGCTTATCAACAAAAACATAAGTCGTAAAATTCGATAATCGCATTCGTTTACGCACAAATGAAAATGTTTTCCGTGTTTTGAATGTTTTCAGTTTGAGTGGAGCGCGCCGCGGCCTTGCCGAGTTTTCACGGACATTTTATTAAAACAAACAGTCATCTCTCAAAATAAATTCGTTGCATAAATATTTAGCTTTTTTTGCCCTCTTTTTGTTATTTATCAGCTGGTAATCACGTTGTTTACAACTTGAATTGGAAAAATTCGAACGCCGTAGTAAAAATTTTTAACAAAAAATAGAACCGATTCAAAACTCACTAAAAAGTAAAAAATAACTGTGTCATTTAGTTGCTTTAATTTACTTAAGCATATGTATGAAGTCGGTGCCAGTCCTTCCAGTCTATTGTACGAAAAATTCCATTCAATATCCATAATTTATTTATTTCCATATCTCCCACTAGGTACTTTATCGAATGAGGGCATTCCATAAGTTCTACATGTATTATCGCATAAGATAAATGCTAAAAAATATGTTCAATTTACCGATGTTAATAAAATCTCTATCCAAATATCTTTAAGCCACACGATTTTGTTTTACATAGAACGCTACCATTAGATAGACTAGACTATGTACGTACGCATAGTTTCAACCAAGATATAAATATAACTTGAGCGTGACACTAATTTGCTCTATGTTTATGACGCAGCATTTAGTTCTTTAATATTGTTGTTTACATCTTTTAAATACTAGATATAGTAATCTTATCATAAGCAAGTATTTTTAACAAAAACACAAGCGTCACGATGATGTGAATTCCTCAAAAATTAATGATTCTAAGAATTGATTCAGGTGGCACACTAAACTAGAAATATTCCACTCCACACAGCTCCGCTTTACTATGTACCAATGATAATTGCCTCATTGTGTTGCCATGGTTACTACTTAATATAGGAAGTCATCAGACTTTAAGATCCGAGTTTTAATTATTGGGATTTTCGTTATTTACGTATCGCTAGTGTGCAACTTTTGCAGCTCTACATTCATCATCATCATCATTATCAGCCTACTAACAATCCACTACAGGGCCAGGGCTCTCGCCTTGTAGGAGAGAGGATATGAAGCGTTGGCCCACCACGCTGCTCCAATTGGTGGGCTTACGGTGATAATGATTTTAATCATTAACGATATCAATCAGATGTTGATGATAGTGATCGGGTGAACTTAGGACCTTTGACCGAAACCACATAGACTAACTACTAGAGCAACGAGGCAGGCAAGCTGTACATTGAAATAGTATTTTTGCAAGTTTGCGAAAAGGAAATGATAATGAAATACATGCTCGTATTACGTATTCATCACGACTCGCTGAGACAAGTCCTTAAAAGGTTCGGCAAAATTTGACATTATCGGGATGTGACGAGGACGACAACGTTATGCCGAACTTTACATAGCGGTGACGCTCTACAGCCTGTACCCATGAGTGCATCGCACCCACCACATGACGTCAAACATACAGGTATTACGTACTTAGAATATTTACTTTAGAATTAATCTAAACTCTTCGCCTTCTGAATTCTGCCTGTTTGTTGAACATGATCTCACAAAAATATTTTAACAGCCTTGAAGGGTGAATTCTATATAATTACCGTGTTGGTTTTGTGGTGCCAAAAATTTTTAACAAAAAATAGAACCGACTCAAAACGCACTAAAAAGTAAAAAATAACTGTGTCAATTAATTGCTTTAATTTACTTAAGCATATCTATGAAGTCGGTGCCAGCCAAGTTTAAGGAACATTTATTTTACTTTTACGTAGTAAAGCAGTTTGTGGGTTCTAGGTAACGTCCTAAAGTAGAAACCTTGGCTGGCACCGACTCCTAGATATGCTTAAGTAATTTAAAGCAACTAAATGACACAGTTATTTTTTAGTTTTTAGTGCGTTTTGAGTCGGTTCTATTTTTATTTAAAAAATTTTATTTCTTACTTTTTAGTGATTTATCGCCACGTATCGTATCTACTCGTACTATACTGTCATAGTATATTACACGGCACTGGAAGCCAAAAAGCAACCGATACCGAGACAAAAACCGAAATCGCTGTAAGCGTGTCTCCAAAATTTGAAGAGTTCCTTCAATTTCCCCAGGATAACATCATCGAATCCTAAAATGATAACAATGGGACCATCTTGGAAGTATACACTTTCTAACAAAAAAGAATTATCAAAATCGGACAACTCTGTAAAAAGTTATGCGTGGTCATACATATAAAAATAAAAAATAAAATATACGTGTCGAATTGAGAACCTCCTCCGTTTTTTTCAAAGGCGAAGCTTTGGTTTAATTAGTTAAATCGCTTAGTAGTCCTCCATTAGTCCAAACATTCTTCTGAACCGAGGTATAGTAGATGAACTTAGTACCTACATCTCGCAAGGAGTGCACTAAGATAATCGTTCATTCACTACGTTTACCAGCCGGGCACAGGTTCTATGCCCGTCCAAACACTCAGGAATGCTTGCTCTTTTACTTTGGCTTATCGCTAAAGGTCCAACCTACACGTTAGCAACGATAAGGCCCAAAACATTGAAAGGTTGGTAAGCTAAACCTAAAAAGCAGCTTATAAGCAACTAACAACTAACTTGGACATGTCAAAACTTAAAGTTAAAAGCAACTTGATCGATCACAAGTAGGCCTACATTTGATTGTCGTGTCGTGGGAAAACGATTGTGAAATAAGTAGTTCTCTTACCGGCCGGTCCGAAGTGCGAAGATAAATACTGTAATATTTTTATGAATGGCGCGAAAGTAGGTCGGCCCGTATCCGTTGTTTGTACTAAGAAAAGAGATGTTAAAAATGATTTTGTAACAATTTGTTTAGGATGCTCCACTCTGGCGGTTTTATGTAACAAAAGTTTTGTGAAAATGAGTTACGGCTTCGAGTCGCGGGAGTTATTTCGGCTTACAATTGCGCAGCTACGTGTTTCCAGTAGGTTAATGATCGTTAAGGCTCAAAAAATTGCTTACACAAAAAAAATTTCGTCTATTATACGGATGACATAGACGAAATGCTTTATATACGTTACCTACCTGAAAACGTAGGACACTATTCAGAACTCTCTTGGGTAAAGCCGGACCTACTCGTATTATGACGGCCGAGTGGCGCAGTGGGTAGTGACCCTGCTTCTGCATCCTAGGCTGTGGGTTCGATTCCCACATCTGGAAAAATGTTTGTGTGATGAGCATGGATGTTTTCCAGTGTCTGGGTATTTATCTATATATTATAAGTATTTATGTATATTATATATAAAAATATTCATCAGTTATCATAGCACCCATAACACAAGCTACTTACGAGTTTGTTTACTTTGGGGCTATATAGCGAAGTGTGTAATTGTTCTGTAATATTTATTTATTTATTTATGAAATTTTATTGTACCTATTTAGTTACTTTTCCTAAAACAGTTATTTTACCTACATCGCATTTAGATTGAAAGTATTCATTTAATCTTTGAGAATGTCATTAACGCTTGTTCTGAGATCGTATTTGAATCGTTATGAGAATAACATGATTTAAATTTAGAACATTAAAAAACATGGGCATCAGACTATTTCTAAAAAATCATGTGAATATACTCACATTGCACTCTAAATTCAATCTTGAGGTATTTATAGTTTCGGAAGTCGGTTAATAATCAAAAAAATAATACAATAAATATGGTAGAATACGGCGCGGGCGCGAGTGGGGCGCGAGTGGTGCGCGGGGCGGCGGGGTGCGCGTGTTTACATCGTGAAGTTCGATATCGGCGCACATATTACACGGTCGAATGAATTTCGGCTCTCTTCGCAAGATAACACGGGGCGCCTCCTAAACGAGGCCTCAGCTCGTCGGCGGCGAGCGGAGCGGAATTACAAACAAACAACATATCGAGTAGGTATTCCACTCGTTATCTGACGGATTAAAAGGCGGCACGATACCGAGCGCGCCGCGAGCGGCCCGACGCATCGGGTTCAATAGCACACGTTCAAATACGGCCAAAGAAAAAACCTCGCGAGTGGCCTCACGATGGTCAGGAGCAATGGCCGCGGAAGTTTTTGCGAATATCCGGCGCGTTAACGGCGCGGCGTGTTTACTTCGCCCGCCACGCTCCGAAACCTCTGCCCTTGATTGTTACATTGACCATAAAGTTGGCCCCACATCGCCCGCCGCGAGTCGCCGCGAGGAACAGGCCATTCTCGTAGTATTCGTCCCTAGGTCCCTCAATGTGACCTAACCTAACTACTGACTAACCTATGTCCATGTGTAGCCAGTCAGAATTGCAAAATTTCTTTTTATAGCCTTCTCATATATTGGAGATAGTTTAACCCCCTTATTTATAGATTGAGTAAAACGAATAATTTTCAAACGTCAGATGACATACAAAAATCTTTCAATCATTTTGACAGCTTTCGGACATGATGGTAAAAATTTAAAAATTTAAACGCCTCGCACCTCTACACTCTAACGGCAATCTGACATCACCTTAAATATAAATGTTATTCCGATTGCCTTTCTCAGTATTATTAAAAGCGAAGAACAATATTTTTCAATATTCATTCAAATCGAATTCATAAGACATACATTCTGATTTCGTTTAAAAATTCCAGCATAACTTTGATATAGGTATTCCAGATATTCGTGATTATTGTAATTTTTTATTTATCTACTTGGATAATTAAGCAGTTTGCATTTTAATGCACTTGATAATGAAAGAGTTGGGGAGTTATTTAAAAAATTTAATTAAATTTAGTGAAAAAAACAATAAAATTACTTACTTTAAAAAAATTATGATTTTAATATTTAACGACAATTTGAGTATACTATACGATTGTTGCAATAATATTTTTACATGCTTTTCTGGTGCGCCAAGTATTTTAGGGGATCTATACATCCCCCAGTTGAGGGTCTGCATCGATGGACACCGCTTGCTGGGATTCACGATGCTCCCGGGACCCAGCCACCAGGCGATGCGAAGGAACATCGCTGGGTTTTAGTGGATATTCCGGCTGTTGCTCAGCCGGCGAGACCCACACCCCCCGGAGACGCCGCAGCTTTAGCCACCCTGTCTCCGAGGGGAATGCGTAAACGCATTTTCCAGCGTTAAAAAAAATAAAGGCTTTATATGATTCTGTAAGTGTAATATAAATATTTTTCATGTTCTCATTTGTGTTAGAAACCCCCCACTAAATTCAGTGTCTAGTGAAGCATAGTTAAGAAAATATTAAAGCAAAAAATCAAGCTCTCAATAAGAATGTAACTTAACCCATAGCAGTTGTTTGTGTAAAACAATATTTACAACAAGGCCGTTATCGTGTATCCGGTTTTGGTGAAGATAATACGCAAATGCCATTCATTTGACGACCTCTCAGGCGCTGTTGGTTGTGCGTTATTTTAAACCTGGGAGTCCTAAGGTTCCATTTCCAAAATTTATTTATGTTGGTAGTAAAATAGTCTACGGCTATGGTATCCTTTTTGTGGTGAAGGTATCTTTTATAGATTTAATTTACCAAATCTATAAAAAATACCTAGTAAGAGGTCGATTTATGTCATTTTTCCCTCTCAACCCCTCTTAGTGGTTTTCAACGTGCATTTTTGAAAGACTGCGAAAGATTTGTTTAAAGAATTTAACGAATACCGGTTCCTGTTCTTGCATTCCGTTTGTAGTGTTCGTCAGTAGGAAAATTGCCCTTGGTCGACTGTGTTATCATAGCCTTCAAAAGACGCACAAGCCCAATATTAGAATCGACTGACGAGCGCAGGGCAGGGCAAGCATTGTAGAATTATGTTCACAAGGAACGTTATGTTATAGAGAAAGATTGTCTACTTAAGATGAGACGAAACATCTGTTTCTTCCATCGCCTATAATATGAATAGATAAAAAAAGATAAATGTGTTTTCGTAATTGTACGCGACAATATTATTCATAGAGTAATTAACAAGACGTCAACATTAGGTGAACACGCCGAAAATAGAATAGGGGTACTGACGCCATAGGGGGAGGGAGAAAAGGTTGGTTGGTTGGAACGAGCGTTGACAGATGCGGCAGATGCTTTGGCCACGGGAAACAAATGGCCATCAACCCCAAGTTTGTTGTGGAAACATTTAGAATCCCCGCACACATGCAATAATATTGACTAAAAAGTTGTAGGTTACGTAAGTCGGACCATTGTGTAAGTAGTAACCCGACAATGACACATTTGTTACCTTACAGGGTTCAACAATATTGTTACGGGTATGGGGCGAGCCTAATCCACAATTTTTCGTTTTATTTAAACGGAGAATTATTATATTTAGAATTATATTTAGTCTACTGGATATATTTTTATTGGGTTTAATACATTTTTTCACATACTTTAACTATATCTATATTACATGTAAATAAATGGTGCGTAATAAAAGATCTTCTCCTTCATCTTACAAATATAATTTCCGTAAATAAAATGCTGAAAAGGAAAAAAGCTTTTTGAAAGTAGATGGTAGTGGTGTACTTACCAAAAACTCGACGAGTAAAAAGATCAAATTATACGCGAAATTACAATTTCACATCGAAACCGCGGTCATCTAAATATTATTGTTAAAAAAGGGATCGGAAGTTTTCGCTTCACGTATTAATTTATTCATATTTCAGTGACGCGCGTATAACGGGGTTTAATTGTATGCGGAGCAAAATATGCGTCTATTTTTGTACGTTTAATTATGGACAGGTACTTAGTTAAGCTTTATTTTATTAACCGACAGCAACAAAAGAGATTCTGTAATCATGCCGTATTATGTAAGGCCACGTTTTTTTTTTCAAAAAACTACTGATCGGATTTGGATGAAATTTTCGTTACTTAAACGAATATTTTTCAGTGAAGGTTTATATAATACCTATAATATAATTTTAAGTTACTTAGTTAATTTTTTCTTCAAAAGAAAATTGATAAAATCGTTGTAGGTTTTATTCCAAACCCTTTCGGTGTCTACACGACATCGTACCGGAACGCTAAATTGCTTGGCGGTACGCCTTTGTCGGTAGGGTGGTAACTAACCACGGTCGTAGCCTCCCACCAGCCGGACCAGGACCAGCCACTACGCCACGGAGGCAGTCAAAAACATAATATTATGTTTATTATACTTTCAACATATTGTCATAGCGTAGTGACGTGTTGAGCTATTTGTGTAAAAACCACGCGGTAAGTTAGGACGGGTAAGGGTGCCAACTATTTTTTACTCAATGGGTAATTAATTAGGTACAATTTTTATGTGATGCAGCAAAAATTATTCGCTTTGTTACAATATTGTAATAACATTATCTATACAATGGAAATGAAATATGTAACTACCAAAGACCATGGTGACCATTTATAACTCAACATATTAAGTAAGGACAGACGTGCTAAAAAGCATGCTTTTTTGCTTGCTTAAAGTTAGCATGCTCACGCAACTGTTCACATTTGCCAGCAATAAGCATGCTTTCTGGATGCATACTCATAAACAAACATGCTCAAAGCATATTAACACGCGCTCGGAGATTGATTATCGTTATCATCAGGTGTGACTGCAGTCAAGGGAAAAAATCTGAAGATCGCAAAAACGTTCAACGCCGTCCTGGAACCTCGACATATAAAAGCGTAATTACTACATCATGCCATTGACATATTAATACTATGGACTTCGGGTCTAATGCAAAATTTACGTCAAAAGTGTCCCAAGATATTTTATACACACTAGGATGTATTTATGTTTTTATAAACAAAATAACATTGTAATGTACGTCTTATCGTATTGTTATACAGTCTAATTTGCAACGGTCTAATTGCATGCAATAAGTAATCAACTTCGATTGACGGTTACCACGGCAACCTTTTTTTGACATGACAGCTTCTCGTGAAAATAGGACAACATAAATGGTGTGGAGTCGGTAGCTTTCAAATTTTTTTGGCATCTTATATTTATATGATATATTTACAGCAATTTCTCATTTATATTTACATATCCCTCCTCTATATGCTGGGATAAATCTTGTACCAAATAATAATTGTTGTAATTATCTTGTATAAAATAATAATTACTTATAATAATAATTAATTACAAACCAAATCCACTAATGTACAAAATTATATGCCACTCGACATAGTTCTTTACTTTGAAATTTTAAGTTCTCGATATTTTCTTTTTAATTAAACTGAAAATATATTTTTTACTTCAATGACGTTAGATCACTTTTTTAAATAACTGTTCCTAATTTCATGTAGATAATTCTTATAGTTATCAAATTAATATACCATTATGGTAAAAGATATTTGATTAATATTCATGACATAAAAAATAAAAGTTGACATAAAAATAAAAATTTTCGAATTGAAAATAATCAAATTATTTTCATTCAAAAATTAAGTAATTAAATAATTCAAATGTTAAACAACAAAATAACTCTATGCAGTCGTTGTTCTAAAACATTCTATTGCTCACGGCAGATCGAACTAAATGAGTAATTAGCTAAACAATTACACCCTCCATCCTATCGCGGGTAGCTATGGGAAAAGGTCAGTCGATACTTTTGCTCATTTTGGTTGGTTATGCAATTCGTTTCTATAGTTATTAGACTTTAATAAAATAGTGTTTTAAGCAAAATACTTTAAAATCATCATTAAATATTTACTTACTGAAAATATGATACACGTCTTCTTTTCGTCATCTTACTCGGGTAGTTCATACAAGTTTTTTATAACACATTACGGCTATTTACGTGTATTCTGTCAGTCAGCTAATATGAGACTGAATTGCGATTGGATCTCATTTCGCGTTTTGGCTTACTTTTGGTTCGGACACTTTTTATCGCTGACCCGAAGTCCATAGTATTAATATGTCAATGCATCATGCGTATAAAAAGTTTATTTAGGTCTTTAAAAATAGTTTTTACTCGGAAATGGGTTCAACCAAGATCTCACATATATATGAGATGATAATGTACATACGTCATGTAGAGACCAAAAAATAAGATATCCAAAATTAGAATTTTATAACGAACCAAAATACGAATAGAAGACATTCAAATTAAAGATAACATTTCAGAGAAAGTTATTCCTGTGGTCCAATTAAACGCTAGCGGACACTGGAAGCTAGGTTGTTGACAAAATTCTGTTCAAGACTGAAAACTTTATAATCGCCACGCCGTTTAAATTATATGAACATTTCGTACTATACCTTAATTAATGTTTTGCATTATCAAATAAAAGAATAGTCCAATTAAAATTTAATTCGAAAGTTCCGTTACGGATTCATACACCAATTCGTATCAAGAACATTTGATCACGTTCTGTAACTGTAATTCATCCCTCTAGAATGAGCCCTAATTTCGAATATATTTACGTAATGGCTTATTTAGATTAGATATTTTAAATTGTACATAATAAAAATCTTTTTAAAGATTAATCTATATTCATGGAATCAAGTGGAATTTGTTATAATTGACGTTTTGCAAAAAGACTGCTCGTCAGTTACGTACATAGATATCATGAGGGCTAAGGAGGGTAAATATTGTAGTTAAGTATTCACTACCGTTAACTAGCATATACGATGGGCAAAGGATTATGGAAGGTAAAGTATACTCATACTACTAGTGGCGAACCGGTAAACGGTGTGGTACTCAGTAAGGGAGGTAAAGAGCGTGGTACTCACTGCCAGTGGCGAGCATGTCAGCAGCCCCGGCGCGGTCGCAAGCCAGCAGCAGCGCGCACGCCGCCACCGGCCACGCGACCCAGCCGCCCGCGCGCCGCATCATGCGCCGTCGCCCTGCATGACCCGAGCTAAGGACAAAACGCATCAATATCATTTTAGAACTTTTAAATGTATATACATATGTAATATAAATTAATGTTGAAAGTAATCATTGTTAAAATTATGCTAAGTACTTAAGTTATTCTTAAGGCTCTCATCAAAGTTATTTAAACCTGCTCATCAAGGAAATTAAAATTAATCGAGTTGGCTAGTCCTTATTTAATAAAAATAATGCTTTTGATGTTAAAATCGACGAACCAGTTTTCGTAATTTCAATTACTTTTTTGTCACGGCTATGTATGCGTGTATGATAATGCACTTGACCGGTTATTATTGCAGTGGATTTAAAATTCAAATTAACTCCTTTGTTAGCTAGTTGAAGTTCCGTTAATAATAAACATTAATTAAGTTTGGCGGCTCGCAAACACCACAAAGAGCATGAAATCTTTGGTAATTAACGTGGGAGAAAACTCCGTTCCCACGGAAGATCTCTGGGCTTATGCTGTATGATTTTTGAAGAGTTAGGCAATCGCCGCTGACAACCTTACAATTTTGTACCTGTATAAACTATATACATTTAATAAAGATCTCTGGGCTTATGCTGTATGATTTTTGAAGAGTTAGGCAATCGCCGCTGACAACCTTACATATTTGTACCTGTATAAACTATATACATTTAATAAAGATCTCTGGGCTTATGCTGTATGATTTTTGAAGAGTTAGGCAATTACTGCTGATAACCTTACAATTGTGTACCTGTATATACTTATTACATTTAATAAAGAAGGTTTGTCGCAGATGGGCTAGACAAATTAGCGTGTGAAATTAAGAGAGTAGCAATCATTGATTTTTAAATGTTAGCAATGCGAAAATATATTATTAAAGTATCATTTGACTGTAAGTGGTTGATTAACATTTGATTACCAGGATTTTTTGGTAAACTGGTTTCGATGTCATACGCTATATTACCGCCAAGTCGGTACTATTAACAAAACATTTTGTTAACACAAACAAAAATTTGTTTTTGCTATTTTACTATACGCTTTTTCAGAAACAAATACTATGGCAAAACAAATAACATGATATAATAACGAACAGCATGCTGTAAGCGAGCTTCTTGCAATTTTGCTACTTGACGTGTGAACTTGCCGCACGCTTCATAGAAAGATGAATGAAATATAATATATTGAAGATCAAGCTCATGGTTAGCTGTTTTCGCATGGATATTGAGGGCTAGTTGCTGCCGCAAGGACGACAACCGGACACTTTCATCCAAGATGGAGATATACTAGTGCAGTGTTATTAGCTTCCGGCTACCGGAAGTGGTTCGCGGACGCCGAAACATGGCCGTTCTTCGAAACTTCTGTGGACGACGAACGAACGTCGCATGATCAAAGAGTGAACATAGCGTGATCCAAAAATTTCCATTTAATCTTTCAGTAATTGGCACTAGGTCTATCGCATTGTCCTCGCGTGATTCACACGTGAGAAGCGCGCGGTTCACTAGGGAATCGTGCGTTGGCAATGCTCAGCTAACGTAAGGCAGAGTCGCAGTCTCATGGAGCGTGGCTGTAGGCTACGTAGTGGATGTTGTAATGATGTACGAAGTCGTTTAAAAGCGTGGTGAGTCCACCACAAGTTCGGAAAGCAGATTATACTGTGCAGATAGCGGAAGAAAATTAGGCAGTTTCTCTTTTTATTTAAATATTTTTTAAAATATAAATATAGGTATTATAAAGTTCATGATATCTGTCTTGAGATCACAAAGGCAGACCATACAATAATGGCATATAGTATTGTTGGCGAAGTATGAAATTGGATTAAATTGATATGAATATGGTACATGTATAGATTAGACCGTCGCAATTTGATTTCTCAGTGACTTCTGGACTTCAGCCATCAATCGATACAAACGCGCAGATACTTCGATATAGACTTTTTTAATAAAGAGCTACTTCTATTTTGTATACTAGATGACTTTTTTGATTGATATAAAAGCAGGGATCTGTTTTTAGACCTCTCACGACCTGAACATTTGTGGATCCGGTAGTCAGACCTCCAGATAACGCCGGACAGTGTTAGATTATTGTATGCAGTCTTGTCTGGGAAAATTGGACGAATTAGATCAATAGTATAATTGCTATGATACTAAAATTTAAGTCGAATTTATGACTCTCAATAATACACATAGAACTCTCAATAATTGATCAACAACGGTGACTAAACTGCCAAGTCTTTCTTACAGTCCTACTAGACTTAAGGTTCATAACAATCCCACTTCTGTTTTCCTTCCGACGCGTTACGAACAAAAATTAGAAAATCGGCCTGACTGACACTTAGAAAAAAATGTGTTAGTCGATAACCTCTGCAATCAACATTGAACGATTCGCGTGAAAATCTCTTAAAATGTAAACACTTAGTGGGGTTAGAAAAACATAGCAATTTTATTGTGTTTTGCGAACGGCCGTCGAGCCTTGAGATGGCGATTCTCAGAACTGGCCATTTGTAATCAAAACAAGCAGCCAATGACTTTAAGTTATGAGGAAATTCGCCAACAAAGTCGAATTCTAGATTATTATCAGACTGCTAATCTTGTTTTTAGTTTTATATTTTTAGGGATATAGATACATATAGGTACATACAAGGCCATATATTTTTCTATCTCTAATCTATAAACTATCTTTTATTTAGTGCTTGGCTACTATGACGCCTGATGTTTAGCGAATATGCAGGCTACGGTACGCGCTTGCCTAGAAGGCGCCTATTCACCCTTGACTTGAAGATAATAACATTGCAGGTGGTAGAAAAATCGGTAGCTGGAAGGGCATTCCATAATTTCGCAGTTCGCATCGCAGGAACGAGGGACCAAAACGTTATTGTACGCGTTCATAGGATATCGACTACGTATGGGTACAGACTGCGATGCCTAGCAGTCCTAAGCAGTCCTATGATAGAGAGGTGGGGGGGGCCCTAGATTATTTCCTACAAATAATTGCTACAATTCCACAAAAAAAAGCTTGTGTTATAGTGTGTACAACCATTATTTCCAGGTGACGATTGAACTCAGCACTTATCTTGAGTCGAACTCTCTGAGATACTGTGGAGGCTCTAATTGAATTCGTTGTTGATGCTAAACTCCAATTACTAAAGCTATGCAATTAAGCAATCCGATTGAATGCCAAAAAAAATCGGTTATTGAACCTTATGTGGGTTTCAAGTTAGCTCGCTAGGTACTCGTAGGTAAGTAGAATGCATCCTTGCTAAGTAGAAGTATTAGGTGAGACCGCTATAAAGGGCTAACTAGTGCAATAGAAAATCTATTTTTTTTATTTATTTTTACTTACTTGTTTAAACAACATAAAACATAACAATTACATGAAAGGTGCGTATATAAACTTAGTTACGTTTTTCCGCGCACCCTGCGCCGTCAACAGTGATATATTATTAAACATTTCATAAAATTAATCTAATATTAAAAGAAATACACTAAAAACTAATATTCTATTAACTAACTTACCAAAATAAAGAGAAAAAAAATAACAAATTTAGGTTATGCAACAAAAAATCAAAATAAAATATCATCGGTGTGATATTTAAGCGCGATTGCATGATATTAATTGTCACATAACATCTGATGTTATCGCGGTTTTGAATTTTAAAAAACCTATAATCTCCGTGCACAGTAAACATAGATCGCGGTGGCGCCCGCTTTATCGTGATGTGCCTCATGTCATTATACACGGTAATCAGTATGTACGCGCGCACAATGCCTATCTAGTACCTACGTGTTCTGTGTACAAATATTACGTCACCGTGACGCTAGCCGAGCGCGGCGCCGACCGACGGTACGCTACGCTTATCAAGCTAAATTTTTGTAACCTAACTACCTAGATAACGAATTAAGCCTCAACCACACTGATGTATTACAATTGCATTCATAATTTAAACTTGCGGTCTGCGTTGCACACGAGTATAATTTGCTGAACACGCTACTTCATCAATGTGCACACAGCTTTAGAGCCTTATTTAGGCGACCAAAACATCTAAATATCCTTAGTAATATTATAAAGGCAAAAGCTTGTGTGTATGGCTGGATGGATGTTTGTTACTCTTTCACGCAAAAACTACTGAACGGTTTTTGATGAAACTTCATAATAATATAGCTTACATATAAGAATAACACGTAGGTCACATTCTATCCCGAAATTTCCACATTAATTAATAATCTTATTAACAATAAACGTGCGCTTGTGCAAGCCTTTTTAATTTCCGATTTGTTTAGTTCTACAATCTGTGAAGATATATTAGACTTCAGTTTTGTATGAAGTAACTTCTATTACGAATTGTACAACAGATTGAGTAGGTAATGGACGCACGTATAAGTACAACGTCGCTATCTGTAAACTATATCTGGCTTAGATCAACAACGGCAAAAAGGTTGTCGCATATTCGAACCCTATCACAACTTAAAACGTTTTTAAAGCCACTTGGATAGGACATATAATGCAAATAGTAACTGTTAGAATGTAACTAATACTATCCTTGCTACTATCTTATCGTTGTCTACTAACATTTATAATAGCAATTAAAAAATCGTCTTGGTTGCAAGTCAGGACCTTCGAAGTCTATTTATGTAATGTGCATAACTAATCACTAATTAGGTAGGTACTATCAAGTGTCTTCTACGTACTAAGGAATTTTTACACGTGTACCGCATGCTTGCTAACTAGCGTAGCGTCATTCAGATAGAGACAGGTAGAGGCAGGTAGCGGCGTCGCAGCGGGTGAAAGCGGGACGGCGTCGCCCGTAGCAGGGTCTGTAGGAGCAGGTAGGGAGGTACCAGTTTCCCGCGCTGCATTCCGCGTTGTTTACGCGCCGCGCCGTAGCGTGGCGGAGGAGGTTGACGACCGCGCGCCGCACCACGCCGCCATGTTTTCAGTAATAAATAATAGAACAGCGCAACGCAGCACGATCGATCAGCCGCGGGCGGTGCGGCGGCGCGCAGCTTGCTGGCCAAAATATTGCGCCCCCACCCCCGCACCCCCGCATCTCATCTGCGCCGGGAAGCTAAAAGCGTGCGAGCACACTTCCACGTAACCTCATTGCACTTTGATAACAGCGACGAGTGTGTCTGTCTAGCCTTGCACACTCTATTGCTATTTTCGTTGCAATTATTAATCTTATGATTATTGGGGTAATTTAATAATAGGTTAAAATCTAAAAGCTACTAAAATAGAGCCAAGAAATTACAAGTATCTATATAATTAATTACGATCAGAGTACCTGTAATTTTAATTGTACATAAATACAAAATCATAGCATATTAGATTTCACCCGACTGCGTCAAAAAGACGGTAATGTTTTTTAGTTTATTAATTTGCCTACTCCTAAATATCTAGACAATTAATGAAAGCAGAAACAGATCTTAAGGAGCAAAATAACCCGCTGAATTTTGGCTTCAGCCTTAGCGAACCAAAAGCAGCACACCTGCATAGCACTTCAAGTCAAAAGTAAAAGGCTACTTCCTACCGTTGGCTGTCTTCACAGATTATCGTTCAACATGACTGCGACCAAGTGTCAGCTTCATTATTTAAAAGAAGATGTTTATAATATAAGATTTAGAGATGTTAATAAAAATACCGCTTGCGAATTGCTTTTCATATACCAGAGGGTCCCAAACTCTTTTGTTTCATAGACTACTTTTAAATTTTTGCTGTATTCGGTGGATCCCCTGCAGAGCTACATTACTAACAATTTCGAAATTTCGAAAAAAGGGAACAATTAGATCTATCTGTAGAAACTTGTGTCGTGAACATCGCAAGAAAAAATCTCGCTGAAGTTCTTAAAATATTATCTGCCTATATTGATAAGAGAAGTCAAGTCAACATTTTAGTTCTTCATTATCAAAACCAAAGTAATTTTCATGGACCCCCAATTACAATTTGTGGACCCGCATTTTTGATCACGCTTGACGTAGACCAACGTCGAGTCTCCCGTGGACCCCTGGGGATCCACATAGACCACTTTGGGAATATACGTATAATGGCAATATATACTGTCATATACGAACGACCTTCTACCGAAGCGCGTCTCGGCTGCATCTTCGCTTAGTATCAACATCAAACATGAAGCGGGTAAATACTAGCCTAAATAGTATAAAAACATTTTTATCTAAATTATATAAAAATGACGTCGCAGTCATCTCTCTCATCCGAAAATGGCTTGATCGATTTTCATGAAATTATTATGCATTTTTAACCGAAAAAAACGGAGGAGGTTCTTAATTCGACGCGTATATATTTTTTTTTATGTATAACCACGCCAAACTTTTTACGGAGTCGTCCGATTTTGATAATTCTTTTTTTATTAGAAAGGGCATACTTCCAAGGTGGTCCCATAGTCATCATATTAGAATCTGATGATGATATTGTTACGGGTTAATTCAAAGTCTTGTAGGTACTTTTCTATAAATATTTATTTAATCGCAAATAGCATCTTAAGCCTAACAATAAGGCAACAAGGAAAACTAACTTTAATTATCTAAGGACTAGGGTACGCTAACTTATATATTATTGTTACTTATAGTTACTAGTTATATCTAATGTTAGGCGCCAGGAGAGATTTCTTTGGTTCTCTGCCACACCAACCACGGCTAGTTCTCTCAGGGTTAGACAGTATATTTTATTTGAGCGATGCACTAATCGCGTAATCTTAAAAGGGCATTCCGGTAAGCTACAACAAGGGAAAAGACTACCTTAGAACTGCACGGCTTGTAGATACATATCCATAACATTAAAGCATAATATGTGTGCAACTTACCCCTATGCTCGCAGTAAACATGAATTATATGGCCAGGTTGAACAATGTCAAGGATTCACTGAGTTATTAGTTACTATTCACTCGTATTACTTAGTTATTCATAATCAAAATAACTGCACTAAAATATTTCTAAAAAGAGTCAACTCATGCACGGCCTTACTGCCGTTTTATTGGCGAATCTATTGCTAATGACTGCCTGCCCGCACGTAGCCCCACTCCCCGCAATACGTTAGAATTAACCAATTTATAAAAAAAATACAAAAAACGCAAAAGTGTTTCGGGACTAGGATGCGATCTCGGTATCGTTAGATATACTCAGACCACCTGCCACTGCGCCATCGGAACGTATTGAACTCGCGTGAAAATATCTAACGCTTAGCTGTCTAAACATAATATTCCCCTAACAAGCCTAAAAAAAAAATATTATTAAATATGTATATTTTTTTTTTTATGTTATAGCTCGCCATGATGGTTTCAAGTCTTTAGCATGCCAAATGCCTATCGACTTGCCATAAACATTGTTTAAATGAAATACATTCTCAGATAGCTTTTTAATGACGATGGCTTTCTCAAATTTTGGAGCTAATTTTGCCATAAATTTCGTACTCGCTTTAGACAGAAACTTTGTTCTTCTCCATACAACGTCTCCTACCTCAAAGCTAGCTATTCTTCTTTTCCTATTATAAAACCTTAGACTTTTTTCATGAGCTATACTTAATTTTAATTTCACTTCTTTATGCAAATTTGGTCGGTAATTATTAAGATTATGTGAATATTCTTTTGTATCAACCAAAATGGAGTCGTCTTGAGCAAGGAACTGGATGTTAACAGGTGTATTTGCGAATTTTACAGGAAAAGATGTCTCCCGACCGAGGAATAAGAGGGATGGAGTGTGTTCAGTAGCTTCATGAACGGACGTTCGAATTGCATGAGCAAATTCCTGTAGATGTGTGTCCCATTCGTTATGCTTTTTAGAATTAATATAAGAAGCTATCATTGTTCCAATGACTCTGTTAACTCGTTCCGTGGGATTACTCTGAGGATGATAATTGGGAGTATACCAAATTTGACTGCCATACTTTTCTGCGAGATCTTTAAACAACAACGAATCAAACTGTCTTCCATTGTCACAAATAATGGCTCTACTTCTGCCATACAACAAAAACTGATTTTCTAAAATTTCACAAATTTTATCCGCTTTTCCCGTTCTCAGCGGAAATAGTAGTGTAAATTTACTAAATAAACAGGTTATCACCAAAAGCATCGTGTTACCGCGTTTACTTTTGGGAAACGGTCCCATTAAATCCAAAGATATGATTTCCCACGGTGCTGTCACTGTTCTATGTTCACCCATATGACCCAATGGTAAGTTCTGTGACACCTTGACTTTTGCACATGTATCACATTTCCCAATGTAATTTCTTACGTCCCTCAACATATCCGGCCAATAATAATATTGTTTAATTCGGAAAAGAGTTTTGCGTATCCCTAAGTGGCCTGCAGTAACATCGTCATGACAGTGTTTAAGAACGTCATTACGCAGAGGATTTGGGATAACTAATTTCCAATCGTTAGTTCTGTTAGGATACTGTTTTAGACAAATTCTCTTATATAGTAAACCCTTTTTAACTTGCCAATCGTTGCCTATTTTACCTTCTTGTTCAATTTTAGCTACTTTTGATTTGTACCAGTCATCTTTATGTCCATCTAAAATTTGTATGTCAATGTTATCTGTAGAATCGATTACATTAACTCCCCTCGACAAGGCATCCGGTACTACGTTACTTCTTCCAGGTCTATGAACAATATCAAAATTAAATTGCTGCAACTTCATGGCCCATCTTCCCAATCTACCATGCGGATCCTTCATATTATGTAGCGTCTTAAGCGCACTGTGGTCTGTCACTACGGTAAAGTGCAGGCCATCTATATAAGGTCTAAACTTTTCTACGGCATAAACGATACTTAAGAGCTCCCGTTCCGATGTTGAATAAAGCTGTTCACGATTATTTAACTTTCTACTTAAATAAGATATTGGTTGATCGATATTGTTTATTTTTTGACATAAGACCGCTCCAATTCCCTTGTTCGAAGCATCACATTGAATGATAAAAGGCTTTGTAAAATCAGGACATGATATTACCGGTGCAGAAGTAAGTAACGTTTTTAGATTTAAGAATGCCTTTTCTGCCTCTTCCGTCCAGATGAATTTTTTAGATCTTTTGCCTTTTGTTAAATCATGTAGTGGTGCTGCAACAAGTGAAAAGTTTTTAACAAATCTTCGATACCAGCTCGCTATTCCTATAAATCTTTTTAATTCCCTAATATTTTTTGGTCTAGGGAAGTTCATTATGGCCGAAACTTTCTCAGGGTCAGTGCGCAAACCATCTTTATCTATAACGTAGCCTAAAAATCGTAAGCTTGCTCGCGCGAATCTGCATTTATCTACATTTATAGTAAGGCCTGCTTCCTTAAGAATATTCATTACCTGTCTTAAAATTTTTAAGTGCTCCTCAAAGGTTTCAGAGCACACCACAATGTCATCCAGGTAAGTCCAAACTTTGCCTTCAAGAACGTGAAATAGGATATCCATTAATCTTTGTTGCGACTGTGACGCGTTAACAAGACCAAAAGGCATTACTTTGAAGTGGAAAAGTCCCCTTCCGGGCACAGCGAACGCTGTTTTTTCTTTGCTAGATTCTTCTAGTTCAATTTGCCAAAATGCTGATTTCAGGTCAATGGTGCTAAGATATTTTGCATTACGTAAATTGTCCACAATACCCGAAATTCTTGGTAGAGGGTAAGTATCCCTTTTTGTTATTCTATTAAGCTGTCTGCTATCTAAGCAAAGTCGGTTAGTACCATTGGATTTTTTAACTAATACAATAGGGGAGCACCAAGGACTATAAGAGGGTTCAACTACATCTTTCTGCAACATGTCATCTAATTCGCATTCAATATCTTTCTTTACAACTGGAGAAAAACTGTACTGTTTCTGATATATTGGTTTACTGTTCCCTGTATCAATAAAATGCTTGATAATTTTAGTTCTACCTAAACCGGTCCCTACACAATTTCGTATTTCACAAATAATCTTCTCTAATTTTTGTTTTTGGCTCTCATCTAAATCATCTTTGCCTATTATTGCTGCAGTTTTAATCTCATTTACATTTACTTCTGATATTTCTTCTATTGAAACGTTTTTAAATTTAAACGATATTCCAAATAATTCAAAGAAATCCTTCCCTAAGATCAATTTTTGAGACAAATCACTCATGAGATACATTGTCACATAATGAAACTGGTCATTAAATCTAACTGGCACATCAAAACCCTCAGTTATACAGTGCCTGGCACCATCTGCAGTTGCAATATGCAATGGTTTAATTTTTTGTATTTTAATCCCGAGATGCTTTAGAGTGTCCGCAAAATCAGCATTTACTACGCTGCAGGTGGCCCCTGAGTCAAGCAACCCATTGCAAGCAAAATTCAATATAAGTAATCGTATGTATGGCCTATTATCATTGCTTTTTGTAAAAGTTAAGCACGATAGATCCTTTCGAGACATGAAATTTCTTAAATAATTTAACCAATCTTGCCAGTCTTTGTTTATACGAGTGGGGGAAAGACTTAGTTGACTGGCTATAGGCTTTCCCCAGTCCCTTTTCCCTTGCAGGTGCAGTCCTTCAAAGTCAACCCAAAACGACCACAACGATAACAAAATAGTCGCTGTTTTGGTGCCGAGCAAGAGCGAAATAAATGGCCTGTTTCCCGACAGTTCCAACATCTCATTTGAACTTTATACGGGTTGGCTGTATTAGGACCATTTATTGCGCTTATTTGTTTTGTATCCTTAGTATTGTGCATTTTATAGGCTAGATCTGGCTCTAGGTAGTTTACTTCAGATTTCGGTTCTTGGAATCGGTCACAGTTTAATTTCGTTCTTTCAATAATACGCACGACATTAATGAGGTCTGAAATTGATGTAAAGGTGTCCCTACATACGGCCCGTTGATAGTATGGTTGGAGGTTCTTTATTATAATCATCAGTTTATCTTGTTCCGATATCTTGTTAGGTAGTCTGTTAAATAAATTTTGCATGGCAGCAATAAATATCAGCACCGATTCATTACTACCTTGTGATCTGGCTTTAGCTTCTGAAAGTAACTCTTCTTGATAATATGGTGACTGGAATGTTCGTTTTAATAGCAATACAAGTTCATCCCAGTTTCCAATAAATTCTCTATTTGCACGGAACCAAATCAAGGCGTCACCTTTAAAGAAATCAATTGCGTGGCGCCATAAATCATCATCAGAAGCATTTCTAGCATCTTTCAGTTCTTGTACCCGTTCAATAAACGCATTTACACTAATATTACTATCCCCATAAAAATGAACTCCCCATTGACTAATGGGAACTAATTTAAGCTTTCTCACTTGTTGAACATCGTCAAATGTAGTTGAATTAAAAACTTTACTTTGCAACTGATTTTCCCTACCAAAGGCAATATTTAAATCTTCTTGCGCAAAACTAACTCTTTTTTGTCCTAAATTACGATGCATAGCTACAATTTCTTCCGTACCTACTACTCCGATTGCATCTGAAGTAGAAGGAATTACATTTTCTTGGGATACGGGCCTATCTATAAGATTTAAAATTTTCTTGCTATCCTCTCCTATTGAGTTGTGTAATGCCTCTCTCATTTCAGGAGTAATGTTGTCGCTATCTTCAATCTCATCTTTTCCCTCTAAATCTTTTAACAAAATAACAGCTTTATCAAGGAGTACGTTTCGTCTATCTTTATCTACTTCATCAACAGGGACTGCCAATTTTAATCTATTTACTATATGAAATAAGCGTGAAATTAACCTCTTAAAAAGTTGTTTATCTGGTTTTTCATGTAGTTCGGAGACGTAACACATAACATTATTAATTTTAACGGAACATACATCTAATTCCAGAGAAGGTGTATTAATAGATGCCTGTGGTGATTTTATCTCATACGACACATTCATTAAACTTTCTGCCTCTAACATTTTTTTTAGAATTTTCTTTAAGGCAGATACTAAACCTGGCTGAGTATATCCACGAGAAGCGAGCTCGAATTCTACTTCATCCTTTAACAAGTATTGAGGATCCATGATTGTCCGAAAAACAAGTTACAAAACTAAAAAAGAAACTTACAAAACTACAGTACGTTAACCTAGCATATAAACTTTTACTATAAACACACTTATTATGATCTTAACTACAATGTAATGTTAAAATGCAGATCAGTAATATTTACTTAACTACCTACTTCAAATTTGACCAATATCTAATTATAATAATTTGAAGCAATCACGCAATATATTGCAAGGGAATGTGATGAAGATGGAGATTCCTAGGCATAAGAACAGCTTCTATTTATCTTAAACAAGTAATTTATCTAATCACCATGCACAATGTATATATATAATACTACAAATAATAACAATTTCCTATATTACAATTTGCTTATTTTGCACAAATGTATGAAATAAAATCAATTAACTACGATTAGGTAGTTACCTAATAATAAATATTTAAAACAATGAACCTAATCTTCACTTTTAATGTAGATTATTTACTTATTTATCACTTATATTTATAAAAGAATATTATTTAATATTTACAATGTAGGTAGTTTGTAAGTGTACAATAAATTAATCCAACTATCCTACGGCTATTATCTAACGATAGCTTTTATTGTGATTATGCGTATTACACCTACTCACTAAAAACATTGCAACAAAATCACCACTGTTGTGTGAGCTAAAAAATAATACAACAATGTCTAAGTTAATCGATAAAAAAATTGGATAGAAAAGTACTTGCGTAAATTTTTATAGGCACTTATCTGAATTAAGACTAATGCATAACCCTTTGTTTTAACGTTGGGCGCTATTGTTACGGGTTAATTCAAAGTCTTGTAGGTACTTTTCTATAAATATTTATTTAATCGCAAATAGCATCTTAAGCCTAACAATAAGGCAACAAGGAAAACTAACTTTAATTATCTAAGGACTAGGGTACGCTAACTTATATATTATTGTTACTTATAGTTACTAGTTATATCTAATGTTAGGCGCCAGGAGAGATTTCTTTGGTTCTCTGCCACACCAATCAGGGCTAGTTCTCTCAGGGTTGGACAGTATATTTTATTTGAGCGATGCACTAATCGCGTAATCTTAAAAGGGCATTCCGGTAAGCTACAACAAGGGAAAAGACTACCTTAGAACTGCACGGCTTGTAGATACATATCCATAACATTAAAGCATAATATGTGTGCAACTTACCCCTATGCTCGCAGTAAACATGAATTATATGGCCAGGTTGAACAATGTCAAGGATTCACTGAGTTATTAGTTACTATTCACTCGTATTACTTAGTTATTCATAATCAAAATAACTGCACTAAAATATTTCTAAAAAGAGTCAACTCATGCACGGCCTTACTGCCGTTTTATTGGCGAATCTATTGCTAATGACTGCCTGCCCGCACGTAGCCCCACTCCCCGCAATACGTTAGAATTAACCAATTTATAAAAAAAATACAAAAAACGCAAAAGTGTTTCGGGACTAGGATGCGATCTCGGTATCGTTAGATATACTCAGACCACCTGCCACTGCGCCATCGGAACGTATTGAACTCGCGTGAAAATATCTAACGGTTAGCTGTCTAAACATAATAATATCCTGGGAAAATTGAAGGAACCTTTGAAATTTTATAGCTTCACTTGCAGCGATTTCGGTTTTTGTGTAAGTGTCGGTAGCGTTTTGGCTACTAGTGCCTTATAATGTATACTTAATATTATAAAGCAGAATAGTTTGTTTGTTTGAACGCGCTAATCTCAGGAACTACCGGTTCGAATTGAAAGATTCTTTTTGTGTTGAATAGACCATTTATCGAGGAAGGCTTTAGGCTATATAACATTACGCTGCAACTATAAGGAGCGAAGAAATAATGGAAACTGTGAAAAAAGCCGGGAAAATTATTCATCCTTGAGGGCTTGCGAAAACGGTTCAAGATACCAAAAATATGTGTATGAAAGAATTATTCCTCTTAAAACGATCTAAAAAAATGTCTACGACAGTATATGTCTATCTTTAATATTAACTCACTAGAACCGTTTTTATGGTAATCAAATTTGGTCGAAATTAATGCATTAGTTAAGAGTTATAAATATATGTATATTATTAATGTAAATGTACTGTAATATCGTACAATGTTTAACAAAAATGTAGATCTTTAGTACACGGGGACGGGACGGAGGATATTGGTTGACGAAAAAATATAAAAATTAAATTGAGAGGGGTAACGGGGAAGTGTGCTCTACACTTTATATGAAAGTCTGTCTTTAAAATTAAAAGTGTACCTAAGAGCTTTTCACGCGGACGAAGTCGCGGGCGACTGCTAGTGTAGTATAATATGTATGTCTAGTACGAGTAGGTTACGTGTCGATAAGTCACTAAAAAGTAAGAAATAAAAATTTTCAGCAAAAAAATAGAACCAACTCAAAACGCACTAAAAAGTAAAAAAAAAACTGTGTCATTTAGTTGCTTTAATTTCCTGAAGCATATCTATGAAGTCGGTGCCAGCTGAGGTTTCTACTTTAAGGACATTACCTAGATTTTTTTTTCTTTCTTTTCAGTAAGTATATTTGTATTCAATACATTTCACGCAGACGAAGTTGCGGGCACTAGCTAGAAATAAAACAAGATTGAGAGACGTTTAATGAAAACTGCTTACGATATGTCAAGTATCAAATAAGCCAATTCAAGGTTACACAACTGCAAAACTTTGTTTTCGGTACATTGTTTAGATAAGAATTCAAGGTGTACATAGGTGTCGGCATCCGAGCTGTTATCGGCAACTCCCAACTTCTATACAAGTAATTACAATAAACGATAGATTCATACCTACTTCGTAAATAATTCGATTGACTGGACTTGTTATTGGACTATAGGTGAAAGGTTATGTTATTTGTGTCGTATTTATAGTTACCAGGCCTTGATAACGTTACCGAATTCACATTATAAATATGTATCAAAACGTACCTACCTTCATAACTATATTTAAACTCGTCTGCCGAAAGGTTATATGTTTTGGTGTATGGCCCGCCAACCCGTATTGGAGGAGCGTAGCAGGTTTAAGCTCTAAATCATAAATTGATGCTGATGTATGTTTGAATAATACTTTGGCACAGATTCAGCCATTTGACGGATTTCAACTTGTCACGTGTCATTTGTCAGTTAGGGGGGGTTAGAAGGGACTTTGTCTTTATTTCACAACTCGATTCGTTCGATTTATAAAATGCACTTGTGTTGAAATAACCTTTATTATGCAACCGTTTCATGATTTACAAATTAACAAAAAGCTTTCATATTCTCAAATCTTTTCATTTATTTTATAATATTACTAGCTGACCCGGCAAAGGTTGTTTTACATTAAAAATTAAAAAAAAAATTTAGATGAAAATTAGATAGAAGCCAATTCTCAGACCTGCTGAATACGCATACAAAATTTGGTAAAAATCGGTAAAGCCGTTTCGGAGGAGTACGGTAACTAACATTGTGACAGGGAAATTTTATATATTAGATTTCATTTAATATGATAAAAAAACTCGCGGAGCTAGTTTTAAGTAGGAAGATGTCGATTGTTAAGATTTCCTGTCTCATTGATCCTTTACATACTTAATACCATTATCTATGTACTACATTACGTGAACATAAGAGCTTATTGTTTCCGGCTCATTAACCATTGACGAGGTATTTTATTGTAACCTCTCTACTTTACCGATTAGGTCGTTGGCCTCACGAGTACCGTCCATGATGACAGTGAGATCATTCATGTCCACAGTGGCGTGCAGTTTATAACTAGGGTAAGCACTAAGAGTACTAACTTCACGAAATGGAATATTCTTTCTCGTTGTGTCCTCAGGGCCTAACGCAGTGCGTTTATGCATTTATGAAAAGCACGTCGAAATGTATGAGATTATAAGAATATTTTTTTAAATCGACTGGTGAATTCCCAAGACAAGATGTCTCACTATTTTTTAATTTGACTGTATTTTAAGGATAGATAGCTTACTTCCAAACAAAACAAAAGCAAAGTGGATCTAGAAATAAGCAATTTATAAAGTTTCGGATTATGTTTTTATCTTCCATTTATTTCGATTTCCCGCCAATGTGAATACACCATTAGATACCCATTGCAAAACCTTAATCTAATTCACAGATAACTAACAAATGATTGTTAAGATGTTAATATTTGTTTTTAAGTCTGCAGTCACCAGCTACAAATTCCTAAATACTGATTAATTGACTGGTAGCTCGTCAGTTTAGAACAGGGATGTTTCTTACAAGGTTGTTTATCGGCCTTCTGTATGCACGTTTCAAATGTATCGAACTAACTTTGATTGTTTTCAAACATTTCTTTTTTCAGACATCAAACTTCATTAAAAGCTCGCGAAAACTGAAGTTCCGAGTTTCGAGAAGTACTGAGAACTTTAATATTTTAAAACTACTAACTGTCTGCTATCGTTGCGGTGGTATACACTTAAGTTATACCTAAACGTGGCGCAGAACGCAGAACTCGGAACACCTGAGGGCTCTCTTATAATATTATCTCAAATATGTGAGTGGTTTACTCTTAATTGTTATTCGACTCTGCTTCCTCCTTTCGAACGCATGGATAGCTCCTGCTAAGGTGTGAAATGCCCGTCCGGCGTCTCCGTTTCCTGTCAGGAAGTATAATATATGAGTACGGAACCTTCTGGTTACTTTAACCAGTTTGAAGACTATAATGAAGTACTGCTGGTTAAGTTGCACTTGTGCCAAAATAAGAAGAGATTTTAATGTTGGTGTTGTTTTGTCAATTCATTAGGGACGATGATGCCTGAAGGCGATCGGATCGCGATTAATTTTTAACGCGGTGTAATTTACAGCCTGTAAATGATGATGTAGTTGTAGATGTAGTAACCGGTAGTAGAGTAATACTGAATCTCTACTTTTCAAAACTTCTTGTAGTGAATTTTTTTTTATTTGTGATCTGGACCACTTTATATGCCTGAGTTAGTTTAAGACAGGCGAGTTCCTTCCTTCTTAAGCATATTGCACATTTTATTTGCACTACTTTACCCAGTAATTTGGCGATGCGGATACGTATCCGCATGAGATTTCATGCAATAAAACTGTGTAAAGATAGACAGGTTATAAAGGATTCCTCTTTGTTCATTCTTTTATGTTCTTCTTTGGCACATTCAGATCTCAATTTATTCTAATTTTCCTGGTAAATTGGCGCGCATTGGCGTATATCTATAAGATATTGCCCACAATCGAGTTAGTTAAGTAACCAATTTGCATTTACACCAAATTGTTTTTAAATTTTTTGGTTGATAATTTCCTTCTAACCTTCTCGGTCTCGATCTCGATAGATTTGTGCTAAATTTATCAACAATTAATGTACTTATTTTATTGTTTTTATTACTAATTTATTTTTGTTTATTGATAGGTATACGTCGACGCAAAAAGGCAATTCTTATTGCGTAAAAAATAACTTCACGGTTTCTGGTTTTCGGAGTAGGTAACTAGGTAATTACTTTTAAATTAACAAATATGAAAATACGTATTTATTAATAAGTCATACAGCTCTTGGCATTTTTTATAAATTATGAGTAATATTATAAATTTCATTAAAATTCATAATAAAACAAATTTATTAAATCTTACTCAAGTTTTAACTAATAAGTATATCTATTATCTAGTATTAAAATATTTCATAAAAATATATATGTATATATACATGGTATTTGTATGCCAGGTATTATTATCCTGAATATGGTACTATTATCTCCTAAATAAACATTAAAATTTATTAAAGTATAAAATATTCTAAAACTAGCGCTAGTTTAGTTTAGTTTTTAATTTTTATTTAAACGTCCTTATCAATAGAAACGGGACTAGGTAGTTGGATGGTCAAACAGTTTCTGAGGATGCTTGTCTTAATGAAAAACGGACATTAGGTTATATGTATTTACTGACAATGAAGAGAAACGAATGAACAAGTCTTACTAACGAACAAATAAATCACAACCACTGCAATGATTAGTACTTAAACAATATTTATATTTGCACGGTATATTTTAAGCATTGCTCTATACCAATGCTTAAAAACAATAACAGTAATAAATATTACTGTTGTCATCGTATTGTTCTGTTATATAGGAATTTAGGGCAGACGCAAAGGGTTGGCCATTTCATATGCGGAGAATTGGGGCCGTGCGACAAGACGATGTCGTCAGCTGGAGCCGCGAGTGTCGATGTCGGAGCGCCCAGAGAAGGGCACAGTTGTTTACACCAGCGCACCACGTGGTCGCTTGCGGCGTACATACATCAATACTACATCGCATCACGTGGCCTGCGGCACCTGTGCCTACGCCAAACGCATAAACACACTACAGTAATTATTATGAACCAGATTAGCCTAGACGTAATCAGATTGAAAACATATGAAACGCTACCTGAGCCCGGCGCCTGCCGTGTTTGTCTGCTCGCGGACCACTGTTGTTTATCAATCGTAGCAGTTAATCGAGACAGTATAATGTTATCACTTTGCCACAAGCACCGTTCACTTGTTATTATAATATTCGGTTATAACCAAAAACAACACTTGTAAACACAGACACAGCGCACGACAGAGAGCGGATAACACAGACAAGCTATCGCGAACGACGCGCGCAAACGACTGGGGCAGCGGAGCGCGCGGGGCTGCCGGCTGCCGGGCCGACTAGCGAGTAGCGACGACCCAGTCGAGGAATGCAGCTCGCCCGTTCTCGCGTGCTTATTTTTTTGGTCTGTTCGGTACGGCAGGGCGCTAGGGGACGCGATTGCTCTAAACATACCTTGGCGCCTACTAGGACGCTAAAAGCTCATTCCACCTTTAGTACTTCGCTAACATGAAATGTTTATACCAGGCTAAATGGTAAACGGAGCTCGTAGGCCACTAGCTAATAAAACACAGGAACTTAAAGTCTATGAGCTTCTTATAAATATTTTTCAAAAAACCAACTTTCAGCGCCACGACAAAATAATTAGAATCCCCACGGCCAACTAGGCTATAATTACCACTGTAAATTAGCATCAAGATCATGGTGTCAGTTTCTGAAAGCATCACAGAAAATCGGTACCAATTTGGTACCTACTTCTATATATATATATTTAGTAATAAAAAAGAAATTACCTAAATACAGCCAAATCTAGTACCTCCTCCTTTTAGAAAGTCGATTAAAAATACTAACTTTCGTCAAACTAAAACTCTCTTACTTTTATTTAGAAGTTAACTTTTGAAGGAGTAAACTATGGAATGATATCGTCAGAAATAAGCGTTGCATTAAAATACAGATATACCTATGTGTTACGAGTTATTTACCCCTTTTGAACCTTGATAGCGTTATGATATACTCGTATATAGGTACTGTAGCCTGTTCCACCTTCGTACTTCAAAGAGTGTGTTTAGCCGTCGCTCCTGTTATGTTATGACCGCCACAAAATCTAAAATGATCTTCCTACACTTACATACTCGTATAAAAGCAGCAAGGAGTTTCTAAGCTCTAAATCTCCCTCTTTAATGACAATCTTTGCTGTCTATTTTGTTTTACTAGTCGCCGCGACATCTTTTATGTGAACTCACTCTACCTACCCTTGGCAAAAAAACAGACAAGCTAAGAAAATCGGTCTATGTAAAAAATATACCGACAGCATTAAGAATATCACTATCACTCTCTTTTAAAAGTCGGTTAAAGTAATAGCAATTTTTTATAAAAGAAAGACCGGATTTTGTAAGATCATAATAAACAGATTACTCACAATCAGGTTGTGTTTGATTTTTTACAACATACAAAGTACGAAAATAAAAAATTGCTAATTCAACAGGCAAATGTATCAAAACAACATTCCTATGTCTCTGCCGAATCGTGTGTTTTTTGTGCCGCAAACTTATTATTGTATCCACGAGTAAGTATGTAGTAGGTATCATTCTACCTACATAACATAATATACAAATAGGTGTGCATAATAAATTATGCCTATATTATATCGTTTTGAATTTTCTTTTACTTTCGTAAATAACAAAAAATCTCGTGGCAAGATGATCGTGGTCTAACTCCTTTGTAATGGCTGAACCGATTTTAATGAAATTTCTTTGTATATTTCGTAGTATGAATAATGCTTTCTAGTATTTTTCCCGCTATATCCAACGTGTCAAGCGGTCAGTAAGCTGATTAGGGTAATTACATCGGGTAATTTCTGTCCTTTAGAGAGAGAAGCACAAACCTCTGCTATTGCAATTTTTGAGGAAATATTCTCTTTTTGAGATATGCCTGGTACATCTCTAAGAACAGTTGTGGTGTCGTTTTTATGGCTTACTTTAACGCGATGTTTAGGATTCCATCCAGGCCCGGTGCTTTTTTATTCTACTTTTGTCATCTGTGGGGTATCTTTAATTTCATGCTCTATCTGAATCTTGACTTGATTGTTAGGGTAACAGTGCAGTTATAATCTTCACTACGGTTAGCTGAAGCGTAGCAGCTGTAGAAAGATATTCCATTTATTTGTAACTTCTTCAGATGTAAAAGATCTTGGATTTCTATGTCTTCTCGAGACGACTACCTGATATCCTCGGAGATGATGCCAAAGTCATTAGACTTAGCATCATCTCCGAGCATATCATTAATGGTTTTTTGCAGACCATCTATCTGAACTTTTTTTGTAAGAATGATCAGCAGATCTCCAGTTGCTGTCCTGTGGATCTTATCGACTGAAGCTACGATTCTCACCAGCTCACCAAGATTCTCTTGGTTGGTCCTGCCTCCTTAGTCAATTTTGGTGATAACCGCTGCTTTACGGGTTTCTCGTTTGCCCCCTGGAATCAATTCATAGTCATTGGTTATTTTCGTGTCAGCTGTTTTATCTATTTTAACCCTTTTATTTATTTATTTCCGAACGGACAAACTTATGAAGTTCAGTGATAAGCTTCTATAGATGTTCCCACGCCTGCGTCCTCTTCATATCAGCGCAATTTGCCTGCTTTCTTTTTCTATTTATCTATCTATATGTATGTATGTATCTAGGAAATGACAGTCCATTCCAAAAGCAAGCGCGGATCCAGTACCAGTCCAGGGGGGTATCCCCTGGATTGGTACTTTGTCGACCACTGATTAAAAAACAACTATCTATTTATCAATAAATTTTTTAAAAGTTTTTGTTTCACTAGAAGACCAGAGTTTTTCTTGTTTACTAAAACATATTTTGCACTTGCTCTTCTTATTTTGTTGTGAATCTTTCCCCGAAAACTCGCGCGCGAACTTCGGTTGCAGCCAGCGGCAGGTTTGCTCTCGTTTTCTTTCGGACCCTGACTTGCGCTAAAGCTCTACGATGCCCCGTGCCGACTCATTTTAATGTGGAATCCGTTAATTCCCGAATTGTGGCCTCTTCCCTGCGGTTGGAGGCTTAATTTCCTTTCTTTAAGATTTCGTCCTGGATCTGACAATTGTGATACCTCATGCCTATTTCAGTTTTAATATGAAATCAGTGAATTCCAGAGTATTCGCCGTTTCCTATGGTCGCGTGCGAGGTACCCATTGGTCGGGGGTTTGCTCTCTTTTCCTTCGGATTTCACCCTGCCTCAGACAATGCTGATGCTCGTGGCTGTCTCAATTTGTAGATCCCCAAAATTTTACGCATGTCCTTTGGTCGCGACAAAGCCTCTTGCCTCAGGCCGCAGGAAAATAAGACAAAGACGGGGGCATCGCAGAGGCCTGACGAAGAGCCTCTGGGACGCCCACGTCCTTATCTCATTTTTGATGTGGGGTCCGTTAATTCACCGATTTTGGCGCGCGACATACGGTCGCGTGAAAGCCTCCGCCTACTGCTGTCAGGCTTTCTTCTCTTACTTCTTTTGGATTACTTCTTGCGCTAGACAACTCAGATGCCTCTACGGCTCTTCCAATTTCAATGTAGAATCAGAAAAATCCAAAAAATATGCGCGCGACCTTTGGTCGCGCCGGTCTTCTACCTCCAGTCACAGATTTTCTCACCCTTTCTTTCGGATCCTGCCCTGCGCTAGAGCTCTACGATTCCCCCGCATCCGATTCATTTATTTTTGATGTTAACCCGCCGATTTTGCGCGCGACCTGCGGTCGCGTGAAAGCTATCCTGCTATCGGAGGTTTGCTCTCCATTCTTTTGGATTACGTCCTGCGCTTGTCAACTGTGATGCCCCCATACCTCTTTCAATTTCAATGTAGAATCAATGAAATCTCGAAAATTGCGCGGTACCTTCGGTCCAGCCTCCTGCCTCCAGCCGCAAGTTTGCTCTTACTTTATTTCAGATCCCGCCCTACGCCAGAGATCTATGATGCCCCCGTTTCCGTCTCATCTTTAATGTGAAATCCGTTACCCCCGATTTTGACGCGTAAAAGGCTCAACTCAGTGATTTGAGGGATTTCTGTTCGTTCTTTCAAACACAGTTGTGCACCTGAGCTCTGCGATGCTCTTCTTAATATAGAATCCGTTAAAAAACATTGCTGTTACTGATATACTAATAAAATTACGTACGCGTTGTAACGTATGTTACTACTAAAAAAATCAGAAATGAAATCTATGGGCACAAAGTCACGGGCACAGATAGTTATTATAATAAAATGTTATGTACCATGACTATGTGCCCCTTATTAATCTTTATTTGTGACCAAAACAAACAAAATAACATTTAGATACTTGTAACACAATATATTTGGTCTCCAGTTCAAGAAGGGAATTTTAAAAACGACGTGTTAACCACGATGTAGTCAAGGATCTAGGTGCTTTGAGTAAATAACTAAGATATGTGTCTCCTAATATGTACTATATCTATGAACCTACCTTTTTTTGTATTTTAACATCAACTAAGATGGCGGATAAAAAAATTAAAGTGAAAAATACATCAACAGTTCTCGCGAACACGTGTAAGCTATTAGGGTGTGTTTACTGCGAATTAATGAAAACAAGAAAAAAACAATTTAATGCGAACTGATGATTAATGTTTTGTCCAACCTTATCGTAAAATGTTGATAGGTAGGTAGATGTAATTCACAGTAAAGTCGTGAACAAGCCAATTTACTGAGGTAGCGAAGTGGGGGTTTTTCCTAAAAATGTAGCGTGTCGATTTCGGATCATAAATTACCATAAAGTAATATAGTAGGTATGTCATGATCATGTGTTTATGACACAGTAATAGCTGAGTAAGTACTTTTCTTTTTAAAGATTTATTGCACTAATTGAAACAATGAAGTGGTTACTAGGGATACAAAACTGTATGAAAATAGTAGAGTCATTCGGGGTAACCGAGCGCAGTGGGTAAGTGAGCGCACTGCTTCTATCTCCAGGAAGGGGCACTGGAGGTGAGGAGTTTGTTTTGGTCAATCAGGGGCACCGGTAAGGTGAATTAGTTTTGACATGCCCAAACGCCTTACTACGTGCACTCTGTTAGTAATTGTCAAAAAAGTATTTTTGTTGATTTAATTTCAACTTTTTAGCGTGTTGGAAAACACGGATACTTCTGAAATTGGTATATGAAGACGGTAAGCGACGTTTTAGTTTATGAAGTGCATATTCTTCTGTCTTTTTTAAATCATCATTTAAGGTTAAGTTGAGTGTTTGCAAGTCGGCGGCCATTTGTTTGATATTAGGCATTCTGGGTAAGGAAGTGTGCGCATGCGCTCACTTACCCGCGCGCTTAAACTAAGAAAAACCTTTTAAAGATAGACTTAGCCCAATATTATTCCCCGTTACCTATGTCAAGATAAATATGTTGACGAACAAAAAAATGGATTCAATGCGTAAATAATAAGGATTGATGGCATGAATTGTGTGTTTCTCAGGAAGGTGATAATAGTATATTTGTTTGTGATTATTCTTGCAATTTAATTTAAAATTCTTCAAATTTTTGAATATGATATTGTCATTCATATCAACAGGTTTAATGTTAAAATACTTTGTTTGTAGTGTTGATAGTTTTATTTGTGTACTAGAGATAAGAATCTTCATGAAGATTTAATAACAGATAGATCTCCATTGCAAGACTTAATGTTAGATTTTGCCATACTTTTCACTGTGTTTAAATGAAAACTAAATATTTCGTTAAGATGGCTTTATATTTTTTGTTTGGTGATCTAAGTTTCATTTCAATTTATTTGTTACATATTGATTATTTACCCGCAATACGGGTCAAGTGTCCGCATTCCGACTTCCTATCAAAATTTTGATTTTTTTTGTTAACTATGGAACAAGATGTTCTATTTTCTGTTTCAATTTGTAGGCTAATAAACATTCTTTTCGAAACATTTTTTTTATTTTCCAATTTCTTCTTTAGTTCTGCTCTGTGAGACTGAAAACAGTAAAGTGCGCACACTTGACCCGAATGACTCTACATTTTTACCGGACTTTTAACTGGAAATATTTAGAAATCATAATTTATTCCAAGAATATTGATATTTACATCCTAATGAAAATTGTTCTTCATTTTTTACCGACGAAAAAAAACGGAGGAGGTTCTCAATTCGACACGTATATTTTTTTTTTTTTTTATGTATGACCACGCATAACTTTTTACAGTGTTGTCCGATTTTGATAATTCTTTTTTTATTAGAAAGGGCATACATTCAAGGTGGTCCCATTGTCCTCATGTTAGGATCTGCTGATGATATCCTGGGGAAATTGAAGGAACTCTTCAAATTTTGGAGGCACGCTTACAGCGATTTCGGTTTTTGACTCGGTATCGGTAGCTTTTTGGCTACTAGTGCTGTATACTATACTATGACAGTATAGTACGAGTACGCTACGTGGCGATAAATCACTAAAAAGTAAGAAATAAAAATTTTTAACAAAAAATAGAACCGACTCAAAACGCACTAAAAAGTAAAAAATAACTGTGTCATTTAGTTGCTTTTATTTACATAAGCATATCTAGGAGTCGGTGCCAGCCAAGGTCTACTTTCAAGGACGTTACCTAGAACCCACAAACTGCTTTACTACGTAAAATAAATTTTCCTTAAACTTGGCTGGCACCGACTTCATAGATATGCTTATGTAAATAAAAGCAACTAAATGACACAGTTATTTTTTACTTTTTAGTGCGTTTTGAGTCGGTTCTATTTTTTGTTATATTGGATACTGTTCACCACACATATCATAAAACCTGGAAAATGTCATCTTAAAATTGAAGAGCTACAATGTAATATAAGCGTTCGATAGTATTGCTACTTGCTAAAAGTTAATTATCTCGTTAAAAAATAACTGTACCTGCTCTTAAAATGGTAGGCGTGATACGGTAACAAGCATACTTACATTAACATTTTTAATTTCTGTCCTTTTAAAATACCTTTTTCATACCAAGCACCAAACTTGGCTTTTGCGATCTCTATCAGATGTTAATGACAATGATCGGGACCGAGTGTGAGACCGAACGTGTTCTCCAAGGCAGACGGTGTAATGTTACTCTACCGACTTCCTATATTTGGATTGATAGTTTTTATTGAGAATTTATTAAAGAAAGTAAAGCTACAAACTTGATACTTCATCTATCGTAACTCGAAACCAGGAGCTCGTGATCCAAAGCTGAGACTGTACAAAGGAGGCAGATTAGAAAAAAGTTGTATAAATTCATTATTACGTATTCGTTTTTGAGGAAAATTATTGTATTTGTGAGCGGGCGCCGCTGCGGCTTATCGACCGCGTCATTGAAAAACAACATTTACGCAATCAACAAGTATCAATGAAAGCAATTCTTTTTTATTATCGTATTCGTACGCTGTATGCCCGGACGTTGACGTTGAATAGGTTATAGTAGAGTTGGTAAGAGTAAATGCCTCATTTGTACAGTGGTTAGACTGTGGGGCTTTAACAAAGGGTTGTCATGAAACTATCCGGCGACAAATAGAAATAGTCATATCAGACATGAAAACGCCACTGACAAACTTTCAACTTTGATAAAATGACCAAAGTTAGGCCTTTTAATACTCTTCAATCTATTATGCCCATTTACCGAAACTTATCTATCTAAAAATAGAACGGTGGATTATTCCTGGGGTTAGCCGATGTGGCTTCGAGTCCTATGTTCGTTCGTAAGTTGGCGGTAGATAACTTTCATTATTCGTCACAGAGTCAAACAATATCGCCTTCTGACCGCCAGTCTACATTAGATGATAGGTGGTGTGCTTCTAATCCCTTTCCTTTAATTATAGACCAGTAGGCTGTTAATGATAGTGATGATACAAACGTGTTATAGAATCCTCATCGATCATAATCTAATATTCAATTCCGTAGAAACTTGCGATATTAACTATAGTGTTTCAGCTCAGAATGTCTCAGTGTTACTAGATATTAGACTAGAGTCTGGGTCAACACTAAATTATCCTTTTATTTCTAAGTATAACTGACAGTGCATTATAATATCTTCTCTATTTTCTTGTATGGAGCTGAAATCTGGGCCTTAAGATCCGTAGATCGCAAACGGATTAACACTTTCACGATGTGGTGTTGGAGAAAAATCGGCGGGTTAACGGATTCCACATCGGGGGGAATGATAGGGATGCGGGGGAATCGTAGAGCTCTAGCGCAGGGCAGGATCCGAAAGAAAGGGTGAGAAAATCTGTGACTGTGTGATCTGTGAAATTGATTTCTGGATTTCTCTGATTCTACATTGAAATTGGAAGAGGCATTTAACAACCATTTGCCTGAAGCGAATCCTGGAGTACTTCGGACACATTGCCAGGAAACATGGAGATAAACTCGAGAAACTAATAGTTACTGGCAAAGTGAAAGGAAAAAGGCCATGCGTTGGTCTGATCAGATCCGCATCACACTCGACACCACGGTCTACGATGCTCTTCAAACAGCAGAGGACAGAGCAAAGTGGCGTCACATCTCAAATAGAATCAAAGATGGAGGTGGTCACGACCCTCATCAATGAGGAAAACGACTAAAGGACCTCCTCCTTTAGAACACCACGCAGTTATACTGCGTGGTGTTCTAAAGGTACATTGGTTCCTAAGGTACATTGTACCTATAGGTACATTGGTTCCCAAGCTATGCTCCAAGAGGCAATCGGTGACATGGGTGGCCTGCTATTGTTCTGGAGCGAGCTCGGCTGACTGGAGTGACTCCAACAGATTCAAGCTGTAGGGGACCTACGTACATCGATCAACAAAGGAAGAAAAGCGCCGCGACACAGGTTTAAGTACCATGGTCACTATTCCCTAAGCATTTGGACAGATTATTTTAACCTGGGCTGGATGTAGGGCTGCATGCCGAATTGCTTGCCGGGCTGTTTGCATATAAACCCACAAAAAGATCTTTTAATTTTATGGACGTTTAGCTCTTTAACATAAAAGTTTGCAGTGCATTGAAATACAAGATGACGTTTTTGTGCCAGGGGTTACTTTTTAATTTTATTGTTACTTTGTCTACCAACTATTTAAACTAATTAATATTAATTAAATTAGTTACCCACTTAAAATAATTAACACAAGTCTCATTAATAATATTTATTAGACCGACATCTGTGACTTCTGATTAGAGGACAATGAACGTTAGCAATGCAGTCTCAGAATGCAGACGGATTTTACTTAATAAATATTCGCATATACGTTGCCTGTTGCTATTATGGACATCATTATCTCACACAAGATCAGAGCATAGATACATTTGGCCTACAGTAGTGTCCCTAAACTTTTTTGTCTCAACTAAGTATTAAGTAGTAAGTACCTATCACATTATGCAAATTCATTACTTACAGACATGTTTCTGACTAATTTGTAATTATAGAGATATTTATTCCCCCTATTCAAAGTTATAACAAGCCACTCTTCTGGTGACACGAAAACTCTGAGATTAGTGTTTAAATATTGTATGACATTTTCAATCAATTGTAAAAGTTCTTGTCGGAGTCTATTTTTTCTCTGATTGTACGCGGAAACGAGACGTCGACGCTGCGCAGGCGTCGAAGGAACGCTGACGCTCGCAAAACGCTGGGGGATAGGGACCTTATAGAGCAAAAAACCAATAAAAAACAATTCGTTGGGTTTTATGAACTTACAGATAAAAATAAAAAGCGCCTAGTCTAATCTATAGTTAGTTCGTGTTAAGAATGCAGTGAGCGCCGGCAGACCCTTCTTAAGCCTTCGACACACGTTGTTGTACATTGGCCATTAACACTATTGATTAGATTTAATTGATAACTTTCAGACATGGCCGCCGCATGATGTAATTCAACGTTAGTAATGAGACTCGAGTGTGGCCACTTCGACGTGCAGTTGACCCCAATTGCCCCCAATCGAAGGACAAAATTGTTTGCCCGATCAGTGATATTATGATCTCAAACTACACATTACTCTATACCTACTTATGTATTTACCAAATACATTTAGGCATACATAATTAATGGCTGCCTCGTTGGTCTAGTGGTTACCCTATGTGGTTTCAGTCACGAGGTCCTGGCTTCGAATCCTGGGTCGGGTCACGGAACAATTCTGAGTTTATCAGTCTTCTATGAACTTTTTAGGATATTCAAAGGCCGTAGTCGTGAAGTTGGTGGTGATACCCGTGTTTCAGAGAGCACGTTACGGCTTAACGTGCTCTCTGATACACAACACTCCCGGTCATCTTCATCAACATGAAATGAAATGAAAATATACTTTATTGCACACACCAAGACAGGAAAGATAAGAAACATGATACAATTTACACAAAAATTTACAGTAGCACAATAGGCGGCCTTATCGTCAACAGGCGATCTATTCCAGCAGTTAAGAAGCCACAATAAATTAAAGAGAGGGTGAGGGTGTACAGAACAAGGAACTTAAAAAGAAAATAAAAACTTAATTTACAACTAAATCGAGATTAAATAAAAACTAAAACACACTCTGACTGTGATCGTTAATAAATGAAACATTAACACCCAACCAACCCGCCAATCCGCATTGGAGCAGCGTGGTGGGTCGACAATCCATATCCCCTCTCCTATAAAGAGGCCTGGTCCTGTAGACTGTACTAAAGGTTAGATATTATTTGAATTAGTTTGGTCAGTAATCTACTTATCAATTTAACGTACAGTAAGGAACATTTCAACAAGTTTTAAGTAGATACGTATAACAGCTACTTCGCAACAAACTTCATCATATTTCTAAAGATTTGCTATATTTTATGCACTCCGACGAAAAAGCATCTTGAGAATAGGCGCAATGCTGCACTGTGTGTGTGCCAACTGCATTCTCATAATTCATAACGAGAGAAGTTATAAAATAATGTTGCGTCATTAAAGTAAAGTACTGCTCTTTTTGAAAGAGCATCGGGCAAGCATTTGCACAATGCACACCTATCATTAAAGAGCTCACAGGAAAGTTTCGATATCCAATACTCCTATCCGCTATCAAGTACCCAGTATCGCATATTCTAGTGTAAAATACTGGTGGTTAAAAAAATCATCTATAAACATTGCAATATTTTGCAAGGCATACCAACACGTCCTACAAAGTACCACTTTGTTTGCATTAAACGGAATAGTAGGTATGTAGCCTGGTGAGCTTGAAATTACATTGGCAGCCATGTCCTTTGGAGCCGATCACAGCAATACTGCTCAACGGCAAAAATAAGAATAGCGATTGTCTGGAAGACTGGGTAATCGGTCTAGACCAAAAGATCTATTACTAGCATAAAGAACTATGCGAATTCTGTCGTCCGTAGAAAAGCTGCGCCCAGGGCCCTCTGTAAGAGACACTGCACATCAGTAACAAAGGGTCCAAAAATTAGAAAAACCACTATTTTATTGCAACAGAAAAGAAAAATCATTTATTGGTTGGTTATCTAGCAAGAAACTGCCTTTAGATGTAAATTATCAGCCGAGCACTGTTTGCTGAGCTTTGATGCTCCAATGAAAATTAGTGGAATATCCGAATTCTTTACTTATGAAAGCATAAGATAACTCTCCTGTGGTACACTTATTATTATTAGCCTAATAACTTAAGGCAACTGCTGTTTGATGACTGTAATTATTATTATTGATTTCAAAAGTATATTTATGTATACAGCGAGAAGGCGTAAGTAGGAATTTGGAAGACTATAGATAGAAATTTTATAGATAGGTAGGATTGCCTCCAAGTGTCGCAAATTTCCATTTGTATACATCGATAGGTGACCTTGCTCTTAGTTATAAAAGTCGTATATTAAATTAGCTCAATGTTGTTCACGTGTATAACGTAATATTCGCAATGCGGGGCTAAGAGGCGGCGTAGTTAGCAGGGGCCAGTGTCAACTGCCTGTTCAGTGGCCGGGTCAATTATTGATAACAAGCAAATTAAAACCACCGCTACGTTAATTTTATCACCTTACGTAGGTACGTACTCAAGTACCTACTGATGATTCGTCCGAAATAACTTGTTAGCTACCTTCCGATACCATCCATCCTTACTAATCATCATCATCATCATCATCAGCCAATAGACGTCCACTGCTGGACATAGGCCTTTTTTAGGGACTTCCAAACACAACGATCCTGAGCCGCATGTGCCCAGCGGCTCCCTGCGACCCGTTTGATGTCATCAGTCCACCTGGTGGGGGGTCGACCAACACTGCGCTTTCCGGTGCGGGGTCGCCATTCTAGCACCTTCGGCCCCCAACGTCCATCAGCTGTTCGAACCACGTGCCCCGCCCATTGCCACTTCAGTTCTGCGACTCGCTGAGCTATGTCGGTTATTTTGGTTTTTCTGCGGATCTCCTCATTTCTGATTCGATCACGCAGAGATACTCCGAGCATTGCTCTTTCCATCGCCCGCTGAGTGACTCTGAGCCTTCTTATGAAGCCCGCAGTTAGCGACCAAGTCTCGGATCCGTATGTCATCACTGGCAACACGCACTGTTCGAAGACCTTCGTCTTCAGGCACTGAGGAATTTTGGACGAAAAGATGTCACGCTGTTTCCCGAACGCTGCCCAACCGAGTTGGATTCGGCGGTTCACCTCTTTCTCGAAATTGGACCTACCTAACTGGACCATATGCCCTAGGTATATATACTCGTCTACAATTTCGAGTGCAGAATTTTCAACAATAACTGGGTGGAGCGAAACATGAGCATTACACATGATCTTTGTCTTGCTCATGTTCATTTTAAGGCCCACCTGTTGAGAAACTCTGCTGAGGTCATTGAGCATATTATTAAGGTCATCTAGAGATTCTGCCATTATCACTACATCGTCGGCAAACCGTAGTTGAGTGAGGTACTCGCCATTGATGTTGATGCCAAGTCCGTTCCAGTCCAAGAGCTTAAAGACGTCTTCCAATGCGGCGGTAAATAGCTTCGGGGAGATAACATCTCCCTGTCGCACTCCTCGCTGCAATTGGATTGGCCTCGTAGTCTCATCCTGTATACGGACTGACATAGTGGCGTTTTCGTACAGGCACTGCAACGCTTGGATGTACCGGTAGTCGATTCGGCACCTCTGCAATGACCTTAACACAGCCCAGGTTTCCACCGAATCAAAGGCTTTCTCATAGTCCACAAACGCCAAGCAAAGTGGCCGGTTATACTCTTCGGTCTTTTGTATAACCTGCCGCAGCGTATGGATGTGATCTATGGTACTAAAGCCTTGTCGGAAACCGGCTTGTTCGGGAGGCTGGAAGTCATCAAACCTACGAGCGAGACGATTCGTGATGACTCTGGAGAACAACTTGTAGACATGACTCAGCAGCGAGATTGGTCTGTAATTCTTCAGCAAGGTATTGTCACCCTTTTTGAAGAACAGAACAACCACGCTCCTGTGCCACGCCTGAGGCGTCTTGCCCTCGTGAATGACGGAATTGAACAATCGCTGAAGGACTTCAAGTATCGGTTTACCACCCGCTTTCAGGAGTTCTGCTGTGATTCCGTCATCACCTGGCGCCTTGTTGTTCTTTAGGTGTTCGAGAGCCATACTAATCTCGTCTAGGCTGACGTCCGGGATATCTTCGGTATAGTGTCGGGTCAATTTGGCTCTGGGGTCTTCAGCCAAATTGTCAACAGGCTTTTGAGTTGACGTGTATAACTGTCCATAGAACTTCTCGACCTCACCCAAGATCTCGGGCTTGGAAGAAATGAGATTACCGTCATCGGTCTTCAGACGCGTCAACTGACTGCGTCCAATAGACAGATCTTTCGCGAACACTTTCGAGCCACGGTTGTGTTTTATTGTATCTATGATACGCTCGGTGTTGTAGCGGCGTAAGTCACATTTCTGCGACTTAGAGATCTGTCTATTGATACGTCGGTAGTTCAGAGCGTCCCCTGAAGACTGTAATCGCATTCCTTGTCTTTCCTCCATGAGCTTGAGTGTTTGGTCAGAGAATTTCTTGTTGGTTTTTGGGTGGTGGGTCTTATAGAACTTAGACCCAACCGAATGGACAGTTTCCACTAGCCTGTTGTTCAGATCGTCCACATCAACACAATGTGCTAGGCAATCAAAGCGGTTCTGGAGTTCCAGTTGAAAGCTTTCGGGGTTTTGGATGTGGGCACGAGTAGGTCGGAGCGTTGACTTCACCAGTCGGTACCGTTCAAGCTGTACATTGATATTCAACGTGCCTCTTACCAGTCGGTGATCACTGCCGGTTTTGACCCTATTGATCACAGATACATCGTTGAATATATGCCGTCTGGTCGACAAGATGAAGTCAATCTCATTTCTCGTGGAACCATCGGGGCTCAACCAGGTCCATTTCCTATGTGGTGGCTTCTTGAAGAAGGAGTTCATCATAAAGAGGCCCTCCTTCTCCATGAAGTCAGCCAACATTTGGCCCCTGTGGTTCCGTTGCCCATAGCCAAATTGCCCCACTCTCAACTCTGAACCACTCCTCTCGCCCAGCTTTGCATTGAAATCCCCCATAACAACATTGTAGTAGGAGTTCGAAGCATGCAGGGCTCTTGAAATATCCTCATACAATACCTCTACCTCCTCGTCGGGTTGTGCCGAGGTCGGTGCGTAAACCTGTATAACCTTCAACGAATACCGTTTGGTAATTCGGAGGACAAGGAACGCTACCCTGCTCGACACACTCTCGACTCGTACAACATTGTTAACGAGGGACTTGTGAACGATAAACCCAACACCACCTTGGGACAGATGTTCGCCCTCCCGGTAGTATAGTAAATTGCCGGAATTAAGGATTATCGAGTCCTCGCCCTCTCTTCGGACTTCAGACAATCCTATAATGCTCCAGCGCAACTTACTTAATACTTCTTCCAGTTCGATCACCTTTTCGTCAGTCCTCAAAGTGCGTGCGTTGAATGTTGCCAGGTCCAGTCGTCGGGGTTGGCAGCGGAATCTCTGCCGGAGATTCTTGACACCCCTTGCCCCGCCGTTACCATGACCGCTGCCAGAGCCAGGAATAGCGGGGCTGCCGGGGACTAGGGGCTGTTTTGTTGGTCCGTCTCCCATAAAAAGAAATGCCCTATAGTGACCACGCTGGGCAGGCGGGTTGGTCACCGCAGAGCTGGACTATTCGAACCAGTGTCACTGCTGCCTGACACTGGCCTCATTTTGTAGTCCAGCCTATTTGGAATGGTTATACCGCCATTCATCGGTCGCCAGAGCCTCGTCGGTCCATCTGCAGGGTGCACCGCGAGCAGGTGAGGTTGACATTTGGGGAGGCCGACTGGAACTATCATCCCCCTTACACCCCATTCCCCCTTACATCCTTACTAATAATATTATTTATTTATTTAGCAATCATGTCTTATAATAACTTTACTAGCATGCAACTTAACATACTGTGACATGGGCCCTGGGCGTCGCTAATGTTATACATATAAACTTAAGTACCTACTAATGTGTAACTAAATTAAAGTATATTACCTATAGTCAAAAACACAAAATAATTATATATTAATAAGAATAATATGTTTTAATATTGAATAATTGCTTTAATTAGTTGTGAGGTTTATGTTAAATGAAATTAAATTAATTCAAATTAAATTAAAATAAATTTAATTAAATATTGTGTATGTCAAATTTTATGAGAAAGTATGTCAAGCAATTATTAAATATTAATTCAGTCAATATTTTTGGTAGGAATGTCGCTATATTGAGGTCTATGTTTCTTTTAGGTATTCATTAATATTATAAAAACATTTACATAACAGCCATTTTTTTAGGTTACTTTTAAATATTGTAAACTTTTCTGCATTTAGAATTTCTTTTGAGAGTTTATTGTAAATTATCACGGATCTATACTGAGGGCTATTTTTACCTATTGTTTTTTGGCCGAAGAAAGGTGTAACAAGTTTATTTCCTCTTCGGGCGTTATAGTTACTTACACTTCCTATAGTTTCATACAGCTTTAATATAAAGGCAAAAGTTTGAATGTATCTATGGATGGATTACTCACGCAAAAAGTACTGAATGGATTTTGATGAAACTTCACAATCATATAGCTACATATCAAAAAACACATACCTACGTCTTGTCCACATTGTATCCCGATATTATCACGGGGACGAGAACCACGCGGGTGAAACCGTCGGCGTTCTCTAGTATCATAGTAATATTATAAAAATGAAAATTAACGCTGTTATCATTGACCCAATTTTATTGAAATTTGGATGATAGGATAGATAAATTTGGACCCTGGAAAAAAACAGAATTATCTAAATATTTCCAAAGGGACGGGAACTACGTGAATAAATACGGTACGCTAGTTAACATAAGAAATGCGAAAGTGTGTCTGTTAACGTTTCATTGCTACACACTGTGCAGCAACTGATTTAGATGAATTTTGGTGTATGGATATAACAGATTACTAGGCTACTATTTAAATATTGGTTAAAAACATGCGTTTCTGTAAGGAAGTTCTAAATAAATAATTAATATTAAGTATATATTTTATATTATTTGTTATTAATTGCTTAACAAAGTGCAGACTTAGGGTTAGATATAAGGGATTGTAAAAATATTTTGCAGTGTGTAAGAAGAGTTATTTATTACTTAAGTGATAATACTATAACTTATACAAATAAAACAATGGTTTAATGCAATATAGAAACAACAATTCAATCTTGATTGGTAGTGTTTATATAATGTAAATTGGGCTCGTCCGTATCAAAAACTTCTTTTATTGTTTCGAGTACGAGAGATTGTATCAGTTCCACCTGCAAGGGAGAGATAACATTAAAATTAGTATCTGTCGAAACATCTTCATATAACATTTTGACTAAATTGTAAAATATATTGTTAAGCAGGCTATGTATCGACGTACAACTGCCTGTACTTTAGTACATTGAAATTACTTTATGGACTCTACTCGTATGTAACTATTTATATTTCGTGTCTGTATAAGGTAAACCGCACCTCACTGTTTGTACAGTAACATCTGTATATTGTAAAATATGTAACAGCAAAATAAATTAAATTTGAATAATTTGAATTTGACTGATCGTTGTTCTTCATACATATAGAACCTGTTTTAAGGCATAGAGACGAAGCTGTCTTTATTTTTGCCTAAAGTATAAACATTTCTACTATTCCATACTAAAGCGCAAAGTTGTGTGATGTATATTTTAACTTGTAGCTTCGCTCACAATTTGACTTGAAGCTACTTCTCAGTATGGCTTGGGTAAGGAACTACCTTCCGAAAATTGGTATTAGCAAGTTCCTGGTGATGTTTGGCTCTGAACGATTCACCATCATATTTTAATCCTCAGAGAAACAAACGTCACTCGTAACCGACGGTTTAACTAGCTCTTCGATTTACCGACTTTCTAATACCGGACTGCTATTGAAAATTTCTTTAAAAAAATTTTTAACAAAAATAGAACCGACTCAAAACGCACTAAAAAGTAAAAAATAATTGTGTCATTTACTTGGTTTAATTTACTTAAGCATATCTATGAAGTCGGTGCCAGCCAAGTTTAAGGAACATTTATTTTACGTAGTAAAGAAGTTTGTGGGTTCTAAGTAACGTCCTTGAAAGTAGAAACCTTGGCTGGCACCGACTCCTAGATAATATGCTTAAGTAAATTAAACCAAGTAAATGACACAATTATTTTTTACTTTTTAGTGCGTTTTGAGTCGGTTCTATTTTTGTTAAAAATTTTTATTTCTTACTTTTTAGTGATTTATCGCCACGTATCGTACTCGTACTATAGTATATAGTAGCCAAAAAGCTACTGATAACGAGACAAAAACTGAAATCGCTGTAAGCGTGCCTCCAAAATTCGAAGAGTTCCTTTAATTTCCCCAGGATATCATCATCAGATCCTAACATGGTGACAATGGGACCACCTTGGAAGTATGCCCTTTCTAATAAAAAAAGAATTATCAAAATCGGACAACTCTGTAAAAAGTTATGCGTGGTCATACTTTTAAAAAAAAAAAATATACGTGTCGAATTGAGAACCTCCTCCGTTTTTTTTCCTCGGTTAAAAAAGAGACAGTGTTTTGGGCACTTTTAAATCCACACTTAGTATACCGTACATTGTTGTATTGGGTAGAAAGTAAAGGTAATCTAGATATAGTCTCTAAGTAGAAGTAAAATTGTATTCCAGCAAAGTTGCGGTATGAATTTTAGATACTTGATATTAAATTTATCAGTAACCAAAATCAAAGTTTTAACATAAAATGTCTTACTCCGTAATTTTGATAAATTAAAACTATTGTGTAAACAAATGTTATGTTGTTACAAAAACGTACTTGGTCTGCCGGACAGTATCCATCATCTGTAGATCTAGCGATAGTAATTAAGACAGGAGGAGGTAAATTACGTAAAAACTGATTCAGAGTCTTCGTAATTGCGGTTCTTATTTCTTCCTCAGTGCTCATGTGATACGGCAGTCCACCTTGGTCTCTTGTGCAACCAGCGGCGTATATCAACCACCAGTCAGGGACTTGGCCCAGTCTATCCGCCTCCGCTGTGACTAGTTCAACTAGATCACAAACCTGAGATAACAAATCGTTTACATTATTTGTTTCTTTTGTAAAAACAAGCTTTAAAATTTTTTTAGCAAAAAATATAACCGACTCAAAATGCACTAAAAAGTAAAAACTGTGTTATTTTAGTTGCTTTAATATACTCAAGCATATCTATGAAGTCGGTGCCAGCAAGTTACATTTATTTAACGTAGTAAAGAAGTTTGTGGGTTCTAGGTAATGTCCTTAAATTAGAAACCTTAGCTGGCACCGACTCCTAGATGCGCTTAAGTAAATTAAAGCAACTAAATAACACAGTTATTTTTTACTTTTTAGTGCATTTTGAGTCGGTTCTATTTTTTGTTAAAAAATTTTATTTCTTACTTTTTAGTGATTTATCGCCACGTAACGTACTCGTACTATACTGTCATAGTATATTATACGGTACTAGTACCACAAAAAGCTACTGATACTGACACAAAAACCGAAATCGCTGCAAGTGTGCCTATAAAATTTGCAGAGTTCCTTCAATTTTCCCAGGATATCATCATCAAATCCCAACATGATGACAATGGGACCATCTTGGAAGTGTGCCCTTTCTAATAAAAAAAAGAATTATCAAAATCGCACAACTCAGTAAAAAGTTATGCGTGATCATACATAAAAAAAAATTTACGTGTCAAATTAAAAACCTCCTCCGTTTTTTTCGTGGGTTAAAATAGACGTGAAACAACTACTTCCTCAGCATTTTGGATTTTGATGGTATTATTATCAAACAAAATGTGTAATATTTCAATTACATCTAATTATTTTAAAGATCAAAAGAAATAAACATTTTAAGTTGGACGTAAGTTTAAAAAGTTTTTTTTGTATAAGCTTCTGATTAAAGCTATTTTTGCTTAGCTGTACGTATATCAGGCTTAATGAAAATAAAAATAAAATTACGCGTTGGTAATTCTATCAAAGACACTTGCTTTAGAAGAGCTATCATGTCATTCTTTTTTTATTTCAGTTAAAATATATCCTTAACATTTAAATTATTTTGTCTACCTACTGCAAGTTATATAAGAACTCTGGATGATACAGTTACCGCCCACGAGTTCTACGACACAGAATATCTGCTTTTTTCCCGTGGGTGTGTGTTACTGTCTAACTCCAGACCAAGGTTTTTCTTTGTGCTTATTTCCACTTTGCCATTTGGGTGATCAGACAATCAAGACTCCTTTCAAATTCATAATATTAATGTGATTTGATTTTAAACTAATATGATGACCTTGTTATTTTTTAGGGTTCGTTGTCCGTCTGTCTGTCAAGACCCTGTTTCTCAGAAACGCGTGGAAGTATCAATGAAATTTATATCAAATACTCAAATCTGCTGTCCCTTAGAGTCGTGAAAAAATCAAGCTTCTAGGCCAAGGCAATCAAAAGATACAGCCGTATACCAAAAATTTCCCCAATTTTCGACACGGTCAAGTAAATCAAAATCTAACGGGTAGTACCTGTAAGCTTAGGATGTTGAAATTCGGTACAAAGTAATGTTATATAGTAGTTCCCGTAAACTTAGAATCTTAAAATTTGGTACGAAGCAACCTCATATAGCACAGATAATGGAAAAATTATGAAATCTGTAAATTTTTAGTTACATCATGTAATAAAAATATTTTTAATAATTTACACTTACCCCCTTTTCTTATAAACACGTAAAGATATTAAATTGAAATTCATATCAAATACTTGGCTCTATAATATCTTTAAACTGTAACAAAATAAAACTTCTAAGTCAACACAGTCAAAGGATACAGCATAAGCCACATATTTAACTCTCTACTACTCGGAGCTACTCCTAGAATCTTGGAATTTCGCATGAAGCAATATTTAGGAATAATTCCGAAAACCTTAAAATTTACGGAACCCTCGGTGCGCGAGTCCGACTCGCACTTGGCCGGTTTTTTTTAAATAATTAATTTCTACCTTTTTATATATTTCAGTATTGGCTCCTTTATATAGCTTTAAATTGCCGAACTTTTCTAAATATTCAAATAGATTTTCAAGTTCTTGCAATTGAGATTCTCTTAGTTGCGTAAAAGCTTGCAGAGTGTTCTCGTCACTGTCAGTTGGGAGACTTGAACTGAAAATGGCGTCCAACCGATCGTATAATCCAATGTCTTCGAACAAATTAAGAAACGGATTTCCAGTACTGAAAAAATCTAAGTCTATATCAAGAACATACGGATGGTCTACTCCAAGCTGCAGAGCCAATTTATTTATACATTCCTCGTTGGAAAGCTCCGCAACGGTAAATGTAAATGCCTTTTCATTGAGTAGATTCGCCGAATACAATGCATCCGACAGATAATAAGGTTCTGTACTGTCTACACGGAGCGAGCCTGTGGCGGGGTGGTCTCCTACGCGAATAACGCGAGTGCCGTCAATAAATTGCTTCGCCCACGGTGGTCGGAGCCACGCCACTCGACCTATATGGCCAGCTGCCGCCGCGGGCACAATCCAATTCTCTATTTGCAGTAATGGCAAAACTTTTCTACCAGACCGAGCCTCTCGCCCCTTTAATTTACGATCTATAAGCATGTCTGGGTGTGCATCTAGATGTAGCAACGTAATGCCTTCTATCGGCAATTTCTTGCCTCCTATAGCGGAGTATATAAACTGCAGTGCATCGTTGTGTTCTTCTACTACGTAAACTGGAATCTTTTTAAACTTCTTTAGCGTTTGTTTTTCGCTATTGATGCCTGTGTTGTCGTTCATTATTATAGTCGTAATCGTGTAAGCACCGTGATTTTCACAACATATTTCTACCCTGAAATAAGAAATCTTTTTAATAAAAATGATTTTCTGTTACAAGTAAACTACTTTTTCTACGTAACTTGCAACTGTTTGTTACTAAAATTGAGGGTTTATTTACCTGTAGCTTCCACTATCCAATAAAAATAGAATCATGAGAAATGTATAAGCTCAGAAATAGTAATATTTTAAGGTTGAACTTGAATAAGAATTATCAATTAACTAAAACTATCTATAGCGTTTTACTTGTGATTGTGTTTACTGAGCAATTAAGTTATGTCACAGAGTTAAACTTCATACTAACTCGGTGAGAACCTTAGCCGCCAACGTTTCAAAACAATAGCAACTGCGTAACTTTGCGTCCTTCAGAATCAGGTCAAGGTCTAAAAACGGAAAAAGCAAAAGGAAAGTTCCACCCCACCATTTGGTTAGAAGTAAGGACATAAATTCAGCGTGTTTGGCCACAATATTCAATATTGAGTTGGATCAACTTTGACGAAATACCTACATCACGGAGCACATTGGCGACACAAACAATAGTTAACTATGGAGGGGTATGTATGAACAGTATGTACTTTGTTGTGTAAACACACTGTACACAGCGCAACGCGTCTGTCACAGGGTAATCAATATTTACTTGATTTCACCTCATTCATGAAATGTCTGGTGTCTGTTCACTCCTATATAGATTCCAAATAAAGAGGTGTCAGCTAGAAACCTTATGAATACTATCTATACGGTCTGGATTGGTAGGATTCACTAGATAAATTTAAAAAATCTAGCTTGTATATCTGCCATGGGTACGCTTGATCAACGAGAATATAAATTATTCGTAAGTATATCTATGAACTAATAAAGTATACCTATTTATCCTAATAGATTAAAACACATTTGATTAAACAGCATAATTCCAGTATTGAATAGAAGTACATTGGGGAAGTTTATTGTTTCAATAAATCTATTTTGCCACCTACATTTCGGGAAAATATGAGATATCTGTGCGGGAACTACAGTTTCTTCAAAACCTAAACATACGATACCTACATTTTATTGCGACTATATTTGGTTTGTGAAAGGTATTAAGGATTTTCATAGCATTGATATGGGAGGCTATTTTTACCTATTTAGCGTTAATAGTTAAAGCATCACACAGCTAAGTATAATATGAAACTAATCGCAGGTTATAAATAGGTATCGTCACCAATATATGTTTTAGAGGACGCCGAGTGGGTAATTTTATATTTTATTGAATTGCTAATATCGAGTTTCGAATTGTATCGATAGATGTTGTTTTTCATATTATCGCACCTATTATTAACCGTATAAATTACTTAGTCTAAGTAGGTAGATAAGTTCCGATGAATTTATTAACATACATTAAAACGCTTTTTAGTACTTGAGAGAAACTTACAATTTTGCTTATTGCTATAACTTATGCTCGTTTTGAGAAATTCGTGTAAAATTAATTATTTAAATTCATGGACTAGATACACCTACTTCTTAAGTTGACCTCGCATTATACGTAAGATAACTAATTTAAAAATGTGAGGAAAACGATGTGTCGATTAGAAGTTATATTGCATAGTTTAACTAAATAGTTACGAGAATGTATTCTAATTACGAATGTATATTATGTTATTTAGTTTACATTGTCATAATAGTACCTTCACAGTATTCCTACATTTCTTTTAAAGCTTCAGTATATTTTAAGAAATTTCAATAGATACCTATCACAAATGACCATCGCAGTTACCCTAGTTAGCAGACATATACTCGTAGGTGGTGTATAGCTGGTGGTGCGGGTTTCCGGGCGGCGCGCTGCGTAGATGCGCGGCGCGGGAAGGCGCGGGGGTGCGGCCGGGGGGCGGAGTGTTGTGACGGCTCCCGGGGTCGATACAGCGCGTCGTGACGTCACTACGCTACTACGCCCGTCCAAACATGCCCCCCGCGCGTCCGTCCCTCGTGACCTATTGCGCCGTTACGCCCACTTGGGTCAAGGCGCAAAAACGGCGTTGGATCCGTATTCGGTCCGGATGTACCGGTGAAGGCATGCGATGTTTATATTTGATACAGTTTTATTTTTACTACCCTTTATCAAATTTAGTACTAAATGGCGTCCATTATTCTATTCTTCGTAACATAATAAATATTTTTAATCGCAGGTTTACCAGTTTCATTTGTACATCATCAAAATGGGTTTTAATGTTCACCTTTAAAAAGGAAAAAGCAAGACAAAAATCTTTAGAGAGATTGTGCGGTCCCAAGATTCCCATGTGCGCTGACATGTTTAACTATAAGTAAATATGAGTAAAATGTTCTTTAAAGATGTATAATATTTTACTGTACTTGTAGCTTAATAAGCTCGGGTCGGAGAACGGCTTCCAGCCGTTCACACTCCTGCATTTCTGCTACACCCAATATTGAACCCAATGTTATACTATACTTGGTTTTTTCTACTTTCGGTTTGAATCGGAAGTGCATATTCTAAACAATTTTATGTCTAGAAACATTTTCGTTTCAACAATACCATTAAAAATATGCACCGTTAGGCTATTTTTCGTAATTTACACCCACTTCCGGTTGACCTCGGTAGTAGTAGTAGTAAGTAGCTAAGAACACTCCTCAGATTTTTTCCTATAATGATATATTATCATATTGGGAATCAGCCAAGCAGTTTGGGTGTTGTAAGGGAACAAATAAATAGTGCGGACAGACAGGCAGACAACAAGAATTTAAAGCACAAGATAATAATTATGACATTGCATTAAAAAAATGTTTTGATCTTTATTGCGAAACAATCGCAGTACAAAGTTCTACAGCGAAGAAAGAAGAACACATGCAAGAAAGAAGGATGCATATCCTAGAAAAGTCGAATGGCAAATTGGTTGCATTACTTTCAAAAGACATGAGTAACAGAGAACTTGATTCAAGGTTTGATTTCTAAGAAGGAGGAAGGAAGACTGAGATATAATAAAATTCTTTCTAAAATATAATGAAGACAACAGCTATAAACTGCATGTAGTGAATCTAGAAATGCAAAATTAGATGCATCCCTCTAGCTCTAAAGTGTTGTGCCTTACTATATGACTAGTCTCCTGCCTTATTGGAATTATATCAAAATGCTTTTCAACTGACTCTCCCAGTAACTTAGTAAGATGGGGGAAAGCTTTGGAAAAATCTTGTTGTACTTGTGGTGAGGCGAGGTGAGGTACAGCAAGGCAATCACTAGTAGGATGCAAGGTGTCTTTGTCTTCTGAACTGGGGTCCTTACTTATGGCAACCACATGCTGATACCTTGGAATGCTAAGATATTCATCTCAATTCTTGAAATTAATATTAGCTATCACAGGTCCTTTGTTTACACTTATTCTTTGCAGGGGCTATACTGTATGGAATGTTTTTTTCACACACATATAAATTGTGGAATCAAAGTCCCACTCTGGTATTTCCTGTAAATTTTAATATGGGGGTATTTAAGGCGGCAGAACACTTTCACTTTCAATATTGAAATAACTATTTTTAATGTGTGCATATGAATATATATATGGTATACCCAAATAAGATAGTTTACAATTTTTGTTTTTCTGTCTGTCTCTCTGTTTTTCCGGATAATCTCTCAAACTACCTATCGTATTGAAAAAAAACCTAATCTATATGATAGCCAGATTCATGAGGAGTGACATATGGTAATTTTTATCCAGATCCCACGGTGACAGGAACTACGCGGGTGAAACCGATGGTGACCGCTAGTTGTATTATTGTAAGCAAGTCATATTTAGGCAATTACAAAATAGTATCTAATCTAACCTCAAAAGTATAAATTTTTTTACATTGTAATCTTTATACTTCTACTTCATTCTAGTAAAAAGAACATGCCACTTACATAAATAACTTACGAATTTTTATCCTTACATAACACAATAGGTGATTTTCTTTTTAAAATTTACAATTAAAATAATCATAACAAAACATTTTTGACATTGATAGAATAGAATCCAATAGGTCTATGTCATTGTCAAATACATTTTTGACAGGTTTTTTAATTTACTTAACGGTCTGGAATCAAGTTTTTTATGGCTTAAAAATATTAGGTTAGCACCGAATCCACAGATGACTATTGTCATATTAGGGAAAGTAAGGGAGGTAGGGGATCATTGGGCATCTGTTATTTTTTAACATAATCAAAATTTTATTAAAAGTATATCGAGCACACATATTTGGTAGTAATTATTGCTTAGAAAAGTTTTGGTATTTTAATTAGTCTCAAAGTTACAAAAGATCTTCGGACACATGTTCAAAGTGCCCAAGCCTCCCAGTGGGATGGAGGTTTGGGCACTGTTTTTAAAATGCACGATATTGCTTTATTATACTACTATGCTTAAGTATAACTATATATAAAATTTTTCTTATCTTAGACTTTAGAAAATTGAACAATGTGACTTAGAATCAATACTGGACAAAACACAGATACTTACACTTTCTTGCCGATTTCTTCCTTATGTTTCTTCAAAACACAATCAAAATATTTACTTCTGTACGCAACAAACCGTTAAGCGCATGACTAGATAATGACAACCAAGTGAAGTACATAACGCGGCTGTAGGTTCAAGACAATTTTTTGTCCATTTCAACGTGTTCGTTTTTATTGTTTGTCAAGAGTGGAGTTTGTGACAAGCAAGGGACATATCTGAGCAATTATTAGCTTTTTATTAAATTTGCTGATAAATAATTTGCAGTTACGATATTAATTTAAACGTTATCGTGCTATGGTGGGTTGTAATATTTTCGGCTGCAACAGTCGCAGCGAACAGAAAATCGAAGGAATTACGTTTCATACGTAAGTAGACATAAACTTCATTGATTGATGATTTAAAGCTTAGATATGTTATTTTTTAGCAAATTTCATGTATTATGCGTTTACCAAACTATCTTATATTAAGTAATATTTCGTATTTTACGATATTTTAAAACATAACGTTTTATGATGTACTTTAAATGTTGACATGTCATGTCAATAAGGCTGATTTGCTGTCTCACGAGTGGACACGCTATGGGCTCTATCTAGTTGTCTTTAATCTATGTCTGAGCAATTATTAGCTTTTTATTAAATTTGCTGAAAAATAATATAACTTTGCGGTTACGATATTAATTTAAACGTTATCGTGCTATGGTGGGTTGTAAATCGCAGCGAACAGAAAATCGAAGGAATTACGTTTCATACGTAAGTAGGCATAAACTTCATTGATTGATGATTTAAAGCTTAGATAATTATGTTATTGTTTAGCAAATTTCATGTATTATGCGTTTACTAAACTATCTTATATAAAGTAATATTTCGTATTTTACGATATTTTAAAACATAACGTTTTATGATGTACTTTAAATGTTGACATGTCATGTCAATAAGGCTGATTTGCTGTCTCTTGTCTTGAAGAATAATATTGTGAACGAATGAGGATATACGAAACCCTTAAATAATAATAGACAGTAATAATAGTTGACAGAAACAGCGACCACAGCGACACCCTCACGGGGCCCAGATAAGTTTGTGTTTGTAGCACATTGCAGTTTTTCGCTTGGGATACATAGCCTCACACTTTAGGGCGATGTGCAGAGACTTTACTTTAAACGTCAGTTAAATGAATGGCCGATATACAAGAAGCGTTTATTTACTGTTCATCACACGCATTCCAACTTCGGTTTGATAACCGGGCGTTTGAACGAACGGTGAATGAACGATTTGTGAAAAATATTACTTAACCAAATGTAAATTTAATGTAAGTTTACTTTTGAATAGGACGGACGCATATATGAAAGAAATCTCAATTTGGCATCATAACTAATTTTGTAGACACAATTTACTGTTTATGTCACTTTCTTGTGCACGTAATAATAATAAATGTCTTGATTAAATTAATACAAAATTATAAGAATATCATAGAAAATAAGCGGATAGACTAAACAACAAATGCTAGGAAATGTCGTGAACAGTAAATTTATATAATTTATAGTAACCGACGGTTAGCTTATATTAAACATTGGTTATGATAACCAAAGTCTTGGTGCACATAGGCGTTAGATAAAATACCCACATTTGCAGTTTTAACTATCAAAATTATATAAAATATATACCTCATATGTAATGATTCAAATGCTTGGCTAAATTTAGTTATATTGTTATTTCAGTCTCTGCCAGGAAGACTCCAAGTAGCATATTTTCTCTAACATCAATACAAACCGATTCCCGTTGGGTTACTCTTTTATTTTGTGTACCATTACATAAAAGAACTTGGTTAAGCTTTGCTTTTGCAATTTTTTGGAAATTATATTTAGATACAAATTGTTCAGTATAGATTTTCATTGCCTAAAAATACTATTAAAACAACATTTTATTAAAATGAAACCTAATTAGATCAATCACTTTAACGAAGTAAAGCAGTTGGTGGGTTTGTCCTTAAAGTAGAAACCTTGGCTGGCACCAACTTATATCGCACCCTTAGATCTAAAGGGAACTAACTCAAAATTCTTGATTTTTGAGTTATGAACACCTTTGAATTTGTCATTTCAATACATATCGACCAATAAATCAGATTCAAAACTATTACCAATATTCGCCGCTAGATGTCTTTGTATACCGATATAGTTGAACGGGCGACCCCACTCCCCTTGCATCCAAAACAGCGACAACGCCAGTCGGGAGTTGGGACCTACAAGTGGAATGTACGTACCAGGCTTAAACAAATTGGACTTATTTTGGGTTACACCCATATTATTGAAATTTGATGGAGCATTATTTCGAGTTGTCGCCATTTTGATAGTCAGTGTTGTGTTAATTAATGAAACATTTTGAGTTGAACCAGTATTACTGGCAAGGTGAATACAAAAGAGGGCCAACTTAAAACGAAAATCACTAAAATGGGTTCAACTCAAAATAATACAAAAATATATACACAAATTGATAAGCTATAAGGAAGCATCTATCAAAATGCATTATTAAGACCCAGCTTGTTACACCCGTATTATTCTTAATATATATCACATTCAGCTGTAAAATAAAGTTCATACATCTATACAGAAAACTTCTGCAATGCACAGGTACTCGGCAATCAGTTTTTTGCCTCTCCTGTAAAATGAGGTTTTTTGAGTTAATACCTGTTTACATATATAGGTGCGATATATTATATGCTTAAGTAAAATAAAGCAACCAAATGACGGTTATTTTTTACTTTTTAGTGCGTTTTGAGTCGGTTCTATTTTTGTTTATTATTTCTTACTTTTTAGTGATTTATCGACACGTAACCGACTTGTACTATACTCTCATAGTATATTTTACAGCACCAGTAGCCAAAAAGCTACCGATACTTACACAAAAACCGAAACCGATTATGACTATAGGACCATTTTGGAAGTGTGCCCTTTCTAACAACAAGAATTATCAAAATCGGACAACTCTGTAAAAAGTTATGCGTGGTCATATACGTAACGTAACGTACGTATACATAAAAAAAAATATACGTGTCGAATTAAGAACCTCCTCAGTTTTTTTTCGTTGGTTAAAAATATATTGTTTACCAGCTTTGTCAAAATTCCAGCTCCCGACTTTAGTATAGTACTTACCTAGATGAATGTAGGAAAATAGCAATTTTATTGAAACAGAAATCCAAGGTCCTTTTGTACTAGCGGGTGACCGCGTCTTCGTCCGCGAGAAATTTATTCCACCTTCCATTCCAACCTTATCCGTAACATTGAACCCGTAGTTAATATACCAATGTTCATAAAAAAACTTGAAAAATATTTCTCTATACCTGGTTAGCTAAGAAGTCTGTTGAGTTTCTTTTTTTAACCGACGAAAAAAAAACGGAGGAGGTTCTCAATTCGACACGTATATTTTTTTCCTTTTTTTATATGTATGACCACGCATAACTTTTTACGGAGTTGTCCGATTTTAATATCTCTTTTATTTATTAGAAAGGGTACATCATACATCAAAGGTGGTCCCATAGTCATCATGTTAGGATCGGATGATGATATCCTGGGGAAATTGAATGAACTCTTCAAATTTTGGAGGCACGCTTACAGCGATTTCGGTTTTTGTCTCGGTATCGGTAGCTTTTTGGCTAGGTTTCTACTTTAAGGACGTTACCTAGCCAAGGTTTCTACTTTAAGGACGTTACCTAGAACCCTAAAACTGCTTTACTACGTTAAATAAATGACTTCATAGATATGCTTAAGTAAATTAAAGCAACTAAATGACAGTTTCTTTTTACTTTTTAGTGCGTTTTGCGTCGGTTCTATTTTTTGTTAAAAACTTTTTTAACATTTCTACTCTTTTGTACTAAATACCCTGAACATACATTTTATCCTCAATTCCAAATAATTTATTTATTTTATTTGATAAACTGTTTTGAGAAATTTATTTTCTATATTTGACAACATTGAGAAACTTCATAATTTCACATAATTGAAAATACGACTAATATATATATTACGAGTAAGCTTACTTTGCTATATAGTGATCTGTGTATTTGTCCTATAATATTTATTTATTTATTTAATATATTTGATGAAAAAAATAAAACACAATTAAACTTAAATAAACCTTTATTTTATACGTCATTCTCACATGGAATTAAAAATTACAATTCTGGGTTGAAAATAAAGTATCATAATTAGAATCTTACACAAAAATTATGAAATTGAATCAGATTCTGTCCTCTTTTTAATAGACTACCACCATGTGAAAACAGATTTATCCTAATATAATTTTATAATTCAATAATCGTTTTTATAATTAATCTTATATATATTACGATTAATTAAAAATAATGACAACACATTATAGTGATCTTGTTTCAACAGGCCATATTTGGCATATGTCATTTAAAATTATATGACAAATAAGATTGAGCCGGGACAGCATACATATAGAATATAAAAATAATTCAATTAACATTAGCACTAATTCTCAAATCTCAGTTTACATTATCCTTAGCTAATGAATAATTTATCCAGTTCTTCCCGTGGGAATTTCAAGATAAAATATAGCCTATACTATATGCAATCCAGGGTGTCAGCTAACTCCATACCAAATTTTTTTTAATTGTTCCAGTTGTTTAGTCGTGAAGAAGTAACCAACATACACATTTACAAACTCATTTCTTCAGTATCATATCAATTTGTCTCAAAAAATAGTTTTTGGGTTAAATCGATGATACATGCCAAGTGTGGCCCGTTGAAACAAGATTAGAATAGTGACATATTTATCATAAATGCTCTTAATACATCTCATGATTTTTTTAAAATGAAATTTGTGTTCATTTGAGACTTGCACCTGTATTATAGTGTTAATATAAAAATAGCATTTATTAATATTATGACAAATGCTGTCTAATATAAGGTTGATCGTTCATTGGACATTATCACTTGATTTACTCTTTCTTGATCCTCTTTCTGATCAACCCTTGGAAATAAAGGAGTTAGAATAAATGTAAAATTACTTCAACAAAGTTGTAGCACGCGTGTGTGTTTTACGAAGTTCTAGCGATAATGTACAATGATCAACCAGCACAAATTGACTATAGGTGTGATACGTCAATTCTATCTTAAATCTAATAAAATTATTATATCTAGTCCATAATTACTGCAAAAAATAGAGAATTGAGTAGATTTCATCTACAAATGTTATATTGTGAAACATGTTTTTATTAATGACTGAAAACATTGATCTAGTGCAAAATAATGGTGGGGATATGACGTACGAATTAATTATAATCTACACTTATTAATAACGACGGTGAACGAATTATGTTTGTACTTTGTTCACATAGTCTGAGCTTCCCGAGAGGAAATGCCTTGTATGGCAGTGAAGATTTGACAAGCCTGTGTTTTACTACATAGCAAGTCGCGGTTTACTGATGTAAAATTGTAATACGAGGCAATTGTGTTACATTCAAAATATTAAGGCACGGTAATGTCAAAATAGGTGGGTAAGAATGTGGTAGTGTAGTTCTACTGGTCAATAGTTATAATTTCATCAAACACCAATCTTACCCTCTATAGAGGCAAACCTGTCCTTGAGCCCAGAATAATACTTGTTTTAAGTAAACGGTAGGAGATTAGCCCATAGGGCGAAATTGAAATGATATTTTTAAAAAGGAGCGGTGAGGCACCAAGTATAAGTTTTCACGCCAGCGTTTGACGCATCTTCCGGCATACGTTACATAATGCGACAATTTTCGTCACCTTCACGAACTTCTCCGAGCTGAAAGAGAAATTAATTATTATTATTTAAATATAATTTATTTATATTATTTTAATTTTATAAAAAAAATTATAAGATATATTTTTATTACAAGATTAATGTTTCTTGGACTAGATAAAATTTTATAAAAAAATTAAACATACATGCCAGTTTAGATCATAAATATTTATAAGGTCTTTGGTACGATCCCGTTGGGCCGAATGAGATTTTCGTAATTGTTCTAGGTCTGGCTGGGAGGAGGCTTTGGCCGCGGCTGAGTGGTACTCTGACAAAGATGTACCGCATAGCGTTCCGGTACACTATCAGTAGACACCGAAAGGTAAGGATAGGTGTGGATTTCATCCTACTCCAAACTAGTTACCCTTAGATTGCATCATTTATACTAATATTATAAAGGGGTAAAGTTTGTTAGTTTGTAAATAAAGTTCTGTCAGGGCTAATCTTCGGAACTACTGATCCGATTTTTAAAATTCTTTCACCAGCAGAATGCTACGTTATCGGTGATATAGGCTATATTTTATATTTGTATTGTATATATTAAACGAGTTATCACAGTTTTTGTCGCGCGAGTCGGACCGTGAAATTTATTATATCGGTTTATCTGCGCGTACGCTGCGTTAACTATTGGATAGAATTGAAAACATTGTATGAAAACTTTATGCATCTTAAAAAGTTCTACTAAAAAGTTCGCAATAGCATATATCCATCTTTTATATTTTGGCAGATATATAACTTTTTGTGTTTTAAAAAATCATTTAATTCATCTGCTTACGTTTACGTTATTATTTATACAACTAAACTTAAATCCTTATCAAAATAAATTATTTGATTAAAGATTTGCCTTTACAGTATGTTAATTAGTTATATAGTTAAGGAGATATTACAAAATTTCTAAAAAACAACACTGCCGCTATATTGTCCAAATTAAGTTGACCTCCTCCGTGTTATGTTATACATACTGAATAGGGGTGAACATTTTGGTACTGATATTCTTCGAGAATTTGATATTTTCTTTCAATTTATTTATATAATAAAATACGAAAGTAAAAAGTTTGTTCGTTTGTTTAAACGGGCTAATTTCTAGATCTGCACATGTCGGATTGTAAATTGTTTTGTTTATTATGAAAGCTAGACTCAAAAGTGAAATAGACTATTTTACAATTATCATACAAGCTATACACATCAGCTTACCATAAATATATATTGTTAATGTTAATGTACTGTAATATCGTACAATATTTAACAAAGATCTTTTGTATACGGGACGGGACGGAGGGTATTGCTTGACGGGAAACTATAAAAAAAATTAAATTGAGAGGGCTAGTGGGGAAAGAGCACACTTTATATGAAAGTCTGTCTTTAAAATTAAAAGGGTACCTAAGAAGTTTTTCACGCGGACAAAGTCGCAGGCGACTGTTAGTCAATTATATATACATAATAAACACCAGTGTGACTGAAGTTAAGCATTAACTTGTAGTGAAAATAAAAATAATGCTTGAATGGCTGAATGATTTGGAATTAGAACATCTGATGACTTTTTTCAGTGTAAAGATCCAAGTGCATTTCCAATCGTAGCCAAACATGGTCCAAACTGATAGCCGAGGTCGTAGGTAGATCACTTGTATCACTGATATCGCTGCGATGTTTCTTCACTTGCTTACCAAGTACAACTGCCCACAGCCGACAGAAGTCGGTTAAATATAGAGTTATAGCGTAACAAGCTATTGTGAATCTTATGCATTAAGCAATAAGGTCTTTTATAAAACTATTATTGAAAACTCGCAAAAATTTATTCTCAAAATACTGTTGTCAAGCAGGGTCTAACTGAGAATGAGTAAAATGTAAAGTTACCTGTTCACGGCGAGGGAATTTGTGCGCCATTTCGCGGTGTCTTTGTGCGCTTGTGCTGATTTGTCGCCGTTGTCTCTCGGATACGGCCACCTCCTTCACAAACAAAATAAGCATAATGTGAGTCAAGCAAATTTCAACAATTAGTTTTTTGTCTGTATTTATCTGTAGATTTTTGTTGGGAAGTTGATGGCGTTACACCCCGGTGTCTTGGAGAGCATGTTAAGTCATCGGTCCCGGTTGCCATCATCAACAATTGAAGCGGTCGTTATTTAATAAAATTATTATCACCGTAGACTGGTGACGAACTGGTAACATAGAGATAGTAGAAGAAATCGAGGCAAACAGATAGGAAGATGATTTAAACCTCACAGCGGGACCATACTGGAGGAAAGTCGCAAATGACATAGAACTGTTAAAGTCACTGGAGGAGGTTCAAAAGCTTAGTTTGTGATTTATAAGTTTGTGTATGGTTGTGTGTAAGAGAGCAAGTAACATTATTATGTAGGGTATTTAGTCATAGATGATTTACAACTGATCATATCCCACATCTCTAAGTGGGGTCTGCACAATGTCATCCATTCCTCACGTATTCCTTTTACACATATCTTTCGTACAATTATCTCTCATCCAGCTATGGTCTTGGGCAGGTAAACTCAAAGTAAAATGGGTACCTGGACATGTAGGTATACAAGGCAATGATCTGGCGGATGAGCTAGTTCGTAAGAGCTCGGTATTACCTTGCATTGGGTCGGAACCACGTGTCGCGCTTGCACCATGTGTGATAAACATGGCGCTGACATCATGTGCCGAGAAGATGATAACGGCAGAATGCGACAAAGTGGAAGGCAAGCACTCAAAAAAGTTGATAAAGGCAGGTTTTCTGACGAAGGTAACTGAGCAGGAAACAGCTACACTGTGCTGTATGCTATAGCAGAGACTATCAACTTAGTGTTATGTAGTGTATAGTCCTCACCTCCTGGTCAGTGTTAAGCAGCGTGGTCGTGAAGCTGTCGGCCACGAACCACTTCTGGCCCTTCATGACGATGTCACGCGGCGGGTCGTGCTCGGCGCCCACGTTGGCCGACCACACGGTGGCCACGGCGCCCGGCTCCAGCTTCACGGTGCGGTGGAACTTGAACACCGTCTCCTGGTCGCCCGCCTTGCGAATGATTTGGAAGCCGCCGAGACTTAGTTCCTGTAATAAAATTGGACTCGTAAATGTACTTTTTGGGAAACAGATTTGATTTTTATTATTTTTGCAGGGTACGTTATTATTTTTATACTAGTTTATAATAAAGTAGTAATTTAAATTGAATCAAATACCCAATTACAACAAGCATCTTTGTATCACACATAAAGAGGAAACTTATCAAGAGTTTTTGGATTAATAAAATTCTTGGAAACACATTTAAGTAAATTGTATTTACACGAGAATTGACACAAATTATATAAACGAAAATTATATATTGTAAAACCAGAATTCTTGGAGAAAAACAAGAAACTTACTTGTAAATAAAAATGATTGTATTTCAGTTCATTGACGGGGTACAATAAAAAATTGGCAACAATGGCACTGAGGGAATTATTTTTAATTATAGTTTTGAAGTAAATTAATTTTTTTCTTACTTCTTTAGTGATTTACCAACAGTGAACATAGGAAAAATTACTCTTGCTAAGCTACAAGAGTACCATTATATAGCACTTTTAACAAAAAAAAAACAGCACATTCAAAATACCGAAATCGCTATAAATGTGTGCATAAAATTTGAGAAGTTCATTCCATTTTCCAGGATCTCATAATCAGATCATAACATGATTTCTAGGGGACCATTTTGGAATTTCTTTCTAATAAAAGAATTATCCTAATCGGACTATTCTGTAAAAAGTTGTGTGATCATAAAAAATATATATATATTATATGTGTCAAATTAACTCCAGTTTTTTCGTCAGTTAACAAAAATATTTAGCGCAAAGTTTATATTGCTAGAAAAGTGGATACTACCTTTGGTCCCTTGTTCTTAATCTTGACGAAAGTGCCGTCGGGGCAAGCCTCCGCTACCTCCAAGTCCCCCTTGGCGCTGGAGGTGACGGTGTAGTCCTGCAGGCTGCGCTCTTCGCTCTCGTCCACGAAAGTGCGCTTGCGCGCGGCGCGCAGCGGCGTGGCGCGGCGGCCGGGCGTTATGCGACCGCCGCTCGCGCTGGCCGACGCGCGGGAGTCGCGCCCGGGGGACTGGGATGTCAGGTTCAATCTGAAATAACAGAGTCATAAAGGATATCGGCTGATAATGGTCCTAAATATAATTCATCAGTCCTCATCTACGACTTCTCCACGCAATTCCCGTGAACTGAGACGCAAGTTCTCCCCCAACAGTGTTCCCATCGGATCAGAGCGTATACAAGGCACTAGAGAGCTATGAAGTGATAGCCAGTGTTCAGTTCGTGATGCTAATGATGATGTTCGCACCTGTCCTCCTCGCCCTCGATCAGAGTGCGGTAGGTAGCGATCTCGAGGTCGAGCGAGATCTTGATGTCCATGAGCGTGGCGTACTCGCGCATCTGCTCCGCCATCTCGTTGCGCAGACGCGCCAGCTCCTGCTCCAGAGCCGCCAGGTCCTCCGCGTGGCGCGCGCGCTCTGACTCCAGCTGGCGTTCCAACTCGCGGCAACGGTTCTGTACACATACACACATACATACAATACACATTTCATTTGCATGGCTTTTAAACATAAACTGTTTTCATAATACTGTTACATTCCAGCTATTACTTGTAACACTTGGTGTTAAAAATAAATACAATAGAAATGAGAGCATTGAGGAGGTCAAGTATGAGTGGACTCAAACTGAGTGACAATTAATAATAGTTTGATATGTGAGCAGCGTGGTATAAATGACAGTGACTAAAATTGAGAAAGGTATGCAGATAATTTGGACATGTACAGAATGAATGAAAGGAGACATACGAAAGCGATGATCGATTTACAAAGCGAGTATTGTTCCTGGACCAAATCCAGGATATTCTATTAAAAAGGCCATGCTGTTTTAGTCATATATACCGCATATTACATTTATTGTCATAATGTTTAATTACATTTAAGTTTTTTAGTTATTTACAATGACTATGTATCCAACATAGTCATTGTAAATAACTAAAATAGGCGTTGTTGGCCTCAGTTAATATGAGAACTTTAGGTTTAACTGTATGTTTTTACTTTAACACATATGTGATATAAAAAAAATCGTATTTCGTTATATAAAGAATTTTTAAAAACAAATAATCAATACTCACACTCAGTGTCGCGTTCTTGTTCTCGAGGTCGTTGAGCGTGGCGTTGAGCGAGTCGATGCGCGTGCGCATAGTGCGCAGCTCCTCCACTGCCACCGTCGCCGCGCTGTTGTGGCGGTTGGCGGCCGATTGCAGGTTCTTCATCTGTACGTAACGCAAATTAATATCTTATAAAACAGTTACATATTACAAAAGTCCCTCGCGCGTCTGTCTGTCTGTTCGCAATAAACTCAAAGACTACTGAACAGACTGACTTGCGATGTAGATATAATAAAAAAAAATAAGGAATAAAATTTGGAGGGTTGCAACACACTATCTACCACGCAGACGAAGCCGCGGGCGTTTGTTACTAAAACAAAAATCATTCAACTCTATATATATAATAAGTTCAAAAACTTAGATCGAATTCTGATGTTGATCGTACTGTGCAAATCAATATTGCTTCAATAAATAGACACGTTATTAAACAAATAGAGATATTGATTTTCTCATTTTGAAAAGGAGTGTAGACTAACCTTGTTCTCATAGAGAGCTTCCATTTCATCACGGTTCGCCTTTATATTGGCCTCCTGTTGTTCGCGCAGTTCTTGCAGACTCTGCTGTAGTTTTGCCTCGTATTGCTGCGCGAGGCGGCCGTCTACATGAAACAATCAATTAATTATAAGACAGATACATATGGAATGAAGTCAGTTTCCTAGTGTTTCCTATTAATTACAATGTGTTCCTGAGGTAAACTTTCGTAATAAACAGACATATCAAATCAAATTCCTTATTTTTAAATTTGACTGCCTCTGGGCTGCAGCAGTTTACGCAGTAGATTTATTAGACAGAGGTCTGAGGTTCGATTACAGGCTGGATTAATTGAAATTTTTTTAATTGATCTAACTAACATTGAGATTCTGGAAAGATTTCAGAACAAGGCCCTAAGAAGTCTATTTAACATCCCGCCATACATTTCAAATAAAAACATCTTGACAGACCTAAATATAAGAACAGTTAGAGAGGAAATATAGTCCTATAGTTATAAATATCAAAAGCGATTAACGGTATATGCCAATTGCTTGGCAAATCGACTGGCAGGAGATGGCAGCCTGCTATTTCGCAGATTAAAGCGAAATAGCATTATAAACCTAGCAAAAAATTGAAGCTAGATTCAGCAAAAAAGGGAGATTTTGTCAGTGGACATACTCCTGCTAAAAAAATAAACAAAACTAAACCCACAGACGAACGGCCCAATGTCCCAAGACAGATTGCCGAGTCACAGAAAAAACAGACGAAAAAAAAAAAAAAAAAATTGATCTAAGTATGGCTTCAGCAGTAACCACCACCATATAGGCAAAATCGTAGATATATAGCGTTTCGATAAGATGTCATGTAGAAACCGAAAGGGGTGTGGATTTCATCCCACTCCCAACTAGTTAGCCCACTTCCATCTTAGATTGCATCATCACCTACAATCAGGTGAAATGGTATCAAAGGCTATTTTGTAGTTAATAAAAAACCATTTATTTCTAGTACACAAGTACTATAGATAATTGCATAGAGTCCTAGACTGATGATCAAGCTCAAACATAGCAGGTATCCAATAGAGTTAACATAAAAAACTTACCAATCTCAGAGATCTCCACCTGGCGCCTAGTGCGCGTCTCCTGTAGCTCCTGCTGGAACACCTGGTCCTTGAAGGAGAGCTCCTCGCGCAGGCTCTGCACGGTGTTCTCCATGTCGATGCGGCACAGCATCTCCTCCTCCAGGGTCTTGCGTGTGTCAGCATACAGCTTGCGTAGCTTCTCCAGTTCTTTGGCCAGTTCCTATTGCAACAAGTAAACATTTATTCTCTATACATATTTAAGAGAGCTGTCAAATTGCTTTATTTTCTATATCTACTGTGCTGACATCCAATGTATATATGAATTTATATTAGTTTACAATAAGATATCTTATGTGTGTATGTATGTTTTATTAACCACCTTCATCTCTTGTTTCTTTTCCTAATCCTAAGATTTGTCTTGAAGAAAACACTACAAAATATAGAATACAAAAGTTGGCCTTATGCCTTTTGTATTCTACTTCTTTTGTCCTGTTCTTTGTCATTTGTTGTATTTTTTTTATTGTTTTATTTCTTACTTGGTGTACAAATAAAGAATAAAAATAAAAATAATTAAATTAAATTATAATTCAAACACCCAAAAAATCTGCCATGAAATTTCTCATACTTCCATATCACATATGATTTGAATTACTAATTGAAATTGATTTTTTAAGACTAGGATACTTTTTTAATTAAATTCTGTAGAGTAAAAACTATTTAAAGAAAAAAATCTATCATTTGTTTCATATATATATATCCCAATACTGTAAAGGTTTGTTGAACAGTGGCATACCCTGGCCTCATCCTGAGCCTTCTTCTTGTCAGCAAGGGCGGTGTTATACTTGTTGCTCTCTTCAGCGTAGCGCGACTCAAAGTGACGCGAAGTGCTGTCCGCCTGCTGCCAATCCTTGGTCTTCTTATCCAAACTGCAAATAAGGACATTTGAAATAAATGTTACAAAATACAAATATATGTCAAAGTGTCTGTGAACATGTTGGTATGAGTATAATAATTCATAGTCATTACTCATTTTATGTTTTAAATCCAAGTATTTTTTCGTGAATGCATTTTTAAAGTATAGTTAAGTCTGCATGCAGTGCCCAGGTGATATTTCCATGTGCATTTCACTCACAGCTGTTGCCTAAGGGATACATAAAGTCTTATCCTTTCTCTTAATATAACGAAATTAACAATGAAATGATGCTTTTGATGCATGATGACATTGTTTTATTACATTATAATGAATAAATTACTGTGCATCAATATAAACTGATGACATAGTAGTACCCTAAAAAGGCATAATACTACAGTAGATGTCCATTTGCTGATGTGTGATGTGACTAATATTTATACAGTACACTAGCTAATAATGTAGAGAATCAGTCCAAGACTTTAGGACAGCCTCCAAGTGGCTGTGGCGTGTACAATGGATATATGGTATAAGACGGAAGTATGGGCCGATTAAGATTTTCTAAATTGATGGAAATGGAATGGAAAGTGGAAGCTTCGGCCGTGGTTAGTTTAGTAACTACGTTTGGTATGTCTTAAGATATCAATGTCGGTAGGGTAGATAAAAATGGTCCATACCGACAAATCTCCCCTGCCATTAAAATAGCCAGGGACATATGCCGCCGTATTTTAGCGTTCCAGTATAATGTCGTGTAGAATATTGAATTTAATATTAGTACTTTAACAAACAATTGCTAAATAAAACTTACCAGAGGAAAGACTCCATTCACTGAACATTTCAACACCCAGCGAGCGGCGTGACCAAAATGGCCGTTAAAATGGCTGCACATTTTGTTTATGCGCCGCTTGCCCAAGCGGGGTGTGGATTTCATCCAAATCCTAACAATTTAGCTAGCTTCCATCAAGTCAAGGGCTAACTTGTAACTAATAAAAAAACTGATCTTGACATACATACAAACATATACAGAAGTATAAACAACCTTGGCAATCTACATTATAGATTACACTTGGTGGACCTTAATTACATGTATTTTTTACGCCCTGCATACTCTTTTAATTCACTTAATATTTCCTTTGCAAAATACTTAAGAACTTATATTTTTTTATTTTTAACACAACTTTAGAGTGGTTTCATTTGAGGCAATAAAACAAAACTAATAAAACAGTTTACAAAGTTTTAATGTGTTTAATTTGGCTTTTCTCTGGATACCCTAAGCGGTTATTACCATACATTAAGCTTTGTTTAGTCAACTATCAGGTTTAAGGGGGAAAAGTGAATTTAAAAAAAAAGTTCAACACATAGGTATTCGAGGACGTTAATAATAATTAAAATATGTAAATGAAAATAAATTAGAGAAATAAAAATTAGTACTAGCCGTGCCCAACGATTTCCCCTGCGTAAATCCCATTCCCGCGGGAATTGTTCTTAGTCTGTAGCAACGCGAAACAAATAAGCTTGCTAAAATAGTTTAGAGATTTCGTAGTAAGTCAGCGCTATTTCCCTTATAAACAGGGTTATTTTTTTATATGACATTTCGTATTTTAAAAAAATATATATAAATTTGTGAAATAAAACTTGGTATAGTTTTTTTTCAAATGCGATGTCATATAAAAAGGGTCTTGAGAGACAGATGGACGGACAAAATGATCCAATAAGTGTAAAAAAATATATATATTTGCGTTTAGCAGATAACGTGAATCCCCTTCAGTATTAGCGTAATGTAGCGTGCTGCGTGAGTAGCGTGACCAATCGTAATAATGTAAACGGGGGAACTTGTGTGTGATCGGTACGCGCTATGTCACCGAAAATAACTTAAAATGCGGAAGGCAGCTATTGTTTGTGAAAGAAATTTATTTGTACGTAATCCCAGTGATGAGATCTCGATTACTGTGTATAGTTTATCTATTGTTATGTTATGCAACATCATACGTGTATTGCCTTAACGTTAATATTATTTTAATCTCTTTAGATGAATGTTGCTAAATAAGGACCTAAGTTTGACCCAAACTAAGTTTAGCTTTCTGCAGTGGTATGAGTGGCAACTGCTTCGTAGGCTCAGTGGTTATGTGGTTTTGGATTACGATATCTTGGGTTCGAGTTAATAGTACAAGTTTTTCTTCTGAGTAATTTTCAGCATGAATTCCAAGCCCGGAGTCAATAAGTTGGTGATGTTACAGACCTCGTTCATTATCATCAATAGTGATTGTTAATGAATAGAACATTATCACCCTAAGCCCGCCAACCCTCATGTGAGCAACGTGGAAAGTCTATACTCCATATCTCCTATAAGGAAGGAGTACAGGGGACTTATATAAATTATTTATAAAACACATGGATTAAATGTCTCGTGTAGTAATTCAACAAAAGGTAGCTTAAAATAAAGTTGCGCCAATGTGGCGTTTATGTTCGGATGTGACCGTAGCTTTGTCGGTGACGTAATCAAGTAAATATAACCGTGACCAGCGGCGACTTATAAATTCGGCTCCGCGAAATGTTACATTGCTTAGTAGATGCTTTTCATATTACGTCATTTCAGCTAATCTTTATTTATTTATACAGAAATGTTTTCGTATAATATTGCGCGCACAATGTGTGAGAATTTGAAGACGTAAAAAAGACATAAACTTTGTGTTACAATCATCATCATCATCATTATTATGAGCCCATTTTAACGATCTACCAGAACACCAAGCCTCCCTTCTTATAGGAGAGTGGATATGGAGCAAAGATCCACGACGCTGCTCCAATACAGATTGGCAGGTTAAGGATGATGTTCTTATATTTCAGTATAACAAACAAATTAAGTAGATAAATGATACTAATATAATTTACTTTAATTTGGCCTTCTTAACAAAATAGTATCAATTTGATTTCTAAAACTTAAACGACCGCTATACCTAGCAGATCGGTAAATATATCTTATACTTAGCAAAATCCACTACAGCTATGCTCTTATCTAAGGAATGTCGTAATAATAAATATCTCCCGCGTTGATGACAACGTGCTCTATGAAAATTATTCGTTAGCAGGACGCCCGCGGCTTCACCTGCGTAGTTTTCGTTCATGTGAGAGTTATGTGTTATTTTGATATGTAAGCTGTATTATTGTAAAGTTTCATCAAAATCCATTCATTAGTTTTTATGTGAAAGAATAACAAACGTTCATACATCCGTACATACACTTTCGCCTGTATAATATTATAAGGATTTAAGTTTTGCCGGTTAGTTCATATAAGTGCCAAAACAAGGTGTTGTTACTAATGTTATAAAACGAAAATGTGTGTGGTCGTACTCAGTTCACAATATTGATAGGTACGAGTTTTAGATTCAATTTCACATTACTTTAGACTCGGCCATAACAAGATGATCTACTTAGGTTGCTCGGCTCCGGAAACAATGCAATGGCCCTGTGTTAGTCATTCTAAATCATTATTTAATTGCCTACTTGCAAACGAAAAATGTAGTGGGACATATATTTTTTGTATTACATATTTTCGTCTTATGTTTTCAACGCCAGATTTTCGGTTAATTGTTATTTAATCTTAAAACGGATTTATTAGAACCATTAAAAATTGAGCACAAACGTTTTTTTCATCACATTTGATTCTACTATGAATAATTCAAGCTGATATTAGCTTCAATTATTCATAGTAGACCAGTGGCGGATTTATAGATTTGCCGCCCGTAGGCTATTAAATTTTTGCCGCCTCTAAATTTTGATATCTTAGTCCACAATCATATATATTTTCTATCAATAAAATTCCAACTTTATAATTTGTGCCCCATCATCCTCGTTACTTCAACTTTTCCCATATAGTTATTATTATTGAGAACTATGGTACCGTGTGAGATCCTTGTTTATTTTTACAGCAAAGAATTATCAAAAAACATTATTGTAAGGAAAAACATTATTTCAAGGAAAAAATATCTCAATCGTATACCACTTTTAGAGTAAGGTAAGGTATGTCTTAAAACTATACAATACTTACAAAAAATTATATTATATAATTATACAAAATCTTACGTAAAAAAAATACGTTTGGCGAACGTTGATTAACATTTATTATTACACTCACAGTTTAAAAACAATACAATAAATATATCTTTTCTTTATTATTTGTTAGCATTATGATTTAAGTTAAATTATAAAAGCATTATAATATTTTTTGCGAGACTTTGAATTCGCAAAATCATTTATTATATCGTCGTACGAAATCTTGTTCATTAGCTCTGACTCTATGCACAAGAGATCTATAGCGTTTAGCTTTTCTTGACTTAAAGTCGATCGTAGGTAGTTCTTTACTCTCTTCAAGCAAGAGAAGCTTCTTTCACCGAACAATTTGCCGCTGGTGTACAAATAGCCTTACGAAGTGCTATATCCAAGTTTGGATAAATGTTTCCTAGATTCTGTTCTTGCAGGAATGAAGACAGACTTATTAATGATCCAGAAATTGGTTTTATTGAAATTCTTTCAGACGAAACGTAGCTTTGAAAATGTAGTAATTCCTGAAGTAGGTCTGTTTCTAAATCATTAGGATACATTTTTTGTAAAAAACTGGCTTTTTCTGTCAGAACTGATGGTAACAAATCATTCATTTTGGTAAGAAATGAAAATTTTTCGTTAAAAATTACTAAATTTCGATTATAATATCGAATCGCGATATTCTAAAAGTTCATAATCATTAATGTATAATTAGTAAAGCGTTTAGGAATTGTTCATGCAGAGATGTTGAAATATTTATTAATTAGCACTGTATATGAGAATATTTCGATTTTTGTTAAATATTTCAATTTCTCTCCAATTTTCCAAATTCGTATTATGTGTGTGTATAATATTTTTTTTTTAATTTGTAAACCGAAATAATAAATTTATGAAATAAATTTGCCGCCCCTTAAAATTTGCCGCCCTAGGCTCCAGCCTACTCAGCCTGCTGGTAAATCCGCCACTGTAGTAGACTTCCTTACTATAACATTCTAAAGCCGAAAGTTTGTTTGTATAGATGTTTGTTACTCTTTCACGCAAAACCTACTAAATGGATTCTGATGAAACTTCATAATAGTATAACTTACATATCAGAATAACACATACGCCACATTTTATCCTAAAATTATTATCAAAGGAACGAGATGTACGCAGGTGAAACCGCGTGCGTCCTCTTGTTATAAATACATATACAATATATGTTTTTTTGTTACGCTTTAGCTACAGTACTACATCGATCATCACGTTTTAGATACACATTATCTATTTGGTGCGTAGGGCACTTTTCATCTGGAAAAAGTTTGCTGCTTCCGAGAGCTAGACAAGCAGGTACGATTAGATCTTTCAAAACGAATATCGAATTTTAGTTACTGTGGTTTGTTCATCAATGGACAGTGATTAATATACATATAGTTGGTACATCCAAGTATGATTGGCAATCATTGATTTATGGAATTGTTAAACTCTTATATCATGTCTGTAACTACCCATGCGACCTCAGGCGAGGTAAACTGTGTGTAGAGCTCATAATGTCAATGACAACACGTTTACTCGCATTGCCATCGATCCTTTAACATAAAACCTCGTAAGCCGTAGCATTGTTGACCATTTTATGTCATCAACGTAAATTATGTTCTTGGCTTGAATCAACTTGTTTTGACGTAAGTTTTTCCTATAGGGTGTGGTGACTGTCTTAGCCTTCATGATTAATTTTAAGCGTATTTTAAAGACCTACTATAGAGGGACAATAGATGCGTTAAACATATCTCGTGAAGAGTGGTGAAGACGAAAATATAGTTCCCTCTTACGTTGCATTGGGGCGAAAGGGAACGAACGATATTTACAATTTCGGCGCTATTATTCGTCGAATGAATTGAATGAAAAAGAATGATTTTTTTTTGCTCTAGCAACGCATCTTAGGCCTACTGGCTCCTCTCATCATAGAAGTAGATAGAGAAGCTTAGACCTATTGTGCTGCTTCAATGCGGCAAAGGGTGAAAATGTTTAATTTAGTAAGAGTCGCTATGAGATGTTCATGACAATCACAGAGACACACCGGTTTAACATGCTCTATGAGACTAACTCAATTTCACGTTCGGAAATGTGTTTATTTTGACAACCCATACTGGCCCACCTGATGTTAAGTGGTTAATAGTCTAACAGAGCAACACATTGCAAGACATGACGTTAGGAACACAAGAGGCAGCTTCCAGCAAGTATGTTCCACTATATTAATTACCATTAGACATGGTTGTAAAAAAAAATTTTTATAGTTCTGAAATTAACAATAGACATTAAGGGACACAAGGAATTTAAAAAGTAAGTCAAAGCTTACTTGTATGCTGTGGGCGTAAGGCCGATGTGAGGTACGTATGACGCAGTCAGGGTCAACAGACTAAAGGCAATTTATTGTTAAATGTGAATAAAGACAGTTATTATGTTTAATTGTTGTAAATCTATCTTTTTCCTTGCACCTCCAAAAGCTGCATTGCATTGCATCATCCCTTATTATCATATGTGATTGTAGACAACTGCTAACTTGTAATAAACAAAAAAAAATATAGTATAGTCTTGAATGGATAACATGCTATATATACTTAAGACACATGTTGTTCAATAAACTACTTTTAACTCGCTGATGAAGTTGTCGGAATCCTCTCATGGATTATAACAATCAGCATAAAAATTGTGTTATTAAGTTTGTGACTTCATTTAATATCGGGTGTAACAGGCATGATAAAAAAAACTTAAATCAGTACATGATTCCGAGGCCCTCATCATTAGAATCTTTCATAGCTCAATTCATGATTTGGAATTTTTTTATTAACAAATTACAGCATTTAATCTCCTATGTAGTTACAATTTTAAATTAAAAACCAACAAATAAGTATTTTTAATCAAAACTAGCAATGTACATCTAAGTTTTAAATGCATATAATCAGCACCTCCTAAGAGTTAAACAAAACTCTTTGTACCTAGACATACAAACCAGTGTACTCTGTGTTGCAATGTCGCCACAACAGTTGGATATAAATTGTGCAACAAGAAGAACTGTGTTAGCCTAGTCGGTAAGGCTTCAGCTTTCTTTTCAGAAAAATCAAGTTCAATCTTTGGCACACATCTATTATTGTTTTGACAGTGAAGGAAAGCTACAAGTCTGGAAGTTATCAATAATAAGCACATAGAGAATCCCATGGAGAGAAGATATGTGGCTTGACAAAATGTGATTCAAATTAAATGTTAATTAGTCTGCTTCTTGCTGACTGAGCTTTGCTTGGATGTTTTTTAAACATATTAAAAAAAGAGCATATATTTTTTGCAGCAAGCTCCATATTAGAATGAGTTTCCAAAGCTACTTTAGTAGGATCTGGCTAAATTCGGGTAAATACCCGGGAAAATACCGGATTGGGTAAATATTCGGGTATTTTAAATTAGCTTCCCGAACTATTTTTACAATTATAGATTCTAAAACTTTTGTGTTGAAACGATTTAATGTTTGACTCATCAATGTGTCCTGAGACTGTACAGCGCATGCAGAGTCTTTGAAGTTGTCGATAGCTCCTTATGTGGGCTCCGGCACTTCTTTTGTCGCCTTCCAGCGTTGCCTTGCCAATAACAAAGCGCGCAAACGGCGCAAACAATTTTAACAATAGAGACTAGTTATCGCCAAACAAAACCAAACCACTAACTCCGCTCTTTCTTGCCTCGTAAACCTCCTTAATCATAACCTCGTAATTTTGTGTAAAAAAAGATTGTGATAATGAAAGTGATCACAGTGATTAATATGTTACACTTCACTGGCGGATCCAGCTTTCAATTCAGGGGAGAGGGGGTCACATAGTCATGGTACATAACATTTTATTATAATAACTCACTCACTCACTCATTCACGCCTGGTCAAGCGAACGCGTTCAACACGTACGTAATTTTATAAGTATAACAGTAATAGCAATTTTTTTTAACGAATTCTACATTAAGACGGGAACGGGAGCATCGCAGAACTCAGGCGCACAACTGTGTTTGATAGAACGAACAGAAAACCCCCAAATCACTGATTTGAGCCTTCCACGCGCCAAAATCGGAGGTAACTGATCACACATTAATAGTGTGATCGGAACGGGGGCATCATAGATCTCTGGCTAAGGGCGGGATCTGAAAGAAAGTAAGAGCAATCTTGTGGGTAGAGGTCGGAGGTTGGTGCGACCGAAGGTCGCGCGCAAATTTTCATGGAACCTTTCACGCGACCATAGAATACGGCGAATACTCTGCGATTTACTGATTTCACATTAAAATTGAAATAAGCAGGGGGTGTCACAATTGTCAGGCACAGGACGAAAATCTAAAGAAAGATGAGTGAGCCCCCGACCGCAAGGAAGATGGATCCCACATAAATATGAGTCGGGCACGGGGCATCGTAGAGCTCTGGTGCAAGGTAGTGTCCAAAAGAAAACGAGAGGAATCCTGCGGCTGTCTGCGACCGAAGGTCACGTGCTAATTTTCGGGGATTCACTAATTCTACATTGGAATTGAGACAGGTATGGGGGCATCACAGTTGTGAAGTGCAGGACGTAATCCAAAAGAAAGGATAGATGATGATGAGATGCTGGGCGCAGCAGCTTTGACGCAGCCGAAGGTGACGCGCGAATATCCGAGGATTAACGAATTTCATATAAAATCTGGCAAGCATCGCAGTGGTAAAGTGCAATACGAGTCCACCGCGGTCAATCAGGTCAAGTCAGGCCGGCGATTTTGACGCTACCTAAGGACGTTTGCAAAATTCGGAAGATTCACAACAAAATAAGACGAGCAAGTGCAAAAAATGTTTTAGTAAACATGAAAAACTCTTGTTTTCTAAATGACCCCCTGGAACCGCGCTTGTAACACTTAATATGGAAAAATGTACATTTCTTTTGTTGAATAGTTATATTTAAACAATATTGGCTTTATTTTATTTCCCTTTATCTCATTATTTACAGATTTTTTAATCAAACCTCAGTTTATTCATACCTCACAAAATAATGAAGGTATAGTTTATATTGCATTTGTTCATAAGAATGAAAAATTTAATAAATGTGTTGTAAAAATTTAATAATGTATTTACTGTAAAAACGAAAAAACCCATGACTAACTATGGGTATTTAACCGATAAATACCGGGGTTTTACCCATTTTGGGTAAATACCCGGGTTTTTACCTTTTGGGTACCCATCGCCCATCTCTAGACGTGGGTCACTAAGGGATTCCTTTTAAACCTACACCCGTGTTACAAGTCTCAGGCTCTGTTTAGAGTTATTCTCTCAGCCATGCAATGGCCCTGGCACTCACATGGTGAATTAATGGAATGCTAAGATACTTGTCTCTTTCAAAATATGAAGCCATTATAGTTAGATAATTTAATTTAAACACCCCTGCATACAAAGTTAAATTAACTTCTTTGGAGCCATTTGTTTAAATTACATTTAATTATTACTAGTATACATTTTACATATTATTCTTAATTTACATATTGGCTATCACAGAAATTATAGAACAAAAATTATAAGTAAGTAATTATCTACTATAGTTTAACGTAAAATCTGAAGTTACATTATCTGTAGTATTTTAAACTTATTTTAGACCCCATATTTTGATGAATTTAAGGAAGAGAATTCTAAACATAATATTAGTTTTAGTAGTATATGCTAGATGTCTACTAATATATTATAACAGTTACAAAATTAAGCTTGTGCTATATGTTTATTGTGTATATAATATGAAATAAGTACCTATTAATAAAAAGATTCTTTATTATAATATCAGAGAAAGTGGGACAAATACCTTGACACAAATAGATTTGGAATAAGGTCACTTTCATAGCTTGAGCATGTGTTTAAATATACCTACTATAAATTTATTTTTATTTATACAAAATTTTATGATTACTTATATCATCCCTGGGATTGAGTAAAGTAACATGATACACCTTATAATGACATTTGTTAATGTATGCCTTTTCATTCAATTGTAAATATTACCATATTACGATATTGCAAGTCAGTAAAAATAGTATGTACTGTAATATTATAACAATAGAGGTTATGCTTATTGTGAAAGCAGAGTATACAATTTTGTTTACAAACAAATCCACTGACATAGTTTCAGAGTGACAATAGAAAAAAGGTACGTTATACTGCGGCGGGAGTTAAATTTAGTGCAGCGAGTGTAGGTGATAGGATAGTTATATCGAGGTATGATGTCACGATGTCGTAAATGCGAGGTCGCGCGTACCCGTCATACCAAGCCCGACTCAAAACGAAGTCGATGACGTAAACTATGCTAAGGTTAGCCGGAACAAACTATTAAATTACGCCGATTCGATGTTTATAAATGAATAATTAGCTAGTATGTACAATAATTATCGAACTTACCGTTTTTTTAGTTCATCATTTTCCTCATATAACCTCTTTAAATCTATTTCCAACTTAGCTTTTTCCCTGGAAGTATCATCTAAAAGCTTCCTAGCGTCTTGCAGTTCATGCTCGTACATGCCTTTTATACTGGAGACCTCGCGGGTGGTGATCTCTTGTGATGTTTGGACCTCCCGACGCAAGCCAGAATTCTCGCTTTCCAACTGTCGAACTTTATCAATATAAGCCGCGAGGCGATCGTTAAGGTTTTGTAATGCATCTTTTTCCTGTAGACGAGTATGTCTTGTAGGACTCAATGGGCTGCTCGGCCGGCCGGCTGAACTGGAAGGGCGGCTACCAACAGGAGTGCTTGTTTGCTGTGGTGATTGAACTGACGAAACCACATTAACATGAGTGGATGATGACACACTCCTTTTTGATTTAGACGACATTTTAAACAGTTGTTTTAGTCACAATAGTTAATATACACACGGTTTGTTTTTAACACACGCTAACAATCAAATGCAAACGCCGAATAATTTTTTCCGACTTTGTAAACCCACGCCATACTCTTCTCTAAGTTCTCTATGACCCCACGCTCATGTAGTCACGTGACCATTGGCATGAGTCATGAATAATGTTGCCATTTCATAAATTGCTTCCGACAGATGTCCCAACCTCGCAAGTTGGGCGTTGAATAGTCCAAAGTTGTCTTATCGTGTATACAACATTTAATAGTAACAATAAGTTTTGATATATATTATTTATCTATGGTTCATTAGTCAAAGAGAATAATGTTTAGCTGTCACAGTCATAGACTATATATTTTGTCATTTTGATTTATTAATAACTTTTTAGAATTTAATCTGTGGTAAAGTGAAACACATGAAAAACACTAAATCATCAAAAATTTTATTTACTTTTTGTAAAATTAATATTTTCTGATAAATGAGTTTCCAAATCTTGGGAAAATGTGTTTGAATTCAAAAAAATTAACAAACAAGAGTTAATGATAACAAATTGCGTATAACATTAATAACAAACAGTGAGCATAATTGTGACATCTTATTGTCATATATGATATTCAGCTGATTCTTGTTTACCCCTGTAGATTTTCTTCGTTTCTATTACGTGTTATTAATAATCATCACAATCATTTCTTCTATACAGCACAAGTAGCCATGTACTCGTTCGAGGGAGATTTTAGGCGAAAGCCACAGCAAAACTTAGCGGGCGCAAGTGCACAACGAAAGACTGACAGAGACGCTCTGATATTGCAGTCACAACAACAAAGACAGAAGCGAGAGGTTACTATTATTTTCTCTAAACATTACGCACTAATTATTTAAGATTGTATAGCCTGAAAGAGAATGTACTGTCCAAATATATGTAATTATTTTACTTCAATTCTTAATAAGGAGTATCTGGTGTCAGTATTATTACCTAAACTTTGATTTCGGTAGAATGGCTCTTACAAATAGCTAATACTTGTATATTTATAATATAATAAAGTTCTAATTCTTATTAGGAATATCTAATTTATTTTCTTATGTTTCAATTCGTGAGTATGTAATTAGAGATAATATTTGTCTATAGGAACATAGGAAACAACTACATAGTGCAATAAAAATTCAAGCTTTTGTGCGAAGCTATCTAACAAGAAAGCATTGCAAACAAATTGAGAGGGAGGAATTTGACAATGCTTTCAGTAAATGTGACTCTGAGAATCAAAGTTTAATATCTTGGCTTTTGGCTAAGATCTTATTCTTTTATGATGACCAGAAGGATTGTGTTAGATTGGTAAATATATTTATTTTATACTATCTGTGCTCTGTGATTTCTGTGGAGAATCCATTTGAATTATATGCTTTTAAGGACATCTCTGTACCTAATTTCATTCACATAATTCACCCATTCAATAGCAATAAATAGTGTAATTAACCTGAATTTTCATTTTTAAGAATAATTCTTAATTCCAAGTCAAGAACTACAGTTTTAATAAGAAGGCTTTGGTTGATATATTTCGTGGCACATGTAATTAACATAAGTTTTAAGGTTGAGGGAGAATACCTATTTATGGAGCCAATTATAGAACGTTTTCATAAAATGAATGCCCTGTTGAACAGTCTATAAGTATAGACAAAAAAATATACAAGTTAAAAAATATTTATTTATAATTTGATTTTAGCTGTGGTTTTATAAAGTATTTTGTATGAATGATGATGTCCTGATACATGAATCTTCACTGCATTTTAGGTTTCTATATCGCAAGTTCTGCTTAAACAATGGAAAAGGGTGTTTGAAAGTCGAGGATCTTCAATACAGATTCGGAGACTTCTTGTATTGCATCTTAGGCTGTTGAGAGATGATGGAAAGGTATAATTTTTATATAATTTTTCAGGCCTTTTTGCAAACTTAGATATATAGTCCTGGTTTTTGCATGATGTGTGATAATAGCTTTCCAGTAAGTAAGTAAATAGAAACTCAAGGTTAAAATTGAATGCTGTATTATAAATTTCCTGTGCGTGAACAATACAGATTGATAGACACACACTACAATTAAGAGCTTACATTGTTTTACCTGATTTCTTTACTTTTAAGTAAATTTAACAACTAATCAAAAAATAAATTGAGGAATTTAAGATATGTATCTCAATGTTTCTTAACTAAGCGAAAATAAAAAAAAAACAATTTTGCATATTTAGAAAAAATATTATTGAGAAAACTTTTACCAATCATGTATTTAAAACTTTTACCAATAACAAGTTTAATGGAAGTTAATACTTTGAAATATCCTTTACCCGAATATCAAGTTTGTTACTCAGCTTGCTCCAAAAGCTGGCTTGTTATGAATTAAGATCTAACAGTAACCTGCTGTAAAGATTGCTGATTGCTTTATATCTTAGCAATCTTATTTTATCTTATATAGATAAAGTGTGTTTTTTATGAATGTATTTATTTCCAGGTACCATTAGCAGTTCCACTCAGGATGCTTGAAGTGTTTACATCTATAGGTCCTCTTGAAACATCTATGACAAGTGCAGAATATATCAATATTATAGGAACTACATTTTTATATTTAGTAAAAAGAGGTATATATTTTTTGTAAGAGTCATATATAAGTTTTATTAGCAGTCTTTTTACACAATTTTACTAATATTTAAGCCTTTTAGTTTGGTTGTACTTTTTCATTCAATTCAATTATTATTTGCATGTCACCACTCCTTTTTTTAAATATATAAAATAATTGCCTCTTGACAACATGAGGCTTGATAACTTTTATGTATTGTGTATAATGTTTGATACTATGTATAAGATACACAATTGTATTTTCGCAGGCTACTTCAAGGATTTGCGTCAGCTGTTGTGTCAGAAGACACCACCGCTATACGGACTATCACCCCACCCGCCGACGCAGCTATGCGGAGCTTTACTAGACCTAATACAGAGGCCACTGCATCTCACCTCGCAAATCAATGTACCTGAATATAAGTAAGATTTATACATTAATGTATTATAGTTTTTAGTCAGTAACTGACTGAATTAATTTTTGAGAATGGGTGTGGTACCTTCCTCCTGAGAGAAGAGAGTTTAGTCCTGTAGAGGGCCGTTAATAGGCTGATGATGACAAGTGTGTGTGTGCGTCTGTGAAGGCGTGCGAGCGTGTGTGCGTGTGTATGATTGTGGATTTTGTTACAAACTGAAATTGAAAATAGCCCGGAGCTGAAGTATAACGAAAAAGTTCCATAGAGCGCAGTGGATTTATAAAATGGATGATCAACCCAGGAGGGGTTAATGAATGCGAGGCCGGATTAAAATTTTTAAGTTGATTCGGATCTGGCAAGTGCAAGGCTAGTTACCAACCTACGGACAAAGACGTGCCGCCAAGCGATACTCCTAACAAGTGACCCTGCAACCATCATCACTTACCATCAAGTGTCATTGCAGTCAAGGGCTAACTTGTAATAAATAAAAAAAGAATGATGATTGTCATTATTATATTTTTTAAAATATAATTTGAAGTATTATGATATGAGAATAGATAAATATTATTATGTTTTTCATTAATTTCAGTGACACAGTGATGACAGAGTTTACAGCAGCATTTTTATGTAACCCATACCCAGAGCCTGTAGAGATGTTTGTGTTGCCAGCTCTCACGAGTGCGCCCGGCGAGCGCTTTCCATTTCTCTCCTTGCTACATAGTTTATACATGGACAAGTTCAGTTCAGGCAGATTGGTTAACAATTCATGGTTATTGCATTCGATTTTGACACTGGAGCCACCAGGTTTTGGTAAGATTTAAATTATTTTTTTTAAAGTCGGGTGGGTTGTATAATCTTTTTAATCTACTAATTAGTGAAAACTTTCGATTGCCATAAAAAATCATTTTGCAGGGTTTGCTAAGCACACATTTTACAGAAAAAGTTGCTACTTAGCAATAAGCCTTTTGTATCTACTTTCTTTATAAAATATTTTTATTATAATTGTTCTATTGTTAATTTATAATTTATTGTCATAATAAAGTATAAACAAACAAGTAATAACAAATGTGTTACCCTAAGCTTATCAATAGGTAACTCTAATTCCTCAGGTGTACAATGGTATGCAAACATTATGTAATAAACTTGCTAAGATAAGCTAAGAAGATAACTAACAATGAATCTTTTTCACAGCAAACAGTATACTCCAAATAGACAACACAAGGCTGCCACAAAATCGAATTGTTCTAGAATATTTAAAAATAATAGCTAAATTAACTGTCAACGTATGCAACAAGCAAATAACATATGAATACGAATATTCCTTGTACAGTCAAGAAACAGCAGCTGACAATGACGATGAGAGTGACAGTGACACTGAACCTAACCCCACTTCAATACGTGAACAGATGCTCCTCACGAAATGTATAGAGCTGCTGAATGAACCAGATCGCTGTATAATGATGATGTGCTCCCAGATCACGGATAGTGAACTGTGCGATGAGTTCCTTGATAGTATGTCGAAGATATGCCATAATTTACTTCTAAGTCATAGGATGGCATTACATAAGTATCGGTGAGTTTGATTTTACTTGTAACTATAGGCCAAGTAACTGAATCCTTACCTGCGCGTTACGTCACACGTGGGTGTTAAGGTGTAACTACTGAGCGATTTCACCAATAGATAGAGCGATTCCTAAGGTTTTCTGAAGAGGTATTCAATTTGGTAAGGTTTTATGTAAATTTGGTGCAATATTGTTGGAAAACTTTAAAATTTAAGCCACCTGAGAGCTTTAATCGAAAACTCTGCTTTATCTATTTGAGATATAATGAAACAATGTATGGTAAAATTGTTTCTCTTTATCCGCGATGTCTTTTGAGGATAACTTGCTATACGCGGACGTAATCTAATCATTCATTAAGTTGCTCATGTTACTGGTTGTTATATATCTATCTTGCTCCATACTGTATCAATTCTCCTAACTCCGCACCTCTTTACCGCGCAGGCGAAACTTTGTTTGACTTTAGTTGTTCACAGCATCTTTGACCAGATACAGCTGCTACTTAATGAAAAATGTTTGAACTAACTGATATGAGATTGTCTGTTTTAACTATTATACATATCTTTGCAGGTTATTATATACATTAGCATTTAAGCCAATCTTTTTACGTGACCTTTGGCAATGGTTAAGCAACATGAGTCACGAGTCGTCCTTTGGCGGTTCAACCACGCCTCTTTTATCAGCACTCTCCCGTGGCATGGGGGCAGATACGACAGTGATTGGAGTTCACAAACTTCTGGCACCTCTGGCGGTGTTCTGTGCGCTGTTCTCTCTGTTGATTGGCACCCTGCATGACACAGAGTTCTTTAGAGACACTGATGGGGGTGAAAAAATGAGTAGTAAGTATGACTTAATTTGTGATTCAATAATGATTTTTGTTTTATTTTTTGTTATTATTATCGCACGGATTTGAGAACGGTGGCACAGGAAAGAAACATCGATGTTAACTCTCAACCTTATCCCAGGAATGTAAAACAGCGAGGAATATTGACAAACATATGCAGATGTTGAGAGAAATAATGCTTGAAGAAATGTAATGTGGTTTCGTGCCAAACTTGGAGTTCGTAGAAGGTCGTTTAAGTCCGTGCAAGTCGGACATGCCTCACCGACAAGCAGATATCCGAAGAGTTCGAAAGGGTCCGAATTTGTTCCTCCTCTATTAAAAGACCCTTGTATAACAGTCGACAATTTTTTCAGTAACAAGTTCGCCGAGCACGTGTTCCGGGCGCGTTCACGCGTTTGATTTCTCCGAGCTGGGAGGTTTATGTCGTACGTTGAAACAAGTGTGCCTCGGCCTAGTGGAGCTCGCCTACCCAGAGTACAGGCCGTCTGTGGTCGGCCAGTACAAGGATGCGGTTGGCAATACTGCTCCTGTCAACTACCAACTGGAACTGTCGGAGAGGAGTCATACTCCCGCATGGGCGCATTTGTTTAAAGTATGCTTTTATTCTTTTTCTTAAAATTTTTCTGTAATTGCTTTAATTTATTTTGTTAAAAAAAAGCACTTGAAATAATTGTCGGTTTTTTCATTGTATAGTTTATTAATGTTATATATTTCATTGTATAGGTTATCATTGTATGTTTAGGGAATCCTTTAAAAGCTACTGCTTCGATTTGGAAGAGATTTTATGTGACTTGTTACATTTTTAAATATAGATTTTAATAAAAATGTAAATATTTTATTTCATAGATGATCAAGATAGATAGAGTGATTCCTAAGAGAAAGATTTAAGATTTTGTGTAAAATGCTAGAAATAGAATGATAATTGTTGAAAGAGTCAGAAAAATTTATACCGCCGGGGTGCTTCTTTATCTATTTAAGATATAACAAAACAGTGCATGAAATGAATGTTCTTCTTTATTTAAACTACAAAAAAGTCAGCGACGACATATATAGCTATATGTTAAGGATAGTTTGCTTTAAGAAGGGTCATGTATGTTTTGCAATACATTATTTTGCTCGCGGTCAAGTCGCGGGCGTCTGCTAGTTTTATTTGCATTTCGCAGGTTTGCACGCAGCTACTGCGTGCGCTGTACGCGCGCGACGCGCGGCTGCGGTTCTGCGCGACGCAGCCCGACGGCCCCAGCGCGTGGACGGCGGCCGGGCCGATAGTGCCGGGGGACGGCGCGGAGGCGGCGCTGGCAGCCGCGCGCACGCCCCGCTCGGCGCGCCCCTACCGCGCCTACGTGCCCAGGCTGGCGCAGTCGGACCACGGTGAGGATTCCTCTGTACAGCAAGAGCATTGCATTGGACTCATTCTAGATAATCAGTTATGCTCATCCGTATTATTGAGGTTTGGGCAAAGCTGCTAATAATAATTACTATTGATTAATAGATTTGCGTGTACCTAATCTACCGATCGCAAGTGCGCAATGTCACCCGGTACAGGCAAATCTATTAATCCTGTCCTATGTGGACATTTACTTATGTTAGTACTTACTTACTTGGTATTTACAACCTAAAAAAAAACTTATGATATCGTTTTTGTATCGTTAATTGTAAAATTATTAATATGTACATTCTTCAATTCACAGATGAGGGTCCACCATTAACTATAAAAGAACAGAGAACTGTTACAATATTGAGGGAAATTCCATTTGTAGTGCCATTCTCAACAAGAGTGTTGATCTTCCAAGGTCTTCTCATAAGGTACTAAGGTTACTAAATAGCAGAAAAATATTAAGAGTACCTTTATAGTTCAATGCCGTATAATGTAACTTATTTATTAAAAATATTATTTCATATTTAAGATACCATTGCATTCAACATAAGGTACCATGGTTATGCATATGCAATGCACACATGCACTTTAAATCCGAAATTATGTTGGTAAAACATTAAAATTCAATTTCTAAAGTTAAAATAAATTAAATACCTAATTTATCCTACTATATTTTATTGTTCTTGATTTTTATTTTTTAGGGAAAAACAGGAGCACTGGTATGAGATGACAAATTTTAATGAGGGTCCTTCAATAGTAATCAGCGTTAGACGCACGCATTTGTACGAGGATGCATTTGGTAAACTTAGTCCTGATAATGGTGAGTGGTTTACTATTAAATGCCTTTGCATCACGTATTACAAATATTAAAAGTTCTTAGAGACCCAGTAAGTAAGAGTTTACCTTAAAATATAAACGGCTGAAACTCACGTCACTGTCGTCGGAGTAAGCCCGACTAGTTTTCGAACCTATACGGGGTTCTTAGTCATGAGGTTGCTTTTTCCTGTAACGCCGTGTGAAGCAAAATGAGTTGATGTTATTTATGACTCGAAATTTAAATTTTGAGTTTTAAATTATTTTGAAACTTGATTAAATAACTAGTCAAATTACGAAAGAAAACTAATTAAATAATAAAATTTACATTTGTTATAGAACCGGATCTGAAGCTGAAGCTTAGAGTTCAACTAATAAATCAGGCAGGAGCGGAAGAAATTGGAGTAGACGGGGGCGGTCTATTTCGAGAATTCCTTTCTGAACTATTAAAGTAAGTGTTAAATTCACTCAAAAAGTTTATAACTAAATGATATATTTCGGCTCAGTTTTTATGTAAATACAATTTGTATGGACATGCTTAAAAAATTCTATTCTTCCACACCTAATAAAGTGGCTATAACACCTAGATCAGTAGGGCTTATTATGTATTTAATATTTAATGACACTTGACTGTGTCGTTCGTTTTAAAAAAGTACATAGTCTAGTGTTATTAAAGTTATGCATTCACAAAAATTTTACTGGCAATTATGTGGTCAACTCTTTTTAAGTGCATTAATGACTTTGCAATGTTTTCATCAATAAAATGATGTCGAATTTGGTAAACAGTACACAATCGTATAAATCACACGAAGCTGTATATTTGGTATTTTTTCATACTTCTAACTATTAATAAACAGTTAAACTTAGATGAAATGACTTTGACCATATCTCTTAATATGTACAAACATTGGTACATTTCTCATTGTATGGTGGTTTCCTGATTTTAATTTTTTCGCAAATTGCTTGTAAAAATTTCAGATCGGCGTTTGATCCCAACCGAGGCTTGTTTCGTCTCACCAAAGACAACATGCTGTATCCAAATCCAGGAGTGCATTTGTTATATGATGATTTTCCTATGCATTATTACTTTGTCGGCAGAATATTGGGAAAGGTAAGTTAACTATTACGACACAAGTGATATTATACATGGCACATTGATTTAATGTTATATAGATAATTAACTATAGTGGGGTATAGTCAAGCCTATGACTATACAGTCTAAAGAAGAGCAAAGTATAATCTAGAGCAAATTAGATCTCTAACTATAATATTTACATAGGCGGGTATTTTTTAATTATGCATATATTTCTATTCACTTGTACTTATTTCTAGGTATATGACTTCTTACTAGGCAATATAATCCCACCAAAAACATTCTGTAAAAAACTGGCTAAGTCTTGATGGAGCTGCTTGTTTATCTCTAAAAAGTAATGAAATCTAGACAAAGTCGTGCCAAGTCTAAGGTTCCTTACTGCGATTTCATTATTATTATAGTTAATGTTGTGTGACTTGGCCGTTGAGTTGAGTTATTGGGTATAAAGTAACGTATAAAGAATGTTCAATGACGAAAATTTCAGCATTCTAGTCTTTTCCAAAGGTTCTCAAAATAGGGCCTGAAAATGCGGCCAAATGGTTCCTGTAAAGGTATATAGGTAGTGCTTGCTTCGCGCTCGACTTAGCGGGGGCACTGCCGTGCACCCTGATAAAACAATAGAATCTTATTTGGTTAAGCCGTCAGCGAACAATTTGTTACACAACGTTGTAAAATTATTGTTCGCAAAGTATAGAAAGTAAGATTTTGCGCGTCGATTTGTAGCTACAAAGTGAGCTTTTCTAAGCTACGGAATTGAAACAATATTAGATATGTCTTTATTGTTTGCTGCTTTTCCTTAGTGACAAGTAGTTTGTTTCTTTAGACTGCCAACCTGCATTTGAGCAGTGTGGTGGGCTACGCATCATCTTTATCCTCTTTCCTTCATGAAGGGAAGCCTGGGCCTCATAGTGGCCGTTAATAAGCTAAAAAGTTGATAAACTTTCTGCTCTGTCATATTTCAGGCATTATACGAGAATCTCCTAGTAGAGCTCCCACTCGCAGAGTTCTTTTTGGCTAAAATGTGCTCTACTCGGGAACCAGACGTTCACGCGCTGGCTTCGTTGGACCCCGCGTTGTACAGAGGACTGCTGATGTTAAAGTCTCACAGGAGAGAGGACGTTCCTGATCTAGGCCTGGACTTTACTATTGTTAGCGATGAATTAGGAGAGCAGAGGGTAAGTTATATTAGAAACAAAATCGAACGCTCAACTCATATTGGCGCAGAGTCGAGACGTCGCGACGCGTCATGTCATCTCTATTTTTCCATTATTACGAAGAAGAAACATTATTAATTGCATACACAAAGATTATCAAAAAAAAAACAAAATAAATAATAGTAATTATTTAAACGATTTTCGAAGACATTGACGACTGTGCGGCAGTGTGAGTTGAGCCTTATTACGTTATATGTGATAGAGCTGAATTGAATGCTGTATAGAAAGTATCCAGCATGTCAATCTGCTCCTTTAGGCGCTATTTTTAAGAAATTTAGAGAGGAAAAGAAAAATAATATTGTTCATTATTTGCAGATAGAAGAATTAAAACCTGGCGGCGCAAACATTCCTGTAACGGCTGAAAATAGAATAGAGTACATACATCTCGTTGCAGACTACAAATTGAACAGGTGACTTTTTAATTTCTTTGTTTAGTCAAAAGCTACCGCCTGTTAGTGAAAGCCTAAGATTCCTATGGCAACAAGTATACTTAAAAATACATAGATTTGCGACAGTTAAATAATATGACATGACTGATTTGGCCGTTCCTTGTTTATGATATTGGTAGAACTCTTCTGGCGAAATTAGATGTAAATGTCATAAAAACATTGAAGTGTTTGGTTTGGGCTGGCACTTTAATAAAATAATAAAAAACCTCGTTAAAGCAGACTCAAGTACAAAACCCACAAGCAAGTCCTACTCAATATTAAGTACTGCACCTGATTTAAAATCCCATAAATTTTAGCTATTTCAGCACGTAGACCAAACATTTTCCTTTTCTCGAAACAAATCAGACCTATGAAATTTGTTGAGCTTATATTGCCGTTCTGCTGCTGCTATAAATATAATGACCTTACAAAATGATGGTGTATGCGAGAGATATACCAGCAAAATCTCTGCAACTTACTCAAAGACCTTGGCCTGACTTGAACTGCAGTAAGCTTCAATCTAGAACAAGTGTCAATCAATCAATCAATTAATCAATTATTTTTTTGCTGGTACAGTGTAAGTACATACAAAAAGGTGTCAAATATATATTAAGTCCAACCATATCACGCCAATTTGGCATGCAAAAATCATATGTTTTAGTATTTAAAAGCAAAACACATGAACAACAAAGCAATACAATTTGCAAATGTTTAGTCAAAGTACATTAAAAAGTAAAGGTGATACAATTTACAAATTAAAATACAATAAAAAAACAACAACATAGCAATACAATTTTCAAGTCCAAACTGCATTAAAATCAACAAAGCACTACAATTTATAGCTTGGTCAATCCACGATGGCTCGTAGTGTTTTGTTTTTCAAACGCTTATAGTGCAAGTGTGCAATAAAAACTGCAAGAATGTGAGTTCTATTACTACGTAACGAGTAGCAATGTGTGCACACTCACACAAAGTGTCAAGTTAATTATGTCAACAAGAATGTCATGTTTGACTAGCAGTATGCTCTACTTCATTTTAACTCATTTTTTATAAATTAATATGTCGTGTTGGTCCTGCACAGCAAAATTATATTGTGATATAGGTTAATATATATATCGGAGTATCACCATTATTCTTGACATCATCTGGTTCTTAATCTCTTGGGCGTTTTCTAGGGTTACAAAGACTTTGTCTTCACGAACAGATATATTGCAAGTTCACAATGTTTTGATACATGAAATAGATTTTTATAATTCCTGACGTATTATAAAGATTCAGAACAGTAGTTTATTTACACCCATCTTACTTTACTCCCTAATTTAATTTACTTCTTAAGAACACTTTTACACTGGTCCAACTCGACCAGTGTAAAAGTATATCCTCTCCGCACTCCAGACACAAACTAACTACCCAACTCCTTTATTCCCTTCAAGATGGTGTAAATACTCTACTAGGACTTTGGCGCTCGACTCTTTTATTGGTTGGAGTATTAAAACAAATCAATCATTCATTCATTTATCAAATCAAATTGAATTTAACTTTGTGTTAAAGTTTTAAGTAAGCACCTATCTCATATCTCTCATTAAATGATTAACAATTAGTTCTATTTCGATTACGCGACGGTGTACTGAAGCATACACCCCTACACCCAAACCAACATGCCTACTGCACAAGCAAATCAACAGAGACAGCACTACACTCCGTGGTGAGAAGAATAGAACACAATCTAGAGAACAAACTATCGACGTTAGGAGCCTTCATAGATATTGAAGGTGCGTTCGACAAAACCACATTCAAAAGCATCGACAGATCTTTAGAAAGATATAAAGTACCAGACACTTTACGCTTATGGATTAACGCTCTCCTAGAACTGAGGGTCATCCAAATAGACATAAACGGAAAAACAAGAGGAATCGTAGCCAAAGGGTGCCCACAGGGAGGAGTCCTATCTCCGCTTTTGTGGAACCTAGTGGTGGACGACCTCATTACAAAAATGAATAACAAAGGATTCCCAACCATAGGGTACGCGGATGATATTACAATACTCATCGGCGGTAAACAAGAAAACACATTGCATGAAATAATGCAAAACGCCCTACGAACGATAGAAAACTGGTGCAAAACCAATGAACTATCTGTCAACCCAAAGAAAACTGAACTTGTCCTATTTACACACAAGAGAAAACCTAATCTAAATAAAACACCAACACTATTCAATGAAACCCTAAAGTTATCAACAGAGGTAAAGTACCTGGGGGTGCTTTTGGACCAAAAACTAAACTGGAAAAGACACATCGAGACAAAACTACAGAAGTCCACCATCATCCTTTGCCAATGCAAACGCATGATAGGTAAAACCTGGGGCTTAAGACCACACATAGTGAAATGGCTATACACGACGGTAGTGAGGAGCTCACTGACCTACGCGTCGATAATATGGTGGCCTAGGACGCTACTAACAACAGCGCAGAAGGACTTACAGAAATTTCAAAGACAGGCATTGCTAGCCATTACCGGCTGTATGAACACTACACCTACAGCAGCTCTTGAGGCGCTAATGGGCATACCACCGCTTCACCTGTATATACAAGAGGAGGCGAAGTTAACAGCCCTCAGGCTAAAAGCCTGCCAACAATGGCAAGAAACAACCACGGGCCACACAGAAATACTTAAAACATCAACCACAGACAACTCGCCCCTGAGCTGGATATGTGACAAGACAACAAAACAATACCTTATGGACAAACCCTACAAGGTCAACATAGACGGTAACAATGGTAATGTAGCAAGACCAGACGAAATAAACATATACACCGACGGCTCTAAAACAGTTACAGGCACCGGGGCAGGAGCCTACTGTCAGGAGCTGAACATAAACATCGCACAGGCGCTCGGCAGGAATAACTCTGTCTTCCAAGCTGAATGCGTTGGTATTACAACTGCGGCCATGGCTATGGTCGCGAGAAAGGTAACAAACTTTACTATCAATATACACAGCGACAGCCAAGCAGCACTCAAGGCAATAGGTAAACACTGGACCACCTCTAAACTGCTGCTTGACTGCCACAATACACTCAGGAAACTCTCCGAAGAAAACAAAGTAACCTTGCTTTGGGTCAAGGGACACGACGGTAATTACGGTAACGAGAGGGCAGACGAACTTGCACGACGTGCATCAACACTGAAGGTCATGGGACCGAACCCCATAATTCCAATACCCTTCAGTGAATACAAATCTTGGTTACACAAAGACACCCACAATAAACACACCAGGATTTGGACACAGACTACGGACTGCAAACACACCAAGGAGGCAATACCATGTCTAAACACAAAACTAACCAAAAAACTCACACGGTTAACCCGCGCAAAACTCAGAACGGTCATAGGACTGATTACAGGACACTGTCCATTAAACAAACACCTCTCACTTCTAGGTATGACCGACAGCCCATTGTGCAGGGCTTGTCTGGAACACGACGAGACACCGATACACGTTATGCTCAGCTGCAGAGGGGTATCGGAACAACGTGAAACATACATTGGCTCCAAAGCGACACTCCATGAGGCAATTGGCGACCTGGGAGGCCTCCTAAGCTTCTGGAGCGAGCTCGGCTGGCTGGAGTGAGTCAGCGGGAGCCTACACCAAGGGACTCACGCACAACGGCCAACTCACTGGCCAAGTGCGGAAAATACCCAGGAAATGAAGAAGAGAAGAAGAAAGATTCAGAACAGTAGTTTATTTACACCCATCTTACTTTACTCCCTAATTTAATTTACTTCTTAAGAACACTTTTACACTGGTCCAACTCGACCAGTGTAAAAGTATATCCTCTCCGCACTCCAGACACAAACTAACTACCCAACTCCTTTATTCCCTTCAAGATGGTGTAAATACTCTACTAGGACTTTGGCGCTCGACTCTTTTATTGGTTGGAGTATTAAAACAAATCAATCATTCATTCATTTATCAAATCAAATTGAATTTAACTTTGTGTTAAAGTTTTAAGTAAGCACCTATCTCATATCTCTCATTAAATGATTAACAATTAGTTCTATTTCGATTACTTTCATAAAAAAAATTGGTTGTCTGTAAAGTCGGTTTACTGACGATAGTTGAACGTGACAATGTCTTAAGAAAATACTGATGGTTTGGTAGCATTTAATTGGTTATTAAAATTTTTATATTTTTATAAATATTAATTTAAATTAATAAAATAATTGATTTTGATTTTATAAATTTATATTTTAAATTTATAATAAATATATTAATTTTTAATTTAAAATTAATATATTTAATAATTATATTTAATAGATGTTGAATGTTGCCGAACGCAAAGGCCGATTGTCCTTCTTTGTCGCTAGTTCCGCGCTCTCACTTGCACTTCAAGCCTTACATGGAACGCCTCAAAGCGAGGTAACGACGCATGACGTCATGTTTTTTCGTGCGTGCAGCCGGCTCTATCGAATTACAAGACGTTGTCACGTCAAAAACTCGTGACATACCAAAAATAATTAAATCCACAGACAGTAACATTTCCATAAACAATGACGTCTATTACAATATTACAACAATCTATTCTAAGTCTCTAGTCTAATTCCTTCGACATATATATTAACCCATTTAAAAATATCTTAAAAACACACATACCCAAAATCATCTGAGATAGGTACCTAGTATATCTATTTTTCTTTTGTTTAAACAGTTTAATGATTGAGCTCAACTCCACGCTGTCTTGTCTACCATACCCGTAGTGTTTTTCTAAAGCGTGAACCCATGATATCTATTATAATTTTGATTCATTACAAGTTAGTTTATGTAAACTAAGATGGAAGCGGGCTAACTTGTTAGGAGTAGCATGAAATCTACATTCCTTTAGTTTCTACACGATACCGTACCGGAAGTATGATAGTACTAATGTATATATAGTACAAATACCAAAGCTCAGGGAGAATAAAAAAGCAGAGAAGTCTCAATGGCGCCCACATTAAATAAAATCAGTTTTTCTTGCCTAACATTATAATAATGTTTTTTAAATTTTCACAGGCAAATAAGGGCGCAGTGCAACGCTTTCAAACGTGGCTTGACGTCCGTGGTGAACGCGGAGTGGCTCCGCATGTTCTCGTGTCGCGAGCTGCAGCTGCTCATATCGGGAGCGGAGGTGCCCATCGACATCGACGACCTGCGCCGACACACGCAGTATGGCGGTGAGTAGGTCTGACGTCAGTAGTGAACGCGGAGTGCGAGCGCGTGTTCTCGTGTCGCGAGCTGCAGCTGCTCATATCGGGAGCGGAGGTGCCCATCGACATCGACGACCTGCGCCGACACACGCAGTATGGCGGTGAGTAGGTCTGACGTCAGTAGTGAACGCGGAGTGCGAGCGCGTGTTCTCGTGTCGCGAGCTGCAGCTGCTCATATCGGGAGCGGAGGTGCCCATCGACATCGACGACCTGCGCCGACACACGCAGTATGGCGGTGAGTAGGTCTGACGTCAGTAGTGAACGCGGAGTGCGAGCGCGTGTTCTCGTGTCGCGAGCTGCAGCTGCTCATATCGGGAGCGGAGGTGCCCATCGACATCGACGACCTGCGCCGACACACGCAGTATGGCGGTGAGTAGGTCTGACGTCAGTAGTGAACGCGGAGTGCGAGCGCGTGTTCTCGTGTCGCGAGCTGCAGCTGCTCATATCGGGAGCGGAGGTGCCCATCGACATCGACGACCTGCGCCGACACACGCAGTATGGCGGTGAGTAGGTCTGACGTCAGTAGTGAACGCGGAGTGCGAGCGCGTGTTCTCGTGTCGCGAGCTGCAGCTGCTCATATCGGGAGCGGAGGTGCCCATCGACATCGACGACCTGCGCCGACACACGCAGTATGGCGGTGAGTAGGTCTGACGTCAGTAGTGAACGCGGAGTGCGAGCGCGTGTTCTCGTGTCGCGAGCTGCAGCTGCTCATATCGGGAGCGGAGGTGCCCATCGACATCGACGACCTGCGCCGACACACGCAGTATGGCGGTGAGTAGGTCTGACGTCAGTAGTGAACGCGGAGTGCGAGCGCGTGTTCTCGTGTCGCGAGCTGCAGCTGCTCATATCGGGAGCGGAGGTGCCCATCGACATCGACGACCTGCGCCGACACACGCAGTATGGCGGTGAGTAGGTCTGACGTCAGTAGTGAACGCGGAGTGCGAGCGCGTGTTCTCGTGTCGCGAGCTGCAGCTGCTCATATCGGGAGCGGAGGTGCCCATCGACATCGACGACCTGCGCCGACACACGCAGTATGGCGGTGAGTAGGTCTGACGTCAGTAGTGAACGCGGAGTGCGAGCGCGTGTTCTCGTGTCGCGAGCTGCAGCTGCTCATATCGGGAGCGGAGGTGCCCATCGACATCGACGACCTGCGCCGACACACGCAGTATGGCGGTGAGTAGGTCTGACGTCAGTAGTGAACGCGGAGTGCGAGCGCGTGTTCTCGTGTCGCGAGCTGCAGCTGCTCATATCGGGAGCGGAGGTGCCCATCGACATCGACGACCTGCGCCGACACACGCAGTATGGCGGTGAGTAGGTCTGACGTCAGTAGTGAACGCGGAGTGCGAGCGCGTGTTCTCGTGTCGCGAGCTGCAGCTGCTCATATCGGGCGCGGAGGTGCCCATCGACATCGACGACCTGCGCCGACACACGCAGTATGGCGGTGAGTAGGTCTGACGTCAGTAGTGAACGCGGAGTGCGAGCGCGTGTTCTCGTGTCGCGAGCTGCAGCTGCTCATATCGGGAGCGGAGGTGCCCATCGACATCGACGACCTGCGCCGACACACGCAGTATGGCGGTGAGTAGGTCTGACGTCAGTAGTGAACGCGGAGTGCTAGCGCGTGTTCTCGTGTCGCGAGCTGCAGCTGCTCATATCGGGAGCGGAGGTGCCCATCGACATCGACGACCTGCGCCGACACACGCAGTATGGCGGTGAGTAGGTCTGACGCCAGTAGTGAACGCGGAGTGCGAGCGCGTGTTCTCGTGTCGCGAGCTGCAGCTGCTCATATCGGGAGCGGAGGTGCCCATCGACATCGACGACCTGCGCCGACACACGCAGTATGGCGGTGAGTAGCTCTGACGCCAGTAGTGAACGCGGAGTGCGAGCGCATGTTTGAAATAGTTCTTTTTTAATATCCTTTACCTATAATCGTATTTGCATTTATTTTGAAATATCTTCTTCTTCCCATTCAGGCGGGTTTTCCGAGTCTCACGCGACCGTGCAGTGCTTCTGGCGCGTGGTGGAGCAGTTCACGGACGAGCAACGGCGGCAGCTGCTCAAGTTCGTCACCAGCTGCTCTAGACCACCACTTTTAGGGTTTAAGGTACTTTTTAGAATATTACCCATATCTTTTAAATTCATCAATATTGCCGTTTCCCTTTAAAAAGATAAGTCGAAAAAGATAAGAAGTCTGCTTTACAATAAAAGTTTGAAGGTACGGGGTCAGTAGGGGAACTGGAGGAAGATATTTCGAGTTTGGGTTTCTTATTGCATCACCTAATTAAACATCCATCTAACTAAACAAATATCTTAAGACAGTTGATAGTAGTTGGGATCGAAATATGTATGTCTCGTAATTGAGTTCGATGCAGAAAATTTCGACGTTTAAACATAATTTCATTTTCCAATAATTTAAGCCTGCAGTTTGGCAGTTAGTGGCGTTACACTTCCGTGCTTCGGACATTCATAAGCAGTCATAACCGTAAACATCTTATAGTGATAGTTAAAAGAAGCAAACATTATTTATTAACCCACATGGAGACACGTGGTGGTTCTAAGCTGCATATCCCCTCTCCTACAAGGAGGGAGCCCTGCCTTGTTGTGGACCGTTGAACTCTATCTGTCTATAGGACCTGCAGCCGCCATTCTGCATTCAATCAGCCGGCGCGTCGGACCGCCTGCCGTCCGCCTCTACCTGCATGAACCTGCTGAAGGTGCCCGAGTACCACTCCGAGCACGCAATGGCCGAGAAGCTGCTCTATGCGATACAGGCTGGCGCGGGCTTCGAACTGAGCTAAACAAGTAGGTGTGATTCCCTTTGCAGTGCCCCGTAGCAGTTAAGTTAAATAAGCAATTCTTGTATACAGGATGACTGGAAACATGATGTATATCTGTTAACAGGTTATAGATGAGGTTAAAGACCTCTTACCACTTAAAAAAAAATTGGGTATTTGGGTGTTATATTTTTCTTGTTTCTTGTCAGAAAACATTGTAATTATTTAAAATAAATACTAAAATTATTAAAAATTAAAGCATTTTCAAAATGAAATTTTTTTAATGATATTTATTAAGTGTTTAATTTTTATATCTATCGAGAAAACACAAATAAAAAAAGTTTCATGTTTTTTTTTTTTTTCTTTTAATGCCTACAAGTTAGCCCTTGACTGCTATCACACCTGATGTTAAGTGGTGATTAAATCTGCAAAACATTTTAAAAACATCTACATTTATCCAGCTTTTAAATAAATTATTAATAAAGGAACAATAAAAGAAAAATATTAAAATTAAATTATATTTCTATTAATTACAAATCTTGTTCGAATCGTGATCCCGTATTTCTATAGTAACTATAGTAGACAGAGTTCTTTTCATTCCGTTAGCTGCAGCTATTATTTTTGAAATAAGTTCATGGCGGGTTGATATTGGAGAATCATCATAAACTAAAGTTTTTAGGTGACTTACACATAAAAATCCATTGATTACTTCTGACCTTATCCTCTTAACATATATAAATCATGTTTCCAGTCATCCTGTATATATAATCTGAGTGTCGGAAGCGGCTCCAACGACTTTTATGAAATTTTGTATGCAGGTTTTAGGGACAATTATTTGATCTAACTAGGTTTAATTTTCATTTCATTTTAGTTTTATTAAAGGTTTTAGGCGATGAAAAACTTTACCGACACCGCAACATGCCTTCAATTGTTAAGTAGCTTTATCACTTCACAATAGATGACGTTATTATGTTATTTGTAATTAAATATAATTTCCAAAAAAAAATTGGTTGTCTGTAAAGTCGGTTTACTGACGATAGTTGAACGTGACAAGGTCTTAAGAAAATACTGATGGAATGGTAGCATTTAATTGGTTATTAAAATTTTTAATTTAAGTATATTTTTATAAATATTAATTTAAATTAATAAAATAATTGATTTTGATTTTATAAATTTATATTTTAAATTTATAATAATAAATATATTAATTTATAAATATATTAATTTTTAATTTAAAATTAATATATTTAATAATTATATTTAATAGACGGATGTCGAACGCTGCCGAACGCAAAGGCCGATTGTGCTTCTTTGTCGCTCGTTCCGCGCTCTCGCTTGCACTTCAAGCCTTACATGGAACGCCTCAAAGCGAGGTAATGACGCATGACGTCATGTTTTTTCGTGCGTGCAGCCGGCTCTATCGAATTATAAGACGTTGTCACGTCAAAAAAAATACCGAGCACAGTGTACTCATTGTACTAGGAGTAAAATTGAAAATATCGCTCTCTCTTCCGTTGCGTGGAGGCGAATTTTATTTCGGATGTCTTTTTCTCTATGAGATGAATTGCTACATATCTTTGGCTTACTAAATGCCTTCTTAGCGAGGATTAGCAGTGAGTATTGGTCTTTATTTTAAGGCTAGGCAAAATATGTATGATGATTGTGATTCAAATATGGGTCTTATATTTTTTAAATTTCAATGCTTCAGAATTTTCGTAGTAGTTAAATATTGTGACCTCTCGTCCGAGTAAGTATGATCTTGTCAGTTTGTGGAGAGTATTTGATTTTAATTATCTGTAAACGAGAGATTACTGCTCTGAGTATAAAAACTTGGTATTGGGATACTAGGACATTTAATTGATCACAATATACAGTTAGTTAAAATGTTAAGTAAAATTTAAGTCTTAATTTTAGTAGGCTACATGTTCTAGAGTCCAAATGTGGTAAAATTGTATTTTGTTCATTTCCAGGTAAATCGTCAGAGGAATTGGTACCAACTTTTATACATAGAACAAATATATCTTTTTCGTGATATATTTTATTTATACCGATCGTTAATCTCAATGTGATATACTAAGCTCCTAGAGTAGGAATGTGTAAATAAATGTTAACCTGAGTTCCCTGTCGTATATTATTTATTATTATGGAGTACTTGCTCATGTGGAAATTTACAAAAATGTATTTTTAAACATATTTTTAGACTTTGTGATGTAATATTTGTCGTGTAGTAGACAGATATCTAGTTTTATGTTTCAATTTTATATCTATGTTCTTAAGTGTAGATTTCCCCTCGGAGGCTGTTTGGGTAAAATATATAAAATATCATTACGATGGGTGTAAAGTATGTTTAGAATGACTTTAAATTATTTTATTTCATCTGAAAGTGTCAAATAAATTTATTAAAACTTTAGTACATTTTTCATTAATTTATTTGCCTTTCATCAAAATCATGCTACTGTATAGAGTCCGGTCGGTAAAATTAATTCGTTAGAATTATACTTTAATACCTACATTAAACTTGGCAAGCATTTATTGAAAGGTTTTATAAACAACTATTTCAAATACAATACACTATTGCCTCATTTTATTCCAACTGTGCGGGTTGTCTGGAGGAGATCGCTTTCAGCGATAAGACCGCCCTTGTACATATTTAATCATTGTTTTATATTTTATTCTGTTTTTTATTCTTTATATGTGTGCAATAAAGATTTTATCTATCTATCTATCTATCTATTGATGATGCTTATATTTGTCGTAAGTGTGGTGTGCCGGAGCAATTAAACTCAAATGCGTGAAGTCGCCAAAATAACGAGAAAGAGGCTATATCAATTCTGCCCTTGACTTTGCCAACATCACATTTTGCAGTGATCTTCATTCCTCCGTGACCAGCCATGGTCCACGCAAATGGATCGAAAACTTGTCGCTTAAATTTTAAATGTTTTTAGAAATCATTCCTTTTCATATATTATGAAAATGTAAAGATGACTTTTTAACATTTTTTAATATAATAACATTTTTTAAGAATTTAAGATTTTATAAAGAATTTCAGACGATCAACTGTTTTGACTAGAGTATGCCTCACCGGTAATAGAGTCGGGAACGCCTGCCGGTCAATTGTTTATGCGCACAAAAAATCATCGCCAAAAGTTTGTTTTATTAGAAATATATTTTTTATCGGTTATCCTTCCTGGAGTTATATTTTTTAAGATTTCAAATATATTTTTTATAGATTTTGAAATATATCTGTTTGAACTAAAATGTTAAAATAAATATTATTTTATCGGGTGGTTGTTCTTGTTACGATTTTTATGGTTGAGTTGATTGATACAGATAAAAATAGAGATAGTATTTGCTACATCCGTCTTCAAATACCTGTGCAATGATTTAATAAATTACACATCTAATAAGTAACCGTGAACTTGGCGGTTCTATTTTTGCTCATACAATAACCTGCATTAATATTGGCTTAGGTGCATTCATCGTTTTCAAATATGGCCGCCACTCCCCGCCATGGGCTACAATTTTTCGTAGGTCACTCAGGTATATCTACTCAGGTATATATATAATTTATCTCAAAATAGTTATAAAAAGGCATCTACGCATATAATTAAAAAAAAATTAGACAACTTTCTCCAAATATTGTAGATGTCTTATTAAATATTAATTTAATTAACTTATTTGTTTGTTAATTATAGTAGTATATTTTTATTTGCAATTTTTTTTATCATTGTCACATTTAATCTAACGTTTTTGGAGTAATTATTATTAATTTTTATAATAATTAAAAAAGATTTTTCGAATTCAAGTTTTTTTTGAATTTTTGCATTTTCTGAGAAGATTTACCATAGTAACATATATTTTTTTTTTCACCATCGGAAAGTAGAGATTCCAACGGACAGAAACCATACCAACTTTTTGAAAAAATTTTGACGGGTGAATTTTCGATTGAAAATTAGGGTTTTTTTTCGATATTAATTCAAAATAAGGTGAAAAAATAAATATTTTTAATCAAATAAATTACAGTGTATTTGGGACATAAAAAGGTAAGTTTTCACAAAATTTCGTTAAAAAAAAAATTTGTAAAAGATAAAAATAAAAAACCAAAAACTTGGTTTTTTGAATTTTTCACATAAATTTTGAGGTTATGTGAAAAAAGTGTAAGATCAAAAGTTTTAGATCTTTTTATTACCTACAACTTTGCCATATAACTCTTTCCCATAGGACTTTTATTTTTGCCAGAAATCAAGAAAATCCGTTTTTTACCCCTAAACCCCCCCCCCCCCCCCCTTCCCGACCTCAGATCGCCCGTAATTTATTTTTCCATTAATTTTTATGGCATTCTCTTCCTTTTGAAATGGGTTTCATCCCACTGTGATTTTCTTTTACTTTTTATTATGTTTGAGGCTATCTGCACTGGGCTATTCCTGGAGTTACGATTTTTTAACTTCAAATCTGTTTGAACTAAAATGTTAAAATAAATATATTTTATCGGGTGGTTGTTCTTGCTATGCTACATCCGTCTTCAAATACCTGTGCAAAGGTTTAATAAATTACACATCTAATAAGTAACCGTGAACTTGGCGGTGCTCATCAATAACCTGCATTAATATTGGCTTAGGTGCATTCATCGTTTCAAATATGGCCGCCACTCGCCGCCATTACGGTTTTGACAGTTGCAATCAATCAAGGTTGATGAATGAGGTTCGCGAGACGTACCGCCCTGCGTCTGCGTGCGGTAGCTCGCTTAAACGCTTGATCGACCCTAATTCTAAGTCTGATCGACTATCTCAACTTTATAGACTATATCGGTCTGTATCAGCGATCTAAAGACTGATACACACTGTTTTCTATAATTATTAACATACATTCTGCATAGTTTAAATCATGCATATTGTAAAACAGTAGAAACTTGAGGGTCTGTACTTTCACCTAAGATTATAACATTTCATTTTCAAGCTTCATCCATTATACAAGTTTTCAGCTTACAGAAAAGGACATACAAGTGGGTGCTTGCTCTATGCATAAGCCTTGGTTTCATTAGAACAAGAGTGGATGGACGATGGAGGGGCTTCGACTTTAGGTAGGTTTGACTTATTATTTTTAGTACCAGGTTAACGATCTGTAATTCGAGCGAATGGCAAGTATAATATTGTTTTAAAAATCAATCAGGAGTTTATGTGAAACATTTACATAAATGAAAATAAATAAATAACGAACAGTTAAAATATTTATTGCTGTCTGTCGATCATTCAACGTGGACTTAGCAATATGTAGAAGATACGAGATTAACTACTTAAGTACATTCACATTATAAGTTCACTATCTCAAGCGGCGCATTTCCTATCTAAGTACTCGCATATTCAGTACAACTTTATATTGCGCTCGTGACATTTAGATCAGTACATTAAAGTCAATCAATCAATATATTAATACGTTAGTATAGACGCTATCATAACATGACGAAGGTAGACCGTAGAAGCCGAGTTTACGACGTGAGTCACCGGCCACCGCGCTCGCGGTCGATTCAATTCACCACCAATGAAAGGATTAAACGATTGCCTGTCAGCCCTAATGTGAATTAAATGACTCCACCGTGTATAAAATTGTTTAGCTTGAGAGGGGTAACAGAATTGTAACCTCAGTGATGATTGAATACTGCTGTCGGATGAAAGAATCGCTACCTTTAACGAATATATAGCGATTCTTTCGTTTCTTTGAAAGTCGTGAAAGAAAAATATGTTTGGCCTGGCGTATTTTTCCTTGTTTTATATGTGGATTGGTTTAGTCAGTCTAGTGGTCAGCTCGATCGACTAAAAGATTAGGATATGACTCAAGGGTCAGTCATGTGAATAAACAAAGTTTTATTATTAAACAAATAAATATCTTTCATCATTTACTTATTACTAAAATGTTTCAAAAATTCAGGAGAATTCAGAGTAGTAGAACAAAAATATTAATAGTTGATGGCGACACTTATCATGTATTTAGTATTTAGTCTGCGAAGCTCCATTATATAATATTTCAGCCGACGGAATGAAAGCCAGGAATCATAGAAGGTCCATTACCTACCCCACAATTAACAAAACTGCCTCATTAGGAGAATGGTTATCTATATGGCTTCGATCATGAGGCACTAGATTTGAGTCCTGGGTCAGTTCTAATAAATAGTCAGCAGCGTCTCCGAGGTGGGACTTTGGGAACTCCACGTTGCCTCGGTCTCGGAGAACATGTAATACTCGTCAGTCAGTATCATCATCATAAGATGGTAATCGTAACAAAGATAAACATCACTTGAAACCCGCCAACCCTTATGCATTAGCATGATGGGTCTAAACTTCGAAACACCTAAGCAGAGCCTGGCCCTAATGTGGTATTTAAGTTTTTACTCTATTTATGTTACTTTGTGTCTTCAATATACCTATATAAAAACAATGATTTATGAAGCGCTATAAAGCATTTATATTCCAGCAGAGTGACTGCGGTTTTTAAAGTGGGCATTCAGAGGAGCAGTAAGTGACCGATGCACTCGCTACCCATCGCGCGTTAATGACGGATTGTCGCGGAGCATTGACGACATGCGCCAACTTAGCATGCCGTCCACGCGGGCACGCGCGTCCGTGACGATTGTCGTACCAATTCGGCATGCTTATTTAATTTGCAACATTGTTCGCCAAACTGCAAATGCTTGCAGTGTCCCCTGGAAAGTTACTGGTCGAAACAATACGACAACTGAATTGAAGATATATGACGATCGTTTTCGGAGGAGTGCTGATTTGATTTTTAAAGAGTTCTACGGTCAACTATTGCTTGGTTGTCAGCCAGTACCGCAGTACCTACTGAAAAACTGGATGGATATAAAGTTGCTATTTTCTGTGACTGTAAAATACAATAACTAATGTAATACTTTTTTAAAGGTACTACTACTACTTCTTTGACCGCCTCCGTGGCGCATCGGTATGTTCAGTGGATTTACCGACCGAGGTCCTGGAGTCGATTCCCGGCTGGGTCAATTGAGATTTTCTTAATTGCTCCAGGTCTGACTGGTGGGAGGCTATAGCCGTGGCTAGTTACCACTCTGCTGACAAAGACGTGCCGCCAAGCCGATTAGCGTTTCGAATCGAATCGTCGTGTAGAAACTGAAAAAGTAAATAAATATAATTCCTAAGCTTTACATTATGTGAATAGAAAAAATATAAATAGAAATAAAATAAATTGACAAAAGCGGACCGATATTTTTATTCATTGAATATTAATTGCTATGCCTGATGTTTCTTAATTTGTCCTAATTATTTATGTTCAGTCATTCTTAACGATTCAAATAAATACCTACTTAATGTTTCAAAGTTTTAAGCACTTACAACATATTATTGATGACGTAATAAATAAATTATTGTTTAATTTTAGAGAAGGAAAATAAAATCACTTAATATCTTACACTATACTACAACAATACGTATTAGATTTCACGGCTGTCGTGAAATCAAAGGTGCAAGGTGCAAGCTCTGGCAACGTCTTCGTCGAATATTACTTATGTTACAAAACGTCTTAATTTGTATTGTTGTACGAAATAAAGGCGTCAAGTGTCTTCTAACAAAGCACGACAACAACAATCGACTTCGAGGGTGGTCGCTACGTTCGAGCAGGCCATTTCTCGGAAGGTCAATGGCGCAGGCTTTGTGCATGCGTAGTAAAACTAAGCGCTTGTAAAATTACTCCTAGGCCTGTAATTATAGGCAACTTACCTGTCAATCATTGGGATGAGGAAATCGATTGGACACTTAAGGAAACTAATGACTGGGCTCGCTTATTAGGTAGGTACCTTAGTATCCGTACCGCACAGACTTTTATGGCTAGCAAATTGCAAGAGTCAATACAAGAGTACGTCTTGTGAAGTTAATTATACTTTATAGTAAGGAAGGGCTATTTTCACTTTTTCTTTAAGCAATAGATGTTTCTTACTATTACAGCAACGCTTACTATCACATCACACATGTGTAATCATGCTCTTCGAGCCACGGAGCTATCGCAAACTTTAAATCCAGGCTGCTAGGCTGAGAATTTCTCGAAACAAAGAATAGCTTAATGTTTCATAGCCCGACTCCTTACTCGAACCCATGATCCAAAGTTATACATGTCAACCATTGACATATTAATACTATGGACTTCGGGTCTAATGCAAAATTTACGTCAAAAGTGTCCCAAGATATTTTATACATACTAGGATGTATTTATGTTTTTATACACAAAATAACATTGTAATGTATGTCTTATCGTATTGTTATACAGTCTAATTTGCAACGGTCTAATTGCATGTAATAAGTAATCAGCTTCGATTGACGGTTACCATGGCAGCCTTTTTTTGACATGACAGCTTCCCGTGAAAATAGGACAACATAAATGGTGTGGAGTCGGTAGCTTTCAAATTTTTTTGGCATCTTATATTTATATATTATATTTACAGCAAATTTTAATTTATATTTACATATCCCTGACCTCTATATGCTGGGATAAATCTTGTACCAAATAATAATTGTTGTAATTATCTTGTATAAAATAATAAATAGTTATAATAATAATTAATTAAGAACCAAATCCACCAATGTACAAAATGATATGCCACTCGACATAGTTCTTCACTTTGAAATTTTAAGTTCTCGATATTTTCCTCTTTTTCATTAAACTGAAAATATATTTTTTTACTTCAATGACGTTAGATCACTTTTTTAAATAACTGTTCCTAATTTCATGTAGATAATTCTTATAGTTATCAAATTAATATACCATTATGGTAAAAGGCATTTGATTAATATTCATGACATAAAAAATAAAAGTTGACATAAAAAATAAAAATTTTTGAATTGAAAATAATTAAAATATTTTCATTCAAAAATTAAGTAATTAAATAATTCAAATGTTAAACAACAAAATAACTCTATGCAGTCGTTGTTCTAAAGCATTCTATTGCTCACGGCAGATCCGAACTAAATGTGGTTAATTAGATAAACATATTGCACTCCTTCTATCCTATACGCGGGTAGCGTATGGGAAAAGGACAGATAGATACTTTTGTTCATTTTGGTTGGTTATGCAATTCGTTTCTATAGTTTATTAAAATTTTAATAAAATAGCTTGTTTCTAAGCAAAATAATACTTTAAAATCATCAGTAAATATTTACTTACTGAAAATATGGTACACCGTGTTCTTTTCTCACTTTACTCGGGTAGTTCTTACAAGTTTTTTATAACACATTACGGCATTATTGACGTGTATTCTGTCAGTCAGCTAATATGAGACTGAATTGCGATTGGAACTCATTTCGCGTTTTGGCTTACTTTTGGTTCGGACACTTTTTATCGCTGACCCGAAGTCCATAGTATTAATATGTCAATGATGTCAACCAATAGACCAACGAGGCAATCAACTTACAATGTCTTATCAAATGCTTAAAAATAAAAATATGGTGTTAATGAAACGATTTCATATAAATCCATCGGATATCTTACTCAATAATTGAGCCATCTTGTTAGTACTGTCTTTATTTATATAAACTCCTCAAAACACGTAATTTAATATGTCTTACTAAGTAAGACCTATACGATGCTGTTATCTACGTAGGTACGGACTAAGTATCAAAATTTTGAGTGGGCGTACATGCAAGGTAAATAATAATGTTCCTTTATACTTGTATAAATATTTTATGGTTACACAGACTATTCTGTATGCAAGTCCTACGCAAGTAATTTGAAAACTTGTCGTGTTTCATTGAGGTTTTACGATCCTTGTATTACTTAAGCTGGTACGAATGTATAACTATAAGCATATCTGAGCAGTAACAAAGATACTAATTTATTGAATTTTAATAGAAACAATAAAAAATTAAATAATAATTCTAAAATAAACTTTGAGTTTGAGCTTAAGATTTTTTCTAATGAGGTATTAGCAAATAATTATTGTGCTTATATCGAAAACCACAATAGAAGGATTCTAATAGGTTGGGGAAAAAGTCTTTTCGCGTTATTGTATGTAATAAAATCTCTTTGGCTATAGTATTTGTATCTGGCTGGTTTTGGTGTCATTGAAAGTTAAAAGTTTAAAGAACCCGGGTTAACTCGCATCAAAGTGATGTCGTGCGTGTGGTGGGATTGGAAGGGCATTATTCACTATGAGCTGAACTCTACTGCGGACAACTGATGAGATTAAAGCAAGAAGTTGAGAGAAAGCATAAGAACTAATCAACAGAAGGGATGTTTCTTTTCATTATAACGCTAGACATCAGACATCTTTAGCCACTCAGCAAAAATTAGGAGAGATTGGCTGGGATGTGTTAATGCATCCGCCGTATAATCCTGACCTTGCTCCTTCAGATTTCCACCTGTTTCGGTTTCTTCGGAATTCTTTAGGCAGTGTCAGGTTAAAATCACGAGAGGACTGCTAAAACCACTTGCAGCGGTATTTTGATCAGAAGTCCCAAAACTTCTAATGGGATCATGTCCCTACCTACAAGATGGCAAAAAGTTATCAAACAAAATGGTACCTACATACTTTAGTTAAATATGCATAAACAATATTAAAATACGTTTTTTTTTATCGACTACAAGTTGGCCCTTGACTGCTATCACACCTGATGTTAAGTGATGATGCAATCTAAAATAGAAGCGGGGTAACTTGTTAGGAGTACGATGAAATCCACACTCCTATCGATTTCTACACGACATCGTACCGGAACGCTAAATCGCTTGGCGGTACGTCCTTGTCGGTAGGGTGGTAACTAGCCACGGCGAAAGTCTCCCACCAGCCAGACCAAGACAAATTAAGAAAAATCTCAATCTGCCCCACCGGGAATCGAACCCAGGACCTTCTGTCTTATAAACCACACCACGCGTACCACTGCGCCACGGAGGTCGTCAAAATCTTTCGTATTTTCTTAAAAAATGCGAAGAAAATTTTTCCCCAAGCTATTATTTTAGAGCGCGGTCTATCTCGTATTTTAGATATGTATTTAAAATTAATTCTAAATTAATAGACATAACGCTATAAACATAAACATCCATAATTAAAGTTTCCATTTCTAGTATTAGATATTAAAGTCATGATTATCAAGCAAAAGAGTAAATATCTAAATTCGGAAAGCTAATGTTCTTCAGCTGTATAATATTGGTACAACACTTTTTACTAATTGTCTGGAGATACTCCTAAGTATTATACAGATTAGAGAAGCATATCTAAATAGTAAACAGGCCTGCATACGTACGCGACTTGGGTGGTCTGTCGTGGGTAGTTGGCTGGCAGACAGAACGAGGCCGAGATTTGTAAGATATTGCGTTCGCTCCAGTAATATTGGAGCAGATAGCGACTTATCTCGCGTCATATCGTATCTAGTGCAGCGGTGCGTCTAGATGCGTCACCTCCGACTATTTTCAACGTCATGGATCATATGCGCCGCTATTGTGAGCCAGTGATATGACAGAACGTCATGCCTACTATGTATTGAGATAAAAATATCTGCGCCTAAAGTTATGATTGTAGTTTTGCTTAGAATTTCTGATTCTCATCCAGGGTCTTAATTGTTTAATCATAATTTTTAAGTTAAATTTATAATTTTTTATTAAGTAATTTATGTGAGTTCTTAGGAACTGTTAAAATATTTAGCGTGAAACACTCTTTTTTTAACTATACGAGCATCTCTATCGTATATTTAATTGAGAATGATTATTGCAAAATTAAAGAAATAATACATTAAAAATGATAAAAAAGTATATACACTACTATATGTATGATTTTTAAACGAGCAAAGTTTCGTGCCGACTGCCGGTTCTCACTAGAATCTGTTTTTAACCGACTTCAAAAAAAAAGGGTTATCAATTCGACGACTTCAAAACGCACTGAAAAGTGAAAAATAAATGTTATTCAGTTATTTTAATTTACTTAACCATATCTACGAAGTCGGTGCCACCTGTAAGCTTTCTGATTTGAAGACGATACTTAATTTACACAAAGTGCTTTGCTACTTTGTTAAATAAAGTGTTCTTATCTTGGATGGCACCGAGTTTATAGATATGGTTAAGTAAATTAAAGTAATTAAATGATGCATTTATTTTTTACTTTTCAGTGCGTTTTGAAGTCAGTTTAATTTTTTATTAAATTTTTTTTTCGACCCAGAGGTAGAGTCGCTGTAATCAGATATATTTTACTTTGAAAACTGCTTGTAAACTAAACCTTTTTGAATCAAATAAATTTTTAATTTGAATTTCTTTGATTATAATTGATTCAATTATCTTAATATTAGTAACGATGGAAATGTCACGTTAGGTATATTCGAAGCTGTCCTTAGTGTTTTATAATTTTAAAGGTTTTTTTTTATTTTTTAAACCGATCTCGACCCTCATATTTCACATCTTTGGTCAAAGGGAATTGCTCTCCGTCATTATGTTATACTGCCTAACCACGATACAGGCGGTACCACCGATACGAGACGAATGACATTGAACAATATTTTTATTTTGATTTTATGTTCCTACCAACATGTATTCGTATCATAAGCGTTATTTAGGAATTTCACGTTTAAGTTGACACATTTTCTTCTATATACTAAGACTAGACTGGACATGAAGGTTACAGAAATAGTTTATAATCTGCAAGAGAAGCTACAATTTGTCAATATTTCCACGAGATCGCGCTTTTCAATATTTTCGCTATTCATTTTCATTTTCCTATAATATATAAAATAATTTTTATTATTTATTTTAATTAGCTATTAAAATCAGTGGCTCTTGATTTAATTAAACTTATTTAAAATTATGAAGTCGTAAAACTCACAAGTTTATTTTTCTCCTTGCATATATTTTTGTCATATAATTATAGAATCAATAAATAATAATTTAATGGGGTCTTGAATTCTTGATGTCTCTTTTGGTCTCTGCAGTAAAAAGCAATGCAAATGTTTCTTCGAACGTGACCGTAAATACGAAATTTCATTTCATGAAAATTAGATACAGGCGTCAAAACTGTTGGATTCTCATTATGTTTGAAAATGAAACATAAAATTATAGAATCAATGAAACTTTGAAGCTCCAAGTAGCGCTTTTCTGTTCTGTGGACGCACCGACAATGTAAATTAAAAATATACGCTAGTTTTCGAAATTCATTTAATTCATTTATAAGCACTTTAGACAGTCTTCAGTAGTAACTTAATAGAAGCTTAATAGAAGGCAGAATTTACCGGAGGAGAACTGACAAGCAACTCAGCAATCCGTAAATAATATTATTGGGCACATCTTTCAATAATTTGGCTAACTAATTCTGTTATTCTTGTATGAAAAGTAATCCAATAACCTTGAAGTATCTTCGCGTCGCCAACTATTATAAGTATTTCGAGTGTTTTGCAGCGCTACGACATAAACACTACGAAATCATACCCAAGCATTGTACTCGCTTCAAGTGGGTACATCCAAACAAGTACATTGAATGGGCTATTCAGACTAATGTTGAGAGATATTATCTCCCCTTTCATATAAACAGCGTTGTCTTGCAATCGTCGTGGGTGGCATTGCTGTGTTCCTTAAAAACGCAAAAAAAATTAATCCCTAAAGGAAATTAGTCCCTCTATAACACGATGCGGACATGTGTTACTTTTTTCGCTTTAAACATGTCTCGCTCGAAAGATTTATGATTTCGTTCTTTTAACATAAAATTGTGGTTAAGGTTAAGAGACGAAGGGTTAAATTCACATTTAATTCATCCAAGGCCTAGGGAACATTTTCTGCAACATTCTTGATTCGTAAGGTAAGACATCGGGTTTATAAAGGGAAATTACGATATTATTTTAGTTGATTTCTCCTTAAAAAATAATATATTCTGAACCTACCTAACTAACCAACGTAATCTGAGCAGGGTCTGTATGTGTCTGAAAAATTGACTGTGATCAAAACTCGATCAAATAATAATGATAAATAATCAAGCGACGGATTAGGATAAATGTGGTAATATTTTAAATATTTTTTTTAATTTTAATATCTGACAACTTTAACATTTTATTTAATTTTAATATCTGAGATTAATTTAGTATCTATGAAAGAAAAAAAATTTTGAAAAAATAAAGATTATACCAACTTATTGTTGCACTTTATAAATTAAATAACAACAACCAATGATTACATCTGTTATGGAGTCACACCTATTAAAGTCCTTCATCATCTTCAGACAAAACCATAGACTCAATATAGATGTGAACATGATATGATAAGATATACAGAAATACAATTATAAAGAAAGAATCAAATATATATAATTAATTCATATTAAGGAATGATTACACAACAGATTATGTGTTCGTATTTTCTCTCGAACTCGTACATACTCTTGTAGTAGTAATTTTTTCTTGTATTACATTGTCCCACGTATATTAAAATAAAATAAATATTCGCTTAAATCTCCACATAATTGGAATTTCACGGGAAATCAAATACAGGAGCTGCTACAAATAAATTATTCGCATCGTTGCGCTTGAGATCTACTCGGGTACTTTTTATTAGGCCTATGTACATATAAACTGTGTTACCTGAGGATTTAGTTATTTTATGGGATGATAAGGATTGTTTGCGTTGTTTAGGGTGGTGCGGTAGTGCGCGAGGTAGCGGGTAGCGGGTAGCAGGTAGCCGGCGCGTAGCACAGGTAGCGCAAACAGCTACTGTGGCGTCCTAAGTACACAAATACTCATCGCGCAAATAGGGTTATGCCTGTAAGTTTTATATGTGTGATAAATGTAAAAGTTACATGCACAACCACTATCATCATCAAAATGAACTTTGTAACCTTAGTGTTATAAAACGTTTTACATAAATTTCTTTATGTGACAAAGTGTGCTTTAAAAATGAGCTGTTTATAGCAATTTATCATAATAAAAATTCAATTATAAATAGAAAATAATTTAACACATTTCAAAAAACAATAATGTACTCCAAAAACGACCGTAACGTATTTATAGAATAAACAGCCTCTAATATAAAAAGGTGTTGAAACCGAAAGGGATGTGGATTTCATCCAACTCGTATCCTGCTTAGATTACATCATCACTACCAGGTGTGATTGTACAGTCAAGGACTAACTTGTAAATGTTGTAGAGTCAATAGTAATCTATACTAATATTATATAAAGCTGAAGAGTTTGTTTGTTTGTTTCAACATCTCATCATCAGACATTTGAACATCTCATCATCAAACATCTCAGGAACTACTGGTTCGAATTGAAAAATTCTTTTTATGTTGAATAGGCCATTTATCGAGGAAGGCTTTAAGCTAAATAACATCACGCTGCAACTATTGGGAGGGAAGAAATAATGGAAAATGTGAAAAAAACGGAGAAAATTTAAGACGTAAACGAAGTCGCGGGCGACTTCGTCTACGGATAAAACGTAAAGGTGGGCGATGGGAGGTGATTTATACCTACTATAAATATAAATGATAGTTATGTAATATTCATCTTCATCTGTGGAAATTTGATCTATCCACGACAACGCTTTTAACTTTTTTTTTTAACTTTTATTGCTATACTTCGTGGAAACGCGTGTCTTGATTTTTTTAAATAGCATGTAAAACGAGATGATTTTAATTTTTTATATCTTAATATCATCTGCCACAAAAGGCCCTTCTAGCAACCCTGTCGCACACACTATGACATGAACGATATTTACTGTCACATAAAATTATAATTCTTTGTAATACATACTAGAATGATAGAAATGTATGTAATAGAAATTAATGTTTATAGAGTAGGTGTTATATAATATAAATAAAAATATGACCACACATCCGTGACCTGGGGAAATAAGTATTTTTTTAATAATTACAGTGGATGAAATACAAGAAGTTCACAGTATAAGAAGATAAACAGACCAGTAAATAATAGATCTTTGGTCTTATTGGCACGGAACTAGTGCCGTAACTAAGGCAGTGTCAGCGGTTCCCAGGCATAGGACGCAGACCCTGGAGGGGCGCAGAAACTACTAGACCATATACAAACAATAACTTATTTAGAGTCAGTTACCAGTCTGTAGGGCGCAGTTACGCACGCTGGCACAGGGCGCATAAATTGCTGGTTACGGCTCTGCTCGGAACATGACCCACAATGAGCTGAATACGTCTATCTGAAGTAATGGTATTAAGCTTTATCAGATTTTAAATTCACTAGCAAATAACTACTGAAGCATGTACAGTCGATACAGAAATAAACAAACTGGCACATCAAAATATTCACACACTGAGTTGTTTGTGTGGTAATGTATTCTCCCTGAAAAGTGATAATGGAAATAAGTACCTTGCACTCATTTACACAGCAGGTAAAAATAATTTTAATGTACAAGTACATAAATGAATCATATTATAAATAAGGTTTTTTTTAAATTAAACCATCGAGCAAGCAAACTCGCGTTTATTCGGTAGTCGATTACAAACGGCTACCAGTTACACACACAAGTTGCTCACAAGTTAGCATTTTTTTTCTTTAGTAAACTTGCGAGCTGTCATCGGTTTCGAGAAGTATAAAAACCATCGTCGCAGCAGACGAGCGGGTGTTTGAGCAGCCAGTTATCAGCCGCTTGTTACCTCGAGTGCGGATAAACAACAGCCTTAATTCTTTGACAGTGGCACTGGGCACTGGGCACTGGTCTCCGAGGTTTTGCATTGTTGGTTTTTGTGGTGTCCACTATATGCACATCATTTAGGACGCAATGTAGATTCTTTGTAATATTATATTTATAGGTTTAGTTTAAGTTTTTAATGTTAAGCAGTTTGTCAGGCGTATATTAAAAAAATATTGCTATAATAATACTATACCTATATTGACTTAAGAAGAGATTAGTACATGGGCTTTTGTCGAAAAATAAACCTGAAGATGTATACGCAGTTGAATAGATATCTCACTGTCGCGGCAATATGTAGCTTAGCTCTACCCTTACAGTGCGTCTTTCTAAAGTAACACTCAATCTACTAACTCTTTGAAGTTCTGAAAATTTCGTAGGTAATAAACCTTATACATAGTTGATACTTTGAAAACTCAAACTCTATTTTTCAAAAAGTTCGAGTTCAAGTTATGTCACGTAATACAAAGGAGATTGGCAAGAGTGGCATTAGTTTGGTATTTAAAAACTATATTTGTGTAACAAACATAGAACAAAGAAAAAAATACCTTATTTTATATTATACATGCAGAGTTAAGAGATTATTGTCAAGTGGCTATTTTCTATGAAAACGGCAGTGTTGCTTTTACATAAGTTTGCGCCATCTTAATCTGCACAGTGACGAAGAAGATGGATGGATGTTTGTTAATCTTTCACGCAAAAACTAATGAATAGATTATGATGAAACTTCTTAATAATACAGCTTACATATCAGAATAACGCGTAGGCCACCCAAAAGTTTCCACGGGAACGAGAACTTCTCGGGAGAAACCGCGGGCTTCCTCTAGTTGGTAATATGCAAAAATCGAATTTGAATAATGTGCTCACCACTAGTATCTTTATTATTTAAATGAAATGTAGCTTACACCTATAACAAATCAGTAGCGCTATTCTGCAACAACGTTTTTCTAACACGACCGTGTGAATTTTGAAATCGTCTCTATGTCTTTCGGTCTAACATGATGTTGTAGAGAGTGAGAGAGAAGATATCAATATATATTACGAATAGCGCTGCTTTCTGTTATATAATTTTATATGTCTGTTATATATCTGTATTTCGCTCAACATTAGGTGGATCAATCTGCTTGTTTCGTCAACTATAAAAAAGGTACGAAAATAAACTTTAATAAGACTCGGGAGTGTAAAAGTGGAACAAGGGACCGGAATGGATTAAAGTAAATAATCGCACGGAGATTATCCACGGAGCTCGGCAGTATTGAATCAGGAAGCACGGTCAGCTCCGTGACCGATATCTGTCCGCCTTGGTTCGTCTCCATTCACGAACGATATTATGTTCTCTTGAATATATTGCAGCTTCAAGATTAAGTTCTCGGTCTTTGTCTAGACTCAAGTTGCTGATAATAAAGAGAAATTAGGTCTACAATTGGGGTGAAATTAGTTGTAGCGGTGTGTAGCACATGCATGTGCATGTTTTTGCATTATTTTTACAGCGTTTAATTTTCAAGTTTTCTAATATGAATCAAAGAACCTACTCAACATGTGACAGGAAGTTATTTGCAACTATTGGAATAAAAATAAAACATTTTAATAAATAGAAAACGGACGAAAGGCTTGAAAAATGAAAATTGAGAATGCTAGTACGAGATCGTTTTTTTTATTCATTTCAAGTTATCTCTTGACTGCAATCATACCTGATAGTAAGTGATGATGCAATCTAAGATGGAAGCGGGCTAACTTGTTAGGAGTACGATGAAAATCCATAAAAATCTTCAGTGAATTAAAATAAATAACTTTTAACGATTTTGAAGAAATGTAAAAATTTATTTTCTGATGAAAATGGAAACAGACCGGAGTCTGTGTAGATTGAAGAGTGAATTATTGATGTCGCGCTCGAGGCTAAGTTTGTTCAGCCAAATGCCACCTTGACGAACCGGAAAAAAAATCTAAAAAATATCTGGGAACCGAGAACATCCTGCCCTTACATTAAACATCTTTTACTTTTTACTAGTTGACGATTTCGTGGTAATGATTGATTATATTGTTTACTTAAACTTTTGTCGGCAGAACAGAACGAAGAATAATGTTTAAAGTCACATAGTTTAAAATTCTAGAGTTATTGATGGCGTAGAGCCAAGTTAGGAATGCGCAGTTTTGTAGTAAATATTTCGCATTATGTATTGCTTTTCATTATTTGCATTTCTTGTGTCTTATAGTAGCTTTAATTTTTTAATAGTGTTTTAGAAGTTATTTATAGATTTTTTAAAATCTTTTGTTTGATTTGTATTATCATATTAGAGTTTGACGTAGTTACTGTACACAAACCTTATTAACGTTTTTTTTCTCATTAACTATTTTTTTTATTTAACTAAGACAAATATTTGGTAAAATGTCTATACATATATAAATATCATATTGCACGTTAATCCCTCGATCCCGATCACTATCTGGTAGTGATCATTAATTAATGAAACAATATCATCCTTTGCCCGCCAAATCGCATTGGAGCAGCGTGGTGGATCTATGCTACATATTTCCTCTGCTATAAAGAGGGAAGCCTGGTCCTGTAGTGAGCCATTAAATAGTAATGATGATATGAATATCAAGACAAAATTGAATTTAATTAAAATAGAAGCCATAAAAATTTACTTTATAACGCGCTGGTCTATGCACCCTTACTTGAAACCTCAAAGTTCTCACGATGAACTCATACTGTGCTTCGTTTCTTTGTAAAACATTCAATTAATATTTTATGTTATGTCGTAAAAGTCTTTGTATATAAATCCATTTCATCAAAGCATTTCTTTAGAGATTCTATTCAGAAATAGAAAACAAATTGTAAATCTTAAATAAATCTTTCAGCATGGCCATCACAAATACTTGTAGTGGCGTCTAGAGCTATTTACGGCCCATTGTGTGTCCCATTATCTCCTGGATCCTACTAATTGAGTCATCCCACACCAGCGTCTGCATTGTTTGCAAAATTTATCCATAACTGAGCCACAACAGCCGGTCGATGTGGGTGGTCTTATTCGCATGCCATTATGATAAAAATTTGTGTGTTTTTGGACGTTATGTTATCCTATTGCTTTTATTGTTAATGTTATTCGTATAATTTTATTGTTTTGGCTTATTTTTTTTTTGCTTATTTTCTACTATTTTCGGTTGAACAAAAGGTTCTTAATTTAGCTGTCGACTGTTATTGATCGTTACACAACGTCACTTAGGGGATTAAGTGAGTGCAAAAGCTCTTGGGCCTTGAAAATCTTCGGTAGGATTGTAGTTATGTTTTATTAATAACCACCCGTAGCTTCTTATTGAATTAGGAGTTGGAAAATATTTTTTTTATTTATAGCTTAATTTGATTTCTGTTCATTACATTTCACGATCTGAATGTTCCTAAGATGTGGAACTCCCTGTCGATCGTAAATTTATTTATTCCAGACCGAGCAGTAATTACAAATAAGCTAATACCAAGCATTATTGCTAAAGTAATTTAGTGCAAATATAGAGCCATGACAAAATGCGGACGGCTACCTCTAAGAAGTAACATTAGCGCGACAAAGAAGTATTTAATAGAGGCAGGGTGCGTGTCGAAAGACCTATCTATCCGACACATTGCGAGGGGTGCGCTGACGCAGAGTTAGGCGTACAAATTGATTATAATGCAACGAATGACAAAGGCCACCCACGTCGACTACTATAGTTTTTAAGACGTCATGCTTCGTGTTTTGCTACGCCTCGAAAATTGTAATACATATTCACAAACTAGAGTACAAAGCATTGTTATGAAATATATGGAGTTCATTGCTTATTGATGTTGTTGCAATTCAATTCTTATTGTCGTTGAATGATTAGGCCAGTACCGAAGTTACGAGCCTCAAAAGCGCAACGGTTAAAAGGTTGGCGAGATCCAATAGGTACTAGCCTGTTTTGTGATGAAATTAATATTTTAGGTCACTTATAGTTTATAATATGGCCATGTTTGCTCAAATTAATGTTACTTTTTACTAAAAGTTACTTTTTGTATTAAAAATATCATTTCAAAAAATGTAATTATTCGTGTCTACAAAGTAAAACCAAGGCCAAGCGCGCTAGTATCAAATATGCCAAGAGACCCTTGTCGGCATCGTAAAAGTGACATAACGTATAAACGATTCGTTCGCATGATTAGGTATTATTACACACTAAAATTTTTATTGTATGTTTTGTACGACTAATTTGAAATTTGAACATTCTTATGAACTTTGAAAAATTTATGGCCGCTGTGGAAGATGAAATGTAGGTAATTTAGGTTTTTATTTTACACGGTAATTTGTTTTAATCGGTGATTTGTTGCTGTTTAGAGCCGCTAATTAGGCATTAGGATTAAACTGCGATGAATTGGAAGTCATCATCATCATTATCATTTACCGATGAACTTGCATCGCTGGACGTGGGCCTCATGCAACGATTTCTACACCACGGTATATAGCTAGCTGCAACCCAGCGGCTCCCGAAAAACCTTATAATGTTTTTGGCCCACTTACAGTGTGAATTCACCATTCCCTTTTGACACCAATAGGCACCACTTCAGCTGGCCTATTGACCCATTTTGGCCCATTTACAGTGTGAATTCACCATTCCCTTTTGACACCAATAGGCACCACTTCAGCTGGCCTATTGAACTATGTTTTTAGAATATTCTGTAGATTTCAGGTTCTGATTTAATCTAGCAAAGATACTTCGTACCTTATCATTATGACTTTGAGCCTTATCATCATGAGACGTGATGATATGAATTAGTTGTTTTGTTGAAGTGAAAAATCTAATTATCACCTTAAATTCCCTTTAGTGTGTAGTTGTTTGAATTCATCTTACATTTGAGACAACAAAGATCTGGCGTTGTTGGTTTGCCTTTTTTTCCAAATTAGGTAAAATTAATAATAGTATCTATCTTTTAAAATTAAATAATAATTAGCATAATTAGCTTTTTTACTTTTTGATATTTAAATGCTACTTAGACATTATTTTTAAAATGATACTTAATTTATTAAACTTATGATACTTACTTGAATTATATGTCTCAATTTAGACGGAAGTGGCTGTGATTTCACAGTAGAGATTAAAATCAAATGTCCCGTCAACTAGTAGATAGGTACCTAGTCTACAAGCAGTTTAGGAATGTCCTTATAAATTTTTGTTCCAAGGAAATAGATTTAGATGGTGTAATAGATTTAGCGTGTGTGAAAAATACCTTATTTATCTATGTAGTTTCACTTATTCTTTATGCCCACAAAAATTGAGAGATTTTCTGTAAAAGATAAGCCGTTACCATTAATTATTTATTATTATTTTTCACTCCAAGTATAACAGTCAATCGACGGTAGGTACATATTTATACAACAAATAGGTATTAAGCAAAATTGATCAAAACTTTCCTTATCACATACATAAAAGCGAATTAACTATGTAATATTTTTTATTAAATTTAGAAAACCGAAATATTGTAAAAAATTCTGTATGCTCTGTTATTTTCCTAATCTTTGGCTTCTGTTCATAGAAATATTACGGCAATACCCCCCTGGCGGCGGGCGCGCACGTACCTTACTATCCTTTCCTGCCATTACCATCCTTAATTGCTCTAAGATTGGTCGTGTTACTCTCTTTTATGGTAAAGCGGTCAAACCTAATTGTTTTTATGAGCGCCTGTTTTTTGAGATTTGAATTATAAGTTTTGTAACTCTGGTGCAGGTGGTCTATCATTACGCAGTGAAGTTGATCTGTCTACTTGGCATTTTAATTGATTATAATGGCCAATTAAATATTCGTAAACGTTCCTAATGGTCTATGGGAATGCGATGAAATTAATCCGATTGAGATTCTCCGAATAGAGTGTTGTAGCCGTCATTTGTATGCGTTGTTTATGTGCCCGTTGACGGTTGTGACTTGTGAGCACGCACAAATTCAATGTCTATTATTATGATAACATGTTAGGGATGGCTCTAGGAATTCAGTTGGCCTTTAGGGATTGAAATGTTGGCGATGCTACATTTGAAATTTATTAAATTGGCATTATTTCGCGTACGCTGCCTTAGCTATTGGATATAATTGAAAACATTGTATGAAAACTTTATGCATCTTAAAAAGTTGTACAAAAAAGTCCAAAAAAGTCCATATATCTATTTTTCATATTTTGGTAGATATATAACTTTTTGTGTTTTAAAAAATAATATAATTCATATGCTTACGTTTACGTCATTATTTATACAACTAAACTTAAATCCTTATCAAAATTAATTATTTAATAATCACAGTGATATTATAGAGATAAGATTTGCCTTTTACAGTATGTTTAAAGTATGTTTTGCCTTTTACAGCATGTTAATTAGTTAAATAGTTTCGGAGAGATTACAAAATTTCTAAAAAACGACATTGCCGCTATATTGTCTAAATTAAGTTGAAGTTGTATGCATACTTTATATGAAAGTCTGTCTTTAAAATTAGGGTACCTAAGAAGTTTTCACGCGGACGAAGTCGCGGGCGACTGCTAGTAAGTTATAAGGAAGAGGCTATTTTTTTCGTTATTTAATTTAATTCCACGCGAACAAAGTCGCTGCCATCTGCTAGTGTATTTATAAATATTTATGCATTTTTAAAATTGCAATTTATATTGTAACCCGCGAACCCCCATTGGAGCAGCGTGGTGGGTCTACGCTCCATATCCTCTCTCCTATAAGGAGGGAGGCCTTGCCCTTTAGTGGGCCGTTAATAGACACGTAGATACGTTTTTACAATTTGGCTCTTGAAAATGTATAAGTTTCTTCGCTATTTCCAATAAAATGTAAAGGGAACCCCAAATTTTTTTCATTGTTTGCAATACTACGGTCCTGCTTCGTCAGTTTGTGTAAACAAAGTTGAAGTAAAACGCTACTGCATTGAAATGTTAATACTTTTGATGACGCTTGACGAAATGCTTGAGTTTGGCGAAGGCACGTAACGACGGTGCGATGTGATGTAAGTAGGGTCTCCATTTGTTAGCTACGTATAGGATTTCAACGGACGACATCTAGCGGGTTAGAGGGAGCTAATGATACTGTGGCTCAAGGCCGTGTGTTTGGTGGTCTTTACCAGATGCCAGTTTCCAGCAACGGACATCCATCGGCTATTAATGATTTCAAAACTTTTTACTTTTTGGTGCTTTTTGAAGTTGGTTAAATTTTTTATTAAAAATTTTTCCTAATTTTTTAGTTATTCATCGTTATATCGACCTACTCGTGTCATACTGTTAGAGTTATACTGCACTTGTACCCAAAAAGCTCTTGTAGTTGTAGACACTTACACAAATACCGAAATCGCTGCATTTGGAAGTGTACCCTTTTTAATAAAAAAAGAATTATCAAAATCGGACTACTCTGTGAAAAGTAATGCGTGGTCATACATAAAAAAATCCTATCTCAAAAACCATTTAACCGATTTGATGAAACTTATAGTACTTATTCCCTAAGTCGAACAATACCTAGTACAACAACAATAGAATTACTTAAATCGGAGATGTGCGAACACAAACATACAAAACATTCATAGGTACACTTTTGAAACATTTGTTCAGACATTGATATAGACTAACATATCCGAAAACTGCGCTTTTCTGAAAATATTCGTTATTAATAGTCGGTTAAAAAACATATGTATCTTCGAAATTAAACTTGATATTTAAACTATGCACAATACTGTCAGCTATTTTACCAGCCATTACGAATATTCTCGCATTGTAAAGGAAACGTATACTTAAATAAATACAAGTATTTACTTTTAAGTACGAAACATATTCTTCCTTAATACTTTCTTATTTTGAGTTGTGTAATTAGTTTTCCCTGTTCCTTGTTACAGTTCCTTTAAATGGACGAAAGAAAACTTCGTTCATTCATTTTATACTGGCGTTACTGGATTCGAAGAAGGGACAGAGTTAGAATAATGATGCTTAGACCAATGCAAGCTATGTTGTTGCTAATTTAGCTATTGGGTATATTGCTCGTGGATCCTGCATTTCTTTGACGTCTGCATACTAATTTAACTTTCTTCAAACACAGTCTTCTATGTATATAAACTTGAAGAAATTTAATACTTGTGTGCCGCGGTTTTGCCGGCTCCTAGGGGAGCATTAGTATTAAATTAAAGCAACTCAGTCTGTGTCTGAATTCAGGGAATAATCTATCGCCATTTCAAATTCAATTGTTTTTGATTTATTTTTATTTTGGCTTGAAGGGTAACAAACACACACTTACAATCTTTTGACTCTAAAAGTAGGTATTAGTGTAGAGCCAACGAAGTGAATGCAGCTCATTTTGTCTTGATATATTGGTTGTTCGGGATTCTATAATCGGAACGACTAAAGCCAGTGATTAGGGGCCTTTGATAAAATAAGCGATCGTGTTTCGATCTTTCTTCGATTCAGCCATTTTGTGGTTAGCTGAGATTATCGGTTATTATTCTAAACGAGATTTCAACCAGTTTTTCGACGACTACTGAACTTCCGGATCCAAAGTTAAACCAGTAGTACAATTTGACTTTCGCTTTTTAATTACCATTTTTTTACTTGATACCGCTAAACTGCGAACTCAATATTGATGGTTAGTGAAAGTGATAGCTTTAGGCTACAAACCAGCTTCATTATAACATCAGGTGAAATAAATAAACACTAAGTAACAAGATATCTACCAGATGCAGTGCTACAATAACTAGTAGATACATTTCTGTTTGTGAATTATGGAACAAGTGTCAAGAATTATTATGAATCTGTGAATTTTATTATGAACTGAAGCCTACTCCAGGCCAGGCCTCTCCTCCTTATAGGAGAGGCGATATGGAGCATAGACCCACCACGCTGCTCCAATGCGGGTTGGCGGGCTTAGGGTGATAATGTTTCATTTATTAACTATCACCATCAGATGTTGATGACAGTGACCGGGACCGACGGCTTAAGTGCTCTCCGAGGCACGGGGGTGTAACACCACCAACTTCCGGACTCCGGGCTTGGAATGTATCTATTGAGAATTTCATAGAAGACTGAAAAACTTAGAATTATTCCGTGACCCGACCCAGTATTCGAACCCAGGACCTCGTGATCGAAGCCAGATAGCCTAACCACTAGACCAACAAGCTACCTCTAAATCAGAATAAACTATATATCAGTATAATCTAGGGGACCCCTGCAACTATGCGTGGAAATTGTATTCTTTTCTCCGACAAATTTTATTCCTACACTCAATCTCAATAAACTAAAACGTTATAATTATGGTATCCTGGTGGTAGCTGATTTATAGATTTTATCTGTAGTATACTGTTATACTTATTGCTGCCATGTAGAAAGTTGTGTTCAAGTCTGACTGAAGGGTATAGTCGCCAGTGAAATTACAGACAATATGAGGTTTAACACCTATGCTTTGGATGGAGTATGTCACTATATGGGTTAGTGTGAAAGCGTAACAAATAAACCCACTTTGACATTTCTATGAATAGTACGTACTAATAATAGAAATGTCAAAGTGTGTTTGACATGTTTCAATTACATTACACTCAATATGATTTTTACAACGAAATATAAACTGAACGAGAGTGGACTGCCAAGCATAAGATCCTTCTGTAGATTTTATTGCTTTGCAAACGTGATCGTGCTCGAGCAGAAAAATTAGCAGTAATCGAGCTCCGGTACGGCTTACTCGCAATTGGTACGAGTAGGGAAAGGTGAGACGCGTGTCACAGCGCGATTCCTGCAATAGCATCCGAGAGATTACTCTATCCGGTGACGGAGTGAAGTATCGTTAGTTGATTATTGTGTTTATTTGCGTGGCGTGTGTTGGTGTGTTGCGCGTGTGTGCGTGGGCCACCCAGCGCGCGGCCACACGCGGCGCCCACCCACGTGGCGGCGCCGCTCGCGGCCGCGGCCCGCGCTGACGCTCCGCCAAACCGCTACCGCTGGACATCGATACGCCCTGATTGACGTGCGAGCCCCAATTCAAATCTGATTTGTCTGATAGCGGGCCCGCCGCGTATCGATCGCTCCCACAGGCTCCCATAAGCGAACGCTATCACAAATCGAACGCTGGATCTAATTTGTAAACGTTTAGTGTTACACATATGAATCTCTGTCATTTTTGATTAATACTCCTTATTGTTGGATAGGCACCCTCAAAGTATCTGATATATCCAACAAAGGTACATGACTGAAAACATCTGTTGATTGGCCAATAACGACTGATTCAATGTAATGCAATCACCATATCTAATATCTGATACTAACACTGATTTACTGAATAGGTGCCGTAGGATGAAACTTACCTATCTTTGATTTTATTTGGACTTAGATAAAACTTACATAAGCCCCAAAATTCAGGTTTTCGATTCTGAAACTATTCAGGAGGCAATAAACGTAATTGTCAATATACTTAGTAAAACAGTCTCGCTGATTTGATCGCATCCATACTTCGATATAAGGTATCGTCCAGGATCTAATTACAATATAGTATCTACATTATTACTTGACTTTGGACTTAAATTAAGAGTTAAAAAGTCTTTGCTGTTCTCCGATGGCGGTAATGGACATAAACTTAATTATAATATTTGTTTCTCACGGGAAATCGCAACTTAAATATTCGATTGGTTTAAATCTGTGTGATGTATCCATAAGATACTTTTTTACAATCTCAAAGAAGCCAAAATACAATTAGGTACAAATACAGAATTAAAACTTTTTGAAAATACAGGTAAGGTGAAAGGTCCCAAATTAGTTTGATCAAGCATAAACCATACGGTTTTCACGAATTGATTGAAATGATGGTTGATGAAACGAAACTAGAAGCAAGTAATGATCATCATCCTCAACATAATATTAGGCGCCGAGTGTTCAAACGACTCCTTCTACCTTGTAGGGGTCGATATGGATTGCGTATCCTAATTTTTGTCTGTCTGTCTCTCTGTCCACACTATTTATATGTTCCCCTACAACTCCCAAACGGCTTAGCCAGTCCCCGATATCATGACATATTCTTTAAGGAAAAAGTCTGAGGAGGGTTCTGAGCTACTTCCGGTTGATCTAGGTCAACTAGAAGTGGATGTAAATGGCAAAAAACACCCTAATAGTGCAATTTTTTGATGGTATTGTTGAAATGAAAAATGTTTCTAGACATAAATTGTTTAGAACATGCACAATTCCGGTTAAAATTTCTAAACCGAAATAAGAAAAAACCAAGTAAAGTAAAGTAAACCGGTAAAAAAAGGAGTGTGAACAGCTAGAAGCCGTTCTCCGATTATTTTACTTCTAATTATTCTATTTTAATGTAGTAAATAAAGATATGAAAAAAAATGTGTATAAACTAGAAGATAACTTCTGTCAGAGCGAACAAAATAAAAAACAACCAAATGAGAACCAAAGCCCTTCTATCTCAAGTTTCTCCTAATATGTAGAATGTTACTCCAAGACAGAGTCAAGAGGTTGTCAACCTTTCTTTTTAATTTTCTACTATGACGCCTACTAGTAGGCGCTGATGCAGTCACTAGTGGAACACGGTTTTTTAGAGCTTTGAGAGATTCCCATTCCCATAATGAGGTAAGATAAGTACTGTAAAGTCTAAATCACCACAAAAACGTAAGTGAACCCAGATACTCGTACGCTTACCCATTTGTTATCAACAAACACAACCCTTGGCTGTGGCAAGCACTCCGCCACAGATAACCATAGCGTTAAAAGTAATTTATGTCCGTGCAAAAGGTCAAGACGACAGTGTTGTTAGTTGACATATTTCCAAGAGCCCACATTATTCATGTTTAAGCTGTAATGATTATAAATAAATGCTCACTTAAACACTGCAACAAAGTTATCTGACACTCATCAGATGTTAAATAGCCACATAAATCATTGTTTACAAGCTATTCTGGTATTCCACAGTATATTAGAACGTTACAATCATGGCTCATAATCATAACCTTCAATAAATGATTATAATAACTTGATAGTCGGCCGTAAATTCGTTTGTTGCCATAACCTATATTCTTGTAGGTTAGATTAAAAAAATATTCAGTATACATGTCATTCCGATATCGAAATTCGATAGGATGTGCGTAAGCCGATTTTTAATTTACCCGTTTGATTTCGATCAATTGATAATCCAATACTTATATAAAATAAAAAAAATTGTTTCAATTTGCGGTTTTCCAATGCCTAATCCGTATTAGTCAGCAGGAATTTGCCTTCTGAGACGGGGGTAGAGTAATTACAAACTGTCAAAATTTGGCGTTTCAATAGTGCATGTAAACAAGGCATACTAAATATAAACGGGTTTTGAATTTTGAATCCCACTAAGTGAGGAGATAAAATTAAAATAATGACCCCTTACATGCAATATACAATAATAATAAAAAAATCCGAAAGATTTTTTGCGAATTTATATTATGATATTTTGTTACTAATAAATAAAAGGTATTTCAATAAACAATTCATTATCACATGTGAGCAGCCTGAGTAGATGGCACGTGCTTTGCGCGCTTTTCGAATTACACCAAAGCTGTCTCAGGCGCCAGTGTTAAATACACGGACATTAAAATTCTTGAAACCTCAACATGGAAAAAGTAAGGTCCAAATAATCCAACCTTAGCATTAAATTTTTTTATAAAAAGTATTACATTGACAATAAATATACTCTTGTCGTAAATATTGATAAAGAGACATGGATGTTAGATACGTGATAAAATAATTTATTGCATTTCTGCGGAATGCTTTAAATTCTTGTTGTCTGAATATCTGTCTGTCCGCACTATATATGTTCCCTTACAACTCCCAAATGATTTGTCCGATCCCCGATGTGATGATATATCCTTCTAGGAAAAAGCCTGAGGAGTGTAGAAGAGCAGGAGGTACTTGATCTAGATAAACTGGAAGTGGGTATATAAATTGCAAAAAACGCCCTAACAATGCATTTTTTGATGGAATAGTTGAAACTAAAATGTTTCTTAGACATAAAATTGTTTAGAATTTGCACTTTCGGTTCAAGGTTTTAATAATAGGAGTTAAAGAATGAAATTGCCGTTTTATTGTAATAGGTACTTCGAATTGACATAGAACCTTCATGGTTTAAGATTTTAAAGTGAAACTTTTTTCGTACGGTACCTGTGTAGTTCTTCTTTAAAAAATGTGCAACATTCGATTATCAACTTTCAGTTGTTTTTATATTCAGCTTAGACAATAAAGATGGATACTTCGAAAATTCGTGTGATTTTTGAATACGTGTTCCGACGCGGAACTAACGCGGCAGAAACAATATTAATGTTGCTTTTGGAGAGGGAATTGCTAATGAACGCACTGTGCGATTTTGGTTTAAACGCTTTCGTGATGGAAACTTCGATTTGAAGAACGAACCACGTGGAAGACCGCCCACACAGGTGAATAACAATGATTTGAAAGAGATGGTGCAAGCCGATCCGAGGCAAAGTACTCAGCAATGAGCGGCATGGTTTAACGTTACTTTACCAACAATATTGACTCATTTGCGTCAAATCAATAAAATAAAAAAATATGAAAAATGGGTGCCTCATGATTTGACTGATCTGCAGAAAGAAACGCGTGTTGAAACTTGCGTTGCCTTGTTGAATCGATACAGAAATGAAGGAATATTGGATCGAATTGTGACGTGATGAAAAATGGATTCTTTACGATAATCGTAAGCGGAAAATGCAATGGCTGACCCCATGTCAAACGCCGCAACAGTGTCTTAAAGAAAGCTTACCAATAAAAAGGTAATGGTAACTGTTTGGTGGTCTCAGCGTGGTGTTATTCACTATAGCTTTCTCCGATCTGGTCCAGCAATAACGGCAGATGTCTACTGCGCTGAACTCCGAACAATGATAGCGAAACTAGCATTGAAACAGCCCCGACTTATGAATCGATCTTCACCATTATTACTCCATGATAACGCGAGACCTCATACAGCACCGAGAAACCGTTTTAACTCTACAGGAACTGCAATTATAAACCATTCGTCACCCTCCATATTCGCCAGACCTTGCTCCAACGGACTAACATTTTTTCGTGGTTTGGACTATTTTCTACGTGATAAAAAGTTTTCTTCTCAGGAGGCAGTGCAAAATGCTTTCACACAGTTTATCGAATCTAGATCACCAGAGTTCTATCGCAAAGGCATAAATGAGCTTCCTATTAGATGGCAGCACTATATAAATAATAATGGTAATTATTTTGATTAAATAAATATGTTAAATTAAAAAAAAATCGAATTTTTATTTTTCAGTACAAATCGGCAATTTCATACTTTATTAACCCCAGATATTTAAGTAAAGTATAATATTGAGTTCAATATCGAAATGCAGGAGTGTGACCTGCTGGAAGCGGTTCTCCAACCCGAGCTTATTCTGACACTACATTTTTTCTGTTTATATCACGATGTAGGTATCCATATGCCTATTTTTAACACCATTATATTTTACATTTTTCGGATAGAGCTTGGGAAAAGTTCTACCGCCATTATTTCTGCGACAGCAGATGTAATAAACCACTATAATGGACTATTTATATCATCTGTCGTGAATATAAATAGGAAATACTAAACTTCCAAGCCTATTGAAAACCTTTAATCACATGAGCCTTTTGACCTTAAAGTTTCAACAGCTGTCATTATAGCTCAAAGAAGGTTTGAATGTCAGGCCCACAGGGGTTAACGACCTACTTACAGGACCAGGTCTCCCTCCTCATAGAGGTAGAATTTCAAAACTCATTATGTTTTAACTATTCATTCATTCAATTGTTAGTCAATAAATCGATTTTTATCATTTGTAACACGAACAAAATAGGTATATTATTTATATTTTAGCAAAACTTTTAATCGATAATAAATAATTACATTATTCTGCAACATGTTAAAGTTAAAATTTTTTCTTATGCAATATTACAAATATTTACAATTTGATTTCCAAGTCCACAGTAACATCTAGTTGGCATCTACGTAATTATTTAAATTACGTGAACTCATCACTCTGCACGCGTTTGTAGTTTCAAATATTTGAGTAAATAATTAACAACTTACTCAAACAATAAAAAGAAACTTATGCTTGCTTTTTAGTTTGTACAGTGTCCATTATATTTCAAAAACGTGTTACAATGTAATAGTTTTTAAAGGAAATATTTTATTTTTATATAACTGGAAATTTTAACTGTTACGTCATTACGGGTAGGGACTGATTAATTTACTTATAACTAAAGTCGTTCCAAAGCAGACATATAATTAATTTTACAATCCAGACTACAAATAATAGCGGTGAGAACATCCTGTTGGCTGATTGAGACCGACATTTATACCATTTTTTCTTGAATACCTTCTCGTTTCCTGACAAATGAGTGACCACCTCTTACACGGGAACGCCGATGTATAGGAAACATTTGTGGAACAAAACTGGGCAAAGGAAAGAAAGCCCTTTTACTAGGGTTATAAATGCCACAAATGTTTATCAGTATTTCGGTTTTATTGATGAAGTTGTATCGTTTTTCTGTATCGAGTTATTAAGATATGCGATATTGGGGCAACCGCATGCCGGCGCCGTTGTTCAAAAAGGAGGTATTGGCATCGCTGGCGCTTCTGCCCACCGAACCGAGCAAGAGTCTATCATATTTCCGAGAATTGCGTGTTGTTCCTGGAGTTTATTGTTTTTTTATTGCTCTAAAATGATTTCTTAATAATTTTCGTTTTCGACGAACTCTACGGCGCAGTGGAGCGCGCGTGCAATCGTGTTAATGTACTATGCCTATTCCGCATAAACAATAGGTAAAATACTGAATGAATACTACCTATCTACTACTAATACTATCATTCGACGTTTCGTTAGCTTACAAAAGAAGTTTTCTAGTTATTAGCTGTTAGCTGAAGAGCAATAATATGAAAACTACTGCAAAGTATTTAAAAAATCTAAATATAAGGCTCTGCGATCGTGTTCGAATTCCCCAGTTAGTGTAAATCTTTTCATATTTGACAAAATATGAAAATATCTGCTTGTTGTTGTTTTTCCGTTGTAATGTGTGCGATAAGTATAATTTTCAATAGCAATTGATACTATCCTATACACAGCACAAATCTCAAATAATACCTAGATCAAAAAGTAAGAAATTTCGAATAAGCTAAAATTATGCTACTTATACTAAAATCTTTTCAATCTCGCTACAAAGTTAGGATTCCTAATTATCGTAATTTGGGGTTTTTTTTCATAATATAAGGATGTTACAATGCAAAAGTACTTATTAAATCTTAGCCGCTGTGTCTTTAAAGAAGAGTAGACTGTCAATAGTGTGATTATATTTCGATTAGGCGTTTTTTTAAGTCAGTAAAAAAGTCACTCACAAATCTGGGTAGAGACTGTCTTTAATAGGCCCTGTCGCCAGGTAATCGCCATGTGTTTTGAAATAAATGATCTCCCTGACACATGGTGTCGGCGCCATAAATTATAAAGGATATTTTTCCTACCTTTACTTTACTTGAACTTAGGTGTCATTACAAGTTTTTGTTTCACTTGCCCTGTTAGTATGAGTCAAATCTACAAAACTAAATTAGGTGTATTTACTTACTACGTTCTAATGTACGTTCTGATGTAATTCTTGGTGTAGTTACAATAATATATATCATTGGTGCTTTATGATCTACAAGTTCATTGAAGTTTTAGGGGGCCACAGGTAACCTTAAAGTTATCTTTTAGTAGCCGGTGTCTGGTGCTACCTTCTTAAGTAACCAAGATCCAGATTCCATAGTTGTAGGTCATATATATAACAGGAACATGAGCTAACAATCTCTCAGCTTTTGTAAAGTGACAAAAATCTGGCCATAACTAAACAAGATATACCCGTCGATTTTGGGTTCATTTATATTGGCAAACACTCTGGTGCTACTAGATTTATGCTGTATTGCCAGATATCTGAAGTGGTAGTTCCAACTACCTACTAAAGATAATAGACAGGTTAGACGTGCCCAATCTCTTCCATATCAATTTACTCTCACAAACCCTAACTGATGTTTTGCTGAGTCCTCAATGTTTTAGAATATGATACAGGTGTAATATAATGAACATCCGGAACACAGGGCTGGTTAAAACTTATTTTTTTTTATTGACTACAAGTTGGCCCTTGACTGCTATCACATCTGATGTTAAGTGACGATCCAATCTGAGATCGAAGCGGGCTAACTTGTTAGAAGTAGGATGAAATTCACACCCCTATCGGTTTCTACACGACAACGTACCGGAACGCTCAATCGCTTGGTGGTAGATACGTCTTTGTCGGTAGGGTGGTAACTAGCAACGGCCAAAGCCTCCCACGCCAGCCAGCCAGACCACGATAAATTTAGAAAAAACTCAATCTGCCCCGCCGGGAATCGAACCCAGGACCTCCGTCTTATAAATACACAGCGCATACCACTGCGCAGCGGAGGCCGTCAAGACCTTAATATACTGACCTTTACATACGAGACCACGTATTTGAAAAATTAATTGGTAGGTAAAGGATGTAACAAGTCAAACCGTCTTCAAGTTTCCTTGAAAAATGTTATTTTAGTTCAAAAGACATCAACGATCCCCAATTTGAAAGAACTAAAAGTTAATAATAGTTAATATAATTATTATTTATTCTCAAAATGCAATTTTCTTTACAAGATTTAAAATTTAAATTACATAAGGAAAATCATATTTTATGTACAGTAAATTAATTTTAAACAGGTTTTAAATTTTTATTCAAGTAGGTATTGTCGGAATAAAAGCTTTTAGTTGGTAGTTTATCTAACATGTAGCCAGATTACGCATTTCAGGTCTGAAGGTCATGGTTGCCAGTCACTTTCAGGCACATGGTGCTCAACGTTTTCGCCTCAGGTTGATAAACACAGGGAGCACTTTGTAGGGCGTGATCTTTGCATGCATTCTATAGGCTAATTAGTTAATTTTTCAATAATAATACATACAAATTAGATTAAATTACTCGATCCATTTGTTCTTTCATTGAATGTGAGAATATCCGACAAACAAACTTGTGTGGTCCTCATTTGCATAGTTGTGAGATTTAATAACTTTGAATAAGACACTAAATTGAAATTAGTCTAAAATTACGGTACAAAAATTTTGTGAAAGTATTATTATTTATATTATGTGAGTTTAATGAACGCATGTTGGTTTATATTTTACCAAAAAGGCTATATTTGATGAAGTTTAATGTAGCTTTGACTGCGATGTCACCTGATTTAATATAACAAGTATTACGTAGGTATATGATAAAGTATGTATCTGTCTAAAATGAAAGCAATGCGGTATTTTCTACCGACTAGCCGACTGGTTAAATCTAGAAAGTTAAATTGCGAACCGATAAGTTAGTAATAAACCACGGCTTAAGCCTACCATCAGACTAAATCTAACTCGTACTCTAGTATTCGAAGACGGTTAAACCGATTTGAAAACTTCTTTTTGTGTTCAAAGGGGTATACATCCGGTGTGGTTCCATATTTATCATGTGATGATTTGATGTAGGGGAAACTACTACGTTTGTTAATTTTTCCGTTAAGTATTTTAAAGCACTACAATTTAATGAAGGTTCGGAGTCGATCTGATGATGGAGCCGATTTACAGATGAGGGAACTCTTCAACGATTTACTGCAGTTACCTTGTTATTGGGCTTGACTAATTTGTCTCGATGAGAACTTTACATTTAGATGGGCTGTGACTGTCATTAAGGGTCTGGTGATGAAGACGAAGAACGGTTTACAGTAACAGTTTACAGTGGCTGTTTGGATTTGATCAAAGTCATGATTTAAAGATGATATCTTGGGAACCTAGTTGATAAATCACTAAAAAGTAAAAAATAAAATATTTTTATTAAATAATAAAACCGACTTCAAAACGCACTAAAAATTAAAAAATTATTGCGTTAATTAGTTACATTATTTTCTTAACCGACTTCATAAATATGGTTAAGTAAATTAATGAAACGAAATTACTTGGGGTATTTTATATCTGTAACTAACACCTTCTCCAAGGGGCGTATGCAGTACCACAATTTTCGATTGCCGGCTGCTAATGAGATTTTGTTGTAAGAATCCAAAATTCAATATATTATATATCATAGTCCGTCTTTAATATTAGAACAGCATAATCGGTAGCCACAAAGGATTACCATTGGATAAACGAGGCAGTTAAATTGTATTAACCTATTTAAAAATAATTACATAATATTATGAGCAGAAAATGAAGCTATATCCGAAGTGAGTTCGAGCGACGTCACGTCTCTATGGTAACGGGTTACCGACCATCTTGCCCCGCTTTTTGTCTGCGGACCACCCAGCACGACTGCTATATTATTTTATTGTACAATAAACAAATTTATTGCTTCATATGGCTATTTATATTTTTATTTATAAGGGCTTTTTGTTACCGAAATGGGATGGTAACCTTTTGCGGGTGTTCGCGTTTGGGATTAGTTTTTAGTTAGACTTAATATGTGAAATAGTTTCCATTTGGTATTTTTATTACGTAGGAGATAAAAACGATACGCTATTAAAATTCAAAGATTAATAAAACTCTTCAAAGTTGTAAATATTTTGATTACGACTGCCTTGTTCAAATATGTGTGTGACCGGTTAAAGTTTGTCGGGAAAATCTGAGAGATACACGGGAGGATCACGTACCAAAATTTCCTTGCTTACAGGGAAGAAACCTTGAAGGATATTGTCAAAATTTGCCCCAAGCTGTCCAAACGTATGCTCATATTTAAGTGAAACAATTACTTATGTTTCATAGCAATCACTGAAAATATATCAAAAAATTAAGAATTTCAATCGATTTTTTGTGTTCCAAATCACGTGACTGTCGTCAAAGTATGAAAAATCAACTTTTTTCAACCTTTATAACTTTTATCAGCGACTGCATAGTTACATGTCACTTTGTTATTATGTAAATAGAAGATCTGTACTATTTAACGTCATAGATATCATCTCTGGGCATCTCTGGGGCAGACTTCTATACAATTTTTGGCTATGTCTTTTGTAAGGTTTTAGGTTCTAACTCAGGTCTATAGGCGTATCTACTCCTAGCTCAGATTTTTCTTTTAGCTGGATGGAAAAGTGGAGTATTGTTGAAAATGTTTATTTATATGGATGATAATTTGTAAAAAGAATTTATGCTCGGTATTAATAGTCCGGCAACAAACCGATGAATACTTTAATAATGTAAATTAATTCATGCAACTTTTTTCTCAAACAAACATAGTAACTAACTTAATATAATCAGGGAAGATAGGTCTAATGAAGAGTATTAAGAGGTTGATTGCAGTTTTTTATGTAAAATTACATTATTTCTTTACAAATGTCGGCAGTTAATGCCGTTTATAATTATCGACGACATTATGGTGTATAAGTTTCACAGAGACATTTCTACTTTAAGAGACGGTTGCTACATGTCATAAAATAATGTAGAAAAACGAGTTAAACGCATTTTAAGTAACCAATGATTTTTTAAGTTTCGGGTACGTATTCGTATTTTCGGGTAGGTATTTAAGAACACCTTATACAAAAAAATACACAGTAAATAAAATACTAAGCTTAAATAAAATTTTTAAGCTTTGTTTACAACAACTTTTAAAATGTTTATTTTGACTATTTGTAGTAACTCTACCACAGTTTGGAAGGTGGATGCCTACTGAGAAGAGCCGGCAAGATTTGCATTGCATCAAATAAAAGTTTTCCATTTAGGTAGTTAAGAGTTTCTTGGATTTTTGTATATCACTATTACATTCAGAGTAGGTATTCATACCAAAGGAGGTAAACCGGTGGACTCTGAAGCTATAAGCGGCTAAGCGAGCTTTCAACGCACGTTTTAGTGCTAATTAAGTTTGCAGCAAAAAAACGTACATTTGCCATCGATGGGTAATATCGGTTATTATGGATGCAGTTTAACTAGGGTGACCGTGGACCACTAGAGGACCGGATAGCAAGTGATTTTACCTTTCGACGGTATGTATATTAGATTTTCAGAAATTCGCTGCAATATATCTTAATTCAAAGGCGGCGTTTAACTGGTATTTTATTAGCATTCCTCTGGCCTCACTCATTTAATATTTCGGTAGATACTCAAATCGTCCGACTAATATGGCCGCCTTTTGCAGTTCAGATTTATAACCCGAACATCTATATATTTAATACAATTTCCAAATCTATCGAAAGTTGAAAAGCTGAAACGTAATAGTCCAGTTCAAGTATTGTAATTTTTTTATGCTAAATAAAAAATATTTTTCAAGTGGTTATGGCATGAAATTCTGATTAGCAGTTATTACGGAAATTGAATAAATCCAAAATAGCTTTCTTTCATTTTCAATAACTACGAAATTAGTAGAACATACATCTAAATACCTCGTAAGTAATTGTTATTCAATTATCCAATCTACATGGTTAATAAATATTCAATATCAATTATTATACACACGCATAATAGTGTTGCGTAGACATACGTCAATCGGACCACCCTTAGCCGCATTACACGTCATACATGGTGATGATGCGTCCAATGAGTCGAGTAATTGAAAGCCTCATTACAATAATTTCAGACGACTTTTATAACCAATCGCCTAAGTTGACACTATATGCTATATTGTCGTGCTATTTCTATAATTACTTGACATAATTGTGTTTTAAAGTACACCAGTTATCATTTGGGGGGTTCCAAAGGACCAATGATTATAAATTAGGTTGCCTTAGTGTCGCTAGATTTCTAAATGTAAATGTCATAGTTGCGATGAATAATAATTTTTACTTATGTCATGTGTTAAAGGGGGGGAGGGGGGCGGGTGTAACGGAGGTCAAACCCCTTAACCGCCTTATTTGCTTCTGACTGAGTCATTTAAAATTTGGAGCAGTCATTTCATATTCATATCAACCTGAATCGCCCTTAAACAGTCCCATTTTCGCGGCAGTCCAAAGTACTGACTATGCAACAGACTTCGCAGAATAATGAATTACGCAATTCTATGCAGGTACTTATTATAAAAATAGTTTTTATACCTCCTTCTAGTTCGATTAACAACAACTGAATTCTTTCATGATATCTCACTTATATCAAACTTATGGTCACAGTTCATAGCGAAGTATTAAATGTAGTGAATTATAAGGACATTTAGATGCGCGTTCGGTCAGGGCAGCGTATAGAGACGTCAATCGGACCACCCAGGGCGGTGTACGATACTCGTAGGTACTTCGTAATCGATGGCTAGTTCAGTAGCGAATGAAAGATGACTTGCTAACTTATCATATTTTTTATAGATGTTTTGATTCATAGGCGGTGATATAGGAAAATACTTTGGGCATGAGATCAATACACATTTTTTAGTGTTTAGTTAAGGTTGAAAAATTAACATGGCATTTTTTTTTTGGGATATGTTGTAAATTAGAGATTTATAGATATATTTTTAGATAATAAAAACTTTTGGTAACGAGGAATTAATACGTATTAGGTATATTTACAGAGATTAATAGAACTTTCGATGGAAAATTTGCTGAAACACGGAAAAAGAGTAAAGACTTTTGACCTTTAAAATTATCAAACCGATCTGACTAAAACGTTACTTCCCAAATTAAACAACGCTGCGATGTGAACCCAGGAACATAAAACCATGGCAACATTGAAATGTCACCGTTGTACTCGTGATTTTCATTCTTTAGTTGCATATCGTATTTTATGACGATGAAATGATTCGTAGAGAATAAATAATAAGCAAACGCTACCCAATGTGTGGTAGGCACACGTAGTAGTAGATATTTGTAGTAAATTAAAAACTTCAGTACAAGTAATAAATTACACGATTCTAGATGCATATTTTCACGAATTGTATTTTCAACGAACTATACATATTATTTAAAGCTTGAAACTGTATAAACTTAGAATTATTTACACTTTTTTCATACGATTTCCTTGTATCTACTTATAAACCTTTTTTAATTTTCTTGGAAGGGTAAAGGCATGTATGAAAATTTTTAAAGAAAAATGGACATTTACACACGCTATCTTTATGATACTTTTAGGTACATAATAAACTTCGCTAAAAAGCTTATCGATAAAAATTCAATATATCACTTCGCAATTCACGCTCGGCCGTTAGCCGGTTACACAATGAAAGTAAAGCAACAATTTGTTTAATTCCGCTTATCGTATCTCTAACTGAGCAATTTACCCAATTAGGTGTCCCGCTCGGACCACCCACCACGCGGGCTTTTAAAGCTAAATTATAATTTATTTAGTTGCCTTTATTTCGGGCCACGGCAAACGGTTGGAGCAACCGACGGGCGCATGTATTTAAAGTTGATTGTAGTTTTGTTTCGACGGTCATATTGAAACTAATGTTGCCTTAACATTGTTTTTATACGACAAAACCAGTAAAATCAGAAACAAAAATGATTATTTTATAATTAACCGACGAAAAAAATGGAGAAGGTTCTCAATTCGACACGTATATATTTTTTTTGTTAATGTCATTCCTGTCATGTTTAAGTAAAAAAAGTATACATATTCGTATAATGAAATTTTTAGTTTCATGATACGTTTTGGTCACAGGGATTTATACATATGTGTAGGCTAAATTTCAACCCAATCGGTCTCCTGTAGTTTCATTCAAACACGACTAGGAGTGATCCTGTAAGATTTCAGTTCTTGCCTTTTGTGGTATGTAATGTAAGTATCCCAAAAAAGCAAAAAAGAGCACAATTGTTCCTAAAAAAGGTTAAGGTATTGTCGATCATTCATTCTTCACAGTAGGTAAATAATTCAAACAATTGTTTATTCATCAATCATCAATGCAATCATCGTAAAACTGTTAACGCGCAGTAATTCCCGTATCAAATGTTTTATTGCTGCAAATTCATTAATATTAAACCTACGATATCCGCGCAAGGTTTATCAACATGGTACGAGGTGTGAAATCGAGTGGTTGTTAATAATGCACCATGCAGAATGCCGATTACACCTACCGATTGAGTCAGATTTTAATTGAACTATTAATTTCAGAGTATATGTTTTCAGAATGGCAATGGCAATTTTTTTATCGTATCACAAGCAACAGCAACATTGTGTTTGTGCTATTATGACTTTTCAGCAAAGCACGTGACATCTTTAAAGATGTATAATTTTCTATGACTTCATTATAAATTTACGTTATCCTCCGAAAGCATAACTAATGAATTGAAAGATACATAGATTAGATATTTATTGTACCTAATAGAATACAGCGTAGACAAAGTTGTTATAGTATAGTAAAGGATATAATATCATCATCATTATTAGTCGATGGATGTGCACTGATGTACATAGATCACGGTCTTAAGCTGCCTGCATTCAACAGCTCCGATACTAATAGTTTGCATACACAAGAAAGGTAATTTATCGGGCTGTATAATAGAATAGGCTTATATTTTGTTGGTTTTCCTTCTCTTTTTTCAAATCTTCAAATCTATTTTTTCATGTACCTACTTTTCCAGCTTTCGTATATCACCTATGGTAAAGCGGATACAAGCGTCTACTTTTCCGAACTTAGTATGCGCTTGACTTTCAAAGATTACGACGAATTGATTTACGTCTGTTCCAATATTCCGACAAGACAACGATCAACGGACAAACGAGACAAGACACGAATTTAAATTATTGCACGTATTTTAACTGTTTTAATTGTCAGATAATATCATTGAATTAAGAAGGACACGGTTACAAAAGAATTAACGATCAATTGCAGGTTTTAAGGGTACCAAAGATCCGTTTTTCTTTTATATAATAAATATTTAAATTCTACAAGTACTCACTACTTTTATTTTAGCTTGAATATACTAATAATATAATAGAGATTTGATGATAGATTCCCATGGCCAAGACTCTTTATGTTACCATTGACGGTATTTGTTTTTATTCGAAATAAAAAAGACATAATTTCTCAAATTAGTTTCAAGAATATATTAAAAAAATAAACTATAGGTATTAAGATGGATCTAGGAAAATCAGGACCTTTGAAATAGGCTTTTTCCCAAAGCCACAAAGAGTGCCCAGTATAGTTACATATGCTATGAACTGGCGTTTCTACTTTAGCGAAACTTTCAATATTTATAAAATACCGAAATTATGATTGTAAGCAAAAAAACAAATTAATTATATAAATTTTAAACTTGTTCATTTATACGTGAAATCGATCCGTGGAGGCATATGCAGCATAGATTGTTAATATCAAAATCATATAGTTTTATAAGAATAATCTTTGTTAAATATTCGAGCTTTAGTGTTCAAGCTCTGGTGGTCTCAACGCACAGTATTTTGTATAGTAACCTACATACGAGTACTACACTCACACACTTTATTGTATCTACTGTTCAGTGTTTTGCACAGTTTTACGAGCGGTTATTGGAATCTGATATTGATTTTATGAGGTGCCTGGCCAGTTCATTTGAAGCTATCACTATATCTCACATCGTCGTATATTGTTTCAAACTAGCAGACGCTCGCGACTTCGCCCATGAGGAAAATAATGAATTGCTAACATTTAAGAATAACAAAAAAACAAAAAATATATAAGCATTTTTGTAGTCCCAGTAGGCATAATCCATCAATACATTGTATTGTTACATTTTAAAAGATTTTAACAGCGTTTTCAGTGAGAACTTTGCATGTAGGTACACATGCTTGAAAAATTAAATAACTGAAAAATAAGTCGTTCAACTACAAATTTTTTTAGAACGGTAATTTATAGTCTTGTTGTGATTGTAGAGTTTAAAGACATGAAAAAGTGCATTGAAGGCATTGAAATAGGATATTTCAAGCGTTACTTAATAATAACGGCTTTACGTGGTCTCCGGGACTTGAAGGGAAAGTAATGACCCAATTTACTGCCGGCATCAAATTACGTGTCTTGTTACGTATTCTCGTATCAACATTATTTGTTTAACCATTAAAGTCGTTTGTTTCCAATCCAACAGACTTTATTTTTTTCGTCCACGATATGTTAGCACGTGACTCCTCCTTTCCAGAGACAACATTACCTAGTGTATGCTATACATAGTATTTCAATATTAGTGATGATGAAGTAGTGAGCTGACTAAACAAAGAACTAATTAAAGTTATAAATCTAGCGATAAGAACACAACTAAAAAGGGAGGCTTTCGCCGTGGCTAGTTCCCAACCTACCGACAAAAACGTACCGCCAAGCGATTTAGGCGTTCCGGTACGATGTCGTGTAGAAATCGAAAGGGGTGTGAAGGGGGAAATTTCATCCTACTACTAACAAGCCCGCTTCCATCTTAGATTGCATCATCACTTAACATCAAGTGTGATAGCAGTCAAGGGCCAACTTGTAGTCGATAAAAAGATACTAACAATGACGTTTTACTAACATCTTAGCATACTAGTGTGTATTAAGGTAGGTACTAATAATATTTTACTGAGCGTAGGTACTTAGTAGTTGTTACCTACTGGCTAAAATTCTGTGCACCTCGGTCCTTGGTGAAGCGCCATAAATTCGTCAAAGTCAACGTCTCGCCAGTCTTGGACTCCACCAATTTACTAAGCAGCCTCTGGTCACTGACCGGAATCATAAAATACTGAATTCGGGCTGAATACATAAAGCATTTGAACACGCGATTGTTTTTTGAGTGACAAACTTTATTGACTTGCAGATAAATTAAATCCTGAAATTCTGTTATCGATAAATCTCAATGAGGGACACAGATTATATTTATATAAAAATAGTAACACCAGAAGTTTTGGAAATTATGACCTTATTTTGTGATTTATAACCGACTTCAAAAAAGGAAAAGGTATATTTTTTGTATACATGTTACGCGATTACTCGAAGACGGCTGAAATTTCAAAAATTGTAGGGATAATTAGTACGTTTGTTAATTTTGTCATTAAATATTTTAAAGCACTACAATTGTATAAAGGTCTGGTCTGATGATGGAATCGAAATACAGATGAGGGAACTCCTCAATGTTTTACTGCAGTTACCTTGTGATTGGGCTTGATTAATTTGTCTCGATGAGAACTTTACACTTATATGGGCTGTGAGTTGTGACTATAATTAAGGGTCTGTGGATGAAGTCTAAGGAGAGTCGAACTACTTACTACTCGAAGTCAGTTTGACCGAGTTGACAAATTAGTTTTTGTTTGAAAGGGTATAGTTTCCAGTTGTCTGAATGTTTACCAAGTCATGATTTAATGATGAAATCTTGAGAAAGTTGAGGGAACTCTTTAAACTCTATTTTTTTTTGACACATTTGCAGCGATCTCGGTATTTTATAAGAACATCGATACTTATCGTATAGTACGAGTAAGTTTTATGTATGTTCATTGTCGAAATAATATTTTTAATAAATAATAAAGCCTTAAACTTAACTAAGCCTAAAGACTTGAAAACGCACTAAAATGTAAAAATAATTGCGTTATTCAGTTACTATAATTTACTTAATCATATCTATGAAGTCGATGCCACCCGAGTTTCCTACTTTATAGACGTTACCTACACTTAGATGTGTGTGTTTACAATAGTGATAGGAACACATTAAAAAAGCGCTAGCTGAAGTTTGCTAGGGTAGAAAATAATTCTAAAAATTGCATCATGTTGCAATTGGTACTTTTGCCCAAATTTACGAAATAAGAGGTGTACAAGAAGGAAAAAACTTAAATGCATTAGAGAGATTGTGGTCGTTTTTTAATCAAGTGAATTAAGAATAACTCATATGATATCGATAATTCAAACATCTATGAAAACTTGGTTTCATGCAATTATAATAATTAATTACAAAATGTTATTTATACATTTTATATTGTGTATAGCCAACGTAGCTGCATTGTTAGTCTCATACACTCTGTTTATAATTGAACCGTTCAACATTGTGGTCTCAATCGTACCTATCCCACGCGACGTTCCTAGAAGATGTATAGAGAGACGTCCCGCTGCGTTTTCGCCCGAAGTGTCAAAATGTCCAAGGCAAACCACCCCGAAGATACCATAAACTATCTCAGCAAGGAAAGCCTGTCATTGTAAAATATACCTTAACATCTGGTTTTTAAGAAAATTGCAGTTGCAGTAACAAAGTTGTAACGATGGTATATTTGCGGTGCCTAATATCACGGGATGGATCTCGCTGCATTCTTGGCCAAGAGTAAATTTGATTCAATAGATACATTTACGCTTCCCTAAATTCCCGGAAGGGTATTGTAAAATCGTGTCGTCGTCAGGTGTTGGTAAGATATTAATCCGCTTGTTCGTTATTCGAATTCGATGAAACATTCAGTCCAATATATTGTAGTAAATCGGATTAATTTGAATTATAATATGTTTTGTTTTTGCGTCGCCGTTTGACAAAGTCTGCAGTGGTGTCTTACATTGAGAGAAAAGCTGTATTGAATCGAATCAAATTGTCGAATTTTAAATACTTTAAATTTATTTATTTGTATTGTCAGAAATTGGTTTTAAATTTATTTATTTATTATAACGTTGCATTCTCAGAACTGACACCTCCGATTTCTTTTACGTGGCGTTCAAATTAATCTTGAAATAGAGCGAGAGCTTGTGCTGGCTAGACTTTTGTCGTTTTATAAGCCAATATTTGTACTATAGACAGCTATGCAGTTTTTTATATTAATAGCAATAAAGAGTAAGCGGCTTATCTGATGTAAATTGATCACCGCAGTCCATCAACATTTTCAACACCTAAGAGACACCAATGCTGGCCTTTTAGGTTTATGTATGCGTGCCTTGAATAATCCCAAATTATAAGTGTAATTTCAAACAGTGTGTGTAAGAGAGATAACACAGGTTTCTAGCTCTTGGTAGAAACGATCTAGCATAGCAAATGGTATTGTTGTTCCAGGCATTCAGATGGTGTGGGAATGAAATTTATTTTTGCAGTGGTACGAGCAGAGAAAACAGATGGTGGTATTAGTTTGGACTAGAGTTGCTTTTGAAGGTGGACGGTAACAAAAGTCTAGACCTAAAGAATAAAGCATTTTCATATTTTCTTCGGGATAGTACATAAAGTAATGTCCTCAGAACTCAGTTGCCAGACATTTAGCTTTATGACAATTCCTCGAAAAACTCCTTAAACACTTTAATAATTAAAAGGTCTCTTTGTCGGCGAAAAGTTATCGCTTGGACGATTGAGCATATAAACCTATGTTACCTTAGCCAACCATATTCTAAACATCACAATTGCCTACTATAGTAATCTATTGTAGGAGCATCGACTTCCAGCTTTTATAAAGTGACAAAGGTCTGGCCAGCACATGCTCTTAGAGCAAAAGGATTTATCGTCACTGGTGCGGGGTCCTAAATTGCGCAATCATTATTATCGTAGATTCAGAGGGCGTCTGGCGCGGCGCTTTGCTGCGCGTTGGCGCATTTGTCAATTTGACATCTTAATGGGCACTCGATAGGTGGAAAGAATAATTTTAAATACCATTGATATGTACTTAACGACGCGACTCGCGGTCATTGGGTATTAATGAGGCATGTATTATTTGTACCTGTAATTGCTTTTTTATGACCGGCACACGAAATGAAGTCATTAATATTTATGCGGTTTTAATAATATTGAGTTATTCTCAAGTGATATTATATATGAGTAACAACGCGTAATCCTTGAATTGTATTTTTTAAATTTATTTTCAAGAGTCAATTAACTCAAAATTTAAAGGTTTAAATATCCAGGAGGTTCTTGGTTCAATACTTGGCTTTCCATTGTATTGAACAGGAAAAGAGAATATCTTAAAATATAGCTAGTATAGAAAAAACAAAAAATCTTTTTGACTGGCATAAATAAGATAAAAATAGATTTTTCTGCCAGTACATTTTATTTTGCTGGCAATCTTTATTAGTGTCCATACAAAGTACCAATTACAATTAAGTTTAAAAGCAGAGCTGTAAATGAATACAATAGTATGACACTGGTGGCATAACAATAAAATTGGACTGTTCGAAATTTTATGTCCAAGTTTCAAATAGAAAGGATTGCTTATATCACTTTACATAACATTTATGGCGGTATTAACACTAAAAATTGTAAGCGTGCTCAGTGGAAGGTTATTAGGGGGTTTGTGTTTATTTATGGAGGATTTGAGAGTAAAATATACAAATAGTGTTAACAAACAGCCAGAAGGGAATACAACTTAAAACACCAAAAGACAAACTTAATAACAATTTATTTATAAAGACATCAAATATGATCAAAATGAAACATTATTACAGTAATTACTTAATTAAACATTACAAGCACAGATTCTAACGATAGTCAAACAGAATGACTTCACAAGACTCGGACACTAACGTGAATGATAACAATTATCCATAGGGGCATATTTTATAGCCTAACGCCCGACGAGTACCGCCCCTAGTCTATTATCTATAGTTTACCCGCGGTACCACAATACAGCAGATGAGGCCACTATATTGTCTATAGTCTACAATGCTGCCAACACGGCCCTCCTGATATTGGGTCGCCCTCGACCCAGGCATCTCCGGAGACGTGACTGGGACCAGCGACTGACGACTGCACCTGGAGCCGCACCATTAGCCTCTACTATAGAGGCCTGTAGAGCTCGTAGTGTCTGACACCTGCATTGAGGAAGTGCAATGCACATTCATCATCGTCACCGTCATCTGTGAAGAACAATATATTAGAAGGCAAATTCAACATTCTAAATTTTATCTTCCAACTCTTGCATCCTGTCATCACAGCAGTTCCTTCAATTAACTCTTATATCAGACAACTGAATCATTTTAAATGCATTCTTACAGGTTTTATCTGTGAGGGATCTCAAAATAATAAAAACAATTTGATACAGTCCAATAGTTGTCCGTGGAGATAAAAGACTAAAAGAGCACGATAGAGGTCAATAAAGTCCTAATAGAGACCAACAGAATCTAGTATCGCCCTATAACGAATAGAGCATACTTGATATTTTAATAAGGATAACAAAAATAGTAAAAGTAATCAATAGTATTGAAAATAAGTGGTTAACCAAGCCACCACATGCATGAAGACAATCGTTCAAGGAGCGTGGTGCACGCGGCTAGAGGTGCGCCAACACCGCGGATGCAATCAGCTGTCAGCAACGCAGTGTTGCCAACACGGCCATGCTGCACGGTGCCTGCCCCGGGCACCCCACGAGTCGAGATAAAGTCACTGTTTAGAAACAACAGATTACAACACACATATACACATAGATATATACAGATTAGACGCTCCTGAGTCATGTTTTGTAAATTTTGCGTAGTTTTTAGAGGAATATTCGACAATCGACTTTATTTTTTTTACTTGATATTTACTTTACTTGATATTTTTATACTCTAAACTTTAGACTTAATACTTTAACCATCAGAGACTCTTAAAACACCAGATTATTTATTGCTACAAAGTTGTCAACGGAATATTGTCCTTTCGTTTTAACTCTCTTACGACAATCTCTTACATGATCTCAAACTCGACTCCTACAACATGACCACCCGACACCTAAAGGGAACATAGCCACACTTAGGATTCCAGATTCGCCATTATTGTAGACCATTTTCACTTAAATTCTTTACGACAAAGAAGCTCTTACAACATGACCACCCTTCCCTAAAGGGACATAGCCACACTTAGGATTCCGGATTCGCCATAGTTGTAAACCACTCTCACTTAAAGAGCATGTATCTCACTTAAGCTGACCAAGTTGGTGAAGACATCTTGTACTTAAAGAGCATGTATCTCACTTAATCATACTTAGATGCCTTCAAGCTTAAATGTCGTTTTGTGTTTCTGCAAATTACTCGTATATTCTTAGACCAGTATTCCGTTTCAACGAACATTCTATTATTTTATTACAGCTCGCTACATCTACATAATTATGGTTTACTACTAGGTTTATACCAGAAAATACAAAGATAATTACTTTTCACTTATTTACTTCCGATTCCGAAAAATAAAGATAGAAACTTTTTTTTTTTTTACACAGGTGGGTACTTTCAAAATTACTTAGATCGTTATAGCTCGGTCAGCCCTGACCCCAACTTAACGTTTTATTTTACTTTGCAACTTATAATAGATACTTTTACTAATAACTTTTTACTTTTCGTTTAATAATAAAACTATTTTTCTTACTAATCCTGGTCAACTTTACCGAATTTCTTTTCTCACAATATTCTCACACAGCCAGCCAACTGATGTCCACAGCTCATCATTTTGTCATCAGCTCATCATTTTGTCACGTAGTATCATCAACAGCATGCGACAAAGCCACCATTCTGTAACCTTTAAAAATCTATGTTAGAAAACATCACACAAACGCCACACTATAGAGCAATAGGTACTTCTTAACCGATACATTTTAATTTTAGATTGCTTAATTAGACATTGAACACTAATTTATTCTAAAAATGGTACTACTCATAAGCGAGACAAAGTCTTTCATTTGATAAGTACACAAACTTTTTTTTTTTTCAAACAAACCAGCATAGCAACAAAGGTAGTCGTAATTGTGTCGAAACAAATTCTCGTAATTTCGTTATGACCGTTTATTGTTAACTCGTTCTTTGTTCTTCAACTACCCTCATTCGTAAATAGTTTCACGTAATAATCTTTTCTTATTGCAATAACTCAAACAGGTTACTCTTAATAGCAAATCGACTAGTAATAAAACAAAATATGCAACTTCACACAATAATACCGTCAAACACAATGTCTTTCTTTTTCTTACCAACCATCGTAGCCACTGTCTTACTCACAACTTTCTCTGAATTCCTTCCGTTACTCACAACTCCTCGTTACTTTTTGCCACATGAGTACTCAGCTGCAGTAAACCACGATGTTTGCGGCAACGTGTTGATTAGTACCAAACAGTGAGATACCGCCAGCGCCGCCGAAAACCAAACTTAGGCCCGCAGAGGCTCGCCCATAAGAACCCAGACGTACGCAAAATTACACTTCAATCCCGAATCACTACTTTTATAAGATTTCATTTTGATAATGATTTAAATTTCTGTTTAACTTTAAACAAAAATTTTTTTTTTTTAATTTCTGTTACCTTTTTGTGGGCATTAAGATCCATACCACTTCTGATGTTAACAAACAGCCAGAAGGGAATACAACTTAAAACACCAAAAGACAAACTTAATAACAATTTATTTATAAAGACATCAAATATGATCAAAATGAAACATTATTACAGTAATTACTTAATTAAACATTACAAGCACAGATTCTAACGATAGTCAAACAGAATGACTTCACAAGACTCGGACACTAACGTGAATGATAACAATTATCCATAGGGGCATATTTTATAGCCTAACGCCCGACGAGTACCGCCCCTAGTCTATTATCTATAGTTTACCCGCGGTACCACAATACAGCAGATGAGGCCACTATATTGTCTATAGTCTACAATGCTGCCAACAATAGTTTCTTTGAGTTTCAAATCCCATCCCGTAGCATTTACGGGTGTACGCTTGAATTGAATTAATCATTATTTATTATGTATTTTCCTTATAGACGACTCGAATCTTAGGTGTTGTAATGGATTTGTTAAATCTGTATTGTGTATTTATCTCGGTGGAAAATAAAACATGAATGATTTTGTAAGCTGTCATTAATTTTGATGGATCGTCCCGAGTCGCGTACATGTCACAAGATTAACTCTCCGTGGCACGAAGGACCATTTTTGATGAACAATTCGATAATGGAGTAACATGTAGTCGGGCGATAGATTTGTAGTTTGTGCGGGCGAGGCGGTGGACTCGGCGGCACTCTCCGGCACGCCCGCTAAATAAATTCATTAGTCAAATCACCGCCGGCGGCGTTTTATGTCGGTAACATCAAAGGGTCCGCCCGTCGCCCTGCCGGGGGCGCGTTCGCCTCACTTTTTACTAAGAAAACTCTGTAAACAAAATGATACGGTGCCTACGTCCGAATGTTTGATCCGCTTTCATTATCTGTGCGCAGAGGAAATGTTTATTCGACAAACGTTTCCCCTTTGTGGCAATTGTGAGTAGATATAAGAAACAATTTCAATTACTGAAAATAGCCTAAGCATTGATTAAAGCTCCAGTCATTTATCAAATACTTCGAAGAGGTACTGCTCTTAGCAGAAGATTGTAAATTATTTTTATATTATTTAAAATAAGTGTCTTTTAAAAAGTAAGGGAGTTAACATATTGGAGACTGAAAACGTCACAGCTTCCAATACGTTACTGTTCGTAAATTTCATTCAATGTTTTTATTTTTGCGTCATATCCCCTCCTCTCAGGAAAAGAGAGAGACGGACACATAACGTGTGTGGTCCTTAAGGCCAGAGCTTCGACAATATCCGGCGTCGCTCGGGCGAGTTCGTGTCCCAGAGCGGCAACATAATCGGTTGAATCATGATGTCGGCTCTACAAACATTCAGTACATGAATTTAACTGGCGTTCGATTCAGTGTTGTTCGGGTCGCGCTAGTGTCGACACGCTATCTCGTCCGTGGACAACCGAAACCCGGTACCGTTGCGTGTTTCGTACGGTCAGTGATAAACAGAGTGAAGGATTCCGGTGTACGAGTGTGTGGTTATGTGGCGGCGAGTGATATGACAGCGTGCGCCGCCAGACGGATTCCGGCCGTCTTCATGAGGATACTGGTGACAAGACTGGCCCCGAGATCATGGTGGCTCCCAATTCCGAGGCTCCTTCGAATCCTCGGATAGCGGCCGCCCACGAGAGCCCCTCCGCCGCCGAGGCGCGCCACAGCGCGGACCTGTACATTCGCACCAGCTGGGTGGACGCCGCGCTAGCGCTCTCCGAACTCGAGAAGGTGCAGTGTTCACTTAGCCGAATCTATCAGTGTCAAATTGCGATTGTCATATTGCACGTGTGATTGTTTTTCTGCGAACGTCAATCGCGCTGTGGAACGCGGCAGCGCGAGGCCGTGGCGCCGACTGGTGGTCACCGTGTGTACTATCAAGGCCACCCTCACGTTGGAGGCTTTACGCGAGAAAACGTCATTGATAACGTGCATGTTTGATATCGAATATAACGTAAATATACGCACAGGTGGACGTTTTAACTTCGTTTCCAAACTCTTTGCAAAATAGCAATGAAAATGTGAAATTCTTGAAATTTTGAATACTAGCAATCTCTACTTATTGTATAGAGTTCTTTTTCTCGTAAAAGATTAAGGATGCTTTAACAAATTAACGCTTATTTAATCGCTTGCTTGTAATTTATGTCATCGCCATTCGTTCGAAGAAGGTAGGGTTTTCCTAGAAGGCTGTATGTGTCGGTAGTCCCCTTTCTTGCGTTGTAAAATCCGTACAAATCTTTTTTGATCACTTTATTGTACGTCTATTGTGTAAATTCAATAGCTTGAATATTTTCCTACCTGAGATCGTAAACTTAAATTTTGAAATGAAGTAAAATTTAAAGCTTCGTAAAAGTTCTACAACTTGAGAATAAAAAACAGCTGTGGGTATGATAATGTACTGCATAATAATATGGGTAGGTATAATGTAAGTCGGTCGTATGCGAGATGAAGCAATTAAGGCTCAGCGGGAAAGGCGCGGGGGCCGAGCACGCGCACCCAGCGGCGCCGAACTGAAGAGCGCACAACGTGGATAGAGACGACGGGTTTCATTCCTTTTCAATGTGATCGGCTGCTACAAGAACTTTATCGCATAGTATTATAAAGACCATTGCGTTAATACCACAACATTAGTCTAATTCTGGATTGGTTCTGGCATTCAGAAGTACTTTTTAAAATTGAACTTTCTACAATGTATTCGAATGTGAGCTAAATTTAAAACAGCGTGTTTTTTTATTTTTTATCTTAAATGTCAGAAAAACTAATAAAACTTAAATCAATTCAATATTATGATTATATACTTTTATATCAAAAATATTAAGGAATGCAACTTATCTTTTTCACTGTTTAATTAGTATTTTGCTGTATTTGTGATTATTCCATTGAGAAGTTTCTTCCATTGTAATAAACTAAATCCAAAATTAGTATCAATTTAAACTCGTGACGAATATGCGTTATGATTTTTAAAACTCAAATGAATTTATGATTCTGACTTTCTCGAAGTTACTGGAAAATTTACTGTCTAAATCCGTAACTTCTGTCAAAAAGTTTTATGCTTAAAACAAAAGCAACGATTCCATAAAACCCTTTAGAAAATCAAATTATGTTATAACTTCTCATCAAGAAATATTACTTAATCTTAAACATACTTGTTAACTTATTTTAAAATAAAGAATGCACTTCTAAAAAATGTATATCTGGTAGGACCGCACAGCGTTCGCCTCGTGGAATTGAGACATCTTGTGGTTTCCGATCATGCGTCCTTTTCCAACTCGGTAAAAGAAGGTGCGCTTTCCTTTTCTTTAAGGTTGTGTTCTATCTCGTTTTCACGTGCTTCCTTCCATATTGTTTATCTTCCTCCAAACATTGCGTGCGCCGGCGGTCGGCAGCTGCGCTCGAAACCTATAAATGATTGTTACTACACCCACGATTTTCAAATGTGCATCGGACTTCTGGGTATTTTCTATAAGAATAGAATAACTAATTAGCTCTTATGGATTCTGTTGGCGTTAACAACAAACTTGCTTCATCAAAAGGATTCAAATGCTTATTCTTGCATGAAAAGCTTTACATGTATCTTCACGTAAAGGATTATACTTTAGATCGCCGAACCTTCGATAGGATTAGTTCTAATCCAAATTTTCTGGAATTTAATATCTTTAAGGGATTACAAAGATTACGTGGGGTTCCATTTAGTATTAATAGACCGACTTCAATGCTCTGCTCATCACAACTAATACCTAACGGGTCAATGGCATCATTTCTTCAACCAACGGGACACTAACCCTTGACTGTCGAGCTATGTGATCGTTATTAGAAGCTTACTTTCAATCCCATTACTACTTAGTATTTGTAATCTGTCTTTATTTTAAAATAGATTATATAATTAAATACACAATTCTACACATATACCCTCTCTAATATAATAAATAAGAAAGTAACTCTGTCTGTCTGTCTCGCTTTCACGCTAAAGCTACTGAACCGATTAAAATGAAATCTGGTACACGGATTATCTAAAAGGGACATAGCGAAAAAATGGTTAAAAGGGTGAATGAAATGTTGTATGAAAGTATCGTCATTTTTAAAGCTTAAAACATATTTTTCGGAACTTGATTAGATATAAAAAAATGTGATGACATTCAAAGGTTAGGACAATAAGGCTGCCCTAATAATTAATTCCACGCGGACGAAGTGTGGGTAGAAGCTAGTTTATATATAAATACTAATTCATTAAGCATCAACTCGAAACAAAATACAAAAGGTCCAGTAACCACAATGTTAAGACATTCATTTGAACACGCGTGCAATTTCTCCGTTTATGAAATCAGGACAAACCGCAAACAATCCAGGCAATTTAACAGGGTAACCGCAAGCGTTGAATTACGTAGAAACATTTGGGTGATTGCCGGCTCAGTGAACGCGACACGTGGCCTGTTCACACCACTGCACATTGTCATTTTTCCCCATCATTACCTTACGCTTCCGATTCAGTAATTTGCCATATGTCCATTATGTCTAGACCTTTAGATGTTTCTATTAGAAATCCGATGCCTCCCTTAAGTTCTTTGTGATTTTTTATTCGAGTTAACTTTTATAGCACTTAACCTTTAGATATTTAAACTTCTTACTTCTTTATGCATTAAATCATTTGTTTTTATTTATAGTCTTATAATTTAAAGCGATAATAGTTTAATCATGATGCTAAATTATGTAAGTGGCTTGTACGTTTTTATTTGGACGTATATTTTCCAGTAACCTAGTGCTATATCGGTGGGCTCGACATCATATGGCTGTTCGGACCGGTTCCGCTGGACGTCTAACTTGGATCTTAGCAACTTTCTCGACTTTATTGATTAGCTTTCCGCTTATAAATTGACTAGTGAAGTTGATCTTTCAATGATATTAACTAAAAGATCAATATTTACTGTAATTAAAACTAAAACTAAGACAACAGTTATCTTTATGGCATGTAAAATGAACAATTTTTCGATCACACCGCTCTCGGCGTTTAAACACTCTTCTAAATTACGTAAAGTCATGAACATCATGTCATTGACATTCAAAAGCGCTTGTTGCCTGCTGCCCGACTGGCCAATTGACGCATGTCCTTGTCACTTGAAATTGAGATTTAATTTAACTAAAGATATGGAATTAGATAATTACAACAAACATTATTATATGTACGCCATGACGAATGTTTGAGCTATTTGTATTATATAAGTTGATGAGGAACTGCTCTGTCTAATTATTGAATATTGTTTGTAGCCAATATATATGTATCTTAGTTTAAACTTATTAGAAACATTACAGTACAGTATTATTTGATAGATGAAATCATGAATTTGATTTAATTTTAAATAAAACATCAGAATTTAAAATTTTAACATTTGTTAATGCACTACACATTAACAAGTGTTAAAACCTTAATGCCACCCTGGGATACTCCAAAGCTATTAAGAAATACTACTTGTCATAGGTCATAGTAGGTAGTTAATATGTATCACGAAAAATTATTGGGATTAGAAATTATAATTTGAAGATAAGGTTTAGCAATAATCTAATAATAGAGGCAGGCAAAGCACAAACAATTTTGATGGGACCACGCCTTCGATGCATTATTATGTAGATACCAGAAACGCTTGTATTGTTTTGAGTCGTGCTTTGTCTATCATATCTGCAGTAGAACATATTAAAAACTCAGAGTAACGACATTTCTAAAATAATGTAAAAATACACTTGACAATTGCTTGGGTTTCTTATTTCATAAACAGTAACTGGAACCTAATGAAGTTTCTTCTTGTTTTTGTCGAAAAACAGTACATACTACAATGTACTTAGCAAAATTAAAATTAATAGTGATGTGTCGATCAATGTTTTAAAACGCCCTTCCCATGGCTTGGTAAATATCCTTAGTTAGTTTTGTGTATGTAGTTCAAAAGAACTTTATACTATAACTAAAATTTGCCATAATTAAATTCCATTAATCAAGACTATGCTTGGTTAATGCTCCTTGGTAACTTTGGATTTTATATTCGTTATTATCAATTCCATTCAATCCCAATCAAATTACTTTATTTTAAGTGGGCATAGTTTACAACCGCTCAAGTTTGTACGTTTGTAGTAACTCTACTACCAGTTCAAAAGATAGATTGTTCTATCGATGAGCACCAGCAAAGCTCGGCGAAGCACTTTTCATCATTAAAATTCTGATAAAATTGTATTTCTTGCACGAAAATCCAAAAACTGATCCAATTACATACAGGCGTCCATGTCATTAAGAAATTCATCAATGGCATAGTAAATCGAGCTTAGTGTGATAAAATCTTGACTACTACAGCTGTGGTGGCAACTGATAACCAAGTTCGCGAATCTAAAACGATACATGCTTCTAGAACATCAGATCAGCGTTCATTTGCCAGTGGTATTACTGATATCTTCTACCGCAACTAAACGACCCATTTGTTTACTCAGTAAATACTTTGATAAATTTATAATTACATCGTATGAACGAAGCTCTCAGTATACTGATAAATCCTAAGTTAATATAAAATACTATTTCCAGTCGCCTTACCCACAATCAAAAAGATATAATTATAACGACCTGCGATAAGACACAAAGTCGGCCGGCGAGCCGCGTATCATCCACATGTAGTCTAAGTTTATCTCATCACCGTTTCCTGTGGAATGATAAAGGGCTGTTTACATCTTCTCATTAAAAAGCGACTGAATTGTGCAGAAAACATCGCGAAGATCAAGGAAGGTGACGAACGTTGCGCCAATTAAAAAACATTGACCTAAGTCGATAACTAAATGAATAAGTGGCTGTGAACGAGTTCAAGATGTTGGCCCCATGTTAGCCCTTCTGTAATTGACAATTTATTGTCATCATTTCCTTATTTATTATGGTTATCCTTTCAATCTTGTAATAGTCGCCAATATGTACGCAGAGATTCGTTTGGGTGTCGCTATTATTTAAATTGTATAAATATGACATTTTTTTGAAATTGTACTGAAATAACAGCATTAAAAATGGTAGAGATGTAAATTAGTTACGTCAAAATTCAAATGTTTATTTATTCTTCAATTTAAATAAAATATCTGTGGAAGTTATACCTATTGAGGGAGTTGTATTTTTTTAAACATTGTTTTATGGACTCGACAAAACAAGCACAAGGCTGACCTGGTCGTAAGTGGAAAATTGCTTATAAAATGATTTTGCAATGCACATTCACTAAGAATTCATTTTGGATGTGCTCCAAGTAAGCAAACACGGCAAGATATTCTGTTCTGCGCTTGTCAACCTGAGGCAATAGGTGTGCAGCTCAAATGCCTGTAATTACACCGGCCTTTATAACGTTACACGAAGAGGATGCCAGTTCTTGTCCAGACTATTTTAACTTTTCTTATTTTTAAATAGCTCTATTAATAAATTCCATACCCACGGTTTGGTCACTGATAAAAGTTTGTTTTGAAAACGTTTGCAATGTAGTTATCGCTAAGCAGGCGCCGGTAGACGAGTTAGTGTTGGTTTGATGTCTTATCAGCAGGAAACGTCTCCGTCGTGCAGATCACTAACTAATTCTCTATTTACGTCTGCGCCGCGTGTATACCCCAGAACTTTGCTGACGGTTTAAACGACAATATCAAATGATGACTTTTATTTTATTTAATGTTAATTATCAGTATCAGTAAAAATACTGTCAAGTCATGAACTCAATTATTTTTAAAATTGCATATACTTAAGTAAAACAATTTTTTTTATTGATTGATCATCACATTAATAGATGAATGAAGGTTCTTAGAAGGAGTTGATGGCGGTGTTGCGTACTCCATGTGGGACGCGGCGCATTCCGACAGTGACGTCACGCCCACCCAGTGCGACTCTAGGGTTCATTCTCCATTCATACGGAGAAATTCACGTTAATCTATACACATTCTAAAGTATTCGACAAAAGTTCCATGAGAACTGCAATAGCATAATTATTAGGTGCATTTACCTTATTTTCAATTATCCAGTCCAGGTATTATTGATCGTCACACTTGATGACTGAGGGTTCTTAGAAGGAGTCGATAGCGGTATTGCGTACTCTACGTAGAACGCGGCGCATTCCGACAGTGACGTCACGCTCACGCCCACCCAGTGCGACTCGAGGGTTCATTCTCCATTCATCCGGAGGAATTCATCTTAACCCACACACTTTATCTGCTACTATTTATCTGACATCATAATTACTTTGTATCGTGTTTCCATTGTAAAATTCTTTATTATTAAATAACCTAACTAAAGTTCATTTACGTCTATCGTAACTAGTACGATATAGGTATGATATCCTCATATAAATAATGTTAGTTCAGAAATACAATCTCCACAATATTGTCTTTACACCTCGATAATTTACCATTAAAGGATTCTACATATGGTAAATAAAAAAATAAAAATAGTCTAACAAGGAACAACTTGCTTCGTTGGAATACGTGTAAGGGGTGTTCGGAGGTTAACGTCATGCCTATGGAGGTCTCTGGAATTATACACACCAGTCAGACGACGTCTAATGACCGTCATTAGCTGCAGGCATTATGTAATACGAGGTTATAACGTACCGTTCACTTCAAATGCACTGTTCCTCACTAATACCCACTTTGTTGTTTGTTGAGGGAATCGCAGTGGAGTCTTTTTGACTCAATAAAGTGAAGTTAAATATATTGAAACGTGTTTGAAGTCTCGATAAATCTGAGAGGTTTTGAGTACCATCCCTGTTTGAGAGGGACAAACAAAATAATAGAATAGAAAATGACGTAAACACTAGCGTATGTGCTACTTACGAGTATTTGAAGATATATGGAAAGAAACCTTATTTATTTATTTACTCTTTATTTCTACAACACAAAGAAGAAAAACATAACAGAAAAATAAAATGCATTAAGTAGAACTGGTACAAAGGCAGCCTTATCGCTTAGGCTTAGGAATGTATTAGGACACTAGAATGCAGGTGGTAAAAAATATGTATAAACACATTCAAATGTGTACGTACATACACACTCATTGTTACTTGATAAAAAAATGAAGTTACAGGCGAAAGGAGTTTGTCAAACAATTGAAAAAAATTCCAAGAACCCCGATTTTTTTTTGATAGTTAATATTTTATTTATTTTGCTATTTTCTATAAATAAACCGAGGCATCCAAGCGACCCAACAACAGCGATAGAGTACTCTCTACGTACGTTTTACTCAGAATCCGGAGCATCTTCAAATGTCGACTCTACAATGCAATTGCAAGTTTGTGTCGGTTCTGGATGACTTTGTCACTTAAAAACAAATAAATAAATTAACACCTTCTTTCGTTTCTTGTTCTATCTGATTTTATTACGTTGATTTTTCAGTTCGTTTCTAATTTTTTGTTGTTTTAATATTCCAATTTTATTTTTAAAACCTCTTTTTATTGTAGAACAGAACTTCGTTTTTTGGTAGATAGTCTACACCTTGTTGTGTAGGTATTTCTCATTTTTGTAGCGTAGAATGATTATATCTACCTACTTACAAAAAATTACGCGCTTTACCACGGGCGATCGGACGACTTTTATCTTTTTTTCCATCAGTTACCTGGCAAACAACATGCCTACATAAATTTACACTAACCTACTTAATTGCTTAATTTATAGCTGAAATAAAAAAGGAGACCCCAACGTGTTAAGCATTTTTGCTGCAACCGTATAATTTTGCTCAGAGTAATAGCTTTCATGACTCATGGTGATGTGTTATGAAGGTGTTTAAGTTCGAATACTTACTATGTTTATTTATTGCATTTACATAGGTTAACTACAGTAAATTTATAACGTAAATGAAGGCTTTTAAAGCTAAAAATACAGCACTGGATTTAACAGAAAAATAAGGGCTGAATTTTGTATTTATTAAAATCTCTAGCTCTACAAGTAGATTCATATTAGAAAACGCGTTTTTCAAAAGCGAACTTTTATGGTGGTTTTATGAGAATTGACGGCATGAGAATTGCTATATTTTCAACAATGCCTATTATTTTTTACTGAATACATTCGTGAAATCATAATTTTGATAGCTTTTGTAGCTGTGGACACTTGTAAGTTTTTTTAATAAATTATTTCATTCATCAGTATATTTTTAACACTCTTACACTTCTATAAAAATATTTTAGAGCGTATGGAGAGCACGCTGTTCTAATGTTTGTTGGTGTCATAAATTGTTCTACTGGAGAAATAAGACTCCTTTATTAGATGATATCTGGTAATACCTCGATCATAGTTGAATTATTATCAGGAATGCATTGCGTTTGCAAATCGATAATCGCTCATGTCCTGTCCCGTGTTGCATAATCGAGACGCTGAGTTTGCTTAGGATAAGGCTGTTTTTACATGGATCAGACGAAGAGGAATTTATCAAACTCAAATCAGCATGAACGAACAGAACAGTAGAGCTTTTTTGTGTTTCTATTTCTGGCACCTAGCATAGCGTACTCGAAGATACTAGCAGAATTGCTGTGTTCAGATCTGAAGGGCATGGTTGCGGGTGGTCGGCAGGCATACGAGGCTTATGTCATGAACGTCTCAGGTTGATGGACTCACTTTGTAGGACGTGTTCCTAGCATTATCTGTGAGGTGTTGCACTTGGGGGCGATAATTCACGTTCGTGTTCTCAACACAAGTTGTGTCAGTCTGACCTTTTACTATCTGCGTAATATTATAAACTTTTAAATTATATAAAAATCGCATGATGTACAAGTAGAACGCGTATCTTAGATCGGCAGAACTCTTTTAACGCTGGTTTTTATCAGCCAGTTTATTATCTAGTTAAAAAAGGAATATTAAATAAATCTGTTGTGTCTGTGCCAAGCTTTATCCGTTCTCCGGCGGCCGCTCCGTGGCGCCAAGCTCGGCCCGCCCGCGTCTCTCATTAATCACAATCAACTGAGAAATTATTTCGACGTTTAAAACTTCGCTATTACATATTCCGCCAAAGCTCGGCATTGTGGATGAGGAATGTAGATGCCGAGATAAAATAACCGCTACTGTACACTGATAACTTATAAAGGGGCTTATAAAACTGGTTGAGATAGACCAGTGGTATATTAACATATACTCGTACTAGATGCTCTTTTGTAGAACCATATCTCAATATATGACCGTTTGGTGATCGAATGAGATTTCTAATTGTATGCTGCGTCAACCCTAGCTTGTTTGTTTATTGTTTATTTATAAATACCGAACAACTGTATTCATCAATACCTCGTGAAGCGAAGGTCACTATAGGTCGGGATCTTATATTATGTCTACTGAAGTTATCAATATGATAGGCATTTTGTATTACTCTCTTTTTATTTTTTTGTCTGCATCTGTATTTCTTGTTTTATATTTTTAGATTTTAATGGAAATGTGAGATGTTCTTATAATGTGTTTTCTGTAACAGGGTAACATCGAAGGCGGGAGGACGTCCCTGTGGATACGGGCTTGGCTTCAGGAGCAGCTATTCATATTGGGCTGCTTTCTCCAAGGGGACGCCGGAAAAGTTCTCTTCGTGGCGATACTCGTCCTCTCCACGTTTTGTGTCGGTCTGAAGTCCGCTCAGATACACACAAGAGTCGACCAGCTCTGGGTTCAAGGTACGTTTTATGTTCTTCGAAATTATTCAGTTTTTGACCGAACGAGTACGTCTATCGACTGCATACAATCTCGAGACCGTAAATGTATATCAGATAAACACATTGTGGCACATTGCGCCTCTCGTTGAATACCAATGCAGCGCGCGAGGGGTCGGGGGCAGGTACGTCTGAGCTTAGCCGCTTCCGTCTGCCGAGACGTGTCTTGCATCCAGTCGAGACTACACAACGCACCGCGGCACTTTGGGCCCCATATACGACATGGCGAATTTATATTCACCAAACATCTTTTTATTACATACATGTGTCCGGTCGATTTGAGTGTCGTTGTGTTTTAAATTAATCTCTATTGAACCGAGTTAAGTTCGGCCGAATGGATAATTGTAGCCTGTAACAATTTTACGAGCGATACGTGCGTGGCAACGCCGGTCAGACGACGGGCTTTGATGCACGGCGCGCAGGATGTTAGAGCGTTTAAATTATAATGTTATGGCTCGATTACAATTACTTAAAACGTTAGAGGCCCATGTCGCATTAGATTGCCTTTGTCGCATAAAGATGTTTACAATTAAGAACTTTGTATAGGAACAATGAAATTGCACTTTGCTAGAGACTTACTGTAATTATCAGAAAAGGCTTTCATAGGGCACTGTGTTGCAATAGATTTATATTTTATGGTAACTTCAGAAAGAAATTTTGGAGAAAAGTTGCCGTATGATTCAAAAATTGGGTCAAATCTATTCTCCCCTACTAAACGAAAGTGAAAAGGGTAATTACTAAAACTTACCATTGATAATATTAATCCAGAAAGTGATTAATCTTTTAGAAAGAAACACAAATAGTTTTTGTAACTGTTTGGTCTTAGTAACATTGATTGCCTTTAGATATTTACTTTAAGATATTTCCGTACCGTTTGCAAAATGGTTTTATTGTGCCTTTCTAACGTTTTATTGGCAATTTATTGCTGGCTGCGCGTTGTTTATTGGGTGCAATGGGTGGTCGGCTGTCAACTCGTAAAATTCTATCTCATAAATAGTTTGGACAGGTATCCGTGCCTTTATATTTGTGTTATCTAACCCGTTTCCAGTGCCTAATAGTTTACGCGGCTTACTGTAATGTCGAGAGGTTGATACGATATTACTGATTTATAATTGTATTTTATACCATATTGATGCATTAGTTAGCCGTGCGTGTATAGTACTACGAGAAAGGTTAGTTTACAAGAGGTTATTTCTCTAATAAACAAGACTAGACAATTTAGCAACTAAAAGTTCATTTTGGAAATTTAACTTCAGTTATGGGGCTTAAACCTGACCTTATTTCTTAAATGTTATAAAATAAATGATAGTTTTGTAGGAAATCTTGTTTGTTAAGTTACAAATGTTAAACTTTTAGTTTGATTTTGAATATTATGTGCAGCCAAACATGTTTGTTTGAACCGGAAATTCCCTGGAATGTTTATGTTAAATAGTTAAAAACTATGTAGCGGTGACACCCGGAAACTATGTCTTCGTGAGAGGATGCACTTCCTATGCGGGCGTTACGTCACAACAAAGTTGACACAAGTTAGAGGTTCACGTGTCATCGAACTGAGACTGTACTTGGAATTATTTTAAACTAGCAGACGCCTGCCACTTCGCCTGCGGCCAATATACTATGAACACAAAAAAAATTGCACGTGACCCTTTCCTTAAAAAGAATAGATAAGTGACAGCCTGCCTATAAAAAATTACCCGCAAATGCATTTTATTAAATTGAATTATAACTTAAATTTTGTATGATGAATTGAGTGATACGAGTATTAAAGGAAATTCATTTTGATTATTACGAAAATATTATAGCTAGGTGCGGCTGGTTTTTGCTCGGATGAATGGGCGTTTGCATTAGATATAACATCTGATGCAAAGATAACTTAAATGGCTTAATAGATAAGTAATAATGAAAGATTTTATTGTACCCAAAAAATAATGTTTTTAAACTTTATTCTTTCGATCATTGTCTATTGTCTTCCATACATGGTTACCCTTGATTGGTATGCAATGTCAACTAATAGAGACAATTAACATTTGCCTGCAAGATTTGGGCAATCCTTATTAATTATTTAATGGACGAACTGTCACGATCAATTTATGAATGTCGTAAAAATGTTGTATCTATATATGGTGTCGTAGTTCATATCCTTTCTCGATGTCAACGTTACCTTCCTTAGTAGCTACTTTTTAATTAAATTAGTATGGGTATGTCTCGATATGATCTTATCAAGAGACAGCGCATCTTCGATAAAAAATATAGAGTACATATAGGATCAAGGGAGACATGGAAGACTGATGCCGCCCACAAAGGTAGCATCATTTGCTACACAGACGGATCAAGGCGGGAATCCACAAAGCTCAGTGGTGCTGGAGTATTTTACAGCACCATGTTAAATAAGAGTCAGACCATCAGTCTGGGCAAATTTGCAAGCATCTTCCAGGCTGAGACATGTGCCATTATGGCTTGTGCCTCAAGTCTAATAGAATTATCGGACATAGGAAGCAATGACGTAATCATATATAGTGATAGTCAAGCTGCACTAAAAGCGCTTAACAGAAAGGATACCACTTCGGCCTTAGTAAGAGAATGCAAGCAAACACTGAACTCTCTGGCTGAAAGGACAACAGTTACCATTGCCTGGGTCCCTGGCCACCAAGGGAATGACGGCAATGAAAAAGCAGACGAACTAGCCAGAATGGGCGCTAGTCTTCACTTTCACGGACCAGAGCCCTGCTTACCCATTCCGCATAATATAACAAAGCGGGTAATCGAAGGTATTATACAAAGGGAGTCGAATGCAAGATGGAACAGCTCAACACAGGACAGGCAATCAAAAATGTTCCTGAAGGCATACGACAAGAAGAAAACAACGCATCTACTGTCACAAAGCAGAACCAACATAGCACTAGTAGTAGGCATGACAACTGGGCACTGTCTACTCAATAGGCATCTCAAGATAATGGGAATAAAGGATGATCCTTCGTGTCCAGAGTGTGGCGAAGAGGAGACCAGTTATCACTTCTTAGCTGAGTGTCCCATGTACGCGCTGGTAAGACGGGAGATACTAGGTAAGGATAGAATTAGTGAAGCAGACCTGACGAACCTCACCATAGGGGGAATTGTTAGGTTCACGAAGGCTACAGGTAGGCTTGAGGGGGGGGCACTGTCGGGACACCAGTGAACCTGTGTCTCAATCACGGGAATTGGGTGGAATGGTTCTAATGAGGACTGACCACCCGTCTGGCCTTGACAGACGTCCCCTCTAGAAATAATAAATAATGGGTATGTCTGGAACATTTTATAAAATTGTAAATAACCCAATTTTTATATAAAGTGATATAAATTAATTGACGAATTTTGATATGATGACGAGGATGTGAAGAGATGTTTATTTAATACAAAAGAGCACAGCTAATAAACAGATGATGACGAATCTTTTGTACAGCGGTATACACTGGAATGCGCTGTGGATGAGACGGAGGTCCTGGGTTTGATTCCTGGCTAAGCCGTTTAAGATTCTCTAAATTCGTCCAGGTCTGAATGGTAAAGACATCAGCCGTGGCTAGTTTTTACCATACCGCCAAAGACGTAGACGATACCGTTCCGGTACGTTACTTACTCCTAATAAGTTGCCCGCTTTCATTTTAGATTACTTTATCACTTACCATCATGTGTGATTGCTGTCAAGGGCTAATTTGAAAATATTAAAAAAAAACTTCAAGTATTATAATTTATCACTTAAACCACAAAATTACTTAATTTAAACCAAAAAAGGCAGCTAAGTTTATCGAATCAACAATTTCATTTAATTATTACCTGCCTACTTTACATTGTAATACAATGTATTTCACGAAACTGATTTCCTTGAAAGTATATATCTCGAATTTTAATTTGGTGAAAAAAGTGCATACGTAGGAGCCGAGAGGAAGTGGGCGAATTTATTGATGCACCTGTCGTCTCTCCGCTCGCATTACCTTGGGCCTCCGCTCCCTTGAAACTTATATCTCAATTTGTAGTATGTATGTAATGTCCTCCATCATTATTCAATTTAACAGCAATAAGAAATGTTCTTTAACAAATACCTGTTATATCATGTCTGATAATACGAATGAGAATATATTGATTTGAAAAGTTAAAGATTAGCTTATGCAATGAATCCCTGGTCCCTACATCAGATAAGCCCGTATCTTAGGGGTCAGAATATCTGCAATATTTGTAAGTTGTACCTGACTAGCCCTATTAGCTCATTTTGCGATATAGCTGCTCAATATGAACGGAATTCTCGAGCACGTCCGGGAAATTAGTCTACCCGGATAAAACCATAGCTATTATGTTAATAAGACATATAAATACTCTAAAAAGTCAATCACCTTAAAACTCTCATCCAAAAGCTAAAATCTATTACACCCAAACAAAATCTGTTCCAAACGCTTTTTATAAATAAACAGTTAAAAACATCTTTGATATTACCGGCTACTGTCCAAATAATACAAACATTCACAGCTAACGGCCTCAAAGCCTTATCGAGCTACAAAAGCCGCCTCCGTTAAACAATACGAAACGTCCTGAAGTCACCTAACAACTTAATTAGGTGGTCCGCGGCTGCTCATAAATATCCCCACGTGAAATTATGACCAATAAAACAAAAAATGTATAACACATCTATCGGGGCACAAAAAACTCGGGTTTGATTGTCCGGCTCGCTTTTGTGTAGGGACGTCGTGCTGGGCCCCGGCCGGTACACACTCGCACTCGTCTCTTGAGCTCCTGCGAGATTGAGAGCTCTTCTCTCTCCAGACGAATATAAGCCATGACAGGGCTCAGCGTTAGCTGGCTGGATGTTTTGTATTTGAACCGTTGCAACCATGAACAAAAACTATTACAACATTATTTGGGGAGTGGACTCCAACCGTTGGGCCTATTAAGGATTTTTTATCAAAAGTTTTTAGAAAAGTGTTCCATGTTGCCATTCTGTTTCGCAAGAAACCGATTTACTTTATAACCGATTATTTCTAGTTGAACATCGTTCTATAGAATTTTATGCACTATAAAATTATTTAGCTTTGTAAAGGAATATAAACACGCATGTTATATGAACAGAAACTGGATTTTTAGTTAAGCGTTTTAGCGACCGTGACCGTAATTTTATAACCTTTACATCTATTTCCTGGTTAATAACTTTCGCTTGTACAGCTTGTTGCATTAGTCATGGATTTTGTTGAAATAAAAAGATCTTTTCTTTTTACTGCAGATTTAGGTTTGTAGTTGCAATTAAGTACTTTACGTGTCAAATTCAAATTCAAATTCAAAATCGTTTATTTCAAGTAGGCTTATTACAAGCACTTTTGAAACGTCAAATTGGACTATTTGTAGTGAATCTACCACCGGCACCGGGTGTCGTTGGTTGTGTTACACTTAACACAACCTTAATAATTTTATTGAGGATCTGTAAAATATTGTCTATTTAGAATTTGCTGGGAAACGTAGTCAATAGTTTTGTTTGTGGAATGGCCGCAATCGCTGCAAAGGACACGGTTTGTTTATTCCGCCATCCATCTGTTGTCTACGCGGTAGAGATGAAGCGTATATACTAGAACAGATCCAGAGACTAGGTATTTGACAATACTAGGTTGCACCTATTCCAACATTTAAAATACTCTATGGTACTTGATACCACATACTATGAAATACGCGGCGACGTCCGAGTCCGACACCAGAAGCAATGACTAATTTTCTATAGGTAATCAAAGGACAGAAGTCGCCCGCCAAGAATAGTGAGTGCACGTCGCATTTATTTCTGTAGACATATGGTTCAAATTCAAATGACTGATTCCGCATGGTTCAGGCAAATACAATTGCACGTTATGTTGGTTTCAATTGCGTTGAAATATGGTTCAAATTCAAATGACAATTTTTAAGCCGTCCGCGCTGCCGTGTTGTACAAAAATATATTTGCTTTTCAAATTCAAACCCCGACGCAAAAACGACAGGGTTTAAGTTAAATGCAATGGCCACAAGTGTCCCTTGTGAGAGATTATTTTCCTCTTGTGGCTTATTATTAAAAAACAAGAGAACGAGGCTGGGGATTCGAAAAGTCCAACAACTGATGTTTTTAACTCAAAATTCTATAGGATGACATGCGTTCGTGTGCTTCTTTATTGTTAATTATAAAAAATATTCTAGATATGTATGTGATAAGGAAAATAAAAAAAAATTTAAAAATTAAAAAAAAAACCATAAATTGGATAACTCTGAAAAAACCTTTAAAAAAGGCAAGAATCGGATTACTTACTTTAAAAAATGAATTGAAATCTTTTAAATACGCCAACAATATAAATAAATGTTTACGTTGACAGTCCTAAGCCTGTATTAGTATGAAGGAAAGTTTACAGTTCAGTACTACTAGTATACCATAGTACGTACGTAACTCTATGGTACGTACGTACTATGATACTCATATTACTAGGTGGAACAGGTATTTGGATGAAGTATTTGTACGGAACTGGACTAGGTACACCTAGTATAGAATTTACCTAGTACGACTCATCTCTACTACGCGGTCTAATTTGCATAGAGGGCTCGGCGGCGCGGCGGGACGGGGGAGGACCACACGGGCTCCGCGCGGCGCGCGCGGGTGGCCACAACCACATGCGCGCGCGCACGTACCTGCGCCCCGGGCCCCGCGCCCCGCCGGTACGTCATTCATTGCGATCGACCGCCGATCCGCCGCTACCGCATCGAGTAGAAATGTTGTCATTATCGGCGCGCACGCGTTGGGAATGTAATGAAAGACCCGACATTCCCAATGACTGTTGCCAGAATGCATCGAAGAGATTCAGTTATCGTTCCGAGAATCACCAATTCACCGCACACTGTGTTCCGGTGGCTTGTTGTATAGTTGAAATTCTCATCTGTATTCTGTTCATAGATTTCTTGCACAGACAATTGGCTTAATTTAACAAGTTAATAAAAAGGGTTTTCTGATCAAATTTACTTTCTTTCCTCAATAAAGATGCCGCCTTCGTTAGTGTGAAAGCTTGGCGCGCCAAGCACGACGATAACCTGCGGTGACCTTGCCGTGTACTGCCGTGTTTTCTGTTATTGCCATTGCACACCATGGTATTTTATACTCGTAAAAAATTTAAAATTTAACGTTTCTACTAGAATTCGATGCCTTAGAATTTTGTATCCGATTTTAGAAGGGGTTTGACCAGAAGCGACGTAATAAAGTTATATTTTGGTTTCGTTAGTAAATATTTTGAGCAAATTTTATAATTTGTAGAAATCAGTTTAGTCAGAATTATCATGAAATCTACTTGATTTCGTAATTCAGTAAAAATAATACCAAAACTGTAAGAGATAACTAGGGCAGTTTTCCGCATTTTCTCATGTAGATGACTACCTGGCAAAAACAGACATCAAGAAGTACCTACATTATTCTACTATGCGTGTTTTAGAGTGTGATGCGTGTCGTAAGTTGCGCCCACGTCTCCCTAGGTGTTAAAATAGAGGCGCTCTGTGCGGTCCCACCGCGCTCGATTCCGATCCACTTGCTTTATGATAATCCCTAATATCCGGCACCAGTGGGGTCAGCTATGTTTAGCTCAGGCGGCTCTCAGGGATTTGAGACTCGAGACCGGTAGGTAGAGCGTTTAACGAGCAACATATTTGATACAGAACAAAACTCTTACAGCATATCATTTAGGATGATAACTAGGAACGAATATTAAATTCCATACAATGTGATTAATTAGAATTCAGAATATGTTTCGCTTTCGATATATAAAGACGAATAATTTGTCAATCAAATATTGAAAAGTTAATTTTACTAATAATTTACGTTAAAGCCTTTAAATCCTTCGAACACTTTAGTATAAAAGCTTCAACGAAAGTTGATAGCCGAGGGAGCGAGCCTAGAATGAAACCGTACGTTCGTACCTATTCAGGTATTTTTAGTACATAGTTCCTATAATCCTTGGTTGAACACTTACTCAGTCAATAAAAACAAGATGCTAAAGGTGCCAAAATCTTTTTACTCTTATTTGTAAGGTGTTCACACAAAAAGTTCTTATGCGTCAATCACCTTTTTATTTAGGCACCTTTTGTGCCTTTAGTTCATTTACATACAAAGTGTTCTCAGAAATACAAGCAACCAACTTAATTCGGTATACTAACTTGATAAAGAGAAATCCTAATTAGGTATCCCTTGTATTGAGGGATAACAATTTAGCATGTATAAAATTAAGACTTCATCTAAATTTACAGGGTACATCCAAGGATAAATTCAAAACTAAACTTGCGATAAACATTGGAAAGCTTGTATAGTACGTTCAATACCATAGAACTAGTATAAACAGAAGTAGTAATGATGAGCGAAATGATGACGTTCAAAAAAATGTTCTCATAATTTCTATAAGAAAAATGCCATCTCGAAAGACTAGATAAAAGTATAAAAGAAAAGAAGTCTTAGTTGAAGAACATCAGAAACTGGACCGGAATCGAGAGTGCCTTACAATTGTTTCGCCTTGCGATAGATAGCGAAAATTCCTTATGATTTCGAAACAAATAATTAATAATATTATGATGTTTGCTTTTTATTAAACCAACTCAAATCTTTTGTTTTTCGATAAGAATACATTTTAGACATCCTGGTCGTGGGCGCAGAACTGCGCAGTCAGTCTCATGCGTCTGCTTACACTTACTACAAACGAACTCACTTGCTAAGAAGCAACTAGAATACGACCTATATGGGATATCAAAGGAAAGCCACAGATCTGCATCAAGATCGGGGTTTCAATATTGTATCGTTTAAGTTTAGTCTTTTTTGCTCACTATACTATTAATATCTCTATTGATACTTATACCTGTAAGTTGATATCAAAATAAATAAAGCTATGCTTTTTACATTTCGTTTTTGTAATTGTAACAGTCCCTTAGAAAATTATGCTTTATCCAAACTATGCGTATTGTGTATTAGGGGTGAAAGTATGAAATTGCCGATTTGTACTGAAAAATAAAAATTCTTTTTATTCACATTTTACATACTTATTTAATCAAAATACCATTATTATCTATACATTGCTGCCATCTAATAGGAAGCACATTTAAGCCTTTGCGATAGAACTCTGGTGATCTAGATTCGACAAACTGTGTGAAAGCATTTTGCACTGCCTCCTGAGAAGAAAACTTTTTATCACGTAGAAAATTGTACAACTCACGAAAAAATGGTAGTCCGTTGGAGCAAGGTCTGGCGATTATGGAGGGTGACGAATGGTTTCTAATTGCAGTTCCTGTAGAGTTAAAACGGTTTCTCGTGCTGTAAGAGGTCTCGCATTACCATGGAGCAATAATAGTGAATATCGATTCATAAGTCGGGGCTGTTTCACTGCTAGTTTCGCTATCATTGTTCGGAGTTCGGCGCAATAGACATCTGCCGTTATTGCTTGACCAGATCGGAGAAAGCTATAGTGAATAACAAACAGTTACCTTTTTATTGGTAAGCTTTGCTTTAGGACACTGTTGCGGCGTTTGACCTGGGGTCAGCCATTGCATTTTCCGCTTACGATTATCGTAAAGAATCCATTTTTCATCACATGTCACGATTCGATTCCTTCATTTCTGTTCGATTCAACAAGGCAACTCAAGTTTCACCACGTGTTTCTTTCTGCAGATCAGTAAAATCATGAGGCACCTATTTTTTACATTTTTTTATTTTATTGATTTGACGCAAATGAGTCAATATTGTTGGTAAAATAACGTTAAACCATGCCGCTAATTCCTGGGTAGTTTGCCTCGGCTTCCACCATCTCTTTCAAATCATTGTTATTCACCTGTGTGGGCGGTCTTCCACGTGGTTCGTTCTTCAAATCGAAGTTTCCACCACGTAAGCGTTTAATCCAAAATCGCACAGTGCGTTCATTAGCAGTCCCCTCTAAAAACGTAACATTAATATTGCGAGCTGTTTTTGCGTTAGTTCCGCGTCGGAACTCGTATCTATTCAAAAATCACACAAATTTTCGAAGTATCCATCTTTATTGTCTAAGCTGAATAAAAAAAACAACTGAAAGTTGATAATTGAATGTTCTACATTTTTTAAAATAAGAACTACATAGGTACCACATGAAAAAAGTTTCACTTTAAAATCTTGAACCATGGAGGTTCTATGTCAATTCGAAGTACCTATTACAATAAAACGTCAATTTCATTCTTTAACCCCTATTATTAATATATCATACGTAGTTCTATTTAAATAATGACAAACACTCTAAATGTAGACATAATTACAAGAGTAACTAACGCCAACTCCTCCAGCAAGTCATAAATTGGCGACCGAAAATAAATAAGGCATTCCTTGCGTGGTGACGAGGTGTTAACTGCCCCTCGCTCACACATCAGGACGTTCACGACAGCTCAGGTCATGTCTCTTAACAACTACTTACAAATGATACATTCCTAGAAAAATCTCTTTCAAACATCCTCAGATCGCAAAACATGAACACATTTTCTTAAGAGGAGAGTACAATGAAAATAAATCAAAGATTTTAAACCAATTGTACAATCATTTCATCAAAAAATTCTGATCGTTATAAATATAAAAGTATGGTTGGATATTTTTATAAATACTTGCAAAACTGTTTATAATCATGTCACATATATCTTAATAAAATTATACATTGTAGCAATATATTTAATCCAATTGAAAAATAAAACGTGATTCGTTAATAATAATTGTATGATTATATTAGGTATCAAAATAATCTTTTTGGAGAAACTGCTAAGCTTGCAGAAGTGCAAGCGGGTCCAACAGAAAGCTCCGGAACATTTAGCAAAATTGACTTGTCCATATTTTTTTCTCTAACACCTTGCGTTCCTAAGGCAGGTTGACGTAAAAAATGCAAAAAAAAACAAGCTATAAATCAAGGGGCCGGGTGTTAATTGGAACGAATCCTCGTGACGTCGTCAGATAACGTACACCGTGCAATATGTTTGTAGAGTCATAACGCGACCTTATTCATATTGTAAATAGAGATCATTTTGCATCGAGTGCTTCGGTTATTTTCAATGTATTCGGTACCTTAACAGTTAAGATTACCTACGTAAGAAAGTCCCTTTACCCTTAATGGTTTAGAAGATTAAAAAATATTTCGTATCTAACATTAAAGTGATGTGTTCTTTAATGCAGGTTTCAAAGAGCATGTTGCTATGTTAATTGTTAAATCGTTGATGTAGAAAAAAGTCTATATTGTTTTTATAATAACCTTTATACAGAAGCAATATATTCTTTTATATAGGTATTTATGTTATTTGTATTAAGATTTTTTTATATCACGTATAAACTATTCTAACTTTTTAATAGTATTAAACCTGTCTTCCGAGCAGATGCTAGAGTCACTACAAATAGTCTAATTGACGTTTCAAACGTAAACTGGGCTAAGTTTACGTACTTGAAATAAATGACTTTGAATTTGAAAACAAACCTAATTAAGAAAAATAATCACCATATAATACTTTTTCAAAAAGTTTTCATATGACTTATTAAATTATGTAATAAATTCTTTAATCCATTTTAAAATTTTATTAGCTATATTTTGTCAAATACGCTGCTGAAACCTGATTTAGGTTATTAAAACATTATAGTACAATATGATGTTTCAAGGCGGCTTAAGCAATATGTTTGTATTGTCTTTCATTCAACGTGTTCCATTTTTCTGAGAGCTCGTTAAGTCAGCATCATTAAGTGATGAAATGTCAGATGATAACACCATTAGCGGTATGTAAATATCCGCGTGTTCGCCACGGGTATTGTATTATTCGTTTAAACTCGATCACAACAGCAGATGGTCTCTAAGCTCGCATTCTTTAATGGTCGCAATCCGCATTAATACCATGTATAAAACGAAGTATAACTACTCTGATTAAAGCAGTAGGTACACTAAAGGTGTACTAGAGGGCACTATGATAGGTCCCGTTTTATTTACAAATATCCTAGGCATTTTTCAATTACCTACCAAATTATTTTACCGAAAATTAAGTACTTCGAATACGTAACTCCGATAATTTCCGCTGAATTAATTTAAAATATATACAATATTTTAAATCTAAGATTGATCAGCTCAGGATATTTTGGAGCAGCTAAAAATATATTTAATTACGTGAAGCTTAGTCGGGGCGCATAAAGCTGACACATTTCCTATAAATCAGCTCTGTTGTGTTAACTATCACATCTACTCCGCCCCTATAACAAATGTGTCGACACTCCAATAAGCTACAGGCGTTGATGGGATAAGCTGAAATTAGAAGACACTTTTTATAAAGACGGTTTCGTAGTGTGGCTTGAAAAATAGCACACCGTGAATAAATTGTCACGTTGAAATACGAGTTTAGGAGACTTTTTTAACATGATTTTATTTGTTAATTAGTGATGTTTTTTTTCTGTACGCTATCACTTTCATAATTATTTATTATTTAAGGATCTGTCTGAAGCGCGAATGTATTGTATCCATCTCCTGGGATATGAGTTATCTCCGTAGGTTTCAGAAAATAAAACCATCGATAAAGATGCTTGATTAGTCACGAGGACGATAAGGATCACGCGTGACTAAAATGTACATGATGCTACAATATACGTTTGTGTATTGCTCAATTATATATTTGCATTCATTGAGCTATATAAAAAAATATAAATCTTGTTAATGTATAATTAACTTCGACGACCTCCGTGGTGCAGTGGTATGCGCGGTGGATTTATAAGACGGAGGTGCTGGGTTCGACGGGGGGCAGATTGAGATTTTTCTTAATTTGTCTTGGTCTGGCTGGTGGGAGGCTTTCGCCGTAGACTAGTTACCACCCTACCGACAAAGACTTACTGCCAAGCGATTTAGCGTTCCGGTACGATGTCGTGTAGAAACCGAATGGGGTGTGGATTTTCGTCCCACCCCTAACAAGTTAGTCCGCTTCTCTATCTATCTTAGACTACATCATCACTTAACATCAGGTGTGATAGAAGTCAAGGGCCAACTTGTATTCGATAAAAAAAAATATATCAAGATTGAGTGACTTAACTTTTTGAAGACTCTACCTTCCACTTTTATTCCTTTTTAAATTATTGATTATTTAAATATAACTTAATTTAGCACCATGTTTAAAGTATGTTAACATAGAAGTCATAAACTTACAATAACGTTTTTATCTACTAGTAATCAACTCATCAAGTTATCTAAATAGTTTATTGCAAATTATTGATATATAAGTAAAACGAAATAAATAAACAGAGAACACGTTAAACAGTATTGCTTTATTTATTTTTGAGGTCAAAAGCAAACAAAGTCCAAGATTCCCGTACAAGTTTATGTTAATGTAAGCCGACGACGAACACTATCAGATACGCACAAGTAAGAAGCATGAATAAGTAAATTAAGTTGTCCAAGTAACGACAAGCGCATTAACTGACGGTTTATTTTAATGAAGGCGGACGATGGGGGCGACCAGATAAAAAGAAACTAATTTAATACCAACTTAATGCGTTTACATTAAAATATAAATGTCAATTTGTATCGCTTTAACGCATATTGCAAAACAAATTTTAACTTTTTTTAATTAAAACGGACCACCCACTGAAAAGTAATCTAAATATACACATAGTACAGTATAGTTATAACAAAATTATATGAAAACTAAATACAAATGTATTATCTTTAATTTATGACAAGGAAGTTTTTTACGTTCACACAAATTGTTAGCTAAAGTTTTAATTTTCAATATACGTCTGTTTGTTTGTTTAGATAACACAGTAAAAGTAATGAATGCGGTAGCAGTTTTGCGGGTACATTAAGTAATATAATTTTTAAAACATAAGGGTGACGTAGGCAATAACTATGCCCTGAGAAACTGTTCAAAGTTGTGAACCGTTATGTGCATAAGTATTTCGAAAGAGTTGCACCTTCATTGTTTCAAGATCTTATGTTATTTAAATGTAATTTTAGGTTTAGAATTACTACACAATTAACTAAGTAGTTACTAAAAGGTTTGAATTAAGTTATTTTTTTTTATAACAACTAAAGCTTTTGAACTTTTTTACCCAACTACGTCAGAAGAAGGTTAAAGTTTTTTGAGCCTGCGTACGAATGTAAATCATAATACGTAGTTCAAGTTCGTAGATAACTAGACAGATGTACCTACTATACAATTGTTTCCACAACTCTTTCAAGACCCTAACCTATGCATCCTGGCGCAAAGCTGTTCATGTTCCTGCACAACTCTTCAAATCGAAACATGCAGAGATGTACAAAATGGTTCCATAAAAGCATTTAAATACAAAATGCAAAATACTTTTCAGATTTACTATTTCAAATACAAAATACCAAATGCTTTTGAGTTTTGTATTTCAAATTCAAAATGCAAAATAGGTATTTTCAAAATGCTTTTTTAAAATAAAATACTTTTTGACGACCAAATCATATGATATTTTTATTCATTTTAAAATAGTCACTTATAACATTAGTATAAATAAGTGTCGAGAGACTCGTCTAAATAGGTCTAGCTGTTTCAGAGATTAGACGAAGATAAATCAAAAAATTGATTGTTGGTGTAGTGTAATAAGTAGTTTTATAAAGATAATTTGATTTGAATATTTAAGTTAAGAACATTTAAAAGGAATTTTACATACTAATTTTCAACCCTTGTATAAACCTATACGGACGAAATTTTGAAAATTCCTTGAATAACATATTTATTTATTCAGTAGTTCGTATACAAAATTTCATTAACATAAATTCAAAAATTAAAGACTTTTCATAGAAACTTTCAACCCCAACAATATCTCAGAATATGAACTACAAACGTGCCAAGTTTCATTTTAATACATTCAGTGTTTTAGCGTGAATCGTGGCCGACAAAAATCCTTATAGACAGACAGTCAGATGAACAGAGAGACAAACAAACATTTTTTTGACATTGACACTAGTCAGACATAAGGCGCGCACTCTGACCAAAGAAGAAAAATAGGCACGCATAGCTAGCAGGCGCCACTATCGGTCAAATTCGGCAATACAAGCGTCATTTGTTCATTTCTTTTCGTTTGACGGGTAATGTTGGTTAAACTTAATCACAAAGTATTTTGCATTTTGAAATGAATTTTAAAAATGCAAAAAACATCTTAAAAGGTATTTCAAATAAAATACAAAATGTTTTTGTTAAAAAGCATTTAAATGCAAAATACAAAATAGGTATTTTGCATTTTGTATTTGCATTTTAAATAGAAGTATTTCAAATAAATCACATCTCTGGAAACATGATTATGTTGTTTTGGATAAATTCTGAGAGTGTGTTTACAGCTATACTTGAATTCAGCTAAATCATACTGCACTGCTCGTACAAAGGACACTTAAAAAAAAAGTTAATTCAAAAGAATTGCTACAGAATGCTTACTCAGTCTACCATAAAGAGGACTAATATCTACCATATTATGTAGATAATGTGCGCTTTGTTAAGACATAGATAATTTTTTTTACAGAGGGAGGGAGATTGGAAGCTGAGCTGAAGTATACAGCCCAGGCGCTAGGTGAGGCCGACTCCTCCACGCACCAGCTCGTCATACAAACTGCCAAAGATCCAGACGTCTCCTTGCTTCACCCTGGTGCGCTATTGGAACACCTAAAGGTTAGATATCATCATTATTACCAGCCTATTTTAACTGTACAGTATATGGCATTGCCTCCCTCCTTATAGGAGAGTTGATATGGGACTTACATCACCACGCTGCTCCTATGGAGGTTGAGCTAAGGATACAGATATCTGCCATAAATATTTTAAGATTCAAATCAGATTAGCAAATACGAGTAAATTGCGTACTAATTTGTTAGATGCTAAGCTACGATACACCTATCTGCGTACGTCTTTGCTTGACTCGAGTTGGAGTTTGACCTTGTACGCGAAGCAGGCTTCTTAGGCTAGTTTCCACAAAGATGTACCGCTAAAGTTTTAGTAAGATACGAAATATTTTTTGCATCAGTAATATAACACTTTTCGACTTTTGATGTATCATCAGATTTAAATAAGTGAGATCTCATTCAAGCGCTTACCTTTGTCATTTCATTAAAAAAAGATTATTATACTTTTATTCAAGTATCGGTCTCATAAATTATTGTCTTTTAAGTATGTACAATAAGAACTTTATGGTCCAAACAAGGTCTAATTAAGTAATTCATTGCGGTTGCTTTCTGTTTTTAAATTATACTGCCTGATTTAGTTCGTTTTTATTTCATTTTATATCTCATAAATTTTCTTTATACATCTACCTACAGCAGGTACCTACTTGCTATAAAGATTTAATTTGTTTCGTACCTCATTATAAATACATCCAACTTAAACTATCATAACACCAGTATATATCTTTCTTTATTGTGAGGTTTTTGTTTAAAGAATTAAATTGAATCTCTCGTTACCACCAAGCACATTTTGATGTTAATTAACGCCAAGACTAAAATTAATTAGATTTCATGAAGCGCCAAGCTACTATAATTATGTAGTTCATAAGCAAGCTCTAAGTTCTCTACCAAAACATACGCCATAGTCAAAATATGTGTGCAAAGATTAAATGCGGAACTCTTGAATTTCAAATTACGTAAACAGCCAATAAATTGCTTTTTACTTTCGGTTAATTTATTATACATTTAGAGTGCACTGTTATTTTGTTGTTAACTAATATGCATAATTTTATTTGGCATCGATCCCATCTAAGCAGTTTCGTTATAGTAAGTAACATTCATCATTTATGATCATCCTTTATTAAAATGTTATCCTAATCCTGGTTCAGGTGGTAAGTGCCGCGACGCGAGTCAAGATTCATATGTACGATATCGAGTGGCGTCTCAAGGACCTCTGCTACAGCCCCAGCATCCCAGACTTCGAGGGATATCATCACATCGAGTCCATCATAGACAACGTCATCCCGTGTGCCATCATCACGCCGCTCGACTGCTTCTGGGAGGGATCCAAGTTGCTTGGGCCAGAATATCCTATATCTGTACCGTAAGTATTATCAGGTTTTCTATACACGTACATTTTTCTATTTTTAGCGTTAGTTCTTTTACATTTTTGTAAATTAAATATGTAATTTAAAAGTATTAAATTTTTAAAATGCAAATAAAAAGTCATATGTTACGTCAGTTCGGTATATCTGTTTGACCGGATTTTAGAACCTCTTCAAAAGATATTACTAAGGCACATTAGTATTGTTCATTGTCGTTGGCAGTAGTAAGTCTTAAACAAAGATGACTATAGGTAGCTATGATATAATACGCTATTCTAAATAAGCTTCTATTTATCGATACTTGCTTTTGCTATTAATTCAACTATGTATTCTGTAAGTTACACATCAGATAATACATATATGACTTTAGGGCAACATAACTAAATGGAATATAAAATCATATAAAAATTTCTTTTCAGTCATCTAAAAAACAAACTACAATGGACTCATTTGAACCCGCTAGAAGTATTAGAGGAAGTGAAGAAGCTAAAGTTCCAGTTCCCCCTGAGCACAATGGAGGCTTACATGAAGCGGGCTGGCATCACGTCCGCTTACATGAAGAAGCCGTGCTTAGACCCCACCGACCCTCACTGTCCAGACACGGCACCCAACAAAAAATCCGGACATGTAAGTAATATTGCTATTTTTTAAAACCCGACGTAAAAGGGCGGTATAATAAGTCCGACGTGTCTATCTGTGGCTTAACTTAAACTGTAAGATAATAAGATTGAGATGGTTCTTAGGTTCACATCCAATGGATCAATCTTAGTTTGTTTCTATTATAATAAAAATAATTTTGGCATTAAAATCTTGTATCTTTTTCTTACGTCTGAAAGAGGTTCATTTTGAACAATTTCGGCAATAGTTGAAAAAGAAATTTTTCCGATTCTTGTCGTGCATTTCTACACTAAATCGATTAGTAACTTGTCGATTAAAAGCGTCCTTAATTATAAACTAAATAAAATATTTATCATGTCCGATCTCAAACTGATTTTAGACAGAGCAATCATGTTAGATGGATATCCAATACCTAATGAAAAAAGTAAATTCTATAACACACGTATTCCAAAGCGTGTAATTTAAAATGCCTGCATTGCCATTAGAGTTAAAGTCATAAATTACTGACCTTTTTTGTGCCCAAAATAATGATTGAGACGTACGATTCATTTGTTACGGCCGCGTGAGAGCCGCATTAGAACCACATTACTACGACTCCCGTGTCGTTTATGAACAGTTCAATTTATGACTCTTTTAGTGGCCCATAAATAAACGTGCAGCAATCACGGCGAATAAAATATCTATCGCAGGCGACGGAATAAACTTCGAAACGTTTTTATTATAAGGAAATATTTTTGGAATAGGGGCAGGATGAAAGCGAACGCCGCTAGGCATCAAATGGCGACTACCTGCTGCAAGCGCAGTGTTTTGCTGCCTATAGAAATTTTCATTTAGAATTTATCATTATTGTTTTGAAACACATACATATTTATATACAAATTTGTATTTCCTTATAAATATTTCAACGGGATGTAAATTTTTATTTGTTTCCTCCGCACTGAATGATTTCGATCATTGTTTAAGTTAAACAAATAGCGCATTCAGCGGTCGGTCGAGTGGGTAGGGTGCGTTTTTGTGCACGAGGCAAGGCAAGGCGGTGCCACCCACGTTCGGCGAAGGACCGCGGCAAGGAACGGGCGCGCATTGTTCCAGCGCCCGCGGTCGGACCCGTGTATTATACGGGCGCATTATACACGCTTCAATAGACCTCGTTTGCCGGCACCATCCTTCACAATGACACTAAAGTATTATATCAATAATGCTCATACAACAGTTCCACGTAATCGTAAATTTTGTGTTGCGCTTTGTTGAGGAATTATCGGAATTGAGACGTAACCGTTTTTGACCACCTGCAACAAGTGACACTTTTTGTGACAGAAATTGTCTACTACTACCACCATGTTTACTTCTGCCGCTAAGCAGCATTGCTAGGTTCCAGTCTGTAGGGCACGGCAGCCGTTCTAATAACAGGAACTAAAGCTTAACATCTACGGCTCATATGGACGTGTATCTTGCATGCTCTGCTCTGTTCATATGTGACGATGGTGTCCACGTATTACCAGACGGCTTGAACCGTCAATTATTATTGGTGTAAAACAGACTTTTGACGTGTAAATCTCCTCAGGTTCCAGATGTAGCGGCAGAGTTATCTCACGGGTGTTACGGTTTCGCGGCTGCGTACATGCACTGGCCGGAACAGCTCATAGTGGGAGGAGCGACGAGGAACTCCACGTCAGCCCTACGCAGTGCACGCGCTTTACAAACCGTTGTACAGTTGATGGGCGAGCGAGAAATGTACGAATACTGGGCCGACCATTACAAAGTGCACCAAATTGGTTGGAATCAAGAAAAAGCTGCCGCCGTACTTGATGCCTGGCAGAGAAAGTTCGCGGCTGTAAGTTCTTTTTTTACTTTCTCCGCTAATGCTATTTTAATGAACGTGTCTCATTATCGATTTAAAGGTATAATGTCGAGGCGACCGAGATGCGCTTGTTGTTTTATGTTCTACTTTCATTTTGCTTAAGAATCATGTCTGAAAACTATACCGTTTATTCGTATCTGAAAGTTATACGACATAACCGAGTGTAATAAACATGCATACCACTATATTGTTTTGAAAATATTTTGGTGTCGCGGTATCTGTTAAAAGATAGTCTCATAATCGTCTCACCAGATGTCTCAGAATATACACACCTATAAATATAAAAACAAGGATTCCTCGTTTCATACTCGTTAGTAGTTATCTACTGTAAAAAAATAAAATATCGCTTTTTTACAGGAAGTTAAAAAGTTGACTACCTCAAGTTCGGTGTCCGCAGCGTACAGCTTCTACCCGTTTTCGACCTCAACTCTAAACGACATACTTGGGAAATTCTCAGAAGTCTCACTAAAGAATATTATCTTGGGATACATGTTTATGGTAATTGTTTTATTTGTTATTTTTTCTTTGTTCTTTGCATTTGTATACAAAAGGTAAGTAAGTAAAGATAGGGCACAAACAATAGATGAGTAAATGTCATTAGATCTTAACAATTGCTAATAGTTAAGTTCAAGCTTCAGTTAGTGGTTTTCAAAAAAATTTCTCTTCCTAAAGGATATCGATTCAGATTTTAAATTTTTGAGTTAGTAATCAAAAGCTAAGGTAAATTTTAAATTTTGGTTAAAAAGAACTTCAATTTCAGTTTGCAGAATAACACAATACGTTTATTAAAAATTTGATTTGAAGTTAAATAAACGATTTTAATTTTCCTTTTATTGTAACGGTTTTTGCTCTTGAAACTGAAATGTAAACTACACAATGCTTTTTATCTATATTTGTATTGGTTTCGCCATGCACATCTATTACGTTATCTTAATTTTACCTATTATATTTTTGTTATTTTTTATGTTTATTCTATTATATTATTTTCAGTTAATTTATGTTGCCGTAACATTAATTCAATGGCGGGACCCAGTTCGCTCTCAAGCCGGCGTGGGTATAGCTGGAGTGTTACTGCTCTCCATCACAGTAGCCGCTGGCTTGGGATTTTGTGCTTTATTAGGTATTATTTTTGTTTCATATTTATGTTGATTTTTTATTTTTTTTATTATGGTTACTATCGCAATCCCGTAGGAATATATGCTAAGTGATCTAAATTTTTGCAGTTATTGTTAGATACTATAAGCATAATCTGATTATTATTTTTAGTCTATAGTTTTTGAAATATTTTTTTTCCGAATCATGATTCACGCAATTTGTAAATTTTACTTTACCAATATAAATAACAATGTTTGATGAGTTGCTTAGCAATGTTATTAGAATAACTTAGTTTAGCAACTTCCTAAAATAACAAATTGAAACAGAGAGAGAAATAATAACAACTATAAAATTTATGAAGAAACATGAATTACAAAATTGAATATTTTTTAGGCATACCATTCAACGCATCTAGTACTCAAATAGTGCCGTTCCTAGCTCTCGGACTGGGTGTCCAAGATATGTTTCTTCTCACTCACACATACGTAGAACAAGCGGGAGATGTGCCGAGAGAAGAGAGAACTGGACTTGTGTTGAAAAAGAGTGGACTGAGCGTTCTGTTGGCTTCCCTGTGCAATGTGATGGCGTTCTTGGCTGCTGCTCTACTGCCCATACCTGCGTTTAGGGTATTTTGTTTGCAGGTAAATAATAATACCAAAGTAATTTATCAATACAAATTATGCCTCTGAAACTTCATTGTATAAGAGTCCTTAAAAAGTAGAGTTTCCCGTGTAACTGTAGGTATATGAGACTTAACACTTCGCTCTGCCTAGGCTTCAAGGCTTAAATTGATTAATACACGAAATCACTAGTTAGACGTGTTTTTTGCATTCCATACATGTTTATAAGCGATGAAATACACATAACTAACTAATTCTAAATTAGCTACTAAAATGCATTTTAATATAGAACAATTTAACTTCACTTTATATCAATTGAAGGGAATTCCCAAAAATAAAATTTAATTTACTTAATACCTTTAAAATAAAATTTAATAGACTTGATATAAATTTTAAAATCCATCTTTGTTTTAGGCGGCTATCCTACTATTGTTTAATCTGGGTTCAATGCTGTTGGTGTTCCCCGCGATGATTTCTCTGGATCTTCGACGTAGATCATCAGCGAGAGCTGATCTGCTGTGTTGTTTGATGCCCGAAAGTCCGCTGCCCAAGAAGAAAATTCCAGAACGCGCGAAATCCAGAAACGGAAAACCTGATAAGGTATGTCCACAAATTACTTCCGAAAATTCTAGTAGTGTTCGATTTATTGATATGTTAACAGATGAAAGCTAACTGATATGATTATTTTAATGCATAAAAATTTTTTAACAAAAAATAGAACCGACTCAAAACGCACTAAAAAGTAAAAAATAATTGTGTCATTTACTTGGTTTAATTTACTTTAGTGTTAGTTTTAGTGATTTATCGCCACGTAACGTACTCGTACTATACTGTCATAGTATATTATACGGCACTAGTAGCCAAAAAGGTACAGATAAAGAGACAAAAACTGAAATCGCTGTAAGCGTGCCTCCAAAATTAGAAGAGTTCCTTTAATTTCCCCAGGATATCATCATCAGATGAAGTGAGTGACAATGGGACCTTGGAAGTATGCCCTTTCTAATAAAAAAAGAATTATCAAAATCGGACAACTCTGTAAAAAGTTATGCGTGGTCATACATATATAAAAAAAAAATATACGGTCGAAAAAGCTAAATCAAACGAATGGTACCAATAATAAGAGAATATTTTCCAGAGTAATAGGCTAGACACCACGCGGCAACCACTAGACCCAGATGTGACGGGCGAGCAACCCACAACCTGCTGCCTCAGCCTGTCGCTCACCAAGTGGGTCAAGAACCAATACGCGCCCTTCATTATGCGACCCGCTGTCAAGGTACAATACAATATTATTTTGGATTTATCTATGTAGATTTTTCGTGTTGAGTAACAATTACAAAAAAAATAGATAATTTTAAAGCTTATAGCTTAATATTTTTATATATACAACATCATTTTTGAATGTCTCCGTTTATGCTTAAAGTATAGGAGTAAACAGGATCCTATTATCGCGATTTGAAATGCCAAGCAGAAGTCTGTTTTAACAGTGGTGTAGAGTATATATTAATAAATAATATTTAATTGAATTAGTATTGATTTTTTTGTATTTTATATTACAGGTAACATCAATGCTAGCATTGATAGTAGTTATTTTGGCGAGTGTTTGGGGAGCCACAAAAGTCAAAGACGGATTGGATTTAACAGACATCGTGCCAGAACATACTGACGAACGAGAGTTTCTTACGCGACAAGAGAAATACTTCGGTTTCTACAATATGTATGCTGTGACTCAGGGTGACTTCGAATATCCCACGAATCAAAAGTTATTGTACGAATACCACGATCAGTTCGTTAGAATACCGAATATTATAAAAAACGACAACGGTGGACTCACCAAGTTTTGGTTAGGTCTATTTCGGGACTGGCTCCTGGATTTACAGGATGCGTTCGACAAGGAAGTGGCGAGCGGCTGTATCACTCAAGAATACTGGTGTAAAAATGCTAGCGATGAAGGGATATTAGCTTACAAGCTGATGGTACAGACGGGTCACGTGGACAATCCGATTGATAAATCTCTCATCAATTCTGGTCACAGATTAGTTGATAAAGAGGGGATTATAAATCCGAAAGCATTTTACAACTATCTATCGGCATGGGCTACGAATGACGCATTGGCGTACGGAGCTTCTCAAGGAAATCTGAAACCGCAACCGCAACGATGGATCCATTCCCCTGAAGACGTTCATTTGGAAATAAAAAAGTCGTCACCGTTAATTTACACGCAATTGCCGTTTTATTTATCGGGGCTAAGTGACACTGACAGTATAAAGACATTGATAAGTTCAGTTCGAGAACTATGTTTGAAGTACGAGGCGAAAGGATTACCAAACTTTCCTTCTGGAATACCATTCTTGTTTTGGGAACAGTATTTGTACTTGAGAACGTCACTGCTATTGGCTCTTGCGTGCGCTTTGGGTGCTGTTTTCATTGTAAGTTTGCGAACATGTTTAAAAATCTATAAGTTACTAATAGTCGATGTAAAAGTTATTAATAATCATGTCTTATTTTAGGCCGTGATGGTACTGCTGTTGAACGCTTGGGCGGCGGTGCTAGTGACTCTGTCATTGGCCACCTTGGTTCTGCAATTGTTGGGAGTAATGGCTCTTCTGGGCGTCAAGCTTTCAGCAATGCCTGCTGTGTTACTGGTACTAGCTGTTGGTCGTGGCGTGCATTTTACTGTTCATTTATGTTTGGTAAGTAGGATTTTTTATCTCTTGAAATTAAATTATTTTTTTTTAATTTAAAATTTCCACATTAATATTTGGCCTATTTTTTCACTTGATTACTATCAAGCTAATTTTCCGTGAGTAGCTTCATTTTGTGTGCGAAAATGTTATAATTTTTACATAAATTCCCAAAAAGCTGAAAATTTACACCAAAAATGATTACTAACCAGCTGTTTTTTCTTAGTTAATAAATAGAGCAATGCAATCTATGTATTATGTTATGTACTTTTAGCAAAACGGTTGAAAATTTTTCGTATGTATTATGTTATGTACTTTTAGCAAACCGGTTATTTTTTGGCAAAAAGTTTTTAGACAAAAGTTATAGATAATGGCATTACGTACAAACATTGTGTCAACTTTTTATTTTCATTAGATGCAAAATTTATTTATATTTGACGTTTTTTTAGGCATTACAACTTTAATGAATCACTTGCAGGGTTTCGTAACATCGATAGGCTGCAAGCGTCGCCGAGCGTCCCTGGCCCTGGAAGCGGTGCTAGCGCCGGTGGTGCACGGGGCGTTGGCAGCTGCCCTGGCCGCCTCCATGCTAGCGGCCAGCGAGTTCGGCTTCGTGGCCAGATTGTTCCTCAGACTGCTACTTGCGCTTGTGGTACTCGGACTAGTAGACGGGTTGCTGTTCTTCCCTATTATACTGTCGATATTGGGACCGGCCGCTGAGGTAAGATTTCTTTTAACTTATTTTTATTATAATATGTAATTATTTTTACTGTAAACACTGCAAAAGACATTTTTGGTGACTAAATGTTAAGTAATTTTAACTTACTTTAAACATTTGTGGTTTTGCGTTGCCGGCAATATTATCAACTGGTTGGCGAATTTTTTGCTTTGAAAAATAATTTATATGAAATCCTTCAGGTGCAACCCTTGGAACATCCGGAACGTTTGTCAACACCGTCACCGAAAAGTTCGCCCGTCCATCCTCGCAAATCAAGTTCCGGTTCAAACGGAGGTGACAAGTCTAGTCGAACCAGCAAAACGGCTCCGCGACCTTCCGGACCATCTCTGACCACTATCACTGAGGAACCTTCGAGTTGGCACAGCTCGAACCACTCTGTTCAGTCGTCCATGCAATCTATAGTGGTTCAACCGGAGGTGGTGGTAGAGACGACTACGTACAACGGAAGCGACTCTACGTCTGGCAGGTCAACGCCTACATCGAAATCGACGCATGCTGGAGCTGTGACTACGACTAAGGTATGTGTTTATTTATTTTGTCTATTAATAGTCTTTCTGTATGTAAGAACACGCCATGTGCTGGTACCGAGCTGGCCCTCCTTCAATTCTACTCGTTCAATTAGATTAACGAGATTAGAGTGGCTATGGAAGTTGATGGGTTATCTATATGTTAGTTATTATTAAGCCTTGATTGTTAACAAACTTCTTTATATGTACTACTTTTGATATACAAATAAATAAGTAGGCTTAAACTTGATATATTCCTCTACATACATACCAACAATCAACCTTCTAACAAAAATAATGTTGTTTACAGGTAACCGCCACAGCCAACATAAAAGTTGAAGTGGTAACGCCAAGCGATCGAAAATCACGACGTTCCTATCACTACTACGACCGCCGAAGAGATCGAGATGATGACAGAGACAGAGATAGGGATCGCGATCGAGATAGAGATCGGGATCGAGACCGGGACAGAGATCGTGAGAGAGATAGGGATAGAGATAGAGACAGATCGAGAGAACGGGACCGAAGGGACAGATATAGAGAAGAGAGAGACCATCGCGCTTCGCCGAGAGAAAACGGTCGCGATTCCGGACATGAAAGTGATTCATCCCGGCACTGAGGAACAGTAGAACGATTCGAACTTGCCACCGAAGATAACATAAGAGTTATGAATTGCGAATCAGAACTTTCCATTGAATAAGTGCCAGATGGATTTCTATACATGCGCTCTGTGATTGTATGGAGATAAGCAAAGAAAACTATTACTTGATAAATGTACTGGACTGTAAGATCAGCGTTTAAACATGTTTTGAGGTTAAGTACCGCGTTGTGACGCCTTAAGACAGTATTATTCGAATTGAATAGTAATTTTATAATTAATTTTACTATTCGTGTAATATCGTAATATGTAAGTGACAGTGTTACGATTAATGACGAGCTAACTGATATTAGGAAAAACCATCTTCATCTTGCAGAAGTGTTTGTGTTTCTATTCTAATTAATAAGAAACGTTACTCATGTCATTCCTTATTTTGACCTTAATGTTTCTATTTTGTACCTCTACATAAAGGACTTTAAAGGCTAAAATGGTTTAAATATTTAGACTAACCGTCTATTAGTGGACTGAGTATCTCTGTTCGATGGCACGTGTAAATAGATTTGATGAGTGTTTTATTTTGGCAGATAAAACACAAGAGAGGTATCCTCGGTTTAATTGTTTTTGTATTGTGGTTAATATATGTTAACGGCTTACGGCGTATCACATTTAAATAATTAATATTTGTGCTATCGACCTTCGCTAGAATTTCAACGTCATCTCGAAAGTTTACTTAAATTCAAATTGAAAATTCAAATGTGTTTACTTCAAGTAGATTGATTGATACATTATAGATTGTCAACTTTAACTTCTGTAGCGTCTTTACCGCGCAAGAAAAGTAGCAATTTATGAGTAGGTGCGAGTACTTTATGACATATCGTTATCTCTTTCTCACGAATGTTAATTCTTCTTATTGTAAAGCGAGCGAAGCTTTTTGCGAGGAAAACCTCAAACTGATTCCTGCTGAGCTTTTGGGTATACGCCATTTCCTGTTTACATAATATGTTAGCCATAATATTTACCAAATGACATAGGAAATATCATCGTTAATAATACGTTTATTTTTCGTGTTCCTATTTCGACATTCTTTTTATTTTGACACTGATATTATATTACAAGTATGTTACAATTTTTTGCACTAAAAGGCTGCGGTCGAATATTATTAATAATAATTTATGATATTATTTATTTTGTGTCTATAATTATAAATTTCTCCAGAAAAAAAAGAGTCTTTGAAAGCACTCAAATTTATTGTACAAATTATTTAAGTAGACTGTATATTAGGTAAGGCATCTATTTATGAGATTACTTAGATTTTTATATACCTAACTGTATTCTTGTGATCTTTTTTTAAGATCATTATGTTTACGGATAAGACTGCATTAAGCGAGCGAAACTCAAACGTGTAGCGTACAAAGCTGAATAGTCTAATAGTCCGTCAGTGGCGGAACTCACAGATGTAAATTAATTGAGGAGATTATCTATAAATTATATTCTTTATATTTACATTATTCCTTAACAGTTCAGTGATTTTATTAAAGGTTTTTGCTAGTTTGAATTGCACATCTATGAGGTATGATTGCCAAATACGCTTCCTGTCTGTGGCATGACTAGAAAAATAAAAAATGTTGTGGAAAAAAAGAAACAATTTAAAAACAATTTATAAACAATTCATAGACAATATTCAAACAATGTGCATGTGGGATATAGGTAAAAATAATTACATTCGAAAATATAGCAAAAAGTAACGATATAAAAATGTGTATATTGCAACGCATGCAAGTACACTTGTACCATTTTCAGCAGCTTTTTTGACAGTTAATATATTTACATTAGTCGGCAACTGTCAGATTGTACGACTAACACACATCTGTGATGATTCCTAATCTGAACTAAGAAACAACTGACCTCAGTTTAATGAAATTAGTGATTAGTGTTGTGACATTTTGTGCAGAGTACTTATTAGTTGATATTAATTTATGCTTATGTAATTGTAATGTAACGTTTTGTAAATATAGATAGTCGGATAACGCACAGTGTACAAAAGTATAATTGATACTTTTGTATGTATTTTATATAATTTTTGTACAATTTATACTGACATATTGTCATAAAACATATACAATTAGCATATTAATAATGCTATTTTTGTTTGCAGCTATTGAAAATAATTGATTTATTTTCTAATTTTATTGTCTTTACAGAAAATCTTGTTTGAATAAATGAGGTTACTCGAATGTAAGTGATCTAAAACTAAGAATCGTTTCGAAAACGTTCTACACATTTACCTGTTTAAAAATAAAATATTTTAATGTATGATGTTGTTTCAACTTACTTGTTACAAGTATTACCTACTCAATAATGAATAGTGATTATAGTAAAAGAAAATTTGAAAATTATAATTAATTGTGCTAGCATTTGTTGTTTTTCGTCCGTCACGCAGAAGAAATACGGGTAGACGTTAGAACACATAACTTCAAAAAGCGCCGTGACCTTGACGTAACGGTTGTTCCAAGTCATTGAAAAGTTCGCACGATTTGGCACATCCCTTTTAAGAGGCTACTAACTATAATATTCACATACTGTTGAACTCGGCTGACATCATCGAAAAGAGTGGGCTCTTGTTATTCGAGATGCACTAGAGAAGATTGTATTGTGGTAAAGTAGCGAAGTTTTCGTTATGTCAAAGTTAAAGTCTTTAAAGATCGAGGTTCTTAAAGTAACGTTCTATTTTTCTAAATAACTTTTTTTCCTTTATTTACCTTGTTTCTTGACATTAAATTTTAATCAAGTACTAATTTATTGTGCTTAGATAATGCGTTTCGATAAACATTATTTTTCTAGCTAAACTAAGTTATTGAAATTTAAAAATACAGAAAATAATCGTAGACACCAAAGCAATAATGTTATTTTCATTCGATAGTTGATCAAATAAGGTCTACAGAGAAATCAATATGAAAGCAATATTACATAAACATAACCAACATTGATATCGTAACGAGACTGTTATCTGTTATTGCTCCATTAAATTAAAGCAGTCTGCGCCACGTATGGTGAGCCCTAGTCCGAATATAATAGGGGCGGGCGGAATTTTGGCGGCAACAACGGCTGCGACATTCCTTAGAAAGCGGGAGCGCGGGAATCAATAAAGGATTTCCTGGCGGCGTGCCCACGCATGTGCGTGGCGACCGAAATCCTGAACTCGGCCGCCGTCTTCGACACCCTCCTCGTGATCCGCTCACGAGCCTCCAGCACGACCCAGAAGTATGGATGGGAGAGATAAAGATTTTTTTTTCAGATAAAAACGGCATACATGCGTAGGTGTTGCGTAGTCGATTAGAGCGCAATAAAAGGACGGGCCGTCACTGACCATCATTCCCATGCATGATCAAATAAATCTCAATAATAAGGCTGCGTTATTGGGCGTATGATTCGCGCGCAGCGTCACTGCGGCTGGGCGGGTCGGGCGGCGGGGGGGAGAGGCTTCCCGCGCGACACTCTGTTGCCCCGCGGCGCGTCTGCCCCACGTCCGCCTCCCGAGCCGGTGACTCAGTCCTGGTGAAGCAGTGCAGTGCGAACGGAGTGCCTCCATGTAGGAGAGTCAGTGGAGTGTTGTTTTTCTTGTCATGTGGGGAGTGCGATGGCGGTAGGCACCATGACCCGGCGTCCGCTGCTCTTGCTCGCCCTGCTGGCAGCCGCGCTAGCCAACCAGCTCGAGGATATCCCCCATAATGAGTAAGTCGAATATCATCTCTCAAAATCTTTTTGTGACTCGAACTCCTGTTTATAATACCCATCCTATATATGGGATGTTTCGAAGTCTTGCTTTATATGCAAGTTTCTGGTAAATAATTCAATTTCAATTGCAACATGTCACTGAAACTCTATTGTTAATTAACTGGATTGTGTATGAAAGCTTTCACAACCTCTTTAGGATATTTTATCTTAAACAGGAGTTTTTCAGTGACATACTTATGTAATGATATTACAGATAACATACTAACGCTCATTGGTATTAGAGTACACACTTATACCATAGCAAGGTTTAGCAAAAAGTATCTATAGCACTAGTTTTTATTTTTTTTATTGTTACACAACATTTATTCTAGTATTTGTAGATGGGTAATGTGTATTCTACGGAGCCTACGTTCGCGGGGGTGGGGGATACTACTAACGTATTACAAAGATTGTACTTGAGAAACTGTCATATATATTTATCATCTGCATTGTTTTATTGTGGTAAAGGTTTCTTTAATGTTTGATTCGATATAAAACAAATGCAGAGCACTAATATATTCCAAGTAATAAAAAGTATTCATAGGTCAATCTTTTAGAGTAGATAAGGACGTCATAGTAAACATCAAGTAAATCGTAGACATTTAGTCGATGTCATTATATAAATTTTTTATTTAAGTAGCTAATTTTTAGCTACAATCACGCCTATAGGTATAGGTTTTTTATACAACCTACGGTAGAACGTACTGAGTAGAATGTTGAATGTTGCCTACCCACAGTTGACTTTTGGCTTACGTTTAAAAAAGAAAGTCATATATATTCTTACTGTAAACGAGGAATCAAAACGTTTTGTGTCCGTCCTATAGTAAATCATATAAGAAATCGCGGAAATGGTTCCAACGATTATCATGTGCAGGTTTCGGGGGCGATTAATTAATCTAGCTAGGTTTCAGTTTTAGAAAACGTATGTATAATACCACTGGACAAATGAGGCACTAAATTATAATATATAGATATATGAAAATAACTCGGATACTTTTTGTCTAGATTTATACGGGACTTTTGTCCAGTAACAGCGCCATCTAACGTACTTGGTACTAGTAGTCGTTCATTCACTCCATTATCATTGCATCGTACAATGGATGGTAATTGTGCAATCTATATTGCATAGTAAGGCGAGGGTAATCTATTTTTACTCATTTACTTAGTTTTATCGCCCTCTTGAGTAAAGTGATGTCCAGTATTAAGCTTAGCGGGGTATGATCCGCTCTATCGACTCTAACCAAGTAACTATTACCATGGCGTCATACTGAAATCAAGGTCATTTTTACGGCCACCGTGGCGTAGCGGTATGCGCGGGGGATTTATAAAACGGAGGTCCGGGGTCCGATTTCTGGCTGGGTCGATTGAGATTTTCTTAATTGCTCTAGGTCTGGCTAGTGAGAGGTTGCCGCCATGGCTAGTTACCACTCTACCGGTAAAGACGTACCGTTGATTTAGATTTTCGGTACGATGTCGTGACGAAACCGCAGGGGGATTTTTTCCTAGTCCTAACTAGTTAGTGCGCTTTCATCCAAGATTGCACCATCACTTATCATCAGGTCATCAGGTGTGTAAAAGTTCGATTTTGATAATGATCAAAACAAACAATTGGTGTGAATATTTAGAACCAGCTATTTGGAGCAACAGCATATATGTGGCACTTGAAATAGGTTGTTCTAACAGTACGTGCTATTCTGTTGGCTGGCACTTTCAGTAAGGGCCCAAAAATATGTATAGCCTGAATATATAATTTTATTTATATTAAATAATCGAATAATTGAAATCAACGCGTCCTTTTACTTTGAATAACAGGATCTACAAGGGTAATAAATATCGCGGGCGTCTTTAAGTAGATCTAAGTAATATATCTTAGCGTTGTTTCAATGTCCCGATGAAATATATGCACTCATGTAATTTAGCTCGAAGATGCATAAATCTAACAGCTCCTAACTTATAAGCAAGTGCAGATGGTAACATTTTGCAGGACACACGTTCCCAAGCGGCGTTTTGCCAAACACATCCCCGAGTGTAGGGTTGCCATGTCGCCAAACCTAAAAGAGACACCAACCAGTTTTAGCCGGATTTTTGGGTAAAAGGGATACTACATTATTGACGATTTTTTAACCGACGAAAAAAACGGAGAAGGTTTTCAATTCAACACGTATATTTTTTTTTATGTATGACCACACATAACTTTTTACAGAGTTGTCCGATTTTGAAAATTCTTTTTTTATTAGAAAGGGCACACTTCTAAGGTGGTCCCATTGTCATTATGATAGGATGTGATGATGATATCCTGGGAAGATTGAAGAAACTCTTCAAATTTTATAGGCACACATGCAGCGATTTCGGTTTTAGTGTAAGTATCGGTAGCTTTTTGGCTACAAGTGCCGTATAATATACTATGACAGTAGTACGAGTACGTTACGTGGCGATAAATCACTAAAAAGTAAAAAATAAAATTTTTTAACAAAAAATAGAACCGACTCAAAACGCACTAACAAGTGAAAAAGAACGGTGCCAGCCAAGGTTTCTACTTTCAGAACATTACCTAGAACCCACAAACTGCTTTACTACGTTAAATAAATGTTCTTTAAACTTGTTGGCACTGACTTCATAGATATGCTTAAGTAAATTAAAGCAACTAAATGAGTTACTTTTTACTTTTTAGTTCAATTTGAGTCGGTTCTATTTTTTGTTAGAAAAATTTTTGTCCTAGTATTTGTAGCTACAACAAAAAATTGTATGTAAAATCAATCTTATTGATTTTGCACTTGCAAGTTGACGAAACATAAAAAGCTTAACTTAGAATTGAAACGAAGCGATGAGTCAAGTTCGTCAACAACATATTATAGTATTCATCTCTATTTCCAATCTATTTCCAATTACGAAATTGTTTTTTTCAAAAAATTCAAACATGGAGCGACGCTTTGACACTTAGACCCCTTTTTTTTTTCGTGGGGAAATCCTCATGGATACCCACTTGCCAGGGGAGGCAAACAGGTTATGTCGGACTCCTACCGACTAAAACCCCACGGCTTAGCATCCCGTAGCCTTTACACTGGGCCATGGGAACGGCCTCGCACACAACCGCAAATTTAATTTTTTTTTAATATGACTTTTTAATAGATAGATTTCAATTCGTTTTAAGCAAAAATGATGAGGGATCGCTTCGCTTCGCATTTGTGCCTGTCTCAATGAAGTCTAACAAAAGCCAGACAAGCCGGACATCGTTTACTTTTATACCGAACACGCAATCAACAATGTCCGGCTTTATCCGGACGCCTGGCAACGCTACCCGAGTGAGAGGCGTGGCGGTTTATAAACTGTGTTACACCGTATAGAAACTTTACGATACGGGTTCAAGTACCTTCCGCTTCTACTCGTATGTTTGTAACTGAATATGTAATATCGCGAAGAGGATTGATTGATAAATAGGACTCAATGTTGCTAAACCAGCAGTGTGAAATGCGGTTTCTTTATTATTGTAGCATCTATTCACAAATATGCAAATACTTTTTACTTTGTTAGCTATATTCGAATGATATCTTAATTTAAACAATTTTTGATAGGTCAAAATAATTATTTTATTGATTTCAACATGATCAGTCTATTTAAACAGTTTCTGTCACGCAATTGATATAGAACTTAAATCCGTCACGCTGCTCCAATGCGGGTTGGCAGGCTTAGGGCGACAAAGTCTAAAAATTTCCAGATCCTTTGAAAGTAGAGTAACCTTTAATAATAGCTATATTTAATATAGCTAACAAGAACAAAAAAAGTTTTACTTTTAAATTGTTGTTTAATTACAGTTAAAATTAGCTACGAAAGAGATAAAAATACTTCAAGATAAAGTTGTTTAAACAGACAACTTTTGTAACATAAGCCTTCAATTAACTCGTCCCACCTACATCGTACTGTCGGAGTTAGAGCAATTTTACTCTCCATTAGTCAGACAATAAACGCGTAAACTATCGTGGGCGTACAATAACTTACCTTTCGCCTCCATTCAACAACGCGGCCAGTTCCTCTGAGCGGAACACGTCTATGTAAACAGATGACAAGGATATTTAATACGCTTTTGCTTAATTAAATGTCTATGCTTCATTGGCTCAGTGGTTAGTTTATGCGGTTTCGGGATCATGGCCCTTGGGTTAGAAGATGATAGTCGTTAGAGATGGGTGCATTTTTCCAGATAAACTCATCAAACATTCTCAGCCTAAACTTACCAACCTGCACTGGACCAGTGTTATGAGTCTAAGCTCCAAATTTTAATCTTGTTATAATTAAACAGATTCAAGCCGTAGAAAGTATCGTAATTTGGATAGTTCTCTGTGTTCACCAGTTAACCGTATATATAAAAACATTCCATTAATTAATAGTATATAATATAGGTAAGCTAGTGATAGAGTCACTATAAATGGTTTCAAAAGTGCTTGCAAAGTAAACGAACTTAAAATAATCGAATTTAGAGTTTTAGATACTCCTACAAGTAAATATGACTATCCCACTACGAAGTACCGAATGCGAAATCTAAAACGAAAAAGTTTTAAATGGCTGTTCGAAAGGTAATAGATCATTTTCGGAAAAGTAAACGGGACTTTGAAGGTTTTTGCAGTTCTCATGACAATTGGTCTGCAAAATGTTTTAGCAGGGAACTGTCATTTCATGTTAGTTTTGCGAACTTTTAATGTAGTCTTGTTTTGGTACGGTGGACATTTTTGTTTCGAACGACTCAATTGACATTTCTCGATAACATGTGAGTTTATTTTTGGAACATATCAGGGGTTAAAGTATGAAATTGCCGATTTGTACTAAAAAATAAAAAAATGTTTTTTTTTTAATTTAACCTATTTATTTAATCAAAATAATTACCATTATCATCTATACATTGCTGATTGTATAATTGCTGAAAACTCAGGTGATCTAGATTCGAAAAACTGTGTGAAAGCATTTTGCACTGCCTCCTGAGAAGAAAACTTTTTATGACGTAGAAAATTGTCCAAATCACGAAAAAAATGGTAGTCCGTTGGAGCAAGGTCTGGCGATTATGGAGGGTGACGAATGGTTTCTAATTGCAGTTCCTGTAGAGTTAAAACGGTTTCTCGTGCTGTATGAGGTCTCGCATTATCATGGAGCAATAATGGTGAAGATCGATTCCTAAGTCGGGGCTGTTTCACTGCTAGTTTCGCTATCATTGTTCGGAGTTCAGCGCAGTAGACATCTGCCGTTATTGCTTGACCATGACAGAGTGGGCAGTAAAAAGAAATACTTAATTACTTAGTGTTTATTACAATTATACATATTCAATCCGGTGCGTGAAGCGCAGAGCAGCCGGAAGAAGAGAGATTACAGAAAAGACACCACAGACTATGTAAAAAGTCATAGATACAAAATATAAGGGCGAAAACATACGGTTTACATTTCACAACACTCTCCCTTAAACCTATGTTTAACCTTTTTACATAGTTACCTCCAACAAAAATATGAACTCTAGGACCTATACGTACATAATAATACAAAACAAACTTAAAGATTAAACTTATTACATAGTTACCTCTAACATAATTGAATGAATGAATTAGGACCTATACATATATAATACCTATACATATATAAACCTTAGCTAAACAAAATCAAAAACAAGTATTATTTAAAACAACACTCTTAAGTTAATCTCAAATTTATCAAAAATCTATGATGTAATTGTTTAGACAAAGGCTTAGTTAAGATATCTGCCAACATCTCATTGGTTGGTAAATACTTAATATCTACTGAACCTTTACAAATATTTTCTCTAATAAAGTGATATCTTATATCTATGTGTTTAGTTCTAGCATGAAGCATCGAGTTGTGACAAATTTTCTGTGCAGACTGATTATCATTGAAAATAGTTACTTTTACAATTAAACCACATAATGCTTTTATAAATGCACGTAAAAAGAGTGCTTCTTTACAAGTGTCTGACAGTGACATGTACTCCGCTTCTGTGCTAGATAAGGCAACTGTACGTTGCTTCCTGCTCTCCCACGAAACAACAGACTTGCCTACAGTAAATACATACCCAGTGTAGGAGCGTCGATCTGGTTCATTCCGGCCCCAATCTGCATCTGCATATGCTGTCACGGCCAGCCCGCTCTTGTTGAAAGTTAAACATAAATGCTTAGTACCTTTAAGATAGCGTAGAACTCGCTTAGCTGCTTTCCAATGTGACTCATCGTGACAATCGTTAAACTGGCTCAGATAACTCACTGCATGTGCAATGTCAGGTCGCGTTCCTACTGCAATATACATAAGAGATCCAATTAAACCTCTATAATCATAATTACTATTTTTTGACTTTTCCCCTTTAGTTAACTTTATTCCTGTTTCCATTGGAGTTTCAGAAGACTTACAATCAGACATTTTAAATTTTTCTAATATTTTCTCAATATAGTTTGATTGATCGAGAGTTATTTTACTTTCGTATTTGCTTATTCTCATACCTAAGATGTGGCTTGCAGAACCTAGATCAGTGATCTCAAATTCACACTCAAGTTTTTCCTTAATCAAATCCTTTTCATTACAATTGGGAGTAGAAAACAGAATTATGTCATCAACATAAAGAGCTATTATTATTAATTTATCATGCTCATTTTTATAATATACACATGGTTCTGAAGAACACTTTGAGAACATCAATTTTTCACATAAAACTTGGTTGATCTTCTCATACCAAGCCTTTGCTGCTTGCTTTAATCCATATATGGCTTTATTTAGTTTGTAGACTTTATCTTCTTTACCTTTTATAAGAAAAGCTTCAGGCTGCTCCATGTAAACTGTCTCTTGAAGATCTCCATTCAAAAAGGCAGTTTTTACATCAAAATGCTCAATGCTCATGTTGTATTCAGCAGCAATAGCTAGTAAAGTGCGAATACTCGAGTATCTTACAACGGGAGAGAATGTCTCATTGTAATCAATGCCATATCTCTGAGTAAACCCTTTTGCCACTAGTCTGGCTTTATATTTCAAAAGTTCACCATTTAAACCTCGTTTTTTCTTAAAGACCCATTTACATTTTATAGGTTTATGATCTTTAACCCTGTCTGTGAGAGTCCAGCACTTATTGGTAATAAAAGATTGGTACTCATCTTGCATAGCCTGTGTCCAGCTTTTGGCATCAGCACTACCCAGTGCCTCTTGCACCGTTGCAGGTTCCTCAGTGCTGCTCGTAGCATTGGCTAGAAGATTTTGTAATGAATCGTTGTAGTCCGAATCATCCGTGGAGCTTTCCTCCGATGATTCATCTGGAATATATGTTTCATCGGCAATATCATTAGAGCTAAAACTCTCCTCACCCTCTGTATCAACTACTGTGGCTGTACTGTTTCTCTGATTATGCTGTGTTAAATTTGTGTCATCAGAACGGTTCTCACTGGGTGTAGTCTCAGTAGATGCTTCTGTGAGAGGTTCAGAGTTACAACTAAATTTTGTGAATAGTTCTCTACACAAATTGTCATCATGTGACACATTATTGTAAAATTTATTTTCTAAAAATGTTACATCACGAGCCTTCCTACATTCTGTAGGGTACTCAGGATTTATTAACCTGTAACCCTTCGAATTTTCACAATAGCCCACAAATATATATTTGTCAGCTTTCGGTTTCAACTTAGACCTTTTTAGCCTTTGAGCATATGCTATACAGCCAAATATACGTAAATGAGAAATTGATACCTTTTTATTTGTCCATTTCTCCTCTGGAGTAACTCCTTTGACAGCTATTGTTGGTGACCGATTCTTTATATATACAGCTGTATTCACAGCCTCGGCCCAATATTGTGGTTTAAGGCCTGCATCTTGCAGCATACAACGTGCCTTCTCCATAATACTTCTATTAGCTCGTTCAGCAACTCCATTTTGCTGAGGCGAGTAGGGCAGCGTGGTTTGATGTTGGACTCCTTGGTCCTTCAGGAAATTCTGAAATTTAGAACTCATGTATTCACCACCGTTATCACTACGAATTGATTTTAACCTTTTATTAGTTTGATTTTCAACCAAAACTTTCCATCTTTTAAATATATCAAATACTTCATCCTTTTTTCTTAAAAAATAACAAAAAGTCTTTCTAGAAAAATCATCAATGAATGTCAAAAAGTATTTGTATCCACTAAATGATGCACATGGTAATGGACCACACAAATCAGAGTGGACCAACTCTAGTAAATCACTAGCTCGATGAAAAGATTTCTTCGGGAACGGTGATCGAGTTTGTTTACCTTCTATACAAGAAACACACTGCTGAAACTGTACATTATCAAAAGAAATACCTGTAACCATACCTTGTTTAAGTAGTTGCATGCTCCTGTGGTTTAGGTGCGCTAAACGTCGATGCCAAACCTCTTGAGTGACCTTGCAGCCATCAGACACATGTGTGATGCCAGACTCACACTCCACAGGCTTCTCTTGACTTACCAGGTTTGCTGATTTTAAATTCACCATGGTACCTAAATTGTTAGTTAACATGTCAAGGATATATACCCCATGATGATAAGTAGCAGTCGCTATCAATTCACTACCATCAAGTATCCTACACCCTTTCGGACTAAACAATACAGTAAATCCTTTTCTATTTAGTTCACTGACTGACAATAAATTTGCTGAAAGTTTAGGAATATAGTAAACATTACTTATTGTCTTTAAGCCATTGCATAAATTAACTCTAACACAACCATTTCCTTCAGTTTTCACTATGTCACCATTTGCAATATTCACTTCTAATGACTTTGTACACTGAAAGTCTAACATCATTTCCTTGTTGTTAGTCATATGGTTGGTAGCGCCCGAGTCCACAATCCAGACATCGCTCTTCACACACACCGACAGAGCTGCTAACAAAGATTTATCTTGCTTCGTTGACAATGTTGGGTGTTTGTCAGTCTTCCTTGACTTATTATTTAAATTTACTCTGCAATCCTTCCGAAAATGTCCAGTCAATTTACACCGGAAACATCTGGGAGCCTTCTTCACCGCCAAGGCATTTTCACAGGACTCAATCTTATCATCTCTTCGAATATTTTCTTGTAATAATTTTCCTTTCACTATTTCACTGGAAAGTTTAAGATTTGAATTTTCCATAGCCATTATAAGTGGATCATAATCCGATGAAAGACCGCTTAACATAATGACAGCTATGAAGTCGTCCTCTAGTCCTGAACCTATTTCATTCAATTGTTGAGAAATTTCGGTGATTTTATTTATATAGGCTTCCATGCTCGCGCTCTCTTGTAACTTGATTGAAAATAATGTGCGTAATAATCCCAATCGGCGACATAAGCCCGTATCTTCATAAGCCTTTTGTAGATTACACCATGCTTGATGCGCTGTGGTGGCATTCCGGATGTGGGGAATGGCTGCCGGTTGTATTGACAACGCGATTCTCGCCAACGCCTTCTGTTGTCGTTTTGCATCACCGCCATCACTCTCCACAAAATCCCAAAGGTCTTCGTGAATTAATATCATTTTCATGTGGAATTTCCAAGTATTGTAATTCTCAATACCTTTGAGTTTATCTATAGAGATCGTATTCGAAGCCGCCATCTTGCACAAACTTGTAAGTTGTAACTGCGTAGTACGCCGCGCGGCCACACATCAAAATACGTGATTTTATTATGGAATTTATTTTAATTTTGAATATCTGGTCCCATAACCTGACAGAGTGGGCAGTAAAAAGAAATACTTAATTACTTAGTGTTTATTACAATTATACATATTCAATCCGGTGCGTGAAGCGCAGAGCAGCCGGAAGAAGAGAGATTACAGAAAAGACACCACAGACTATGTAAAAAGTCATAGATACAAAATATAAGGGCGAAAACATACGGTTTACATTTCACAACAGACCAGATCGGAGAAAGCTATAGTGAATAACACCACGCTGAGACCACCAAACAGTTACTATTACCTTTTTATTGGTAAGCTTTCCTTTAGGACACTGTTGCGGCGTTTGACCTGGGGTCAGCCATTGCATTTTCCGCATACGATCATCGTAAAGAATCCGTTTTTCATCATATGTCACAATTCGATCCAACATTCCTTGATTTCTGTATCGATTCAACAAGGAAACGCAAGTTTCAACATGCGTTTCTTTCTGCAGATTAGTCAAATCATGAGGCACCCATTTTTCATATTTTTTTATTTTATTGATTTGACGCAAATGAGTCAATATTGTTGGGAAAGTAATGTTAAACCGTGCCGCTAATTCCTGGGTAGTTTGCCTCGGATCGGCTTCCACCATCTCTTTCAAATCATTGTTATTTACCTGTGTGGGCGGTGTTCCACGTGGTTCGTTCTTCAAATCGAAGTTTCCATCACGAAAGCGTTTAAACCAAAATCGCACAGTGCGTTCATTAGCAGTCCCCTCTCCAAACGCGTTAGTTCCGCGTCGGAACTCGTATTAAAAAATCACACGAATTTTCGATGTATCCATCTTTATTGTCTAAGCTGAATAAAAAAAACAACTGAAAGGTGATAATCGAATGTTGCACATTTTTTAAAAGAAGAACTACACTGGTACCGTATGAAAAAAGTTTCACTTTAAAATCTTAACTTCACTTTAAGATATAAGAAAAGTAAGCGCCGGGCTAGCGCTGGGTTTTTCTTCCCTGATTAATAACTATTAATAGCGGTGTGGCCCTTCCTGTGAGATGTATGGGGAGGGTGTACCTTCTCCAGAAGGAATATGCAATTTAGAGTGGAAATTTGGTCCTAAAAAGGTTGTACATGGCAATACTTACTACTAGTTTGGAGCTAATAAACTAAAGTTAAGACTTCAATGAGAAGTCATGGTTCTCAATCCTATGATAATAGGTTTTTAATTTATTGTAACATTAGCTATGTTTTAAAGTTTGGATAATATTCTTATTATAAAAATACAATGACAGTGTCTGTTAAAATGTGGTGAATGCTAAGCGAAAAAGTTTACGAGTGACAGTTGAGAGTTTAGAGACGCGACGGGACAATTGGTGAAAAATTACTCCGTGGTTTTAGATAAAGTATTTTATACGATGCACATAGTGTGGTGATGAACTTATCAAGTCAAATCAATACTAGTGATGAATTAGGCCCATCTATACATATAAATAAATTTAGAGTGTCTGTTAGTAATATTGAAATACATACCTGTTTTTTACTGCCTGCATATAATAAAAAAATAATATAAATAACATTTTTTGTCTGTCTGTCTGTTTGTTCCAGCTAATCTCTGAAAGTGACTGGTAATTTTGTAAAAATTCTAGTATTATTAAAATTCTTTAAGAGTCATAAGGAGTTACATATAGGTTAATTTGTATCCTGATATTTCCTCAGGAAATATCAAAAAAATGATATTTCCTTAGGGGACTACGCGGGTAAAACGCGTGCATCTGCTAGTTATAAATATATTTTCCGTTTCTTTGTATCTAATAAGGAAGTTCAGATTTGGTTAATAAGGTCGTGCTAATCTTAGAGTTCGCTCTGTATACTAGGCGTGTGCCTGCGCACTTTACAAATTGATTTTGTGACACGTGCCCTGTTGGGTGTGTTGAAACTTCAGAGGAGACTCAAAGATTGATTTGATTTATAATATAAAATACATATCATCATCATCATCATTATCAGCCTATTAACGGCTTACTACAGGGCCAGGCCTCCCTCCTTATAGGAGAGGGGATATGGAGCGTAGACCCACCACGCTGCTCCAATGCGGGTTGGCGAGCTTAGGGTGATAATGCTTTGTTTATTAACGATCACTGTCAGATGTTGATGACAGTGACCGGGACCGATGGCTTAACATAATCCCCGAGGCACGGGGGTGCCACAACACCAACTTTCTGACACCGGACTTGGAATGTACTGAGAATTTCATAGAAGAATGAAAAACTCAGAATTACTCCTAACAAGTTAGCCCGCTTCCATCTTAGACTGCATCATCACTTAACATCAGGTGTGATAGCAGTCAAGGGCCAACTTGTAGTCGATTAAAAAAAAAAAATATTCCGTGACCCGACCCAGAGTAGTGAGGCTTGGCGTATCCTCAGTTTTATTATTCTTTTATTAGTAAGGCGCGGTGTGCCACTAGACGATATTATGCTGGTGTCACATTGTGCAAGATTGCACATTGTAATTGTACGACCGCTATTCAGTAATATTCAGTAATACATGGCACTTGGATACCTAACAGACGTCTCTTTTATTTATCATCCCTCCCCTCATGGGCCACCATCACCATCATCGTCACACCAGGATTCAAACCCAGGACCTCTTGATCGAAGCCAGATAGGCTAACCACTAGACTAACGAGGCTGTCACTAGACCAACGAAGCAGTCAAGAAAAAAATATACATATACGTAGTCGTAAAATGCAAGTACGAGTAGGTGTTTAATTACGTAATAAATGGCATTCTGGTACATTTGACCTTTGCGTTATCGCGCTCAGAATCACTGCGTAGGTGTGTGGTACACCAAAAGTCTAAACGCCTACACTATTTAGGACTACTTGATGTATCCAAGAGGTTTATTACATAGCCGAATACTGGAATATATTACTATTTATTATGTCATTCAAAACCTGCAACTAAAACCTTAAATAAATGAAACAAGAAAAGTTTTGGTTGACTGCACATTAAAATTTTTGCTTAAGAAAAATCTAAAGGCAAATATTTTTTGACGAACGCATTATATCATAGTAGGTAGAGCTATTTATGGTAGTGAGAGAAAGAGAGATTAGCTCGGTTAAGTATCATATTTGTTTCTGCCGTCTAAGCAGAATTGCTGTCTTCCGAACTGTACGTTTATTCTAGAAACTAAAACATCATACGGACATCTCGTCCATCATCCCATCCAACGAAGATGTTGTTAATTCCATCGTTCAGTTCGATTTTCAGTCCTGTAGTCTATCCGTCTATCCTGTAGTCGTCCGCTTCGCAAAAGTTGTACATCGGCTTCAATAGAAGATAGCATTTATCTCCTGAAGGACAGTATGGTTATCATCTATGTGTAAGTCATTGCCCATAAAGTATTGCTGTGTTGTAGACAACAGTACGAATATCTCGCTTACATTGCACTGAATAATACTAATAAGCTAAATGAATTTATGACTGTTAAAAGATGACCTTGGTAGAGGGCTAACACAAAGTCATCGACCGCTTAACTTAAGATAGTCTGGCCTAACTTCTTATTCATCTCATACCATAAAAATTGAATTGAGAATTAAAATAAATTTATAAATAAAAGACAGACTCTTTGACAATTATTGTATAGATAGAGACATAGATTTTTAAGTTACTTAAAATGCGAACTCTAAGTATATACTAACTCTATGGTACTCGGCTAAAATTCAGACACTGCCCAATTCTAATTTAGAATTTTAACGCCCCTGGCGTTTTGCGCCTATGAATTATATACTCGTTTTACTTTTAAGACTATACAACAAACAAATTTAAAATGAAGGTAAAACCACTAGTCATTTTACACCTAATGTTTTTAATCAACTTGTTAATGACAAATTCATTACAATAAATTAGATTAGTAAGCTTAAAACTAATTAATATATTCAATATCTTTTTAATAAAATTATAAAATAAAAAATATAATTTTAAATTTTTTAGGCATAAAATGTGTTGCATTTTCTACCTTTATTTTAAAATTGTCTGTTGACAAGCAACTCTGTCTGTCTGTTCTTAATCGAGTTTGCTTTTAGTATCGTTGTTCTTCTTTTATCGCCCTATATGTTGTTGTTATCGTAGTTATAGATTCTGCTACGTACGATTCGGTATTCGAGGCAACGACGTAGCGGCGTAACTCGCAGGCTACGCGTTTCCGTTTCATTACTTCCAATAAATCGCACCGCGATTTATTCCACTATAGTAATTTTTACCACAACCTATATTAGTAATAGTAATTATTGATTTTAGTATGCAAAGCTACCTACTTCTTTGAACACGTTTATATAGGCACAGGACTATGCAATAATTAAATATCTTCGAAAATATGATTTCTACGATTTCTATGAGTTTACCTGTCTAGTTATGTTTCTATTAGTAACATTCGAATTATTATCATAAATATTATTCAGTACATTAAAAATACTTCATTTATTTTTTTCTGATATAATTTTATTATTCTCTAACAATGACATTTTTATATTTTTAAACAGATTATATAACTAAAACGCAACAAACTTACTCTCGTTGGTATTTTTAAATATCAAATATGTATTCTTATATACATTAAAACATATTACAGTAAGGAGTTTTCCAGGAACAATTATTGTTGACATCCGTATCGGAAGTTGAGGCGGGAAAGAAAAAAATTACTTCCAAAAACCGCAACCCCGGGCGAGGACCTTTTGAATGACGCCTAATTTGTCTTTTAGAGCCACGTGGACACAATCATTTTGTGAACATAGCTTTCTAGTTAATCACATTATTTACATTATATAGGAATGATGGTAAAATATATATCCTAATAAATATCTGGATTACGTGTTTTAAAAGTAGTAGACACCTAGACAGAAATATTACCGCCATACTTATTTCTACCAAAAAGCATCATACCGTTTTAAGATTATAGTTAAGAGTAAAATTTTATGCAAAAGACGCAGAACACCGGGTTAAGCCTAAGGTTTGTGAAATTTGGGCAGAATACGTCGTTGTCGTCCTCCATCAGGTGGTTCATTTACTTGCTCCTTCAACTACCTATAAAACTGTATATAGCTACGTAAAGTAACAATATAACGTTTAGTAAACTTGTGTTGATCCTGCAAACTGTTCGCAGTCCGCACTTCTATGAATTTTGTATGTTTAGAGGGACTTTCAAGATATGTACCTCTATGAAATTGTTATGTAGTTTACTATTTAAATTGTAAGATATAAAAAATTACAATAGAATACCACATTGGAATTGTATTTAAATACAGTGAGATACAAATTCTTGCCCAGCCCACTGTTGCTACCCTAACGACAAGACGATATAGCGCTCTCCCGTACAATATATAATATACACACACACCGCGCGTAAACAGATTTGGGGAAATATCGGTTAGCTTATCTCACCAACATGAATACGATCTTAGGATGATAGCAGCTTGCAGTGGCTGCACCCTAACAGAAGTTCAGGGACGTACACTTCTGAGGATTCGAGGTATCAGAGCATGAGCTATGCGCTATATGCTTATAGGATTTTTAAGAGATCCCGGAATCTCTAAAAATGCACCGAGAGGATTTTGGTACAAAACTATTTCACATTATCTCGCCCTAAGATTTATCTACAGGAGTTTTCCCTCAGAAATAAGATAAGTGTAAAATATTTACTATAATTTACTATAGGTAATTAATAAATACTTTAAACTTATCTTACTTGTTCCTGTTATAATACTTATTTATTTATTTATCTAAAATTATCTCCTGTTTCTGAAATCACTACATACGTATATATAGATACATAGATTTTCTCCATTCAATAAGTATCGTAGACTAGGTGTCAACGATGCAAATGACACAAAAGCATAAAATAAATAAAAACACTTACTATCGACATTTATTGTATCGCAAAATGTTAAAAAGCGATCAAAGTTAACTGTCAGTAGTCACGGCATTAGCCAATATAAGACCTCGCCAAACCTCATACCCAGATTGATGAAGTAATCCCGTCAATTAAAATCTTCCAATGATGCATACAAACACGCAAATGAAACTAGTTATGATCTGTATCCACAACGTAAATATTTGCCGAGCGGCACGCGGGGCACATGTCAAAGGCTCGGGTATTGATCTAGAGCGGGGCGCGGGGGGCGGGCGTACTACGGGCAGGCTTACGTAAGGGCGCGTCTGACGCCCCGTCTACTCGACGCTGATTAATAAAACTATCGACTGCTAACAGATATCATCGTTTTAATGAACTAAGTTCAAGCACGTCCGCTTCTGGTGTTTGAGAGGCCGACAACAGCGCTTGTAATTAAATATTACGTAATTTGGCTTTGTGTCACTCTATTTTAGATTATCTTTTCGATTATTTAGTGCACGGTTATCACTATCATTTATACTATCACTTCACTATGTATTGTAAAACAAAGTCCCGCGATAGTCCGATATATATGATTTATTATGGTTTATTGTAAATTAACTCAGATACGATGATGATTGTTGGAAGAGTCGCACCGCTTGATAGCCTTAATTGAAAATGCTGCCTTAACCCTTTGACATACGAGATAATAAAACTGTCTATGTATTGTTCCTCTTTATAAAGACTACAGAAAGTCTGCAATGACATAAATCTATTTCTAAGGATAGCTCGCTATACCTAATTTTTCTTTAAAAAATAGGATCACGTTCAAATTTTTCGCGGGCGAAATCAGGGGCATTTTCTAGCGTAACATATTTAAAGAGATAGTCAGAGTATTACAAACACATAATATACTTTTTTTATAAGCCAAGCAATTTGAAATGATTTTGTACTTACACTAATATAACGAGTATGTGAAGTACCTGCTATAGAAGAATTCGTAGCTTCAGTATGAAAAATAATTATAGTCTTTCAATTAAAATATGATAAATATCTTCAATGTACTATAATGGACCTGTTACAGTTCCACTATAAATATAGATAATTTTTACTTTAAAATATTTTATAGGACAACTTGTCCAGAGGAAAGCAGCATTGCTCTGAATTCCTTTGCTCTATGAGATATAGTTTTCAATGAAACTGAAGACACATGTAGCACTTCCTTGGATGAACTGCGAAATGTTGCTGTTATAGGCGATAACTTTCGCTTTTTCATGTTGCCCGTTATGCGTTGACGTTCAAGTACAAATCTTGTTTGCTATTAATTGAATTTAACTAGGAATCCTTATTGTTAATCAATATGTATTTTATGTTGCACCATTAAATCTTTATGTTTTTAGATAATTATTTTTCTATAATATAGGATAGAAAAATAACCCAGCCTTTTTCCTAAGCGAAGATGACGTAGACGTAATGTACTAACATGCGTTGTTATTTGACTAAAGGTGTTCGTACCCTTACTTACGAGTACATGTATGCAATATATGTATAACTTTAGTAAGTATATCCCACACTCTAAATGTAATAAGTGAGCTAATTTTGCTACGATATAAAATAAAATTGACAGAGCTATCGTCAGGCAAGGGAAACAATCTACGTAGTCGTAAATCAGGTGAGAGTCAAATCGGGTTATTCGCTTAGTGACTCCCGAGCCGGGTTAAACCGATTACAGTAACAAGATATTTTAAGCGGATCTCTGCGCTGTTAATCCGTTATTCTTTGTTTTTTCAATGCGATCGAGTTTTCTCTTGCGACTGCCGGCCGACGACCATCTTCTAGCTTTTTTGTTTTGGACTTTGAAAACTTTTACACTTCGCGAGATCGTGTTTAAAATTTCTTTTTTTAGTCTACGCGCTCACGCTCAAACAATTTTTTTTGCGATTATGGGGTACTGTTAATAATTTCTCTTTTTAAAGTGTTTCCAAAGCGTTCAATATATTTGATTTAAAAGCGACTTTTAGAAATGTACTACATATCTAGTAGTACTAGTGCACGCTCGTGATTTCATCCACGTCGAAACCTCATAACGAGCCACCTGCATAACAACATTCATAATAAACCCACCTCTAGAATCACTCTATTTATTGATTAAAATAGCATTATTTTAATGTGGTTTTTACAAGGAAAGTAAGTCTGTTATAATTTAAAAGAAGATACACCCAAAAAGACATACGATTCCTTTGCTTTTCTTTATTGTTAACATTTTTTTAATATGTTCTGGTTTACCTTGAATATTAAAAAATATGCGATACAAATCATAGTCACATTTCAGCTCAATGGTACAGCTTAGGGCTTCAGCGTATCTACCTAACGACTAGACCACCAATGTGTAAAACATTTACATACGTTTATTATTCTGCGATGAGTTCTCGTTAGTTATAAGAGCTATAAGTAGCCATTGTGTGAACAAGTTGTGCCGTCAGAAGCCGCAGTTGGCAATTATGAGACTTCTCAGAAGGAGCGGCGTGTTGTTGTGGGGCATCGCACGCTTCATACAACATAGTCATATTAATAAAATCAGCAAACATAGATAAATAATATTCTTTACAATCTAAATAAATATTAATTACCAAAATGCTTATTTAAGTGCACTGCCTGACCTGCGCTCCTTGTAGAACAGCGGATTTTGAGCTTAGCATCACCACGCTGCTTAAATGCGGACTGAGGAGCTTTGGGCATGTTTAACTGCGTAATGATAACATTCAGATTTTAATGACAATGATCGGGTTCGCGCTTAGTGTCTACTGTTCTTCAGGGCAAGGAAGTGTAATACCATCGACGTTACAAGGCCAGGCTGCTAATGTAAATTTCTTGAAAGAAATAAAATCACAGTATCTCGTTGCCAAATCCAGAACTGGACGTAAGATACACACATACTGGACGTAAAATGTACACTTTAACTACTTTCTTCTATTTGTCTGGATTAAGGTTCTCTTTGTAAGCACAGAACCCAGGGTTCAAAAACAAGGGTTCCTCACACCCTTTTGCTTCGGACAAAACATGTAAAAATTTTCGGACATTTAAAAGTAAAAAAGTCATTAATTATTAAATTAACTATATTAAATACATTTATAAATATCCAGAATACCAATCAGAATAGCTTAGCATTTCGTTCCCGAAATTATTTTGGTTAAAACGGTTATCAGTTAATTTGTGGTTGAAGCGATTTTCAGGTGTTTCGTGGTTGTATTGATTTTCTGGTAATTCAAGGTATCCGGCACTGGAAATTGAACATTGACTTCCAAACTATAGAATCCAAACGTCATATCTCCAATGCCAAGTTTCAATTTTATTAGTGGGGATAAACGAACGTAATTAAAACCTACTTGATCCGGAAAAATATATCCATCGCTAATAGTCTAGTAAAATTAGGTCTAAAATAAAAATTTTAGATACAACATTGCATTTTGGATATAATGCAGTGTAAATAAAACTTTTTAGCAAAAAAATTAAACCGACTCAAAATGCACTAAAAAATAAAAAATAAATGCGTCATTTAGTTGCTTTAATTTACTTAAGCATATCTATGAAGTCGGTGCCAGCAAGTTTAAGGAACATTTATTTAACGTAGTAAAGCAGTTTGTGGGTTCTAGGTAGAGTTCTTAAAGTGGAAACCTAGGCTGGCACCGACTTCATAGATATGATTAAGTAAATTAAAGCAACAAAATGACGCAGTTATTTTTTTATTTTTTAGTGCGTTTTGAGTCGCTTCTATGTTTTTGCTAAAACAGTTTTATTTCTTGCTTTTTAGTGACTTATCGACACGTAACTTACTCGTTCATTATAGTACATTATCAAACGGCACTTGTAGCTAAAAAGCTGCCGACACTTACACAAAAACCGTGTGCCTATAAAACTTGAAGACTTCCTTCGATTTTCCACGAATATCATCATCAGATCCTAATATGATGACTATGGGATCATTTTGAAAGTGTGCCCATTCTAATAAAAAAAGAATTATCAAAATCAGATGACTCTGTAAAAAGTTATGCGTGTCGAATTAAGAACTTCCACCGTTTTTTTTTTCGTCGGTTAAGAAAAACCAAAACAACAGGTTTAAATGTACACCATCCCTGGCAAGTATACAAAAAATTATTAAAAAGTGCGTTTTGTATATAGTATACCTACTATTTATAGCTAAAAATAATTCTCCCTCTACTTGTGCTCAATAATTTTGAAAAGTATAAGCCCGACCTTCAATCATATTTGCGAAAGAGCAACAAAGACCACATCCAAAATGAAACATCTCTTTAAAATCTACAATTCTGCAGAGAACAGAGATACAAATAAGTACGGTAAACTTATTACACCCCTTTGCTCCTAGTGGGGTTAAAAAAGAGATTCCCAGAACAGAATTGCATTGTGAGAGGTTTTAGAACTGTTTGCAAACACCGAACACCAGAATACGGGCGTCGGTACTCTACGTCTAAGGTGAACATTTTAAATAATTTTCAGCTACGTTGCAACTTAGGAGGACAATGACCTTTGGTGCATACATTAGTAAATTTAACTATAAACAGAATACGAGCAGCATTACATACGAGGACGCTAGTACATTGGTTTTTTCAGTTCTCAACATTTTTTTAGCTTATATATTTTGGCAACCTCGTATCAAATCTGTTACTAACTTGCCGGTAGATTACAGACCCCCTTATTCTATAAATATATTTTATAGCTGACATTGTGACTATCGAATCTGTTTTATCTCTTCTTATTTATAGTGTCGCGTTAGACAGAAAGAGTTAGAGATGAATTGTTGAAAACACGGTCGAGTTATAAAAATATCCTTACAGAATAGTTCCTGTGATATGCAGTTGGTTATAGACAAACCATGCGTTATTAGGCAATTCAAGTTAAGCGATCTAGTACCTGTGCTAGATTCAGAGTATGACCAACTACCAAAAATTGATTCCATCTGTTTAAAACAACATTATAAAATTGTGATAAATATAAAAATCAGTGGTAGGTTAGTATCGGGTAAACGAAGTCACATTTAAAAAAACATGATTCTTAAATAAAGTTCAAAAGTGAACTTCAACAATTGTCTGAGATCAATCCAACATGTTAATAATTCTACATAAAAACAGGGAAGCTACTTTGAAGGATACGAATATAATAACCAAGAAACCAACAAAGATTGTGTTTTAAAGGGGATCTTTAAAACGTTTTTGAGCACCTAGCAGTGAGAGCGGTGCCGGGGGAACATTTTAAATAATTCCCAACTGATGACGCCGGCCCAACTTCTGAAAACAATGGCCGAGAACATTCCTGATTTCTAATGAGAATATTTTGGCAAATCTGACTGACAGAAATAATAAACAGCCGAAACTTATTAAATGCTGTAAAAACGGACAGCAGTTTAAAAAGAATAATGGTTCACTTATTTACCGTAGCCCTAGGTCCTTGAATAATATGTTAGGTCTGTTGCCTTAATCATTATTTTTGCAATGAACCGTTTGCGAGTCGAGGTCTCTTGAGGATGTTCTGAGAGTCAAATGTGAATGAAATTGTTTTCTCTGACCAGTCCAGTCCACTTCTCGATTTTCGATTAAGTTGATATTTCGCATGTATGTGTTTATCGCATGATAATGCAATATTATGATAATCTATTTTATCATGATCGGATGCGGGAACTGGAAGGTGACCATAGGAAATCCGCAACATGTTTTTTTAAAAAAATTTTAATTTACAATCTCATTTATTTTATTAAACATGATTTTCTATGTTTAACTTAAAGCATCTGGAGGATAGGACGCTACAAAAATTTAAAAAATGGTATCCTTACAGAGTCGAAGGTATTTGAAATTTCCTTACATTTTTAATATCTATCCACTTCAGTGCAGTCAATATTGGTGCTGGGCAAATATCTCACAGCGTTCTTTTGACGTTACAAAGAGCTTTGCATACTTTAAAATGAAACTATTTGATTTTTTTATACAGAACTTATTATTATAAGATTCTAAAAATTGTTCCGTGTAATTGTAAAAACAGTTTGACTGAGTTGAACAATTCTTTTATCTAATCTATTATTTACAAACTCTTATTATGTGTGGTAGTTATTAATGAAATAAATATTAAAACATACATGATTTGAATATTTACATCAATATTTAAAGTAATTAAAAAAATACATAAAACAGCATTATCATACATTTTTACAAAAGCTACTTTTTCCATTAGCTTATTCCTGCATCCAAGCAGCATTGCTGTGTTCCAAATTACAACATGAGGCTTAACACGTACACCATTGGATTTTTATTGGTTTTTATTTATTAGACGAAAACTTAAATATATGTACATACATACATACACAACATCACGCCTTATTCCCGTAGGGGTAGGCAGAGATCACATTGCTCCACTTGCCACGGACGCATACTTCCTTAGCTACTTCCACTCTCATTAATCCATTCATGCAAGTTCGTCGGTTTAGGGTACTCTTGACCTGACCATTATTTAAAATGTCTTGAATTTGGTCCAGGAACTTTCGCCTAGGCCTTCCCTTTCTTCATTTCCTTTCACCCTCGTCTCATAAATCTCTTTTGTTAATCTTCTTTCATCCATTTTCTGTACAAACCATCTAAGCAATTTCTCAATTTTATTCACTACATCTTCTTTTACACAACGCTTTTCTCTTATCATACTATTGTTAACTCTGTCACTCAGTTTTAATCCACACATCAATGCTCTCATCTCTACCGCATTTATTTTACTATTGTGCTTCTTATGCCATACCTCGCATTCACTACCATACATAAGCGTGGGCACCAACACACCTCTATGCACAGCCAGTCTTGCCTTTTGGGACACTACCTGGCTATTCACTGTGTTCCCACCTTTTACTCTTCTTTCAATATCACTCCTTACGTTCCATCTTTCATAAATTTAGTAACTCGGTTTACAAACTCTTTTACTTCTTCTACTTTTTTTTCACAAAATATTACAATCTGTTTATTACTTTCGGTTTGCTGACATTTACTTTCATTCCTATCTTTTTCAAATCTACATTCATAATAGTTACCACTTTTGTAACTTATTCCCAGACGATGCAACCAATACTTGATCATCAGCGTTACGAAGACATTTCACTAACTCGTTCATTCTTTGACCAAATATACTTTCTTTTAAATGTATTAAATATTTATAATCTATTAAGTATAATGATGAATTAGTTTAAAAAGCTCCTAACCGCTCACAATAGAAATATCGTGGGTTGATCTATATTCAAATATTTGCATACGAACACGGCAGGCTAGACAAAAACGGGTATGTTTTTTATTTTTGTAGTAAACTATGCAAATCCGTGGCGATTTATTGTTGTACGATTGAAATCCTATCCCTTTGTTTCGTTCAATTTTATTGAAATATCCATTATTGTAAGATTAATTATGAAAACTTTAAAGTGTATTGAACTTTAAAATCGCTAATTACATACATTTATTTGACCTATTTGTATTGTGTTTCGAATAAATAAACTAAACTAATAGTCCAAATGAAAAGATTTTATTAAGTGAATGTGTTCCTTTGTTTAGTATTTTTACACGTTAGTAAATAAATTCAGTTTTAATAATTAAGGGTACTATATTAACATTACATAGTAATAGAGCACTTTGTAGTTTATCACCACGTTTATTTGTACCACCAAGTTCTGATGTGTTCCGAAATTACTTCTGTGGTTCAAATATTATAGGGCATTCTAGACCTTAGCTATACCTATATTTATTATAACACAATAAATATATGGTCTAGAATGCCCTTCTGAAATATGTTTTTCTTTACTCCTACAACTTAGGTATCTTTAAAACGGAAAAAGAGTGAATAGGCAGTTTCTAAGCAAGCGCGCGCGTCCTACCTTAGACCAGATCTACACTTACCATCAGGTGAAATCGTGGTTAAGCGCAAGCTTATTTCTAAAAAAAAAGTAGACGAACAAAAGAGAAGCGCTTCGTGAGAAATGTTCCACACGTGCACCAGCGTGTACTTTCAAAGTCAAAAAAGTTTTGCTAAGTTACACTTTTCAAAATCTAGCGATTAATTATTTTTTACTCTTTTAAAATAATGGGGATGATGACTGATAACAAAATACTAGTGTTTTATATTCTTTCTTAAAACTAGATTTAAAAAAAATGAAATATAAAAAATCCAATTAAATTGATCAAATAACAAAAAAGCTTTAAGACTTTAACTTTTATAAATTACAATTATATAGAGACAGCCGTAACTCATTAACTTCCTTGCTTGTAACGCCATAGTTATAGCTCAGTATAAATTATAATTTTGCAAGAAAGGGACAGAATACGCCCTACTCCAAGATTTTAGCGCTAATAACTTTGGATATCTTTGTCAGAATTATTTTTTTTTCTCCTTACGTCATTACTTTTATTCTACTTAATTGTACTAAAAAAATTTAATCATCTTCCTTATTATATAATATTCTAATATGTATTATTTTTTTTACTCATTTATTTATTTACAATTATTTTTTAAATTTTTAACAATGCTTATAAAACAATTATAAAAACACTATTAAAAATTTATAAAAAAATCCATTCCGCCTGCTGCGGAGCCCGGGGGTCCAAGCAACCGGTGGTCAGGGCTCCAAAGTGAGGAACCTCCTCACAATACGCGCCGTTCAAGAACTGTAAAGCTTTTCGCTATAAGACCGTTGACTGAAACGACTATAGGAACAATCATTGTTGAATCAACATTCCACATGGCGGTAATCTCATGAGCAAGGTCCAAGTATTTTGATACTTTTTCCTTTTCAGCTTTCACCAGATTATCGCCATGTGGAACAGTAATATCAACAATCATTGCTTCGATCAATTATCACTATATCAGGTCTATTGGCTACAATATACCTAATTTTCAAGAACTGACGCTGGGTCGTACCTATAGTAAGGCACCTCAAAATCGACAAGGCCATACTGAAGAGCAAGTTGTTGGTGGATTATCTTGGCTACTTGATTATGTCTGTGCAAGTATTCGCCATTAGCAAGATGTGAACACCCGGAAACTATATCACCGAATTGCAACTCCTTACTCAAATATGAACTCCTTACTTATTTTTTATTATTAATTATTAACTATTGCTATGTTATTGAATATTACTAAATCTCTCAATAATAAAAAAACGTTTTTCTTTTTATTAATAAGAAATATCTAACTTAACTATTATTATAATAAGTCTCTTAACAATAAAAAAACATTTGTTCCTAAAATACGCGTATATAAAAATAGGAAAAACTTTTCAATCGAGCCGCAAGCCGTAGTACCGTACCTGCTCCACAAGGCTCGTTACACACGTTAATTAAATCGGTCCTTGGGGGGCGCTGTGCCCTAATTTCGGCGGAAATTATTAATCAAATGATCGCGTTGTTTACGCACCGTTTATCTGACTAATGCTAAAAATAATAAGTGCAATGGCAATTTTTTTAACTTATATATTGCCTTTAGCTCATTAAAATCTAGTTGATATTCGGTCTTTGGGTCTGCACATAGAATAAAATCACCAATACACATAAAACAGTTTTCAAAGAACTTCCTTACAATGTTCTCCCTTACATTTCCTTCTCTGAAAGTAAAAATTTCGTGAAATCCGTTACAGGTTGAAGAATTTCTTATGAAAATCATCCATTAAATCAATTACTGAAATGAATTTACAACCCATATTATAGTTACAGAGATAGTCACATTAAAAACAAATAAACATTCCTGCTTAAAATACTTTTTTTTTTTAAAAAGCAGAAAAGTTAAGAAGCAGGAAATCTCCAATATTTGGGGAATATTGAGATAATATTCTCCATATCCAATCATAAAAATCAAATTGGCCTCCCCCTTCTAATGACTCGCATCTTATATACTGATCGAATAAATGTGAATGTTACCTCAGGAAAAGCATTACTTGTTACAAGGGGCGCCCGACCGACTGGAAAAAATGCTTAACCCGCTTCCTCCCAATCACATTTTCCGTGGAATTATTCCCATTTTTAATACACGCCTCGGGGCCGCATCATTGTATTTTTTCTTATTAAGGAATAGGTATTTGTCACGATCAAAACGAGGAACTAATAAAGCGCCTTTACAAAGAGTTTGACAGGATGTTCTCGTATTTTAATATGGGATTCTTTGCGTATCTTATTAACTGGCTTCTAAAACGACTAGATTCGGTCCGTATACATTTACTAATTTGTGATATGTATGGTCACGGTTGAATAGAAATCACCTAATCTGATATACAGTTGGTATTTTTGTTAATTTTAAAAATATTTTTCATTTCCTGAAATAAATACATGAAACTTTATTAAAATGTTCACCAAATGTAACTCTTTAGATTTAAAGTAAAATTATGTATACTTTAAAAATTACAACAGCTTTAACTCTATAGAATTGTTGCTGTTGTTATAATATAATCATTGAAACATAATAAATAAGTGAAATAATTTTAATGATCGGAATACATATAATTTCATCTTGATTCCGTACAAAACACTACATATCGCCTTCAGGATCAGGATACGTTGAATAATTGATTAATTTTGTTATTCTTCGTAAAAAGTCGATGATCTAAGAGACAAGACCACCCAACGAAATAGATAAAAAATTTTGTGCTTATTTTGTACTTACTTCTTACTACTACTAAAGACCATATAGACTCAGTAGAGTTTTGGTAAACAAAGTAGAGCAGAAAATTTGACATAGTAATAACAAATTTATAATTTGATTTCATACAAATTAATTTAATTGTTATTAAATAAAATAAATACTAATAATAAAATAAAATAAAGACTTTCTACAGCGCTAGGATTCCCTCCTGGTAGAAAAGGGGATTTAGTGCTCAGATTCACCACACTGTTCTAATGTGAGTTGTTGTACTATATCTGCTTCATTTTATCCATTGGCATTTGTTAAAAACAATGATATTTATAATTTTACATATTAGTATTTCAAACCATACAATAGCTCTTTTGTTGATTGTGACTAGTAATTAACCAGCGTTATTAAAGTCCTGAAATGATGAAATGTTACGGGTAGCATAAAGGAGAACCTGACCCAGATTGGAATAGGTACTAAGTAGAATAAAAAATACGGATAGACCGAGAAATGAATCTTTGTTCTATATAGGTTATATTACGTAGACAACAAGTAATCCTTCGGGCTTTCTTGGAATTACAAGAGGAGCTTTTTTACGTCTAAATGGAGCGAGCACATACATCCCGCGCACTTAATTAAACGCCGTGACAAACGAGCCGCGATAAGAGGTACGAATTCGTGTGAAATGTACCTATATCTATAACGTGCTTTTTGTTGCAGAGTCAAAAATTGGGCGCTAAAATTCGGCGTCGACCTGTGGGAGTTCGGGCGGCACTTCACAAAAATGAATCAAATACAAAACGTGAGTAAACGCATTTTTACGGCGGCATTCGAGGAAAGTGTGTGGTATTCTTTAGAAGTGATGCGAAGCGAGGGGCAACAGTGGGCCGATCGGTCCGACGCGCTGCTACAAAAACGCAACGAGAGAGTTCGCACCCGACCCCTCACCCAGCCCTCCCATTCCTCCTCGCGACCCAGTTACGAGGGGGTCGGTATCGGATACTGGCATACACTCGCCGTACTCACAAGTACACTTACCGCTACGATAATTAACGGTGGCCTTCGATTGCGAGTCAACATGTGAGACCTTTCAGTAGCTGTCAAATGTCAAGTCTTATTAGGATACCGTTGAAATATAAAAACACGGCTACTTTTAGGAGCAGAGCACGAGCGTAGCCGCCTTGTTCGTTGTTGATTTCGGCATCTAGTGTGGGCCTCCAACAAACACTGTCCTTAAAGGTGTTGTGTTTATCAGAAAATAATAATACAGTTGAAGAAGCGCGAGCCGATTGCTCAACGCCAACTCGTTAGGTCAGGTCTGTGCATACTACACGGACTCGTGTTTGCCTATTGCTTGGATTTAGGATCCAAGCAATAGCCGACCGTAGACGCACCTTTATACAAAGTAAGCTGCATTATATAAGGTACAATGCAATAACACTTGCACGCAATGATAGAGCTCAAGGTGGTAGTTCATTCACCTAAAACGTTTATGGTTTATAGTGCAGAACACTTGCCGGTATTGCTAGTATAAGACGGAGGTCCTGGGTTTTCAATTTTCTTAATTGGTTCAAGTCAGGCTTCGACCGTGACTAGTTATCGCCAAGCGAATTAGCGTTCTGGAACGATGTCGTGTAGACACCCAAAGTTAGTTCATCATTACATACTATCAACTGTGATCGTCGTCAAGGGCTAATTTGTATCGATTATGCAATTTCTTAAAACTTAACGTAACTTACAGCTAGTGTATTTTGTAACTGTTTCGAAGTCCCATACAAAACTTCACATTCGTCACATATAAATATAAACACAATTTACATCATATTTTAGATCTTTCTAAAGGTTATTATACTTTTAATTTAAAAGTATTAGATTGTATTGTCGATTAGAACCCTATTATCAATGTTATGTCCATAAATAACTTAAGTACTTTTAGAGTTTTGAAAGATAAAATTCATGCAACCATAAATAAATCTTGACTATTCCTAAACTCACCTTCCTTCCTTTTATGAAATAATGCTTTATATTTTTCAATACACGAAGTGATTCCGATTTATATGCTGTCTTCGTGTATTATATAATTTCAGAAAATGTGATTAGGATGTTATTAGTTTCTGATACTTTGAAAATAGTATCGTGGAACGCTTGGGTAACCCTTCATATATAATGTGATTAGAATCAAATTCTCTTAAGAACTTAAAATTCCAATCAATATTAGAGTGGTATTTCTAGACACATGATAAATGATAGTGGTGTTTATTGTGCTGTGAGTGCGATTCGAGTAAGTCCTCAGACAAACCTTAGATCGATGGCATCTTTCTATTGAAAGATGGTCTTATGCTCCAACCCGCATATAAGGGTATGATGGCGATTCACGCTTTAAGGTTACCGCAAAACGTTTATCGCAATATAATATTATAGCCACACTTCGTGAATGCAGCTTCCATTAATGTCTCAATAGACTTCGCTAGCACATATTATAGAGGTGTGTTCCTCTGAATATTGCGTTCTAATTGTGAGAAGTGAAAAGGGAATAAGACACTCAGTAATTCAATATAGATCTCAGACATCCGTTTCAAACACCTCGTCAGATGTAGATTCAGAGCTGAATCAAATGTAAGCGCCAGTATCTCACTCCTCAAACAATCAGATGAGTATACCTCTCTAGGAGGTGTTATGCGTTCAAAAAGCTTTAAAATAGATATAATTACAACAGTCGTATTTTATTGTGTAAATGCCCAAGCTGTCAAGGCATATTTATATGAAGATTTGTTAATATATATATTTATGTGTTTGCTATCACATACTTAATAGCCTTCTTATGGATTATTGCTTATAAATTTCTTTCCATATATGCCTTCTCCCACTATTTATAATCAACATCTATGTATTATATTCATCATTCGATGAAAACATAGAGTAACGCAATGAATCCGCGTTACGGTCGGAACGCAGTTTTTGCATATTAGTGTCGAGTGCGCATCACACACGCACAGCGCAAAGCAATCTTGCATTCGATCTAAACGTCACTCTCCGGTTTTCAGTAGCCCTCAGGACGTGCTTAACATACACTATGGATACAAATTTGAATGTGGAACGCTTCACGATTTTGCGTTCATTTAGAAGATACTACAAATTACTCGTTTGTTTATAAAACGCTGTTGTTTATCGTTTTACTATTCTTTAATAAAACACATTTATATATTTTACATGTATATATATATTTATATATATTTTAATTAGTTTTAATGTTATTATATATTAGTATGTACGATTATGATCGTCACAATTTACATAACAGAAATGAATTAAAGCAATTACTAGGTATTTCATCGTGCCTATTTTCTATGCCTATTTTGGTAATGCCATAGTTCGTACCAGTATACACCGGGTGCCAAAAAAAGGTCTTCGTAATAGACAAGCATCACTCAAAAGCAAATTAGCATTGGCGCTAACAACAATTACATAACGCAAACTGAATTGCAGTCCTTCAAGTGCCAACCAAGAAATCTGATTTTTCTTTTAGGGAAAAAAATATAATTATACATTTAATAAATCTAATTTTAAACAATAATAGTTAAACAAAAATAGTAGTAGTAGATTCGAGGTCCTGGGTTGGGCATTTATTACTACTATTTTTGCATATTTAAGCGGCTACTGAGAAAGTTTTCTAAGCAATTCTTAGTAGCAGCCCGGACTTGGTTGTGCTGCATCTTCGCGGCTCGAAGAACTTGATACCGGTTTACTGCCGTTAGTGATCGATAAGAATCCAATCACTTATATTGTAGCAGCGTGGTGGGTCTAATCCCCAAGTCTATTTTTCTATAACGAGAGAGGCTTCGACCTACAGTCGACTATCAAATATAGGTTGACCCTCGTTTAGTATTTATGTGATTTTTACTCAATGATGAAAAAGCGATTAAATGAATTTAGTTAAGTTTTTTTTTTATATTTTGTAACATGTGTATTTATTGTCCCGGTTTGACCATCAACATTCAAGAATATATAGGATTTGTTCCATTGAGATCGGACGTAGAGTCTGCAAAAAACTGGTCGCCACGTGGACGATGTCATGGGGTACGGAAAAACTCCAGTCAACTAAAATGCACACAGTTGTGGGAATATTCCAGAATTCTTTCAAAGTTTTGTTTTTGGACGTGTTCATAGGTTTTCTCTTAACGACAAGCATATAGATCTGATTTGATTCTAAATGACGATGCAATCTGGGATGGTTACAAGTCAACTTGGGAATCTTGAAAGATTATTCTTCGAATAAATCTTAAGTTACATGTGACTGTAATTCACGATTCACGCTTTTAGACAAAGAAATAGACGTGGTGGTCACAACTGAATCTACTATTACTACTACTGCTACTACAGTCCTAGTTATATTGTTAAGGTATAGGTGAAAATATTTATATAGAAACCTGGCAGTCATACAATAGAAAAGGCATTGGAGGGACGAGACCAAAACAGTTCCCGTCTATTCACTTCTGTTGTCAATAAACGTAATACTTTCTACCAAACAGCAACTAATAAAGAACGCGGTGAAGCAAGTAAATAAGAGTAAGCAAGTAAATATAAATGATTTATCGCAGTGATATCGCGTAGGTAGTTGGCTCCTGGCGCCGCTAATATTGAATAAGTTCCGTTGGCAAACTTTCCTTTCGAAACATTATATTACTTTGGGCGCGATCTCGGGAGAATTTTGATTGTTTTATCACAAAAGCGGACATGGTAATGAAATATTTCAATGATTCCGATTTCAAGTGTGATTTGTTTGAATAATCGTCAGATATTAATACTTTAAGAAAAATCATTTATTGTAATAATTTTATTAGCACAATTTAAAGTTGTGCTCTACGACTTAACCCAGAAAAGTCACGGGACTTTCCCGTGGGGCTATTTGGAAAAAGACCGGCCAAGTGCGAGTCGGACTCGCACACCGAGGGTTCCGTAAATTTTTACGGAATTATTCTTCCATATGTACTATAAAACATTACTTCATGAAAAATTTCAATATTCTGGACGAAGACGAAGGAAAGTACCCTTTAAGATTTATTTAATTCGAGTAGTTAAGAGTTAAATATGCGGCTTATGCTGTATTTTTTTATTGCGTTGACATAGACGTTTGATTTTGTTACAGCTTAAATGTATTAAATACTTGAGTATTTGATATAAATTTCATTTAAACAACTCTACTCTATATTAAAAATATTTTTATTATATGATTTAACTAACAATTTACAGTTTTCGCAATTTTTCCTTTATCTGTGCTATATGACTTTGCTTTGCTCCAAATTTCAAGATCCTAAGTTTCACACGACATTAGTACATTTTGATTTGCTTGCGGATGTCGAAAATTACCGGAAATTTTTGGCACGGCTCTATCTGTAAAGGACAACAGAATTGAGTATTTTATATAATTTTCAGCTTGATACGTATACGCGTTCCTGAAAAAAGGGTCTTGACAGACAGATGGACCGACAACGGAGTGATTCTATAAGGGTTTCGTTTTTTTCTTTTTAGGTACGGAACCCTAAAAATTACTTACGTGTTATCCTAGGTCATAATCTATCGCTGTTTATATTATATTTTTATCGTGATCGGTTGAGTATTTGATTATAGTATATAATTATTAGACCCCTTGCGACTTGATATAAACCGTATAAAATCAATACAAAAAGTGTCATAGAAATTTCAACTCATAGCGACTATAAATCGTTCGACATTCTGTGGTTAGCATAGTTATTAAATATTTTAAATGGCAATATGGACTGTTTCGCTGTGTTTAATCTTTTGAAAAGGCGTTTGTTCATTTGTCGGATGTAGCCGTGGCTCGGTGTGAACGAAGTTTAACCCAATTCCACCGCCATTTTATAAAAGGCTTCTATACAGGTTTAGGTCACTATCTGCGCTGAAAGTAGAGCGAGGTGGAAACTAGAAAGTAGCGTCGATACTCGACGTGATACTTGAAGGTTGTGAGAAACTACTTCAAGGACTAACTATTGCACAAGTTGGAATAGGAGTTGGCACTTCCAACATTCAAGTGATCTATGTGGTTTATAATACTTACTACATTTCAGATGCACTGGTAATATATAGACTGTTCTCGTAACATGCTCTGATGTCAACATTATCAGCCTATTTCAATATTCCTATAAAGAGCACCCTCCTTATGGAAGAGGGAATTTGGTGCTTAGATCCACCATGCAGTCTCAATGTTTGACACTATCAGATGTTAACTGCTTAATGTGTTCTCCGTGGCGGGTGGAGCTCACTAATTTACAGTCAGATCCGATCGAACCGAGGACTTCATGTTCTAAAGACTAACTACTTAACCTACGAGTCAGTCGCGATGCTCTGAATTGTTTTGTTATTATAATCTATCTCTTAGTAAGTTAGTATAAATCTCTTAGTTACAAAAATATTACAATCACTGAAGCCTGATTGATATAAGTCTCTAATATGAATTGATACAGATAGGTGTGTCGCCATAGTTTAATACCTACTCTAATTAGTAAAACATACACTACATTTGAATAAACTGTGAGACAGACAGTAGAACGACACTCAAATTAATATAAAGCACACACAGAACACACTGTTATCTGTAAAAGCTTTGCATAATATATTATGTAAGTTATAACAAATGTTTGTGGTGGAAAGTTTACCGGACGCCGCCCGTGGCGTTAGATCAAAGGTAATACTGGTAGGTAGGTACCTACAATTTACATATTATATGTATATGAGAGCTCTAGTGCGGTAGCTAAGAATAGAACCGTTTTAAATGATAGTTAGTTAGTTATATAGTTATATTTCGAGTTGAAAAGTAACTTAAATACTATAGCTGAGAACCCCTGACTTCCTGCCTAACTGCACTATTTGTTGATTAATAATAATCATTGTAATGATAATACCTGGCTAATTCAGAGTTATTATAGTGATATAAAATTTATTTATTTTGTTCAAATAAAATTTATTTATTATAATTAATAATTTATTATTTTCACACGCATTTCATACGTTCCGATGGCGCAGTGGCTAGCGGGCGGAGTGGATCTAACGAGACCGAGATCGAATCCTAGTCCCGAAACACTTTTTCGTTTTTTGTCATGTTTTATTGATTTCTTATTTCTTATACAACTGTAAATTAAAAAAAAAATGTGTGCGTGTACTAGCGTACACTCGTAAGAAGTGAAATTTTTTTATGACGTTAATTTTCTAAAAATAATTTACTATATGCAACTTTACAGAAATTGGTTAAATAAAGTTAAATTAGATAAAGTTCAATAAAAGGCTTTTATTATCATAGACATAAATACAAATTCTACAATTATTTCATTTTAGCTTATTACTACAAAGATTATTGATTTATTTTTCCACGTTATTTAAAATTAACCTCAGTTTTTGATTGTATTTTTCAATATACTAACACGTGGGTGTAATTATGGTATCAATTTTTTCTAATACTTGAATGTTGATAAGTTAGTTAGTTAGTTTCACTTCTTACGAGTGTACGCCAGTACACGCACACATTTTTTTTTCAAATAGAACTTATATTCAATTTGAATGAACAATTTGTTCAACAACTCATTCAATCGTTAAGACTTCTAAACCCGCCAGCTCGTATTTGAACAGTGAGGATTATCAACTCTATATTCTGCTTATAAAGTATCATAGACACTTACTTGGGTAATATTAAAAGATCTAAACAACTAGACGTACATTTGATCTATCTCTAATTACACGTGAAATGCAGTACAGAAACCACAACCAATATAATATCTATGTATCTTAGATGACCGCATGGCATCTACGTATATTAGTGTAATTAAATTGAAACGGCCATACATTTGGATGTAAATAAATACATTTTTATCGCCGTTATCGGGCAAGGCGGGGCCGCCTACCCTTTCCGTACATTTTTTGTGGTCAAATGGACTTCCCTTGTGAACAGTGCGGTATAAATGTGTCCGGGAGTGGAAAGTGTTGTCTGGAGGACGCCGGGTCCGCGTCCCTGACTAAGCGTATTCGCCTTTTATATGCCTTTTATAATAGCTACATATAGATTACTGGGAATGAAGAGAAAATTTATAAAACACATACACACACAACAAATAGCTGCATCCGAGATGTCGCGGACCACATAGACTGTCCACTTGATGGCAGGTCAACAATGAAAGCGACACGTCATACAATTTTCACATATTATATGCGATGGCAATAGATTTATATGAGGGGAGCATGAAGCCGGTCTGATGGTGCAGAAGTGAAGGTGGCTATAGAAACTTACAAAACCCAGACAAAACCTTTCTAATGATAATTATTAAAACGTTTATATTAAATGAAACTTAAAATGTAGGTATTTAAAATACATTTTTAAAGTAGGTTTAGTAAATTCAGAACAATGGACATTGGTGTATAAGTTAATTAACTTATGAAAGCTTTCTGTGTCCGTTTGATTTTACCAAGCATAAAACCCCTAAAGGGACTTCATAGTTTTCAAAGGGTCACTGGTTAGGGTTCAAAATTCTTTGTTATATTTTAAGTCGTAACTACTGTTACGATTAACTTAATCTATACCTTAATTAAGATTAAAAGAAGTTATTTAATTTCGTATATTTCAAATTTTAATGTTCTCTATAATGGACATGATTTATAAATAAAGTTCCTAATATGTTTTATAATATATCCTTCAGAATACCCAGATTACAAAGACAATAAAATTTTGCCGAACAAATCTAGATATATAAGTATGACCTAGCTTACTGTAACATTGCGGCATTTCCAATGTCTAACAATAGGTAGACCGTGGAGGTCGAAATGGGTTATGCAACGATATTATATAATGTAGACTGAGCGAAACATTATTACGCTAAAGGCTTATTCACATTCAAACAAGTGCCCATAAATCTAAGTACCACGTAGGCAGCACAAAGTATCTGCATAGATGTATAAGTGTATTTTATAATAGGTAATTGATTTTCAGCATTACATCTGATGAGCTTTCACCGCTGGCCACAGGCAGCTCAGGGTCGTTGTGTTTGGAAGTGGAAGAAAAGGCCTATTATGTACATTCATGTCCAGTAGTGTATGTTCATCGGCTGTTGCGATGATAAAGATTATGATGAAGTAATTTTAAGTGTAGGTACTGATACAAATTTAGTAATATTTGCACCATAGACTTTATAAATTTAAGATTTTTAAAAAAATTTTATTGTATTAAGAAAATAGAAAAGCACTCCTCATTTTTGCAGTTAATCAAAATGTTTGTGCGCGTTCAAGGGACTTAGGCAAATATAATTTCCTAAATTGACTCGAGCTAAGAATCGAATCCTGAACCACATATTTTAAGTGAATTAATGTAGTTGGTTAATCTTCCTAGTGCAAAAATATGTGAATATAATATTAAAAATGTTACAACAGTCTGGCCGAATACGATAAAATTCATAGCCCGTTGCTTAACATCCGGCATTAAGAGGCGATAAAATAATATTATTACAATTTATAATCAAATTATATTTATGCGATTAAACTATATCAAATCATAATAATTTATTTCAAGTAGGTTTTGATACAAAAATTTCGACAAATTAAGTCTGCCAGATCCTGTGTGCTGAGCAAAAGCGACAAGAAACTCATCTGAAGCTCTTTCAAAACAATTGTTCACATTTATAATTTACAATTTATCACGTCTTATGTGCAGACGAAATCTGAGTTGCTCGCTTTCATATGTAAATGTTATGCTTGTATGATGGCTTAAAACTTAAATTAATTTTGAACATAAACATCGAAGTCATTGGTAATATAGGCGTTATGAAAGTTCGATGTTTGGATTCACGATGTAATAGTAATCGGAGTAACGACGTCCTAACAGAGTCCATAAGGAGGGTACTGGAGAGCGGTTTAAATTAACTGCCTTAATTGAATTTTGCTTCCTTGTCGGCCAATGTGTCCCCGAGGGCAGCGGTCGCGCCGTAATGCCATAATAACTTCGCGAAATAACCTTTTTAATGTAGTAAATTGTCTAGATTTAAAATACTTTAAGAATACAATCATTACGGCTTACGGCTATGGTAGGAATATTAAAAAACCAACAGCGTTTTTTTGTGTAACGAAATTCTGGCTATATAGGACATTAGAACATCGTTTTACACAAGTAAAAAATAGCAAGTCGGACTCGACCTTGAAGGGTTCCGTAGCATAATATAAAAATTCTTGTTGTTCGTTGTATCTTCATCGATGTTTTAATTATAGTGCATTTTTGTTCACAGTGTATGCATAAGATTTGTGTGTACGAAATTAAATGTATTTTTTTTTTATTTTTATACTTCAATTGATTGAATGAAATGTAAATTACGATTTACTATTTATTTGCGTTCAAACCAAGTTTCGGTGTAAGTTTGCACGGTGATGTATTTTTCATCATAACTTTTTTTGTTTTATCATTCTTTATTTAGATGAAACACATTTTACCACTTTGCAAGTGTCTCTCGTGCAAACCATTCAATTTAGAAAAAAGTGGTATTAGAAACCTCAATATATTTTGAAGATCTATGCTGACAGGACAACGGTACTTGAAGTATCACAAACCTATAATCTATACCCACAATTTAAGAGTAAACCACCGATCATCAACATTACCAACCCATTAGGAGCCCACTACAGGGCCAGGCCTCCCTCCTTCAAGGACAGGGAATATGGAACTTATGCCTACCACCTCGTTCCAATGCTGGTCGGCAGGCTAAACAATCAATGCCAGCGCTTCATTATGGGTGAATTTTGAATTGCTTTTCGAGAATAAATCCTTTTTGTCAATAATCTACCTATATTCCTAGCCCAATTTTTCAATAGTTGAACTTTCAAAAAAAAACAAAATATTACATACATACGGGTCGAATTAATAACGTATTTTTTTGAAATCGGTTAAAAGATAAACACTAATACACGAAACTTTCGTTTTTATTTGTACTCATAAAAGTAGTAGGTAATACATATCATAACATTTAAAGGCTCCTTTATAAACATAAAAATTATATTCATAAAAAATTGTAATTTATACGATATTCTATTTATGTCGCTAAAATAAACATAAAATAAAACCACATACAAATTAAAAAGCACTCGACCCATCTTTCTACAGAAATAGACACGGTTGAGTCGCTCATTAGAATATGAAGTATTTTGGCGCAGCGCGGAATAACCTCATCTACATGGATAAAACGGAATTCAGATCGTCGAGTGCAATATAACATTTTATACTCTAATTAATATTCAGATGTTGATGTCAAATTTTGTTATTGAATTCAATTTTACATAAGGTCGAGTTTTGGTTGAATAAATAACTTTTTGTAACACAGTTTTATATTTGTTATTAAATGCAAAGGGAAGTAGTCTCGTCTCGAATTACATTTTTAGATCTTAAGTTGCGCTTCATCATCTTGTAACTGAGCTGTGTGGGCGATTACTACTCATCTACAAAATAGGTAGATAAGTAAATGACATAATTTGAAAAACCTACAGCTATTTAAATATCATTTCACCATTTTCCCTTACTGTATTGGTATAGGTAAATTTATATTGGTGCCAACATAGATACCATGAAATCATGGTATAAATAGATGTTTTTAGGAAACAAATCTCTTTTTTTTCACACCCACATCCCACACGAGATAATGTTAGTATGAGGATACACATACAAAATCATTGTTTTCAAAATCAGTGAACATACAGTCACAATCGTTTTCCGATGAGATCAAACGCACCATTTTGATTTTTAAATTGATGAAAAATATAGAGACCGCGTGGACCGCGTCCGCCATTTTTCTCCCACGCTCTGCTACATAAAAGAACTTTATTGGGTGTGGGGTAACTGTTTTGCAGTAAAAAGGTTTACTGCCATTGTAGAATGCCTATAGGGTGCCATTTAATTTACAATTCCCATTATCTTTATACGGTTAACCGAAAGTCTGCTATTAATTAGATATTCGTTTCAAATTCGACGCGAGCTTAAAGAGAAATAATGGGTTGGAGATTATATTTCTTTTTTCGGTCTTTTAAGGTGAGAGTGCTGTAAAAGGCGCGGCACACGGTTTTAATTAAACTTTGATATAGATAAAGTATAATTAAGAAGGGAATATTAGGAACGTAGATTATAATGAAATGTATTCCGGCTGGTAATCTTTTACTTGTTTTATCTACTCGCGTATTTAAATAAAAATGTTTATAGTTACACAGTGTACCTCTATACTCTATGGCACGCGTGCGTGGCCTAATAAATACTTCATACATAAAAATAGTTTTTAGTTTTTTACTAGCTGACCCGGCAAACGTTGTTTTGCATTAAAAATAAAAAAAAAATTTAGATGAAAATTAGATAGTAGCCGATTCTCAGACCTGCTGAATACGCATACAAAATTTGGTAAAATCGGTAAAGCCGTTTCGGAGTCGTACGGTAACTAACATTGTGACAGGGAAATTTTATATATTAGAAGTAACAATTTTGGCGCCATTGGATCCTCCGAGTTACAAATATTATTTATTTATGTATTTATTACATTGTTTTTTTTCGCTTAAAAGTTTTATTGGAACCTTTAGTAATGCTAAAGTTTCCAATAAAACTTAAATATATAAATAAATAAAAAATAATAAATAAATAAATATTATTTTTTATTTAAAAGGATAAATACGCTTAAGTACATACGCTTATTAAGCACATATAGCTTTTATTCTGAAACTCGGTTCTCTATTATAAATCGTTCTTTCGATTTATAAACTCCACTCGAGTTTATATTATAAAATCCCGTAATGTGCGACCATTTTATAGCCTTCAATATGCGAAATAGCAAGCAGGGTTCTCCTAGGCGGAGGAAAAAAGATTTACTTATGGATTTTCTACCCTTATGTTATTTTTTAGAAAAAATTAAATAATTGTGCCTCTATTCGAACGAACTTATTCTAATTAGGTAAAAAATATATGATTTTTATTGTAGGTAAATTCTAATTACAGGTAGATTACAACTACAATATCTATCTATTAAGAAACTACATAATTAAAAAAAGTTGCCAAATACCTCCACATAAGGCTTTATAATATATAACTTAAAAAATACATTACAAAACAGACTACAAAAAAGTAGAAATATATCTCATTACATTGATAGCACAACAAAAGCGACATCGGGTACAATCCAAAATTCAATAACATCGCTCGCGGGGCGGGCGCCTTTGGCGAATAACAATAATTTGGCAGCCAGCATCCGCGAAATTCCGGACGTGTTCGTTCCATTTTTAAATTTGACAGGTCCGCGACGCCATGTTTGTCCCAATAACTTAACGTATAATGTGGCGCCAATTAGAACTGCCAAATGACTAGCCTATACAACAATAAATAACATAATGTACTATTACTAGTTAATACTAACTTAATTTCAATCTACAATTTTTACTTTACCGTAAGGAAAGCGAATATGGTTTTGAAAAAAGATAATAACCTATACTTAATTTGTTCACGGATAACACGAAGTCGAAAGACTAGTGAAATAATTGGCTGTTTGTCAACACGATTGTTTAATTGTTACTTTAAGTTTGAAGCAAGACAGAGGCATTCCATTTTCGAAATCGAGTGTAATAAAAATAGTTGCCCGAGAAAAAAGTTAATTCACGGGATATAACCATATTTCTGCTAATTAGGTAATAAACGATGACGCTATTTAAGCGTATAACTGTTAACCGATCTTCAATATTACTGTCTCCTTTTAGTATAACATTCGTTATGGTAAAACACGGCTGGGGCTGTTGTCATTTTAGCGAATAATGTGCTACACACTCCTGCTGATGTTTATCTGTGCCGATGAAAGCATTAAATTACGAGCCTGCTCCGTACTGATATCATACTAGTGCTCCATTCGTTGAAATACCGGGCCAAATTACTATTGTTACACCGGGTCATTGTACTCCAAATTGAACATGCCATTAAGGCTCAAACTAATGTACATTGGGTTAATTATTTGTCGGTTATGAGTTCTTTTCAAAATCTATTAATATTGGGGTGGAAATTACTTGCAAGGTAACAATGGAATACCTTTAGTCACCTGCTATAAGCTGAAAGGAATTACCGCGTACTTTGCATTCTATTTTTAAATAGCAACTCATTCAATTTTTAAATAGCTGACGATTTAAGCGCCCTCTGGTGGTATAAGATAGTGATTTAATCATAAGTTGATGAGAATCACAGAACAATCTAACCTAAGGTCTTGAGCCGCCTGTATCCAGCAACTTATAATTTTTGTTGTCAATCCACCTAATAAGAAAGCAACTATGCGCTTACACAGCGGGGTTATCTTTCCAACACCTTGCTATCCCAACCCCGGCTATTCAAACGTTGAACCTTCTAAAAAACTCAGCCAAATTCCTTTCATTGTTATGTTTTATTATAATTCTTCAATTTCTTCATAAACAGTCTATAAATGGCCCACTAGGACCAGGTTCCCGTATAGGAGAGGGGATATGGAGCGTTGACCCACCAGTTTTTTCAATGCGAGTTGGCAAGTTTAGAGTGATAATGTTTCATTTATTAACGATGGCGAGTTAACGGACTTTCCGAGGCGGGCAGGGAGGTGACCACCACCAACAACTCGAATGCGGGCTTACAATTTACCGAAAAATTCTTAAACGAAATAAAAATTCAGAATTTATAATTTTACTACATTTATATATAAGTAATGTTATATCTATTATGTTTTTAACACAGAAATACCACGAGTACAATGTGGAGGTGGTCCGCAAAGACGGTTTACTGCTGGTACGCGAGCTGGCCGCCGAAGTTAAGAACCACATGGATTTCAAAATCAACGCTGTCATGGTGAGTTTTGTACAAAAATATCTTTGAAAATGATTTTTATTTAAAACAACGTTTCAACATTAGTCCAGCTGTATAGAACCCAGGTCCTCTCGACTTTGAGTCTAGTCACTTAACCGTGATGATGGAACTATAATGTAACTTGAAATAGCGTACATATTTACCTCTACTGGGTAGAGACACATAAGTACACAAGCTTTATATAATTTATAATAAAGTAGGTATATATGGTATGTACATAATTATAGTCTAGTTTTAGGTTCGAACTTAGGCGTGTCAACAATTCTTTGGGTCTTCGCTAATAGACTTAACGGCACTAATAAGGAGCACTTCATTGAAGCCTTATGTGAACTTGTTTTTCTGTCCAAATAGCCTTGAGTATAATAATTTGGTGCTGCTTATTTAAACCACAGATTTGCTTTGTAATTATCGCCATCTTAGTACCAAATACGTGATAGTACATGTAGTAATATCACAGTACGTAACAATAAGAGAGTATTACGTATGTACGTACTTGAGAGATCAAGTCCACTATTATTGTGCCGATAGTCATTTCAGTCCAACCTCTTATCCAAATTTCGACCAACATCTTATGAAGTTTACGCTTGACTGTTGAATCCAAGGCCGGATTGTAGGCAGAAGTCATTGAAACGGCGCGTAGGTTCCACACTCTAGAGGAATAGTTCACTGTATTATTTTTGCTACCTTCACTCAGCTATGCCTAGCCTTTGCCTTTTCCACTTAACTGCAGGTGACCTATTTGTATCGTCAACTATTACAATAATAAAAAATGTTCTTGTAGCTCTGTTATAAGAAGGCATATTTATATTTACCACCACGCTGCTCCTTGAAATTCTTGTACTTACCTTTTAAAATTTTAATTTTACAGACTACTAATTATCCCTACTTTTTTACTCCTTTTAATTGAAAGATAGTACAATTTATGTAAGGAATAAAACGCATTCTTCGCTCCGCATCCGGTTGAAAAAATTTGCCTTTCAAGAAGTCTTTGTTTTTTTTAATGAAACAAATCGCTTTGCCCGTAGAAACTCTACAGTTAGAGAATTGTTGTCTTTACAATGAGATGCCTCGTTCTGAGCTTCCAATTCCTTTTATAAAGACTTTTTGTTATGATCTATTTATCTAGTTTAATAACATTAGTATTAAAGAAAGGTTTGTGGATAAAATATTTGTTTGTACTTAGTGTCTCGGTATTCGCACTTTTTATGCTGTATTTGTTTACTTGGATGCTTACAAAAAAAAATAATTAAACTACTTTATTATGTATTGGTGTTCTCTATACTAATATGCTACTTTTTTCTCCTGTTAAATTCACTCAAAAATCAAAGTTAGCTTTAGAATTGTTGTCACCGTACACATACATACCTTGGCAACTGCTCAAAACACAAGTAAAACTTTTTAGTGCGTCTTGAGTTGGTTCAATTTTTTAATAAAAATTTTTATTTCTTACTTTTTAGTGATTTATCGACACTTAACCTACTCGTACTCTACTATTATAGTACATTATACGGCTCTTGTAGCCAAAAAGCTACCGACACTTACACAAATACCGAAATTTGAAAAAAATTAAAGAGTTTCTTCGATTTTCCCAGAATATCATCAGCAAGTCCTAACATGAGGACGATGGACCGTTTATGGGCCATTTTGAAATTGTGCTCTTTCTAATAAAAAAAGAATTATCAAAATTGGACGACTCTGTAATAAGCTATGCGTGGCCATCCTATTACTATTATAAAGACGAAAGTTTGTATGGATGTATGGATGTATGGATGTTTGTTACTCTTTCACGTAAAAACTACTGAATGGATTTGAATGAAACTTTACCACAATATAGCTTATACATCAGAATAACACATAGGCTACATTTTAGTCCAATAAATAATAAATATATTCACGTCGAATTGAGAATCTCCTTTGTTTTTTTTCGTCGGTTAATAAAAATAGGATAACTAGCTGATAAAAGTGCGCTGAGTGCCCAATAAGATGTAGTGTCAATAATTCCCGGGGACAGACGTCGACTGCATTAACATATTCGAGCAGGCCGACGCTCTCGAGTCACCCCTCCAGCACCCCTATCGTAAGCCCGCACCCCTGATATTGGAATTCTTCTGGATCTCGAACTAATCCGACTGCGGCCGTTCTTCGCTTGAACTTTCAATTTGATGCAAAGTTGACAATTTCCCGCGAACTCCTCGCGTAGTTTTATCCATCCATCCCCGATGTTTACCTTGATCCTTTCCATTGCATCGGTGTACCTTTACGGGTTTCAAAATGAACGCCTCTGCTATTTACCTATTTAACGATAGTTGGAACACGCTTAAATACAAACTTATATTATCTGCTAAAATCATAGTGCTTCTGCAATTGGATAAAAAATTAAAGATACAAAACTTATCGCTGGGCGCAAGTTTTTAACAAGCCTTACAAGCCTTCTTATGTTTTCTGGCCTGAAGTATTTTCACGTAATCACCACCTTGAAATTGCAATTTTCGTATTTTTATTTTTATTCCGTCTTTTTTCTAGAGCGACGTGCAAATTGTAGTTAATTTCAGTCAAATACTGTACACTGTACGTACCACACATCAACGTTTAAGAAATAGAGTTTATACGGGCTTAATATCTGGCTATTTTTCATGTCTCAATGCTGATTATTGTGATTTTTGGGTAAAAACCAGCTAGCTCACAGACATTTATTTAACCGATTGGATATTTAAGCGATTGCTCAATAGGAAAGTATGGGAAATTATCATGGGTCTAACTTTATGATCTTATCAAGAGGAGACCCGCAGTTTCACCCGTGGTTCCCGTTCCCGGTAAAATTTCGGGATAAAAAGTAGCCTATTTGTTAATCAGATGTATAAATTGTATTATTATAAAGTTAAATTAAAATCCGTTTAATATTATTCACGTGAATGAGCAACAAACATACATACATCCTCACAAACTTTCGCATTTATAAAATTAGTAGGATGAATACGAGTATTACTTCATAAAACTTAAGAGTTTTTACAATTCATAACCAACAATTATTATAATGGAGTTTTTTCAAAAAGAAAATGCTTAAAAACATCTCAGACTTCTAAAAGTTCGTTAAGAACGTACTTAAGTGTTCTAGTAAAACATTTAATACCCTGTGAAAAACAAAGATTTACGGCAGAACGGCAATCAATGTCTGTGTTAAAGTTACTTGAATAACTAGCTGAGTGAGTGATGACGGAAAATTTTACTTGGAAAATCAAAGAAATTACTAATTAATCGTCGACATTTTAATCTAAAATGGAGAGATGCTAATCATGACGAAAGCTTATATTGTAAAGGTCTTGCAGCCTATCATGCATTATACTCGTTATTTACGAACATTTTATAAACAGGTTAACGATTGTAAATAATTCTATACCCCTTATAAATAATTCTATAAGATGCGAGAGTTAAAGCTACATGAAAATAAGGTAAGAAGAAAAGGTAAGAAAAATAGTATAAAAAAGCAAATGTAAATCTTATCAGGTTGATGAAGAAGAAAAATTTTTGTGATTTTCGAATTCGAATACAAAACTAGCAGATTCGGTCACTAGTTCACTAAACTAAATATATGTTTTAATACAGTGATTGGATCACCTACTTTTTGTCCTTAGTCCTTTTTATTGTTAATAACCAACGTTGAGCTATTAAGGCGTAATTATACGAACGGCCCCACCCCAGAACGCTATTTGCGGTTTTTGTTTCCAACTCCGCCATCACCATTCTGTAAAAGTTCCCTTTTTTGTCAATTCATCCCCTCCCACCGTAATGAAGGCCTACAGCATTCAATTAACCGTAGAGATTGGAATGTTTCGTGATTTGTACCCTCGGACTTATTTCCATTGGCACGCGTTAATTTTTGACTGAAAAAAGTAGAAGAATCCATTTTGAATTCAAAACATTTTTTCACAAAAATATTTTGAAGTTAAATAATCGCTGAATTTTGTCAGGAATACAGTACCGGTGGATCTTAAGATTTACTCTTAATAGAAGCATTTAAGAACATATTTTCATAAATAGTTAAGCAGTATTAAATCAAGAGCAATATTGATTTATTTCAGAAATGAGAGTACCATTGCTCTTCAGCTTAATTACTGTAATCACAATCTTTTAAATAAATTAAATTTCGGAGGCTTTTACAAAATATTAAAAAGAGAATAGCGTCAATAGCTCCATGGTCAAGGGGCCGGATTCCACATCGAGAGGTCATGGATTCGAAACTTGCCCGATACTCTATTGTCGTACCCTCTCGTAAAACAGAGGAGAAGGGGAATATTGTTCATATTTGAAAACTATAGCAAATATTCTTTAAAAAAACACCTTATACTCTCTCACATTAACATACGCAGCATGAAGTACGAATGTTGTAACAGCTAGCCTTAATAATATAATTTGAACAAAAAAATCCCCGCCAACGGTCCGCACCACTGCCTCCCAGAGGTCGTGTTACGTGTACACTACGAAACGCTACGAATCAGCCCATTCAAAAAGTTCGCTTTTAACATTTTCAACACGATGAAAATAGTTTTAGCTCGCCATGTCACGCAAGAATGGAGCCATTCCGCGTTAAATTTTACAACTTTGTTACCTTGCACATACAAATATTGAAAAGCGATTAATTCCTGTGCAACTTCACAAAACCTCTCACCTGTATACATTGTTATTCAATTACGTAGTAATACATGGTTGTTGAAGATTCATAAAATGGGAACCTATTGCAACTCAGCTAATATTTTAAAATTTTAAGACTCTATAGCATCATAAAACTTAAGCTTAGGTTACATTAGAGGCTGACAAGTCATCAGCGAGCTATTAAAACTACTGAATTGTGACATTTTATTCAACCTTTACTTGATGTAGGTAAAACTATAAATTCTTCCAAAACTCCTACACTGTACGTTTACGCAGAAACTATTTTGAAATACAAAAAGTCCTTCTTGAAAATGAAGTACAATATCTGTTCGTACCAGTTTGTAAAAGAAATCATATTAGTGGAATGGTGCCAGCGATTGCCGTGGGTTCATTGTTGCGTGAATTTTGTGCACTCTGCCGGCTACTATTGTAATTTCTCTGTTCGGGATTACAAATTCGGTGTGTATAGATATAAGCGTCTTTTTTGTTGAACACAAAACGCTAACAAAAAATAACAGCAGTGCTCAAAATTGGTGCATTTTATCAAAATAATTTCGACGTTAGCGTTACAATTCGTCACTTATCATTATTTAGTTGTGGTCTGCGGTTTCACCCGCGTACGGAGAGAGAGAGAGTATAAAATTCAAATTCAAATTAGAGAGAGTATCGTATTTAGAGAATGTCTAAGCATATCGCGAAATGAGTACCAATGTTAAATTTAAGTCCATAGAGTCAATAATTTAAGAGCTCTTATGATGAGTCAGTCAGTGATATTCTGCTTAAATATATGTAGAGATAGATTGTGTAGAGTTACACTGGTCTGTGGCTACATTACATCCCGTCGAGCGCAACTCGTGCATAACAAACATGCGGAGCGGTTGGCAATATGAATTGCGTTGCCCGAGACAGTAGAGAGAGATAGCCTAAGCGTAAACTCTATGTTTGTCTTGCAAGATTGCTTGTGCATGAGTAGACAATAATGAAAATTGAACATATAGTGTACACAACTAGACAAAAATATTTACGTAAACTCATACTCGTATATAACAATTTAAATGTACCTTCTGCGATACAATTGAGGTTCCTAATAAATAAAATTTGATTGGATTAAAAGTTTTGAACAATCTTCGTTGTTTTATAAAGTTTACCAGTCCATATTCCTACCATAGCTTTAAGTGTGGTAAGCTGAAGAAATTTAGAGGGTGGTTTTGGAGCATACGAGTACTTACGCAGTTCAGATTCTCAGTCGCCCAAGGTTAAAGCGTATTATTTTTACGTTTTCTTTAGGATAAAATGACGAACGATGTACTCATTTGTCAGACACTTAGATTAGCTTCATGACAACCCTTCACCGGATATGTACCGTTCATCAATCATATATACATTTGTTTTATTACATGTTCGTTAGACACATGTTTTATTAGTCGCTATATTGCTAACTTCTTTGCTGTGTAAAACAAGAATTTCAGAAAATAAAAATAATATTTTATTTTCCTCCATATTCAAGTGAAAAATATAAATTTGGGACTAAAGACCTCATATCTATCGCAGCATGTAATTGAAATCATATTAGTGGAATGGTGCCAACCACTGCCGCGAGTTCAGTGTTGCGTTTATGTCATGAGTTCTGCGGCTTCATTTGCAACGAACACTCCTGATTAGTTGCAACTATTACATAAATAGCTATTTAAAAGAACCAGGCGTTAGTTTGACGTCAAACGTTTACTTATGCTCTGTTGATCAGAAAATTAAGTATTTTAGGTTTACTCTTAAGGAACTGAACGGGGGCGAAAACGCTCTGAACATCTTCGAGAAAAAGTGGTACAACTGTGCCCTTTTACTCCACTTTGCCAGGTCACTGCCGTGCCCTTTTATATAAATAGTTAAAAATGTATTTGTTTTGCTATTTTCCAAAAAAACTGACGAAATTATCCAGATCCGACAAAACATCTTCTTACGTACGTACTTAGCTACTGGTGATTGACTTTGCAAAGTCAAAATCTCCTGAGCATGTTCCGGTTTTCGGATGGAATGTAATATGTACATTATAATGAGAACCCTCGGGGACTATTATATTATAAAACCAAGTAGAAGCCGGCGACTTTTGTATACCCACCATAAGATAATGACTACGCACATAATAAGTACTTTAAAATACTTTGGGATAATGGCCGAAACTAAACATAAAGGTGGAATTACTAAAATGACTAAGGGTCAAGGGTCGCCGGTATAACGACCCTCGTTATAATATTTTGCAATATTATCCTCTCTAGCGCTTTTACATTATGCGATGTGTTATATTATAAAAAAGTTGAATAAATTGTAATTTTTTTACGTATACTATTTTAGACTATGAATTTTTAGACTAAAATTAGCAAACTCTACAAAAAATTTGTTAAAATTTTATAATTGTTTATATCTTTGCCACACATGAGGGAAATATGTGGTATACAGTAAATACTAATAAATAGGAAAATAAAAATAATCTTTTTTAAAATTAATGTCATATTTTAGAATGGAATGTGTAGCACTAAAGAGAATTAATGTAAATGATATTTGTATTATCTTTGATACGATATCGTATCGGTTCGTACCTTATAAATGAACGTATTCACTATTTGCTATTCAATATACCTATTCAACAGTTTCAGATATATTCTGATATGTTCTGATACAAATGTATGAAAAGATTTTCAGTTCATTTCAAAGTCGTAGCGAATACGTATATACGAATAAGCATATTTCCCAAAACACATTACTGTTTATGATATTCGTACAAACAGATTTTGTATCTGGAGTATTGTAAACACGTTGTTTAAATGAATATGTGGTTAAATCATATAAATATCGGAATGTATGAGAATAAACGAAAAAAGCGTGTATTTGTTTCTGGTCATTGACCCCTGCCCTTCGCCCGCGCCGCCATCGCTTCGCCCACGCGCTACGCTACGTAGCTGACGTAGCAGCTTAGGGCTTCCCTCGCGTAGGTTTATTTTGTGTACGTTATTATTGAGTAATACTGGTAATACCAAAATAGTCCTTGCTCCTCTTTCCGGATATAAAATAATGTAGACATAAGAAAATGTTATTGTCTACGGGTTACGCGCTACGCTACGTTGCTGACGTAGAAGCGTAGGCCTAGCCTCGATAGCGTAGACTGATTTTGTTTATGTTATTGTTGAGTAATACCATAATATGCTTCGCTTTATTTTCCGAAAACGAGTAGACGTAAGGAAATTTTATCACCTGTCTTGCGCTATCCTGCGTAGCCAACGTAGTAGCGTACGCTTATTTTGTTTAGGTTATTGTTGGCTAATGCAAAAATATTTCTAATTTCGAACAAATAAAATATTTTTTATGTATATGAACGGCTGAGAGAGCTGAACGTGCGTACGTGTAACACGGGTGTAGGTTCTTTCATCAAGTCATTCTCCTTGCCCAGCCAAATTTATCGAAAGAGGGTAGGACATTGTGAATAAATTAGGCCTTTGTATTCCAAGTAATTATAACTAAACCACAAATAGATAACTGAAAGAATAATTAACAGCAACCCCAAGACACCGCGACTCAAACTGAGAGTAATAATTAATTCGTTTGCACAAATTATTTATCAGAGTTGTCTAGGTTAAGCGATAAGCAAAGTACAACGTCTGCACCGCGCAGCGCCAGAGCCTAGACTGCCCACCAGTTGTAGACCCGCTCCTTTTCGAACGATGCGCAGCCGCAAGAGGGCGTGGCTGGTACACGTGCAGTTCACAGACTTCTTTCTAGTCGCGTACAATGACGCAGGCGCCGTCATATATGAACGGCTGCTCACTCGGTCGGTGGCAGGTTGGTTGGCAAAGCAACAGCAAGCAGCAAACATAGTTGCTTGACCGTCATTCAGCCACGTTCGATCTCTAATCCAAAGAGCTTTACTACTTAAAACTATGTACCTACCTATGCATTCAATTATTATGGAAATGCATTCAGTTAGTTTTACGTATTAGGTCTTCATAAACATCATTAAGTCAGTCAATTAATGGCCCACTAGGCCATGCCTTCCTCCTTGTAGAAGAGGAGATATGGAGCAAAGACTCACCGCGCTGCTACAGTGCGGGCTTAGATAATGTTTCATTCACTAACTATCACTATCAGATGTTCATGATATATACCGGGAACGACGGCTAAACGTGATCTACAACACTACCAACTTGCCGATTTGGAATGTGCTGTAAGTGTTTATTGTTTTGTATCATCATCTAATCTAAAGAATTGTTACAATTATATTAAATAAAATAGCCTTGTAAAAGACTGGAACACATTTTGGCAAGTGCATGAGATAGCACCTCACTTTTAAAATCGGGCTTTACGTTTTAAAATTGCTGCATAAATTCTGCTCCTTCGTGCCCAAACATGCCTTTTTTCCCTTTTGTGATTCAGACAAAAAACTTATAAAAAGTGTTATGTACCTATTTTGGTACGCTCTAAAAATTTAAAATATCTGCTGAAAATGGCTGAAAATGTTACCGCTGTACAATATAAAATGCAGACACCTGTACAATGTGAACATATAATAAAATGTTACATTACAGTAATCAGTGAGTGCATTTATATACATTATAAATATTTTTTTTATTTTTTTTAACACTATAATACAAGTTTATAGTTACTTTGCAAGAAAATGTATGCAAAATATGAAAAAATATCAGAGTATGAAATAAATAACTCTTTTAGGTTAAGCATGTCATCAAAAAGTAAATAACGGTTAAGTTTGCACAATATAAATATAGGTAATTCTCGTATACATTTAACTATATGTTGAAGCCGAGTGAGTTTAACAAAGCTGCATGTACCTACTGTAGTTTAGCACCATAGTATGAGGCCGGTGGCTGAATTTGATGTCCACCTTGTATTATGGCGTTTATCGCAGATGACCATGATGATTGAGGTAAGAGATTTTTAGGTTAGAAAATTTGTAGGTGATACTAAGAAAACAATATTTAAATTACGAATTGAAATTTTTATAAGCCCATCCTTCCGCAATTAAACTTTGGATATAAAAGCTTCGACATAGGCTATTGATGATAATATCCTACATTTGTAGACAACACCATCTTAACATAATACTTTAATCGCATGCTCAGAGCCCATTGTCCTACGTACGGTCTGAAATGCAAAACAATTCACAATGCGCGTGAAAACCTCATTCAATACAATGCGTACTTAAGCTGCTGCAGGCGTCGCCTTCGGAATATTGAGTAAGTAGCCTGCGGGAGATGCCGAGGAGCGAGAGAGACAAAACACCGTCTCAAGACTGCGAATCAATAAAGTCCACTCGTATAAGTCGGGTGGTGCAGTAGATATGGGTCACGGGCCACGTTGCACTGCCGCGAGATGGTATTTAATAACCCGCGCGCCGACAGCCATACGACCATTACTGGATCTGCCCGATGTTTACACGAGAAATTGAAGCGATCTCAATGGTTAAGTGTCTCGTCACAAGCACCCGAATGGAAACCGATCGCTGTTACACATGGCTGGGCTTTGATACCAATTCGTTTATTTGAAGTAGTACTTGAATTGCAATTTTTAAACTGCGCATATTTTCCTTACAAAAAAGCAGGTAGATAAATAACAACCAGGAGCAGTTGCTTTTTTTCGTAAATGAATATTTATTTTTGAATATAACCTAGCGTAACATTGATACGAAATTTCAATAATATGAAAGCTCCGAAATTTATCATTATGGAACATATTTAGGTACGCACTTAATAAAATTTTTATCTTTGACTGATGTGACAGAATGTGGGAAAGTAAAATACTTTATAACACTGTAGAACAATATTTTATTATCTTGGAACAGAGTTTCCTCTTGTTACAATTTGCCGCGTAATAATAATACATCTGCCCACATCAGGCCATTAAATACACTCTTAAAAGTAAGTACACAATGTTGGTAACACGGAATTACTTAGTAGTGGGGTAATAATAGAAATATATTTTGACAATAGTTCCGGGATATTATTTTACAATTCAAACGTTATTAATCTGGCTTTAAACATTAATTATTAAAATAAGATTTATAATGAATATGAAATAATATTTAAGCGTCGATAGATAAACTCAAGAAATTAAATTATAAACAAACCGGATGTAACTGTATAATTGTTGAAGTAAAGAAATAACTAATTATGAATTTAATTTATGCTAAAAAGTATTAATATTGATGTAAATAATAATAACTAAATACTACATCTTATCGGTTAATAATCATTGCAGATAAATTGAAAATTAATAGTAACATCCGGGTATAACGTGATGGCGCCATTTAAAAGATGGTGGAATGAAAGTTGGTACATATTATAGAATCAACACTGACATCCGGCTGTCACGTGATGATGTCCACAGATTAGAAATGATGATGTCCACAGACTATAAAGTACCCTTAATTATAAATATCCTCTAAGGATTGATGGTTTGTAACACTAATAAGAAATGAAATGAAGGTATAATAATATTAAATCTCTCTGCACATCATTTATTAGTAAATCAAGGCCTTTGAGCCATTGTAATAAAAGTATATTTTCTTTAGGAACACTAATTTGACGACCTCCGTGGCGCAGTGGTATGCGCGGTGGATTTATAAGGCGGAGGTCCTGGGTTCTGTTCCCGGCGGGGCAGATTGAGATTTTTCTTAATTTGTCTTGGTCTGGCTGGTGGGAGGCTTTCGCCATGGTTAGTTACCACCCTACCGACAAAGACGTACCAAGCCGTCGCGAGCGATTTAGCGTTCCGGTACGATGTCGTGTAGAAACCGATAGGAGTGTGGATTTTCATCCTACTCCTAACAAGTTAGCCCGCTTCCATCTTAGATTGCATCATCACTTAACATCAGGTGTGATAGCAGTCAAGGACCAACTTGTAGTCATTAAAAAAAAAATTTAAATGTTCCTATTTATTTATATTTCAAATGTTTTCTCAGATAATAATATTTTAGTGGAAATTATTAATTAGGAGGTATTTGAATAAATAAATAGTAGCAAAAGCAATTTTTATTATTTTTTTATTTGAATTATTTCTTATTGCTATGACTCTACCACCGTTTCGGAAATGCAGCCCTTGTTGAGAAGACAACGGCGAGAAACTCAACAAATGCTGTTTTAAATATGTTTTTTTTATAATATTACATAATAACAACAAATATAATCAAACTATTATATCAATCATATCAAATACAAATTGTAAATCCAAGTACAACCGTTACTCTTTTTCTTTTATAATATGATATTTCAATATTTGAATATATGTATTTACAAGCATGGATCCAAAAAAATATTACAAATACTAAAAATAAGAATAGGGAATAACATTTTAAAATATTCTTAGCTTTTGCACAACACTGATAAACATTACTTGTTTCGCCGATAGAAAAATACAATAAAAACTGGGAGCTAAAAGTAACTCGCTACCCTTTTATAACAAACAAGCCAAAATGGCCACTGTCGGAAATCTACCTACATTTGAGTTTACATCTACAATTTGAATCTACATTAAGTCTCTACATAAATCAATATTAATCTTATAATTGTAATCTTGGTTTCACATAAATTATACAAATAAGTTTTGTATTAATAACATAATAAATTATTAGTAAATTGTTTCACGACTATAACGTTTCCCGACAGTGGTGTCGTCATGTAGTACTCTTAATTTTTATTTACACTAAAGTGCTTTAATTGTATCGTTACATTTCTTAAATAATATATTAAGAATTATTAAATAACAATAACAACGAAACCAATAAGCAATAGGCATAATGATAAAAATTACTAACAGTTATTAAGTTTCATTACGGATATGCTGCGATTTGTCAAAAATATTCCAAGTAAAATATTCTATAATAATTTATTACTGTAAAACACAAGCAAACGTAATTCATTTAATTGTAATTCATTAATGATGTTAAAACGATTTAAAATAGAGATAAATTACTAAAAGTGGCTAAGTTTCATTAGAGAAATGTTGCTATTGTTTAAAATAGTCAAATTAAAATATTCTATAACTATTTAATACTGTAAAACACAAGTAAATGTTATTAATTTATTTGTAATTAATAAATGATGTTAAAACAATTTTAAAATAGAGATAAATTACTAATAGTTAACAGTGGTACATATCGGTAATGAAACTTCATTACCGATATGTCGAAATTTATCAAAAGTAATCTAATGGACAAATGTAAACTTGACAATGAAATATACACATAAGAATACTAGTCTTTATCTTTACTCATTTATTTTAAATAATTTATCATAATAAAAATAATCTATCACACTCGCGATATTTTCCTTCGCTGTTAGCAAGGCCTATTTATTTGCTTGAAACTCACAAAAATGTTGAAGTCAGAGTCATACGGGATTAAACCTTCTACACTCCAAACGAGGGCGGGTCGCTCAACTCTTTCGATACTACCACTTCACATGAATACATACAACATTTTGTTATTTTCCAATTTCAGTTGTGACGTTACAAAATAAGCTTTATAATTATTTCAAACTGAGTTAATTAGCATGAAGCAGGTACTTGTGTTCACTGGATAATACTAGCGTTACGAATATTGGATTTACAAAACGGTTCAGGAAAAACAAAGGATTTTTTAATTTATATTTTTTTTACTCCAAATGAGTTGGGAAGATTATGAAATTTCATTAACTGGATGTACTTAATTAAGTATTATACCTACAGTGAGAGATGCTTATTTAATCTTACTTTAACTTGGTAGATAGATTGTTGTCTGCTACACTAATATTACGTCGCTATAACTACTTTTTTACATTTAACAAATTGATAGGAATGCCGATCAAAATCAGACAGTGTTATCCATACCATTTATAAATTTTTATCCAAATAAATAATTTAATATTCAAGGCTGTCTCAATACCTGATGATTACTTTTTGAATTATTGAAATCGGACATTCCATTCAAAAGATATCATGAAATTAAGAAGGGGGTGCACCATGTACTATAATATCGTACAATGTTTAACAAAAATGTAGATCTTTAGTACACAGGATGGGACGAAGGATATTCGTTAACGGGAAACTATAAAAAAATTAAATTGAGAGGGAGGCGGGGAATGCGCACTTCGTCTTTAAAATTTAGAAGGGTACTTAAGAGGTTATCACGCGGACGAAGTCGCTGACGACTGCTAGTATAAAATAAGATTATCTTGCAGAATATATTCAATATAACTGTTGTAATATTCAATAAAATATTATAACACAAAATAATAATGTGACAACCACTTTATTGCTATTTTTTGTCGGATTTTGTCTTATGGATATTTTTTCACAACTTACAGCGAAATTCCGCAAAGTAACGTCTGCTTCTATTCAGTACGTTAAGAAAGTTCATCAATTGTGTAGGAATATCGGTTTAGTTAATGTGTCAGTGGAGCAGCGTGGTGGGCCTACGCTCCATATCCCCTCTTCTACAAGGAGAGAGGCCAGGCTTTATAGTAGGCCGTTAATCGGTTGATAATGATGATGAATGTGTTACATTGTTAAAAACTAAACATTTATGTGGAAATCTTTTATTAGATATACATTAGGTAGTTAAAAAACACTAGTATGGGATATATTGATTAGAATAGATAGAATCTTCTAATTAAACTAATTAATTAAAAATCAAAATGAAACCCGCAAGTTCTGGTAACTAGGTACTAATCAAAGAGCGAAGTGCTTAGCAGACAGAAGCTTTGATCTACTTGACACTTGACTTTGATGTCTGCTCCGTGCCGTCGGGAAGTTCATTTTAAATTTCTTCGTTTGTGCCAAAAGAAGTCTTTGAGTCAACCGACAATGTCAACTTGTGAATATGAAGACGCGATATTGTTTCACAGATAATTTAATGTTGAATAGAAATGTTTTTTTAATGAAATACATCTTGTGCCTAGAGACGAGTCACCACATCATTTGTCATCATTATAAGCTTTATGAAAAAACTATATTGCCATTGTAAAAAGCCTGTTTTAGGAAAATTCCCCTTCTTTTACTAGAGGGATCATGGATCTTTAGACCCACCACGCTGCTCAAATTCGGTGAACTTGGGGTAATAACATTTGATTCTCTATCGATGACCATTGACAGCTTAACGTGCACTCATACGTGGGTGTAAAATCCGCCCTACCAAATTCCCAACTCAAGGGTACTATTCAGTAACTACCTACTCCTCATACATCGCCACGTTATATATACGAAATAATTTCAACTATTTTCCAAATATTTAACGATTCAAAGACGTCAAAGGCTTTTTTTAAGTCAACGTTAAGTCAGGGTGTATCTACAAAAAAATAAGCTAAATAAACTATGAAAGTTATGTTATTATATCTGAGGGATATTTGAATACTTCTTTAACTAGTTAAATCATTGCATCTCTGAATTGTTTTAAGTTCGTAAAATAAATGTAATATAAAAATTAAGACGGATGACTCTGAAAATAGTGCTACAATTCAGTCAAGTAGAATTTTCATTTGCCGTTAAATGACGTGTCGACGACTAAAATAAATGACGGTGCATGGAGTCTTAACCCGCAAATCTGCTGTGGACAAAGGCTTAAAACTTAAAACCATCCGATTTTGCCCAAATGCTTTTGTTTACGAGTATGTAACTCGTACATCATTAAAGTAAAATGTAATGACTCCATTAATAACTAATGATTAGATATAACACGCGGTGGAGTGTAGTCGAAATTCCTTGACCATAATATTGTCAAGGAATTTCAATTCGACACGTATATTTTTTTTATGTATGACCACGCATAACTTTTTACAGAGTTGTCCGATTTTGATAATTCTTTTTTTATTAGAAAGGGCATACGTCAAAGGTCTCATTGTCAATATGTTAGGATCTGATGATGATATCCTGGGGAAATTTAAGGAACTCTTCAAATTTTGGAGGCACGCTTACAGCGATTTCGGTTTTAGTGTAAGTATCGGTAGCTTTTTGGCTACTAGTGCTGTATAATATACTATGACAGTATAGTCATATATACGAGTACGTTACGTGGCGATAAATCACTAAAAAGTAAGAAATAAAAATTTTTAAATAAAAATAGAACCGACTCAAAACGCACTATAAAGTAAAAAATAACTGTGTCATTTAGTTGCTTTAATTTACTTAAGCATATCTAGGGGTCGGTGCCAGCCAAGGTTCCTACTTTAAAGACGTTACCTAGAACCCACAAACTGCTTTATTACGTAAAATAAATGTTCCTTAAACTTGGCTGGCGCCGACTTCATAGATATGCTTAAGTAAATTAAAGCAACTAAATGACACAGTTATTTTTTACTTTGTAGTGCGTTTTGAGTCGGTTCTATTTTTATTCAAAAAATTTTATGTAATATGTATGTGTGAAAAAGCTATGAGCAGAATAAACGTCACCGTGTGTTAGCCCGCGTCCGCAAACCGATGGTATAGGAATTATGTCAGAGATTTCTTGTCGCCAGCAGATGGTGTTCGCAATTTGCTGATGGCGACATTAAGGTCGGGGAATGCACTACTTGCGGGCCCCCTCCCACTCTCCGCACCTCCCGCCCAGCTTCTTGCGCCTGCACCCAGTGGCATGCCTCAAGAATTTGGCGGTGCGCCTTGCTACGGAAATACCTACAAGTCGTATATCGCGATCCGAGCTTGCTCTCATAAAACGATGTCAAAGGATGCTTCATTGTTTTCCTTTTGGAGCTAAAATACAGGTGCATGTGTCACGCTTAAGATTCGCGAAGAGTAACAAAGTATTATCAACATACCACACTCACGCTTCATAAAGTACAAAAATATAGTATTGATTGCTCTTAAAGGCCAACTGCCTTATACAGTGCTCGTTTACACTGCCTCGTTCGTACTAATTAACTGACGTTCTATAGTTCCATGTGCTTTTCAAACAGCCAGAAACTTGATATACGTGCGTTTGTTTTTTTCCAGCTTTTCAAATAAAATATGGTAAATCAACTATAAATCGGTCGTAGGTATAATAACCCATTAGCAATTCGTCGAGATGACAGATTGGAATGGGCCTGGAATGTTACTCACTTTACTCGATCTGTGATTAAGAAATATAACATGTTGCAGTACCTTAACTCCACTATAATACTTATAAATAACTTAAGATATCTCGAACACTAGAGTTAATAGGCCCCATCGTAGTCACTCGTGATTGAAGTCAAATGCCTTGTGAAAAAACGTATATTACCCCTGGAACGAGTCCAACATGCAGAGTAATGAAGGCATCGATCAGTTTTAGGAGATTCCAAAGCCTTCCAAAATTAGGGCCACTGAGGGGTTTTAATGTATTAAAATTCCCTCGTAACCTAGATTTCTCCCTCACCTTTTATTAAAAATTATAACGTATATTTGTAAATAGGTCGCCTGAACTATATTCGCCTATCACGCCGGTTGTATTGTGAGTTCACGCAAATACGTCACATTAGCTATTGTTTATGTCGTTAATTCGGGCTCATTACGTTGTATAATGTATTCTATGTTAACGGTCAATGGTCTATTTACTTTTATGTATTTTAGGACTACAGTTTTTAGCTGTATCGACTTTCCTGATAATAACGGTGATTAGCTTATATATCATAAAAAATAGATAGAGACATCATTATCATTAAATCTACCGATAGAAGTCCACTGCTGGACGATTAGACATTTTACCTTTTGTAAGGGCTTCTAAACACAACGATCCTAATCTGCCTGTGGTTAGCGGTTTCCTGGGAAACTTTTAATGTTGTAAATCCACCTAGTGGGTGTCAACCAATACCGCATTTTTTGGTAGATAGAGAGATAGACTCGTACCGAGCATTTTGTGGTATCTTTTATTATACATGGCTTTGATCTGTAATGTCCTCTGAAAGTCTGTTGTTCCTGTTTCTTATTACTTGAGTATATTAAACATTTCATAAGGCAAACGCATTCCATCTCAGGTACATCTACATTTACTATCAGGTGAGATCAAGATCAAGTACGAGCTAATTTAAATAAATAAAACTAATATATGTATTTATGAGGTGTCTAAGATGTATTGAATCGTACATACACGTATATCTGCGATTAGCACTATAGTAATATCTTCATTTTATTCAATTGTTCTGTATCTATGCACAGAAACAATATCTCTCCTTCTCTATCAATCTGCGGTATATCTTTCTTGTCTTCATGAAAACTCGCTCTCAATCCCCGAAAGTCGCCGTAATGTTCAGTCAAAACCAAATTACACGCGGACAACCCGCGGATAAAGTATAAATTCATTATATTAGTATGAGTTTATATATAATACTGTGAGTAGGTATCTACTTGGTAGAAGTTACCTACCTGTGTACAGCGATTAACGTATATTTGAAACTAGGCTACTGGTTTTACGTATATTACGCGTGCCGGTTGAATACTCTAATATTGAATGGAATTTCACGCAGATTTGTCACACATTTTGTCAATTAATTAATCTTGTTACTCTCGTATTTAAATTAGCTGTTATAAATTGAGGGATTTAAAACAATTCGGTATTTTATGTGAATTATACTGCTTTTAGGTTCAGTGATTAGGCAATGTAGCTTCCGGTCAGGGTGGGTATTCGGTAAATCTGTAACTTAATTCAACAGTGTTACTTGCTACTAACGTATTTCTCTTCCTAAAACGATAATATAGATAGAGACAGAGATGAATTTGAAGCATATTGTCGAGTGTCAATACAAAATAGTGCTCCTCGCCTTGAAACGATGCCGACGTGTGATTTATTTTAAAAGAGCTTGCTGTTAACGGCAAGTTATAATATGCACTAAAACCTTTTTGCGAATACTCTATCTGTTGGTTAAAACCGCATAAAAATCGATTCAGTGGTGTTTGAGTTTATCACGACCAGACAGATAGACAAACTAAAGTCGAAAGTCGAACCATAACGTAAATAATATCTACGAGAAGATACCCCGGCAATATTACACTATTCAATTTTTAGGCTTTAGGCTGGTGCAGAGGCGAAGTACCGCGTCATGATTTTTGCCCATAACAAATACATCTCTATTTTCCCACCACTAAAGTACAATATTATATTTACAAAAATAGATTTATACGTGTAGACTCCATTCCATATTCGCAGAACACAACGTTGTACCTTAATCTTTTAAATATAGAGATCTCATCTGATTTGAGTCCTAGGCGCAAACTTACCCTAAACATTGTCAATAAATATTGACAATATTATAGAATGTGTGCGCGGTCCCTTTAATCCGTGTGTCATCACCGGCAACACGCACTGTACTCGCATGTACTCGTAAAATGAGTTTTAATTTGTCAACGTTGCTTGACATTTTTGTCTCGTCAAATGAAGCATTGTTTGGATAGCGGGAGGGGAGACCGAGGTTAGAGGGTGGCCTGTTTACATTATAGCTAGGCTATTATAATAATATGATTTATTGCTCAATCGGTGACTGCCGCCAGCGAAGGCTCCGTAATTTCACCTGAATTTTGTTCACGTACGCGCACTTAGGTTAAGGAATTTAAACCATGCTTTAGCGTAAAGCCTTTGATATGGATATCTTATGTATTATATATGTTAAATTGGAAATTCTGTGTTTTTATCATTAATCAAAGATTATTAAAAAAGCAAAAGTTAATTAATAGACATTACAGTAATAATTCGAAATCGTTTATATTTCTATTGTTTATCCTATAACTTACACAGGTGGGGTGTGATTTTTGTGTGCGACACCTGTATCAAATTGAAAATTCGAGATGATTATAGAGATTAACTGATAACATGTTAAGTTGTTATTTTGCCAAAATAGTATTGATTAAAATAAGTAAGAAAATGATTTTAAACAAATTTGGCGTTTGTATATACACTTATCAACAATAAGCACGTACGCGTTTAATATTAAAAAAGAAATATCCAGACTTACTATTATTATTTATCAACAAGAAGTTTAAGAGTGGCAGTGTTGCTCTTGAAGTAAAATTAGCAAAGAGTTTGAAGTACTTGAGGACTTGAAAGTATTTGTACGCGCTCGTCTCGAGGGCTGGTATAAAGACTCGTTCACATTAGCAATGGAAGATACTAAAGCTTATTGTCGCATTGGAGTTAGAGTAGGCCTAGGAGGACAAGTTTTGTATAGAGAAATGGTCATATGGTCGACCAATACCGGCTAAATCGAAAATATTCATTGCGATGGGACGACATCCGATGATCATGGCGCAAATGTTTAATTGCAACACTTAATTTTGTCTAAATATAAACACTAAATGATCTGAAGATTCTTAGTTATTAGTAAATAGTAAACATTTTGCCTTATTACATTCAATAATATGCAATAGTTTTCAAGTAGTAGTACTAATTTGACAAATCATAGTGGCAATATTTTAACATGACAGCTGATTAAGAGAATAACAGTCTGCTTATTCAATCAAAGGTCATGAATTATTTTCTTACAACTAAATATATTTGTGTGATTAATTTAGGTGTTTTCTATTATTGACGAGTTCATTTATAATAAGTATTTATACATAGTATCTAATGTATGTTTATCAGATATGTTATGAGTTATGAGTGCAAAACACACGCATACTTTGATTTGATTAAAAAGCAAAACAAAATACTCATATGTATAGTATGTATATAATATGTATATTTTTCGCACAGATTACTGTTGCATGTGAAACCGTCTTTATGCAATATGTCTGCCACCGCGCGGTCTGATGCCAACGCCCTGTAATCTTGTTATATGTTGAACTTCTTAAGATTCTTTGAGGGTTTTAAATTGTCCTTCAAAACTTTAGGTTCTTAAAAATTATTAAATATTTTTATAGTTCTAGTTGACGCAAATGAACCACCTGATGATGGGTGGAAAAACCATCGTCTGTAACAATGTAATGTTGTAATTATACTGGCCATATAACCATACTCTTCAGACCGGGACACAGCAACGCTGCTCGGTGCTACAAAAAGGTACAGAGGGACGTCCCCTTCTGTATCTGAGCGGTAACACTATTTTTAAGTACCATTTTAATTATTTTACTAAAAGAACTAAAGCACGTTACTTATTTCAGAAGTGTAAAAATATTACATATGTATCCCACAGTGATAGGTATATCTCCATCCCCCATAAATAATTTTTCAATACTCTGTAATGCAAGAAAAATATTTAACCATTTTTGGTATTCTTTTTATTTTACTAAAACGCTCCCGTACGTTGAAAATGCAGGAGTCCCTTGTATTAGCATATTTTTACAGTTTGTTCTGAATATTTTGCAACCATATGTTGTATTACACAAAAGGATGGCAAAGAAGTAAATTCGATCAATCGTGATCTCCACCGATAGATCAACTTTAACAAGAATTTAAATCCTTCCAAAAAAAAAATTATATCTCTTGTGTTGAATCGTCTAGGATAGCGAGAAATTATATAACCAGGATTTTTGGAGAAGGTGATAACAAAGAATAAATGAGTTTTTTGGCGTTATTTCATACTTATGGATATCTAGACTAAATAGAGTATAGATTGGTTAATCCACGATGGCTCGTCGTTTTTTGTTTTTCAGACGCTTACAGTGCAAGTGTGCAATAAAAACTGCAAGAATGTGAGTTCTATTACTACGTGACGAGTAGTAATGTGTGCACACTCACACAAAGTGTCAAGTTAGTTAAGTCAACAAGAATGTCATGTTTAAATAGTAGTATGCTCTACTTCATTTTAACCCATTTTTTAAAAATAAATATGTTGTGTTGGTCCTGTACAGCAAAATTATATTGTGATATAGGTTAATATATATTTTAACCAATTTAATAATATCTTAAAAACACACACACCCACAATCATGGCTCAACTCAGGCGTCTTGTCTACCGTACCCCTAGTGTTTTTATAAAGCGTGAACCCATGATACCTCTTATTATTTTTATTCATCACAAGTTAGCCCTTGATGGTATGTCTTAGCTATAATCACACTTGATGGTAAGCAATGATGCAAACTAAGATGGAAGCGAGATAACTTGTTTGGAGTAGCATGAAATCTATATTTCTTCAGTTTCTACACGATACCGTACCGGAACGCTAAATCGCTTGACGGTACGTTTTTGTCAGTAGGATGGTAACTACCAATTACCAAAGCCTCGCACCAGCTAGACTTGGACTAATTTGGAAATTCTATATCGGCGGTAACAAGCCAATCAAGTGACCATTGTAGAAAAATTAAAGTCGAGTCGGTCAACTTGAAGGAATGGGCAATAGAATGATTCTTCTGGCTAAATCACTTTTAAATGTGTTGTTTATTATCATACGATACGTTTTTATGATATTATAAATATAATATTGGTAAAAAAAATTAAGTAGAGCATCATTCCGTTTGGTCTTGACCCGCAGCGACACAACCTACAATAGCCCGTGTACTTCGAGCCGTGGTCGACTCGAGGCTGATGTTCGAACTGTACTCCCCGCACCCTTCGGTTTCCCCTCGTGACAAATAGTGGGGCGAGCCTTAGTGAATTGACCAAAGTATACCTAGAGTTTGAATTGCATTACGTTAAAATTTTAGGTTTACGTCTTGCTCATCATCTTCACTTTCCAAAATTGTATATAAAATAAATTTTTATTCAACGTTTTAATATTGATAAAATCCCAAAAAAATCCTCACGTCACGAATAGGTATTGTAATATAGCCATTAAGATTCACGATGAAAGCCCCCTCATTCCAGAAACAATACCTATTTCTCTGTAAATGCGGAATTCCTTTATTTTGTTTCAGCTACAGTTTCATTAAGTGCGAAATGTTGGTGTCGTTTTTTCTTGGCGACGCCGGCGGCAATCCCCCCGATTTTTCAACTTTATTGTCAAGCCAAGTCCCAGCCGCTTTGGCTCTAGTCTTGTTCGCAACTTATTATGATACCGCCTATTCGTACTCTGCGAGTGCGGACTCATATACGAGTATCTATACACGAGGTATAAAACCAACTCTCGTATACTCTATTATGTCTCTATAACACCAACAGTTAAACAAAACGACAGAAACAGATACATATTGGGAATAGCACGATACCGCCTGCGACTGTAGGAGCTCTATACATGAATTCTGATGTTCTTACATGAACAGAATTAAGTGAACTGAGTAAATATAGTGAGTGACAGTCAGCCAGTTAAACATTCAGTCACACTAATAGTCAGGTAGACATACAGACAGGTACGCAATGCTATTATACTTATACAAAAATAGATAAGGTGAATGCAGTAAGAACATTTCCAGTCGGTATAATAAGATGGGATAACTGAGCGTTTTTGAGCGCGTCCAGTCCACAAACAGTATAAGGACGGGTGGAAGTTTTAATTACTTCGTCTCTACTTCAGCTTGTTCCTCCGATGGGACTATTCGCAACTAAAAACTCTCATTTATAAACTGTTCTCAGGACCTCTTAGGGAACTTGCTAAACGTAATATCTCGAGCTGGTAATTACGACACGAAATTAACGAAATAAAGAAAGGGTTGAAGAGAAATTCTTCTCATAAAAATATCTAAGCCGCTTTATGGAGCAATTACTTACGATTTAGACGGTAATGGAATATTTTCAAATTATAAAGATTTTCTGTACGTGTAGATTTCGTGAATTTAGATAGAGATTAGTAGAGATTAAATTTTATTAATAATACCGTTAAAATATATTGTGTATAAACATATTAAAGGCGACGAAAAACTCGAAAAGCATATTTAAATTTTTCCATCTACCAACGTATTTGTAATTTGTAAGATATACTCGTAGTGGCAGTTTTTAGCAATTTTGGTTACTAAACAACCTTTTGATGTAATTGAGTTGAATTTTTCTATAGCTGTGACCATTATTTTTATTAAAAAAAAACAAGTTTAATACGGGAAGTAAACTTGTTGTTTCTTTAATATTTGTTTCATTTGTTCTTTTCGTGTATGCTTAGACACATATGGTGCACTTTGGAATAACTACACTGCTACTTTTTACCCCACAGCCGTGAATGTAAGGGATGGTAATGTTGCTATAGATGTTCCGCTGTGGAAGATTTTAGCCTCATAACAACCGATGTTATAAAATCATGTATTTTCATATTTCTCAAGTAGACGCCGATATATCTATACAAGTGTAACTATCAAAGGTGTGTCCACAATTTTTTTTTGTTTTAGATGCAATGATAACAAATTTTGCAATTCTCATTTTACTAAACTAATCAGTAACACTATATCGTTTTCTGAACTCGAGATTAAGAACCATTTCCGAGCATTATTCTTAACAGCAATATTTAATGTAAGAACGTATGCGTAGCTACTGTGGCGCTATTCTGAAACGATATTTATTGAATTGATCTTTACCTCTCCCTGTCTAAAATGAAAGTTACAGGGATAAATTCGAAACTCACACTGTCGATTGTAACATCATCATTAGAGAATAGGACTCCTGCATCAGATCCGAATCCGAGTTAAAACCTCAAGAATACATGAGCATACATCGATACAGACGCAATGTAAAATTGACATCAAAGTTTTCTATTCTGTCTCCTATTCGGATTGAATACAAGGCGGAGAGAGTTTTAGTCCCACAATAAGGCTTTTGACCCCTGAAGGGTCATGAATCTATCTACGTTCATATTATATTGATTTTTCCAACTGCCTAAGCCGCGGATCGTATTACGAAACTGCTAAATCACAACTCTTTCCATTAAGGGAGACGCTTGGAAAATCTTTACGGAAATACTTCGTTATAATATTTTGCATCTGTATAATGGAGGACCGAAAACAAAGATTGGGGTAAAAGATCGGAGACAATCGGTGGCAATTAGCCGAGCGAATCATTCCGATCAATAGATGCTTTTGTTCTTAACCGTTTAAACCGTAAAATATTTCCTTTTTCAATGAACTGTGTTCGACATTAAATTAAGAGGTAGATGATAGTTTAAAACTTGGTTTAAAAGTAGAGAATTCTAGTAGATACTTTTTCTATTATTGTATTCTATGGTAAAATTAAAAACTACACGTAAGAGGCTGATTCAAGAGATTGACATTCATTACACTACATACAATTTTCGTAAGAAATCACTATACTATACAGATAGTAAAGTGTGAAGTATTTTAACAATAAAAAGCATGAAAGTGCAGCCTTGGAGTATAACGACGAGAGTCTGACTCCAGTGTAATCGGACATTAAGGAGACTTTTTTCTTTGCAAGAGTAATGGGGCTCCATCTTAGTTTGCAAAGAGAAAATTACGTAGTTTGTTTTTTATGAAGGAGATTTTAGTAACAAAATCTTCAAAGGAAACTGAAAATATAATTGCATTTTTATGCATCGAGGCCATCTTTGAGAAACACTGTATGATTCAAAGTTTAAGTGTATTTGACCAATCCACTTCTGATCTACATTTGTTAACGTTTACAAAAAGAAGGAATAATATTGATGTCTTTATTCTAAAACGATTTCGTTAGTAGTTTTTTTAAATTAAAATATTGCTAACTTGGCGAGAGAATGCACCACTACAATATCTTCTTAACCGTAGTATGACTATACATGTCTATTATATTCTAATGCTTGAAATATAAATGAATGTAAGGTATGATAGATATAATATGTACGAGTATGTAAGTACCCGCTAACTTTTCTCTAACTTTGGTAATGCAGAGACTTTAAGAAAGTTCTTGAGGTTGTGACGCGAGGCACCTCTAATGGCCAAAAGTTGCCTGTTAACATTTCTTGCAAACCAACTAAGTAAAAGTATAATGAAATGTTCGCTGGTGGGTACTAAATAACGAAGTACTAATCTTGAATATGCAATAAAATGAATAATTGCTATTGAAATTCTAAGACTGAAAAAGGAACTCATGTGGCGAAACGACACTCAAGCTCTGTTTACAAATTTGTTACCATATTCAATCTAATATGCAAGTCCTTTTGATTGATAAGCTGATAGCATTATCACCTTCAACTGCCTTGTTGGCCCAGTAGTTATTCTATATGACCACGACGTCCTGTTTTAAGGAATAATACTGAGTTTTTCGTTCTTACAAGAAATAATAAAATTATAAGACCAAGGTTGAGAGGAATTGAGTTGAGTATAAGCGATTTTCTTATCTAATGTTATGTTTGTTTGCAGCGCATAATGGACTCAGCAGAAGCGGCAGCACTGTCAGCAGGCAGCAGCAGTATAGACGGCTCTCCCGGCTCGTACTACGACGCACGATGGTTGAACGTTCATGCCGACGATGGTACGCTGTCTTCGAGAGCACGGCGTCTTCTACTGTCCCCCAGCAGACACTTCGACCACATTGCCGTCAATACCAGCTATAGTGCGGTGCTTATGCCGCCGAAAGTTAACACTGAAGGTAGGGATTGAGTGTCTATATTGGTTTTGTCATAGTTGGTACTTTCTTTTTAAGTGGCGCCAGAGTTCTCTTTAATATCATTTAAAATTTTCGAGTGTTGAGGTTTTTAGCTCGCTAGACCGCAGCGTGGCGGTTGTAACACCTAAATCTCAGATTGATGGAAACAAGCCGGCACCTGCTTGTTCCGTCAACTAAAACTATTAAAAATATTAATATTTAGGAGAAAGCCCAAGACTTAACTAAAATTTAACTAAATAAAAGAGCGAATACTGTATTGTCAGGCTAAAATTTTATAAGCGGCTAAAACGTTTCTGAAATCGCACATTGTTGCCAGATGTGACGGATTAAATATTCCCATGTGACGCCAATCCGCTTCGCTTGAAACATCTAGACGAAACACGCTCCTTCCTACATTTCAATTCTCCTCTGAAAATTCAATAAACATAATGTAGTCCAGCTTTTGAATATTTATTTAAATCTAGAAATATTGGTAGCTACGTACGCGGTGTATGCGGGTAGTTACACATATTTTGAGTATATAAATTCTTTGTTGTTGATTTATACCGCCGATCTAAATAGAAGTATACTTCATAGGTCCGTACGTTTTATTATAATTGGAACCTCAAACTAGTTATTGAATCATTTTCAAAAAGTATGTAGTTATTTCGCATCATTTCTTATAGATTCTACTCCCTTGTTGGTCCAGTAGTTAGCCTCTATGTGGCTTCGAATAACAAGGTTCTGGACTTCGGTTAGGCTATATAGATAGATATATAGATTCTACTTGTATGCTATTTTAGATACAAAATAATATTGATATTTTCTTTATAAAATCAAAACCCTATTCAAGAATTTCTCGCATCTTTAATAACTAAAGATCTAATCCAATTAGAGGCTGAGTGGCATCTCCAAATGACGTCCGGTCTCTCAGATGAATAGATCCTAAATTAGTGCATCAGCTCTTAATTGAATAACTTAGAAAGATATTGAGACGATGAAATGTTTATATAGTGAAAAGATCTTATATAATTTGTTTATGCCTATTTTATTTATCTATACCTTTTATTAAAATGTATTTACAAAAAATATTCTTTAAAGAAAATTTTGTAAAGATTTACTCTCTACATTTAAAAACAAGTACCAATAATATTAAAGTTGTGATACTGTAAATAATTTAAATAAAATATTATTAATGTGTGGTTATCGACTGATCAATTTGTAGGAGGTTTCTAGCTAGCCTATTTAGCAATGTTTTCAAACGTAAATGGCTTTATTTTTTGAGTTTTGAGGTAATAAAAATAAAGTAATTTAAATTTAAACATACCTACTTAAAAAGCATTATTTTTTTTCGTATAATTGTGTAGTTTCTGAGAAATGTAAAGAAACATTTATGAAAATGATGACCGATTTTTACACGAATGAAGCCCGACCGAATGTTATATTTTGATAACATAATAGGTATAGGTAATACTTACACTATATTTTGTACTTGTATTAACATACATTGTTATGTACAATATAATAGATATATTATGAAATATTTTAATGGAAAAGTAATTTGCTTATCCGTAATATTTAATAACACCAGTTGCTTTTAGTAACGTGTGCCGGAGTGACAGTGGCTTTCGCCTTAAATAATGACACGTAATATATTGTTGACATGCGAGGGAGGGGTGGGTGACACCCGGCTAAAGGTTCACCCGCATTGAGGGTACAGGCGAGATATTTGTATAACAAATATTATAATTTTTATACACTTTTTTACAATAAATTGTATAGATACTAGGTCGGGTTGCAGTGAACTCGAATGTATGTTATGTAATGTAGCACATTGCCCTGATGCTATATTGTTCAGATATGCGTCACTGAGACACACTCGGTCATAAAGCAATCCTTTGATATAAACTTCATAAATAATAAATCATATTGACAAAACAATCTTTATTCGGACAATGAATAATTTAATTTTAGTTATTTGTGCAGTGTTAGTAATCTAAAAATTATTTTTAGTATCCAATTTAAACTCATAAGGACACTGGTTCCGGAGTAAAAAAGTGTTTAGAGTTTTTTTTCAAATGTCGAGCTTACGTGGATTTTTCAATTGTTTGCGGATAGTAGCAAAACAAAAAATAAATTATTAATTGATTTGTCCTTGTTCATAAAGAACTTATTTAAATAACATCTATATTGCATTACTGATCATCTTATATATGTCTCAACCTAACTTGCAGTATACCAAGCAATCACAATCACTTTGCTCAAACGAAGGTTTTAAACAGATCCCAAATGTGGGCCACGATATTATCCAATGGGTAGGTAATGGGTAGCTCCCCCTCGCCAGTTATATATAAGCCTAAGGGTGACATGATTTATTAACAAATGGACTTCCTGTTGCCTATTTTTGCTACCAGTTCGTACTAACTGCGACATTTACTAAACTTACCGACGCAATCAGTGAACTCAATTCTCGCTCCAATCGATCATAACTGTTAAAACAAATAGGTTATTGTGTGAAACATTCTCGTTTGTAAATATTGTTGTGTGGTCTGGTTTTTCCCACAGATAATTGTAGATCATTTAAAAGGACTATGGCAGATATGATAATGATTATCGTAAAACTAGTAGGGTTTGTTTTGTATTTAATTACGAATCTGTATATCTAAATATAAATAAATCTAAATGTATCACTCTTAAGAATTGATAAACAATAAAATTGAAAATAAAATACCAAAATTCTTTACATCATCGAATCTTTATCATATGTTAGCTATATGATGCGATGATTACGTTAGTTTTATAGCGATAAACCAAATCATAATCGGTCCATTCGTTTAGAAGCTACCATGCCAAAGACATAGTCACAAGATACACAGACAGATGTGTGAAACTTATAACACCCTTCTTATTTACGTCGGGGGTTAAAAATATATTTATGAGTATGCGACCGCAGCATATCTCGTCGACTACTAATCCCCGAGAGGCAGCCTGAACTTTAATTAAATAGACGTTAAATAATTTTCTACCTTATTTTAACTCTAGAAAGGTTAATAATAATTTTTGTTATAAAGAATGCGCCATAATGCGTATAGAGACTCAACTTCAAAAAATAATTGGAAATATAACTAAGTTAAATAGAATTTAATTAAAGATGAATCATGGTTTTCATTCAATTCTGTATATAGCTGTGTGCTATTTTTTGTTTGTTTTCACAGGCTAATTAAAAATATGTATAGGCTTAGATAAATCTCACGACTCCTTAAGTCATTTCCACGCCGACAAAGTTCTTCAAAACATCTGTAAATAAACTCTGTCATAAAATTAAAGTTCTAGGTTTTAGTTGAATAAGCTCCTTTCGAGTTTTTTATTAAATCCAGTCGTCAATTAACATCAAGTGAGACCGCTTGCAAGCAGCTTTTTTTGTTTGAATCAAATTTAAATACGCGGTTCAGAATTTAGTGATCGATGTCGTCGGCAGACGGTCTGACTAAAACATGTTAAAAATAAATACCGCTTTGCAAATCAATCGATAAACTATTACTAACTGAATTTACATACTAACTCGAATTTAAAATCGAAAAAAATACCTAACTTCTGCAGGATCAGGTACGACATATTTTGCAATTCATATCACTTCAAAATATAGTTGGTTGGATGCGAGTTTATAAATACATATTGTAGGATTACAGGCTCTCCGGGTTGCGGCTATATGCTATCACGAGTGAGCACTATATCAAAGCTTTTAGCCGGCTAAACTCAATTAACCTACATTGAGTTTGGTTGGTACTGAGGGAAACTTTTCTAAGCTATAGCGGAATCAATGAGCAAAGTGGATTCATCTAATTCTACTGAGTTTAATACAATGCTTAAGATTTAATGACTTATTTATATTAAATACATTTTCCTTAGAGGCTCTACCACCAGTAATTATGAATTGTAGGAATTTGTAATAAATTAACAAAAATATACTTGTTAAAAAAAGCTTTTAATTACAATTAGAATATTAAGATTAGGCTGTGGGTTTCACTTTATTAATTTTGTTTAAACGTGCTAACCACTAGACCTACCAAACCGCTTTGATTTTATTTTTTGTATTTGCCAATATTTAAAACATGTTATTGTTTACTGTAGTTTTTGCTTTATCGTACAGACGGGGAGGTCCAGAATCAGATCGGCTGGTCGGAACACTTGGACCCATTGTTTGTGAACAACTACGAAATTGATCCAACTCTATCCTGGCAGTACTATGCCTCGTCCACGGGATTCATGAGGAGGTATCCTGGTACGTACCTAATTGTGATTTTTACATGATATTATTTTAGTATGTATGCGAAAATTATACGTCAATAGATCATTTATATACTGTTATAAGTAGTGCCTTAGTTAGGCGGGGATGAACCAGTGGGGCAAGTGTGAGTTTTTCACCGAGCGACTGCGTAAAAACGTAGTCACTAATAATGTCAAATTATATATTCAGTTTCATATAAAATTTGCCCTTAACGCGAATGTGAAGTTTTCGATTTGTTTTGGTGAAGGCTCACACTAGGCACAGTGGCTTCAGCTCACGATCTCGCACGAAGAGAGGACTCAGGTCTTTCACAGCGATTCTAACCTACTGTCTTCCGTCAGTTTAATACGATCACAGTCACAAAGTTGCGCAAAATATATTATTGGTGATAAAAATATGGTAGAAAAACTTTGGGTATTTTTTTGGATTAGATACTGAAAGAAAAGGGTCTCGTTGATGCGACATTGTCGTCTAGACAAGACATGTAACGTTACTACAATTGTAAACGGAATTAAAATTAACAACATATTTCTTCAATCAACAGCAATGTCATGGCCCCCCGAAGACGGTTACTCGCATCACGCAAGAGACTTTTACGACTTTCGGTCGTCCAACTGGTTCGTAGAGGCGGCCACCTCGCCTAAGGACCTCGTCATACTGCTGGACGACTCGGACGAACTCAGCTCGTCCAACCGACAGCTCGCCAAGTCAACCGTAGCCGCGTTACTCGATACACTCGGCCCAAACGACTTTGTGAATGTGTTCAGATACAGCGACTCAGTGTCGGAGCTACATCCGTGCTATACGAAGATGCTTGCACAGGTGAGCATGCCTATTTTTGCTTTCTTTATAAGTGGGACGGATGAACTTAGCTCGTCTAATCTCGAACTCGCGAAGTCATGCATCGTTGTGTTAGCATAAAAACAAACCGGATCTAATTGTTAATCAAAAGCATGTGAAGAAAGAGAAAATCAAAATATTTCGTCCACGTGGTATTTACTTTTAGATAAATTTTACACTATAAAAAACACAACATAAACGGATGAAATTAAAACAACCTAAACCTTTGATCCTAAAATTCAAACTCCGATAAATAAATAGTACATCCAAATTAACTTTTGAATCATACTCTTTCGTAGAGAGAACCTAGTGAACTGTGCAACTCATAGCCCTCATAGGTGACATGTACCAATTTTACTTTCAAAAGACTGTCAAAGCTCTAGTCAGTCGCCTACAAATGTCACACCTGCATACAGCGTAACGTAACGACTAACGAGAGAATTGTCATTTAATCATCCGAACCTCGCACACTCCAGTGTTGCTGAAATTACGGACGCTTTCACATCCCCCGAACTGTAAATGTTGCACAATGGATGATTTACATACCTCTGTATTACAGAATTCATCTCACATCTGTTAACAGATAGGGTTTCCACTTAAAATAAAACTAAATTTATTTCGACTACAACTTGTGTCACAAAAATCACCAAATCTTTTTCGAATTTTTACCTTAAATCACATTAAAGTTACATTAACTTTATATGAAAATAATACGTTGTAAAGAAACATGTATTACTCTGAACTTTCAGTGAATATTTTGCTTGATTTATTTGCAGTGATTTATTTTGCTATTCGCTGCAAAAAGAAAACGAATTCATGTAACAACATGAATAAAAAATTCTCTACGTGCAATTCCGAATTAAAAAAACTTCTGAAACCGGGTCCGGAACATCTTCAAGAGATGCTTAATCTACCGTCTTTAATTGTGGATTGACTGCAATAATAACACAAAAAATACCTCATTCACTGAAAAACAATATTACTTACACCTAGAAATGTGAAAAAATATGAATTGAAACATTGCCAGGCTAGATCGTAAAACCTTCTTGAGGAAAAAAGAAGAAGAAGAAACACTTCATTGCACATAAAATAATTGCAACAGAGATACATATGAAAAGAAAAAAAGGATTACAATAAAACATGCAAAGGCGGCCTTATTGCTAGAAGCCATCTCTTACAGGCAACCTATTGATTGGAAATGTGTATCGTAAGCGGTATGGTGCAATGAGAAGTAAATACTATGAAATTATTATAAATATAATAATATTAATAAAAATAAACTACAAAAAAAATGTATACATAATATATAAATGTATATAAACTATTTCAATTTACATCGCATATGCAAATATATAAGTAGCTTTTCAAGCGAGACTTAAAAATGGGCAGCGAATTACTCGCGTGGACCTCAGATAGCAGATTGGTTAAAAGTGATAGACAAAAAGGTGGTTTGTCCGAAGACGCTACAAATGCATCAAAGTATAATATATTTTTACTCATATTATAGTTAGATGCATAGGTGTTGGTAGAATTAAAGATTAACGTAGATCAACAAAAACATAGACATCTATCAACCCTATGAAGATGATTAACACCATGTACCTAAATGATTTCCTTGTTCTAAAACTTTTCCATTCAAGATCTAAATTATATTGCGTTCAATTTTCATAGACAGCGCCACGGAACGATTATGCTGTTGCGTAATTTACATATTATCTACCTGCACGTGTTAGACGATGTATGCGTCTTTTTGATAATTTTCCTAATATTTCGCCAAGAAATGAAGCAACCATGCTTCCGTGCTAACTTGACAGTTTATTCAAACTACTATCCTATAATAACTATTAGAAATTCGTATCAGATCGATATAAAAGGCGAAAAGGGAATTTTAGTCGTGTTCAAAACATTGTTTCAAAAACATTAAAAACAGTCAGTACCGATTGTTTGTACATTGAACATAATCATGAATATATATACCAAAAATAAGATAGAGCGCTATTACAGGAACTTAAAACAATTTATTTATTAAGTTACTTTTACTGTTTTATTAAAGTTGGACGTAAATCGTAGGATTTACGCTACGAGTAAATTTAGCTTTGTTGATAAATATCTGTAGAGATATTACTTAATTTACTAAAACCTATAGAAAAACAGCTACATTCAAAGAATATAACACTACACACTATTTATTGCTTAGTAGATCATGGCGTACCCGAAAAGTAAAACATAATTAAAAAGAATCATCAAACTCAATTATTATGATCCCTTTTTGCGACTCTGTAATAGACGCGTCCCGGTCATGCGAATAAAGCTGTACATAAAAGTGTGCTTACTACTCAGTCCTAAGTGATTTTAAAGTGCACTTAAAGAACTCAGTAGGTACGTGGTTTGCTCGCAAACTGTGTTCTCTTGATAAAAGCTGGTTGCCGTGGACGTAATAATATTTACTACCTAGTTACCCGATCTATGTAACCATTTATAAGTATGTGTATAAGTATGTATGTATTTCTATCGAGTCACTCTTTGTTTATAACCATGATGAATAGATTAGAAAGTTGCGCGGAAAATTAGAAAATTATAAAGTTTAATGAATATGTTATGGATATTTGTTATAATACCTCGACTGAACGGCTAAATGGACTTGAATGAAAATACATGGGACAGAGATAGATTATAGTCCAGTAAGCTCATAGGCATGCTATATACCTACATTCCCACAGGAAACACAGTTGACATAAATTTTTGGAAGATGTAGCTTACAACTACAATTTAGTAGTTGTTTGTTCGAATTATACAAATATGTGTCATTAGTGCCTATACATCATTAATTAATTGAATTGAATCAGGTACGACTAAATTAGTAATTAGTTTTAATATAATTAAATAAGTTAACAAGGACAAGTCCAAGGTGAAAGCTAATGCCTTATAAATATTCGAATTCTTTATCAATTAAATTTTTCCTCGAATAATTGAATTTATATCCTTCGAAGTATTCGAAATACGATTCGTATAGAGTTCTTCTGATAAAAGATGCTTAGTGTGACACCTACTAATATTTTTTAAATACAACTGCATTAAACTGGTTTTCCCCAGTTTAATGCAATATGAAGCAAGTTATTGATGTCAATTTTTTCATTAAGTATACTTGTAGTTCGTAGAGCATTAATGGAACTGGTGACAGAGACACTACGCACTAGCAGACTAGACCTTTCGAAAGTACTTGCACAATATAATATTGTATGATAGCCTACTTGAAGTAATTAGTATTTTAATGTATCTCGAACAAGTATATGGTAGACCAATGAAGTTTTAAATAATCCAACATGTTCGAGACGATAAATAACGAAACACGACTTAAAAAAAATGTACAATTAATATTTAATATATAATATAATATATATATCGCTTTGAGTCAAAAATAAATTTGAAAAATTAATAACACGACCAAATTAATTTCGTCCATGTCATTTCATTACTTTTATAGGTATGCGGTATAAAATAACAAAATTATTTGACCTTACGAGTTAAATAAATTACCAAGAATGTTATTAGTATAGCTTGTAATTTATATTTTTAACAAACTACTATTGGCCATTTTAACGACGGAAATTAAGCAAATGCATGTATTGCGTGCCGCGGCTGATGCGTATCAGATCGGTGTGTACACGCCTTAATGGATTCAATCAATCGCGCTTTAAATCGAAATCCATTAAAAAGGAGACACAAACGTGACGTCTAAATAAATAGTCAATGATAATTTAGCTAGCTAACTGAGCTCAGACCAAGATTGGGAGAGTTGAGGCGTGTTTTAATTTTCAATAACAAATTATGAAATAAAATTATTATGCTGTAGGCAAAAATAATTACGCGTCGAGTAACTTGACTTTGCGCCAATGTGAATTACTCATAAGCCTTCGAGTCACAGCTAGCGATAATGTGAGAGGGCTATTCTCGGCGTATGAGTGTGCAATGGAATCTGAGGCGATCCGTAGACGAATCAAAATGTCAGACGTACCTACTCGTTAGAAAATGAGTCGCTTGAGGTACACTAAACTACCTCCACCAATTTAGCCTTCATCGTTATAGTAACATCAATCAAGGTCGCAGCTATGTTGCCGTAAAATAAAAAAATGTTTTTACTTTATACTTCAACATTTTTTTATAATCTGCATGTACTTAGATCAATAGTAATAAAAAATCAATGCTTGGTAGGCTTGTTTGACTCGGGCTGTTTATCGTTAGTTCTGTAAGTAAATAATATAGATCGTATTGTCCCCCAAAAGAACTTTCAAAGTGTTCCTTAATTTAGAGATCGGCTCCAACAATTTGACCTTGTTTCTGATTTGAGCTCGTTGTCATTGGCTGTAGAGAACGCTGAACGACTGCTCCATAGTACCGCATAAGCCTCGGCTTAACCTAAATAAATAATAGCGTATGGTTGCCGTTTAACTAACTTAAAACATAAATTATATATAAACGTAAATTATTATTGTTACGATTATATTTTGTTCGTAAAATATTTTGGAACCCTATCGCGCATTATGTAGTCAAGAACCTTTAATCAGTGATCAATAAAATAAATGAAGTACTAATTTGATTAAGTACCCGTTTAAATTCTTTTCGATGTTTTAAACTTTCAGTTAAAGCGAAAAACACTAAAAGAAACTTCAAGAGCACTACAACTTGATTACAACTATTCAAGTCAAGTCAAGTCATTAGTTTGCCTAATATTATTTACCCTCGGAACGTTATGCCGTTGTCAGTCAATTATTATCATTAACATGGGAACAGCTTAGTGGGTCTAGGATAAAAATTTCTTCAAGATCAACTGCTATGCAATAGGTAACAACCAAATAAATTCACTTTCACACATAATATAATAGAGTACGTTACTCTGTATTAGTATATAAGAGTAAGAAGGTATATATATTAAAGAATTACATTATTACGAGGAGGACTGTTTCATTCGGTATTATTTATTCCACGGAAACTAAGTGGATATTCGATCTAAAACGCCTTATGAATACAAAAGCACCTACCCTCTTTTTCAGCGAAACATTTCATGAAATTCATCATTTTGTTCAGTCCCTTCACGCACGTTAATGGCGCCGAACTTTTAAGACGATACTTTCCTAAATCGCAAAGTTTAATTTTGTGGCCCTTGACAAATGGAAGCTTTTTTGTGTCCCGCTCATAACTTTTGTGGGTTTTTGTTGTGGCATGTCAGTTATTTTCAAACCCAAAATCAATTTACGGTCAATTTAGTTAACATTTTTAAGCCACTTTCTAAATTGTTTTGGAACTGGGAAATATAATAGGGTTTCTGCATTTTGGTAACGAAATATAAATAATTAATAAATTTTATACTAAATGAACTTTTAGTTTTGCTCTACTAGTTACCTATAAATTAAGTATGGATATTGGATATTTATTAAAAACACGTTCTCAGATAATAATTGGTATTTAGGTATCTATTTAGAAATATTAAGTAGTATATAATATATTGAAGACTATATTCTATCCTTGTTATTAAGCCTCCAACCAGCCTCCGGTAACTAACTGGATATTTTCAATAGCAAACGCCTTATGAATATAAAAGACGTCCTTGAAGTGTCACGGCGAAACATCTCGTGATATTCATCAATTGTTTGGGAAACACCTTAACGATGAGAATTTGGTGTTGCCAAATTTCTAAGTAAAAAAATTCGTATGAATTTTTATTTAATAAGAATCTTTGCATCAACCAGAAACACACTAACTTGTTGGTCTAGTGGTTAGCCAATGTGGCTTCGATCGAGGTCCTGTGTTCGAATTCTGGGTCGGGTCGAGGAATAATTTTGTGTTATTCATTTTTATATGAAATTTTCAGTATATTCCCAGCTTTCAGTCAGGGAGTTGGTGCTGTTACATCCCCAGGCCTCGAAGAGCACGTTAAGTGACCGGCACTATCATCTGATAGTGATCGTTAATGAGTAATACATTATCACCTGCCTGCATAAGTCCGCCAACCCGCATTGGAGAAGCAGGGTGGGTCTATGCTATATTATATCCCCTCTCCTATAAGGAGGGAGGCCTGGCCCTTTAGCGGTCCGTTAATAGGCTAATAATGAAGATGATGATGAACCAGAAACTCAACTAAACGTGGAGCCTGTGCTGCAAGTAATGACGACAACAGTCAAACTTGACGTTCAAAAGTCCTTATGATATAGTAGTCCTTATTATATATAGTTAACAAAGCCTATTTAAAAAACTGATTTCAGATTTAAATTAGACAACCGAACAGTAAAAAGGATCTTTAACTTAACTCCAATCTATTCTGTTACCTCGAATTACACTCGCTACACTCATTTCTGTTTTTCCCTTTGAAAAAACAGTATCTACCTATCCATCAACGTGAGGCGTGAGTAGAGATGTTAGAGCTTGGCCACTGAAAGTAGAGGCTGATCGCCCGCAAATATGAGGAAATCAAAGGGCTTTTTTAAAATTATTGTATAAATATCGGAATAAATCAAGTTGATTCTTACAATTTATTTAATTTTATGCGGTTATGTGAAAAACGCGATTTTTTTAATACACCTGGCGTATAGTTTGGATACTGAAAGTGCAGATTGACTGCACTTTCAGTATCCAAACTATACGCCTCACATTTCCGTAATTACATCAACAATCATGCCCGTCATAGCCAAACACAGAGGTATTGCTTAACAACATAAATAAGCATGCTGGTTAAAAGTTCTCCAGATTATCTCCCCTTGTATTAATATTATATATTATCCCTTTTGTATTAAGTAGGTAAGACGTAATATAACATATTCATTTACTCCACTCATAAAACTTCAAAGCTCCGATATAAACTCTGGCCCATGTGGAAAATCGGGTAAGCTTTTGACAGGTAAAGTGAAGCCGCAACTTTATCGCGAGTTCGAAACTTGGCTTCGAGTCTCTCGTACGACGTATTCCATGTGACAAGTTTGACTTGTCGCGAGATTGGAATTATTGACCTGAAACCTCGCCTCATAACTTTGCCGAAGTCATGCACTGTTATCTTTTTAATTTGTCTTTACGTTTATTGATTAGTGGCGAAGACGTAGTTAAATTATCATTGAATGATTTTTATATAAAGATTATGTGACTGCTACAAGGAATACTCTACGACTCGCTACGACGTAGCTTATGGAACGTTATTACGTGGACTCTTGTCGAGAAATGTTTTTAAATTTTGCATGTATATTAGTGTTATAAAAAAATCTCTTACAATGTACAGTCCATTAAAACACTTAAAGAACATTTTAGATGTCACTGTCGCAAAGTCACAAAACACCTACGACGTCGCACATCTAAATGGGTTCGTGACACAAATCCTTGACCCTTTCACGGGCAACACAGAGTGCCTACCTCGAGTTGCACTTTTAACCGTCTAGAAATGATATAAAACCTTTTAACTTGTTATCTAATGTTGGATCTGTAAATTATATCTATTAACATGTAGGTATCTACACGTCATGGCTTTTTAAATTTAACACCAAGCACCAGCCTTCAACGTCTCGGAGAGAGAGATTTGAAGCTAAACCCACCATTTATGGTAGCAGAAAAGAACCTTCCATTTCTCTGTACTTACCTCAGACTTTTTAGTCTAAGTATGTAACGGATTCTAATATAGATTCCATTAATAGAGTATTTCAAGAGATTATGATTTGCAAAGATTGTAAAGAGGCGTCCGCTAATTACTGTACAAATGTCATTTGACCATGTTAATTACACTAACAGAGTTTTTTTATCTACTAGGTATAAGTTGGCCCTTGACTGCTACCACACCTGATGTTCGTGATGATCCAATCTAAGATTAACACCACAACCCTTTCGGTTTCTTTACGACATTGTACCGGAACGCGGAATCGCTTGGTAGTACGTCTTTGTCGGTAGGGTGGTAACTAGCCACAGCGAAAGCCTCCCACCAGCCAGACCGAGAAAAATTAAGAAAATCTCGATCTGCCCCGCCAGGAATCGAACCCAGGACCTCCGTCTTATTAATACACCGCGCATACTACTTCGCGGTGTATTAATAATTAATATAAGTTTTGTCCTTGTTCAGTAGTTCCGAAAGAGTTAGTATTTACCTACAATGGAAGGATAGGGTCGCGCAAATAGCTATAAACTATCTTCTTAAATGTTACACACAATATAAACTTAAATAAATAAATAAATGTTTAATTTTTTTTTTAATTTCACACGGTAACTTCCCAGTCCCAGTTACCTAACTAAAAGAAGAGTTTTATTAGCCACCAAACTTATTATAATAATAGATTAGGTACTTTATATATAATGGTAGTAGAATTAAAACTAAATCTGTATCTTTCCATCATGACCTTGTCTATTTATTGAAAAAAGGGTGTTGAGCTTTTCTTTTAAAAATAAACTTTTCTTTCCAGGCCGTACCTGAAACAATACGCGAGCTGAAAAGCGCAGTGTGGGCAGGCGAGGCTACGGGCGGCGCGGCCAATTTAACGGGCGCTCTCACCTCGGCCTTTGAGATTCTCTACCGGGTGTGGAAAATTGCTTTTATTATATGCACAATAATACCTCCATCGACATGTTTTTATACGATGTCTAGTTTAAAAAGTCCTCGCATTCAGGAAAAAGAGCCTCATTTGAAATCTATTTTTATGAACAACAGACCTCTACCGTCTAACCCATTTTTTACAATTTATAGCGTTTAGTTTTACAGAAAAAGATCAATTTGAAATCAATTTTATGAACAATATATCACTCACTAATTCGAATGATATAATCGATATATTTAGGATTCACTTAGTTGTTGAGTTTCAATAGAGGTTTACTATATAGTGTCTATATTACTGACTTAACCAAATACTTATGATTCTTTCATTTTACAGTATAACCGAACGGGTTTAGGTTGTCAATGCAACCAAGCGATAGCGGTGATAGGTGCCGGGGGCGGCGCGGGCGGCGTGACTGCCGTGTTCCGAACTTGGAACTGGCCTCATATGCCCGTTCGCATATTTACGTACCGGGTGGGAGGAGACGCGGCGGCTGGTAAAACTATGAAGGAAATGGCATGCAACAATAAGGGTAAGTTTTACTTCTTACGCTGTAGCCATACATGCGGGATTTTGCTAGAGCGGGATGTGCCAAATAACGCATATTACCAAACGTATATGGTCACTAAACATTCGAAAAAAAGTCAGCAAATAGACATACTCTATTTTTGGGGAAACGTATTCGCCAAATACCGAACATGTGTAGACACATACGTTATCATATTTTAGGAAAGGGGACATATGCGACGAACATTCGGCATCTAACAAATCGCGCATGTTTGGATGCGTTTTCAGGGTTTGTAACAATTACAAATAATTTAATACATTGAGCCTAATCTCTCTTTACAGGCTTCCACGTGACCATCAATGACCATGATGAAATTCGTCAAAAAGTTTTGCACTTCATAGAAGTGTTAGCGCGTCCTATGGTGATGTATCAGACGATGCACCCGGTGCATTGGAGTCCTGTCTACGTCGGAGGAAGGGTGAGGAAATCTTTACCGACATCTCTCGCTCGTTCACTGTCTTATAGATGACAATAAAAGGTCCAAAGTCCATAAAAAAATTATAAAATTAAACAAATGTTTTGAGAGTCAACTATTTCAGGTTTTATACTTTTTAAGAATTACATACCTACTCTTGACCACGTCATTTGGAAAATAATGGCCAATTACTTTATTATAAGAACTTGAAGGAAACAAACCAGAAAATTATCCTAATATTATAGAGGCGAGTTGTTAATAAATCGGTAATCCAAATGATACTGAATTATTAATTGATAATATAATCTCAATCTTAGAATTCTAGGAGAAAGGAATTCTGATGTGAATCACGTCATTTTCACAAGTTTTCACAATATGTCTAATGTTTACGTATAATTATAAAGTTACTAATGTTTTTGTGCATTACAGAGTAGCAGCCTGGATGATGACGGAATGGGTCAGTTGATGACGTCCGTGACAGTTCCTATTTTCGACAGAAGAAACCACACGGTATTTAACATTAAATAAAGTATTGTAATCTTGATGATTGCTCCTTTTTGTCGCTAGAGTACAATACAAAGTGTTTTTGTTTTAGCAAAGAGAAGCAAACTTACTTGGCGTAGTGGGAACAGATGTACCTGTCGATCAAATAAAGAAGCTCGTGGCTCCTTACAAGGTGAACTCTTTTGTCAGAATTTTAAAAAATACTTGACTCTCGTTAGCCCAGCGTGCGGCTGCAGAACCTGTATCGAAGTCCTGGGTCGGGCAATGAGAGATATTCTTAGCGACAAGAAATCACAGTAACAGCTCAAAATTTGAATATTGGTGATTTTGAATGCCTATGGTATCACATTAAATTATCGGACATTGATATGATCCCTACATTTAAACATTTTTAACCAAGACTTACCTGAACAGAGCAGCGCGATAAGTCAAAGCTTAATGCTGTTGCCTATAGATGGTATTGTGATTAATTATATTATGAAATGCCTAAACACATGCTGAAACATTTTGTAAGCAATTTCTTGCAGCAATCTATATATTTTTTTATGCTTCCCTTTTGTAAACAATTTCTGTAATTATAGTTTACTTACTTACTATAGTTGTACTTTGGACTACGTGCCCACTTATCTATTTAATCTAAGTAATTATTGTATTGATTGTTTAATATATGTTTTGATTGTTTGCAGTTGGGAGTCAATGGTTATTCATTTATGCTGGATAACAACGGGCATGTCTTATACCATCCTGATTTGAGACCACTGGTAAGTTTTGCATTTAGAATTAAAGTAAATCATTATTATGTTGAAAATTGCAACAATATAACAAAAAATATATATTTGTTACAGTATACAAACGAGGAGGTAAGACAACCAAACCTATGGTATTATAGTTACATAGTTTTATAGTTCAATAAATTCAGAAATATTAATTTTCATATATATTGAATATAATGAATATTTCCTTTCGATTTATTTCAGTATACAGAGACGTTACGACCTCTGTACTCCAGTGTCGATCTCACAGATGTAGAACTCCTCGTAGATTATGACGAGAATGCAAGAGTGAATCTAACTTCATTACTTTTTGAAGTAAGTAAAAATTTTGATAATCTTAGAAACAAATCATTATAATGATGATAATTATTTAAATAATATCAATTTGCAGCTACGACACGAAATGATAGAGCAAAGGGAAGGTGAAACAGAGATGGGAGTAAAAGTGCAATATGAGGGAATGAGACGAGTAGCAACTCGACGACAAAGATATTTCTATAGTCCTGTAGATGGCACGCCTTACTCACTGGCCGCTGTGTTGCCTGATGGTTACGGAATGTATGAACTGCAGGCGGAGCAGGAGATTAAGCACAGCCCTATCAATGGTAAATAGATCTCACTGGTGGTAGATTTTGACGACCTCCGTGGCGCAGTCGTATGCGAGGTGGATTTATAAGACGGAGGTCCTGGGTTCGATTCCCGTCTTGTTCTGGCTGGTGGGAGGCTTTCGCCGTGGCTAGTTACCTCCCTACCGACAAAGACGTACCGCCAAGCGATTTAGCGTTACGGAACAATGTCGTGTAGAAACCGGCGTGTGGGTTCACGTCCCACTCCTAACAAGTTAGCCCGCTTCCATCTTAGATTGCATCATCACTTAACATCAGGTGTGATAGCAGTCAAGGGCCAATTTGTAGTCGATAAAAAAAAAGTAGATGTAATGAGCACAACTATACTAAAGCCAAATTCGCTTGAGAATGCTTTTCAACAAACATATTTAAAATGAAGGTAGATAACGCGACACGTTTTACGCCTAATACATTTAAAATTATGTTTTGTTATTTTACAAAATCTTATTTAAAATATATTGAATATATTCATTAGTTTTAAGCTTACTTATCTAATTTATTGTCATGAGTTAGTCATAAAGTGGTTAAATTCAACAACAATTTATACGTTAACAATAAGGAAGAAAGTAAAAGTTATTGTAAACGAAAAATAATAATCACTGAATTAAGTGTAATAAAGAATGTGTTTCTTTATCTACTAAATGTTTTCAAATAGGCTCATCTATAGTGGTCTAGATGCATCATCTTTAATCAGCGGAAATTTGTTTGCTTATGCCTACAGTTGTATATGGTTGCGGTATAGAAGAGAATGACATTGTAGAATTCTAATTTAATCTTGTCTGTTCCTATGCAGTCACAGAATATTTTAAGGGAGACAATTGGAAAGTTCACCCGGATTGGTAAGTTAATCTCTAATACCTACCTATCTAATCGATCTATCCATAAAAATTCGCCAATTTAGGATTTAGCATTATCTAATTTGGCTCAGGTCTAGTATTGTGATAGGGGTAGGGTGCAGCTAGTTACCCTACCGACAAAAGACGTGCCACCAAGCGATTTAACATTCCCGTAAAATAACCTCTGAACCACTGCTATGATGTATCGGTACTTAACAATAGAAGAAACAGCAGTCAAGGGTAACTTATCATTAAAAATAATTTGACGGTGTTATAATATTTATTGTAGGGTTTACTGCGAATACGCATCAACATCGGAGCAAACGTTCAACTCGCCCGAGGAGCAACTGCTGCACTTCCTGACGCGCGCCGGCCGCCCGGGCTGGAAGTGGATGTCGCTGCGGCCCCGCGCGCTCACCCTGCACAACGCGCACAAGAAACAGGACCGCGACTCGTACTATTGTGAGTAATGATCATAATAATGTCAACGTCGGAGTAAACGTTCAACTCGCCCGAGGAGCAACTGCTGCACTTCCTGACGCGCGCCGGCCGCCCGGGCTGGAAGTGGATGTCGCTGCGGCCCCGCGCGCTCACCCTGCACAACGCGCACAAGAAACAGGACCGCGACTCGTACTATTGTGAGTAATGATCATAATAATGTCAACGTCGGAGTAAACGTTCAACTCGCCCGAGGAGCAACTGCTGCACTTCCTGACGCGCGCCGGCCGCCCGGGCTGGAAGTGGATGTCGCTGCGGCCCCGCGCGCTCACCCTGCACAACGCGCACAAGAAACAGGACCGCGACTCGTACTATTGTGAGTAATGATCATAATAATGTCAACGTCGGAGTAAACGTTCAACTCGCCCGAGGAGCAACTGCTGCACTTCCTGACGCGCGCCGGCCGCCCGGGCTGGAAGTGGATGTCGCTGCGGCCCCGCGCGCTCACCCTGCACAACGCGCACAAGAAACAGGACCGCGACTCGTACTATTGTGAGTAATGATCATAATAATGTCAACGTCGGAGTAAACGTTCAACTCGCCCGAGGAGCAACTGCTGCACTTCCTGACGCGCGCCGGCCGCCCGGGCTGGAAGTGGATGTCGCTGCGGCCCCGCGCGCTCACCCTGCACAACGCGCACAAGAAACAGGACCGCGACTCGTACTATTGTGAGTAATGATCATAATAATGTCAACGTCGGAGTAAACGTTCAACTCGCCCGAGGAGCAACTGCTGCACTTCCTGACGCGCGCCGGCCGCCCGGGCTGGAAGTGGATGTCGCTGCGGCCCCGCGCGCTCACCCTGCACAACGCGCACAAGAAACAGGACCGCGACTCGTACTATTGTGAGTAATGATCATAATAATGTCAACGTCGGAGTAAACGTTCAACTCGCCGGAAGAGCAACTGCTGTAATTCCCGTGCTGGGAAAGGATGATAAAAAAATACCACAAACTAATCTTACTAACTTACTGGTTAATCACAACATCTCCAAAACTGTTCTATGCTAAATCAATTGACCACCATAACAACATTCCTAAAATGTACGATGATACTTCATAAGTACTAACTTTTTTTTAATTCCAACGAAACCAAAACAACCCTAAGAAATAAAATATGTAGAACATATGTAGAACATCTTTAGGTATTGCCAGTAGGAACATAACTATTAAAAAAATAAATACTCATTTGAAATAATGTTGTTGAAATTTAATTACAGGTGACAAAACACTGGTACAGTCGCTGGTCCGCGATGCAATGGTAATTAAAGAATTGGACGCTCACACAGGACATGCCAGCCATCACAATCAGTAAGTATCTATTAAGTCTCTTGCATGAGCGATAGCTATAATACCTACTCTCCAGGAGGAACAGTACCCATATTATGAATTGAACTATACCACACCCACGCTTCTCTCACTTTGCAAAGGGTAGATTGGGAGATACTGCTGCAAGCAATAATATCGCTTGTGTACAATATAATATTTGTTTATTTTGCAAAACAATAAGATTGAGCATTTAAGAAAGAAAAATGAATATTGACAAATCTGTGTAAATGTTGCATGAAATTTTGCACTTTTAGATTTTAAGTAACATCTCGACGCACTTTATTTTAAGTTTATTTTGATCACTAATTTCTATGTGTTTGTCACACGATAGCCCGATAGCAACATTAATGGCACTTCTAACAAGGTAACGTAACAAAGAAAACTCCATACTAATGTTTCGCTTAGATAATGATTAGATTTGCCGACAAAAACTAGAAGACGCAGAAAATATCCCATTTCTGATTTGTAGAATAGCAACGATGTGTGATGCATTAACGGTCCTTAGATGTCATATAATTTGAGTGAATCCAGATTTGAGCATCAATTGGCGGCTTGGTTTTTACCCCCATCCTCTACCAGTTTCCATTTTGTACTGTTAGGTGTTAATTCTTTTTTGGAATAGCGCGAATGCTCATAATTCTCATAATTTCCCTGGTAATTTAGATACCATTTCCATTTCAACTCAATAGAGGTTACCTAGTTGGTTTTTCTTGCATAAAAATGTACGTTAAAAATGTTTGGCAAAAGGATCTTTGTTGATCCAAACGCTATTCTCAACGTTTGGTGTTTCAAGTAGCGCCAAGTAAGCTAATTTAATTTATAAAAAATGTTTCTGAACACTTTATCCTAAATCAGTTGAAAGCAATAAGCACCGGTAAAACGTAAATATACTACCGACAAAGACGTATCGCTAAGCGATTTAGCGTTCCGGTATGATGTCGTGTAGAAACCGAAAGGGGTGTGGATTTTCGTCTCACTCCTAACATGTTAGCCCGCTTCCATCTTAGACTGCATCATCACTTAACATCAGATGTGATAGCAGTCGAGGGCCAACTTGTTGTCGATAAAAAAAAATACTATATTTATTAAAATATATACGAGTATGTACTAGAGGTTTCACTTCTAACCGAGGTTGCATATTGTTTTCTTTGATACAATTACAGCAGCGCAGGATTCAGGTAAATTAGATTTAAAATTGATTAATTTTTAACAGGTTTTAGCTTGCTTGGAAAATGGATTTTGAACATAATGTTTACCACTTTGTTTTTCTTAATATATGTAAATTAATGTGATAAAGTTGACCATATTTTTGTTTAGAGATAAGGACTTTGAAAATTATACTAACACCTAACATTTGTAAAATGATAATTTATTATTTTTACATAAAATATGGTACACATTATCCTTTACCATAAGAAGTTATTTAAGTTATTCTGTAATTGGAAGACGGTTTGGTTTTGTATGTAGTAGTAAAGTGGCAGGATAAATGTGTGTAAAACCAAAAGGAACGTAAACAAAGCAGCAACGCATTGTTAAATTAATTTAACATAACTAATACGTGCAGAGACGTGTCACATCAAAACTAGTAGCTTTACAAATGCTATTGCTTAGCAACCATTTACATATAATATAATTATATACCTAAACAACATGTTTCTGTTTTGCTATCGCTGCTTCAGTTTCACACACAAATGCGCCTGTCAAACGCCCGTCTTTACACGTTACTATTACAACCAAAAGTATAAAATGTCTATCGAAAGTAGAATTTTTTTTATATAATAATGTGTATATTATATAAAAAGGATGTACCTATCTATAAATATAATTTCGCTGAAATCTAAAGTAAAATTTTAAAATATCAAAACTTAAGTACACGTACGTACACAGTTTCATAATAATATTGGCAATTATTTACAATGAACTTAAAATAGGTAATTAAGGGTCTATAGCTAATCTTTCATATATAAGGACAAAAGTGTTGCGAAAATATTAAAACTGGTTTAGCACATTGGGGTATATACTCTCAGTCTCATACAATTTATCTTTACAGACAAGGCCGATTCCACAAATTCGTCGTAACTATGTCTTTCATTGCAACAAGGAGTGGACTGTTAAAGTGGACTGACAACTTCAACAGTTCAAGGTCGGCTGACTCTTCTGAACCGTATGTATCTATTTGAAACAATCTTTTTAGTTCACATTATATTTAATTAAATTTGGTAACTAGGTATAATATTGGTTTTCTCTGATTTTCGAAATGTTTTTCTTTCAGACACTTTAGTGAGAAACATGCACGTGCTTTCGACTCGGAATGGTACCGACGTGCCGTAGAACATCATTCGATTGAACCGGAAAGCTTCGTCTTTTCTGTGCCTTTTCGCGATGGCAGTGAAGCAGAGGACTTTAGTGGGAAACCTCCATTAGTACTGGCGACTCATGCGGTGTTCGTCGAATCTAGAGGACATCGAGCTCCTGCTGCAGTCGTAGGACTGCATTTCAAACTGGACTCACTTGCTAAACATTTCTTAAATGTCACATCAACCGTAAGTATCTTCCTAATAATTTAGATATTCGCGTTTTCATACTATCTTATACATGATTTAAACTTGAAATTCTCTCAGTGCACAGCCGGTAGTGTCTGTAAGAAAACTTGTGCTGGCGACGAATTGGACTGCTACATTTTGGATGACAACGGTTTCATAATTTTATCGGAAGACGCTTCACAAACCGGTCGTTTCTTCGGGCAAGTGGATGGAACGATAATGGATTCGCTCGTTCAAGATAGGATATACAAAAAGGTTACCGTACATGATCATCAAGGAAGGTGCCCAGACTCGAGAAATCCATTCAGTGGAAATTCGAACAGGCTGACACCCATGAAACCACTGTCTTGGCTTGGAGGATATCTGGCAAATTTATTAGCGGTGTGGTTTCCTTTGTGGGAAAATGTACACGGACGAGCTCGTGCTCACGCAGAAGAAGAAATCGGTACGTATGAAGAAGAATTATTCATTTAAGCTAATGATTCATATGTCTATTTGATGACAGTTTATTTTAGCAATTGATCTTGTCATAACTCTGTTTTACAGATTACGAGGACTATGAAAACGAGGATTTGGAACACGAAGACGAAATGGACCGCGACCGGGGTACCTACGAAATCATTATCGACGGCATGGGAGCTTCGGATCGGCATGAGGTTCCCGTCGTGAGCCCTGGTCCGCCGCGGGAGCCGCCGCGTGAGGCCGCGCGCTCTGCCGCCGTGCGCCCCTGCGACACTAGCGCCGAACTGTTCACCCTACAGTCCACAAGGCTCAACGCTGCTCAACCACTAAAAGGAAAGCTCACCAATTGCCACAATTCTGGATGTGAAAGGTACATAATAAAAATATTGAGTAAAAAAATTTAAGCGATTTCAAAACACAGCAAAAAGTAAAAATAATTGCGTCATGCAAAAATAGATGCTTTAATTTACTTACACATCTACGAAGTCGGTGCCAACTGCCATCCCAGTTTAAGGAACGTTTATATAACGAAGTAGCGAAGCACTTTGTGTATTCTAGGTACCGTCCTTAATTTAAAAAGTTTTGGTATCCCGACTATAGCCGACTTCATAGATATGCTTAAGTAAATTAAAGCAACTAAATGACGCAATTGTAGATTACTTTTTAGTGCGTTTCGATGTCGGTTCAATGTTTTTATTAATTTTTTTTTAATTTTTAGTGATTTATCGATAGTGAACATAAGAAATGGTGGTCCCATTTCTTATGTTCACTATCGATATTTTTGGATGTATACCCTTTCTAATAAAAAAGAGTATCCAAAATACTGTGTAAAAAAGTTATGCATTATCTGATCATACATAAAAAATATAAACACGTCGAATTGAGAACCTCCACTGTTTTTCCGTTTTTTCGTTGGTTAATTTATTATTTTTAAATACGTATTGTAACTGTTCCGAAGTCCCATACAAAGGTAAACATTCGTCACATATAAATACAAACACAATTTACATCATGTTTTAGATCTTTCTAAAGGTTATTATATTTTTAATTTAAAAGTATTAGATTGGCACGTGATCGTCTTTCGATTAGAACCCTATTATCAATGTTATGTCCATAAATAACTCAAGTACTTTTAGAGTTTCGGAAGATAAAATTCATGCAACCATAAACAAATCTTGACTATCCCTAAACTCCACACTTTCTCACTGTATTACATGAACTGATTCTAATATATTTGGCCCCTTTCATGTTTTATAAATTAATTGCTTTATATTTTTCAATACACGAAGTATTTCCCATTTATGGGACCTCTTCGTGTATTGTATAGTTCCACAATTGTGATTAGAATCAAATTCTCTAAAGAACTTAAAATTCCAATCAATATCAGAGTGGTATCACAGATACGCACACAGAGCGATCCGAGTAAGTCCTCAGACAAACCTTAGATCGATGGCATCCTTCTATTGAAAGATGGACATACTATTGCTCCACATTGTGGTAATACAGATACGCACACAGAGCGATCCGAGTAAGTCCTCAGACATACTTTAGATCGATGGCATCTCTCTATTGAAAGATGGTCAATTCCGTTCAATATTAGAATGGTATTACAGATACGCACACAGAGCGATCCGAGTAAGTAAGTCCTCAGACAAACTTTAGATCGATGGCATCTTTCTATTGAAAGATCAAGGTCATATGCTCCATCCCGCATATAACGGTGGCCCGCTACCAGAAATGCTAGTTCTATGATGCCCGGGCCGAGTGAGGGTTACCGCAAAACGTCTAACTTAATAATTATAATATGATAGCCACACTTCGTGAATGCAGCCTCCGTTAATGTCTCTATAAACTTCGCTAGTTGCTAGAACATTCTGCGCTGATCACGTCGCACAGCTCTCCGAACCGTTCAAAGAACAGGCACGATTCTGTGGAAAGAATCTAATAATCGAATCTCTTATCAGAGAAACCGGAGCCCCCCCCCTCAAATCATTTCTTTGTGAGAGAAATGCATACGGCACAAGTTATAGAGGTGTGTTCCTCTTTAATTTCATACCTCGATACCGAGGTGTAAGGCGTTCGAAAACAGCACATTTTATAGAGGTGTGTTCCTCTTTATATTGGATTCTAATTGTGAGAAGTTCGAAGAGAATAAGGCACTCAGTAAGTCAACATAGAGCTCAGACATCCGTTTCAAACATCTCGTCAGATGCAGATTCAGAGCTGAACCAAATGTAAGCGCCAGTATCTCACTCCTCAACCAATCAGATGAGTATACCTCGTTACGAGGTGTTATGCGTTCAAAAAGCTTTAACATAGATATAAATACAACAGTCGTATTTTATTGTGTAAATGCCCAAGCTGTCAAGGCATATTTATATGAAAATTTGTTAATATATTTATATAATTGTGTCTTGCTATCACATAATTCATAATTTATTTTATTAAATTCTATATTAATTAAGTAAGGGCGCATAGCCTTACTTGATGGATTATTGCTTATAAATCTCTTTCCATATAATATGCCTTCGCACACTATTTATAACCGACCTCTATGTATTATATACATCGCTCGATGAAAACACAGAGGACGACACCTCACATCACATTCCCACACTAGTGACGAGAGCGCGAACCGCGCTCTCGCATCACGCAAACAGCGAGCAGATCCTTTGATCTAGCATTCGTTCAAAGTCACTTTTCGTCTCCGGCAGCCGTCGGGGCGTATTTGACATACAATATGTATACAAATTTGAATGAGGAGCGCTTCACGATTGTGCGTTCAATTAGAACATACTTCTAATTACTCGTTTAATATTAAGCACTGTTGTTTATCGTTTTATTATTCTTTAATAAAACACTTTTATATATTTTACATGTAATATTTTAATTATTTTTAGTGTAATTATATATGTTAGTATGTACGATTATGATCGTCACAGTATGTAGCTAACTGTCCAAAATATTTACTTATTTGGAGGAAATAATATAAAAATGATGCTTACTATTTAATTGTAGGCCGTTCAGCGTGCAAAAGATTCCGCACAGCAACCTGATCCTGCTGGTAGTGGACACTCTGTGCCCGTGCGGCGCCAAGCGGCTGGACGTGCGCGCGCGCGAGGCGGGCGTGCGCACCGCGTGCCGCCGCCCCGCGCGCGCGCTGCCCCGCCGCCGCCCGCCCGCCTGCGTCTCCTACCACCCTGAGGTACGTCTGCATTATCACTTCCTATCACAACTAAGCGTTGTATCATTTCGATGACAACCTGCCAAGGCAATAAAATGACCGCGAATTTTTGTCTTCAGGAAATTGAGATCCAGTCGTGTGGTCGCGGCGCGCGTGCTCGGCCTCTGTCCGCAGTTCTGGCTGCGCTCGCTATACGACTCCTTCTAACTCTCACAACGTGACTGTCCAAAATCCCCTTCATATTCTAAACCAACCTGCTCGCAGGTTCTAGGCCGTATGAAGCTTTCTACCATATCAAGTTCCATATCACAGATAATAATTTTTAAATCCAAACGCAGTTAAACGTAATTAAAAAGGAAAGCTTCGCGGGCCACCGCACCGCAGTGTTCGAGCGATGTTTTTGTGTGTATAGACTATTCGTGTGAACTTTTTTATGCAAGAGTTATGCTGGAAGGCTCGTACTCGCATTGCCTAGCCGAACTGGGGTATTCATACATATAATATAATTATATAAGTACCTACTGTTAAAGCAAATGTTTTATACCGCGTTGACATAGCAGCTGTGCCCTGAGTGTAGAGAAGTCATTTCAATGACTAACGCTTCGCTTATCATTGGACTGATTTCCTTAATATTAACATGCTACTACTGAAATTTTATACTCAGAGTACAGCTAAAATGGCCCGAATGTAAACGTCGCAATAGTGTTGGGACGTTGATGTATAGAGTACAGTTTTATGAGTAGATAAGGTTTTATATCAGAGTAATCGTTTGCACCAATTGTCGAAAGAGCGTGTCAACGCGGAATTAAGGAATGCTTCAGAAGAATAGGCCTTCCCTCGGCCTATTTTTGTGGTGTATGCGAGATGTTTAAAGTTTTGATCAATTTTACCGACTGAAGTATTGGTCCGACCAAGTGAACTTTTGATCTTGTTTTGAGACAGGATTATCGATTCGAACTAGGCTAAGATAACGTTTAAAAAATATTTTCTCCTCTCTGTTAAGTTGACAGTTTCATAATGTAACTATGATACGGTCGTAACCGGTAAATAGGTAGGTAACTAAATATCTTGTTAAATTTAATTGAAGATTATCACAAACTTGGAGATCGTATAAATTATAGCTAATGTTAATAGATATTTTAAAGATAATAACTGTAATATAATGATATCGTTTAAAAACTGTTTTAGAAAAATTTACCTATGTTGATCCTAACACTGTTTATTTCTCGATATCTATCTGTTCATCATATTGATTGCAAACGTACGAGTATTTAATAGACTATGCAGATTAATTATTATTTGTTATTGTAAATAAGAGACTTTCGGTTTTAGGAGTTACGTTGCTATTTTTACGTGTGCCTGTGTATAATTAAATCATTATTAGATTAATATTAACGAGTCGACGAGTAAGCATCGTAGAGTTGACACTGAGATGATAAAATGTTTCCAACGAAACAAATAAAGTAAAATACATTCCTATAGACGCCTGGTAAATTCTTATTTTTAATTAATAATAAATAAAGGTATTAACATAAGTTCGTCCTATAAATTAATAATGTCGTTACACTTTAACTAACGAACGAGTAGAACTAAGATTCTTACATTTTCAATCAAGTATAATATATTTGTTTTCGTTCGTAATTTTGTTATTTTAATTTATCTTTGATAGTTTCCTAGTCTAGGTAGAACAATTGAGGGTAGTAATCAAAAGACTACCTCACCACTATGGCACGAAGGCCATATACATCTTGTGGTCTGAAGTTGCACTCGAATAGAAATTGATCTCCCATGAGTTCAATTTCTGTTCGGGAACAGTGTCGATCTATGTCTGTTGAACTTGGCGGGGCTTTTCTAGCTAGGATACTATCGAAGATAAATAATTCAAATAGGAATATTTGCGAACAGTTTTATCGAAACCACATTTTCTCCTCTATTCAAAGAAAGCATAAACTATGATTAGTTGTAAATTAGATATTTTATAATTATGCAATACAGGGTTGACTTAGAAATGGCGCCATTATGAATTTCATATTATATATCTGCCTATATCTATCTATAGATTGAGAGCCAGTGGTGGTCAGACTTTCATCATTTTATAAAAGCAAAACTTCGTCAGTTCAAACTCATTCACATGCTATATTATTCTTTTTGAATGTCTTTTATGAGATATAATGAGAAACTACGAGTATGCGTTCTGGCTCTCGACACTTAGCATCATAGCAGCCCTTCGCTAAGCTTTAATCTTTAACAGTGTTTTTCGAAAGGTTGCCACATGATGCCTTATTTGTTAGAAGAATGAGCTGACAAACTTTCAACTTTTATAAAATGTCGGAGGCCTACGGGCTCTTAATCCACTACGGAGGAGTCAAAGTTTCTCTCGATGTCCTCTCTGCCGACTCCATTCATCTAATCGTTAGTTTCTCTCGCCTAATCTTCGAATAATGTTGAACGTATTTGAGATATTGTAAACAATACTCGTTTTAATGTAAATATTTGAATATGAGGGCCTACTACTAATGTGTAATGTGTGTTGCTAATATTCATACATTGTGTAGTTCGAATTCGACTTCTTCTGTCCTACAATCAACCGTATCGATGTTGGTATAATATGAGCTAATTTGTTAATAGTGAACGACAGTACCGGAATATTTCTGAATTAATGAATGATTGGGTATTGTTTGTTTGAGGGGGAGGGGAGGGGACGCTAGGCACAAGATAAACACTGGAACTAGAACTAAGTTGAAGGTTCTTGTAAGTCTTGATTAGATAGTGTTATTTTAAATTTTTTTATGGCACAGATGTGTTGATATATAACCCAGAAAGAGTTAGTATCGTTCTGAATTGGGTAATTTAGGAATTTACAACTTAAAACTTTTTTTAGTTAACATATCAGCGCGATGAAATTGTTATAAGAAGGTTGAATAAGCAAAGATCTAGAATTTTGTATGGTTTTGTAAAAAAATCTTTATGATGCATAAATGTGAATGATGATCTGCGTGTTTCATTTGTAACACAAGATAAATGTGAATGGTGATCTGCGTGTTTCATTCGTAACACAAGATAAATGTGAATGGTGATCTGCGTGTTTCATTCGTAACACAAGATAAATGTGAATGGTGATCTGCGTGTTTCATTCGTAACACAAGATAAATGTGAATGATGATCTGCGTGTTTCATTCGTAACACAAGATAAATGTGAATGATGATCTGCGTGTTTCATTCGTAACACAAGATAAATGTGAATGGTGATCTGCGTGTTTCATTCGTAACACAAGATAAATGTGAATGGTGATCTGCGTGTTTCATTCGTAACACAAGATAAATGTGAATGGTGATCTGCGTGTTTCATTCGTAACACAAGATAAATGTGAATGATGATCTGCGTGTTTCATTCGTAACACAAGATAAATGTGAATGGTGATCTGCGTGTTTCATTCGCAACACAAGATAAATGTGAACGATGATCTGCGTGTTTCATTCGTAACACAAGATAAATGTGAATGATGATCTGCGTGTTTCATTCGTAACACAAGATAAATGTGAATGGTGATCTGCGTGTTTCATTCGTAACACAAGATAATTGTCCCTATTGTCAGATGAGCTCAGATTATATCTGCATTTCATTACTCATTTACATAACATGAAATCGCATTTACAAGCTATGTACCTACACTATAGTTTATAATATACATATTACATACTATTTAAAAATATCTGTAAGAACGTATATACTTACATAAACTTTGAATAATCTGTTTGTACCTATCATAAAAATGTTACCTAGAATTTAAAAGTCAGAACTCATAACATTCAAAATAATATCGTGTATTTAATCGTTATATAAAAGGAGCTTGCTGTTGTCCGTTTCAGCAGATACGTAATCGAACAATAATCTGAAATAGTACAAAGATACATATAAACATGTCTCGCATTTTGTGCCAAACCACACCAAAACTATATAATTTACGGATTTTTGTATACATGGGACCGACCGTCGAAATAGTTGAACCAAAATAGAGGAAAATATAGGACAATAGCATGCTCAAAGTCCGATTGAAGGGTAATTAATGACAGTAATGGTTGATTGCTCTGTAGCGTTATTCTGAAGCGTTGTTTTTAGACAGTATGAATTTCGAATTTGTCTCTATCTCTATCTAACACCATACTCAAATACAGATAAAGACGAATTTGAGACTCACTTTGTCAAGTCTCTAAAACATCGTTGCAGAACGACGCTACTGTTTCATACACATTTAGTACACGTTCCAAGAAATTACTTAGGTTTTGATGTTTCGTTAAAACATTGCTGGTAAACTGTCACTGTGTATACGTAAAAGATCAGTAGCGTTATTCTGTAACGATGTTTTTATATCTCTACATTGTGAGTTTTGAATTTGTCTCTATCCATAGTATTGTGTTAGATAGAGATATTGAGAAACTGAAACTTACACTGCCGAATTACAAAACGTTACAGAATAGCCGTACAATTTGAGGGAGTTTTCATTTCTGATATAAAGTTCCGATAGAGTTCTCGTCCGCTTGGTACAGAGGTGCGGGGGTGTGAATGGTGGCGGCAGGTGCATTTTTTCATATATTGAAATGGCGCGTCTCGCCACCCGCTCCGGTCCTGCTCCCCTCCCATATAACGCTCCTACAGTTGCCACATTTATAAATGGAAATATCAATAATAATCAATTAATCAAAATATAATTACTTATAAAATATTGATCATGACTAAATAAAGTAAGATTTATTTTAATCATATTGTATTTATAATAATATTTCACCTGGAACAAACATATTTTTCGCTATTTTCATTTTACGTTTTTTATATATTATTACGAAATGCTAAACATTTTTTACAGAGTGCATTTAAGTTTGCCTAGTTTTGAACAAATCTCAGAATAATTCTCAGAAAGTAAAGAGTATTAACCGAAATAATGTACAATCTTAAAGTACGGATAGCAAGTCTCGCCGCACTTCTGAACCAAGAAGACAAGGACTTAGTCAGGCGATTTGTCGTTAATCCTTTAAACTGTCGTCTAAATTAAAAAACATTTTTTGAATTAAAAAGCTCAGTGTTTCGTCAACAATATCAATAAAATATGTAGTACTAAAATATAATTTACTGTGATCAATTTACCGTTATCGTATAATTGAAGGCATTTACACGTATATCGTATGAGCACACTCACGACCGACGTAAGTATATAATGTGGGAACGCTTTTGAGATATTATGTACATTTTGTATAAATACAGTAAGGAGTCGATGTGTGGCGTTATAGTTTCACCTGGTGAGTGGCGAACGACTGGTGTATTGTATTGAAAGTGCTTCTAGTAAGCGTCGAGTCTTCCATAGCAGTCGAACGCGGAGCGAGTATTACTTGTAACTAAGTATTAAACGATAATAATAGAGTATATCTTTATCATAGCATAGGCGGGGCCCGGGCGGTTGCGCTTGCGCTGCCCGCACGGGGTTTAGTTATACTATAGACACAAAACAAATACCTCGTTTAGTTACGCAAAACGTAATAGCTAGACACAGTTAGAGTTCATTTCGCGTTTAGTTATTGGACATATCAATTCAGGCACCAAAGAGACTATAGTGTAAGCAATTTTTTGGAATATTTTCAATTGTGATCTTATATTATTCAAATGTACTAATTAAGGGGACTCGATTTCATGTTTCAGTACCTTTTCTAAATAAAACATTTTTATCTGCTTCCTCTTGTATAAGCGCCATTTATATTTATGAAGAAATGTTGCATTCTAAAGTGGTAAAGTTTAATTTAGTTATCTATAAAAGAAATAATTTAATTTTCAAACCAAAAAATAATTGAAGGCAGGCTTTTACCACGGAAATGAAGGTAATCAAGAGCTTACCCCATTCACCTAGCCACCAAGTGGCGGCTTACTCGCCGAGCACCCGTGTTGTGGCTTCAGACACTAGTACTGGGCCACGGCCTTGATCGTTACTGTTTTGTGTACACCAATTGAAATCAAATGAATACGAAGGTACCACCACGAGCTCCGAGTTTTAGCAAATCACTAATGTATCGAAATGCACGCAGGGCGTCGTGATTAACTAGACAATATATGAAATAGCAACTGCGCCCCGCCCGTCTCGCGATCCAACGGCACGGGCGCTTGGTCGAGCGGCGAGATAATGCAGCCTATGGTACGCGCTTTCTTAGAAGGTGCCTATTCAATCTCGACTTTTAAGATACTCATATTGAATAAATGAAATATTCTTTATTGTAGGTAAAACAAATAAAAAAAACCTTAAAAACAAAAAAAAATAACTTAAATTTATAATTGGCGGCTACATCGCTAAAGAACTATCTCTTCCAGACAACCAATATTGAAGAGGAAAAGTTCATATTGTAGGTGGTAAGGAAAACTGAAGCTGGAAGGGCATTCCAAATTATAGCAGTTCGTGTGGCGAATGAGTAACTAAACTGCCTAGTACGAATCCATGGGATATCGACTACGTAACGGTGTACTACTCTCAATTCGGTGAATAATCTAACTACCTAGATTAGAACTATCGAGAATAATTCGAATTGGGATATTTACGAATAAAGCTTTACACAAATTTGGAAAAGCTTTCTGTATTATCTTATCACGTATACTTTATAAACCTTACTACAAAAAATTAACTAAAAAAAAATCACCCTATACTGTGTACATAAGTTCTACTACTATATTATTACGTCGATTTCTTAATAATAAAGTAGGTAGGTTTTTAAGGCGAATACTTAAAAAGACGTAAAATGATAGTCCATTAAAACGTTACATTTGGGGTTATATTTGACAGAAGACGCAATTTGACTTTTTAGATATCAAAAATGTGAATGCAATGATAAGGAATTTTTGAAAATGTATTTTTAACGTATAGCACATTAACGTAATCGAATGGTTGCAATTAGAATATGGCGCTAAGCAGATTATTTTTTAATTTACGACTCAAGAAACGTGCACCATGATTTTGAATTAAACCCGTTTATAAATGAAAAGAGCTCTCCTTAATTAATATTTTAAGATACGTATTTGCAATTATTACTTTTACTTAAGGAACAGTGATTTCTAAATTTACGCCGCGTTCAATATTCATATCAGTAATTGTAAATTTTTTTACAAGAATAATATCTAAGTGTTTGTTTCATAAGAATCTTGTTTCCGATTCACTCTATAATCATCCCAAGGTAAAGCTTTTTAGATATAAGGTGATACTCGAAATTTTAAAAAAATTGTGAGAGGCAAATTTTGACGTCGCTGTTTTTCGAATTATCTTTTTTCTTATTAATTAGTTAATTAATTATAAACGATATAGTTGTTGTGTAATCGGGCACGGCCGACTGTGAACATGGTTCTCTAGTGTAATTCTAGTAAAATACTGTTTCTTTTTGTTACTTGCCAGTTCATGCTATAGATAAACAGTAATTACAATAATAAAGTTCTCTTATAACATTGTGGAAAATTATTTTCTTCATGTCTTGTCATTTCCTTTCCTTCACTTTCATCCATGTTGGTTGCCTGCCTTTGCAGCTAAGGATCATGAGGAACTAGATTTGAGTCCCGGGTTATCGAGATTTTTGTTTATATTTTTAACAGCCTAAAGTTGTGGATTCGCCTGCTGGAGTGCAAGTTAAAACCGACGATCCAGGTAGATTATTAAACACCTGATAGTTCTCGTTTTAATTCGAACCTGTATTAGAACAGGCTGGTGGGTCTAAACTCCATATCTCCTCTCTTCTAATAGGAAGGTCTGGCCCTGGATGACTTTAATAGTGTAGTTTGTAGTGATAATTATGGTGATGGTACATATATGCATAAAATGAAATCCTCCGCCGCGTTTGTCTGTCGGTCTGTTGGCGATAAACTCAAAGACTACTGAACGGACTGTTCGGAGAGAGACTGATTCCTGAGGAAGGTGTATAATTTGTCAAGGTGTTATGTTAATTGGATAAAATATGAAGAACTTTAAGCCACCCGAGAGCTTTCATACAAAACAAAAATCTATATGGGTATAACAAAACGATGTAACGACGAATTGTTTCTCTTTATTAGGAAAACAAAAATTTCGCACTGACATATATCTTTCTTTTGAATAACTTGCAATACCCATTTTTTTGAAAACAGGTTACGTATTTTTTTTATTTTTGGTCTTTTTGAAAGGTAGTATGCAATGCATGTCTGCTAGTAACAAATAATACACACTAAATATTAGAACGTATAGTATATTGCCTTAGACTACATATATAAGCTGGCGGCGAACACGATATCGCGTTTCAACATTTTGATGGCCTGGCTGAACTTAACTTCTAGATCCGTATTGCCTATGTTCTTGGACGCCTGACACAGTTGCCTCAGTACTTCTTCCAAGCGGCGCATGCATCGGATTATTGAACCTGGAGACAACATTTGACTAGTAAATACTTCAAACGTATTATCGGTCTGGTTCAGCGTGCAGCGGTTTTCAAAATGGGTTTTCCTAGAAAAGCTAGTAGTTTTGTGATATTAAGTAACGCTAACATACCATACACAAAAAGAACACTCCTGATTCTGCTATTTTTTGCTACATCTCAAGGATACACACTATTTTTTGCTACATCTCAAGGATACACACTATTTTTTGCTACATCTCAAGGATACACACTATTTTTTGCTACATCTCAAGGATACAAAACAATGTAGATTGTCCTTGATTACCTACTAATAATTTGGTAAAGAGATAAGATAAAAGTTATTTAATGAGTATACTGTTGTTATTTTAAAATTTTGGGAACCTTTTATGGAATAGTCTAGTCAGTTTCAGATCGAGAGGTCCTGTGAAGATATTGATTTGTTTTTTCTTCCAAGAAATGTTGATGTTGGTAGCATTACACCTCGTCTGCCCTGGAGAGTATGTTCTACGTTCTAGTCATATATATGTTTAATGTAAATCTCACCTTCAAAGACGTCAGTCATTTTGCAAATTTGTAAGAAGCTAGCGCCCTTCGCCCACGCCAGCACCACGTCCATCAGCGTGCATTTGAACTTGCCGACGTACTCGTCCTCGTCTAAATCCATCTTAGCCTCGATGGAAGCCTTCGCAATACGGCGCGCGTATTCCTGAAAAATAATTTAATACATAAGGGCGCAAGTTCGCAGCTGATTGCAGATGACAGCAGCGGCTACAGGTTTGTGTACTGTCATTATCCGGTTCAGGTTGAGGACTTCCAAACATGATGGTCTTGAGCCAACTGCATCCAGCTGCCTAATACCTGCTTGATGTCATCAGTCCACCTCGTCAGAGTCCAGAGGTCGGCCAAAACTACACATTTCGGTGCGAAGTTGCCATTCCAGCACTTTGGATGGTTGTATTATTTGTATAAAATTCATTTCGTGGCTAGCGACACGTCGCTTCCCATTCTATGCTGTTACAGCCCGTAAAGGGAAAGAATGCCGAAACGAGGGACAAGGACAATTGTAGGGAGTCAAGAAAAAAACCAGACGGTCCAGGAAAAAATCAGGTTAATACTATTACGAAGCGGCAATAGGAGATGGAGCCTAGACCATGTCTGAAGTTGTAGAAAAACACTGAGCTCGTCTTCTGTGACGGAGGCCTGTAAGTTGTTCTTTTTACCATCATAACCTCATATATAGCGCGGGAGAGGACTCAGCTCCTATTTATGATGCCCATACCTGCAGTTGTCTCAGCACCCCTTTGAGCTCATCCCCGGTGGCGGAGGCCTGCGAGGAGTTCTCGTCGCACACGAAGCAGCTGACGAGCGCCGCGCTCTGCTCGGGGCTCAGCGCGTTGAACACGCCGTTGAATATTAACTCCGTGAGCAGCAGCTCGTCCGCGCTGCCGAATGCAAACGTCAGGTACAGGTATTTCAAAATTATTATAACCTGACGCCTACACATATTTATATAATGTTTTGACACCATCTCATCAGCTACTATAGAACTCCCTCATTTGCCCAAACAGTATTGCTATTTAGGTAAATATCCATGGGATACAACATCCATAAAGTTAGGGGGCAGGGCGACGCGGTGCGGTGCCGTAATGACAATGTAAATTGTATAAACAAAAAAATAACATTGTTGATGACTTCAATTTAAAAAAAAAATTCCTTTTCTCACTTTTTTCGCTGATTATTTTTGGGGCATTTTTGAGTGGCTTGGTTATGTGTTAAACACATACTTTAGCGTACATATTTCGCTCTCAAATAAGACACATTTAGTGTCTGCTTGAACAAATATAATAATGCAACCGTGTTAAAAAAATACTTGAACTGTTAGTGGATTATCAATCAATAAATGATTAAAAAAGAATATGCGCCTCACAAAAAAATCATCCTGTACATGGGCATAACTATAACAGCATATATATAACAGTGACATCGATATTGAGCGTAATACCTTTCCTTATCTTACCTACTTAATTCACAGGCTATCCGTCCTTTTAGTTCTATAACAGTGACATAGATATTGAGCATAATACCTTTCCTTATCTTACCTACTTAATTCACAGGCTATCCGTCCTTTTAGTTCTATGACATCCGCATGAGTGCAGTAACCGAGTCGTCTTAGGATACGTTTTCTTTTCTTCAACTCTTCCATCTGCAGTATGCTTTTCGCTTTCTTCAATTCAGACTTTAATAACGAAAGTTCTTCGTATATTTCCTGTTTCTTATCGTAGGCAGCAGTTAGAGCTCCACGGTTTTTATCTTTGTGTAAAGGATGCGCGTATAAACTGAAACAAGTAAAAATAAAAGTTAAGAGGTGTCAAGGGACACCCGGATGGAACGAAGTTCCTTTCGATTAATTAGTGAAGGAATTGTAATAAAATTTTATTTTTTTTAAGTAATAATAATATTTGTTGTTGTACACCGAAACACCAGAGGGCGCCACGAGAGCGCGAGACAGCATACAGCGCGGGCGCCCCCGCCGCTCACGCGCATACACATCAAAGGCGGCGGCAAGATCCTTTGATCAAAAAGTGTCGTGACAACTTTTCGTACGAATTTTTTCCGTCTAGCCCCCTTTCACAACGCGCGATAAGGAACTTCGTTCCAATAATAAAATATACTTGCGTTGAAACCCAAAAAATTGAGACGAATATCTTTATAGCATTCCATGGATTCATCGTGCGGGTGGGGGTCCATCGCGTGGCTGAGAGAAAAACTCCGACCAGAGCCCGAGACTTGTGACACGGGTGTAGGTTTAAGGGTACCCTTTGTGACGCGCGTCAACACTCACCTCCTCTGTTCAAGTTATTCTCCCTGCCCAGCCACATTCGGAAGGACCTTCTAGAGCAGCTTTGGACTCTCGTTCCAATATGGAGCTTACTGCACTTCTAGTAAGGCCAAAGTCTTTTAGGTTATAGAGAGAGTTCGCTGGTATACCCCTTGCACCTACTTCTACCGTGTACAAACTAACCACATAAAAGAAAAATATACAGGCGTATCACGAGCATGTGATGAAATTACTGTAGCATTGTTTTTTTACTTTTTATTCACGTTACTGTTGTCGAAATATACCTGACTAGTTTCGAACCCATACGAGGCCCTTAGTCATGAGATTGCTTTTATGATTTGAAGTGTCAAAATTTTGACAATTTCAGTTGAAAAGTTACTTACATAACCTTGTTACTAGAAACATAAAAGTGTAAATTAATTTACCTCTCTTCTAATTCTTGTATCCTATCCACGCATTGCTTGAACACTGGATCATCTATTTTCATATCTTTGATAGGATTGAGCAAGGGAGGTCCTTCAGTGAAACGTTTCTTGACTTCGCTGATAGTTTTCAATACAGCTTTGCGATTGTCTGCAGGTCGCAGGTCCTTGGGGTAGTACACTCGGAGTGAGCTGATCTGGTATATCAGGGTGTGGAGCACCGGCACTACTTCTACATCTCCTGTCTGCAATTGTGTTTTTTTATATGAATTATTTTCTATATATATGAATTTGAAAACCTTAAGAGATTTGAAAAATAATTTTTTATGTTTACCAATTTTAGAAATTTGTTATATACTAGCAGACACTCGCGGCTTCTCCCGCGTGGTAAATATAATAATATTTGTATTCGACCTCCAAAAAAACCTTTTTATCGCCTTTGAGTTTATCGCAAACAGATAGATAGACAAACGTGGCGGGGAACTTGTTTTATAATATGTATGGATATACTCAATAAAATTCGAAACATGAATAAAGAGTCTTAATTGGAACAAAAAAAATATTTTTCGAACTTTCTGCTAAAACACTTGCAGCTGTGACACGTAGATTGTGACATCATTTGCTGATAAGAACTACCACTGTAAGTAGTCGCAATCGAATTATGTAAGGTTACAAATCTAGTCACTAAAGATTTTTAAAAATGAATATTTGCCATAATTTTGCCTTATGGCCAATATTCCCCTTTCCATCCTATTAATCGTGGTCGGCAGTTCACTACATACAACAAGGTGCAACAAGCAACTGGTGGAGCTATAGACTTAAAACATTCAACTAATTAACAAAAGTCATCACCTCTCCCGGTGGGCAAGGCATGTTGGTGTCAGCGTCATCGGGCTTGGCCTTCTTGACATGCAGCAGTATGTCGACGATGATGACGGTGTCAGCAGTGAGCGGGTTGTCTCTGTTCTTCTTGTCTTTGCCCGTTTTGTGTCTAAAGTTCACTATGATGCCCCAGTCGTACTCGTACTTCTCTGTTTTAACCTGAAATATTATAATAAAAAATAGATATACAAAATTACAACTTATTTTTTATTAAGATCTAGGTCGCATTTTTTAGATTTTTTTGTCTTTGCGCCCGTTAGATTTTTTTTGCTACGGAACAATTTACACTGTAGTATAATTTTAGGCAACCTAACCCTTTTGACGACCTCCGTGGCGTAGTGGTATGCGTGGTGGATTTATAAGACGGAGGTCCTGGGTTCGATTCCCGGCGGGGCAGATTGAGATTTTTCTTAATTTGTCTTGGTCTGGCTGGTGGGAGGCTTTCGCCGTGGCTAGTTACCACCCTACCGACAAAGACATATCGCCAAGCGATTTAGCGTTCCGGTACGATGTCGTGTAGAAATCGTAAGGGGTGTGGATTTTCGTCCCTCATTCCTAAATAGTTAGCCCGCTGCCATCTTAGACTGCATCATCACTTAACATCAGGTGTGATAGCAGTCAAGGGCCAACTTGTAGTTGATAAAAAAAAACCCCCTACATATTAACAGTGCGCAGGCACCCTATGGTCAATTTATTTGTTTATTTAATTAATTAATTATACTTATTGACCATCCGGTGAACGCAATACTCACTTTGACCAGCCGGCCCGGCTGCAGGAAGGGCTTCAAGTACTCGGGGCGCGTGATGAAGGAGCGGAACTGAGCGCCCAGCAGGTCGAGCTCCGAGCGGACATTGCAGTACGAGGCGATCGAGTGCTCCTTCTCTATGCTCAGCGCGTCGTACTCCTTCTGCTTGGCTTTCACCTCTACAAATAAACAACATCAGAGACAAACCACGCGAGTGCTGTCCCGAGGGGTGTGACGTCAGAGAGGGGCAAAACACAAAATTCGAACTTCGTTTTCAAGTAGGTTTCGTATACAAGCACTTTTGAAGCATACCAACATCTGTATTTAGTGACACTGGCAACAGTTCAGAAGGCAGTATTCTGCCACCAAAAAAAAACAATTACTCTTTTAAAAATATCAATGTATTACTTTAAAAAGATTTTATAAGTAGGTTCCCTATAGATCCTATATTATCGGGGAAACTAAACACATCTCCAGTCTCTGCCTGCAGGGTTGCCTACTGTGACATTGATTTGTACCAAATTTCAGTACCAAAAGATTCTGAGTTCACGGGAAGTACCCTGTAGGTATTGATTTCCTTGCGAGTATCGAAAGTTTGTGGAAATTTGCGGCATAAACGGCTATGTCTTCTCGAAAGTTTGATTTTTTCACAGCTCTAAGGGACAGTAGACCTGAGAGCTTAGATGGAGAAAGAGAGTAGAGATTGATACCACCACGATTTTCTGAGAAAAAGGGTTTTGACAAACAGACAGACGGACGGACAACAAAGTGATCCTACAAGGGTAACGTTTTTCCTTTTGGGGTACAGAGCCTTAAAAAGAGCAATCATATATTACTTACTGTCAATCAAATCTGGTATGGCGGCTTGATTTTGGAACTGGAAAAAGCTTCTCTCCAACATGTATTCGGGATTGATTTCTTCTACTCTCAACAAGTTTAATACCTGTTGATAAAACAAACACATTAGAGAAACTGAATGCAATTACATTTGACAACATTCAAACAGTGTTTCAAAAGTAAAATAACTATACTAAAGCCAAACTCGATTGAGAATGCTTGTCAACAAACAAATTTAAAATGAAGGTAGAAAATGCGACACATTTTATGCCTAATAAATTTAAAATTATGTTTTGTCATTTTAAAAAATCGATGAATATATAAATTAGTTTTAAGCTTACTAATCTAATTTATTGTCATGAATTCGTCATTAAGTAGTTAATTAAAAAAAATAGGTGTAAAATGACTAGTGATTTCTACCTTCATTTTTAATTTGTTTGTTGACAAGCGTTCTCAATCGAGTTTGGCTTTAGTGTATATTTATTTATTTTTGATACTGAGGAATATTCTTTTATATTTTTGCACACCATACTCTTAAAATTTCTAAATTTACACATAAATAATAATACTTCTAAACTAACCATATTGTAAGTGAGATGAAAGGCAGAGTTGATAGGGTCAGCCTTGCCCTGCACCATGTCCTTAACAACGACGGGGGTCACCTTCTGGTCAATCATCAGTATGACAATGCCCTTGTCGTCCAGCCCGCGACGACCCGCGCGCCCTGACATCTGGATGTACTCCCCTGAAGTTATCTATAAACAATCGGCATACAAAATGTTATCAATAATAACAATTCAAGTTAAACCATGAAGTTGGACTGCATATAAAGTAATGAGAAATCAGGAAAAATCTACCCACTCAAGTGAAAAAAATCTGAATAAACTAACAATGTTTAAATCTTTGCTAAAGAAAGAGATAGGAGTTATGTAGAGAGAGAGAAGACAGAGAAGTATTCCGAAGAAGACATTTTTAGTAACCTGGAAACAACGCTCTGAATCTCGCTTTCGGTACGTTCAAGGGCTAAATAATTTAATTTCGTATAAACTTATGAGACTACACGAAATTTAAAGTGCCGCGTTAAAAACAAAAAAGACAGAAGAGGCACAAAATTGAGCTCCCTGTGCAAAAACACCGTAAGTCTTTAAGGTTTAAACTGCGGATGGCAACAAACGCAGACGCCAGCAAGGCATTCCATACTCTAGAAGTCAGCTCTCTTTAATTCAACAACTCATGATTGCTCAACTAATGGGTTCCTGCTGGTCAGAAAGCTTGAGTGATTGGATGTGTTTTATTACAGTTTAGGTACTCACAAAGCGGAAATCCTTGCCATCAAATTTCTGACAGCTGGTGAAGACCACCGTCCTTGCAGGCATGTTGAGACCCATGGCAAATGTTTCAGTTGCGAAAAGTGCCTGAAATTAAATTTATCTTATAAGTGATAAGATTACGTAAAAAAATAAAAACACAGTATGGCTTCGATATGAGTGAAAATAGGTTAAAAACACACACGCACACGTTCATAGAAAACCACATAAAACAACACTTACACAATTACGCACACACACATTATGAACTTTAATACTTTTTTATTTTAAGGTTTAACAAGTACAAATATTAATTACCTTGATAAGTCCTAAGCCAAACAATATCTCAATAGTCTCCTTCAATATAGGCAGTAGACCGCCATGATGTATGCCAATACCGCGTCTGAGCAGGGGTATTACGTTTTCCACTTGCGGCAGCTTGCGGTCTTCCTCTGATAGTACGTCCATGGCGTTATTGAATACTTCGTCCACTAACTTCTTTTCCTCGACTGTTCAAAGAGAAAGAAATCTTAACAGGAGACAATGGAGACAATTAAATCGTTGTCCCGAACTGAATACTTAAATCTCTCAAACTGCGTAACAGATTTGTGTGAAGTTTACATCAAAAGATATATTAAGTAAAGAAGGTAAAGTGGTGGTCTGTCCTATAAAAGTCATTTGTCTGATTTGTAAATGTATGTATAAAAGAACACACAGACTTTATGTTACTAAGCTATTGTATAGCTTCTATCGCGGGCCTTGAGCGTGGAGACCGAATCCAGAAATTCCGTAACGAAAAAACCTAACACCCTCTCAATATCAAAAATATAATATCAAAAGCACAATTTAGGCGCTCTAAGTGCCCGGATTGCCAGAGAAACGTGGGTTCGAATCCTGTCAGTTGCGAAATTTTTTTTAAGCGTGATTTTTCAAAAAGTCATTTTTTTACAATCGTGATATTTCAAAAAGTCATTAAAAGTTCTGGTATTTATCGATAGATGGAAAAACTAAACGGTTACTTTTTAGTCGGTAGGTAAACATAAGTTGGTAAAAAATGCTATCAGTTGCGACAGTCTTGCCAAACGTGATTTTTAAAAATATTTTTTCTGAATCACTCGTGATATTGCAAAAAGTCATTATCTCTGCGTGATCAAATCAGAAATGAAAAGATCCGCAGAGAAACCAAAGTATCAAGTATCATACTTTGGTTTATTTATCTTCAGCAGTGGACGTCCATGGCTAATGATGCCACACGTCTTTTTTATATATTACTTATTCGTACACGACGTTGTCTGTGATAACCTATAAATCCGAGACTCGGTCGCTAATTGCGGGCATCATCTTAAAATCAATTAACTGTAAACTTAACATTTTTTTAATAATTAAAATAATTAGGGTGTTATTAATTCTTACTTGTGTTAAAATCCAACTTGGCCATTTGCATGGCATACAGCTCACAATCCTTCTTGCTGAAACTGAATATGATGACGGGAGCGAAGTTCCGCTCCATGATCATCTTCACAATGTTGAATATGTTGGTGTTGTTGTTCCCGCGCATGCCGCCCTTGCGCCCGCGCTGGTCGCCCTTGCTCGCCTCGCCCGCGTTACTGAGCACTGCCATCGCTGTGTTGAAGTTGTCTTCTTTGAATTGGCCCTACGAATTATATCTATTTTTTTAAGTTATTCTGAAAAATGCAGCATAATTGTGAAAAAAAATCCGTAACTGGGCCCCTAAGTTTCAGAAAATTTTGTATATTTTACCAGATTACCATTTGAATAATAGCTGAAATGGCAATGGCTAACAAAAATAGCTGATTTCATAAGTAATTGTACTGAGTAATCAATTTTGAACTTGAATATATGAGTTATAAAGAGATCGATCGGAGAACGCAGTTAGGCTGGGCAGCTTTTGGCAAACTTCGTCGAGTCTTCTCGTCGCCTATCCCACAATGTTTGAAGACTAAAGTCTTCAATCAATGCGTCCTACCTGTCATGACCTACGGTGCTGAGACGTGGACACTGACAGCGAGACTAGTCCACAAACTTCAAGTTTCTCAGCGAGCTATGGAGAGAGCTATGCTTGGAATTTCTTTAAGGGATAAAATCCGGAACGAAGTGATTCGACAAAGAACTAAAGTAACCGACATAGCTCTCAGGGCTAGTACATTGAAGTGGCAGTGGGCTGGTCATATCTGTCGAACGACTGATGGTCGTTGGAGTCGAAAGGTCCTGGAGTGGAGACCGCGTCTCGGCAAGCGGAATGTAGGGCGTCCTCCAACTAGATGGAACGACGATATCCGGAGGGTGGCTGGCACCGACTGGATGCAGAAAGCCTATAATAGACTGGGTTGGCGCTGCTTGAAGGAGGCCTATGTCCAACAGTGGATGCACGATGGCTGATGATGAATGAATGAATGAATATGAGTTATTGGCTATATAGCTGTTATGTTTACACATTAAATTGAATAATTATAATTGTTATACATAAATTGAAAAAAAAATCGGCCAAGTGCGAGTAGTACTCGCGCACCGAGGGTTCCGTAAATTTTAAGGTTTTCGGAATTATTCCTTCATATGTTTTTTTTTACTACAAGTTAGCCCTTGACTGCTATCACACCAGTGGGGCAAGTGCGAATTTTTCACCGAGCGACTGTGCAAAAACGTAAACACTCGTAACGTCAAATTATATAGAAAAAAAGTGTTTACTCTCGCTATAACTAGATGGCGCTAATTCAATTTCATATAAATTTGCGTTAAGTTACTGCGCCACGGAGGCCGTCAAAAAACATGTACTATAAAACATAACTTCTTGCGAAATTTCAAGATTCTGGGACTAGCTGCGAGTTGTAGAGAGTTAAATTTACGGCTTATGCTTATATTTTGATTTGGTTACAGATATACCTATACCTATAAAACCTTTTATAGGCCCAAGTGTTTGATATTAATTTAAATTTAATACCTTTACGTATTCATGAGAAAAGGGGGTAAACTTAAAATTATTAAAAACTTTATTATTATATGATGCAGCTAAAAATTTACAATTTTGGTAATTTTTCCATTATCTATACTATACTTTGTACCAAATTTCAAGATCCTAAGTTTACGGAAACTACCCGTTAGGTTTTGATATACTTGACCGTGTCGAAAATTGGGGAAATTTTTGGCATAAATGGCTGTATCTTTTTATTTCCTTGACCTAAAAGCTTGTTTTTTTCACAACTCTAAGGGACAGCAGACTTAAGTATTTAATATAAATATCAGCTTGATACCTGCACGCGTTCCTGAGAAAAAGGGTCTTGACAGACGAACGGACAACGAAGTGATCCTATAAGTTTTTTCCTTTATAGGTACGGAACCCTAAAAATCACAAAGTATTCGCGTGCAAACATCTACAAATAAGATTTTGACAGAAAAACCAATAAGTAACAAATAATACATTACGTTTTCGTCTACAACAAGATGAATGCCGTCGCCGCCGGCGGGGAATATGTAGTGCTGCAGCGGCGTGGGGCGGTACTCCGTGTACACCACGTGGCACGGCTGCGAGTGCAGGCGGCACACCCACTCCGCGAACTGGCGCGCGTTGGGGATCGTGGCCGACAGGAACACGTAGCGGACGTTGTCCGGCAGAAGGATCAAAGTTTCTGCAAATATCAGTATTGTACATAGGAGTAAACTGCCTCGTTGGTTGCTTGGATGAGACCGACTTTTGTACTTCTACTTCTTACTTAATATTATGTACTTCTGTTTGTTTCTATTTACATAAATATAATTATTGTTAGTCTATTTGTGATAGGCCCGACATGACATGAGAAGCACAGTGGATCGGAATGTAGTGGTAAGCGAGATACAGGCGGGGGCTCACAGTCACGAGCTCCATAGCTCTCGATAGAAGCGAATACAGGATCAGAGGGGAGGCCAGTGTTGAGCCCTGTGCGGATTAGTTTGATTTAATTCATGATTAAAACAATATAGGTAGCCTAGGACTTTATGTGCCTCCCCTGAATAGAAACCTGGTTATGCCCTTGGGTACAAGTTACTAGTGACAGAAACTCACCGTTCTCAATGTTACAGCGTCAGAAGAGCTAGAGTGCCTAAACGAGGGAGAACGATAACAAGAAAACAATTTGTTGGTACAAAGGCAGCCCAGGAAATGTTTACAAGTTATGGATACATTCACCCAGTATGACCACAATGCCATCCATGTGGCCGCTGCAAGACTCAGGCTTACCGTTTTTATAGAAGATCAAGATGATTTGGATCTTAGACCAGACAGCTCCAATGCAAGTTGTGACACCACCAATTTTACACTTTCAATACTCATTATAGTAATGTAAAAGTACATTTACATTTTTAGGCTAATAACAAAGTATAACATATTTGTTTACCTTCCCAAACAACACCTCTCTCTTTGTCTCTCATGTAATGGATTTCATCGAACACAACCCAACCAACTTCTCTCATTATTTCAGAACCTCTGTATAACATATTTCGTAGAATCTGAAAAAAAAAGTCAAAAAAATATTATAAAATGTTATATCATTAAAATCATTTATTTATATATATAAAATGTTTCTTATAAAGTAAATCAGAAGGATACAAAAACTGAGTGAAAATGTATATTTCCAAAACACTTAATTTTAAATTTAAAAAAGAATATTATTTTCACTAAAGCTGCAATGAACTATGTTTGTGTTTTACTTGGTTTGGTAATTAATATAAATCTTGTAGAGAAACAATTTTAAATACTTACTTCTGTAGTCATAATGAGACAAGAAGCAGATGGATTGATTGTTACATCTCCAGTTATCAATCCAACGTCGTGAAACTCCTCTGAAAACTCTCTGTACTTCTGATTTGAAAGTGCTTTGATTGGTGTTGTGTATATTACCCTCTGTTTTTTCTTTAAAGAAAGTGCTATTGCATATCTAATGAAAAAAACAAGTTTGTTGTTAATCCCTCATATGTGATGGTGAAATGTACCTAACAATTAGAAAACTTAAAACATTGTAATTGAATAAAACATTTGTTTCAAGCAGATTGTTTAAATTTAATAAGAATAAGTTTCATATTTCTCTGTAAGTGAAAATGTAAATATTTTTTTAAAGAGAAATAAAATATTCTTTAACCTCATAAAACATTATAAGGTATTTATATTGTATCCATTATTTTGAACACCTTTAATTGAGACTGCATTTAAATAGTAATTTATTGTTCAATTAAAAAATGCAGAACTATCAGCAAATTTCAAACAATATCCAACAATTGAATATAAGATAATCGGCACTAGTTCACTACAAGTAGACTTATATTTCAAAACCTATATTTCCAGAGCTAATGTCTGCTGAGGCCTGATAGATAATCAATACTTGATAAGGGCTATTCTTGCAAAAAAAAACTAAAGGCTAAAAAGGTTTGTATAGATAATTTTACTTACTCGGCAACCACAGTCTTTCCAGCAGATGTGTGTGCAGACACTAAAACTGATTGCAAGTTATTGATACACAATATAGCTTCATTCTGAAAGGGGTCCAATATGAAACTGTACTGTTTGGCTGGCTCTGACGAGATTGGTACTAGGGGTGTATATGCATGGTTCGGTGGCACAGCAACCTCATGAGTACATCCTTCGTGTGTCTCCAAGGTGTGGATCACTATTCTTGAAGCTAGCAGATCTACGCTGAAAAGCAAAATGAACAGTTGAACAATAGAACAGACATGATTATACTACAATATTTGTATTTTTATTTGTCTACTGAGTCATTTTTTTTGTAAATTTCATAAGCAGATGTTTAGTGAGATATTAAGATTATTAATATACTGTATATGTTTAAAGACTGTCTTCTGTCTTTGGTCTAGTGGTTAGCCTATTTGGCTTCGATCACGAGAACCTGGGTTCAAATCCTGGGTCAGGTCACACAGTGTTTCGTTCTTCTATGTAATTCTCAGTACATTCCAAGCCTGGAGTTGGAAAGTTGGTGGTATTACACCCCCGTGCCTCGGACAGCACGTTAAGCTGTCAGTCCAAGTCACTGTCACCAACATCTGATAGTAATTGTTAATAAATGAATACATTATCACCCTTAACCCACTAACCCGCATTGGAGAAGCGTGGTGGGTCTACGATCCATATCTCTTCCCCTATGATGCTGTAAATGATGATAATATGTTTAAATCTATTAATTACAGCAATTGTAACACTAGAACACCTTGAATGCATCTGTCTATAAAATTTTCTTAGACATTGATTTTATTAAAAATACATAGAATGTGAGAAGCCGACTAGTCAGCCCGCTTTGGAGACTATACATGTAGCCAGATAGTCACTTAACTGACTAGTTGGCACATTTTTAACATAAATTACTATCACATGTTTATAGATAGTATGCCCAGTGAGATACTACAACAGCTAAAAATTGTTTTGTTGCTTTGTGGTATTTCTGCACTTGACACAGTGACTTGTAGAAACCAAGTATCTCATGGAGACGCTTGTCTTCATAGTCTACTTTTCTCCAGACTTTTTTGAAATTAGCCTGTGCCTATTCACTCTTGTTTAAAAGATACCCAGGTTCTAAGAATAAAAAAATACAGACTAATCTAGAATTTACATGCCAATTGCTTTCCTATTAAGATTACTATAATATATATTAATTATTATAGTAATCTTAATCTTAAATCTTAATTATTAATAATTACTATAACTGATAAAACTTACTTTATGTCAGTAGTGATTTCTTCAACATCTTCATATTCATATTTAACTTTTTTTGATGTATCTGCATATTGTACTTCTTCATGTGGACGCTTTGTGCTCACTACCGATTGTTCAACCGGTACTCTACAAAATTAAAGTTTCAAACTATCAGAATAAAAAAGAAACAAAATTTTAAGTGATATTATTGTTTTTCATATTATTGTGAAATTACATTATGAGTACAACATAATGCAGCCCATAATTGGACGGTATACATGTAAACTTGTAATTTGTTTTCTTTTGAAAGAAAAAGTCGATGAAGTTAATAATAATTTTTATTCTGGGTGAGAGTAAACCACACAGTGAAGTATAGGTTAGGAGACACATACGATGATTCCTCATCGTCTTTGATGTTGAGATCCTTAATAGTAGATTGATCATCATCGAAACAATCAAATAAATTATCCATCTTAATCAATTACTATATATATATATAAAAAACTATATTTAAATTATTTAAAACAATGTTCAATTCAATTCTTCTTTTAAAACAATGTTGTGTTGTTGATCACTATTCAAACTTAGCCATCCGTCAAAAGCACAGACCACAGACGATTAAAAACTTAGAAACTCCAAATCAAAGACATTATTTTTTTCTTCTGTTCTTAGTACACAGAGTACATTTTATAGAAATCTTGTTTTATGAAGCTAACGAACTAACGATCAAACGTATCTGTCAAAAGTCAAAACATGTACGCATTGACATAATACTTTATCTAAGCATGTACGGTACCTAAAATATGGTAACTTTATCAAATTCACAGTAACTTCATTTCATAGGTATATAACAAAAACACAAATTGCCTAAATCTTACCATAGATAGAATTTCGACTCAATAATAAACGATATTTATAAGTGTGCCAGTATTTTTGTGATAAGGACATTGCGAGCAGTAAGGCGGAATTTGGAAGAACCTATAATATTTGTATAAGATCTCTATGTACCTACTCAATTCGCAATAAATGAATTTGAATTTGAATAGTTCGATGTTTTCTGGCACCATTTTCATATATTTTTAGCAATGAAAACATATAGATTTTATAATACGGCGATTGCAAATCTGCAGCTAAAAACACGGGTTTTTCTTTAAGTGTAATAGTAAGGTCAGGTAAGTAAAAATTTTGTATTTCGTGTAAAATATCCTTAGGATTGCTGTCGCAAAAACATGTATCGCTATTAACTCGATTTATAGAAATATTTTATAATTATTACTTATGTAGGTTTGGTAAAGTTAACAACAACTATATTGTGGCTACTTTACCTACCGCTAGGGTTGACAAAAAATCAACTATGTGTCAATTCTTGTGTTTGTTATTGTTTGGAAATATTTTGTCAAAAGTTTTTAATGTAAAAATAAATGAGTAAAAATAAAGGTAGTAATTTATAAAAATAAATAAAATTGAAGAGTGTTCATAATATCAAATTAACAATGTACTTGGGAAATCAATTTTTAAAATTTTTGTCTATCTGTCTGTCTGTTCCGGCTAATTGACTGAAACTTGTAAATAAATTTGTTTTCACAATATGACTTTTGTATATGATTGCCAGACTAATAAGGAGTGTCATAGAGATAATTTCAATGATACAAATTGATAACAATATTATATTTTTATTTTTTATTTTTTTCTTACGTCATAAATTATATAATGTAGAAAATACTAATTCTAAAAATAATAATTAAGAAAATTTAAACTCTCATTTTTCCTGTTGCAGCCAACCCTTTACGTAATAAACAATTTGCATGTAAATAACAATGAATACTATGGTAACTTTACCTACAGTGTTTTATTTATAAATGCCCAATAATATGCTAAAACCTCATATGCTATATGATAATAAACATAGTCTATACAACAAGGTATTTTCAAATAAATTAGGTAGTACTTATTATGTAATAGTTTATGAATAAAGTTACGTAGGTAAAGTTGCCAATTTTATGTCAAGTTTACACACTTGCCAGACAGAATACTATAGCCAGGCTTCTTATTAATGTATACAAACAGTTTGTTTAAGCACTTAACTTATAGTTAAAAAATAAAATGATAATTTCTGAAAAATCATGGTAAAATTTACCGGTACGGTATGGACAAACAGTTTGATCGTGTAGTATAACGAGAGAAGCCATAAAGGACTAGATTCCAGGCCGTTAAATCACAGCACTATTAAAAAACCTTATCAGTTATCAATTTATCATAAAAATAAATGTAAACTGGTGATTATTTTAGTAACATGAAGCAAAATTAAAATAAAATTATTCGGATTGCATTAATTTTAAGCATACTGTATACTTACTATGACTGATTTTGAAGTTGCTGACACAACCAGGGTAAAGTATATCATACATTTCACTTAAATAATAAATAATTACCTGGTTATATTAAATCTTCAATTATTTATTAATAAATAATAATTGCAAATTTAAATGTGGCTTTTCACATTTTTTCATGATGAAGCTGACACTTGGAATGTATGACTGAAAGAAGTGACAATTTTATGATAACAAGAAACAAAATTTGGGAGGACTGCACTAATGATAATGTCTCTCTATGCTCAAAATAATTGTGCACTTCTCTGCTTGTGCATCTAATCATGCCTCGATATTGTTGCAGTTATCAAGACCAAGTCTTGCACAAGTAAGAGCTATTGTAGAATTCATTCAAAAACATCCAAGTATAGCACAAAAGGGGCTCAGACATGGCATTAGTCTGGAAAAAGTTCACAAGCATTGGGTCGAACTCGCTAATACTGTCAATTCAATTAAAGGAGCTGTTAAGTCCACTAAAGGATGGATAAAGGTACAGTAATATTTAAAGAAAAAATAAGCATTGCACCAAATGTTGTGGCTTAATTACAACACCCTTATTTTTAACTTACATAGGTATATTTAAATTACAATTTTCTAATTGCATGACTAATTACAAGTACCTATATCTTGTATTTTTAATTGAATAAAATAATCCACATTATTAATCCTAAGTTAGTGTGTAATAACTATATTTTTAATAGTTTGAATCACTAAACAGTTATTTTCACTAAACATTAAGTAATATATTTATGACAACTTTCTGGATTACAGTTCTGGTCAGATAAAAGAAGAAACACATTACTAAAAGAAAAGCAGATTAGAACTGGTAAAATTGTTGCAAAACTGACTTCCTTAGAGCAGAAGATTTTGAATATAGCTAAATCAAGTAAGTTTTATATGGCTTGTGTAACTGTTGCTATATAACCTAAGGCCTTCTTCTTCCTGGGTCTTTCCTGCACTTGGCCAGTAAGTTGGCAATTGTGCGTGGTGTAGGCTCCCACTGACTCCAGCTCGCTCCAAAAGCTTAGTAGGCCTCCCAGGTTGCGGATTGCCTCTTGGAGTGTATGTTTCACATTGTTCCGATACTCCTCTGCAACTGAGCATAATGTATATTGGTAACTGGTACAGCCTATGATGCTCCTGGGCATGTCTTGAGTAAAGACAGATATTGTCGCCCAATAGTAGTGAAATTGAAAATAGGTATTGTTCACTCTTTTTTCCCAACACAACAAAATTGTACTGAAGGCGTTTTTTTCTTTTTCCAATTTCTGTATAATACATGAGCCATTTATATTTTACCTAATATAACTGTCTGCCTGGTTAAAAATAGATAAATTACTGAGAATGGCTTTTATATTAAAGCTCTGTAAAATTTTTTTTGACCTTTTAAGTCCCAACTCCCAAGCGGCAGCTTGTTGTTGAAATTAGTCCCTTTTCACAAAAACTTGGTGCTTGACTAGTTATTATAAGAGACTTATGTTCAGCAGTAATATTTTGTGTTAATTAAGAAAATCATGATGATAAGTATGAATATTATTATTCTGTTTTCCAGTTATAGCGAGGCATGGAGGGTTTGACTATGTGATACCTTCATTACACAAAAGAGTGTGATTTTATTTCAAGCATATTTTTTATTCTTTTTATTTTTTTATTTATTTTTATATAGACCAGCCTGGAATATACTCATTACATTATAGCAGTGCCTCTGGTGCTACAAATTATACAGGGTGTCATCTCTTTCTATTTACCACATATAGATTAAAAGACTTACTATACCTTTAAAGATGAATGAAGCAAAGTAAAGATAATTGTATGTTTTCTAGGGAAAAAGAAATCTCAATCTTCACAATCATGCAATGGAGATGAAAACTCAGATCTACCAGAAGGGGACAATGATCTAGACCTGCATGTACACACGAACAAAACGGAAATAGATGAACAGCATTTAAACATTATGGAGCAAATGGTAAATAAGATCTATAATTTTTTATTTTATTTTATTTGTATAACAATGGTTGAATTTGGCTATAAGCTCAAGTAGATCAATATTTAAAGGTGGTCAAACATTTATTAAATTTTCAGATTGAAGCAATGGATCAGCAAGCGTCAGCCTTGGCTAGGATGGCGCAGGCGACAGCTATCAAATCAAAAGCTATGGAAACGATAGCTGAAGCTACACATAAACAGGTGGGTTTCGTTTTTTTGCTAATTGATCATTTATTAGGTTCTTACATATGAAATTGGCATTTTGTCTGGTATATATTCTATCTCAGACTTTTTGTAGTCCTAATTAAGAGAAACAAAACCCTTCATACAATGTTTTGTTATATCTCAAATTGATAAAGCAGCTTTTGCAATAAAGGCTCCCAAAAGGTGTAACTCTTCCAACTATAATCGTCATATTTGAGCCAATCGGAATCACAGCTGACTATTTTTAGGCTGTATAAAACAACACTGTCAAGTACTGTACAAGTCTGTGCTAGGAATAAATTACAACCAAATTTATTTCTGGCTCGGGGATCGTTATTTGTTATTAAAAGAAATAAACCAACTCCCCTTGTTTTAGGCTTTAGCGATCGACCGGTTAGCCGGGACTTTTGAAACAATAGATACTACAGCGTTCGACGTAAGGAATGCAGTTATAAGCATAGAGTACAACATTAAGAAGTGTTTCGCTACCAACTCTACGCAGCACAGGCACAATCTGTTCAGTTAATCGCATTTAATCTTTGTACCATATTGTTGTATAAGTACATAGTTATTTTAAGTTATAATATTTTTATTTCAATAAAAAGAGCCTCAAACTATTGCTTAGTTTTATTTAAAAAATTAGCAGAACTATAGAGCTGCCGAGCCATTAACAGAAACCTAAATAAAGGACTGGTGTGCGAGAGTATTACCTACCTTTACCTTTCTGTTGTAATCCAAAATGTTTTCAGATTTTCAAGAATGATTTCTTTTGCTACGATGGCTCAAATATAGGTAATCGTGAGTCCGTGACATCGCTCGCATGATGGCACGAGTCGGGGAAAGAGTCATTACAAACAGTCAAACTTGACGTTTCTATCGTGCTTTTTTAACAAGCCTACTTGAAATAAACTAATTTTATAATTGACTTGACTTATACCTATGTTACTTGGTACCTTAACAAAACAAACTAAATGAGAAGTTAAATTTTGTACCTAGCTAGAAGTATATAATAGAAAATTTAACCCATCTTATCCTAATAATCACAAAATATTCCCACATGGAATTATGGCAAGAATACTGGCAGCATTTTCCGCATTACTCCTCATCCTCAAACCTTTGTCGCTACGCTTATAACAAATCAGATGTACTGAAAAAGAGTAGAAGCACCATTCAAATTTAAATACCTCTATTATTTATTTATGCTTATAATTTAACACCAAATATAATCGAAGAACAATTGCAATAGAAATATTTTATAAAGAAAGAAGCATACAAAAGGCGGCCTTATTGCTAAATTGTAATTTCTTCCAGGAGTTCTAGGGACCTTAGGTTTAGGAAAAGACGACTGCAGCATGTGGCGTTAAACAAAATATAATTTAGAAGTAAAAGGAGACAAAAGATAATAACACGTACCTATCAATTTAACGTAGCAAACTAGGTAGGTACTTATCTTATCTTGCATGATATCTTTTATCAGCATGGACGATTGCTCCATTTCTATTATGCGTCAGTGCATTTTGAGATTACAAATAGAAATAACCCAGGATGCATACGATAACATTGATTGGTAGAAAATCATGCGAGGGTTAATATTGTTCGCATTGGCATGCCATTTTGGTGTTCGTTCGAGTACAATCTGTCCTAAAGAATGTGACTGTGACATGGACAATGGTTTGAACAGAGCAGTGTGTGTCGATCAAAACATTGTCGGTGTTGATGTGGGAGTGCCCAGAGAGGTTCAAGTGTACAGTTTGAGTCAAAATGTGATAAGTGAGCTGGATAACTATTGTTTTAAGGTATTATATCTATTTACTTTTTTAATTAATTGCAACACGCAAGTTTGCAGACATTTTTGTATTTTTATTCTTGATCAAAATTTGTAACTAACTCCTTTAACAGTTAATTACAACAGTACTATTTTTTTTAAATTATGCAATAACGCGTAAATTATATAGATTTAAAGTACCAATGTTATTATATTTCTACATACGTTAGGCGAATTCAATTTCAAAGAACATGCCAATATGACTATAGTTATACTAAAAGGTTTTCGTTTCGGTCTGTAATAACTTGTTAGACATTTCTAGTCATAGTTACTTAATAGGTATGAATCAGAACTTATTTATTGACTTTGATTTCAGGAAATCGGATATAGTTCGCTGAAACACTTGGATTTGTCGTACAATCTCATATTTTGGATTGGTTTACACGCATTCGCTGGACTGAACCAACTGACAAATCTAGACCTCAGCAATAACAGACTGAGGTTTATTTCTTCAGATGTGTTTTGGGAAACGCCAAAGTTAGAAATATTAGATTTGTCGTCTAATGTTTTTGAAGAAGTGAAAAATGAACCGTTGATTATGCACGAAAATTTGCAGGTAGGTTCCAATACCAATAACCTAGTATGTAGTATGTTATTTTTTTAAAATTCAAATGTTCTTTAGTCCGGTTAAATTCGCGCGTGTACACCGGTACACGGAGCGGATGTCCGCTTTGGGCGATAAAGTCTGCTTTAGGCCTAATGCGTTTTAAAACCCGTCGTACACACACGCCTTGTTTAGCGCTGCTCTTACTAGTTATTCCCCATTAAAGACACGAGCTTGTTTTAGCAGAGGCTTGTATAAAGAACGAGGATTATTTTCGTCTTCTAGTTCGCTTTAAACACGAATGTATGACTTCGTAATGTAAAAACAAAATGATGTTCGCGGCCATTGTATTATACGCAATTCAGCATGTTGTAACTTAAGAGCGCTTAAGGCTTAAAGTTTTCGTGGAGTAAGTATATACTTTATAGAGCTGTGATTCTAATCTAATGATGTCGTTTCAGGTGTTAAATCTTAATAATTGCCGCATGAAGTCATTACCACATAGACTCTTTAGTAGACTACCGAATTTAAAGAAGCTCGACTTGAGTGACAACTATGTCGTTACCATCACAATAGATGTATTGAAACCGATACGAAAACTGGAGAGATTGGAGCTGAGAAACGAATACTGGCAGTGTAACTCTGATTTTATTGCAGTCGAAGCGTGGATACTATCCCACCACATAAAATATGAGAAACAATGCAAAAAGAAGGTCCCGCATAAATCGGAGAAGATGATATCAATGGTCGTAGAAAAAGAATCGGTGGATATTAACAAAGTCTGGAATATAACTGCTGAACCAAACAACACGGTGACAATTAAACCAAAAGACACGAAACCTTTGACGCCGTATCAGAAATTCGATAGGGACTTTTCAGCCGTTCAAGCTTTCGTAATTGGTATTGAAGTCGGTTTAGCAATAGGCATCGTTGGGACGTACTTGTGGTTGAACAGAGTTTGCCTATGGAATCCTTGCGCCCGACGACGCGAGCAGAGACGCCGTAGAAACCGCAGGACTGAAAATGACATAACAAACTTACTTTGGCACAATGCCAGGAGTCCGGATTTGGAGACACCGCCGCTGTATCGCCGCCAGCCATCTCTTCCGGACCGAAGTCCACCGTTCCCAATATTCGGTATAGCAGGCTTACAAGTGGATGCTATACGAGATGACAATAGAGCTGAGACTCCACCTCCTCCGTATAATGAGTGTCGTTTGAATATTTGAAGTAAACTTAGCATACGTACTGACATATTTAACGTTATCTCTTTATACTCAACTCGGTATGTACCTACTCAAATTAAATTGATACTTAGGTAGTTAATCTTAAGCACTAATGTACTCCGAGCTGGGAACCGTATTTTATTAGAATAATACGAAATCACGGCGTCTTTTTGTGTTCTGTAAATTTATGACTGATAAATTGTACCTACAATTTAAGATTAAAAATAATTTTAGATTTAAGAATTTTATTTATGTTTATAATGATTGTTATTAAGGCAAGTAAAGATATGGCTGTGGTCACTAGAACTAGTTTTACAAAGGAGCACAAAAGGAAAGATGGTTTGGCCATATCTGGTCATAATATTATTTTATCAATATTGAGGAAATACACAAAACTTTATTACCTAATCAAAATAAAACAAAAAATCAGAGAAGCAAAAATATGGAATATTTTATTCACTTCATAAATACCATTATCACATTCACTTAATACAACAATATAATTAATCGATAAAATTTGTTATTTTTATAATCAAATCATACGCTTAGTCAGACTCGTAAAATAGAATTTAATATAAATTCTCTATAAACTAAACAGACAATTTGGGTAACCATATAAAACTTTTGTACGTGAAATAACACAACCTAATGGCAATATTGGAACTTCAAAACATTACTATGGCATTTCATGGCAAACAGCTGACTTAAAACAATGATTGGAACAGATCTTAAATAAATAATTCAAAGATGTACCGCACCAATTTATTCGAGTTTAATTTAATAACCACATGACGCGATTTATGCGTTAACGTCGCGCGATTGGGCACTCATTAATACACTAGCATCTCGCACTATGGCAATTGACTTGAAGAATGACGATTCTAATCACGATAGATCTCTTGCTGCATCACAATCGCGCGATTGATTGTTGTAGATTAGAATCGCGTGTCGCCTTTGGGAAAATATTATATTTCTGGCACCTTGCAATAGTTGATATGCTCTGAATTAGGACCAGATATTTTTCTTCGTATTACTTATTTTTATATGTACTTACGTACAACCATATATTTTTCAATTTACTCGGTTTAAATTATAATGATTCTTCTATGATGTTAGAAATCGATTAACTAAATATTAAAAACAAATGCACGCATATTCCTTATTAAGGCAAGTTACGCGATTCTAGTTATCTGATCGTGATGAACTTCTTGTAAGGAAATGTCATATTTTTTACCGAATCACTCCGTAAAAAGTTAACGTCAATAATGAAATATGGAAATGAAGTGTTTTTATCACGGTGTAACTAGATAGCGCCCTCCAGTTCTATTTAAATTGACGTTAACTTTTCACCCGATTACGTCAGAAAGAGGGTAATGTTTTTACCAATAACATCTCGTTGTCATTTCATTGATTTGCCTTTTGAGAAGTATTTTAAATAATCAATATTCTATTCTAATAAATTATACATATTTTCATAAATATTTTAGTTTTATTTCAATTATCATTTAATTACCTACAAAAACATGTTCATGCGATCGTCTTACAAAAATATAACTTGTAAAATAATAACAAATGTTTAAAAACATTAATATAGATTTAAAATATTTTTCATTACTATAATAAAAGGAATGTACATGTTGTATCAAAAGTTTTGAAATTGGTAATATTGAAATAGATACCTACGTATAAACAGCATACAATTATAAAGGCACATCTATCAATGATAGAAAAAATTGTTTATACGCAAAATTTTAAGCCATGCTCTTATAAAAAGCAATAATGTACAGCATATATGTAAATATACGAATTTAAAACATTATTAACTTATGAGAGAGTTGTTTAAAAACTATATCTACAGAGAACTATACTAGGAATTGTATATTAATGCTAAATCGATGTATTTTATAAAAAGTTTGTTAAAACTTGTGTGACTTGTTCGCATCCTAGCGTCACTATAGACCGAACCATATAAATTGGCATTAAAGGGCGTTGAACCCTCGAGAGCAAATGAGTTAGTTGACAAACTACTATCTATTTCTCTCTTACTTATGTATTAGCAATTCTCTGCGCGAGTCTCACTCCCACAATGAGTTTCGCCTATCTAAAACCTAAACTTTCATAATCACTGAATTAGTAACGGCTGAAGGCGAGAAAATGAGATTAATTTAAATGAATTTGTAACAATACTTACTATATTATATTTGTACATTAGTAACTTGTATTGCTGATTATCCCCTAAGTATAAAATAATACATACTTAGCATCTTATCACACACATATATTAGGCACATCGTGGCATTTTTGTCAAATTGAATAGACAGGTTAGGTAAGATTTTTGACCCAAAAAAAAAATGCTGGCTGGTAAGACAACTTGATGAAAAAAAAAATTTTTTTTTATGAATTTTAAATAATAATACCTTATAGTTAGCTGCCATATAAAATCCGTTCTAAAATCTCACCCTATTACGATTTGTGATTAAAAATAATTAAAATAAAAAGGTTGGAAGTGTAACGCGTGACGCCAAGAATATAATTAAAATAATAATTTTTTAAAAAAAACATTTTTTCATGATAATTTTTAAAGGTCACGCGTAGTCAAAACGACCCATTGGAAATTCAATGGATTTAAATCATCAAATAATTATTAAATTATCTATTTTTAGTAGCCGAATATTTGCATAGATCCAAATAACACACGAAATTTGCAATCGCGAGTGCAACCCGAATCGATAAAAAAAAAAAACATTTTTTCATGATAATTTTTACATCACGTGAGTCAAAAGACCGATTGAAAATTCGCTCTCCATATCAAAGAATTATTAAATTAATTTTTATAGCGTGTAATACAAGGTCAAAGTTCTAAGAATTAAAGCGCGAGTGTTACGGCCATTTTATATTTAAATTATGAAGAAAAACACGATCTTGGTGCAAAATAGTACAAAAATATTTTTATTTAAAATGAGTTTTCAACACCTTGGGCATGATTAAAACAAAAGCTATTTATAGGACAAGGGGCTTGCGTAGTTTTATTTATTAGAGCTTGGTAGAGGCTATTTTAAGTGGAGAAACAGTTATGACGAAGTAAGAAACAAAAACGTTTCAAGTGCGGTCGATTCGGCTACGCGCGTCTTTTTTGAAGAATAAGAAGTAAGAAAGGATTAGTTCATAGGAGGTAAGAACTATTTTTTTAACGAGAAAGTGTTCATCGTATGTTTCTAACTACTGAACACTATGCTTCATCGGAGACTCACTACACGTTGACATTATCTTCATCAGCGGCTAGCGGGCTGATGTTGGTACAGAGTGGTGGGCAATCCAACCATCATGCCGAACTTGGAGTACGCAAGGGTATACTTTTTTAGGTTATGTTGGGATATTCTATACATTAACCTCGTCGTCGTCAGCGGCGAGTTGGCTGATGTTGACGTAGTCAGGGTGGTGGGCGAACACGTCGTCCAGCTTGCCGAACGTGGGCCGCTGGTCGGGGCTGTACGCCCAGCAGTCCAGCATCACTTGGTAGATCTCGTCGGGGCAGTTCTCCGGCCTTTCGAGCCGTTGACCGCTTTCGACCACTTGTATAGCCTGTGGAAGAATAGTGGAAATCATTAGCTTTAAGATCTAAAATCCAGGTGTCAATCGTATACATTCTCTGATCTTCTGTTAGTTTTTCACTGTCTGAAAACGATTAAAATATCACAGAAATGACATATTGAAAAATTAAAAAGGAAAATGCACACATGCAAGCACGCAACGCAGGCAAATCACGCGGTTTGTACGCACGGCGCCTAATGTGCGCGCCCGGTTGAAGGGTAGCGATATTGTGTGCCGGTTGTGTGCATGGTCATAATGAAGACATTGGTTATTGCAGATAATGATAATGATGATGACGATGCTGACGATCAGGTGAAAGGTCCCTCACCTCGATGCCCCTCATCTCGCCGTAGGGCTGTTTCCCGTAGGAGAACATCTCCCACAGCGTGACGCCGTAGCTCCACACGTCGCTCTTGTGGCTGAAGGTGCCGTAGTTGTAGGACTCGGGCGCGTACCACTTGATGGGCCACTTGCCGCCGCGGCTCGCCTTGTAGTAAGAGCTGTCCGTTGACAGGGCGCGAGATAGACCGAAGTCACTGATTTTCGCTTGATGTCTGTAAAAAAGAAACAATGCACTTTAAGTATCTATATAGGTATCTAAGTAAGTGAATAATTAAACAGGTTATTCGACTACTTAAAACTCTTGTAATTTAGTCTGTAGGATGATCTCATATCATATTACGTCCTGTTATCAGTATACCAGACAAACCTGGAGGCTAGCAGTATATTCCTGGCGGCGAGGTCCCGATGCACGAAGCGCCGTCGCTCAAGGTACCTCATCCCAGAAGCCACCTGCCACGCCCACAGCCGCAGCTCGTATCCGGGGGACGCTTTCTCGGGGTGTCGCAGCAGGTAGTTCAGCAGCGAGCCCAGCGGAACCAGCTCCTGGACCATCGCAAGTGGAGGCCCCTGGAATAACATATGACTTTATTAAACATTAGCATTTACGTCACAAATTAAAAATAATTGACATAAATGGAAGCTGACATAATGTCAGTATACTACGATATTATAGTAGAAAATTAAGATATAGCGAATTGATCTTTATAGCAAAACCTTCCCATCTTTTATTATTATTTTTTTTATTGCCTTACACTATGGAAGTATCTAAATACATTTGCCATAGACACTACTACGGTTACTGTTTATTACTGTTTTGCATTGTGGGTTCTAACGCGAAAACTTCATTGCGGTTAGCTTATAAGAAAACTGCATAATAGGGTCCTCGCCTGCGCGGTACATGCGACACGCGCATTTCAAACAGGCGTGCGTAATCTCGAAGTCAATTTTTTTTTATTTTCATTTTGAATCGTCTACTCATTTTTTCGTTGGTTTTTACGCTATTATATATATAACGTTGATAAGTCGCTAACTTAAAATCAAAATGAGGGTTTGGTCCGAGAAGAGAAAGTCCCGTCCCATCACAAATTCAGTTCGTAGGCCAGGATACGCCACTGGATAAATTTATTATAGAGAAAGAAAAAGACATTATCACCCAATAAATTTGTTATAGATAATGTTGTTAGTCTTTCGTTGCGTTTGGGCGATTTTTACGATTAGCGCCAATATAAGAAGAAAGAAGAAGAAGGAGAAGAAGAAGAAAATCTTTATTGCACACATAATACATAAACATACACACAGTAAACAAAAAATAAAATAAAACAACAAACATGAATGCATGCAAAGGCGGCCTTATTGCTTGGAGCAATCTCTTACAGGCAAACCCCTGATGATAGGAACTGTGAAGTGAAAGCGGAAATGGTGCAAGACGGAATAAATATATTTTGATAAATAATATATACACACACACACATACATATACACATATACATAAACACTCCATACAGATATATAATATATATATATATATACACACACATATATACATATACATATATATATATATATATATATATATATATATATACACACACATATATACATATACATATATTATACTAAATATTTAACGATAGATAGAATTTCTTGAGACGATCCTTAAATATGGGCAGCGAACTACTTTGTCGAATCTCTGATGGCAAATTGTTCCACATCACTGTCGACATCGAAGTAGGTCTATATTGAGAGAAGGAAGTGGGATTTTTAGTCTTAGGTATAGGAATAATGTGAGCTTTACGCCATAGAGATGGAAATTCACCAGACGATAAGGAAAAGTTGTAAATATGGGATAAAACTGGTAAAACTTTATTAAGTACTAGCAAAATCATTTTTCTATTGATACCATCTATTATATTGAAAGAAGTATTTTTTTATCGCTGTCATTAATGGCGTAGTCTCGTTTATGCGATTTCTCTATAAGCCTATACCAATTGGAACATTCAGTTTAATAGAGCAACTGCCGAGTTACTTACCGGCTCTTCTTAGCAGAATTTGCCTTCTGAACTGGTGAGTCACTACACACTGACAAAACTCGACATTTCGAAAGTGCTTGTATAACAGCCTATTTCAAATAATCCTTTGAATATAAATAAACTTACCAAAGAAACTCCAATGAGCCGCACTATGCACCGATGCTGCAGGGACATCATGAGCTTGGCTTCGGAGAGGAACTCCCGCTTGTTAGCGTCTGTGTGTTGCATGTGTAATGTCTTGACGGCGACTTGTATGGGCACTTTGTCAGGTGCTGCGTATACTGCTCTCAGTACTGAACCGAACTCGCCTTCACCTAGCACCGCTCCCAATGTTAGCTCGTTGAATGGAATTACCTCTGGAATGTTAGAACACTATATTAATTTTAGAGTTTAAGATAATGTGATTTCCATATCACAAATTCAATACAATTCTAGCTTAAATCCAATTCTATAGAAGTTTTAAAAGCAGAAAGCATTAAATATTTCCACCCAAAATCAACTGCGGATCTTTTGGGATTGGACTAGAACGAGGCTAGAACCAAACTAAGTTTTTAATTGTAATTAGGCTTCAACAAATAAGACAAAGAGATCCTAATATAAATGCACCTATTTTGTGGTCTTCTTTGGAAAAATACATATATAATAATAATAATAAAAATTCTTTATTACACCAAAGGACATAAAACAATTGCAAAATTAAGAAAAATAAGATCGAACAAAAATAACAATAGTTATTGGTGTAACGGCGGCCTTATCACTAGATGTGATCTCTTCCAGGCAACCGTCATGCATAAGGAGAAACACGATTAAGAAGAGTGGTGGTTGGTGTACAATAACAGACACAAGCAATGCAATATGTACATAAAAATTACATACACAATAAGTTACATACTAATACATAAATAATAATAAATAGTAAACCACTAATAAATATTTATAATATATATATATATATATATATATATATATATATATATATATATATATATATATATATATATATATATATATTATGTATACAATATGAAATGCTGGTTGCAACATACTATTTTCGTATAAAATTACCAATTCAGAATTTTTCTGCTTCCAGGTTTTCATACATTATTTTGGTTTAAAATCATATTGGACCCAATACAATAAAAACAATATATAAATTAACGAAAATCAGTTTCCGTGTATAACCGAAGAGAAAAAAAAAATTACATACCTTGTAATGTAGACAACTGGCCGTCGGAATTAATGGATATTTCATTATAATTCTCCGCCAGCGTAACAACAGCGCTGTTGTTGACCGGCACTTTGTACGTATCGCATTCACTGGGCGCTTCGTCGTTGTTGTTTATACTGTCATTGTTGAAATCCGACGAGAACGACAGATTCCTTGTGAGCATTTCGAAGTCGTTGCTGTTGGCCGTTTGGTTGTCGTTCAATATGTCGTGTTTGACGAGTGATAGCGATTGGTTCATGGCCGCTCTACTTGGTGATGTCTTTTTCGTTCGCGGCATTGTTGAAAACTGTAGAACAATATGTTAATTTTTTATTTTCATTGCGAAAGAGAAAATGAGGGTACCGCTGTTAGGGTTCAACTAAACAACCACTTGTCATGTATAGACACTGATCATTTTTCATACATCGCTGGGCCCAAAATTTTATGAACTGTTACAATGTCCAAATAAGTGTCATTCGTTAAATAATAATATCAGTTTTAAACATGTTTAATTTCAATTTAATTGACAATTGCATAATTAATCTATAAGCACAAATACACAAGTTATAGCAATTATCAACCTATTTTTTTTACAGTAAGAATTTGACGAATAATTGACTAATTAATTAAACCATTAAACAACAATAACCGCCAGCCACTTAAACAATTAAAAGGGGATATATACCACCAGTTTTATTAGAAAATCCAAAAAAGTTGGCAACATTGATAATAATGTGGCTGTTTTACCACATACTATCTTTATACTTAAAAAACACAGAGTACGTTATAAAAGGCACAATATCAAAAAATAATATACATATTTCAAAAAATATTTATGTATAGTTTGCAGTTGTGAATTCTAATAAAGAATTTTTCGCTACACTTTATTGTTGTAACGTGCTGGGCCCAAAATGGTCAGTCTCCTTTTGCATACACTTTTATCAAAGGTACAGTAAAAAAAGATTATAAAGTAAATTTTATAATCTTTTTTTAGTCTTGTTTTATTATGAAGAAAATTTTTGTGTGGCAACATCATCGACTACATATTCCCCAGGTGATCTAGACTATCAACAAGGGATGATGCAGTCGACAGCAGTAAACGCTTAGTTAAGGTGTCTAATCTTTACATGAAGATACCCACATTTGTAGGTAGTACAAAATACAAAACCTGGAAGGACACATTTTAGCAATACAAAAATAAACCCAACGCTACTTGGTATTGAATAAGTTTTGTCTTAATTAGTTTGTATAAATAAGCATAATTATTATCGACAAACCTCAGGTAACGGTGGTTTCGGTTTAGGTGGTACTGGCGTAGTGAGTTTGGTGGGCAATCCATCGGGCACGCTGCTGTAGTGCTCTATTAGCCTCTCCAGCGTTTCTAAATACGGGCCGTCGTCTATGAACAACCATTCGTTCTGGAACAAGATATAATTTTCTGTAACAAAGTATTGCGAAGTATGCGATAACAACGCATTGCAATCTACATCTAATGCTGCACTGCTTTGGTATGTGGTTCACTTATAACTAGCGGCATGTAAGTCTAGCGCTGAACGAAACGTAGTAGGGATGGCTGCGCATCGGTACCGTCGCGTACGCAATACAATATTTACTTTAATTACCTAATTAATATCAAATCATGTTACGACATCGTTTTAATATGTGTGTGTGTGTGCGTGCATGCGTGTGTGTGTATGTGTTTGTGTACGTTACGTGCGTGTTTGTGCTTATATATGTTATAGTTCATAGTTCTAATTTCCAAAGATTTCGTATTACTTAAGACATAATTATATAGTAAAAAATATTAAAATATTAAAAATATAAAAATATATGGATAGTTACCATAAATGAATAAATAAATTTTGAAAAGCTTACGGGGAGTAGAAAAATAAAACATTATTATATTCTCAATTTTTATTATAGATATAAGACTAGTCTAATCTGAATCAGGCAATGGTAACACGCCTGGCGTCGCAAAACGGTATTTCTTCTAGGTATATTATTCCCTTTAAATTCATAAACAAACTTAAAAAAACAACAAAATATATAATTATATTTAACAAACCAACTGAAAATTAACAATAATAACAATGCAACTCAGAGCGAGACTGTACACTGGAAGTCCGCGTCGCGTCGTTTCGGTGCGGGGGACGGAATGCGACAGGGGAGCCAATCGCCGGTACGCACGCCCGCCCCTCATTCCTCAAGCTCCCCCATGATACCTAAATTTTTACTTCTGCGCAATAACGGTCAGCGCTAGAGTTTCGTGCCGCTACTTGTACCTCTTTCCGTATGATGAAGTGGTAGGGCGTGTTCTCGCAGAGCATGGTGAGCACGTAGGCGCCGGTGTTGCGCTCGCTGTAGCGCAGCAGGAACACGCCGTCGCGCGCGCCGTGCTGCGCGCAGTGCGCCTGCAGCGTGCGCACCGCCTCCTCGCGACTCAGCGTGCCGTGGTACCACTGCGCTCGAGTGGTGTTGCGCAGCTCTGGTATGTGGTTCACTTACCTCTTTCCGTATGATGAAGTGGTAGGGCGTGTTCTCGCAGAGCATGGTGAGCACGTAGGCGCCGGTGTTGCGCTCGCTGTAGCGCAGCAGGAACACGCCGTCGCGCGCGCCGTGCTGCGCGCAGTGCGCCTACAGCGTGCGCACCGCCTCCTCGCGACTCAGCGTGCCGTGGTACCACTGCACTTGAGTGGTGTTGCACAGCTCTGGTATGTGGTTCACTTACCTCTTTCCGTATGATGAAGTGGTAGGGCGTGTTCTCGCAGAGCATGGTGAGCACGTAGGCGCCGGTGTTGCGCTCGCTGTAGCGCAGCAGGAACACGCCGTCGCGCGCGCCGTGCTGCGCGCAGTGCGCCTGCAGCGTGCGCACCGCCTCCTCGCGACTCAGCGTGCCGTGGTACCACTGCGCTCGAGTGGTGTTGCGCAGCTCTGGTATGTGGTTCACTTACCTCTTTCCGTATGATGAAGTGGTAGGGCGTGTTCTCGCAGAGCATGGTGAGCACGTAGGCGCCGGTGTTGCGCTCGCTGTAGCGCAGCAGGAACACGCCGTCGCGCGCGCCGTCGCGCGCGCCGTGCTGCGCGCAGTGCGCTTGCAGCGTGCGCACCGCCTCCTCGCGACTCAGCGTGCCGTGGTACCACTGCACTTGAGTGGTGTTGCACAGCTCTGGTATGTGGTTCACTGACCTCTTTCCGTATGATGAAGTGGTAGGGCGTGTTCTCGCAGAGCATGGTGAGCACGTAGGCGCCGGTGTTGCGCTCGCTGTAGCGCAGCAGGAACACGCCGTCGCGCGCGCCGTGCTGCGCGCAGTGCGCTTCCAGCGTGCGCACCGCCTCCTCGCGACTCAGCGTGCCGTGGTACCACTGCACTTGAGTGGTGTTGCACAGCTCTGGTATGTGGTTCACTTACCTCTTTCCGTATGATGAAGTGGTAGGGCGTGTTCTCGCAGAGCATGGTGAGCACGTAGGCGCCGGTGTTGCGCTCGCTGTAGCGCAGCAGGAACACGCCGTCGCGCGCGCCGTGCTGCGCGCAGTGCGCTTGCAGCGTGCGCACCGCCTCCTCGCGACTCAGCGTGCCGTGGTACCACTGCACTTGAGTGGTGTTGCACAGCTCTGGTATGTGGTTCACTGACCTCTTTCCGTATGATGAAGTGGTAGGGCGTGTTCTCGCAGAGCATGGTGAGCACGTAGGCGCCGGTGTTGCGCTCGCTGTAGCGCAGCAGGAACACGCCGTCGCGCGCGCCGTGCTGCGCGCAGTGCGCTTCCAGCGTGCGCACCGCCTCCTCGCGACTCAGCGTGCCGTGGTACCACTGCACTTGAGTGGTGTTGCACAGCTCTGGTATGTGGTTCACTTACCTCTTTCCGTATGATGAAGTGGTAGGGCGTGTTCTCGCAGAGCATGGTGAGCACGTAGGCGCCGGTGTTGCGCTCGCTGTAGCGCAGCAGGAACACGCCGTCGCGCGCGCCGTGCTGCGCGCAGTGCGCCTGCAGCGTGCGCACCGCCTCCTCGCGACTCAGCGTGTCGTGGTACCACTGCGCTCGAGTGGTGTTGCGCAGCTCTGGTATGTGGTTCACTTACCTCTTTCCGTATGATGAAGTGGTAGGGTGTGTTCTCGCAGAGCATGGTGAGTACGTAGGCGCCGGTGTTGCGCTCGCTGTAGCGCAACAGGAACACGCCGTCGCACGCGCCGTGCTGCGCGCAGTGCGCATGCAGCGTGCGCACCGCCTCCTCGCGACTCAGCGTGCCGTGGTACCACTGCGCTCGAGTGGTGTTGCGCAGCTCTGGTATGTGGTTCACTTACCTCTTTCCGTATGATGAAGTGGTAGGGCGTGTTCTCGCAGAGCATGGTGAGTACGTAGGCGCCGGTGTTGCGCTCGCTGTAGCGCAACAGGAACACGCCGTCGCGCGCGCCGTGCTGCGCGCAGTGCGCCTGCAGCGTGCGCACCGCCTCCTCGCGACTCAGCGTGCCGTGGTACCACTGCGCTCGAGTGGTGTTGGGCTGCTCGGGTATATGGTTTTCTACAACAAAATAACCAGTGAAAATGACAATTATCCAAAATGTTAGTAGGGCTTTCACTTTTGGTCTTGATATTCAAATAACTCACTGAGTAACTGGTAGCAATCTGTATGTCCCGCGTTCTTGGCGAGATGCGCTGGCGTGTCGTTCGCTAAGGTCCTAGGATGCGCTGGTGCCTTCAGTTTTAACAGCACCTGGAGATAAAATCAAATTGATGAATGCTTCACAAGCATTTTAAAAGTAAACTTTGTTGTTTGTTAAGCTCCAATAACACACTTTCGTTTTGGAGGTTACTTTTGTTTCTTTGTTTTTATCATTACCTTTATACAGTCAATGTGTCCCCGTTGCGCGGCGTCATGCAGTGGCACCTTGCCGGTGGGCGCATGTCGCATCTGGTAGTTAGCGTTGCCCTTTGTTATCAGCAGTTCCGTGGTACTGGGCAAGTTGTTTTGGCAAGTGTACTGAAAATATCATAAAATATCATATTTTGTGTTTTGAAGTCCTTGCAAGAGCCTTATGTCGGGTAATGCACGTAATACCGGCTGATAATGGTGAATTATGATGACAACATTTTGATTGGAAATAAATTATTTTTAAACCTTTGGAAATAGACTTATCACTTGAATTTAATATATCATATAAAAGAATATCACTATTGCGTGCGAAGTGGCGGGTTCGCATTCTAGAAAAATTTACAACGTTTTTGTTTACGTAATGAGGACGGGGATAATACACGTCCGCTTTTATATACTGGTTCTATGTTTACGTTTATTCTTTTAATAAATGGCTAAACTGTAGTCAATATAAAAATTCGTGTTTACTAACAGACTCCTCCAAAACGGCTTGACCGATTGTTATAAATTTTTTTGTGTATATTTAAATATATATACAATGTAAATAGGTTATAAGCTATATTTTACACCTCAAGATAATAAAGTGTAACACTCTATTTTCCTGCCCTTGGATGATTACCTACTTTTGCGGAGCGCAAATAAAATGCATAAAGAATAGATTCACAATTTTCCACCTATAATGTAATTTACTAAGAATGTTATTAATAACACAAACGTAAAACAAATAATCACTTTAAACTATCCATAATGATTTGCAGCTTGTGTGTTCATTACATGTTTGCTGACTTAGTCATTAGATGAATGGACTGCGTAAAATCGTAGCATATGTGGTCTCATTGACCAAGAAACATAAAAGTAAATAAATGGAAAAAAGAACGTTTTTATATTAAGGGTTCTGGCTGGTTGGAGGCTTTCGCTGTGGCTAGTTGGCCGAAAGGGGTGTGGCTTTTCATCTTTCTCCTGACTAGTTAGCTCGCTTCCATCTGAAATTGCATCATCACTTACCATCAGGTGATAGCAGTCAAGGGCCAACTAGTAGTAGATAAAATAAATATAAGGGAGCTTCTCGTGGGGATTATAGGCTGAGTGAATCGGTTCTAACTATCCAAGTCTGGGTGAGGTAAGAAATCATCGACCTTTTTTTCGCCGACGAAAACACCATGCAAAGGTTTATTATTAGAATTGTCCAAAGCAATCTTTTTTTATTCCACTTAGTTTTAGTTATTTGATTATTCTTACATGTAAAACTGAATCGTTGGTCCAGGGGTTACTATGTGGTTCCAGATCACGAGGTCTTCGATACAAGCAAAAAAATTCTATGGAATTTTAAGTAACAATTCTTAGTCTGGAGTCAGAAAGTTGGTAGTGTTACAACCCCATGCCTGGCAGAACACGGTTAGGTTAGTTCTTTCGTCTATCAACAACATCTAGCACTAATCGTTTAAAAATCAAGCATTATCACCCTAAGCTTACCAGCATGCATTGACGCAGCGTGGCAGGTCCAAGCTCGTTATCTCCTGCAGATTGTAGCAGGCCGTTAACAAGCTGAAAATGACTTACATGTAAAGGCGTGTATCCAAAGGAGTCCCGCACGTTGACGGTGGCACCGCTCTCGATGAGTTTGGCGAGTATGGTGTCCCGACCCGCACGTGCGGCGATGTGCACCGCGGTCTGCCCATCCTGGTTCTTGGCGTCTCTACTCCGGTAGCCGCATGCCAGCAGTTGCGATACTATGTTGTACTCGCCAGCTTCTGTTGCCCTGGTGGTGAACAATTGTGATCATATGAAATTAATAGTTACCTTTAGTTTTTTTGTCTCATGACGTACCTTCCTTGTAAAAGATCATCACAATCTAGCCTTTTAGACTAATAAGTAATTTAAATTTATCCTAAGCTTAAAAATATTTTTTTTAAATCAAAGAATAAAGTCCATCGACTTAACGAAGTTTGTTGTTCTTAACGAAAATTCTATTAATCATTATAAATTTATTTATTTTTGAACCGTATTGTTTTATCAATTTCCAGTAGTGTTTAATAGGTCTAGCATAAACAAATTATGAATTTAAATGAATAAAGGTGTGAAAATGAAAAAAGATGTGAAATTCCCATGTCCTGTATATTAATTGCACTTTGTATTATTTAAACAAAGTTTCATTACGATATAATCAAACAATATAAATATTCACATGTGTATATATTAGATACAGATATTAAACAGATATTACTCATATGTTGGGAATGTTTTCAAGTGACAATTGGAGATACATCTGTGGCAATGTTTGGATATGATGAATCACTGTTTATGTTAATGTTTCATTAATCGTATTAGCACTTACTGAGCTCGTACTTTAGATTAACATCGCAGTTGTGGAAGTAGTTAAAACTATTATTGGCCGTTTGATGTAATTAAAGAGTAATTTCAAGGTCTGAAATGTAATAAAAATACTGAGTCATGTTTTTCGAGTGGACATGAAAATATATGAGTAGTTATATCTACAACTACCCCCCAATAGCTAATGTAATTAGTTGGAAGGATTGACGTGTGAAATGCCTAAGATGGAAAGCTCTATTTCTAGCAGTTGAATGTTCAACATTTGATAACTAAATCGTATACCCTTACGAAAAATGCGTATACGGTGACAAAATATGTACATTGAATATCTACTTTTTTCGAATCAAGGTCTCTTAAAAATAAGCATCATTTATATTATAGAGTGATTGTCATGCCCTCTTCGCAAGAAGATTAAGATAAGCTTCATCATAAACACTATCAGCCTATTAATGGTCCACTACAGGGTCAGACCTCCCTCATTATAGGGAAGGGGATATGGAGCGTAGACCCACCACGCTGCTCCAATGTGGGTTGGCGGGCTTAAGGTGACAATGATCTTGAAGATAAGCTTGTCATCATTAAAATTGTGAAAAACGTTATCCGATAAAATAATAGGAAAAACGAAAATCAAGAAGAATGTTTCATAGGATTGACAAAAAGATTTCTACAAGCGAAGCTGTGTGCAATAGATATGTTACAAATAGAACAACAGGTTATTTGAATAGGTGTATAAATTAAAATACATTAAAAATAAACATTTAATTTTTTATTTGGAATGAAGTTGACCTCAACTGCTGGTCAGTGTCCTTCTCGCAATATTTATTGTACGCTCATATTGATCTCAGTGAACAGGAAATTATCAATAAACTTGTCACTGTTTACAGTTCATCACTTAATGCAACAGCAAAACATGCAAGGTCAATAACCTTCAGTATACAATGCCATTTTTATAAGTTACTTTCAATTATTATTAATGCAAACTACTATCTTTCAATTATCAACAGAATAAATGTAAACAAAGCACCGATATGTAAAAGCAGGCAAGTATTATCTCTGTCCTCGTGTAAGCAAAAATGGTGTCAGATTTTCCAGAATGTCTCATTTGTTTTCTGTCGTTTTGATGGCTCAACTAAGTCTGTGGTTACTGCTTCCAGAGTGCGCAAATTACGTAACGCAAATTTGTATGGAATTTTAGTAGCGCCATCTAGTTATATCGAGAGTAAACGCTTTTTTTGCTATATATTTTGACGTTATGAGTGACTACGTTTTTACGCAGTCGCTCGGTGAAAAACTCACACTTACCCCACAGAAACAATAACTTATATTTTTTCTAGAAGCAGTAACCACAGACTGCTTCTTTTTACCCAAAATCGTCAGAAGGAGGGTAATGTTTTTCGAGCGTATGTAGGTATGTATGTATGTATGTCCATTTTTAAAACATACAAATTCTTATGGGCCTACTCATTATGGGTATGCAAGCAAGTTTTCTCGGATTTATACCAAGTACCAACTAAAAGTTTGCCATTATCCAACCTGAATATTTGGCTTCGGGTACGCTTTGGTATGCAACCGGAATGATTATGTAATGAGTTTATTGGAGTTGGTACCAATGTACCTTATTGAATTGAAATAAATTGAAAATAATTTACAACTTGTGATGAAAAAAGTAGAGCAGAAGACAAAAAGTAAATTTTTAACAATCCTTGTCTGTCAGTACACAATAATCTAAAAAAATAATATCACACAGACAGAGTCACAGGCGTTCACTAGTAATAAATAACTCAACAGAATGATAACCCTTTCAATAAAGCCCTTATATTATATCAAACGGCTCTCCATTCATTCAAGCAATAAAACAACAAAGAAAAATTAAGGACAATTTGTGTGGGTTACTTCTTAATAGGACTTCCTCCTTCAACTATCATTGCTATGCTATTGACATCACTGTAAACAATTTGAGCACACTTATCTACTTGGGAGGAATGCAACAGATTATATGAGTGTGTCTATTTTTTTAAATATGTATATTTCTATTTTATTATTATTATTTATTTATGAATTACAAATCTCTTCTTGGCACAGGGCCTGTGGTTCAGCGGTAGAAGAATCCAAAGAGACTTGGATTTGATCACTATCAATCACAAAAGTTTATTTTCAAAAATTATGTCCTAAAGTGTGATTAACACTATCCAATAAAATTAAAGAACAAATCTCTTCTATTCTAAAGCGAGAGAGAATAATATTGGAATCATACTGAGAATTTTTATTTAATAAAATTATTTTTTTTTTAAATTGTTTGAAGAAAGTGTGCTTAAAGCAACTAATTTGAACATGTAAAATCTATATAATCTATATTTTCGTTTTACCCTACCTCAGATCCCAATGTAATCTGAAATTGAATCAAATACATATTACGAAGATACCCAGCTAAGAAGAAGAAATTTCATACCTATTGTGCTTTAATCTGAAAACAGGTGGAATATCATTGCAAGATTCCTTGAAGGTATTATGAAAGAAAAGGAGAAGGAGGAAATGAAGAAAAAGTAAATGGAATAAGAGAAGACAAACTGTTACTGTGTTACAGGCTGGAAAGCGGGTAAACGACTAATAAGGTGACAGGAGGGGTTTTAGCCGGTAAGAGTCTGGCACTACCCTTTAAGGTGTCCATGAGGATTTCCCCTCCTGTCCAACCAATCATACTTATGTGATTTATAAAAGCTTAATACCTACATATAATTAATAAATAATAATGCAACACTAATTATTTATTATTGTCATTCTTTGCATACTAACATAATTTGCAGTTGGCTTTATTTAAATAGATGAGTCAATAATTTTGTTTATTGGCACATGTTTATGTAATTATGCAAGTTTATCTCTAAATATTTGTTTATATTGTAATTGTCTCACTTATAGTATTAATAATTAAAACAATTGCTTTCGGTTTTGATAGCTGCACAATTTGGCATAATTATTAAATTTTTTATTTTATTCATTACCTCTTGACTGATCTCACCTTATAGTGAGTGATGATGCGATCTAAGAAGGAAACGAGCTAACTTGTTAGGATTATGATAAATATCCACACTCTTTTCGGCAGGGTTTTTGCCGGCAGGGTGGTAATTAATTGCAGAATCAACATGCTATCCTTACAAAGCTAGGATTTATTTTATGGTACAGTTTAAGAGTTGAACTAGATACTTAAAAGCCTGCAGGGCCTATCCGATTGCATGTTGGTGTTTTCCGGTCTACTTACCACCAAGCGATTTAGGTAGACCCGTATGATGTTATGTAGAAACCGAAAGGGGTGTGGATTTCATTCTACTCCTAACAAGGTAGATCGCTTCCATCTTAGCACTTGCATCATCACTTAACATCAGGTGTGATAGCAGTCAAGAGCCAACTTGTAGTCAATAAAAAAAGATAAGATTCTATAGATAGAAGAAAGAGGAAATCAAGAGTCACACTGTCTAGTTTCATTACAGTATTGACATACATTTGGCTTTGCAGCAGAAAATTGTGTGTATTTGACAAGTATGTAATCATATATTTACAATTTAAAATCTATGTTGGTCCCAAATTGAACAATTATATGTACTTTATAAATTAAAAAAAATGTACAATGTAAACTAATATTTACCTGTCATTATACAAAATAAGCTTCAAACACTACATAGTATATTTCAGTACCTGTCCAACACTGGTGTAATGTGTACTGGAACTCGCCATTTGTATTGCTTAGTTATTAAGGCTACTGGTAAAAATCACTTACCTGTGTAATAAATTAGTAGTCCCTTGAGTCCTAGATTCGTGTGGTGGTGGCTCACCCTTGCATACCACAGACAATCGAGTGACAAGACCATTTGAATCTCCTCTGTAATGCTGAATCAAAGTATCCAAGCCATGGACAGTTGTATGCTCCTCTATAGAGAAGAAAGCATCTTCTCCATGCCGCCTTATTTGATAGTGTACAACCTCACCCTAAAATGTTAATAACTTTCATGAAAATTAATAATAAACAATGTATTTAACATGCTAGAAAACAAATTATAACTTAAGCAACCCATTTTTCATAAGAATAATTTATTTTACCAGCTTTTTAAATCTATCATTAAAATGTTACTGTACATTTGTAGATAAATGAAATCTAGACTAATGGGAGGCTTCACCTGTGGCTAATTACTACCCTACCCACAAAAATGGAAAGTAATTTAGTGTTCCAGTACAATTTTGTGGCGTGTAAACATGTATTAATTGAAAAAAAAGAACAAATAAGTTGACAAAGGTGATTTATGTAATTTTTAAAATTATATAGGTAACTTGTAAATATACTAAAACAATAATTAAATTTGAAGTTGAAAAAACTTTTCTTTCTATTCCATACTCAACCTATAACCTTATCTTTAAAAGTATTGCATTTTTAGAGTGCTTTGTTGTCATTTACATGTGTTAGGACAGTGCTAAAAACTGGTATTTAACAAAAAATTTAGGTGTTTACCTGGTGTAAAACTGAGAGTACGTAGTCTCCGGGAGAAGTATTACTTTCCCGAACTAAGAACACCCCATCTTCGCCCTCTAAAACAATATAACATGACTTTTAAAGTAAGCGTGAGTGCGACAATAAAATCTACTAAAATACTGCACACGTCCTAAACGAACCTACCTTCTTTTAGAAGTTTTTCCGCAGTTTCCCGGGATATCTTTCCATGAAACCAGTTTACATTATCCTCTCTATTCATCCTCAACAAGAAAGAGTTTGTCTGAAAAGTTAAAACCTGCTCAACAAGTGTCACTGGTCACTACAGATGATCGAATTTTTTTGTCATTTCTCACAAATACACATTACGGCACACCTAATTAATTAATAACTTAAGCGTAGGAACACTTTGAATTCCTTCAACAATTACAATTTTGTTTATTTAGCTAATTCAAAAACTTTTTATGTCACAATAACATCGTAACTCTAGGCTGACAAACAACTTTTTGTTTTTTATTTCTTTCTAACCTATGGCAAAAGCAACAAGAAATATCCTGAATGTTTCGCATTCTAGTTCAATATTGTTATCTCGTTCGTAGGGAATGGCTTTTAGTTATGTGGAAAAGAGATAGACATCTATGTTAAGTCCATTTGTATTGTACAAAATGGTAAACGTCAACGTCAACTATCGAATTTAGTCAAATTAGAATCTCATTATTTATTTTTGAACTATTTTGTCATCGTACGTAATTAATTTAGTCTCGCTTCTGTTTTAATAAGTAAATGCAATATTAAACATAATAACATAAGCTTACCTTTAATAATATGAATGACGTCATCGTTGTTATCATGATATCCAACTTTGGAAACTCACAAAAATATTTACAAATATCGCAGTATTTGTAAGTTACGCGTACTATCCATTAGCTTTTCCTTCACGTTTTGAATAAACATATTTTTCAGTGATATAAGGAGTCAGCACAAAATATTATCTATAAAAGCGTTCACAGTGAACGGAGTGCGTCTAGAAAGCAGCCGGCAGACAGGCGCGGACCGCGGTATCCCCGACTCTGCCTTCCAGCGAATGACTCATAGCAAGGTCAATTCCGAGAAATGAATCACCAGCCAGCGTACTCAGTTCAGCAATGCCATAAGTAGTACGCATTCCCTCACAACACAACATCGTTATTATATCTATAAGTACATTCAATATACGTTTTAACTTATACATAGGTAAATAAGTAAGATAGTAGATAAGTAGATAGAGATACCTTACCACCTTACCTATTTATAAATATAAAGTAAGATAGTACCTAACAGAGACGTATATAACAACAGTCTAGTGTTTACCTGGTATCTATCTAGGATATATATAAGGTCCAATTAAAATAACTGCAAGCTAATAATTTAATTATTATTTTTATTATTTTTTATTTTATTAGTTTTAAAAAAGATTTAAAGAAACATCAACACTAAAAAATAATAACATGGAAAGGTAGGTATCTGAACATGAAAAGTTGCATTTTTCCGAATATTAGGTACCTTCCTGATGTTTCACGATCACATACGAGTAAAATAGAGAAAACTAAACAAATATATTTTTAAGTTATTACCTTCTACATGAAACATTCTAACAGTAAAGCATGAAAACTGCAGGCCATACCATCAACCATCACTACGCCGTAACAATGATTTTTAACCTTTCATTAATTAATAAAAAGAATACAGTAACAATTAGGTAACGCAACCTAAATAAAAATATTTTTTCTAGATAGGCATTAAAGTATCTACGCGTTCTAAAAACATTCTTAATATCTTAATAAAAAAATAGAAGAGATTTATAAATTCGTTTTAAATCGTGCCTAAAATGGTGCTTTTGTGTTAATATTAAAATTAAAAACGCCAGTAGGTAAGTAGAGGCATAAACGTAGGAAACTGTTATGTAAAGTAGGTAGGTGGTAGGTGCAGTGCACATAGAGCACAGACGGATAATATTGTGAAAGTAAGTATGTACTTATTAGCTATAAATGTACCGAGTGAGTTGTCTAACAAGGCACGGAACCAGTCCCGAAGTTTGTTTACCTCGCTATGCAATGTTTATTTACTTTCATTCGGACTTGTTCACAACCTGATCCCTTAATCAAATATTTCTTACGGCTGTGATATTGCTAAGAAGAAATTAATGGAAATGTACTCGTATAAAAGTGTTAGTACTGTATGTACCTAATATAGGTAGGTACTTGGGAACCGTCTATGTCTTGTTCGATTTTTCAAAGCTTTATATAAGAATTGATGACTTTGAGTCAACTACCTTAATAGAAAGGTTACAAAAAATTATTAGAGATAAATATTTTCATGATATTTTAATGTAGATTTTTCAAATTAGGTTATTTTTATTATTCATTCATAATTCGGTGAATAAATAAATATTTCAAATCAAATAAATTATAGCGTGTTTGAGGCATAAAAAGGTAAGTTTTCACCAAATTTCGTGAAAATAAAATTTTACTTGTAAAATATAAAAATAAAAAACAAAAATGTAGGTAAAGAAATAAATCTAAAATAAGAGAAATAAATAAATCGATAGATAGTTGAAGAATTAACACAAGTGTGTAACTTGTGGTAATCACAATGCAACTAAAAGTAGTTAAGTAGGAGGATAGATACCCTTAATTAATTCGTTAAATATGTTGGAGAAACGCAATCGCTCTCATCTATTCAAATCGTAGGAAAATTATTTTCCTAAGAGGGATTGAAATATGGTGTATCTAGGTATAGGCCTCGATTTTCTCCTTTAATAATAAATATTTCGCAAGTCGTTGCTGAAAATATTATCATAATTTACATAATCTACATTGTGTAGTTTTGAACAAAACACTGGTTTTGTATTGGTTTTACCTCTTTGCATCTGGCTTCAATTCAGTTCAGTTTCAATATCTAATGGATTTCCACAGAACATGCATAGGTAACATTATGCAAAAAGAGATTTAGCAATATAAAGAGTATAGATGGTTACTCCAGCTAACATAATCGCTGACACACGGCTACCTACCAGATAGCCATCAGCCAGCGGTCGTTGGCACCTGCTCGGAGTATTCTAGATCTTTATACAATTGTTAACAAATTACGATTTTCGGTATGCCCACGCATGACAGCACGAGCAGATCTTTAATTTGCTGTTAAACTACTCACTATATAGTTATATATTTCATAGTCCAATTTAGGCCTGTGTGTACCAAGATTTCGGTTAACATAACCAACGGTTAACATAAGCTAAACGTAAAATTTATTGTTCACGACAAGCCGTACGCCGGTTAAGGACGTACGCTCGGTTAAGATATCCGCCCGGTTTACGTCCTTACCCGCGTACGGCTTGTCGTAAACAGTAAATTTATAGTAACGTTATGTTAACCGTTGGTTATGATAACCGACACACACAGGCCTTAGGACAAGAAACACGAAAAAACCTCGGTTATTTTTATTTGCAAAGATCGTATTTCCCTCAACTAACTTTCCTTTAGTATAATTTGTTTTTATTTTGGTAAAAATCGCATATATATAATACAGAAGGTAGGTTAAGATTAGCGGGATTATATTGCGGGGGACATTAATTTACAATATATTGTGATAGTCACTGAAAGTAAGCTATACATCTTATTTGAATGGTACAGTTTCCGTGCTATAGAAACCAGTTTCGCAATACATTTAAATCATTAGGTAATATTGATACTTGTAGCTAAGAGGAAACTGTTCGATCTCAATATCAAGTACGAAATCACCAAAAACAAAACAAGGCGATCGAGAATCGAGATGCAGTTCAAGCGAATTCTGTTTTGCGCAAAAAGTGATATCGATGAGGAAATCATTTTTCTGTGGAAGAAATCTATGGAAATAAAATAACTGAAGGGTCTGTTTGTAATTATTGTGTTTCCTTGGTTTAATTGCTGACGAGGTCCTGGGTTCGAGTCCTGAGAGGGGCTATTAAGTATAGAGCTTTTGGTTTGACCGTGAATACTGTCAGCAGCAGCCTGGACTTACGACATTGCTGATGATGTTCCTTTTGTCTCTCTGTGGCAAGAATCTTACTTCTTGCCACAGAGAGCACGTTAATGCTTTTGGTCGTTAGAGAGTCAAATTACTCGTATTATCCTAATTCTATCCCGCATTGGAGTTAGGTGGGTCGAAAAATGCTCCTAAATATAGGATAATAATAGGTCAATCCAAAAAAACAATAAATTGTCTACCTTTTTAACTTTGTGTTCGTGATTTATGAATATTTATGTCATTTAAAGAATCGCACCTTAATCATATTACAAACATTTAATGTTCCAAGATATTCATTGGATCATGAATGTTAAAAAACGAAGATCAGATGTTTAGGAAGTATTATCTCATCTAATGTTTTAAGAAGACATTAATCTAACAAAATACAAAACGTAATAAAACATGAGTCACCGTTTCTAATGCAAATCACACAGCGCGGTGACTTGGCTCCAACTTATATTACGAGTCATTTCAAAAAGTGGCCATTGCTTACTCATTATTAGTTTACTTCTGTTCGAAAATTTAAACTCAAAATAATGTTTAATTCTTCTTCAGTTCGTTGCTTAGAATCATACATACATACATCACGTCACGCCTTGTTCCCATAGGGGTAGGCAGAGACCACATCCCTCCATTTGCCATGGTCCATGCATACTTCCTTAGCTTCTTCCACTCCCATTAATCCTTTCATACAAGTTCGTCGATTTAGGGTACTCTTGACCTGGCCATTATTTAAAATGTCCTGAATTTGGTCCAGGAACATTCGCCTAGGCCTTCCCCTTCCAACATTTCCATTCACCCTCGCCTTGTAAATTTCTTTTGTTAATCTTCTTTCATCCATTCTCTCTACATGCCCAAACCATCTAAGCATCCCTTTCTCAATTTTAGTCACTACATCTTCTTTTACACCACACTTTTCTCTTATCATACTGTTTTTAACTCTGTCACTCAGTTTTAACCCACACATACTCCTCAATGCTCTCATCTCTACCGCATTTATTTTACTTTTGTGCTTCTTCTGCCATACCCAACGTTCACTACCATACATAAGTGTGGGCACCAACACACCTCTATGCACAGCCAGTCTTGCCTTTTGGGACACTTTCTGGCTGTTCATAAATGCATACAGAGCACCATTCACCATGTTCTCAGCATTTACTCTTCTTTCAATATCACTCTCACACGTTCCATCTTTAGTAAATTTACTACTCAGGTATACAAACTCTTTTACTTCTTCCACTTTTTCTCCATCTATCACAATATTACAATCTGTCACATATTCATCTCTTTCAAAAACCATTACTTTCGTTTTGCTAACATTCACTTTCATTCCTTTCCTTTTCAGAGCTACATTCATTTTCTGTAACTCATTAGCAGAAGATGCAAGTCTTCTGTATTAATTAATTGTAGTTTTCTTCTATTTTAAATTTTACATGTATTTTTTTCGACCCATTTTATTACTTTTCATCAACGCCATATAATGTACATTGCTTTTCATATTAATAGTAATATAATTCCCACCATATAAGAGAATAGATCTCGAGCGTCTGCTGCTGCGTCTGGAGAATCTGTTTGGCGGACTTAGGGTGATAACGTTTCATATAATTAGTAATGACCACTCAATTGCTGACTATAGTGACCAAGGCCGACGGCTTTATGTGATTTCCGAGACACGGTTGGTGTAACCGCCAACTTTCCAATTTAATGAAAACTTCTTAGAAAAAGGAAAAACTCAGAATAACTCCACAAACTGAATCAGGAATTTAACCCAGGACCCCAAAGTCCATTAACTTTCCCACTGCCACCTTGGGTTTGCGACTCATTGAGCTATGTTGGTAACTTTGGTTCTTCTACATATCTGCTAATTTCTGATTAGATCACGCAGACATACCCTAAGCATATCTCACTCCATCGCCCGTTGAATGGAAAGCATGACATTATAGTGTCCACACTTCGCAAGGCATGTATGGCTGTACTAGTGCAAGGCTTTATAATGTACTCGATTGCTCCTATCGACTGCCTTATAATATTATGCTTGTTCATTCATCAGCTAAAGACTTAATGATATTTCCTGAGCATTTTCAACAATGCTCATCCGAAGAAATTGAACCACAACGCGTCGAATACGAGTAGGATTACCAGGTCGCCAATCCCTAATAGCCGAATAAATCGGCCAGTTTGTCTGAATGTTTTACTCTGTGTATCAGTATAAAAAGATACACAAAAAACATCTAAAATAAAGCTGTTAGATTATTACCATAAATCTTTTAATTTAATTTCTAATAACATGTAAAACCGTTTATTTTGGCCATATAATGTAAAAGTTTATGGCCAGCTAAATCCGAACGCTTGGTAACGCTAAATACGAGGAACTATGAATTCAATTCCAATACTCGTCTTATTATATTTAGACATCGTGACTCGTGATTCAATACAAATTGAGATCAAGATGACTAATCTGCGTAGGAGTGCACAAGTACTTGTTTTGCAATATCCAATAAAACTTTATAGATTAAGAGGTTATGTACAAATTCTGATAATAATTAATTTGTCACTCGACCTCAAACTGATCAGATGGATTTTATAAAAACAAGGTAGGTAATTTGAAGTTAATTTAAAGTAACGGTATAGAGAAATTACTTAGGTATATATACTGCGTAACCTGCAAGGAATGAGAATCTTACTTATGTACGGATTTTGATTTAATTATTTTTACATAATACTACCATATTACTATATGTAGGTATCTAATCTACCATTGTAGTAAATAGTGGATAATTGACTTTTAGGTTTTCATTTTCATAAAATTTGTTAATTTTAATAATTTATAAATCAATGCATTTCTTTTATTTCGATTAAATATTACCTACAAATATTCTTCTTCTTCTTCGTCGTTACACTCTTGACAGAGTGGTCGTGGTCGTCCTACAAATATACATACAATTATATATTTTTGTTGAAGAAAATATGTAATTTTTAGTACCTAACGAAAAAATTAAATAAGTAACTAGAGTAAATTAAAAAAAGCAATGGGTATTATTGATTTTTCCTAAAAATATTAGCATTATCTCGATAGATGGCGCGCAATATAATTTATACCGGGCTACCATTTTCTTGACTTCAAGCGCTAACCCAGAGGGGGTTCATAGGGGTCATCCCTGAGCCGGAACTATGTGAACCACTGATTAAAAATATAAAAATTATAACTTTAATAGAAATTAATTGATATTTTTTATTTAATAAAACATAATTACTTTGTCTGTGATCTTCTAATTTATGGTGAAGAATTCGTGAATCTCCCGATAGTCGCACGCAAAAACTAGCTAAAAGTGTGCGCTATTCGGAACCAGCGATGCCATTCTTAAAAAAAATCCTTTAAAAGCCGACAGCAGGTTCACGAAACAAATTGGGGAAGTTAAAAGTTACACAATGGGTACCCGAGTATCGTCGACTCGATGTGAGCGCAGCGCGTGACGCTCGCAGTGGGTTTGCAAACCACGTACCAACAAAAGTAACATGTACGTACGGTTACAGTTACGGTTCGCTAGTGAATACCCGGCTTCAGAATTTAACAGAAAAAATCTTAAAAGAAATAAAAACTGATCCCTTATTAATGAAAGAGAGCGTTGGCGTAACTTTGTTGTATAATAAAGATTCATGAATACCTGTTCAGCCACACAGAAATGGAGCACGGAATAATTAGATTTTATTTATATATTTTATTGCTATTAAACCGTTGGTGGCGGGGTGCTTTGTAACACTGAAGACCTTATCCGTACATAAATTTGTTCAGACTACAAACAATAAAACAACATGATAATATAAAACATGGCATACTATTTATTATTGTATCAAAATTTAGAAAAGTTTCTATACAATAAACGCTAACCTATATAGGTACCTATTCTTTTAATTACTTTCTAATCTTATAAAGGTACCGGTCGTGCGACGGTTTAAGAGATCTCACGAAAGTGGACGGAGACAGACAAATTGACTTCTGCACATGTCCCCGGCACCCCGACGATCGCTCATAAATCGACGCACGACTTTTACGCAATTGCTTACTCAACTACTCGTACAATTTACATGTTTCATATGAAATATTTAGCATCAAAAAAGCTTTTTAATTTAATATTATGACCTTTACTTTGGATATCCAAACTCATAAAATTATAGTATTACCTTCTATTTCTATTGCTGTATAATTATTTTTATTAATAACTAAGATATTCATTAAATATCTTTGATTAATGGGAAGTAATGAAACAGTACATTATTTATCTAAGTACACACTTAATTAATTTATATGAACAATATAACGTAAGAACCAATCAAATAAACTTAGAGATCTCAAAATAAATAAATATTTCTAATATTATTTACAAACATAAGCTACAAAACCTATTGTACATAAAAGTTATCTAATCTAAAAACTTATTTACCAAAATACCTTTATTTCTAGTTTCATTAATTTTGCTTTCCAAAGCATTTCTAAAATCTCGATCGATCTTTCGATTTCGGAATTAATCTAGACTTTCCAGACTGTATGAATTAAATATATTAAATAGAAGTATTTCATTTATAATTTAAATCAAATTGAACTACATTTTTCTTCAGTTTTATACATTGACATATTAATAGTTATGGATTTGCATTTTTCTGCAGTAATATAACAACGGTTGATCGATTTTCATTTGTATATTATAAATGACTACAGAAGATCGCCTAGGTATATAATCTAACGTCCCTTTTTATTTATGGGTTTTTAAAGTTAAAAATATTAACATCATTAATTATTAATAACTTCGCATAAACTTTACCTTACCAAAGAATAAGATCAACCATTTTTTACATTTAAAGTATAAATATATAGTGCACAATTTAACAATTGTCCTTCGAGCCGAATATTTTTTGGAGCGATCTAATTTCAATTCTTATCAATATCTAATTTTAACTTAGTTTGATGTCTTCCAGAAAAGTATATGAGTTTTATTTTATGTGTCTCTTATGTACCTTACCTATTTATATATCTTAAAGTAAAATTTAACAATTTTCACTTTTATGCGTTTTCTCTAAACTGGTAAATATATTTTCTTCGTGAAGTTTAAGGTACTGTAAGCTAAATTAAAAAAAAATCGGTAATTTAAACCTCCACTTAAACGTTAATGAATCAAATAACTCTATCGATAACATGCATTGCTTTATCACAGCTTACAGTAAAAATATTACCTTAAATTATATTAGATACTACAAATTATATTTAACTTAATAATTGAAGCAATCTAATCTAGGTTAAATTTTACACATTGATCATTAATATGTAATGCCTATGTCGTAGCAAAGAAAATAATAAGCACCGTAGTAAGATGGCGAAGTCAATTAAGAGAAGAATGTTTATATACAAAGCGTCGCTTGCCAACTAGTAATCAGTATACATCAGTCCTTTTTCGGTCAAAAGTATCAAAACGAGTCAGAGAATATATCTAAACGTTATTTATCGGATGATGGTGAACGTGTGATGACTCCAATATGGTTAACAACAATTTTTCTCACAATTCGCTTATGCAATAGTAAAATATTTATCAATTAAACGTAATCACTTAGTTAAAAAATTCAAAATGGGGGTAACAAGAACTTATAATTATAATTCGTAATTCGTATATTTCAGATTTCATATTTGTTTTATTCATAAGCTTCAAGCACGTTCGTAAAATGCATTCGATCAGATAATGGAATCAGATTTGGACTTGCTCAATGTTCAACCGTGGCAAAAGCTTTTCACCAATCACATAATAAAAAATGATGCGATGTTATGTAAAGCAATTGTCTTCATCGGCATGATCAGAGCAGTCGACAGTGCCATCACAGAGTTGCGCTAGCGTGATGCAGCGGCCATCGACGCAGCGCAGTTCGCCACTTGGGCAAGGCGACGCGTGCGCACTGTTGTAACCGCTAGGAGATAATTCATCTGTCTTATCGGCCATTGTGCTGTTAGTTTCTGATGATTCCAAGATTGCTTCTCGTTGCGCTTGTGCCGCTTTCTGGAAATAATAATATTGAAATCAATTATTTTTTTCACAACATTCACATAGGTTCATACTCGTAAGGTTTTGTTGTATTAAAAGGTTAATATGTAGAGATGATTTTGGAAAATAATATGTCGTAAACAGTTTGTAGTTATAATTATTAACTTTGATTTTCTGTTGTATGTTATGGTAACATACAGAACTGATTAGGCTATGCTGAAATAAAAAAAAAACTTTTATCTAATTTTAATGTAGGCTGATTTTCTGTCTAAGGACACGTTACAGCGTGTGATTAACGTAAATAAAATGGCGGATGAAAACTAATATTGATCAAAATAGAATAAAATAGGACAGCAAACACCATACTGAGATAATCATAAGTACCTATTTATTTAGTAAAAATCTTTCAAGATCAGAGGGGCTATTCTGAAAGGATGTTTTTGTAAATATTCCATCTGATTAACGAATTCGTGTGTGTCTCTCCGTCTAATGCGGTATCTATATCTAGTTTTAGTTTGTTTGTAAGTTTGTAAATGTATCTATTGGGGATAATCTTGGGCTATCGGAACTACTGATCCGATTTAAAAAATCTTTTACCAGTAGAATGCTACGTTATCGGTGAGTGTCATAGGCTATATTTATATTTGTACTGTATATTAAACGAGTTATCACAGTTTTTGTCGCGCAAGTCGGACCGCAAAAATCTGTTAAATATGCTTTATGCGCATGCGCTGCCTGTGCCTATGTGTCTTAAAAAGTTCTATAAAAAAGTCCGCGACAGCATATATCTATCTTATATATTTTAACAGGTATAGAATTTTTGTGTTTTAAAAATCATTTAATTCCTATGCTTGCGTTTACGTCATCATTTACACAACTTAACTTAAATCCTTATCAAAACAAACTATTTGATAATCACAAGGATATTATAGAGATAAGATTTGTGTTTTACAGTATGTTAATTAGTTGTATAGTTTCGGAGATATTATTATTATTATACAAAATTTCTAAAAAGCATAACACTGCCGCTATATCGTTCAAATTAAGTTGACCTCTTCCGTGTTATGTTATACGTACTGAATAGGGGTCAACATTTTGGTACTGATATTCTTTGAGAATTCGATCTTTGTTCAATTTATTTGGCATGGCAGACCATATTCATATAATATACGAAAAAGTTTGTTTAAACGTTTGTTTAAACGGGCTAATTTCTAGACCTGTGTGTCGGATTGTAAAATTATTTTTGTTGATTATGAAAGCTAAGTAAACTCAAGAGTGAAATAGACAATTTAATATCAAGCTATACACATCAGCTTCCCATAAATACCAAGATTGGGGGTAGGCGTGTCACAAGTACTTTTTAGGAATTGGTGCATGTATTCTGTATGACCAGACAGCACACATGCACAGATAGCTTTCGGAATGCCAGAAATTATTTTAAAATAAATTACCCTCAACATGGAAGCTCCATCAATTATTCGTTCTAGTTTATTCAGTGTTTTATCCAAACGGGTTTGTATCGGTCTGCCATCATCTTGTACAACTGCAGGATCTTGTTGTTTCACACGATGTACTTGCTTGCGAGTATTTTGTCTCGAAACATTTCTTTTATTTGTGTTTTCACTTTTCCCCACTTCAGCAGTTTTTTGCCTATCGTTACTTTTTTCCTTAATGTCAGGTTTTACTTTTTCAATGTCTTCGAATATACCCAAGTCTTCAATATTGACATCTTCGTCTGATAATTGCATATCTTCTATTTCTTTTGCATTCTCATTATTTGTGCTCTGGTTAGATTTTTTCATTTGTTCATTGGCATCAGGTTTTATATCGAGTGGCTTTGGGCGCTTGTATGGTGTAAGACGCGATGGTGAAGGACGACGGGTGAAGTTACGTCTGAAGGCATTACTGCTGTCGCTGGTCATTAGAAGCTCCTTACTATTGTCGCTTTCACCTGAAAACACATAAGGAAAATACATAAGATTCTAATAATAATAAATTAGAATCAAAAAATAAAAATCGAACATATGGCGCATTTAGTTTATTTCGTTATGTATCAAGTTTTGAATCCTTAAAAGTAATGTTACTGAAAATTGATATAATATTTATTAAGAAATAAAAATATTTCAAACACATATTGTCACTATAATATAATAAGTTAGATGATTTTGTTACAAGACGTGATAAATAAAAACATGGAGTATATGAAGATATAAATGAATACACACCATTTCTACTCGCGTAACTTCTTTCGTATGCAACAGGCAGTCTATTGGGCTTGCGGACCGAAGGCGCGGGTGCTGAGCCGGCTGATTCCTCGCCTGGTTCATCGATGTCTTCTTCCCTCGGGAGGTTCACTAGTTTGCGCCCCTTACACAACTCCTTGTGCTCATCTTCACCGCTAGGACAGTCCGCGTAGCCATCACAAAGCCAACGTTTTGTGATGCACATTCCTGAAGTGCATCTGTAATTTGTTGCAGTATGTTAAAATTAGATTTGTTTATTATAGAAAATCTTCAGTTCACACGCAAGTAAGTTTGGTTGTTGGTTTCCTACGCAGGCATGCCGTAACCAATCATCATGAAATTTTGTCATGTTATCATGAAATGGGAAATTTACTATTCCCTGATGGATAATAAAAACTTAATTCATGGATATAACTGTGAATAAAATGAAAATTAGTAAAATAAAAATATATTACGTATGCATACTAGGTAGTTTAGATTTATGTAATCTAAACTAATATTATAAAGAGGTAAAGTTTGTATGTTTGTAAATAAAGTTTTGTCGGGGCTAATCTTCGGAACTACTGATCCGATTTTAAAAATTCTTTCACCAGTAGAATGCTACGTTATCGGTGAATGTTATTGGCTATATTTTATATTTGTATAGTGTATATTACCAGAGCTATCACAGTTTTTGTCGCGCGAGTCGGACCGTGAAATTTATTAAATTTAGCTTTATGCGCGTACGCTGGCTTAGATATTGGATATAATTCAAAACATTGTATGAAAACTTTATGCATCTTAAAAAGTTCTATAAAAAAGTCCGCGATAGCATATATCTATCTTTTATATTTTGGCATATATATAACTTTTGGTGTTTCAAAAAATCATTTCATTCATATGCTTACGTTTACGTCATTATTTATACAACTAAACTTAAATCCTTATCAAAATAAATTATTTAATAATCACAAGGATATTAAAGAGATAAGATTTGCCTTTTACAGTGTGTTAATTAGTTTCGGAGATATTACAAAATTTCTAAAAAATATAACACTGCCGCTATATCGTCCAAATTATGTTGAGCTCCTCCGTGTTATGTACTGAATAGGGGTCAACATTTTGGTACTGATATTCTTTAAGAATTCGATCTTTGATCTTTTCATTCAATTTATTTGGCATGGCAGACCATATTTATATAATATACGAAAAAGTTTGTTCGTTTGTTTAAACGGGCTAATCTCGAGATCTGCATGTCGGATTGTAAATTATTTTGTTTATAATGAAAGGTAGACTCAAAAGTAAAGTAGACTATATAATACAAGCTTTACACATCAGCTTGCCATGAATATATATTGTTCATGTTAATGTACTGTAAATGTAATATCGTACAATGTTTAACAAAAATGTAGATCTTTAGTACACGGGACGGGACGGAGGATATTGCTTCACGGGAAACTATAAAAAAATAAAATTGAGAGGGGTAGCGGGGAACGAGCACACTTTATATGAAAGTGTGTCTTTAAAATTAAAAGGGTACCTAAGAGGTTTTCACGCGGATGAAGTCGCGGGCGACTGCTATATAGCTATAATGACGTAGGCGAGCGCTAAGAAACGTTTTTTCTAATGCTCACCTCCTTAAGGGGTCAAACTGGAGTTCAAGTCTACACCAAGTTGCACGCGGACGAAGTTGCGGGTGTCCGCTAGTATTTTATATAAGGTTTTATTTATGTCGTAGATAGTTACATAGTTATAGTACTTAGTTTAAGTTTTGTATTGAAAATTTTCGCCCTAAATATTTTTATTGCACATTTTAATTATCTATTCTTTTTTTATTTAAATAATACATACTCATATAGATAGGTCACACTTACCTATATTCATGATCCTCACACTTAGAACACGGCGCTTCATCTTCACCGCCCACACAGTCTCTAGTGCCATCGCAGATCCAATCCCTCGGCACGCAGGTACCATCTCCACAAGCCAGCTCGCGTGAGTAGCACGGTGTTCGAACAGTAACACAGTTGGTGTTAGAGTATTGGCTGCATGTGAACATTGTCTGCAATTCTCTGGGTATCAGGCTGTCGCAGTGGTCCACGATTGCTAAAACAGAATTTAAACAATAGCAGTTAATATTTTTCCAGTCTTTGTTATATTATATAAGGTGAGTTTGAATTAAAATGTAGCCTATGTGTTATTCTGATGTATAAGCTATATTGTGGTAAAGTTTCATTCAAATCCATTCAGCAGTTTGTCGAAACTGGAGCAAGTCTTATGCATATAGATTACAATAGAAAAAAAAATGTTCCCAAAACCAATAAAAAAAGAAATAAAAAACATTACAAAATATCTATTCACTTACGACAGTACGCTGTACGCATAACACCATCCAATACATCCATAAATTAACCCCAAAGTCAACCAGCCACTGGACCCCAAGGCAGTTAGTTAGCTACGTACACAATAGAATTGATCAAAATAACAAACGTAACAGCTGATCGACTACCAAGGTCAATGAACTTTCTATTAATAGGTTGAAACTTTGTTTGAAATGCCGGCGGCGAGCGTACAAACCGGCGCGGCGATTGCCGGCCTTTTAAAAGATCGACAACGGCGCCGTGGCGCTTTTCTGATCGCTACCGCGAACGCCGAAACACGCACATTTAAACACTTGCCGCCTGCGTTTTGCAGTAGGTAATTTAACAGGAAAGTTTATTGAACTTGGTACTAATATCAGCTGATTTAGTTCTAAGTGCTTATTTAAAAGTTTATTTCGTTTATTTTTTACAAGTTCTTAAGAGTGCATATGCGGACATATTTACCTACTTAGTCCTTCGAAGGTTCCGTGTTCAATTTCTGACAGCCGATGTTTATTCATTTTTATTAGTTCTGGTCTGGTCTAACGGGAGATTTTGGTCGTTTGGCTTTTCTTTCCGTATTTTAATTGGTAGCAATAGAATGTTTAAGATATACCTTCATTCGGTACCTCGTGTGACTCTACGGTTAATTTATGAATGTAATGGATGGTGCTATGCAAAATGTCCTAAGTCAGTAGATATTTTGTAGGTAATTTTTAAGTTTTTTGTTACTGGTTCTAGAAATATTTTAATTTCGCTGTTGTAATCAGTATGCATTACACTTACTCCAGTTTGAGTGCAGGCTGATAATTCAAACTCACCTTATATAGGCAATGATAATCCCTACGTCTTATTTTAAAGATTTTCATGTTGCACGTATTCTTACTTCAGTACCTTGGTAAAATATGTTTCGTAAGTATCTACTTAATTCAATGAAATTGTTATTTTGAAAACCTGTAACTTTTTTGGTGTTTGTTATTTATTATGCGAATATACAAAATTCAATCCCAAGATACCATACAGTAATATATACAAGAACATACCTTTGCAGAAGTTGTAACAGGGCAATTTTTGTGAATACGGAGGTGGGCTACATTCGGGTTCTAGAAGCGCACAGGCAAATTGTCGGACCCGTTGGCTGCAATTTGTGCTCACTAGGTATTCTATTTGAGGTAGCAGAGTGGTCACATCGACATCGCCGATCGCGGCAGGACCGGTCGCCAAGTCATACGGCAGGACTCCACGGCAAAGAGGAAGACGGGTAGAACGGCATTGAGGAACTAAAATAATAGTAAACGAAGACGATATTGAAAAATATGTTTGTTGATAAAGATACGAGTTAATTAAATGTAGATTTTATTATAATTTTTTATACTTTCCTTGATAGGCTTTTCAAATAAAAATATTCAAAGTTAGTTAAGTTTTTGCTATATTGGTAAGGTGACAATGTAAAATCGAATGGAACAATAAGCATAATTTTTAAATTTAAATACATACTTAAGTATATTGCTCAAGCGCTAAGTGATGTGCTACAAATTACAATAATATAATAGTAATGGCCCCGTGAGTACGAATAGCGACTAATTATATAAAAATATATAAATACAACATAATACATACATACCTTTATGGCATTATACTTTCTTAAGCCGCAAGCTCCCTTTCATAAGAAAAAATTTCAACTTACCGTCATAGTTACCATTTATTGGATACTTTTTTGTAGTGGAGTCATCTCGGTTACGCCAAGTCGGTAAAGTTGGTGATACTCTGGTGTTATACAAGGAGTTTTGAGTGGTAGATTTCATATTTTCAGCGTCTTCTATAGAAATACCAAAGAGTTTGGAGTGACCTGATGTAAATTTGCCGTCGTTGTTGACTACTGGATGGTCATAAAACTCTTGAAGCTCTGGTGGGAAATTGAGTCTGGCATTGAAAATTTGCTTGGCGTATTTTATCTTCTCAGAATCTGGCAGCGTTGAAACCGTCGATGAAGGCACTTCATTGAATTTAATTTCAGACTGAGTGGATGGTGACCTAGTTTTTTGGGTTTGTTGTTTTAGATAAGCGTTAATATCGTTTGAAGTTTCCGCATTAGCAAAATTTTCTGCTACAGGTATAGATTCTGTGGTAGTTGTAGTCACTCCATCCCCATCTTTAAAATAAACAGCAAGTGGTTTCTCTGGTTTCTGAGTAATATGCGGTTTTAAAGTCGAGTCACTGGATATAGTAGCAGCATCTTTAAGTGTCTTTGGGGAACGAGTTTTGTCAGAATCAACCCTTTCATTTCCATATTGTACTTCTGGTGATATATGTTTAGGAAAAACTGGTGGTACTGGAAGTTTCCTTTTCTGACTTCTTTCTGTTATAATATCGATTAATGTAGTCAAGTCAGGATTCTCGCCGTTATCAGGATCATAAAAGTCGATTTCTGGTGTCTTGGTACCTGTATTTATAGATGTTTTGAAGGTCAAAAATGATTAATTGAATAATTGTTTAAAGGTGATGTATCCACAAACAACAATATAACGATGAAATAACATTCTAAAGTCCCCAGGGTGAACTCTAAAAATCCTTCGGTAGTCGTGATATGTGCATTAAAAAGTTCTAAAGAAAATCTACAACCCAACTAAAAGAGCACAAACATATCTACATCTACCTACTATTTAGGCCATTAAGCACATAGAATATTTTTCCAGAGGCAAATCTTCAATACATTGATGAAATAAATGATTTACAAAATACAAACACTGAAATCCATGTACGAATACATTTACCTGTATTATCCTAAAGTATACCAAGAGGTAAAAAATATCATACCACGAGGCCGAGACTTTTCTGTTCCTTTGTTCTGCATTGGTTGTAAATGGTTTGTATGTTGCGCTTGTGAGGTGTCGTGCTCCCAGTATGTAGCGTTGACTGTCTCCGAATCTGAATTCATGTTTACTGTAAATAATAAGGTTTTACTGTTAATTATTATAGCAGGAGAGAAAAGGGGATTTTTGGTAATACTTGAGCGTGGTAGATGTAAAAGTATCCTCACTTTCATGTTGTTGTAAACCTCCACATAGTATGAGCCGTTTATACTGCGGGGGAATCGAAATAGGTAAGGATTTACTGATACTGATTTGATTCTAACTTTTTATAATAGCAAGTTTAAAAACCGTTGTTTAAAGTAACATTGCTTTCAAACTTATCCAGGCTCCTAAGTATCTTGTAACAGCGCATACGAACACGAGTAAATATGCCCTTCACCTATAAATATGTATTTGTCTTCTAAAAATCAACCAATTAACCGGCATAAAACTGTCTTGTCCTTGCAAGAGGTATGTGTCCAGCAGTAGACGTCTATCAGCTGACAATGATGATGATGAAAACCAACAATCCTTTTTGTATGGATGATAGGCTTGCGCTTGAACACAATCATGCTTGATGGTAAGCACGTAATACTTTCTATTATTAAAACTATGAGGTTAAATTAAACAGCACCGTTTATGTGTTCAAGCCTTCAGCCACAGTATCGATACAACTATTATATTTTTTGTAAAAATACTGTGAGGCATGTTTTTATCATGATACGTACGACAGTTGCGTGATACGAGAAAATGTCAATACACTAGGTATTGTGTTATAGGCATGTAAGAAAACTAATAATTATGGCAGTTATTCTGGCGACATGGTGTATTGTAAGGAGGTTCCGTGGGTTTCAGTGAAGACTTCTACGGCTGCTTGGACGCTCCAGCCCTACAATCTGATTGGATTAATACTGTTTGCTATATATAGTGGTTAAAACCATCATCATCATTATCAGCCTTTTTATGTCCTACTACAGGCCTCCCTTTGTATAGGAGTTTATGAAGCTTATAACCTCGACGCCGTTCAATACGCGAACGACATATATAGAAAACATTTGACTTTTGTAGCGATCAGTGTCAGATGTAAATGATGATGGCCCGGCTGTCGGCATAACGTACACTCCGAGCTTGTTTTCCTTCTGATAACGCCTTGGAAGAAAATAGTCTAACCACTGGATAAACGTGGCGGATAGTGTTTTTGCACACAATATTGCTAACATTTTAAAAGAAAATAAATACGAGCATCACAATATGAATGCGTGAAATGGTTAAACAATATATGACTGTCATATATAGCTAGTGACGTAACAACAAAGGAAGCAATGCAGATGGCTCGCCAGTGAAAGCAGGGTTCAAGAAGTCAGTAGCGCGGCTCCGACAGCCGGGCTGGCCGACCATCCTTATCAGTTACACAACCGTTGGATTTAGTTCTAGTTTTTATTGTATCTGCGCAATGTTATTATTTGTAAAAAGAGGTTAATAGGTCGAAGCAACGGCATTATTTACTATCTAGGACAATACCTAACGTAGAAGCGTTGCTCGTTAAGGGTGATATTCGAATGATTAACTAATCATCAACATCTGATAGCGACTGGTATCGACGGCATGGGGTCACCAACAACTTGTTGACTCTGGGCTTAGAATTTACTGTCAATTTCTTAGAAGAAAAAGTCATAATTATTCTACAATCCAAACCAGAAATCGAATCCGATGTGGCTTCGATCACGAGGACTTCGTGATCGAAGCCACATCGGATTCGATTTCTAGGCTACCTACTAGAATCGAGTGACTAGATCAACGAGCAACTCAATTATTTTTATCCCCTATTTTACAAGGAGTCTGAGCCGTTAATAGTTTGATAATCATGTCAATAACTAACACTTAGGTAGAACTGAGGCATTTTAAAAAAATTGGAACATGGTTGTATTACTTTATTAAGTAACCACGGGGAATTGTGTGTGGAAGTCTTCATTCTTGAGTTTCGAAAAATGAAAATTTTAATAACAGATAGGTATATTAGTACAGGATCCGTGGCCTATTTTTTCACTTGATTACTATCAAGCTAATTTTCCGTGAGTAGCTTCATTTTGATAAGACGCCCAACAATTTCCTGTGCGAAAATTTTTGATTGTGGTAGCTAACAGAGGTAGCAATGATAAAATATGTCGATTTGATGATTCTTCAATATTTATTACTAACTGAATTGTTTTTATTAAATCTTAAGATAATTATCTAAATTATTTGAAAAAATATTTGTCCTACAAAATCTATGGTTTCATCAAAGAGTCCTCCCCCTCCAACATGTATTGATAACGAGATCACCAAAAATGATTACTAACCAGCTGATTTTTTTTTTATTACTTAGTTAATATATATATAATTTAACAGCCATATTGTCCTACAAATTTCGTGGTACGTTATCCCGGTCCTACGCTCAGAAATTGTTAATACCATAAGACCATTTTTCTCATTACTAACTGTAGGACAAAAATATTACATAATAGGTTAGTGTGTTCAGTGCCCAAATAAAACAATGTCCAACAAAAAAACAGGTATGTATCACTAGTCCGACAAGAATTGTAATTTTTTCGTTTTCCTATTTCTAACATAAGATACAGTGAAAAAATCTTTTTTAAAATTTAAATAAGTTTATTTTTTAGGGAAATTAGGTACAAAAATTGGTGTGTTGGTGTATTTATAGATAAAAAAAAATTAATCTTCATCATATTCATCTGATGAATCTTCATAATCTTCGCTACTAACATCGCTGTCATCTTCATTTATTTCACTTTCCTCACTCGTGATATCTGACTCTGTAATAACATGAAAAAATTTAGTAAATTATATAATAATGAATAATCAATAAATAAATAACAATAGTATAAATAGGGTACCTTGTATTTCAGAAGATAATTCTTCAAAAGATGGACTTTGGGGACCATCAAACCAATAATATTCATATTTGCCATCAATTATTGTCCATCCAAAATTTTCCGGCAATTTTTCCGTGGGGCACCGCATATGTGCGTTACACCATACATTGCAGATAAATGCAGTTCTTTTAATTTGTTGTAACAATTCTTCTTTTGTTGGTGGCAAACTGGAAGGATCATATTCTACGATTTTTTGTTTTAAAATTTCTTCATTTTCATTTTTTGATTTATATCCTTTTTCAAATAACTCGTACCGATGAAGTGGAAGAGAGATAGATGCGTCACAAGCCGAACGCTTAGGCCGATCGTGCGTCTCTATCGCTTCTTCGGCGCTCTCGCTTGCACGCTCGGCTCAGGCGGAACGTGACAATGAGTCATACTTTTTCGTACGTGCTGCTGGCGTTCATCGATTTATAAGACGTTATATTATCACGTCAAAATATATTCAAATAATTTCTCGAAAGACAAAAAAAAATAAAACGTAGTTAACTGAAAAATGCTTACTAACACGCTTATACTCGACACAAACGTGGGATACCTACTACGACGGAGTAAAAATGCTCTGCGCACGCGTAACGGCGTGACTCAGCTGTTGTAGAAAAATACAGAAACCCAAGCGGCACAAAGTTTTCTTTGTTATTGTTTTGTTTAATTTCAGTTGACGTTCAGTAATTTTTTAACTTATTGTTGAGTGAAATCTACCAAAAAGTCAACATTTTTTTTTCGCACGCTTGAGAAATAAATTGATTTTTAATTTCATGACTTTCCAATATATATTCAATTGGAGCACCGCAATAGCGTACCACGCTATTTTTACATGAAGGATCTGTACTACTACTTTTGACCGTAGGACCGGGACAACATACCACGGAATTTGTAGGACAATATGACCGTTACATTATATAAATATTAACTAAGTAAAAAAAAAAAATCAGCTGGTTAGTAATCATTTTTGGTGATCTCCTTATCGATACATGTTGGAGGGGGAGGACTTTTTGATCAAACCATAGATTTTGTAGGACAAATATTTTTTCAAATTATTTAGATAATTATCTTAAGATTTAATGAAAAACAATCCAGTTAGTAATTAATATTTGAGAATCATCAAATCGACATATTTTATTATTGCTACCTCTGTTAGCTACCACTATCGAGAATTTTCGCACAGGAAATTGTTGGGCGTCTCATTAAAACGATGCTATTCACGAAGATTCAGCTTGATAGTAATTATTTTTACATCAATGATCTGTACTACTACTTTTAAGCGTAGGAACCGGGATAACATACCACGAAATTTGTAGGACAATATGGCTGTTAAATTATATATATATTAACTAAGTAATAAAAAAAAAATCAGCTGGTTAGTAATCATTTTTGGTGATCTCGTTATCAATACATGTTGGAGGGGGAGGACTCTTTGATGAAACCATAGATTTTGTAGGACAAATATTTTTTCAAATAATTTAGATAATTATCTTAAGATTTAATAAAAACAATTCAGTTAGTAATAAATATTGAAGAATCATCAAATCGACATATTTTATCATTGCTACCTCTGTTAGCTACCACAATCAAAAATTTTCGCACAGGAAATTGTTGGGCGTCTTATCAAAACGAAGCTACTCACGGAAAATTAGCTTGATAGTAATCAAGTAAAAAAATTGGCCACGGATCCTGTACTATATACAGGATAGGTAGGTAGGATAGGCTGTAGTGCAAGTAAAGAAAGTAAGGATGTGTTTTTTTTCTTTTACAAAGTCGATACATGTATTTTCAAACACTACTTGTCTAAAAATTATTCAAAAATTTAAATCTTGCAGGCTTGTTTAGTTACGTCGGCCTGTCAACTTAGATGCACAAAAGAAAAAAAAATAAAAAAATGTAATCCAAAATTTTTTATTTTTTTTAAATGACTAACAGGCATATATGTCAAATGAAATATATCTCAGATATCTATTATAAAGCTATTTCATTTAAAAATAGACACGTACTTGTACCTCCAAAATCAATGTTACTTCAATTGACTCTATGAATATAAATTGTGAATTAATATAATGACCTTGTTTAATACAACACTCATATAATTTACAATGACCTAGTCTATAGCCCTGGTTAAATTACTATAATACATTAAATCCACATTTATAACAAGGCAACAAACATATGAGCCAATTAACAGAGTAACTGTCTTACCTAAACCTCAGGCGAGTCATATTAATTGGAGACAAATTGTACCTATTTTAATATATAAATAAAATAAATGCCATGCTAAGACAAATCTTACGTAATAAATATAAAATAACATGTAGAGTGTTACGTAATGTTTACACATTGCAAACAGCAAACAATACCCAAACTGAAACAGACAACAGACAATTCAATTTAAAGAATTGCTAGGTGTATTGTCACCACACTTATTACATCTCTTGAAATTGATTGATTGGCAATATGACAAATATTGGTATTGAATGAAAGGAATAAAAGAAAGTTGGTTCAGAGGGCTTATTGTGTAAATCCATGCATTATGTACGCTTTGTAAATGTACACAATAGCCGCTGAGAGGTCAACTTTCGTTTTGCTCAATCCTTTGCAAAAAAGAGCCAATTCAAAACATTTTAAGGAGATACGAGGATGGCGTATCGTCTTGTCAGCGCCATTATAAGTGAAAAAATATGATTATAATTATTGTTGACGCTCTTAAACCGGCCTCAAGATAACCCTTCGCGTGCGATACGAGAAAGTGTCTTGATATTTATTATGAGATCAAAGATTCCCAAAAAGGTCCATGGGTAACAAAGTACACACTCATGAAAAAATATATAATTGGTTAGAAAGTTATTTACGACTCTGGCGCTTCTCTCCTTTAATTATCGTATTTTTAAGCGCTATGTTAGCCATAAAACGGATGTCACTTGCAAATTTTACTGGCTAATTGGTACCAAATTCTTATAAAAACTTTATGTATTGTTAAAATGACGATATATAACCTGTTAATGTGTAATATTTTTATCGGTGGCTTTAGGCTATCTTTAAACTTTCAACGCTCAAAACTTTTTATAGCCCTCGAGGTTTTATATTCGGAAAGAAGATGATAAGTACGGTGAAATATTGTTTGGGGCTGTTGAGTCATTTACATATTTAAACATTTCTTTCAATATTGAAATAAAGATAATTAAACATAGTCTAAGATTCTGAGATTGTTTGTATGTCTATACGTTTACTGTTTGTATCTACTGAAGACAAATTCCAAGAATGCATCATAGTAGTAAAAGTTAACATGTTTCAAATGTTCAGAAATTCAGTTAACCAAGTACAAAGTATTATTTTTGCTATTCGGGGTGGTAAAATAAGGAAGGTGCCAGACATTTACCTTTTCGGTGAAGCTTCGAGAAACACCATTAAAGATTTACAAGTAAATAGTAAAAGGTCTTTGGCAAAGTATATGCCTAATGCTTAAATTAATGTCGTTTAAATACCAATTCAACATATCAATATTATGGCCGTTATTAAAGAGTACCTATATATATTTTTTGGTCTATGCTGTTGATTCGAAGTTTAATCACGACCAACTAGAAGCAAAGCTTAATCGGTATTAATTACATAACTACCAAGTAGTGTGACTAAAGAATGTGATTTTATCTTTGGAAGTTATTGAAACTATTTTTTACACCAAATATTAAAGAAAGGTATTCTATGGTGGTAATGATGTTAACAGTAGTGAAAGTAATTGAAAGTGATATTATAGACTTCAATAAAAAGAATTAAGTAATTATTATAGATTTATTGGATGATACTGCTAATAAAAATGGAAATCTAGCTATAAACGAATAAAGCGGTAAGTGAAGGTTAGCTAGAAGACTTACAAAGTTGCATGATGTAATAATAATTTGAAATGTTTTGTAAAATTATGTATAAATAAATATCTTTAAAATGTAAAATTACTGTGCTAGACTCGTTTTTAAAGAACATATACTTATATCATAAAATAGAGCCAGGAGTGAGGCCTTACAAGATACGACTTAAAATAGCTAAGCAATTAGTAGGCGCAAGTCATCATCATCATCACGGTAAGGTGGCAAACCTATTAAATTAAAGAAATACCTGCTTGCAACAGTTAAATTAAGTACTATTGTAAAATATCATTTATTATTATTATTATACAGAATCGATACTACACATCTATACCAGGTTGTTTTTGAAGGGATAACGAAGCAGAAGTCAAAACATTTGAACAAAAATTTCTTACCAGGCATCAAGAAGTAGACGAACATTGCGAGCGCCACGCATATAGTAAACAGCGCGAGTGGCCATCGTAGAAGACGCAGAGCGCGCATGAATTTGTCTGTCCCTGTGACACTGTCCGATGGTACCCGGTACAAACTGTCTGGGTGAGAACCCTGAAACAATAAATGCACTTTTAAATAACGGAGAACCATCAAATTTATACAGGTGCAGACACAGCTTCTGCTTAAATTTTGTTTAACAAACAAAAAAATAATAAAACAGAGTATATTTCGGATGGATGCTACATAATTATTCAATTTATTATATGAAACGAAGACTGATCTCCGGTAGACACAAAACTAAGAAAATTGTAGCGATATCTAAATAGGCCTAAACATGTAGATATTTTAGAACGCCGGCGATAGATTATGACAGCCTTCAAGCGCAGTGGTATGTGCTTATAAAACTGAGGTATTGGTAAAGATTCCCGGCTGGGCCAATTGAAATTTACTTAAGTGGTCCAGGTCTGGCTGGTGAGAGGCTTCGGCCCTGGCTGGCTAGCTGGTTACCACCCTGCCAAGCGATTTAATGTTCTGGTACGATATCATGTAGAAACCGAAAGTGGTCTGGATTTTCTTTATAAAGGATTAGCCTGCTTCTCTATCAATTTGTGTTGTACCTAATAGATTTTAAATTACAAAGGTAATACAAAGCGCATTAAAATCTTGAAAGTTGTTGAATAAAAACAAGAGATCTAATTTCAGCTAAACTTGAACTTAAATGTCCTTTACCCACTTAAGAATAGTTCTTTTTATTTAATTATTTTGCGGAATCAAATTGCACATTTAGTTTATCATAAGTGGAAACCCCTCCCGAACGAAACATATCTATGCTTCGTGGTAAATGAAATAGGGGATAGCTAATTTTTGTATGAGCTCTATAACAAAAAGCTCTACTTATTTCAGTATTGTACATTCTGAACATCGTATATTACAGAATCGGATCTAACTGATGTTATATTATGTAAAATAATAATTAGATCATGTTGGTTTAAATTTCAGGAAGATTAAACTCAAAGGCTCAAAGTGACTCAAAACTAATCTTAATAAATAGTCAAATAATCTGACGTTTAAATTTTCGGAGTAAAAGGTTAAACCCAATATGGTAATTGAGTGTTGTCAGTTGACACTAAGGAATTTTAAAAGCTGTTATATCTCAGACGAAGACGTAATAATTTCCATAAAACATATGAAATTGCTAATTGCAGCAATTAAATGTACATCTCATGCACAAGCAAATTAATGACGTTGTACTCGTATAATATTAATTTATTACTGATTGGTAACTGTTCTTTTGTAAATAGTTGCATTTCCTGTTTTTAAAACTATTCTGATACTCCATTAGGATAATACGCGTTATTATTATTCCAAAGAACTTCTACATGGCACAGACCACAAATGGGTCATACCAAAGTTTTTACGAGTAACAACAGTAGCGAAAACAATTTAATGCTTAATTATTGACTAAGAAAAATCTACTGAGCTGAGACATTAAAATGCATACATACACAAAATTTAAAAACTTAACAAAATATAAATTGTTTATATATAAGGTGAGTTTGAATTATCAGCCAGCGGCGAAACTGGAGTAAGTGTAATGAATACTGATTACAACAGCGGAATAAAAATATTTCTAGAACTAGTAACAAAAAATTTAAAAATTACCTACAAAATGTTTACTTACTAAGGACGTTTTACAAAGCAACATCCATGGCATTCATATTCATTCATAAATTAATCACAAGATACGAACGAACGTTTGTCTTAAACATTCGATTACTACCAAATAAAATACAGAAAGAAAAGCCAAACCGCCAAAATCTCCCACTAGACCAGACCTGAACTAATAAAAAATTATAACAATCGGCTGTCAGAAATCGAACACGGAACCTTTGAAGGACTAAGTAGTTAGATATGTCCCCACCTACACACTTTAGAACTGGTAAAAAATAAATAAATGAAGAACGAAATAAACTTTTAAAAAAGCACTTATAATTGAATCAACTGATATCTGTCCCAAGTTCAATAAACTTTACTGTTAAATTACCTACTGTAAACTAAATTAAATACTGTACTGGCAGCAAGTGTTTAAATGTGCGTGTTTGTCGGCGTTCCTTGTTGCAGTAGCGTTCAGAAAGAGCAGTGCCGTTGTCGGTCTTTTCAAAGGCCGGCAATCGCACCGCGCCTGTTTGTAGGCTCGCTGCCGGCGGTGCCAGCATTTCAAACTAAGTTTTAATCTATTAATGGAAAGTTCATTGACCTTGGTCGTCGATCAGCTGTTACGTTTGTTATTTTGATCAATTTCAGTGTGTACATAGGTACATAACTGCCTTGAGGTTAATGGCTGGCTGGCTGTAGGGTAATTTATGGATGTATTGGATGGCGTTATGCGTACTGTCGTAAGTGAATAGATATTTTGTTGTGCTTTATAATTTTTTATTTATTGGTTCTGGGAACAAATTTTTTTTTCTATTGTAATCTATATGCATAAGACTTGCTCCAGTTTCGCCGCTGGCTGATAATTCAAACTCACCTTATATATGTATATATCTTTATATACATAATATATTTAGTAAACATATCATTGTCTCATCAATCAACGGAGAATCGAATCGAAAGTGTTTTTTTGTTAATGGTCCATGTCCAAAAGGCACTTTAATAAAATTGGAAATAATTTATGCGTATCGTAACAATGTAATGGTCCGATAATTTTAAAACTTGAAGATGACCCTTGATCTTGGGTAGAAAGTCAATTTTTATGCATAAGTTTCGAACTATCGACCATATTGTTGCTTGAACAGTAAGGGCTGCAATTAAATTAATAAGTGCGACATATTTCAATATATACCTAGAGTTACGCTCCGAATTAAAAACAAAACAAACTATGTGCGGTTAAAGTTATTTTCTATATTAAAATCTTTTCTTAATACAATATGTATGTTTGTAAATCATACTTTAATACAGTATGCTCATTATGAAGATAGGTTAATAGAGAGCCAAAAGCCTTTCAAGGACAGGAAAATGGAGATATAGAAGGATTTTTGGTTCAGTATGGTTTTAGGTTTATTGTTTTATTATTATTATTCATCATTCGTCATTAATAATATTTAATTATAATTAGAATTATTAGCTTTTATTTAATTTACTTGTTTGTTGCATGCTCACAAGGCGGAATTTGGCTGATTGTTTATTTTTTATTTTATAACACCTACTTGTACCCAAGTTCGCAATAAAGTTTGATTTGATTTGATTTGATTTGATTGATTCAGTAAATATTTTAAGACATCAATAAACTTATTATTATATTATTATATTATTATTTACAAAAAGTCCTGGCTTACAATTTTTAGGTAGGTATTTACAAATAATAATTAGCCCAAGAAAATGTATATGCTTGTAAGCCTAGGTCCCAGTCACGGCAACTCCTGCTGTATCACAGTGAGTTGACATTCCTCGTTCCCAGGGTCACATTCACTATACATTTCACTTAAAATAGTTACATACACAGAAAGTAGATATAATACATACACAGAATAAAATAACAAGCGGGTAGGACGCTCGACTTGTGAGTCTTGTATCATCCACGCGTCATTCATTCTGCGTTTTTTTAGGGATCTATTCTTTGACCTAACTTCGATCTAGTTATTATAATTGTCAATAATCTCATGGATAGCTTATCGTGCTCAGAAAATAATAAGAGATCTAATTTTGATCTCTTACAAAATTAAAGAGTTAATTTAGACTGCGCTCGGTTCCCAAGCTAATGAACAACTTCTTAAAATCCAGAATACCCTAGAGTCAAGTAAAATAAGATTAAGTAAATATTACGCACATATATATAATGAAACTAAATACACTACACTGAATACAATTTACTTTAATAATCCATATTAGACACGTGTGGAAAAATAATTAACTTAAAGACCTGTAAGCCCTTCATTAAATCATTTGAATTTGATTGAAAATTATGCCCGTATCGTTGAAGCCAGCAATGTTTTACGTCAAATAAATTAAATGCTATGGTGTTATTTTAATAAATATCTACTAGCCAAGTTAGATTTATTTAAATAGAAAATTTACCACGCATTAATTTAGAACCAACCTAGTGTAAGTAGGCAACTAAAAGCAAAATTATGTAAGTATACTTATTAATATAATTATAACTACTAATCCTATTTATTATTTAGTTAGTTATACATTTCCCTGCAACTACACTACTCGTTTCTATAATTTCTATTAAGAACGAGTATAATATTTTATCATAATTTATGGTGACCCTTATGTAACGAATAGCGATCATCTAAGCCTAATGCACATCTTTTCACTGTACAAACATTACATCATTCAAACATCATTAGGGTTACTGGTAAATATTTTAAGACATCAATAAAATATACTAATAACGTGGGCAATTACTCCTATGTTATTCTCCTGAAGTAGCACTTACTTATCGTCATGTAAGACTTTAGCAAGAACAACAATAGCTTTTTAGCGAACAAGGAAAACGTAGTACGTTACGCCTTATGTAAGAGTACTCTATTACATAGGTACAAAGTGCAACTTACGTAGTAGCCTACCTTTGCTGCGAATGTCTTCACTTCCCTTGGCTTAGCGAAATACTTGTCGAGTTTATTCTCGTAGCCGGTAATCGGATTGCTGATAGGCGATGTTTGTGGCGATCGTACGCGATACGTGCCATATTGCTCTCCATGTTCAGATATTGTGGGCAAATTAGGTGAGCTGCAACTGCTGCTCGAGCGAGAATAAGCATAGTTTACAGAGCCATCAGCTGGATTTTTAGGTTTCTTCATAAAAGCTCGTCTCGGAAGCTCTTCAGTTGGTTTCAGATCGTAGGTCTCAAATTTTTCTGTGATATAATTTTCCTCTACTTCTGTAGTTGGAACGTATCGCAGAAGACGCGGTTCTTTTATTTTCTTTTCGAACTTCACCGCATCAGTTTCATTGTCTAATTCGAGTCTCTTATGATTGTGTGGCTCTTTTGTGTTTCTATTTGTCTTTCGTTTAGTTTTCCTCTCGGCTGTGCGCGTTTGCACATGATCGTCAACAGTCTCTGATTCAGAAGACGGCCTGTCTCCATATAATACGTAATTACCATTAACCATTTTGTTTTTAAGTAAATGGATTAATTAAGGCAAATGTAATATTATTGATTCCATGTTATTGGGAATAATTTTTAAGTCATCATTTATTTTTACATTTTTAATTTGCAACATCTATATGCGAGCACTAATCACTATGTCTCCAACACTGACAGTGAATGAATCGTTGATTAATAATGTGGCTTGTTTGTAACGCGACGATCTTGTTATTGTGTTTTGTTTGTAGTTATTGCAACAAATTCTTTAGTGGTAATTTGCAGGATGCGTAAACAGACAATTCAATGAAAGTTTGATTATTAAGAATTTCCCTTACAATTTCTTACACAACAGTTAATCTTTGTAAAGCGTCCGTCATCGTCCATTAGCAAAAGTTATAAGTAACTAAGTTAATAATTTATTCAATGTAAATCTTAACCAACTTTATAAATTATCAATATTTTTTGCGTACACATTGATAGGAGCAGAAATAAACCATAAACACCTTTAATTCTGAATTAGGAGGCACATTCTGTTCCCGATATATAGTTTTTGATAATTAAATATGTAAAATAATATAGTAAAGTTATTATTTTTGATACAGTAAGAAATGTGTTTTTGTGTATTTTTATAGTAATTTGCCTTCCGAACCGGTGGTAGTCACTACGCAATATAGACTTGACTATAAAAAACTTCTTCTAATTCTTCTTGAAATAAATCAATTTGAATATAAAATTTTATATCAAAGGCGCATAAAGTAGATAGGTACATTGGAACAAATAATGAGAACAATCGCAGTGTTGTATAGGTGCCTATTCGATAGATAACATTCGTAGTGTAATGTCGGCCATTATAGTGAACGCAGTTCCCGCGCTTTTTGCCCCGTTTACGCGGGAACGTTCTCAGTAAAGCGCGTGCGCGACAATAGAGGCCGACAGCTAACGAGAGTGAAGTCTGAAGTGATTGTGCAACGGACAGGGTGTTTTATGTTTTATGCAACTGATGTGCCGTTAATGCAACAGATTCGCTGATAACTCGGGTCATTTGTATGTTTCCTGATCATAATCTGCATCACTCAGACCCTACGTTACGCAATCGTTAATGACGTGAGCGATTAACTTTTTAATTGAGGATGTTCCTCCTTCTTTAGTAGGTACCTCCACTTGCTCATACCTTACTATACAACCCAGAGATCTAAAATACTGACTGAATATAGACATTTGTATAGATCGTGCCAAAACTTCGCTCTGAGCACAAGGCGTAAGCCTGCGCTGTAAACAAAACACCGTTCTATAACTGCTACGGATCGCAGTAGTCCGCACTCTTACGCAGTCAATATCCCATGGACGCATACAAAACGTTTTGGTTCTTCATTCCGGATTCGAATTGCGAACTTATGGAATGTCCTTCCAGCAATCGTTTTCCCTGCCACCTACACCTTGAATTGAAGATACCCACAGTATTTTCTAGTCAAGGATGAATAGACACAGTCCAAGCAAGCGCGTTCCACCGTAGGCTGCAACTTTGCTTACCATCAGGCGTGGCGCCCATGAAGCATTAAGCGTTAGCCAGTATTGAATAAAAAAATTATTTCAAAGTATGTAAGAAGTTCTCAGCGTCGCTAATGGCACCTGCTCATTTCGGGGTATTGTAACTTCAGAAGGAATTCGAAATTTGGCAGGAGATATGAAACATCTATAATCTACTAAGTTTTAGATTGAATCTGATATTACAGTTTTTGTGAAATGAATTGTAATCAAGCGTAAGTTCATTGTTTCTCACGATCAAATTCACTTTGATAATATTAAATTTTAATTTAGCTGAAGATGATTAAGTACCGATAAAAATTAATTATCTTTTTCGAGAAGCTGATAAAAATCGCTTGCAAAATTTTGATGAATCTGTAAGTAAGGGAACTTTAATATATTATAATCGCTCGACCGCAATCTCCGTCATATTTCCCGTGTAATTGATGGGTTGTGTCAAATTTACGCGTAAAAGACTATTACTAAACGAGTTGGAGCTTCAAGTGACCTATCAGTGTCAGTTTTGCAATTTACGTTTCACTGTCACACAACACGCCCATGGATCGACATTTTGGGCCATGAATCTTTCGCTCCGACTTCTATTGGTTGCAAGCGTTAAGGCTTAAAGTTTCGTATACAATTTGAATATCTTAACTTTAAAAACAAATGTACCTGACATTTGGTTTTAATCGGCTACCATACAATATAACGTTATTCTACTATTTATTAGGATGCGTTACATACTTTTTAATGATAAATGGCACACGAACTAACACAACATTAAAAAGAACCGGTATAATTAACTAAATTGCATAAGAGACGGGACAAATATATTATGCCAGTAATAAAATTGGTCTTGGTCGCTAACTGCAGGTCACATAAGAAGGCTCAGAGTCGCTCAGCGAGTGATGGAAAAAAGAATGTTTCTGCGTGATCGATTCAGAAATGAGGAGATCCACAGAAGAACTAGATTTACCGACATAGCTCAGCGAGTCGCAGAACTGAAGGATCAATGGGCTGAGCACGTGGTTTAAAGACCTGATAGATTGTGATTTGACACTCAAGGTGCTGGAATGGCAACCTGACTGACGAAGTGTCGCAGGGAGCCGCTGACTTCAGGCGGCAAAGGATCGTTGTGTTTGGAAGCCCCTAAATAGGCCTTTTTTTTTTTTTTTTTCGCTGGGAAATGCCTTTACGTATCCCTTTCGGAAACAAACTCGGTACATCGAAAATGTTTCCGAAAGGGTATGTGGGACTCACCGGTTAACCGGAATACCCACTAAAACCCAGCGGACACGACTGCGTCAAATATATGGAACGCCACAGGATCGAAAATCAAGCTACTGTGACGTCCCGACGCTTGCCAACAACTATAACCTATCTGCTCTACGGTGGAAGTAGTTGCACATATTGACGCCTCCTTCTGCCCTGTCTTCTTCTGCGTATGAGGGGAGCGTCTGGATCCGCCTCCCTTGCCCTCTCATCAGCCTCTTTTTGGCGGATTACTGACTCGCAGAATGACACTGCAGCCATCCAACCCGTCTCGCTACCTATCATTGCTTCCACTACGGTCAAGAGTGAAACATTTCCCCTTACAATTGACGCCAAGGAGTGTCTTTGCGGTCCCCAAGCAGCGCACTCAACCAACGTATGATATGCGGTGTCCTCTAAGGCCCCACATTGCTGGCACTCTGGAGTTAGCTCCCGACCGGCTGTCCGATGGAGATACCTGCCAAAACAGCCATGGCCTGAAAGCACCTGCACAAGACGAAACGTTAGTGTTCCGTGTTTGCGCTTCAGCCACTGCTCAAGGTGAGGCAGAAATGCCTCAACCGTCCAGCTACCAGCAATGGGAGACTCTAGATCCTCTTTCCAACGACTGATTAAAGCAGTTTGGGCTAGAGCTCTGATTCGGCTGACCTGGTCCACTGCAAACAATTCTCCCCGGGTCCTCGCGCCCGCTCGGTACCGATACACCTCTGCAAGCGTTTCGGCTTGGAGTTCCCAGGGTGGGTCACCAGCAAGCAATGTTGCCGCCGTCCACGACACAGTACGATACGCTCGAATCATACGCACTGCTATAATCCTTTGTGACCTACGTAGGATGAGCTTGTTGTGCAAAGTCAATGCGTCCACCCATATAGGCGCACCGTAAAGAGCCATGCTCCTTACAATTCCGGCATAGAGTCGTCTACAGGCAGACTGCGGTCCTCCGACGTTTGGCAAGAGTCTGCCAAGGGCGGCGGCAGTATTTACAAGCTTAGGACTAAGCAATTTAAAATGAGATTTAAATCCCCAGCGACCGTCCAGAGTGAGACCTAAGTACTTCATGTAGGCACTTACTTTTACCACAGTGTCTCGGATGGTGACATGCGCATCCCTGGGTGGACCTCTACGGGGGCCGTGGAACAAAAGGGCTTCAGTTTTTGTGAAACCCTTAGACCCAGCATATGAATTCTGTCAACCATCATGGAAGTACCAATCTCTGCCAATCGCGCAGCATCGTCGAATGTTTTTCCTCGAGCTGTTATGAGGGTATCATCTGCATAGCAAATGACGCTCATGCCTGGAAGCAAAGGGGCTCGCAGGAGCCAGTCGTACCCAATGTTCCAAAGAATTGGTCCCAATACTGACCCCTGTGGAACTCCACTATATACACGGCTTCGCTGCAAATGCCCATCGTTTCCTACCCACATTATTTCTCTTTCTTGGAGGTATGCTTCCAACAGTTTGCTGAGATAGGGTGGCACTTCATGATATTTAAGTGCCTCCAGCAAAGTCTCGAAGGGAAGACTGTTGAAAGCATTAGCTATGTCAAGTGAAATGGCCAAGACCACCTCTTTCCTGTTTACCCAAGTAGTGATGCTTTTGAGAGCATCCAGGGCATCCAATGTAGAGCGTCCCGCTCTAAAGCCATATTGCACTTGGGACAGAGCCGGTCCCACAGTCTCCAGGTGTAAGGTGAGACGGGCGGCTAGAATTCTTTTAAAGACCTTACCTATTTCATCTAATAAGATTATCGGCCTATATGCCGAAGGAGAGTCCAAAGGTAAGAGGCACAACTTACCCAACTTCCAATTTTTTGGGAACTGCCCAGAAAGTAAGCACCCATTGAACAAATTTCTTAATTGATCGTTCATGAATTTCATGGCGATGAAAACCACTTTCCTGGGACTCCATCAGGCCCAGGTGCGGTTTTTCTGCCTCTCAGGCGGTCACGAGCTCTATCCATTTCCTCTTCTGTTAAAAGCGGGACGACACCTACTTCCATATTTCTAATTGAGGAAGTCATCTTCGGAGGAATGTGGCCTCGAGAATCAGGGAATAGATCTCCCACTAGCCGAAGCAAGAAGTCTGGCTGCAAGCTCTCTGTGATTGGGGGACCATGTGCGCGCATTTTCTTTCGCGCATTCCTCCCTAAATAGGACTATGTTCTACAGTGGAAGTCGATCGGCTGATCATGATGAATAAAATACTTTACACGACGATTTGCTTATAAGTACAAACGGTATAGACGTGTTTATAAATACATTTTTTATCAATGGTCAATAATTTTTTAAAGTCAAAGTATCTTTTTTGTTACAGTCAATTAAGAAACGAATTATTTAGCAAATTCAATATCGAATACCTTTTACGAAATCAAAGCCTACAATTTATATAATCACTTTGCATTGTGCCTACAAATCGAAATAACAAACGCAGTCCTTGATCTATGTACCTACGTGTAACGGTGTATGTATTCATCGAGACTTGCCTATTATTTGACTGCACCTTTGCGCTTCAAAGAATATTTGAAACAAAATACATAGTTAACTACAATTTATGTCTGCTAGATCTTCAAGCCCGTACTTAAAACTCAATTTGAAGACATTAAGTGTTTCTATTAGATGTACAAGATATTGTGATTCAATCGTATGTTTATTTAACAGCTTATATTTATTCTGTGTTACCTAATATTATTTATTTTATTTGTATTATATACCCTGTATGGTTGATGCTAATTTGTTAAGGGTGTCTCATCTCAATTAAATGCTTTATTTTAATGCATTTAATCTTGAAATAAAGAGTATCTGTATAAAAATATGAAAAAGTAAACTTATAACAAACGCTTTTATCTTTACTAATATTATAAAAAAAGATTTCATTATTTGAATTGAACTAAATTGGTTTCAAAATATAAGGATAAGGTACATATAATTATTATTTTACGGATATCTGACTGTTTTTGTTTGTCTGTTTGACAGTGACTCTGAACAAATGCTCTTTCTGTCCATGTTAACTTAAAATTGAGCTTTTTGTCGCTATAGTTTCAAATAAACGATCATGTGGGTAAATTGCTATTTATATCCATTTGCAACAGACTTATGCGTTGTCGATCTGTAAGGTATTTTTTTAATAATCAAAACAGACCGCAACTAATCAACGTAATCTGCGTATTAATTTATACCGAGAGAACAATTAGTTAAACTAATATGAGACAATTTAATTGGGTTATAGACGCCAAGTATATTAGGTCGTGCCGTCTGTTGCGAGCCATTAAGCATCAAAATGCATAACGCATATAGCAGTTTGACGGTCTAATACTCTAATGAGAAGCGTCAACCCATAACATAGCGGTAAGTGGCGTAGTGGCCAGTGGCTAGCTACATCGTTCCACTCTACCAAACGCCGCGGTCGCGAAAATATTTATTTACATGCATAACATTAAACATACTGAGAACTCAATTAACAAATGTTGCAGAACATTTGTCTGAACATCTTAATAAACTGTTTAGTATTTACGATAAATTCAATGCAATCTTGTTTTATAATAAAATATATAGCTCTTCTAAGCAGATGTCTACTTTGCAGTCGGTGGTAGTGTCACTAATAATATATGAATTTGGCGTTTCAAAAGTTCTTATAAACTAAGCTTATTTGAAATAAACGAGTTTTGATTTTGGAAAAACGAATTTAAACTCAAAAGCTGTGCAGATTAGGCTCGTCCTAGAGATCTTAAACTAAATCTTTATTTAGTCTTGTCGCTTACTTTAAAAGATAAGTGAATGCATCGAAAAACTATGGTTAAGCTTTATCTTTTTTAACATGAAAAAATACAATTACACCTATCGCGCTTGACAAAGTGGTGTTTTAGAAGTAGCGTAGAATATAGTACCAAATCTAACAAGCAGAAGTTGCAGTAAAACCGCTACATGGCAAAAAACTGTTTTCTGATCTCATTAGTAACAAAGTTTGCTTTTGTTTTAGTTAGGCTATAAGGTAGAGATGACTTGATTTGTCACAATCTTTTTTATAATACTTAGTACATTTTTGAACATGTAATATAAATATCTGGATTATCATCAATAACAACATACCCTAAACTATTTAGGATCAACGCGACATTTCTCAATTAGACCTCCATGCGATTACGATTTAACGTATTTAATTTATCTATGTAACGTCTTGATGTACTATAATAAATTACTATTTTCACGATATTTTAATGTCAGTCTATATTTATACAAATTGGTAACAGGTATTGCATTAATTGAGGCTTGTAAATATGCGTCGCACCGACGCACCGTGCTAATATTAAATTGTTCTTTAAATATATAACTTATGAAAGGATTATACTAATCTGCATCAGGCCAGTTATCGTAAGTACTTGTTTCATATTGAATTACTGTTTAGGTACCTATTTCTAAATGACCATGGTGAAGGTATCATTAATAAAATAATAATAATAAGATTGGCCAATTGCATAATCTAAAGAATCTTTTGCAAAATTAAAGTAAGTACCAAGTTAATTTTTTGAATTGCCTTAGGTATATTTTTCTAATCTAAAATTAGATATGAACACTAAAGAAGATTATGGTGTTCCCACCGAATTAAGGTGATAGGTCAGAGGTTGCAAGATCGACAGGTTGCTCGAATTACAACCATTGAGGTATGCCCTTTAACGGCGACTACTTTAAAATGTTAGTGGGGCCCCAACACCATATAATTCTAACCTGTCCAAAATATCTGTTGAGATGACCATTAACTCTAATTAGATGATACATAAGAATAAGAACCAAGCTGTATTCAGCTTCGTTTTATTTCATCACATCAATAAATATTTGAAGGGCAAGTAGTTCGTATTCATACTTCGACGAAACAAGATGTTAAAAATTTAATTTTACTAACGAACACCCGTGGTTTTAACCGCATTCCCGTAAGAATATCAGGATACAAATTAGCCCATGTCACTCTTCATGATTATAACAATCATGAACACAAAAAGTATTAACCGGAACAAACGGGCAGACATACAGATTGGTAACATTTTTTAAAGTTGATTTTGGATGTAACTACCAGTATTCGTGTGCATTTAGTGAAAAGCTGGTAAAATGAATTACAAACAGACACTTCAAATTTGTTTGATTGTACACATATCTTAGTTAGACAGAAAAAACAGATGAACACAAGAAACCTGCAGATTACAATGTATAAACTAAAATAAATACTAATCTAAAATTTTTTGGAGGTGAATTGTTTTCCAGAATTATTTCGAATTTATTCGAAAAAAAATTGCAGTTGCAGTAACAAAACTCTACCTAGAGCTTCGTTTATGCGGTCCCTTGTAATTTACGCTGAATTTTTACAATGATCACGTTGAAATGCGATATCCGATCAAGTTAAAGTGTAGTAGGTACAATAAGTATTTGAACGTTATTGAACGCGCGTAAATTAAATAAAGATTAACGTGCGTAGACACCAGAAACATGCATAATTGCAGTTTCCTTGTACTAATTAGTGGATCGCGAGCTATTAGAGCATTGAACTGTGACTGTCATGTTATTATTAACAGCAGGTGACAGTTTTGTGATTTACTGACGACTTCAAAAGAAACTGTTGTTACACATTTATTTAATGCGCAAAAGTAAGTAACTACCTCAGACGGACTATCTAGTCTAACAAAATTAAATGACTATATGTATTATGAATACCTTGTAAAACATAGTAAAAGACCCTCGTAGTATATCAAGCGTAGTATATTTTTAGAACTTGCCATATTGGCTATGAAAAAATTGAATTGGCGCGACAATGTGGAATACGTACTATGATAATAATTTTACGTAGTCAGTAGATACGAGTACTTCTAAGAATATGAACGGTAGCTAAAATACTAAAAATCCAAATCGGCCTTGCGAAATCAATTATTATGCAGTTACAAATTAATTATGTATGCAGTTAAAGAAAGTACACTTAAGTACGAACTCAATTAAGATATTTTGTATTTTAAGCTCTTCCTTCTGACATGTCACGCTATCTCAGAGCCGATCGCGTTGCCATCGTTTATCAGTGCCACCAAGCCTTAATTATTTCTTTATACTTTCGAGAATTATCAATATAAAGAATATAAAATTATCGTAGGGATAGTTTATTAAAAAAAGTTAAAAGATGTCCATCCTCAAAATTATTATATTAACTGAAATCAAAATTCTTAAAATTTTTAAGAAATTTTACCAAATAAACAATATTTGATTGTTTATACACATACGGGTGGAATATGAAAGCAAACCAATTTTCAATAAATATTCATTTACGAAAGTAAGTAATTCACAACAGTTGCTTCAAGTCATTGTTTGTTTGTTTGTTCTAGAATAAGTTATATATGAATGGGCCAATTTATGTGCGACATTCTCGGGCTGACTAACCTAAGCTTTTGCTTAATATTATTAAAACTGGACGGAAGAAAGAAACACATATCAAAGTTTGATTGTTTTTTTTAAATGTCCATAGTATAACAACGTCGCTGTCTTTTCATTTTTCTGCCTACTGCAGTTGTTCAGGCCGCGATTGCCAAACACTCGTCCTCGTAGATGCATATCAGATCCCATCGCATATGCAATTTTTAAGTTATGTATTTTTTCAAAAGTTAGAAATAGTTATTAGCTTTTTAGTTTTTATGTTTCTTATATAAGTTTTATATACTTGAGATTCCGTTCAATATACGAGTAAACATTCAAAAGAATTTCATGTGTTGCAAAAGCATAGTATCTAAATTATAATTATTTGCTTATCGTTATATTAACTAGGTTATTCGGACCATAGAAACCGTCAAACTAATAATTTTTTAAATAATAGTTTGCTATAAAACAGTAAACACAAATAACACAATGACATCGCATGCGCAAACTTTAAAAACAAACAAGCCACATACAACCGATTCACAACACAGCACGAATACCAATATAATACAAGTACTTATAATACATTTCATATTTCGAATACTTATAACATAAACTCAACACAAATACCAGTAAAGATCGGAAACTCGATAAACCAATTGAGAAAACAAATGCGCGCGCCACCTGCGTATACTCGGTTTAATCGGGAAAGAAAACCGCAAGAAAATCGCATGAGTTGTTAGTGAGGGCCAACGCGCACTACTGACTGCTAGATGTCGATCCGTTACACCACCACATTGTCGAGAACCGTACCCTGAGAATATTTTTACGCAACCCATTATATCCAGAAGATACGAGATAATTTTGGTTGTTCACATAGCACGGTGGACCGCTTTGTAATTGTTGAACATTAGGCCCCTATTTCGAGATAACAAATTGCAAATTGTGCATTTAACAAAATATTTTTTGACCATGCAACAAGTAAATAGCTATTTGCAACCAATTGTACAGCTATGGAATATAGATATAATATATGTATAGATAAGTACATAACTATTGAATACATTGCGATTTCGTGGTGTGTGTTTTTTATATCTAACAAAATTGCCTACGTCATAATTATCATAATGAATCCTTATATATAAAAAGCATAAAAATCTGTTTATTAGGTTTTAAGATTAGCGTAAAGAAGGAAATTGAAAACCTGAACTATATGAATCACACCAGGATATATGTTGTGTGTGTATAATCCAAATCCGTTCAGCCGTTTTAAAAATAAACGTTTTATTTTAAGTTATAATCACAATTTATTTCTTCTAAATAATATTAGCTTATTGTCAGTATTGTTCGTCATGATATAGATTGGTTAATCCACGATAGCTCGTCGTTTTTTGTTTTTCAAACGCTTACAGTGCTATAAAAACTGCAAGAATGTTAGTTCTGTTACTACTCGACGAATAGCAATGTGTGCACACTCACACAAAGTGTCAAGTTAGTTAAGTCAACAAGAATGTCATGTTTGACTAGCAGTATGCTCTACTTAATTTAAACCCATTTTTTAAAAATGAATATGTCGTGTTGGTTCTGTACAGCAAAATTATATTGTGATATAGGTTAATATATATGTCGTAGTATCACCATTCTCTTGGACATCATCATTAGTGGTTCTTAGTCTCTTGGGCGTTTTCTAGGGTTTAAGCAAGCACAAAACCAAGTCTTTGTCTTCACGAACAGATGTATTGAACGTTCACAATGTTTTCATACAAGAAGTAGATTTCTATAATTCTTGAAGTATTATAAAGATTCAGAACGGTAGTTTATTCTTACCCATCTTACTAATTTAATTTACTTCTTAAGAAACAAACTAACTATCCAACTCCATTGTTCCCCTCAAGATGGTGTAAATACTCTGCTAGGACTTTGGCGCCCTGCTCTTTTATTTGTTGGAGTATTAAAACAAATCAAAGAAGATACTTTCATCTCACATTAGATCATGTGACGAGATATTACGCATCATTTGAATGTTATAAATCAAATTGAATTTAACTTTGTGTTAAAGTTTTAAGTAAGCACCTATCTCATATCTCTCATTAAATGATTAACAATTAGTTCTCTTTCGATTACTTCCATAAACAAACTCGTAACATACCATAAATAATTACTTTCACAGACAGTAACATTTCCATAAACAATGACATCTATCACAATATTACCACAATCTATTCTAAGTCTCTAGTCTAATTACTTCAACATATATATTAACCAATTTAACAATATCTTAAAAACACACACACCCACAATCATCTCAGATAGGTACCTAGTATAATTATATCTATTTTTCTTTTGTTTAAACAGTTAAATGATTGAGCTCAACTCCACGCTGTCTACCATGCCCCTAGTGTTTTTGTAAAACGTGGACCCATGATACCTATTATTATTTTTATTCATTACAACTTAGCCCTTGATGCGACAATCTTTGCTATAATCACACTTGATGGTAAGCGACGATGCAAACTAAGATGGAAGCGGGCTAACTTGTTAGGAGTAGCATGAAATCTACATACCTTCAATTTCTACACGATACCGTACTGGAACGCTAAATTGCTTAACGTAACGTCTTTGTCAGTAGGATGGTAACTACCAATAACCAAAGCCTTACACCAGCTAGACTTGGACTAATTTGGATCGGCTATATTGGCTGTAACAAGCCAATCAAGTAACCTTTGTAGAAAAATTAAATTCGAGTCGGTCAACCTGAATGAATGGGCAACGGAATGATTCTTCTGGCTAAGTCACATTTATAGTTTATCATCATACGATACGTTTTTTTGACATTATAAGTATAATATTGGTAAAAATATAAGCAGAGCATTATTCCGTTTGGTCATGACACGCAGCGACACAACCTACAATAGCCCGTGTACACCGAGCCGTGGTCGACTCGTAACTGATGTTCGAGCTGTACTCCCCGCACCTTTTGGTTTTCCCTCGCGACAAATAGTGGGGCGAGTCTTAGTGAATTGGTGGAATTTTACTTGTAAGTCAATGTCGTGCAGAAAATGCAATTAACGTTTGATAATCTTGATCAAATAATAATTAGTTGATGTCGAGAGACATTCTGCAAGTAAAGTTCATAAGAACCATCATCATAACTGCAAGTAATGTGTTAATGAGTGATTGATAAATTTTTGTGCAGATTTTTAGATTGAAAATCCAAAAAGGTAGTTTTTAATGTAATAATAAAGTAAATAACGTGTTAGTGATTGATTAGGAAATTTTTGTGCAGATTTTCAGATTGGAAATTAAAAAATAAAAAATTAACTAACCTTGGTAGATGAGGTTCGTCTTTAAAGCAATAATGAAGTAGTGTTTTATAACAGTTTCGGCAAACCTACCTTTATAACATTTATAATAATTTCGGCTGGAGGAAGGCTTTGGCAGTGGCTAGTTGCCACCCTACCGACAAAGACTCACCTACCAACCGGTATGATGTCGTGTCCAAGCCAAAAGGGTCGTGGATTTCATCATACTCTTAACAAATTATCCCGCTTCCATCTTAGATTGATTGTGTGATTGTTCTTGTTTACTCATATTCATACTCAAACACTCTTTGCATATTTTTCAGGGTTCCGAATTAAAGTAAAGAGCCTGTCTGAAAGCCTGAAACTTTTACGGTATTAAAAAACGTGATGTTAATAAGTCTAAAACTCCGTCATTGTCAAAGTTACGATAGTACGTACTATAATCTCGCAAAAAAAAGAAGTTTAGCACATGTTTAGGTAAGACTAAGGCTCTCTGCTACTTACGCTTTATTATTACGTATGTAAAACAAGACATTAATTTCGAATATCTCCATAATTTGAATAAATAAAAACAACATCAAAGTAATATTTACGCTTCTCCTAGTTTTTATTAAAAAAAAATAGAACTGTTCTATTCAAAACCCAAGCGCTACTTAGCGTTGCTTAATTGTATAGCACATAATATCATAATGCTCATTTCCTTGAGCAGACTTGAAGACTTGTTCCAATTCCCATTGTGGGAACGCACAATGTGTCCATTGCCTCCGGATCTGTGCAATAGCACACATTTTTGTAAATTTTAACTCGGTTAATAAATCACATTTTAATGGATATTTTAGTATCTTGAAAGATACATTTTGAAGTATCCATTCATTTTAATTTTATTGTTATTGTAAACATTTTCCTCAAGTAAAAAAGTGACTGTTTCTATAATTTTGAATATACCGCGCCTAAGTCACTAAAAATGTTTTATATTTTTGGTAAAGACTGGTGCAGGGGTCTTGTCCCGTTTTTAGTTTTATTGAGGCGTTAAAATCATAAGAAATATTTTAAATTCGTAATTGTTGAGGTTTCGGAGTGAAACATTCGTAGAAAAGTTTTCGTGGAAAATAAATAAATTATTAACTATTCGTGATGAACTATTTTGTTAACAATTTATGTATATAATACCTAAATTGTAAGCTCCATAAAATCCTTTCCGATCTGTATAAAATTTAGAACAGAAATAAGTTATTAGAATATCTACATACATTATTTTTATCTCGATTTTACTAAGGTCACAGTTACTCGCGGATAATACACACTGTTTAATTTGAATACTCTCGTTACATTTTTAATTTTTATCAAATTTCGAAGTTTTAAATTCTATCTACTTGTTTAGTCCCTCTTGTTTACTCTCTTAGTATTTAAGACAAAAAGGGAAATGGTAGTTCTGCTAATTCTGCATTTGTGTAAAATATCCCATTACAAAGTCAGAGCATATTCGTGATCATGTCTGTTGTACCTTGTTGTGCTGCGTGCTCTATTTATGCGAAACCGAAAAGGCACGACTTTGCTCTTTAAAATTCTCAATTCAATATAGATGTACAATACTTGGCTCTGTAACATCCTTTTATTGTAATCAGGAAGTATGTATGTTTGTTACTGTATTTAATTACCCTGTTGGTATAAAAATACCGAAAATAACAAAAAAGGTAAAGCTGTTCACTGCAATTTATATAAAATAAAGATTTTATCAAAATTTCGGTGATAGTTAAGATCGTATTTTCGCACTTCTTTTATACATTAAAACGATTTACTTTCTCTTTACGTACTTGAAAAATGCATTGTTTATGTAATGTTTTTCTACTAAAATAATGTCGTTCTTGTTGATTGGGAGCTTGTTACGGGTTATAATTAATTATTGACAAATATATAATGTTTCATTGACAGATTTGAGAACTGCAAATGTTTTTCGAATTAAAAATTTAGATTTCAGTAGATCTACTGTCGTACTTGTGCCACCTAAATACTTCGTTGTTTCGGTCTTGCCGGTTACATTTCCAGCAACATTACAGATGCGTGATGCATTATAACACCTACGGCTTCAAGTCAAGGCAGGTAGCATAATAAATATTAACATAATAAAAAATGATATATTTAATTGATAATCTCCTTTTTTTGAAGTCGCTTAAAAATGGAGATTGAGCAGCAGCATCCCATGTAGTTACTACACTCTAAGCGTATCGCATTGTAGGAAGTGACTCTTGCGAATGTTTCCTACTAGACGATGATTTCCACCCGAGATCAAAATAGCAACATTTTATTACAAGCAATTGTTTGTTTATAATAAAATTTAACAATCTATCGCTACAAACAATGGAAACGCGACCGAATTAATCACAAGCTCCTATTGTAACACTTGAATAAAACAAGTATAGTATTCATTCATTTGCTAACGGTTTGCCTACATGCATACGGTGTAACAGAACAACGCAATTGTTGCTATTGTAGACAACTGTATTATACAGGGGGAAGTTTTTATCAGACGTTTATTGCTACAAATTAATTAGAAATGCAATCGACTTTTCTCAGCAATTCTGGTAATTATTCACGACTTACTTAACAGAGGTAAGAGATAGGTAGATACAGTACGTGCCTACCTATGACGTAATAAGCGGAAATTATTTGATGTTTAAATGGGAAAGGGAGCTAATATTGATTTGAAATATTTCTATTACACAAATATGATTTACTTACTTATAAAAAAGTAAAGAGAGCCCAGGATAATAAAAATAAAGTTGGATTAATAAAATAATTTAATATTCCTTTATTAAAATATAGTCCTTTAGTTTTAGTCAGTACTACCTGCAAAAGACTTCAACGAGTGTGCGGTGCAAATAATTGTTTATTTTATTTTATATCTAATGAAGAAGAAGTTTATTTCAAATTTTAAGTAAAATAAAGCAAAATTCATTACAAAGAACATGCAAAGATTACATAAAAGCGCGCTACCATCAATAGGTCTAGTAGCTATATTTATTGTGTCTGATATATCTGATGTTAAGACACACGTATAATCACGTTTCACGCCAGTTTATCTTGCGAGATCGTACATCAGCGTGTGCATCCATTTATTATCTTTAATAACTGGTTCTGTTAAGCCTCCGGTTTACTCTCGGTAATGGCGGGTTAAAGATAATCGCAAACTGCCATCGGCAAATAAATATCGAAGCATACTGCCGCAGGAGCGTATTGAAAGATTATCTAAGATAGTCGTGTGGTGGCAATATTGTTATTGTTCTTTTAACTAGCACTTTATATGACAAAGATCTATACCCAGTGGTTTTACCTCACGTAGGATCCCGTGGGATCATCGGAAAATCCGTTCTGAGTGAGCGTCTAATAAGAAAATAAAACTGCTAAATTTCAAGTTCATCGAGTATAGTTTTAAAGATCTCTCGATGAGTTATAATTATCAGCCTATTAAGAGCCCATTACAGAGCCAGGCCTCCCGTCTTTCAGAAGAGGAGATAGAGGATTTCACTAGTATGCAATTATATATTCCGTAAATTACTTCTTTTATATCCGTTTTTAATTGTTCTGTGATTACTTATCTTGTAATGTCTCGTCTCAACTTTTTAACAACATAGGATATAAATGTCGCTTCCCACTCTGTTAGCTAGATCATTTAACTCTGCAACGGCTTTTAATGCGGGTTTCATTAATAGATAGAGTGATTGCAGAGCAAATTTTATACAAATAAATTAGTAAAAATATATCATGCGGGCGCAGTAGCAGGTTTTTGCTAGTATCTAGACAATAAAATACCAATTCATATATCACACAATCGTGTTGATAACTCAACAATTGCTCGTAACCATTACAAAGGCGTAAGACGATAATATTCGAATGGGTTCAAGATACTTTATATCAATAAGATCATTTTTCAATTTGCTCGATATATTTTTCACACTTGAGAATAAAGATTGGGTTGCCTAATTCAATGGTCGCATAGTCGATCATTCATATTCACTATCCATAACTCATTCTTGCTAACATTTAAAGGGGACTTAAATTATAACGTAAAGTTTAAGATCGCCTACTATTTATATTAAAAATGTAACCTTTAACTGGTTAGCCTTTGAATATTGCGAATGTACACACCTCCCAAACATAAGTTTTTATAGACTTATTATGAAATATGTTTTATCTATATTATCAACTATCAAATTTTTAAATGTGTTAAAAATATTTTCTGAATACATCTTACAACTGCATAACTATTATTTTATGTAAAGGTTATCAAGATAGACTTTGCTATATCAACAATCTGCTTCATCTATACATTACTTGAATAAACATCTCTTAATAATTAGATAAACATCACCCGTTAAATGATTTTTAGGTTTTATTCCTATTTATAATCATCATTAGCCAAAGGATGTCCACTGATAGACTTAGACCATTTGCAAGGACTTCCAAACATGTCTTAAGCCAACTTCATTCAGCGGCTCCATGTAACCGTCCCAGTGGGGGATCGACCAACACTGCGCTCTGCGGTGCGGCATTTCAGCACTATTTATATTATAAATAAATAAATAAATAAATATTATAGAACAATTACACACATCGCTATATAGCCCCAAAGTAAGCGTACTCGTAAGTAGCTTGTGTTATGGGTGCTATGATAACTGATGAATATTTTTAAATATATTATACATAAATACTTATAATATATAGATAAACACCCAGACACTGGAAAACATCCATGCTCATCACACAAACATTTTTTCAGTTGTGGGAATCGAACCCACGACCTAGGACGCAGACCCACTGCGCTACTCGGCCGTCAAATTATTTTAACTTAACATATATTATTTTTAACTTAACACATATTATGCTACGTAGCAGTTTGATAGATATGTGAAACAATAATCATAAAATCATAATAATACAGCATCTGACTGCATAAACAGGTGTTGACTAACATTAAAAAAACGATGACTAACAATAAAGACGTAACATAGCAGATATAAGAAATTGGCGTCAATGTCAAAAGTCAGAACCTCAATCCGCGGAGTGGAATCTAATTAAGAAAGGCTTATGTAATCGAATAACATCGAAGTATGAAATACCTGTTCTAATACTTCGAGAGACAATTTAATTAAAACTTCCTAAGGCAAATGTAAGTTATGATATGATAGAGAAATTGAATAATAGTTGAAACGAAAGTAAGAAAACAGGAAAATATTAAACAACAGTGTGACAACTATTGAAGTTACTTGAGACAATATTGATAAACTATCATCTTTAAAAGTATTGTATATTGGTTTTAATTACATGTATGCTTTTGTCTTTGATTTCATAAATACGCTTCTGTGTGACTTGATTAATTTATTCAACTTGATTAATTTATTCAACTGGTCTTTTTTATAATTTTATGAAAATAGCAGCAAATATGATAAGAGAAATGATAAGAAACTATAAAAGAAACCACATAGTTTTACACAATACAACAACAACAAGCCAGATAGTTGAAAACAACAAAGATTGTGGTCTTTTTGTTTATTATTTTGTAAACATTTATATTATCCGTAGGATATAGAAATAATTAACATGCATTAAGCCCGGCGCTAGCTTTAGCTTGAAACACAATAAGACAAAGAACTTCAAAGGCATCAGGTCGACCTTTGCCTGACATTCTGATTTTGTTTGCGCACATGCAGGGTACGTTGGTTAAAGTTGAACTTTTAGATGTATCATGAATGCCATCCGCATTGTTGCCCGGTCATGCTTCTATACGTTTAGCTAATCATTCCGTAAATAGCTTTATGACTTAAAATTTTTTATTTTTGTAACTAACATGTACGAGTTTATTAAAGCTTCATTAATAAGGCTTGGTTGATTTATTGATGCATCGTTTCATCGCGTGTCATATACTATACTTCTAAAAATAAACGATTATTTGTTGGTTTTTCCCTGTGCACAGTGAAACTTAGATGAATTGTTGTGCAACCAATTTATTATTTTGTACTAACCCGTTCTTATTTTTAGGATTTTTGTGTTTGAGCTGATTGTAATAATCACCTAAGGGCCAAACTTATAAAAAAATGGTAAATCCCTTTACCGTTATTGTTAATTAAGGTTTGAGAAATCGTATTTAAACATATTCTTTACCGGTGACACTCTTCCACAACACCAACTGTTCTTGCAAAAATTAATTCACAATATTATGCATATTTAATGTTCACAGGGGTCAAGTGTTGGCTGTCTCTATGCCAAGAAAAGAGTGCAGTGGGTCAAAGTTGATAGAGAATTTGTATTAAATTATTCATATGAGAGTGTTAAAAGGATCAGAGGTTGCCCGTAGATGAAACATTTCTCATAAGCATTAATTAAATTATTAGTTAATGTAATATTTACACATACATATTACATTTACGAATAAATTAATTAGATCAAATTTACACATCACGTTATAAATTCTAATAAAAGTGACATTATTAAATATGCATAAATATCTCTATCATAATATGTGTAGCAGATTTCATTAGTAGAAATGTAGTTAATTAGCATTCGTATATACCTATATATAACATACCTGCCTATATTTTATACCATATGTTTTATTTAAAATATATTTTGATATTTTCCGCGAGAAGCGACAAATAGACAAAATATCCTCTACATATGACTTTATAATGTTCAATTATTGTAAAATTGTAACCACAATTGAGCAATTATTTATGATCGCAATTGAAACGTTACGCACGCCGATACGATGAAGTGCGTATTTATTATCAAATTCTTTGATCTGCTTTAGCTACGCGTACTCGTACATCAATTACCAGTCGACAGGTGGCAGGTCACGAAAAACATTACATTAACATGGCTTTATAGAAATCGTGGGTAAGAAATAAATATGCGATGCTCTTAAATTGTATATGTTGTTTATATATATATATATCCGGTTCGATTAAGTATAAAGATGGAGATAATGCGTAATACAAGGATAAAGTATACTTGTTAGTAATAGATCTCCTTGTGGTAGAGTCCAAGGAGGATTACCGCAAAGCCTATGTTTGTCCATACGAACCTAAATATCTATGTGCTTAATTTTTTTAAGAGATGATGGTAGCTCGTTGTAGGATGTAATCCTTGTCACCTCCTATTTCACAATAATCATCAGGAACCTGCAAAAATGGATTTAGGATATCTGTCTGCTCACCTGATGTTTGTTGTATTACAAAACTTGATTAGTATTTTCCTCCAAACAAATTAGGAACGTCGATAGTAATAGAACAATAAAAATAAATAACAAATAATGTATTACAAGGACTTAGTAGTTTTTATAACAAAAAAAATTATTGTCAAACTTTTTTAAATATTCACACATATAAAATTAGAATTTTGGAAAGGCTCCAACGATTTTCATGATATTTGACATGCAGGGGGTTTCGAGAGCGATTGATCGATCGATTTTTATGTTTAAATAATATTATGAAAAAACATCAATGTCAAGTCTATTGGTATTGACTCTACCACCGGTAAGGAAGGCAGCTAATTCTAAGAGCCAGCAAGAGACTGAATAGATGATATTTTCAAATCAGTATCCGTATAATAAGATAAATATAATAATAACATAAGTAATGACTGTGTAATGGAAATCCTACAAAAGTGGTGTCCACACTCTCCCAATCCCAATCAGCCAAGTCTATGCTAGGGTGCGAGGGGAACATTGAGTGTGTTATAAAGATAAGATACCTACCAAATATTCTTTAGAAAAACTAGCTTGCTCAAACCGGACTGTCCAGATTCATTTAGATTTAGATCTAAGGACTAAGGGAAGCCAAAAATTAGAATACAAATAAATACTTGTATAGATAACTTTAGATAAGTAACTAATGCTTTACTTTCAGTTTTTATACCCGGAAGAGGAGTTATTGACTTATATATCAGAGACGTGACAGGTCACGACATGAGCGCATTACAATAAGTCGTGGTACAAAGTATATTATAGTGTTTGTTTTAAGTTGTAGGTTTTAAAATATCCGGTTATTAGGGTTGCCATTGTCGATGTTGTCAGTCATTAAATCATTAGGTGCCACCCTCAGCAGCGGCAAGTTGATTTATATTTGCGATCTAGCTGATGCCAGCGGTTGCACTTTCATAGTTTCCATGCCTGTCGATATATAAAGACACAAATTAGCTTCTATCACTCTGTATGAGTCTGTCTGACTATGATATACTTACATAAATAATTTTGCAATCTGACTTGTAGGTTCAGAGATAAGCCATAACATATAACAACAGACAAAAGACAAAGACAGACAGACAAAAGTTAAAAAAATAAATTTTTTGATGTAAGTAATACGATTAACAGCTTTTTATTAAGTGCTTATGAAAGCCTAGGCATTTTATAAAAACCTGTTAATTAGAAATTTCAAACAGACACCTCAATTTTATTTCTTTGTATAGATCATATAGGCATCTATAGGGGCACAGGCAAGTGGATTTATATTTTTCCATTAAATTACTATGTAGTAATTGTATTAATTCAAAAATAAGTTTATCAAAAAAAACAAGTCACTTGGTATCAAGTACGGTACTATCAAAATCATTCAAATCAAATGGAATTGTTTCAAGTATTAGCTCTAAGTATTATAATGAAGGAAGCCTGGCCCTCCAGAGTTAATTAGACTGATAAATGATAACGAATAGCAGATGAGTTCGCGGTGAACAGCTATCAAATATTTGAAATATTTTAATAGTCCAAGCTTAATCTACATTGTATTAATTAATAATAATTTTAATACATAAAAAGTTACATTAATATTCTCAACTTTAGATGCGTTCGCCTTATGATCTGCAAACAAGTTGTTTTCAAGGGCGCGCAATAAAATCACACGGTTGTTTTCTTTTATGAAGCAATGCTTGATGTTGAAATATTCGAATAATAACTATTTTGCTTTTCATAAGTTGATAGGAATATTATGTTCTTACTTTGACATTTTATAGAACTATAACGACAATGAGAACAGCACGTTTTTAATTTGACAAAATCGATTACTATTAATAAATTTTCTACCTTTTTGTGCTAAGTTGTGCCGAATAAAAATATGTTTTGCCCGAAATATATGATTTTTTGAATTTCAAAATTAATTTTTTGCTATAATATTTTTATTTTATTTCATTCTAAAATTTTGCGTGATTAAAATTCAATATAATTTAGTATTAAGTTTAATCTGTTAGGTATATAATATCATAGTAATCAAAGGCCACAGCCTGCGATGGTTTTAAATCTAGATTAATTGTGTTGTTAGCTTACAGCTTATACGTTTATAGCTATTACGCAATCCGTAATGCTATTTTATTATGATACCTAATAGTAATTGTACTATTATATTCTGTATTCTGTGAAAATATATAATGGGACGAGCAGATGATCGGAGACAAGTTGTAGAATATGATGTATGTTAGAAATCATAATACATCATGCAATGTAACACCTACTAACCTAATCCTGTAATTAAATTACAGCAAACTTGCTTGGCGGAATATGTGAAATCTATGGGCGAGCTCTACCACAAATAGCAGAATTAAGTACGGCGGTAGTACCCACTTCCATGGTCACGGTCTACCAGAAAACGTCCAACATCTCGTCAATACGTTCAAACCTTTTCTCAGGTTGCATGTAAACTGTCAGAAAAATCGCCGTGAGTAATAAATACATTCCGAAATCCAAACAACAATCGCACACGTTCTATTTTATCCAGAATCGTTAATAACACCTTGATTTTCACGACTCGGTTCCTACTCGTATTTACAATACCTACATTTTGTAACACATAACAAATAAATCGTGACTTAATAGAGGCTAGAAGTGAAATAATTTCTTATATTACATTTTAGGAGATGTCAAAATGAATATAGCGCCTTCTCAGAGCAACCCAGGCAGCTTAAAATATTTTATGGGCGCACATTTCACTTTATTTTTGTTTTTACAAACTTTCCTTTGACTGCTACGTTGCTACCAACGCTAACTACCTAGCGTTGGTTTCGTGGCTTTGTATTTATAGGACTTGGGTTTAAGTCCTGAATCAGACTTACAAAAATTATGTTGGTGGTGTACGTACCTACGTGGATCGGAGAGCATGTAAAGTCGCAAGTCTCCAGTTATATATTCTTTTTTTTCATTTATTTATCAAATAAAATTAACAGAAAATACAAGTATAATATAAATACATGTAAATAACCACAGAGGTTTGAGAGAACTTGTATCCGTCTGCGTCTTTTACATTTATATACATTTCTTTTATAGGTTAGATATATTGACTAACAATACAACATGCTTATAGACTCATGATATGGTATATGCTTGTCAACAAACAAATTTAAAATGAAGGTAGAAAATGCAACACATTTTATGTCTTATAAATTTAAAATTATGTTTTGTTTTTTTATAAAATCTTATTTAAAAGATATTGAATACAATAATTAGTTTTAAGGTTACTAATCTAATTTATTGTCATGAATTCGTCATTAAGAAGTTAACTAAAAAAATGAGGTGTAAAATGACTAGTGATTTCTACCTTCATTTTTATTTTGTTTGTTGACAAGCATTCTCAATCAAGTTTGGCTTTAGTATAGGTACATTTTGAATAAAGGTATATATGATACATTTAAATCATAGACAATAATACCACCGCCCAAGATTATCATGTTAGGTTACTTACAAAATATTCTTTTAATTTACGCTTAATATTATAATGCGTTATCGCTACTGACACAGCAGAAGGCATTTAGTTGAGTAAACGAGGAACGATGTACTGTGTTGTCCTTTTCCGTTGTGCAGTTATCGCTCGCGTACATATAGGATGATCTATTTTCCTTCGTAAGGTCTTATTCCTCCTCTCTTCATTAATATACCTATGAAGAGAGTATTCTGGGTTATTATAAATTATAGATTTACGATCCCTTTGTCTTTAAAATAAAAGATTACCATATAGTATCTGATTGAATGAAAGATTATTACGAATTTTCTACAAGAGTTACTTCTATAAGAATCTTGTTGATTTGATAAAAAAAACCACCAATTGAAATATCTAAATATCAACATTGATTCAAAATGCTTTTAGTTCTAACATTTGTAAAATATGTTTTGATAGAGTCTAGACAAAAAAGGAATACCTGACTAAGCAATTAAGCTTCATTTTCATTTTATTAAATTTTTATCTCAATTAAGAACCAATTTATTTATAAAAATATTACACCCAGCCATTAATCATTGATCACTTTTTACAATTTGGAACAACCATCACCCATGATTTTTTAAATTAATAAAACTACTCAGCATCTCCATTTAAAGGTGAAGGTTATCAAGATATATTTTCTAATAATTCGGCACTATTTAGAGACTACGCTTTACCGTGCACCTTATTAGTAGATATAATTAATGATTCTAATAGTAGGTCCAAGATTTTTGTATGATTGTATGTGTTGATATAAATAGCACACAGAACATATTAAATAAAACATTCGTTTTTTTTAGCAGAGCCAGAGACAATCGTACATTTTAGAGTAACCTTAGGGGCTAGATAAAAAATAGAAAGACAAAAACTCTCTCTAAGGGTGTTACATTGTTATTAGGGCGAATATATTGTGATTTTAACTCAAAAATTATTTTTAAAATAGTTCCACAATATACGTGAAATTTATATAAAATATTCAGAGCCAAATATAGGAATCTCTTCTTATTTGAAGTCGTAGAAACCGAATTGTAAGCAGACGCAGTCTCGTGCGTAAGCTATATATATTTATTTGCCCTTGATGTAGGATTGTTCATTAAAAGGAAAATAATTATTGACCTCTACTCATAGATACGTTTGGCTATTTATCATTACAACAGTGATTAATCGAAATTAAAAACACGGAATCATAAATATGGAATGTGGAAAAACGGATAAAATGTCATTATATACATAGTATAAATAATTTATATGGATTTTTGCTTCGTTAACTTTATACTGCTGTAAATATGATTAATATAAATTTTTTAAAAAAATCTGTATTTTCATGAGACATGAGTAAAAAGTTTAGACATTTATGTATTAAAAAATTTAACGCCGTTCTAGTTTTTACCCAACATTTTGAAACTAGGCCGTTGAGGGTGAGTTAACTTATCAACATTCAAATATTAGAAAGAATTTATACCATAATTACACCCACGTGTTAGTGTATTGAAAACTACAATCAAAAACTGGGGTTAATTTTAAATAACGTGGAAAAATAAATACCATAATTACACCTAAGTATTAGAAAAAGAGATGTAATTACAATTAGAATTAAAATAAACCCTTTGATTTTGCTGATCACTTCAATATAACATATATATATATATTTATCACGTCACTTCCATAAGTCAAAGATGACGCGTAACGGAGAAATGTGACGCGTAACGAAAAAATGTTTCACTAAATTTTTTTCCAAGCCCGATAAAGAAGTTTCACTTCAAAAGTTTCTCTTCAATAAAGTATCAAGTACAACAATATGGGACCTTATAAACGTAATATTGTCCATAATCGATTGCGTACTTAGACGCGAGGTGAGCATTCGCAGTTCGCACCGCTGCGTTACAGAGGTCACATTCCACACGGATTTGCAATAATTACTATTAAGTGTTCGACAGTATATTAATGTTTACGTTCAAACATATTGTATACATTACAAAGCACAGGCTTAATGGGTGTTTTGATGATGAGGCTCCTGCTAATTTGCGCACACAATACTAAATGCCCACACATGAACACATTGAGATGAGTCAATGGGAAGACAGCCTTGCCTTGACACGCTCAAATTTAATATAGTTAATACTACGCAGATGTAATTATGATGCACGTTTGTGTCTGTTATTACGTTTATATTGTGTAATGTTAATGAAAAAGATTTATTTAATGCGACGTTTGAAGAGCGCTCTTTAGGAGTGCCATATGCATATACAAATAATTAAAACTAAAAGGTTAAGCTTGTGTATACAGATGCTATAATTCAGATAATATGCAACTAGCTGTATGTTTTTTGTAATTTGAAGATGTTTTGTTCCCATACAGAAATTCACACGTGACGTATTAAACTAGAAACCGAAAATTAAGTACATCATACCTACATCAAATTACAATGAAGTCAAAATTTTCAAAAATCTAAATTCTTTATTCAAAGAGTTGTTAAAATAAACTTAAACTAGTAAACTAGTCCAGACTTAGACTTGATAGCCGCGGTTCGCATTGATAAATTTTAATTTTTATTTGTTTTTGAAATAAATGTTTCAATCAACCTGTCAGGACATCGATCGATCAAGGTAATAATATTTGTATAGATATAAAAATGGGCGCACATTGCAATTGCCTCCAGTGTGTAATGATATAGGATGTAGTTCAAATTTATTGACTAGCAATCGTGTCTAACAAAATAAATGTTGTAACGTCCATAAATAACTTTTTATTACTTATAAATATTTTCGAGCTATAAAACACTACCACACATACACATACGTATATACGGATTCACTGATTTTTGCATAAAATTTTCTCTGCTATTAAAAATTTGAGGTCATAGTGGCCATCGGGCGGCGTAAAAACAATTCTCAACGCACCATCAAGGCAAATGAGAAAATAAATATATTAATTTACAAACAAATAAACGCTTTTTTGGCTTAATTGCTTTTCACAATTAACATATTTTTATTACCTACAGGGGTAGGCACTGTTTATATTAATGTATTGCCCATAACAGGGGAATATATAAATTTATTATTTTAGTTTTTATTTAATGTTTTATCCCCTTAAATTAATTGTAAATACTGTATGAAGTAGGGTTTGAAACGTCCAACAGGTGAGGATTACTTTTTAGAAATCCTTTACGGATCAGTTATGACTGAAATGTACGTGAAAGCGGCCAGTTTTTAACCGTGGAGTTATTTCAATTATTTATTTTATTTGAATTTTAATAATTTCAAATAGGTACTCGTAGTCTTGACTATACGCATCCACCAGGGCTTATTTCTAATAGATGATTTTATTATTAGTATTTCAAATAGTAATAATAAAATCATCTTCATATAAATATAAATAAAATAAAAATAAAATAGTTGATATTAAAGTACCTTTATTCTCAAGCTTATTTCAAAAACCCTGACACCAATGCACACAGTGACATATCTAGGCATTTTATTATTAAGAATCTATGAATTTAGCTGTATTTGCTAGTTACAAGTGTAATAAAATTGTTTGGATTATAATTTTCAATGAAATGTTGCCAAATGGACACAACAAAGTTGTCCGTTCAAATGTAACGTATACCCGCAATCAAACCTTATAATTAATAAAAATAATTAATTAATTACTTATAAAGATGTTACGTAATTAAAAGGTTACTTGTTTGCGTGTTAACTATTTGAAATATCCACGTTTTGATTTCTCTTATTATTTTTGTAGGAAGGAAAGTTAATTAATACATTTAATTAAATAATAAAATAATTATACGACAGAAGAAACAAACAGACCTGTGCCATACTTATGTGCCTAAAAGTACACCAGCAACCAAACACAGTACTTCCCGGAATCAACTCAGTTACAAAGAACCCTACGATTAATAAAACAATACTTAGAACTACCTAGGCAAATAAACATAATATCCTAAAGTTGCTGCGCTCTCAGCGTAAAACGACCGTCAAGTTTTGTTAAATTGGCATCAAGATATCGCTAAAAATATAAAAATAAATACATGTGTATTCATCATAATTAGTAGTAAAGTAATAAAAAAGACGGCCACATTTGTCCATAATATTTACATAAGATTTATTTGGAATATCCACGTTATCTGAAGTCGTGTTCTGTTGAACCAAGATAGCGTATGTATCATATAACAAGAGCGTGATGTACGAGCAAGTGTTCAGCACTTTAGGTTTTACATTCCTTTTTATTTATTTATTAGTGTTCGACTCTGACCGCATAGGATTCGTTTTTGTTTAACATAACTTATTTGTTTATGTTTTTTACACGCTTTATATTAGCTTCACTTGTATGTCAGTTTGTCAGTTTGTCAGTATGTCAGTATGTCAGTATGTAACTCGTATGTGTGTTCGCGCATAACTTCGTCGTTTATGAACCGATTTTGATAATTCTTTTTTTGTTGGAAAGTAGATAGTCCGGTGGTGGTACCATGACAAGGAAACCAGAATCTGATGATGGGATCCTGGAGAAACCGAGGGGAACATTCAAAAATTGTAGGGACAACAAGTACGTTTGTTAGTTTTTCCGATAAGTATTTAAAAGCACTACAATTCGATGAAGGTCTGGAGTCGATCTGATGATGGAGCCGATCTACATATAAGAGAATTCCTTGACGATTTACTGTATTTACCTTGTGTTTGGGCTCGATTAATTTGTTTTGATAAGAACTTTACATTTAGATGGGCTGTGACTGTCATTGAGGGTCTGGTGATGAAGACAAAGTACAGTTAAGGGAGCTCCGTAACAGCTTACAGTAGCTACCTTGTGTTTGGGCTTGATTAATTTGTCTCGATGAGAAATTTACATTTAGATGGACTGTGACTGTCATTGAGGGTCTGGTGATGAAGACGAAGGACAGCTGAGGGAGCTCTTTAACGGTTTACAGTAACTACCTTGTGTTTGGGCTCGATTAATTTGTCTCAATGAGAACTTTACATCTAGATGGGCTGTGACTGTCATTGAGGGTCTGGCGATGAAGAAGAATGACAGCTGAGGGAGCTCTTGAACGGTTTACAGTAGCTACCTTGTGATTGGGCTCGATTAATATGTCTCAATGAGAAGTTTGAAAGATTCCAGTTGGTTTAATGTTAACTAAGTCATGATCTGATGATGAGATCTACGAAAACTCGAGGAAACTCTTCAAACTTTATTTTTACACGCTTTTTATTAGCTTCACTTGTATGTCAGTTTGTCAGTATGTCAGTATATAACTCTCCGTGGGTAATCTGCGCGCCTGCGGCCTTCCTTGGTTCTGGTAGCCGTTTCTCAGGCTTCCTCTCCGAAATTGAACTCTGATTCCCCGTATTTATAATATTTATAAATAATTATTTTATTCTCCCTAATAAATAAATGACTAGCGACTGTGTGGCCGAGCGGTTTAAGTGCTAAACTGCCCTACAACAGTCGCTCAGGCGTGGGTTCGAGCCCTGGCAGTCGCAGTTTTTCTGCGACTTCCAAGGCTCGCTCCCGTGCCGACTGTACTCTGGCCAGGTTTCTGTGGTTTCCTTGGTCACTGTGCTAAGGGTGGGGCACAGGCAAATGCGGGTACAGATTGTAAGTAAAAATAAGAATTGTAAACATCGAATGTGAATTCGATGTCGACGCTTACTATGAAACATAGTATGAATATTTTTGATAATCAACAAATAATAGTTTAAAAAAACTAAAAAATCACGCTTTTATAAATAAACCAAACTAAAAAGTTAAAAATAAATAATAGTTTAAAAAAACTAAAAACACGCTTTTTATAGAAACCCAAACTAAAAAATAGAAAATAATTTTAATAAATTTAAATTAAGAATAGTGTTAAAATTTTCATTAACTATAAATTAATAATAGTGTAAATAAAAAAAAATTATTTTATTTTAAAAAAAGCGTGGGGTGCTTTTTAAGATATTATCAAAATGATAATCACTCTACTCATATCTGTCAATAAAATATTTATAACTATATTGACACCATGCACCCCACGCTTTTTTAAAATAAAATAATTTCTTTTTATTTACACTATTATTAATTTATAGTTAATGAAAATTTTAACACTATTCTTAATTTAAATTTATTAAAATTATTTTCTATTTTTTAGTTTGGGTTTCTATAAAAAGCGTGTTTTTAGTTTTTTTAAACTATTATTTATTTATATATTAAGCTAGCTAAGAACCTTCTCCCCAAGATCAACAAGGTATTAAATAAAAATTTTCAACAAAAATAGAACCGACTCAAAACGCACTGTAAAGTAAAAAATGACTGTGTCATTTAGTTGCTTTAATTTACTTAAGCATATCTATGAAGTCGGTGCCAGCCAAGTTTAAGGAACATTGATTTTTCGTAGTAAAGCAGTTTGTGGGTTTTAGGTAATGTCCTTAAAGTAGAAACCTTGCCTGGCACCGGCTCCTAGATATGCTTAAGTAAATTAAAGTAATTAAATGACACAGTTATTTTTTACTTTTCAGTGCGTTTTGAGTCGGTTCTATTTTTGTTAAAAAAAATAATTTTTTACTTTTTAGTGATTTATCGACACGTAACGTACTTGTACTATACTGTCATAGTATAGTATGGCACTAGTAGCCAAAAAGCTACCGATGCCGAGACAAAAACCGAAATCGCTTTAAGCGTTCCTCCAAAATTTGAAGAGTTCTTTCAATTTCTTCAGGATATCATCATCAGATTCTAACATTATGACAATGGGACCACCTTGGAAGTATGACCTTTCTAATAAAATAAGAATTATCAAAATCGGATAACTCTGTAAAAAGTTATGCGTGGTCATACAAAAAAAAAACAAATATACGTGTCGAATTGAGAACCTCCTCCGTTTTTTTTCGTCGGTTAAAAACGCATCCAAATCGGTGTAAAAACTGATGTTCATTTTGTATCGTTGGTATCATATTAATATTATTAACGCAAATATTACAATAATACAGCTTATACATCAGAATAACACATCTTTTATTCCGATTTTTTTACGGCAACGGAAACTACGCGGGTGAAACCGACCTCTAGTCCTCTATAATAAGATGAATTCCAATTAAAAAAAAATACCAAATTTTTTAATTTGGAAGTCTAATTTGAATTTGCTCATTTAATTCAGAGCTCATTTATTCATTTGGTTCAGAGCTGACACAAAAAAGGTAAACTCAGCTGCCTAGCTTAAGGCATTATCTAATTTAGTACAACGTATGTACGTAAATTAAAAGGACAACAGTTCTCCTGTTACTTATATTTGATTCTTCTTTTGATTATATTTGTTGCACTAATTCGAAACTCTCTCTGCTATTCTATGTTATATATGATACGTCTTTATGCTATGTTGTAATTTTCAAATAATTTTTATTTTAATTATGTATAAGGTCTACTATTTCTTAACTTATATTTTTAACACGTGTACAGATTAGGATTATGATATTATTATCTATGCAAAAAACATAAGTAGTCCGCAAATCTTAAAGTTGATACATACATAATAGTATTTTTTTTGTATAATTTATGGTGAACTAAATAGCCCAGCGGTATTTAGACTCTATTTTATTACCAAAATAAAAAAGTATAAAAGTAAAGGTCACAGTGAAATATGTGTGGAATTATTAGAAAACGAGAATACCTACCACATAATGTTATAGACAAATTGTATTAATTTTCTTTTGAGTTTTTCTCATAGCTATTAAATCTTTTTCATTCATAAAAAGCAAGGAATTGTTTTTAGATTCAATATTGTGGTAATGACAAATATAAAATAATAGTCCAATCAGCCAAATATCGATAAGTACTAAAAGTTTACCAAAAGCAATGGAAATGTTCAGATTTTAAAAGTAAAGTTTCATTTTCACCTTGAGTTATACGGTGAAAATGGATTTGTTACAGAGATAAGAAGTTATTACTTCATTAGAGAATTTGTTGAAACCTTTGTATTGATAGCCAGTAAACATTTATCTTTTTTGTTTGATGATATTGTGTTCTCAAATCTACATACCTTAATAGAAAAACCATTTGAAAGAAATCTATATTTAGTCACATTCATGCATACTATTATAATTTATTACGTTGTATATAATCTGTTGTATAAAAATTTCCAAAAATAATAATAACCGCTGTATCAAAAAGTTTACGTAATCAGAAATGTTACAAAGTTTCAACAAAAGCTCCGTCGGATTCGCCCTGAATATAATATGAAACTTAACTAAAGGCAATAAAAATGACATGATTCACTTAAAACTTTAAAGACCAGTGTTGCCGAGGGGTACCTAAATCTAAAGTGTTGCGTGATGTCACATTTCGCGGAGAGAAACATATGTTTCTTTTTATATAATCCACATTCATGTTATCTACCTCGTTGGTCCAGTGGTGACTAATGTGTCTTCGGATCACGAAATCCTGAATTTAAAACCTGGATCCGATAATGAAATGTTGAGCTGAGTTGAGCTTTATAGAATAGTTCGATGTCTTCCGTTAAAAGTTGGAAAAACCATCTATAGTTCTCTTGTAAGGCCACATATCGACTATTTAATAGAAATATGGGGCAGCGCTGCAAAAACCAATTTAAACTGTTTACAAATTATTCAAAATAAAATTATAAAAATTCTGTACCACTTGGATATGAGGACTCCTACAAAATTTTTATATTCAAAAACTGAGTTAATGAATATTCAACAAATATATTACTATAATACCTGTGTACTAATCAAAAAAATTAAAACTCACAAAATCCAGTCGCAGTTAACATTTAAAACAAAAAGAGACTTAGGACGTCGTTTGCTTCGTAGTGCTGATAATATTTCCTTACCACAACCACGCACCAATTATGGAAAAAGGAACATAACTTTTGAAGGAGCACAAATGTTTAATAAATTACCCTTAGATATTAAAAATATAAATAGCATAAATATTTTCAAGAAAAGATTAAAAAAATACGTTATAAAGAATGTCTGAGTACGGTCCTGGATATGCATCGGCATTGCCAGGCGCACTAAGTTCAAACGTTTTACAAATCTACCTACATACTTTTACGATCGGTTTGTTGCTCGCCGCTGCGCATTTTATTTTGTAAAATTTATAATTAATTTCTCATCAAGTGAAATTTTGTAATTTCTTTTGAGAATAAAGATTCTTTAACCACAAATGTTGAGCTTTTCTTTTTTCCGAGAAATTCTCAGTATAAATTCTTAGCTCGAAGTTGGCAACTCGGTGATATTACAGCCTCGTGTATCGAAGAGATATGAATGAGAGTCAAGGATATTATCACTAAAATTTGATAAAACAAGAGTAAAAACATTATCACTGGCTCATCCCGTCATCCTGCATTGGAACAGCTTTATGGGTCCATGCTCCCTACCTAAGCATATCCATTTTTTTATAAAACAGGGGATATCTGTACCTGTATTGAGCAGTTATAATAGACTGATTATAATGATGATGACAGTTCTGATATTATTGAACGCATTATAGTTTAAAGTTGAATTTTAGAGATATTTATGTCACCCGTAAGATGACAACTTTATATAAAGAAGTCGTTTAATGCCTTACTATTAAGATTACCATGAATAGAACACATTGCGATGCGATCTGGCATATAAAGCGAGGCTAAAATGAGAGGAATGCATGTATAATGCGCTGGAACAATAACACCAGTCATCGGAACAGTGACTGACATCAAGGCTCCTGTTTGAATGACTATTTGAATAGGATAACATAGTTGGGGCGGATTCAGTGCCTTACGCAAAATAGTGTTGTGACATGAACACGTCAAAAACTGGTCCGTAGAAACTTGTTGAGATATTTCGAGGATTACATAGAAGCATTTTTGTATAACCTAACACGTACCCACTTCACTTGTAGCTTTAAGTTTAACAATTCAAATGTAAAACGTCGAATAATTTTCATGTCATATCTATCAGGCATCCTACGACATGTGTAATGATTTTTTTACAGCTAATGAAATTTAATCTGTATGTGATTAATACAGCCAACGAGGTATTTTAATTAATACTGCTAACAATAAATAAAAATAGTAAAAAGCCTTTATTTCTTTAATCTCTTACGTCGTAAATTCATGTTTTTGTAGTAAGTTTAGTTAATTGTTACTTAAATCTTAATTCTAGTAGTTGTTAACACGAAAACTGGGAACTATACTAAAGCCAAACTCGATTCAGAATGCTTGTCAACAAACAAATTAAAAATGAAGGTAGAAATCACTAGTCATTTTACACCTATTTTTTTAAATTAATTAGTTAAAGACGAATTCATGACAATAAATTAGATTAGTAAGCTTAAAACTAATTAATATATTCAATATCTTTTAACACGTTCACTGCGAAGCGAGGCCTAAATCACCCCTGATGCAACTTCCCTGTGGTGCGGCAAGGAAAAACGTGAGTTTCTCTGTCGTGCGAATGGCATAGCTTTGATTTGGTCCAGTGTATGAAAGAGATAAATATATATTTGAGATGCTCTAATGGTTCCGTACTCGGTGGTGTACCTACCTTGGTACCGGATGTCTTAGGCCTCGTGCCGCACTGAATTAACATAATTTTAATGCAGTGCGGAACGAGGCTAAAACGTCCCATATCCCCCCTGACCTCGTACCGCACCCAACGCGAGCTTCCCGCGACCAGTGTTGTGCATCACGTCGATTGGAGAGCATGGCCTTTTACAGCGCCGAACATGTCTAAACGATGTCGGAAGAAGTTAATTTTAAAAAACTCAGAAACAGAGCCCGAGGCAGAATAAATAGGACAGTTTCTTTTCTACTTCTGGTTGCCTTTTTTTTCTATTCTGTGAACCGCATTAAGATTTTCATATACAAATAGATAGATAAACCTTATGCATAAACCGTGATCCATTATTTTCCAATAATAAGTCTGTAATAGGTGCCTCTTAATGGTATAGAATGGAATGCTTCGTGCGCGAGTCCGACTCGCACTTGGCCGGTTTTTTTTTCTGTGTGGCGCCTTCAAGCACAATTTAGATTATTAAAAAAAAAGTGTATCCTTTGATAGCTTTGTATTGTTTTGCCAGGTTTTGCCCTTGAAACGATCTAATGAGATATAATTGATCAAAATCGGTCAAGTCGTTGCGTAGTTAAGACAGTTTAAAAACGTCGATATTATTTTTCCCATCACTAATCTCAGCGAAAATTTGCCCTATTTCAGTGCGTTACGAGGTGTATAAGATCCCATATTTTGTTTTGCTAATAATTCCTAAACTAGCCATCAGATCCCGGGGCGACGGTGGATTAGGGTTCATCAATTCACTGTCTATATCAATAAGGACCAAAATTCTCATTTATCTTTGATTTCGCGCCAGAAAATGGATTTTAGTCTGTAAAAGGAGGTGGGGTCTAATAGACCGCGTGTCGCCCTAACGTCTGGTCACGGTACGGGCCGATTATACCTCGTGCCGCAGGAACGGAAAGTATGCAAAAATTGGTGCCGCAGCGAACGTGTTAAATAAGATTTTTTAAAATAACAAAACATAATTTTAAATTTATTAGCCATGAAATGTGTTGCATTTTCTACCTTCATTTTTAATTTGTTTGTTGACAAGCATTCTCAGACGAGTTTGGCTTTAGTATAGTAACGAAAATTTTGCTAAATTTCTTCAAATAAATTTTTATTTTCAAGATACCTACATATAGAAAATACATTTTATCATGTAAAACTAGAAATCTAGGTCACTGAACGTGAAACCACTCAGCAAACCGATCCAACAAATTTCACTAAAATAACATATATGTACAAACGTTACCATACATATAAACATACATACCGTTTTACCTATATTTATTCATGAAGAAATCTGATAATCTAGAGCACTATTTCGTATTTCGAATAAAACGCTGAGTTAAAATATTAATTATGGATAATAATATTTATCTTATAAAACTAATATACCTAGTTGTAAAGATAATCTAGAGCACTATTTCTCAATTTAAACACAACTCCAATTTAGAAAATTAATTATAGCTTATAATCCAACCGTAAATCGTGATGTCGACAGTATTTAGCGGAACATCTCTATCGCGGCGCCTGTTGGGAACACAATAGCGAATATTTCGCAAGACGATAATCTCGTCGGTCGACATTCACATTCGCGATCGATCGTTGGGCTTGGGCCTGACTCCTGAGCGATGAATGCTAATGGAATCCTACCTTTGCACGCGGGTAATGGATGGTGAAATTGAAATGAAAATTCTCAATCTTGATTGATTTAGAAACTGAAGTCTTAATTTAATTATAGTTTAATTGAAATATCAAGGAAGAGTACAGGAAAATTTATTGATTCATTACACTTGCGCAATTTGTTTCAGTTTGAAGTACAAAAGTTACCTTTAAGGATTTGAAATTAAATGAACTATTAAAGAAATACTGTAAGAAAATACTGTTTGGCTGCAAGAAAGTACAGTTTGGCTTAAAACTTCACTATCTAGTAAAAGCACAAAATACGGAGTACGGAGAACGAAAGTATGATACGGTTGAGAATATTATACAATTTAAGTGGTACATAAGAACTCCACGAGATGGCGTTATAAGGTCTTTTAACGCTATCATAAGAAAAGCAGAACGGACAATGCTTCCCGACACACAAACACAAGTTCGTGTCTTCAACGGCGAATATGAGATCCCCAATTTCTAACACCACCGAGACGTAGATTTCACCCACGGACGTGTCAAGTCTGATACTGTAAGCCAAAAGGAAATCCCTTGGATATTCGTCCTCTGAAGGTGCTTTTGCGCTCTCCCAAATACTATATGTCGATTTTTGAAATAAATACATCGTACAAACAACTCGCTTGCATCTCGTCGATCATGCCACCTTCAGTTCGACTGTCAGTTTATTATGGCAAAATGTCATACGAGAATACCGATTTCTGTTACATTCGATTCGCAACAATTGTACATCGGCTTCAAAACTGACATTTTTTCAAGAATCGACATACTGGTCAGACCTGACAGGATCTCGATTTTATGGACATTCGTCAAAAAATCTCACGCAGACGTAAGTTATATTCGTTATTTACGCATAATTCGCTAAGTGATTCTTATTCAATATTACAATGTACTTACTCGTACTTTCGTAATCAAGTTAGGAACTTGATCTATGCAAATTAATTTACAAAAAAGGTACAAATAACATTCAATTTTGCACACAGCACAAATCCCCAAGTAGGTATTATGTAGGAATAAACTCAGTTCATTGTCCTACTTGTGCCAGACTCTAATCATAACAATAACTATCTCGCTTTCCAAATAAAATTGTTTAATTAGGTATATGATTCTTAGTGCGTGCGTGATATATGGTACACCAACTTACTTAGCCCTGTTAGTTAGTATGTCATACCGGGACACCGAGGCCTGGAGTTTACATAGAAAGTTGCTCATTTCTGAAATATATCGCTAATATTTTATTTTGTGAGCGATTAAATCTTACTTAGATTGATATAGAACTTAGTGGTAACCAAATTCAATGTCCAAATATACTGTATTCAGATACTTAATAGTCAGATCCCGAGGGGCAGCCGGCTTGCTCGTCCAGTTGCCTTTCACCCACATATTCGATGTTGTCCGACTTATACGGCAACAATATGAAGCTTTAAATTAACCGCTTAGTTTGGTTTTCGAGGCAATGCTTCCCATACCCATCACCGGGTAACTACGTATAACGAACACATTATTCAAATAGGACCTCTTGGATTAATAATAATATTTTGATATGATAAGATAAATAATAGTCATTAATACAATTTTAAGACCAAAATTAATTTATTCGATATTAATTGAATATTTGAATAAAAACAAGTTTAATAAGGCCAGTTTTGTTACTTCTTGTACTCACATGTTTGACAAGCAATTTTTTCTATTCAAATTAGAAGAATTTTAATATGCCAGCTATTTATATAACGTACGAGCAATATGAATAAGGCAGATCTTAATAACAATGACGCTTGAATGAAATATACTCTGCTTTCATCACAACTCATAACATACACAGGTGCATTGTCTATGCCGTTATGGTCCTGATTGTTTTTCGGACAAGGATGAATCAGTCCTAACACATCTATGAGCATAATATGTATTATTCCAATTGTTTTGTGCGCCTTTTATTACGTCTGTATCAACACGTAAATACTTGGAAATAGATGTAACTTCAAGACTAGATGTCCTTAACCTGAAGTATGATGACAGGCGAACCGCGATGTTATATAAGAGGTTGCTAATCATCAAAATCAACTTCAGTTTAATATCTACCGAGGGGGCGTAGGTACAATATTATAAAAATATTCAAAAACATGTCATTTTTAAAGACAACAAATAAATAAAATGCGTTTATAGGTAAGCACTTTTAGATAGATTAGCCAATTATATACTATCTGTAAATATAAACCTAATTCCAGTTCGTACGTATGTATTAGTATGTATGTAACGTTAAATACCTTAAAATAAAATACTAGACTATGCATCATGAAATTATACTAAGGTAAAGAAATGAACTTCCCTTTGATCCAGGTTTATCTACCTAATAGTTACCTAGGTTTACACCTAGAACTAAACGGCAGCCAAAAACTAACATTGTTACACACATTTAAACGATTTTACATATTTACTTCAACTCTTTGACAATGAACTAAACGTCTCAACGCAGAACCATTGATTTCGACATGACAATAGACGCAATGATGAAACTCTTGCAAATTAGCGACATGCCGAGAAATGCATTGTGATGCAAAACTTTTAATTGCGGAGCGATTGCAAGCCGAAACAAAGTGTTGTTTGCCTAAAATCTATGCAGCCGGTCTTAGCTAGGTATTAGCTACTTTTTGTAAAATAAATTCATTTTGCTTTATTTGGGGTATCCTCAGAAAACCCTTTAATAATATATAACAATAAGTCTCAACATAGGTATTCTTTGGACTTTATTGCGGCCGTAACATATAAGTTTTATGAGTAACAACTCGCGTTTCTCCAAAATCGCAGATCCTTAGTTTTTGCCTATCTAAAAGTATATTTCCCTATAGATATTACACTTATTCTAAAAGGGCCACTGCTAGGTTTCTTGACGGCTCATCTCGGTTGGATCTCCCTTCCGAAAATAATGTGAAATATGAACAGACAAACTTGACGTTATAAAAATACTTTTAAAGTAAAGCTACTTAAAACAGAAACTTAAACCATAGCTTAGCATGATGCCGGGACTAATCGTAACAGTAGCTATTAATAGTTTGTAGATTTACTTCTGACGATCTGAGTAATGTGAACATACTTATTAGGGCAGTGTGCATAGACTTTACTTTAAACATCGGCTAAATGAACGGCCGATAAACAAGAAGCGTTTATTTACTGTTCATCACACGCATTCCAACTTCGGTTTGTTAACCGGGCGTTTGAACGAACGGTGTATGAACGATTTGTGAAAAATATTACTTAACCAAATGTAAAGGTTTATCTTTGAATAGGACGGACGCATATAAATCTCAATTTAGCATCGTAACAAATTTTGTAGACACAATTGGCTGTTTGTGTCACTTTCTAGTGCATGTTAATTTGTTTTTAATGAATTTAACGGCCTGGAATCGAGTCCTTTATAGCCGCATGTTAATCCCTACCAAATACCAAAAGGGTACTTCCAATTTTAGTAGAAATAAAAATAAATGTCTTGATTAAATTAATGCAAAAATATACGAATATCATAGAAAATAAGCGGATAGACAGAATAAAAAATGTTAGGAAATCAGTACAAGTCAAATATAGATTAGAAATGTATCTGTCAAACACTGTAACCGAGGGATAACCGGGGAATGCGAGCTCGGTATAATAAATGCCCAGTATACGTCCTTAACAGTATATTTATAGTAACCGACGGTTAGCTTATGATAAACATTGGTTATGATAACCGAAGTCTTGGTGCACAAAGGCCTTAAATGTTAGATGCTGATTATAGTAAGAGTCAACGATAGTCAATGTTTAATTAAGAAAAAATGATTTTTGGTATATGCAGGTGAAATATACATAATAACATGTTCTATAGATAATAAATGAAAGTGATATTTCTTTCTACTTCAAACAATCAACTTAATCACGCATGTTAATTAATCAATCGATGCATGTTTAATTAAAAGGTCAAAAGTAAAGTAGCTTTCTTTTCACGTTATTGTAATCAACCTACATACTTCATAAATGCCACTCGCTAATAAGCTGTTGTATGTGGTATATTATGCTATTACATAAATTCTAAACAACTATATAAGAAACCTCAGGCATAACACTTGTTATTGTAAATTATAATTAACAAACGGACGAAACAAGGCACGATAAAATAAAAGATGAGAGACATTCAGGAGGTAATAGTGCCTTAACCGGGAGAGAGATTTTTGTCCTCAATAGGCTTCAATAACTTTACGATTACGGGGCCAGACCTAAATCTGACACAGAGTTCGATCTCTACTCATAAGACGATTGCTGTACCCATTTCTAAAACAAGTTGCTACCTCTAGCTCCTTAAAAAAATAAAAGTAAAATGCTATTATAAATCTAAAAGTATTTCAGAAATGCGTTTTATACTTTGATGACTGTGGGTGTGGACCTTCTGTCTGGACTATCTACACAGAAACAAGAAACCTTCCTTCCAAAGGTAGAGAAGGTCTTACCGTCATCGGCTCTCGCTGAAACTCTCTCTAATCTCTGATATAATATAAAATTAGGAAATCTAATGATATAGGTCATAGGGAATATACTTGCACAGACATAATTAAGTAGCCAAGATAATCCACTAACAACTTGCTCTTCAGTAAGCCTTGTCGATTTTTGATGATGACGAAGATGCCTTATTATAGGTACGACCCAGCGTTTGTTCCTGAAACTACTCTACTGTGATCGAACGATTATCACTGACAGGTATATTGTAGCCAATAGACCTGATATAGTGATAGTCGGTCGATCAGTGCGCCGTGCAATAATTGTTGATATTACTGTTCTACATGACGATAATCTGGTGAAAGCCGAAATGGAAAAAGTATCAAAATACTTGAACCTTTCTCATGAGATTAGCGCCATGTGGAATCTTGAGTCGACGATTATTGTTCCTATAGTCGTTTCAGTCAATAGTCTTATTGCGAAAAGCTTCGACCAACATCTCAAGAAGCTTTCGCTTGATTGTTGGATCAAGGGTCGGATACAGAAGAGGGTGATTCTTGAGACGGCGCGTATTGTGAGGAGGTTCATCAGTCTGCAGTCCTGACCACCGATTGCTTGGGCCCTCAAAGGCCCCGCAAGTGGAGGAGAAAATTTTTTTTTATAAATTTTTAAAAGTGTAGTTTTTGTATTTTGTAAATAAATTTTAAAAAATAGGTCTTACGGAATAATATTCTGTCTATCTGTCTGTAGTGATCTCTTATCAGTGTTTCCTGAACATACTAATGTGCAAATAAAATACAGAGCAGTGCGCAGTGTCGTGATCTTCGCGTGATATTATATTTCCGAGATAAATCACTGTTTTCTTATCGTTATCAGATGTTTTTATAACAAAGTATAATATTTGTATATGTTGCTATGCTATGCCTCTGGGAATACGGTACTTACTGCTATTGTTTGCACCACGTGGTCACGATCAGATGTAAACTACACTAGTTTATAATCGCGAGTTCGGACTAGCTTTAGCTGTTTTAGTTTTATACGGACAAAATTTAGTTGGGATAGCTATCTTTTCATGTGTACTTGTTTAGCCAACTTTAAAATAAAAATTAGATAGACCCGTAGGTATATAAGTATATTGTTTGTAAGTGTTTCTGTATGTCCGTAAATCCAATAAGAGGTTTTCGTTGATTTAATACTTATTTTTCAGAAGAGATTTTGGTTTTTTCATTGTCTTTTTTGCCCAAACTAGCGTCGTTTATACGTTAGTCACGATTTTTTTACCGAATTCAAAGAAAAGGTGTTCTCAATTTGACCTATAGGTTGTTGATGTTAGTGCGCTTTTCAGAAAAGTATTTGTTACATTTCAAAGGTTATTAACTTGTTTTAAAAAGGTCGTTCTCGATTTGAAAGAAATATTAATGTAGGTATTCAGTTCATTTTGAGCCTTTAAGCTTCTATATTTTACGAGAAAGAATAACATTATGCAGACATGGGTATATAAAAGAAAAATTATATTACTATTAAGCTGTTGCTATTAAGTTGTCTAAAATAATTATGTACTGTATAAAATATTTATTACAGACGTTTTATCCAACAGTTTAATAATACATGTAGTGTATTTTACCAGACAGTTGCACTTACTTATTTATACAAGAGTGTCAAAGGTCTTGTATCAACAAAACGCGACATTTGACATCGTTTTATTAACAATAGGTACTGATGCCAGATGGTTAGTTCATCATATTTGATTGATATGGTGAAATAAATTATTCACTTTAAAATATCAATAATTACTTTTATATTAATTATTTGGACGTAGGAAAGCGAGACATCAAAATATATTCTGCTCAGATGCAATGGAAATCGGAACAGCATGTAATCATCATTGACTCCAGTGACCCAACGGGAATAACTGAATAATTATCGGCGGACCTACATACTGTCATACATGGTACACATGGCTGGTAAGCCAGACCAAGACCAAATTCGGAAAAAGTCCAGTAGCGTTACTATGTAATTCAGCAGTGTGTATCTATTCCAAATTGGTCTCTCTCTCTCTATGTCTAATAAGATATGATAGATAGAGATTAGACAGAGAGACAGACAAGACATATTTAAAATTCACATAGTCCAGTTACAGAATAGCGCTACTGAGCTTTTTGATACAGACGGGTACATGGAACAGAATATACGGATATGCGCTATAGTAAGCAAAAGAAGAAGGAAATCGCGGGCTTCTTTAAAGTCCTTGAACTTCTGTGTCTTGAATCTTAACAAACAATGATGTTACAAATTTTTATATCAGACATTTCACGACTGCGTATATAAGGTTAGAGGCATTCGATAACTTTGTCCCGATCTCGGAACAACAAATGTCGTGACATTAACATCTGCAAGGGCGTCGCTGAGGTATGCCATTAATAACAAAGACTAGAAATTACTTAGTTTAATGTCAGATGTGCTGAATGTCTGTAATTGATCTTTCGTTTCATAAATTAATGCTAGAACTTCGTATTAAATATATTTCGAGCATTCTTACAAATTGGTCGTCTCGTCACTATTTCTTACTTTATTCTATCATCACCAAAATATAGTTTTGATCAACAGGTTCTACAGGGCAATTAATTACAGGGAAATTAATAAATACAATGACCGTCGTCCTAATTCGGGCTCAGGCGGCTTCGCTGGGTTTTTGTATTCTGGCTGCTTTACAGCCAGAGAGCCCCATATACCCGGGCAGAGACTGCGCAGTCTCAGACAGGTATGCGGATGCGGGATGATTACAATGACCGGACAAAATTAATAGAAATAAAATACGTTAGGCTTAATTAAGAATATAATATCTCTAAACAGAACTGTGATTTATTTTTCCTTTTACGAATCCTTAGTCTTCACATGACTAAGGTACGTAGGTAGAAAACAATACAGTTTAAGTGTTTTACGTAACTTCCTTTTACGAGTCTCTCTCGCAACGCTACCGAATATCCCCTAATAGAGCATGAAAATTGAGAGCGCTCTAAAGAAAGAGGTATGCGGAACTTAGCCTTTCCTGATGAGAGTTACTAGGCTTGCTACCTGAAATATATTACGTAATAATAAAATATAACGAATGATTCAATCTAGAATGTTATTTATAAATAACCTTCTATCTAGTAATACTGACACTGCAAAGAATACGATTTATAGTAATTTTAAATTTAAATACTTTTCTTTACTTAATACTGGTTTAAAAAAACAATTGAAAAATATAACTGAAATTACATGCATTGCTCTGCATAAACTCATAAGTACATAAATTAATTACATATAGATTGCTATGCAATTACATCTGGCAACCGATGGCAGTTCGTAAATTTTACAATTTTATTAATGTGATAACTTATCTCACCTATTCTCGTTTCTACTTATTTATTTATGGCTCAAAACGGTTAAACTTTAATATTGTCACAATAGAGTATAAAAGATATCGAGATTGGCAACCCCAGTACACGAAATACCATAACATAAAACTGATTTGTGACGCTCAAAATTTCTAATAACATCATTTTACGAAACTATCTCAAATGATGTATTAAGTACTCTTAAGCCATCGGCTTGCTCTACCGTGACTCGATAACGAGCCATTCAAATTACTAATTTCTTCCACGTTTAGTTGTTATGTAACTGCAGCATCGCTATGCAATGTACGCACAAGAAACATAGTTTCCGACTGCATATTATTGTATTGATAATGATCGAAATCGGTCAAGTACCGATGCGCTAGAAGCATTGAAAAGGACTTCCGTACATTATAGAAGCATGCAGTTGTTTATCTTGTATAATAGATATCCATATTCATATTTAAGAGTATTTCTGTCGCCTTGTTGGCTATTCGTTAACCTACGGAGTAACGGATAGTGAGATTCTAGGTTCAGCCTAAAATGAACTTTTATTTGTTCCCAGATCTCAGTCATTATACATCATTATCAGCCAATTTGAACAATTAAAAACAACAGGACCAGGCTTCTTTCCTATTAAGAAAAGGGATAGGACATAAGTATTCTCAGCAGCAGTATCTACTGGAAACGGAAATAAAAATGAGGAGCTATGTAGATATTTCCCTTGATATACCTACTGAGACATGGCTTCTGGAACTTGGAGTCTAATAATTATATTCTATTTTAATTAATAGCCTAATAATTGCCTACCCTATATTGGGCTACTATAATTGAATATTGATGGCGAATTGCATTCGCTGTAGGTACCGATGAAGCATTGAAAAGGATTTCCGTACGTTTTAAGTGCGTGCAGTTGTTCAAATTGTGTAACAGAGTCGCGTATTTAGATTTGAGAATATAATGCAATTGAAATGCTTTATGTATAGCGCTTAGTTGTTCAATAGCAGCTCAAGAGGACACAGTTTTAAGATTTTTCATTTTTATCAGAAAAGTTTTCAGCCTTAGTCAAAATTTTTAGTTGCCAAAGTGATCATATAATGTACCTAATATGATATGGCTAACAGTAAAAATATTGAAAATAAACAATAATACAAGCAGTTTAAATGCATAATAATGAAAAATGTGTAGTCCTTTATATGAAGTAGTGATTTTTTCCGAGATAAACATAGAAAAGGCTTGCGATAAGGAATTCGCTTTCAAAATTTCGTAAATACTATTACACACATATAAGCGTACCATATCAAGATTCCCTTTCCTATTCATTCACATATTTCATTTGAGCCAAACGTCTCGTTACTTGCACTATTGTTGTACACTTTCACGAGATCTGGTCTGCGATATGGTTACAATAACAGGAAGACACACGCTTTCAACCGCAACCATAGCCCGCAGGCGGCTATTAGCGCGGGGCAACTGAAATATTACGTGTTTTATTCTCGTAGAATACATACCGAAACATCACAGCAAAGCTCTAACAGCTATAGAGTTTGAGAGTAGACCTCTTTGTGACATAGCTCGTCCATCATGCTTATGTCTTTCAGGTTTCAGGTTTGATTGGTTACAGGAAAATTAGGTTTAAGAACTACGCTTTCAGTTGAAGGGCGCGGAGCAGCTCGTGGTGAAATTCACTTTGAAATGAAATTGAAATGAAAATGAAAATGAAATCAGTTCATTTCGTCAACTACAACTATATGAATCAGAATAATCTACAAGAACTACATATTTAATTGAGTACTTTTGCATTAATTTTCCGAAATTTTCCGAATTTGTAAATCAGGAGCAGATACTGTGTAGAATAATTATAAAGAAGTATCATCATTGACATAATACTAATAGACGTAGCCATAAAGTAATGCTGGATGTAAAAGTGAGACGGGTATATACGAATTTCATGCGAATATTGAGACAAAAAATATTATCTTTTGTCTCATTCACCGTGGCGGTTTTTTTTATTTGGCCTACTTATAACGCGGGCCAAATTAGAAGCTGTCAAAGTATATTTTGTGCAAACTTTCCTTGATGTTCATTGTCTTTAACAGTTTTATGCTTGATAATTAGTGTACGTTTGAGAAAAAGACTCCATTAGTTAAGTGTAGTGTGATCACTGTTAGTTATTATAGGAGGATGCAGTATTTTAGGCTTTAAAAGCCGCACAGAAACAAAGGCAGATGAAGTCACTTTTCACTCGTAAGTATGCAATAACTTACTGTTATATTATATAAAACAGATATAAATATGCGTAAACAAATTTATCAACAAAGAATTTACATTAAATATCGTAGATTTTTAACCAAATTTGGTATTTATTTTAAACATAACCTCATGACAATAACTTTTAGTGTTGCCAGGCCCTTGTGAAATTTTTCCACTAAATTAATTTTTATTTAATCGAATGTGTACTTTTAAAATTAAAGGACTGTTGAATTATCACTTCATCTCTTTAGATATCAGCTTAAAATAAATATATATCTATAACCAATGGAAACTATAACAATTTCTTAAATTCTTAGGTACTTGTAAAATTTAATAATAATAGTACTCTATAAAAATTGTAGATTTCTTAAGTATATGAATTTGTAACAAGCTTGGATATTGGCTATTGGCCAGAATTGTCCATATATAAGAAGTAATATCTTATTGTTTCATTGCAGATCTTCAAAGAAAGAGAGGATTTTAAAATAAAAATTGCAAAAGTGTAAGCAACAATGTACTGGCAGATTATTGGAATCTAACCGGCGATTAAAGAAGAAAAATGTCCAGTTGGAAAGTATTTTGACAGAATTACAATCTATTATATTAGGCTAATTTCTTTTATTTTAAATTATTCTTTCTGTCTATGTCTATAACTTTTGTAACTTTAATTTGGGAATAAATGGCTGAGTATTATTTTTTTTCTTTAATTTATTATTATTTCTTTTTTAAATTTTTAACATAAAATATATATTAAAATTTAAAAAAAAAATATTAAATACTAAAAGAAAATCTTTTTCGTAAACGAGATATATCCCTTAATTAGTATGTAATGGTAGCAATTTGGAATGCGCGCACTGTTTAATCTAAATTCGCGAAACATTTTTTGCAATATTCCAATAAAATAATGTCCAGCCTTATATTATATTTTCTTATATTTTCCATATTTTCTAAGTGTTATTTGCTTTTTGAATACTTTATCTTTAGGAAATTGTAAAATATGTCAATTTCCCAAATATAAGGATTTTTTTTAGTAATAGCAACACTTCAGTTAAGTATTGCTGTTTCATGTGCGGCCACGCGATGGCTACATCTATAGGTATTTTATCTAAGAGTATCATCTTGTATAGTCTATGTTACAAAATGTCATTAATATTGTAGTTATATCTGTCTAGGGTGCTACTGAGATATTTTTATAATAAACCTCTATGCGTTTTTTATTATTTTTATTTGGGATTAAAGTCTAATATTCTCAGATAAGAGATTCTTGATAAATCTTATGATGTAAAAATTTTAAATCCAAAGAACAAATGTAAAAAATAATCACAGGTACGCTTAGATAGACTACTTGCGATATCTGTTTAAATACAAGTCCGTGGTTCAAATAATCATAATACAAATTACATACAATGTAGCTGTATCCTAACAAACGACAGCGATAAAACTCCTTATCAAAGCGTTTTACATCATGCATTGTAAGTGCAAGCGGAAAATTCTTAGGTCGCCCATTTCTCTGATAGCCCCTGATAAAAACTCTCTATACTACTATACTAAGTATTTACTTTGCGTCATGACAACGGATACTATCTAATCACCAACCGCGGATGCTTAGATTTTATGCTCGATTGCACTTTGATCTTGTATTGTACTCATGCAGTTTGCAATTTCTAGTTCTATTACCCAGTAAACGATCACAACTCCTAAAGTAAGATAGAATAAGGTATGAACATGTTAAGTCTACACTGTCAGTAATTTATTTGAGTATCCTTACCCTTCGTAACTTACTTTTACCACATGAGTACCTTTTATGTACTTATGTGCTTCTATCGACTTCCGATTTTTAACTTCATAGTAAAAAATTAATGCTGCTTGGCGGCAGAAAATATCATTATGGTAGTATTTGCTCTATCCATCACTGTCACCTTAAATATGACCATATGAAACCTACCAAATAAGGCGTAAGCTAAGCTATAAATTCCCATCTTCCATGAATTGCCTTCTGAACGCATGACATTATTTGAGCTTAGCTTAACTTATGATACTTTAAAGACAAATACATTTCTACTACTGCACCTGATTTATTGTAATCTGAGATCTAACTAGACCCAGCAAGCACCTTTGAAGGCATTATACGCGACCATGAAGTAAAGTAAATCTCATGAAGGTGGGTTCTGGCCACCACGTTAAAAATATAATCGTAATTAATCACGGTCGAAACTACCACGAAAATAAAAATATGAATGCACCCATGCTGTAGCGCTATACTGTAACCATGTTTTTGCAACTCGACAGTATGAGTTACGAATTCGTCTCTAAGTATTTATGGTATAGGATTAGACAGGGAAAGGTAGAGACGAATTGGAAATGTACACTGTCGAGTTATATAAACGTCGTTACAGAAATACCGCTACTGTTTGTCAAATCCATCGAATACAAAGCTACTGTCATAGAGGATCAAAAGTAAGTAATGTCAAGATCTGATACATCGCGTATATGGAAGATGCATGACAACTGGAGATACGATTACCTCGGTGTTTCACATTAAGGTTAACGACGCACTGTTGGTTTATTATCCTAGTCGCTATCATCTGTTTGGGATCGCGCGCTGCCTCATATAGACTATCGCTTACAAGCTGACATTAGAAACGATTAAGATTCTATCTACAAGGATACGCCTGAACATTCATTTGACTGACAGACATTTATATTTAAATATCACGGTAACATATTTTTTTATTAAAATCCTAAATCATATTTGTATTCGCTGATTTCAGTGAAGTATTTTCATTTCTTGGGAAAAACTTATATGTTTGTGTAGCAGACAATGTAATTTTTATTCAGCTACTTTATGTAGGTACTGTGATGCTATATACCTTCTAGAGATGAGCCATTACAACAATGCAGCCCTTTCTGACTTTGACAAAGAACATTGGATTATCTCATCATATAAATATGTATACCAATGTAGGTAGGTATATAATTATCGTTGATTAATCATCTTGCCAATTGATTGTCTTAAGCCCGCCAATCCACATTGGAGCAGCGTGTTGGGCCTAAGCTCTATATGCCCTTTCTTATGTGGAAGGAGGCATGGTCCTGAAGTAGACCTTTTAAATTAGCTGAGAAAGATGTTGAATGAATGATATTTTATTATATGGCTGGGACTAGCAGTCGTCACCAATCGCGGGGCCCTGGGCATTTTCGTAATGGGAAAGAGATAATCCTGTATCCGGGATATACGACTTTTTCCTAGCCTTCACGCCAATAAAATTCTGTTTGAGTACATGTTTTAGGGGTCGATACAGAAAAGGATATGTAACAATCTAGTTTGTTTGAATATTTTAAACGCGTGTCACGATTGGTGGATGCATCATATTAACTCAATAATCCAGCAATGAAACATTATTGTCATAGTTCATTAAAGTTTTTCTGTCCAAGATCGATGTAAAAAATCGCGAGTGACATTTCTTGACTACATCCGGTTGATATATTGTTTCGTAAAATACCTGTTATGAATACATAATTGTTACTTGCAAATGAGATTAGTTGCGGTGCGATTTTGAATTTCGATATCAAGTCATAGGTCGAGCGAGTTGCGAGCGTAAGGACATATCGAAACAGACAGGTTTTACGGGAACATAACGTAATACTATTAGTTGAGGTATTTATCTCTTAATAAAACTTATTTACGTGGGTGTAAAACAGAAGATTCTGTGTGTCTGCCTACTTATTTGTATCTGCGTTCTGAACAAACGCAAGGAGGATAATTATTATGCAACACTATTGGCTACTATTATCGTCGTTGCAATTTGATACGTTTTATTTTCAAGTTTTAAATGGAGCTTTTTCCATTAGCCATCGGCTTCTGATGACGTCGACGATTTCCAAGCTACGATTTTGCATTTAGATGCAGGCGGCTCCCAAAGTAAAAAGTGATTTTGAGTAAAAAGTATTCTCAAAAGATGTATAATTATTATAGAATAGATTACCTACTCGGATAGGTATTCCCGTTTTAGCCGTGTAGATATCGTTCGCGGTTTCGTTTTGGAGTACCTATCGAGAAATCTGTTCTTAGTGAGTGTCTGCATAGCGAAATGAGTACATATGCTAATTTCTACGTCAATGGAGTACATAGTTTAGAGGTGTCTCGATGAGTCAGTCGTATTTTGGTCACATGTAGTTTGCATGGAGTAGGTAATACGCATAGCTATTACCCGTATGTAATTATATACTTACATAGTAGATACTAGTAATTTAATTTTAACCCTTAATATATTACTGGAATAATATTAATATTCTTTGGGCAAGTAATATGTACTCGCCCAAATAATATTAATTCCAGTAATATCCCCACTGAAAATAATCCTAATCAACTTTATTTTTCAGTTAAAAATTTTCATTTAGGATGTGGGATGTTATTCCAATTACACCCCTGTGCTTTGCAGAACGCGTTGAGCCATTAACATCTGATAGTAATCTTTACAAGAGTAAAACTTTATCACTACGAACCACTGCCATTGCCTGTTAACTTGCATTGGTTCTATAACCACGCTGCTCAGGACGGGAAAAGAGAATAGTCTCATTTCTCCTGTTCCTAAAAAGGAGAGTTGACTCAGTCGTAGACTATTTAAATAAGACGATAATGACGATGATATGCTTACATAGTAAATATCGAACATTGATCGCATTATACGTGACGTGGATACACTAGTATAATCCCCATAGCGGATCGGCGTCAAAGGGTGCCGGCGGGTCACGAAATGACGCAAGCTGACCTCATTAATTCTTCGCTCTATGATCGTTTACGCAACGCACGCCCATTATATACTAAACTGGTTCGAGATAATTAAATTGTTGGAATTTTAAAAATTCGTTTTGTGTAGATGTATTTGGATCAGCTGTCGAAATCAAGCGCCGCGCGTCGCCTATTTATAGTTCGATTTTTACAATAATTTGCGACAAGAATATTTAATCGATATTTTTTCTTTAGTCGCCAAGTCACGCTTGACTGCGATCTCACCTGTCGTTGAATTAGACGCTGTCACAGGTGGTCGTTTCGGATGGTTAAATCACTTGGCGATTCGCCTTTGTCGGTTTCGCTTTCGGTATAGCGATAGGTAACTTAACAACGGCCGAAATGTATTATTATATATTAGTACTAGCAGTCGCCCGCGACTTCGTCCGCGTGAAAACCTATTAGTTACCCATTTAATTTACAATCCGACATGCAAATCTCGAGATTAGCCCGTTTAAACAAACGAACAAACTTTTTCGTATATTATACAAATATGGTCTGCCATGCCAAATAAATTGAAAGAAAAGATCAAAGATCGAATTCTCAAAGAATATCAGTACCAAAATGTTGACCCCTATTCAGTACGCATACCATAACACGAAGGAGGTCAACTTAACTTGGACGATACAGCGTCAGAGTTGTTTTTTAGAAATTTTGTAATATCTCCGAAACTATATAACTAATTAACATACTGTAAAACACAAATCTTATCTCTATAATATCCTTGTGATTATTAAATAATTTATTTTGATAAAGATTTAAGTTTAGTTGTATAAATAATAATGTAAACTTAAGCATATGAATTAAATGATTTTTATTACAAAATATATAAAAAGATATATGTCGCACTTTTTAGAACTTTTTAAGATGCATAAAATCTCTGTACATTGCTTTCAATTATTCTTAATAGCTCAGACACGTATATAACCAATTAACATACTGTAAAAAACTGTGATTATTCATTTAATATATACAAGGCAAATATAAAATATAGCCTATATCCTTGTGATTATTTAATAATTTATTTTGATAAGGATTAAAGTTTAGTTGTAAATAATCACGTAAACGTAAGCATATGAATTAAATGATTTTTCAAAACACAAACAGTCATATATCTGCCAAAATATATAAAATAGATATATGCTATCGCGGACTTTTTTGTAGAACTTTTTAAGGTGCATAAAATCTCTGTACATTGCAGTATAAAGAGTTACAAACACTGGTATAGTATATAAATACAAAATTATAAATAGTAAAGCTTTGTTAAAAGCTGTTGTGATAGGTTCATAGTCGTTTGATTTTTGTACAACAAAACAAACAACGAATCTAAAATAAACATTAACTACCTCGTTCGTCAAATCGCCTATGTGGGATCACTAAGACCTAGGTTCGAGGTTTCGGACAGGCTTTTTAGTAAAAATTTACTAAAAAGCTTTATTTGTGTTTAAAAGTTGATGTTACTCACATCACCATGTCTCAGAGAGCACTTTAAACCTTCAGTCCATTATTATCATTACTGATAGCGTTTGTTATAAAAGCAAAATCATATGATTGAAATCCTAATCACGCTTCAATGCGTGATTAGGATTTCAATCATGTGTCTAAGCTCTATAATACCTCTCCTAAAAGGATGGATGCCAGACTTCGTAATGGACCATTAAAATAATAGGCAGCTAATTATGAAATGAATGGTTAATAAAATGTTATAACAAATCGTGGTTTAGGCGCATTACAATGTTCCCAATAGTACATAATGGGTGTGGCTTCACTGAACTTTGTTGACCCCGCTTAACGATGATCTCAAGACACTTTACCATCATCATTATTGCAAAGCGCATGGGACCGTTTGCATTGCTGCAAGCCACGACGCAATATCGCTATTATGACATTATGTTTTACTTGTTCAGAACAAGTTTAAAAATAGTGTTTTTCTTTTATAAATGTATTTGTACATTATTTTGGAGAATACTTACTTACTATTCTTGTAACAGCCTAAATAGCATCGTCAGGAAGCTAAAAAGATAGATGGACATGGTCCAGTGGCTAGTCTTCGGATCATGAAGTCCTGAGTTCGAGTTCTGGGTCATCTTATGAAATTCTGAGCTTTTCGTCCAGTACATAAATTCTCAGCCCGCAGTTGGGAAGTCGGTGGTGTTAGATCCATATAACACCTCCTATAAGGAAATAAGCCTGAAACTGAAGTTTGCAGTAAAAAGGGTTATGATGATTGTGATCAGAGGTAGGATAAGATTTTTGAGTCCAATCAAATTTCTTTTCAAAGAATTTCATGGATGAAAGAACAGCTCAATTTTTTGGAGGACCGAAAGCTGACTATTGGACCAATGTAAGTAATGTACGAGTAAGTTAGGTTGATCGAGTGTAAGTGTCTAATTAAGAAAAAGTTAATTAAAATATTTTTGACTCTCTATAATCAGGGTTGCCTAACAGTGCGTGAAACGTACTTCTACCATTGAAATTAGTTACTTAATTGGGCAACATCCACCGCACGCAGTCGCTTAAACTCACTCATCGATCTCAAGATGCTACTACTCGCAACCTTTACTTTTTTAACAGTGTATTTGGCGTAACTTGTTCTGTCTTGAATAATGGGAATTATAATTTGACTTATTTGTCCAGTACTTTTTTTTTATTTTTTTTATCGACTAGAAGTTGGCCCTTAACTGCTATCACACCTGATATTAAGTGATGATGCAATCTAAGATGGAAGCGGGCTAACTTGTTAGGAGTACGATGAAATTCACACCCCTAATCGCTTTCTACACGACATCGTACCGGAACGCTCAATCGCTTGGCGGTACGTCTTTGTCGGTAGAGTGGTAACTAGCCACGGCGAAAGCCTCCCACCAGCCAGACCAAAAAAATTTAGAAAAATTTCAATCTGCCCCGCCGGGAATCGAACCCAGGACCTCCGTCTTATAAATACACAGCGCATACCACTGCGCCACGGAGGCCGTCACTTAGCTTAAGCAGCTCTAAACCGGCCACGGAATTTAATCCTGGGTGACTAAGGGCTAAAATCCATGATCCTAGGTCAGGTTGTGGAATTTATCTGAGTTTTGCATTCTTCTAAGTAAAAGAAATTCCAAGTTCGGAGTTGGGAAGTTGGTGGTGTTACACCCCCGTGTCTTGGAGAGCACCTTAAGCCGTCGGTTCTGGTACCTATCATCAACATGGGTCACTGATCTTTTGCAACAACGGGAAGTACGCGGGTGAAACAGCGTGCGTCCTCTAGTGATGAATAAGTACAATCAGTATACTGATAATTTCGTTACGACATAACAGATCATTAAATATATGAGGAAAAAAATAAGACAGAAGTTCGGTTACCCAGTCATTTAATACATTTACATGTAAAATTAATTAAATTATTAAAACATTGAAAAAAAGTAACCTACTTAGTTCAAAAGGCTTTGCTCCAACAAAAACCATATTAACTGCCTCAACTTACTAAACTCCAGGCTCAATGTATGACTAATATTCGTAGAAGTAATATCTAATATTATAAATATCATTGCTCCACACTTAGCTGTTATTTTTAATGAATGTGTGGACTCAGGTACTTTTCCAAACCTAATGAAACATGGAAAACTTATTCCACTTTTTAAATCAGGCGACCAAGCAGATCTCAATAATTACAGACCGGTTTCAATATTGCCAACACTAAGTAAGGTCTTTGAAAAAATAGTTTTAAATCAACTGCTTAGTCATTTTAACTTAAATAACTTACTTCATCCTGACCAATATGGTTTCACTAAAGGTCGCAATACTACTGATGCAGGTGCTAAACTATTAAAACACATCTTTGATGCCTGGGAAAGGTCTAAGAATGCTATTGGCGTATTCTGTGACTTGTTCAAGGCTTTCGATTGTGTTGACCATAAAACTCTTTTGCTTAAGTTAAGCCACTATGGCATTAAAAATGTTGCACTTAATCTCATTGCCTCTTATCTTAGTGATAGAACTCAAACGGTATGCATTAATGATATAAAGTCACGTGGCTCATCTCCTAAAATGGGCGTTCCACAGGGTTCAATTTTGGGTCCTTTTCTATTTTTAGTGTATATCAATGATTTACCATACCATGTTAGCGACATTTGTGAAATTGTACTGTTTGCTGATGACACATCTTTAATTTTTAAAACTGATAGAAATAAAAGTGACTTTGACGATGTAAACCGTGCTGTATCGCATGTGTCGCATTGGTTTACTGCTAATAATTTACTATTAAATGCAAAGAAAACTAAATGTGTTGAGTTTTCTTTACCGAATGTAAAAAAAATAAATAAGTCTTTAATGATAAATGGTGAAACGCTAAAAATGGAGAGTTCTACAGTCTTTCTAGGAGTGACCTTGGACTGTAAACTTCAGTGGAGCGCTCATATAGAGTCACTGACAGCTAAACTTAGCTCAGCAGCATTTGCAGTGAGAAAAATAAGACAGTTTACCGATGTAGAAACAGCTAGACTGGTTTATTTTGCTTACTTCCACAGTGTGATGTCTTATGGCATCTTGTTGTGGGGAAAGGCTGCTGACATAAATTCTGTCTTTATACTTCAGAAACGAGCAATTCGGTCGATTTATAAACTTAAACCACGCGAGTCCCTTCGAGTCAAATTTAAAGAAATAGGAATTCTTACAGTAGCCTGTCAATACATATTCAATAACCTAGTTTATGTTAAACAAAATATAAATATGTATAAACAGAAAAAGGATTTAAACGACCGTCTTCCTAGAAATGGACATAAGTTAGTCATATCAGCTTATCGCCTCCGAAAAGTACAAAAATCTTTCGTAGGATTGGGTGTACTCTTCTACAACAAGATGCCCAATTCAGTTTTAGATCTGCCATTGCATAAGTTTAAACAATGTATTAAAACTCACTTACTGAGTCAGGGTTATTATACTATCGATGAATTTTTAAATGACAAAGATGTTCAAATCCAATTGGATAGGCTTTCAACTTCACACAGGAAGTAAAATAAATAACTTTATGTAACAACACACTTAATATTGTAAAATTGATAATATTATAAAAAGAGCAACTGTTGAGTTTCTTGCCGGCTCTTCTCAACAGGGCCTGCCTTCCGAGCCGGTGGTAGAGTCACTACAAATAGTCCAATTTGACGTTTCAAAAGTGCTTGTAATAAGCCTACTTGAAATAAATGATTTTGAATTTGAATTTGAAAATTTAGAATATTTTAATCAATTGGTTTCATGATCGGTAGTAATAAATAAGCAATCAGACATATATACCTACATTATTCGTAATTAAGATAATTGCATAAAAACTTCCTTGCCTACGATTGTTTGTATGATTTTCTTATTTGGACGGACATCCTTCAGATAGCAATTTGCTTTGCATATCAGTTTTAATTTGACTTAATTGAAGATGAAAAACATCGAAGCAATTAATGTTAATACAAAATGTATTATAGTCCAATAAAAATATGCCAGAACAAAGATTTCCGAAGATCTAATAATTAAAAATTCTAAAACCTCAATCTGTTTTTATACAAATCTTTTTAATTATAGTTTTTCCTGTTTTCCAGCAAAGAGACGACTACTAACGATTTTGTTAAATTAGTATACAAGTAACTTAAATTGATATTTTTTTATTATTTAATGTTTTTGAGTTTTTTTGTTACTACTTACTACGTAGTTTTTACTAGTATACAGCTGTCTTCACTAATACCGTTTATAAATAAAAAAAACTTTGTAATATTTAGTCCATAAGGTCTTTCCTAGACATTAGCTAGTACATATATTATGTCTTATGTCGTTTCAAACATACCTACTTGGGTTACTTCATTAAGTTTAATGCACAGTCAAAGTCTAGCAAAGCTGCTGTCTATAAGTGCGACTCGTTGACGATTTGCACAGCATATCCTATTTCCGGAAAGTTTGGTTCAACACCCTATCAAGGTACATGCGAAAGCCTTGTTGCCATATTCGAATCGTTAATGATAACATTACAGTATTCGTATACTACACATTAAATATGATTTATTTCACGTAAGATTACATTTATGACTCTGTCTTTGTGCTTACATAGTGCAATGGGCGTGAGAATATTTTTGATTTGTACATAAATCGACAGTCATGCAGGATACAGTGGATGCGGAGACTATGTGCGAATGGGATGTTACTGTATTATTTGTATTTATGAGCGCATTAAGAATTAAACAAACAAAAACTTCTAACACAGAACAGCAAGACGACGTGATCGATAGATAGCATCTACAGTGGTTGACATCCTGGCCACTCGCACTAACCTTGTCGCTTTAACGTTCCTTTTGAACATTCAAAAGTATCGAATGCTCTTCCGGCGTCTGTTTCCTACAACCAACAACCTAAACACCTTCAAAACAAGAGCGATTGTCCAGGCAGGTGCGTCCTATTTTAGACCTCATCGATTCTTTCCATCAGGCATGATTATAGTCAAGCGCAAGCCTGTAAAAACATAAAAAATAATAACTGTGGACAAATACGAAGTTACTAACACTTTAAACCTATTGCCTAATTGGTTGCAGTACGGTTTATTAACTTGTTCAATAAACACATCGACCTAGGTATGCTAGATACCTATACAGTATACTATAGTAAATTGCTAATATCAGAAAGTTGCAATTAGTCTGTATTTTATTCAATTCCTACTGTAAACTAGTTTGAGTAGTTTCACTTATTTACTAGTATGTGTAACTATGTATATGAGGAAATTCGCAATTTGGATATTGTCGGCAATTAAATACTGAAAGTTAACAAGTTACATCAACTTGAGAGTAATCTACAAGTAATAAAATATTTTTTTCTCTGTCAATATTGTAATCTACATGTACTCGTACATACTCATAAATGGGTAACGGCCTGACGTCCTAACGCAAAAGTTATGATGTATGTTTGTTGTTTTTTCACGTAATTAATACTGAATGGATTTTGATGAAACGTTGCAATTCCGCAGCTTATACATCAGAATAACAAATAGACTACTTTTTATCCCGAAATTTTTACGGGAGCGGGAACTACGCGAGTAAAATTGCGGGCGTCCTCTAGTATCAATATACTACTAGGCTCATTAGGTTAATACTAAAAAGATTTTTTTATCTCCCTTGTTAGCATTGTCATAGTTACCGCTAGCAAACATTTATATTTACAGATTGTACTAATATTCTTTATAAATAAAAGTTACATACGTGTGTAACTTTTATTTAAAATAAAATTATTTTACAATAAGTATATTATATATTTAAAATAAGTATAAAATTGTTATTAATGACTTCTTTGCAAGAGAAATATGCTCGAATCGTTTCATAAATAAACTCTTACTTTATTTTACTGTAACTTGAATTTCAGTCTTGATTTAAGACACGAAAAATTTGTGACCGTAAAGTGTGTCATTAGAAGCCTGTACTTATTTTCAAAGCTAAATCAGCAGTGCAATGAATATCTACCACGTATTAATAGTATTGTGAATAGGTATCATAATTCAGTCCTAGCAAATGAAAATAGTAACAAGTAGGTAGATATTTTGTTTAAATATAAACATTTACTTCACAAAATAAAAACAGCAGTTGGATAGCAACATGTTGATAACATGGAGTAGCTGTTATTGTAACTTTTTAAATATTGTTATAAAAATAGCCATTATTAAACTGATTAACTACACGGTTTCCGCAAACGAGGGTCAGAATGTCGATCCCGCAATGGAAATATACTTTGACAAGGTTTGCAAAATTATTCGAGATAAGTATGTAATTAATTTAATTAGATAACGTAATAGTTTACTATCAGTAAAGTAAAATGTTTATTTCGATGTATCAATACAAACTTACTTCTGATTGGATTACAATCGCTAAACCCACAAATTTTAATGGACTTAAATGAATGTTAAACTTCAAGTTGATTGGTCAATACTAACCAAGGCTCCAAGACTTGTGCCTACCGTAGGCATAAATATACCTAATTGAATGGTAAAGGATGTAGAATTGATTACAAGACTCTATGGGTTTGATCCTGTTTCGCGGGAAAAGCAAATATTTGACACTATATTTGCCCTATGATCTCACCCGTGCAGATCCTATCCCTATGGGAACATCGGTATAAAACGTTGCCGCTACTATACCAGACACAAATAGTAGTATTGAAAAAAAGTAAAATAGTTTTTTAGAGTTATGTCATAAATTGTGCAAGAAATTAATTTTAGATTTAATTAGACTCATGGTAGACTTACTAATTTTACTCGTAGATTATTTCACTTAATTGACAAAAAAACTAGCAAGCGTCCAAATAAACCGTAGAGCGTTTCAGGGCGTAAAAGCCCTGAACATGATGCAGTGGTCATTTTACTTACTAACGTGATGACGTTGTGTCGCGCGTAGCCAGTTTCACTTACCTGTAAATCAGATAAAAGAAGATACATTTTAACGAATTACAAAATTCATATGGCTTTATTTTACGTACTCCCTATAGCTAAACACAAAAACTGCATTTTCACGAATAAAGTAAACAAATTTATTTTATAAAAAATAATCTGCATACTATGCTATAAAATCCTTATGGCGCGCTCAATGCTGGTTTTCTATTTTCCGAATCTGGCTATTATTATAAACACTATGAGAGCGCGCAAAACATTGCGGAAGTCAATGGTGTACAATGTGTGCCCATAAGTGGCCACTTATCAAAATATCGTTATTATAGCTCAGTGCGTTCGGCTGCGCAAGAGACGCTATTACGCGGTTACGTGATTGCGGTCAGCCTCTCATCAATTGTCGTTGCGTTTTACGATAACCTTTTTTAAACACCATTCCGTGGGAACTTTATTAGGGGAATCTAAATTCATTTATTTGTTATAAGCTTAAATAATGCGAAATATTTCACCGCGCCTAAATTGCCTTTGTCAATTTTAATCATATTAGCGATTCTACCTCTGGTTCGGATAACATGTTCTGGAGTGGAAGTTGTAAAATACTTTACTTTTCTCATACCTCCCAAATATACAAAAAAATATTAGTGACCAGTTGAGCTGTTTCGGTGGAGTGAGATCACAAACTCCAAGACATGAAATTTTTATACGAGATTTTAATATTTTTCTGGAACTCGTCAATAACATATATAACTAGGAAATATTTGCACGTTTCCTAGATTTCAGATTCCAATATAATGTCACACATTAATTAATCCATCTAAACAGGAAATATATAAAAAATAAATTTGAGGAATTTAGTAATTAAGACATTTTTCTATCTTAAAGTGTTGGTTCCGGCAACGTTGGCGTTAACGGCATACTTGATAGATTATGTTGTGACTTACGTGCACTAGACTGGATAATAAAAACAACAGTCAGTCAATCAATCAGTTATAAAAATGTACAATAAGTGTTATTTTGTATTTAAAAATTTAATTATAAATATTAATTTCAAATTCAGTCTGATTTTTTTTTATAAATATAGCGAGAAAACGAGCAAGTGGATCACTTGATGTTAAGTGATTACCACCTTCCATGAACAACTGCGATACCAGAGGCGCCATTGATGCGTTGCCGGCCTTTGATATATTTGTTTACTCTCCCCTTGAAAATCCCTAAATTGTAAAACAGATGAATAGTTATATCTTAGGCGAGAGCGTTTTTTCTTATAGAACAGGAGATACTAAAGAAAAATAATTATACGCACGACTTTTTTTTTGTTGGTTGGATACTTAATTAATATTATTTAATTTCAGAAAGAACATTACTTGTCAAGTTTGAGGAATGATGACAAATATGCAGGTATACCTGTATACCTCCTATCTCTGGACAAGGGAATTTCTTCACAGTAAATAATTTCTTGTTTTCTAAACCGAAACTTATTATATTCGAGTCATACTTGCGTAAATAAAACAGTTATTACCTACTTTCCTAATAACGCCATTACTGTGATGCTGGCTGCATTTGTTTACAAAAACTTCAAATAAGTATTCTTTTGTCAGTATTTTCTTACTGTGAAAACTAGTGACGTGTTAAACATCGTGTCTAAAATTTTAAATATTACTATTACTACGATATTGAATTGTCTTTTATTATTTTAAATCTACAAAGAATATTAAAACCGTTCGTTTTTCTTAATCAGTAATATCTGTCGTGCGTCACAATTCATATTTATAAATAAGGTATTGACCAAATATTAACGTCTTAAACATCGTGTTTACAGTTTAAAATATACCCTCTCAATTTCATTGCATAAAATACTAGCTTTTATATTATGTTTACAAAAATATTTCGTTTAGATTTTTTTCTTTTGTTTATTTTAACCAGTAATATCTGTCATTGTTCGTCACAATTTATATTTGTAAATAAGGTGTTGACCAAATATAAATAAATTTGAAGAGTAGAAAAATAAAAAATAATTCTCAATTTGATAAGTATAAACGTTGTCGAATTTGTGGCGTCGCAAAACGGTATTTCTTCTAGGTATATTATTCCCTTTAAATTCATAAACAAACTTAAAAAAACAACAAACTTTGTACTTATCTTTACAAAATTTGAAAATTACAATAATAACACTGGAAGTGAAACGGGTCACACCTCTGTTATCGGGGTGATAACCCGGGAGGAGGTTGGGTCTTGCCCGCTTCGGCTTTGCAATATTGTATGGAAATCATAAATTCACATTCCAACTAAATGTTCTAAATTTAACAAATAAGTACATATTTACATAACATTCACTAACTCATCATCCTCATCATTCATTATCACTTGGTGCCACTTTGTGTCTTCAGTTACACTGACAAGCATGCCTTTCTGACTTGAACACAGCAACGCGGCTAAGCGGCAGAGATTGGCGTGGTGGTTGTACTAATCCTAGGATTCACATTCCAACTAAATGTTCTAAATTTAACAAATAAGTACATATTTACATAACATTCACTAACTCATCATCATTCATTATCACTTGGTGACACTTTGTGTCTTCACACGACAAAGAATTGAACACAGCAACGCGGCTAAGCGGCAGAGATTGGCGTGGTGGTTGAACTCCGGTAGGTTCTATAAATACGCTCTTGTTCAATACTTACAAAAATTCACACACAAAGAATTAAACAAGTTTACCTAGCAGTTTTTGTCCTGTCTAACTAATAAAATTATTAAAAAAGGATACGTTCCTATTCGAAATTGGCATTATAATAAATAAAATTAATTGATGTGGGTAAGTCAATATTTGCAGCGAATTTACCTGTATATTAATTGAGTACCTATCTACCTAATTAATATGAGTTATTACTTAATACTGCTCTATATTATGCATTGACCTATATGATGATATAAGATACCTATTGGCATTTAAAAGTAATAAAGTTTAATGGGCGACTAAATAAAAATACTATTTATAAAAAATAATATCCAGCAGATTTCATTTAAAAACAAAAACATTTTGTTTTTTTAACTACAGCTCCAATTAGCTGATATCATGGAATGTTTATTTTTACAGTATGATAATTCTGTTAAAAACATAATTAAGTGTGTAAATTGTAGGTATGTAAATGCTGAAAAAAATAACTGCAACCATTTTATCATCTAGTATATTATTATGTAACTTGTGGACGACCGCGACTTGGTCCACAGGGAAACCCTGAACTTTATTTTAAATTATTTTTTGTAAAACTATGCATATAAACCTTAATTTTAAATCATTCCATCTCTTGTTTATTTGATGAAAACTGCATTAAAATACATCACGTAGTTTAAAAGATTTAAGCGCATATGTAAGGGTACATATATTTATTACGCATATTATACATATGTTCGTTTTTGTCTAAAAGCCGTTACCTTTTTTATTTTATCTATGCAAAGTTTGTCAGCCCATGATCTTACCATAGGTGTATACTCCGGCAACTATGGAGTTTATACAATGGTGGATTTAGATAACAAAGGTTTACGTTTTATTACAAGAAATCTAAATATGAAAAATCATGTTATCAGTTACCGGAAACTTCTTCGTAGCTTCGTGGCAGTCCATCACTAGACACCCTAAAATTTATATTAACAATAGCTTGCCAAGAGTTACTCAGAATATAAGCAACTGACGACATGAGTCTATTACAAACTTTTGCTCTACTTCAAATTGACTTAAACTAAAATGTCTAGGGAATGTCAATTTGTCTCCTATGAGACTCGGATCCCGGAAGAGAGGAGCGTTGTGGAACTGATTTGGAGAGGCATATAACTTGAAACAACAACTTGACCTTTAGTTTTTTAAAAAATTTAACCATATCCTCCACTCAGTTCTTTGTCAATGCAATTCCTAAATAAGGATACGAACAGTTACTTCTTGCAATAATTCCCTACACACAAAAGGACATGCGTTTCCTGTAAACTTACTTAACCTACCATAACTACTAACTGTCTATAAAAAATAGTGACAAAAACAGCTATAGATATTAATAATGCAATAAGTTCTATTTTATAATCTTTACCTTATACAGAGCTTTGAAATAATTAAAACCAATGAAGTAAGGTCACATAATTATATAGGAAATGTATGAAAAAATGCATCATTCACTAGGGTGATCGGAGCAAGGAAATTAGTAATGATTGTAAATATTAATAACGACATTATACATATATTAATTACCCTTCATAGCTTAAGAGTTCGGGGACAAATAACTTCGGTTGGTTCACGGTTCGATCCCGGTCACAATATAAGCTAGGCATTGAATTTTACTATTACCGGTGATAAAATATGAAATGTAATTTTGTTGTTGGTTGTTAAGAATACATGCAGATAGCTTGTCTCCTTACGTTCGTCAACCTTACGGCCTTAAGTCTGTAATATTCGTAATCAGCAAACCTGACTCCAAATATTGTAAATACCTGTACTAAGAGCGGAGCGATCTTCTTATGAATGCATTTTTGTAATATAAGGACATTCTAGGTCATATTTTGGTAGAGCTACGCAATCAAAGTACCTACAAGGTTTTTCCAAACAGCTTAAAACCTCAGGAACGTCATTAATAAAAACACATCACGATTTCGCTATTATGTTCCTTATATGTGTTACTGATGTCGATTGTACGGATTTTTTTTCTTTTATAACATTCTCCCTTCAAGTTACGATAACCCTGACATTTAAAATTTGTTAGTTACACTCGTACATCTATGTGGTAATAAAGGTTTAAATGTAGTAGCAGATAGTATGTATGTAAATGCAAATCACAGAGCATGTACTCTTAAATCTTTCTCTACAATATCTCCATCGCTATGTGCCACTCAAAAATACAGCAACCGATATGTTAAATTTCATTCATTTTTGCAATTTTCTTCAAGCTTTTATTGGATTTATCAAGGCTTTTATTCAAGCAACTTTGAAAATTTAAGTCTGTCAGACTAACAGTACCACCGGTTGAGTCACATGTGAAAAAATACCCGATGATTAATTGCAAACATAGATCATATTTCTCTTTAAAGTTTCCTTAGACAATAAACACCAAGAAAATCAAGAATAAGTCAGTATAACGGGTTACCGTGTAATTGATGTTATTATTTATTGATTGGATTGACATAAAACCAAGTAGGTAGCCTGTGGTTATGCTATAGAAATCAACGCATTAGTGACACAATATTATCAACTGGGCCCCATTAGTAGAAACCAAGCGTATGTTAATCCTAGGCTATTTGTGGTTCAACTAAAAGCATAAAATGAAATTCTTGTACGTGATACAACGTGATAGGTATAAATCGACCTGATTTAAGAACCGACTAAATAAAAAGAAGTAACAAACTAAAGAAAAAGATAAATTAGTTAGCTCTTAAAAATTAATTAATATAATTTGTTTCAGTATAAGTTATTATATATGCTGCAAAAATATCGATTGAAAATCATATAAAAGCAAAAGTAACAATAATAATGATTTTCATACATAAAGCTTTAACATTAAAGTTTATGATCCTGACTTCTGACATACTCGTATCTTCTAATATAAAAATTAGTACATAAATCTCCTATCACCTAGAGACACATATTATTAACCTTTATAGATATAAATATCGAGCTCATTATCACATCATTTATAGGTATCTATAGCAAATTCAGATTTATTGGCGCATATTTTAGTTTACTTTGAATATTAATTTTTGTATTAAAAGTTCTTTGGCCTTTTAAATGGGTACATATTTATTTTAAATTATCATTATTTATTAGAAAAATTATTTTTATTTTTCTTTATACTATTCAATCACTTATTTTTTATCAGAGATTCGATTGTTTCTGCTTAATTAAAATGGCAACTGATCTCCAAGAGGTTTCCTTTTACTTATTTTCAATTTCCGGTTATAAATTTTCAGTATTATTTTTTCGCTAATATTGTTTATATTAGTTTGACAATAACAAACATTGCTTCGCCGCGCCTCGTCAGGTGAATGTCAATCATAGGGGTAATACCTAAGCATTACCGTGAAAGATTCTTCTTTTATGGGAATAAATATTCACTCTTTACAACTCGTACAGCGTCTTAACCAGCGTAGAATAGACGTGGGATTTTTTGACGTCAACCAGACATTGATACCGACTACATTCTCTAAGAATTTAGGATTGAGTCTAAATGGGCCCACAAATCCCATTTCATCATCCTTCTAAGCCGAAGTCTGAATGTCAATGAACACGTTGTTAAACTTTCTATCTTACATTTTCTAACCCCTAGCTAATAGCCCCGGTGCTTTGTTACTCCAGCAGCGATCCTATTATGAAATATACAGCAAATAGGCACACAAAATGAAAAGGTAACATTAGATACACGAGTTACGTATCAGTCTGTACCATTTAGGAACACTGATATCAGCTGATTTAATCATAGTTATCTCCAGTGTTTTATTATTCTACACATAGTTCCACTTTCTAGATGTTTTGATTGTTTGTTTTATGTCTGAGTTTGTTTTACACTTGAGACAGCGTATTATTATCATAAGCTATTTTTGTATCTCCTTATTTGTTTTGAGATAATTTATAAATAATGTGTATACTTGTTGAAATTTTCAGTGGAAAATATTTATGTGATACACAAAATATTATGTTTGTATTACGAGTACTTTCTACGAGTACCAGAAAAGTACACTAGATAAGTGTACTTTTATGTCGACCTAAAGAAACAGGTAGGTGTACTCTTAAATGAATTTAAAAATTAGAATAATAAAAAATGCAATAGTACAAAAACAGATTTATAATTGAAACAAGATAGTTTGTTTCAATTTGTACATGTAACTAAGCATTAGTGTTTTGTATTATTGGTATACTTGTAATTAACTCATTTAACTTTTAATAAGTATCTACAGGCACGGTCAAATAAGCCCGGAAATTTTATTGTTAAATAATATCTATTAAAATAACAATGCAGATTAGTCATAAAACCTGAATGAGTCAAGGTTCCAAATCAGTCATTTTAATCTATTTATTACACTTATGTCGATATTAGCCATTATTATGTCACCGAGATGCGAACGTGACGGGCGCAACCTTCGTATAATAGAGTAGGCAAATGAATTTGAATACAATAGATTGTAATGGACCTGTGCTGTGTAATTAGTATGCATTTGTCCCTAAAATTTTGCCGTGTGAGATGCATAATTTATTTACATACGGTAAAAGGGTTTTTATTGTCTTGAATGAAAACGATTTCGTTGTGTGCAATTACCTAGCTTGTTACGGTTAGTGAGATCCTGGGTTGGATTTTTTTGACTACAAGTTAGCCTTTGACTGTAATAACACTGGTAGTGAGTGATGATGCAATATAAGATAGAAATGGGCTAACAGGAATGCAAAATCACTTAAAGTCGTTGCAAAGGCTGGTAAAACTACGGCTAAAGCCTCCCATCGCTCAGGTCTGAAGTTTGACCAATAAGGAAAATCCCAATTGGCCCAGAAAGAAATCGAATCCAGGATCTCCGTCTTATAAATCACTGCGTAACTGAGGTTGTCAGAAGATAATTAAAATATTGAGATTTCCGTCTCCTCGAGTAATTTTAAGAAGCAATCCGAAGCTGGGGAGTTATTAATGTTATTCCTCTATTCCTAGATCTTAAGACGGCATGTAACTCTTGATCCAGTGATGTCTCACTCACAGACGTAGTTGGTTCCGCTGAATTTTAGTGGATATGTAACTACCTTAAAGTCTTAAACTTTAATAAGCTCTAATATTTTGCGAGGAAATGATTATGTGCTAAACTTGCATTGGAGCAGTGTACCTAATAGGTCCAGAAAAACTGTTTACAGTGCATCAATTAGGCTGAGGATTATTATGCATTTTAGAATTAATTTTATATCAATAAAAAATATGTATTAATTGTTTTAAATATTCGAACAAAATGGAATTTATGACAAGATCAATATAGAAGGATGTAGTCTCGGCTGACAGCTATATTATATAAGCGTAACCAAACCAGGACCGCTAGGTTGCAAATTCGTGGTCATAAACATACAGAACATCTACAAAACAAGGTATTAAAGTGTCTGAACGTGAGTCAACGATGCAATAATCAACTCTGACTTGTGACTCGTAAAGAGCAAAATGATCAAGACTCGAATAAATTTTGCCGAATTTGGAAAAAGGGTTCTTTGATTTAGTGATTTCAGTGAATGTTTCATAAGACCTTTACCGAAATAATATTACAACTGCTAAAAATAATATATAAGCTGCTTTTGAGTTTAGTTAACATTTACGACATCTATTGTACCTCTTTTAAACTAGGTATGTATAGTTACGAATACAATCAACAAACACCCTTTACGCTAGAAAGACGATAGAGTTAAAGGACTAAATCTAACCTAAAAGATAAAAATATTCATCGACATTTCAAAAAGGCCTAGGGTTATATTCTATAAATTATAAAATACTAATCATCCTCTTCTCTGCTGATCTATTTATATTTGTTTACTTTTATCAACAATGTTTTGGAGAAACAACGAAATTCATCAAAAAAAAAAAGATTTAAATATACGAGCATAGGAATTATAAATTTCTTAAATCAGAAATAGGTACAGTTGTTTCACATTTATCTAACCATTTTTTGCCCAAATAAATGAAATTTCTGCGGTTGGAGTAAGTACTTACTCGTACGATAATAGTGCAGGTGGGAATTTAATCTAGAATTTAAGTCCAATCTCGGAACTGCTCCATAAAGCAATAGATAAGCCTGTATTGCTTCATTGAGCATTACTAATTTATTAATATAAAATTAATTACACGAAACGAATACCATTTTTTACACACTAGTGTTATAAAAAACGTATAAATAATATTAATTAAGCGTTGCTGCGTTCACTTCCCTTACGTATAATACATTTTCCTAAACATAATATTATATAGTGCGTATGTAGAATATATGTATTACATAGACCTATTTACTGCCGGTTATTACGCGACACTACGGAAACATTCCCGAGGATTATATTCATACTTGCCTTTTAGCAACAATTAGCAAAATGACTGCTAAGTAGTCGCTGTCTACCGCAGCCCGCATGCGTAACTAAATGAGACAAAATTATATTAACCTACCTCAGACACAAATCCATAACGAAATAAAGAGTAATTAATTACTATTTCCCCTTTATAAAAAGCATCCGTTAGATTTTCGTTATAAAGAATACCATCACAAGTCGAATCGCAGCTAATAGGCTTTCAATTCATCTCGATAACGATTTGATTCTTCTTCTAACTAAAAAGTTAGAAGGAGGATCGGACTATGATCCAAAAGATATTGATATGAAAAATCGAACCTTATAAACGTTATTGCTTATACTTATATATTTTGGTGGTTTATCCGCTTAACAAATTTATGTTCATTTTGTGATAGCTCTAATTTAAAGTAGCATTATTGAGTTCTTACGTAGCTTCTCAAATATGACTTCTGTAAGTAGCCACCGAGCTGATTTTAGTCGATGAATTTCTATAAATCTTCCCAAATAGGATATTAATATCACTATTAAAATTGCTCTTTCGCCAAAAAGAGGCCATTACTTATTAGAAGTTACTTTACATAATTGTCCTTATTTGATTGATAAAGTACTTAAAGTGCGAAAATCCCTTTTAAGACTAGTAGATAGCAAAGTAGTTAAAGTTGTTTATTTTTAATGCACGAAAACCTTGTTTATTTCTTCAAATCTAGTCTTTTTTCTGATTCATTATAAAAGCATAATACCATTATGTTAATATACGAAGTTTAATTTAAGCGTATTATTCGATGTTTTTGTTTTATTAATCAGTTTAGAAGTTTCGAAATTATATACGTAACCGGCTCGCGGGTATTTATGTATGTATATGTTAAAATATAACCGAGAATTTTTGTATTACCAGAACCTTGACCCATTGCGCCGGTTGCTCCTAGGGTTGTCGCCAGTTTAAATTAATAATTATGCGAGATAGAAATGTAAAGATTGTGAAAACTGGTAATAAAGAATAATATCGATTTCTTTTTAAACATTCTCCCAACACTGCAGTAAAATAACATTTTCCGCTGGCAATTATTTTTTATTGATTAAGTTGTTTGATATTATTGCTCAATTGGTTTTTGTAACAAATTCAATAACACAATTATTGAAATAGCTACCTACATTAATTTTAGAAATATTTACTGCAACTTATTGATAGCAATTGAAATTCCTGAGTGCAAAATTTACTATTTTTCATTAAATTATAATCTACAAGAAATATTTACTAACTTTTATAACAATCATAAATTTTTGTACTCATGAAAAAGAATACAATAAAGTACTTAAGCTAACTTATCCTAATATCTATACAAATCATGCCCATGTGGTTTGGTGGCAAGAATGCAATAATTTCTAATGCAAATATTTTGATTATTTCACTTGAAACCATTTCACTAGTAGACGTCCGCCACATCATCTAGCTTTCGGTAGTAATGTAGCTTTCAAACAGAGCATTTTTTTTTCAATAGGACCATTAGTGTCCACGATTACGATTGTATTATCAAGTACATAAAGATAGAATTGAAAGAGTACAGAAGAAATGTTTACGACACTTAGCTTATAAAGACAATGTTTTAAAGGATATTACTAATTATTACGATCTCTTAAAATTTTATAAAACAACCTCACTTTCCAACCGTAGAGATTTAATGGACCTTTGTTTTTTACATAAAATTATTAATTTTGAGATTGATAGCTCAGAACTTTTAAGTAGGGTTAGACTTGCTGTACCGAATCAAAACGCGAGATCTCACATTAAAAACAGACAAACTTTTAGGCCAAAAATTAATAAAAGTTATTTAGGTAAGACAGCTCCGATAAATAGAATAGTAAGTTCATATAATGATATATTTAAAAAAAGCCGAACTTGATATATTCAACAACTCCACAAAATTATTTAAATACAAAATTAAAAAACACACACACACATATATATATATATATATATATATATATATATATATATATATATATATATATATATATATATATATATTTAAATATTTATTTATACTTATATATATAATAAGGTATAAGAATGTTTAAAATTATGCATGCTGAGTTAGCCTGTAAGTGGGGTATATAATATAGACATTATTCAGTCAATATACATTATATGATTAAACTTAAAAGTTTAATCATATAATGTGCACAACGTTGGCTTCCTAAATAAATAAATAAATTACCCTTTACCTATATAATCTTACTAGCAAAATTTACCTCCTAATATTACGAGTATTATGATGTTCTGCATCATCATAATCATTGCCCACTACAGTGTTAAACCTCCCTTATAAGAGAAGGGCCTATTATACATTTAAGTAATTGATACGTATTTCTCAGTTAAAGTATATTAGTAATTATTTGTAGAAAAATAGTTTTCTATATTATTAGTTGACGTAAAATATATTTCTCCATTGTTAGCAACCCTAGTGATGACCTCGAACCCGTTTGGTCTCTCACTGAAAGACTGTCATCGCGGAATTCAAGGTGATTATTGTATTGTAAGCATTCCTTAAGTATCCACTATTGCATGTCGTCGAACACAGGGAAATAATTAATGGATTGGACTAATGAATAGTAGATAATTGAGGAGTTTCATACTAATTTTGTTCTATGCACAAACATTTTTTTCATATTTTTAACACGTACAGTCATAGACAATAAATACATGGTAAAACTTACGTTTGTTTCATTCATCATGCAACAATGTAATCGACTAATGATTATTATTTTTAACCTATGTAAATGAACTTGTTTCACTCTTGGCGCTTTTTAATAGGAAGCTACAAGGTTAAAGCGCTTTTCAAAACTTTAATTTAACCTCGAAAGGGCTCCATCCGAGCTGTTCCCATTCTATGTTTGGCTGATGCAGATATGTAGGGAATTAGAACCTTCAAAGTTTTGGAGGCACCTTAAGCGAATTGGTTTTACTCTCAGTCTCGGCAGCTTTTTGGAAATTCCGTATAATAACATGGCAGTATAACACGGTACGTTTTACGTGGCGATAAATCTAAAAAGTTAGAATTACGTTTAAGTTTCTTATCAAAAACTGCTATTCATTTTAAAACTAAAAATAAAATGTCATTTATTAATTTATTAACAACGAGAAGTTCCGTCAAGGTTTATATTTATGTACAGATCTTGATTATGTACTATAAATGTCTTAATTACAGGCACCGTACTCAATTATAGATATGCTTAAGTAAATTAAAGCAACTAAATGACACAGTTAGTTTTTACTTTTTAGTGCGTTTTGAGTCGGTTCTATTTTTTGTTAAAAAATTTTATTATTCTATGTAAATGAACTTGTTTCACTCTTTGCGCTTTTTAATAGGAAGCTACAAGGTTAAAGCGCTTTTCAAAACTTTAATTTAACCTCGAATTTGCTCCTTCACGAGCTTTTGACTTTCTTTGTCTAGGCATGAAGCAGACAGTAGTGTTAGACCTAAAAAGTTTTTGTTGCACGTAACCACATTGCCCCACTCCCAATTCTCGCCCAGCTTTGTATTGAAATTCCCTATCACAACATTGTAGTAGGAGTTCAAGGTATGCTTACATAATATTGTGTTATTTCTTTATAATTTAGAATTATGTTAAAGTTTCTTATCACTGCTATTCATTTTAATACTATAAATAAAATATCACTAATTAATTTAGTAACAATGATGAAGTTCCGTCGATTATATATTTATTTACAGTCGATTGATTATGCGCTATTGTCATATTACGAGGCAGGCGTAATCAATTATTGAATTTATTGAGGTAACGGACGCGGTGACATAAAGGCGAAGGTTCTGTACTGAGGCGAGACGCGTGGAATCTACATAAGGTAGGTATATGTATACAAAGATATTTTCAAGCCGATTTTAATAATATAAAACAAATTCCTCCGCAAGGTCTGTCTGTCTATTCGCGATAGGGCCAAATACTTTTTTAAGAAAAGGTTACCAACAGGAAAACCGATTGTTATCGATCAATAGATAGATGATTCCTGAGGAAAGTATACTGATAATAATTTGACAAAAATATAAGTAAATTAACTGAGATGTGATGATCGTTGTTGGAAGTCTCGGCTTAAAAAGTTATGGCAGCTGGAGCTTTTATTGAAAATGCTATCTAATCGCTTTGATAGTTACAAAACACTATATGGAAAATTGTTGCATGTCAAGATTCTACGGCTTAAAGATATTTTAGAGCCTAGAAAGACTTTAAGTGGTCTTTACTTGATTTGGTATTATTGATGCATACAACTTAATTATCTGAAAAACAAGATTAAATGAGCATTTTTATACAAGCGTACCACCTTGTTAAGAAACATCTACCACTTACCATCAGTGGGAAACGTGGTCGAGCATGAGTTTATCTCGTAAATAAGTATACAAAAGGAAATTGATCACTTATAGTATGTTATAAATGAATAATTAATCTCTTTAAAAATACAAATTTCTAATCTTGATCACGATTATAAGGCAAAAGCAACGTACATAATACTAGGTAGTAGGTACTCCACAAAAGAAGTCTCTAAAAGGAGAATTCTATGATACTCTTGTATTTACATTAAATTTCAGACAGAGAAGAGCAATGAATAGGCATAACAAATAGAAAATCTTTTGTCACAGGTACATGTAAATAAAGAACAAATACACAAGCTCCAAAAGTATATTTGAGCATTGGTGTGCATTCAAATGGAATGTCAACTGTAACGATTGTAAAGCTACTAGCAGGCACTACCTAATTCTAATTAATAATAACTACAGTTGCACCGTCTATTGTTGCATTGTAATATAATGTATGTATGTAACAGCAACAGTGAGGAATGTCGCGACATCACGACGCGAATAATTCGCTTATCTGCACATACTGTATCATAGTATCTATTATCTACTGCAATTTATAAGGTCTCCACCAATTTACTGTATCTTTATAACTAAAATGGCTCTTGAAATATTATTTTGTAGTAAATAAGAGACACCACAGCAGTATATGGATTTAATAAATTGGAGAATACAATAGTGTGCTGCCATTCAGACGTTATGGCAAGGAGAGTAGGATCTCACAGATAATAGAACATTAGATGACATTTACATATACACTATGGTTGTACACAGATAAGATAAATAGAGTTACCCTTGGGTTACCAATATATTATAATTGTAAACCCAATTATCATTTTACAACAGCTAACTTACGTATTGCACGTTCCAGTAGAAATATCAGAATACAAAGTAGTTTATGACTTGGTTAATCCAGGTAATAATTAATAAAAGTAATTTATATTCCGAAGTTCAGCTAAATCGGGTCAATAGTTGCGGCGTGTAAGAGCAACAAACATAGACAGACACAAACCTTTGCTTTTATAATACCTACCTAATAATATAATGGTAAGCTGGCATCAGTAATATTTCTTTCTATGCTTTTCGTTAAAAATATTAATACTTCTAGCATACCTTGACATTGTAGCTGTTGAAAAATATCCATTAAATTACCCACACTCACATAAAATATATAAATAGTTTCCCAGTAAGTTTCCTTGGGGAGTATGAGCTTACTTTAAGAAACCTTAGGTCACTTTATAGAAAATATATCGAAAATTTTATTGAGAGCTTATGTGCGGGCAACCTTAAATATTATTAGAATAGGTATACTATCTAATTAAGTGGGTGTAGACCCTAAAACTATTTGACCATCGATTCATTGTAAGGTCCTGTTTTAGTGCAATAAAGCATGAAGGCGAGCCATGCAGGACTAACGAAGGCTCGACGAAGAATTTAGGCTAATGAGCGTAGCATCTGAGCTATGCGCCCACAACACGACTCTAAGGGTATACTCAAATATATCAGGGTCAAAACTTGTCGTAACGGACGTGTCTATGTTGACACGTACTCGTATGTATAAAACGAATAGAACTGTTGGGATATTTTCCGGGCTGTCAAATATCCCAATAGTTCTATATAGAACTGTAGTATAGTTTTTACACTTCTCTTTACTTTTAGCATATAAGTTATAAACTTTATATTATTTCAATTGATATTTCATTTTGTTTTTAACAAAATAATTTCCCTTGCGACAAAAGCTAAGTTGTTAAAACCAATTAGTAGTCGTGTCGCGCAAACTATTCAGTTTAGAAAAAATGATATTAGTAACCTCAATATCATTTTTAAAGACCTATCTATAAATACCCCACACGTATGGGTTTAATGAAAATAAATTTTAAGTTCCAGTTCTAAGTATGGGGAACCCCCAAAATTTATTGTTTTTTTTCTATTTTTGTATAAAAAAGTGGACGTTTATTATTGAAATCAAAAAGGATTCAATATTATTCTTATAAAAACTAGGTAATTTACAAATATATATATGTAACTTACAAACAAGATGTTGATATGGATATTTCTTTAATTTTGTCCCACTAGTTCTACTACTACTACTACTACTACTACTACTACTACTACTACTACTGGGATATTTGATTTAAAAAATAATAACTGAAATATCCCTGAGCAAGTAAGTTTTTATAATCTGGAATATTTATGACTAACAGGAGTTATTATTTATTTTTATTTATACACATACCATTAGTACTATTGTATACTTATCTAACAAAAAATCTGCATGCTATTAATCGTATATTTCCACTAACATGTAGACATTAGTAAACAACTGCAAAGCTAAAGTTATTTTTCCGGCGGAATTCCTCATTACATAAGGAAAAATCGACATGCTCAATTGAACGATATGCAGATTCTACTCGTTTATTTATTTGGTTCACAAAACAGATAATAGTAATAAACCAGGTAGAAAGTAAAAGGTGTCATGCGTGTTGTTCTAAGACATTTTAAAAAAGTTTTAGGAATAGGTTATAAAATAAGTTATTTAAGATTAAAATTTAAAAATTGAATTTTTAGAGTATTATATCTTCTTAATAGTTTATCTTTAATAATATTTATTAAAAAATTCTAAGATATTTAACATGATTGGCTCTTTGCTTGCTTTACTTGCTTTACTCATTTTAAAGTAAAGACTTTTCAAAGATGTTTTCATCTACGTTTGAATTTTCAAGACTTATTAAAAATAAGGAATAAGTATGATAAGTTATCACTAAAATAGGAATCATACATATGCATAAGTAAGTACTACTTATTTATTTAAAAACTTATGGATTCTCCTCCTAAATTGTATGGGTTTCATGGGTTGAAAAAGTAATTTGTTACATTTGTATTATGGAACATTAAACTACCGGCTAGAATAAAATTCCCTATTTTATTAAGTTGCTAACCCCGTCCCAAGGCCATCCAACATCATCAAGATACATTTATTGTTACCTTTACGAAACTACATTATTTATTTGAAAGCCCAAGGCGTTGCGCATCACAGTGGCATTTCCAAGTCGACAATCATTTATAATGGACTACCAATGTTACTTTAGACTTAAGTAGATACAAAATTAGAGGTTACGATACGACCACTTCATTTCAATAACAATCAATATAATTCGAATGAGAATTTAATCTACATAACTATAGTCTACGGAGATTTTTTTATTTATTTAGATCGATTTCAGTTTAATCTTTAATCTATCATTTTTATTCTCATCATACGTATAATTTACTCTCCGCCTGTTTACTTCAGAATGTAGATTATACGTAAGTACTACGTACAAAACTACGTAGGTTTAAAAATACTATATTATGTAATCTGTGATTATGTCCTAAATGCTAAGTTGTAACAAATATTTTAATGTCAGACCTAATTTTAATTAATCATAAAACTACGTGACCGTGCAATGCAAAGCTAGGAACATAATTATACTATCTCTGGTTATACTAGAACTTGGTCCACGTCTGACAATACGCAGGTCTAATGCCGTTAGCTCTAATGTCATACATCCCCAAATAAGACGGAAAAACTCTGTCATAAAGTACTAATACGTAACTGAAATTCAGAAAAAAAATCTTTAGAAAAAGCACTAGAGTTTGACTGCTGAAAGTAGAGACAGGAATCGCTTAGCAAATTTTTATAACAGTGCGTTTTTCACAAACACGTGATGACATTACTACTTATATAAAAATGCACTATAATTGTTAGAATCGCCTACGATTTTTTGTTGATCGCCATGCGATTTGAGTCTGTACTTTTATTAGCCAAACTCTACAAATAATACAAAAATATAAAACTGGTTTTAATAAACCAACGGCGTATTTTTACAAATAATTTAACATTGGGATGCTAACAACAGTGGAACTCGCCGGCCGGTACGTTCCGAGCTGCGTCTAATGAAAATAATTGCGATTGATGCAATCCACCGGTCACAATGGCGCAATGCATACAATGCACTGCTATTGACTAACCACAAAAATATAAATTAAGTTTTTTGGAAACGAATGAAATATTATCATTGTGTGGAAGAATGAACAGTCATTTTTAAAATTGCCCTTGAATTTAATAACGACAATTGATTACCTCCATCAACTGTCGTTATTCAATTCCAGGGCAATTAATAAATAGAGTAATTGATAAGTAATAATTACACTTTCGGTATAAACTAATTATTTTCCTGTATAGGTGTGAAGTTCAGAATATGTTATGTATACTTATTTTACACTAGCCACGCCTTTTAATGGTTTAATTTCAATTATATGTTATTTATTAACGTTAAATGTTACATAAACAAAGATTTCGAACAGGCACGATGTAAAGTAGGTACTAGACCATATTGATAAAATGACAAATCTGCTGTCGAACTATTCACTATCCAAGTATCCAATTAGCATACAAACCGCTCTATTGTTTATTTGAGTCTAGGTTAACATGTGTACATACTCGTAGGTGCCTATTTATTAAGATAATATAATGCCTTTATATTACGATGGAATGCATACTAAAGCAATAAACTATTAAAATAAACTTTAGCTTAGAAGTTTCTTCTGAATACTAACATACTATTAGTTTAGGTTCTACTTCGCTTCTCTACACAATATTTACGAGAATTGTGATTTCTTAAATTATCTTTTGCATATTGTTTTGCTTTATAACCTTACTTACTATCTACATTTAGGTACTTCATTTATAATAGTAAGTTTTGATTTTAATTTATCTTAGCAATTTCATCAAAGATTTCGGGCATTTTCCAAGTAATTACGTCGATTTGAACATACATATTATGTTGTAAATAATAATTTTTGTGTAAATGTGAAATTTACTAATATATAAAAACATATATTAAAAAATCTAAAATGGCGCTTTTTTAATCGTTTCTTCTTGTTTTATTACTAAAATAATTTGCTTTTAATCCACTAAGTTTTTTTTTCATCGACTACAAGTTGGCCCTTGACTGCTATCACACCTGATGTTAAGTGATGATGCAGTCTAAAATGGAAGCGGGCTAACTTGTTAGGAGTAGGACGAAAATCCACACCCCTGTCGGTTTCTACACGACATCGTACCGGAACGCTAAATCGCTTGACAATACGTCTTTGTCGGTAGGGTGGTAATTAGCCATGGCGAAAGCCTCCCACCAGCCAGACCAAGACAAAGTAAGAAAAATCTCAATTTGCCCCGCCGGGAATCGAACCCAGGACCTCTGTCTTATAAATTCACCGCGCATACCACTGCGCCACGGAGGTCGTCAAAACAATCTTATGTACAAACAATCTTAAGTAAAAACAATCTCATGAGTTCTTACAAAGCTATATTTTTTGCTGATTAAAACTTAGCTTAGGAGTTTTATAAAATGTTTTTTAGAACAACAAGCTCTTAAACTCTCGAATAAGTTTTAATATGGCTACTATATTCATTAAGTTATTACTTTAATTACAGGTTTGTTTCGTACCCGGTCCATTGTTATCGACATTATTGTATCTTCCCAGCCTGTCTGGCGGCCATCGAAGGTCGAACATTGATTGACGCCAAAGGGAAGGTCATACCAATATTCTCGCGGTTGCGTTAAAGTTTTGCGTTAAGGGGCGTCTACATGTATCTTGTAGGTATTTCGAGAATGTTGATCAAATTTTGCACATCTTGTGATGAGATTATGATTCTAAATAGAACTTTATAATAGATGTAACTATTATAACAGTGAAAGATTAGATATAGGATGATAGATTTAGGGATGGATGTGTGTTACTTAATCTGATCTGTGTGATAGATAATAGTTTGGATTCGTCATTTTTTTCAGCTTTCAGCCTTTTAACGGTCCAGGGCCAGAGCTCCTTGTAGGAGAAGGGACATGCAGTAATTTAGACATATTAATCTGCTTCATTGTAGGTTGGGGGGTTTATAGTTTGGGATGAAATTTTATACCGATACCGATTTTTCCAAGTAATGAGTAAGCTAGTAATGTTATTAGTGTGTAGTAACCGCAACTGTTATAATACTTACTTTCAGAGTTTCTGTATGATGTTTATCGTAACTTACTCTTAGGATATTTGTTGGCTAACTAAAAATTAAAAACGCACTAAAAAGTAAAAAATAACTGTATCATTTAGTTGCTTTAATTTACTTAAGCATATCTATGAAGTCGGTGCCAGCCAAGTTTAAGGAACATTTATTTTACGTAGTAAAGTTTGTGGGTTCTAGGTAACGTCCTTAAAGTAGAAACCTTGGCTCGCACCGACTCCTAAATATGCTTAAGTAAATTAAAGCAACTAAATGACACAGTTATTTTTTACTTTTTAGTGCGTTTTAAGTCGGTTCTATTTTTTGTTAAAAAATTTTATTTCTTACTTTTTAGTGATTTGTCACCACGTAACGTACTCGTACTATATTGTCATAGTATATTATACGGCACTAGTAGCCAAAAAGCTACCGATACCGAGACATAGACCGAAATCGCTGTAAGCATGCCTCCGAAAGTTGAAGAGTTCCTTCAGTTGCCCCAGGATATTATCATCAGATCCTAGGTGATATATATATATATATATATATTATCAAATCGGATAACTATATATATATATATATATATATATATATATATATATACGTGTCGTTTTTTGTCGTCGGTTAAAAAACAGACGTCTTCTTCTCTCAAAAACATAGGCATTTTCATGCGTGTTAGACGTTACCAAGTCAGCGAAACAAGCATTTTACCTAGTCACAATATATATCCCATATCCTAGATTATGGTTTATATATTGTGTTGTGTGTTATGTATATATTACAAGCAATGAAGAGCACTCGATACGTACCTGCTACATCACTAAGTCGCTAAAAATATGCGCAATGTTGCAATCAATGCAAAAATTTATTTACAACAACGATGCGTTTCAAACTTTTGACCTCAAGTCAATGTCCCACTTTAGGTGTTACATTTCATTAGTTGTAAATTTGCATACATAAACGTGAATTTAAAGGATCTTTGCGACCTCATAATAAACCGTGGGAAATAATTTTACGTCAACAAAATTCCAATCTACTTAATTTATTGATTCGACCTATATGGATCCTTTGGCAACTATTGTGCAATTGCTCATAGCATCCTAACAATATCATCACAAACCTAGTAAATAACCAAGTACAACCTTTCGTACTCTATTGCTTTCTTACATTGGAAAACAAAAGAAGGTCATGGCATGGTGGATGGTTGTTGACCACTAATCAGCTGTTGTAGCTAATCAAACTTTAAACGTGTATCATTTTTGGCTTCTACTACCGTGAATAAAATTTAAAAAAGTTAAAAATAAAAGTAGTCTATGTTATTCCTTTAACCATAACATATTTGCGACTAAAAAGTCGGTCCAGACGTTTCACAGACTAGCCGGAACAAACAGACAATCAGGCAGATAAAAATTTAAGAAGTTTTTTGATCTACTTAACTAAAATTGACTATAATACGATAAAATCACAGAAACATTGATTACACGGATAATTTGACGGCATGTCGATCAATCGACAAAAAACTAACGAAACTAAATGAACGATGGTGGAATATGGAAACTAAACCAGATTTTTCAGATCAAAAACCATTATACGAGATTATAATACAAATTTATTGTTGTATGTATTTTTTGCTCTCCTTATTGACTCATATCGACTGATTCAGTAAGGTATTTCCAATACAATGCAGTGAACGCGCTTTATCGGTATTATTTTACGGCCTTTGGCCAAATTTCTCAGGACAGCGAAACCTTACCATTTTAGGAAAGTACCTATATCCGATTTTAGGACACCCAAATCTGTCAAGGTGGTCCTGTCTAATATGTCTTATCATCGAGTCACTAAACTTTAGGTATTGGTGTATCGATCATGTATTGACATTATGCATTTCGATGACAAATGTGGCCGTGTGATAATGTCGAATTCGTGTCAACGGTTCAATGTGAGCCAGCGGGCGCCTGTGAACGGCACTACACCACGCGATTCTTAATTGATGACTCATCATCATCATCATCATCACCGACTGGTGGATTTTAAATAGTACAATAAATTTTTAATGAGATTGTTCCACTGTACACATAGTGGTGTGTTCACAAAAACTTCGCCTTCCGGTGTGGGATTCATTTAGCTCAAGAATCAAGTCACTAATCTATATTGGTAAATCTTGTTATTTTAGGTACCGTTCTCCTTATTTATGATTGGATATCACAGATTAACTCAGTGTTGTACGATGATAAATAAATGATGATTCTTTGATATTGGTAATAAGCCTATTCTTGGAATAAGTAACAACACTATTTATAAAACGACTGGTACCAACAATGGGATAAATCGTTTATCCCACTGTTGGAAGGAAAGAGGAAAAATAAATTAAATTTGTATTTATAAAATATTGATTTGATAATAATAAATAAATATTGATTTAGTATTAATAAATATTAATTTGATAGAAGGTCAACATAGATCACTTACTTATATACCTACTTATTTATTACGCAACCCTAGTTTACATAAAATGACGTACATTCCATGAAGGCAAAAAGCACAAGACTTGTTCTACAGGTAAAAATAGATAGGTACCTAGGTTTACCTGTATTACCAGCTAACCAGGCTGGCTCGCTGCTTTGCTACTAAAAATATTATCCGCAAATAGAACATTGCACGATATTATAACTCGTGACTCAGGGAACTTTAATGCAATTTGGAAAATAATTACGTCAGTCTTATTTTTGGGCTTAATAAAAATTACTTAGTAGGTACTATTTCATTCATACAAGTAATTAGAAAATACAAAGTAACTTACCTTAAACACAATTTTTTCTTTTTCCATTTTCTGTTCTTCTTACTGCGCCTAGAACAAGGATTGTAAAATGAGTTTTAATTCAAAAATATATTTTTGAATAGTATTGTACCATCAAAAACAAGAGGGTACTTTGAAGTTTTGAAGCTTTTTTAATTAATGTACACTACTTCGATTGAGAATGCTTGTCAACAAACAAATTTAAAATGAAGGTAGAACATGCCACACATTGAATGCCCAATAAATTTAAAATTACGTTTTGTTTTTTATAAAATCTTATTTAAAATATATTGAATATATTAATTAGTTTAAAGCTTACTAATATAATTTATTGTCATGAATTCGTCATTAACAAGTTAACTAAAATAATTAGGTGTAAAATGACTAGTGATTTCTACCTTCGTTTTTAATTTGTTTGTTGACAAGCATTTTCAATCGAGTTTGGCTTTAGTATACCTCCGATTTCTTACGTACGCTAAGAATCCTATCCATCAAAATACTGTTGTTTAACTGTTTTATTGTTGTTAATTGTTTGCCATCGATTTTTTAAGTTCGTTCTCATTAAAACAAAGTGTAACCTCATGTGAGCTTAGTCTACCCGTGAAAACCGCTCAAAAATCAACTAAACTGACACCCAATTAATAATATATGTAATATCTCTTGTATTATTGTATATATATGTTTCTATATATTAGCAACTTAGGTTATTTAATTAAAATTACAACAGTACCAAAAGAAGTCGTTGGCAGATGAGTCAAGCGAAGAGGTCATTAGATATTTATTTATTTTAGCGTGTATCAAGTAACCTAATCTTACATCAGTTATCGTCATAACTTATGCAACATTATCCAAAATGTAACGAAACAAAAAAGACACACAGTATATTATCTACCTGTTGCAACAAACAATTCAGTATTTGGTACAGATATAACTTAAGAAGAGGCAGACAGTGTCGCAATACAATGATCAATTTGGTATTGTTGTTTCGAAATGTTTAATAAAAAACCTCGCTTGCGCTGTAAATTTCAGAGGATTATGGCAGTTCTGAGTTATTCATTGTGGGGCTAAATCAGTGCTTTATAGAAGAAAGAAGTACGATGATGATGACGACATCTGAGTTTATTTATATTAAAGAGTTATTTATTCAATTCCTATTATTAATAGCTTCGTTGGTTAGCCTGATGTGACTTCGGGTACAAATTTTGGGACTACATTTTTTTAAACCCGCCATCCCGCATTAGAGCAGCATGGTGGGTATTCGCTCCATATCACCTCTTCTATATGGAGAAAGGCCTGGTGTATGCCTGTAGTGGGCAGCTAAAAGGCTGATAGTGATGAGTGACGATCGTTTTAAGAACGGCAGAAAAAAATGTATGTAAACTGCGAACTGCGTCTGTGGCGCAACTTTGTTAAGTAAATTTAAAAAAATTAACATTAGCTATGTCTATTTGAGAAGTAGTATCACGTTTTCTCTATAAATAAACCCCATGCGAAACTTGTATTTAAGCAAAATTCCCACGTTACTGTCGAAAAGAAAAACCAATAAACCACACGCGATTACCTATTTAATTTGATCTAACTAATTACAATAATGCAGAAGTAAGTAATAATTGACTGTTAATACTATGTCTGCAAGAGTCTTACGTAAGAGCACTGTGTTGAGAATACTTTTTTATCAAACCGCCAAGAAGTTGTAATTACCGATAGTGATATTGATATGGAACTAATAGATATTATTACGGTGTTTAGAACTACGTCGTTAATCCCGTGGTAGACCTATGTGGATTTGAATGATGAGATGTCTTTTGACTTCAAATCCCAAGTAGGCTTTGAAAAATTATACTTACTTTCTTCTTAAAAAATCTCAATTGTAGCTTGGAGTTGGAGAGTTGGTATTATTACACCAACATGCCTCTGCCTCTAAGAGCACGATGAATGCTGTCAGATTCGGTCATTATATTGAACATCATTATTGTTACAGATATAAAACTCTAAGCCCCACTAAATATTCGGATTAGTAAGTACAGCTAAGCAAAGGGATGCCTAGCCAGCCTTTAAAATAGGCTTATAACGATGATGGCGGTGATATAACGGCTAGTCTCAAGATCAAGACAAGATCATAGATATCTTAATATTAATGATCGATTAGTGACTGATCCATGACGTATTTTATCTAAATGCATATATTAGTATGTATTTTTGACGACCTCCGTGGCGCAGTGGTGACGGTCTGGCTGGTGGGAGGCTTTCGCCGTGGCTAGTTACCACCCTACCGACAAAGACGTATCGCTAAGCGATTTAGCGTTCCGGTACAATGTCGTGTAAAAACCGAAAGGGGTGTGGATTTTCGTCCCACTCCTAACAAGTTAGCCCGCTTCCATCTTAGACTGCATCATCACTTAACATCAGGTGTGATAGCAGTCCAGGGCCAACTTGTAGTCGATAAAAAAAATTGTGTCCGAAAGTTAAAATTCATAAATATAATTTCGGATTGAAACCCTAATCTAGCAGGCTTTCGTTGTAGCTAGTTACCACTATATCGGTCCATATTTCACTAACAGTTTTATGGTTTTCTGACGAAGTTAACCAACCTGAATTGAGTAGAGAATCGAACCTATATGTTATAAAACAAATCCGCGTATAAACTGTTGTACTTATATAAAAAGCTTATAACAATTTTAACTTGATTTTTGCAAAATTTAATGTTACGAAATCGCAGTCATCCGCTAAATTCGTCTTGAGATGTAAAATTTTACACCATTGCACTTAAAATACTAATGTCACAAATTGTTGTTAATTATTCGCTTAATAAGTTTCGCCTTAAGAATTGTTTGGACCTTTATCTACAACGATAAGCGCTTCATAGAGACCTTCGTCAATATCTACTTTGATTTGACTATGATGTCTCCTGACATTCAATAACTATGAAGTAAGCAGATGGTATAAAACTCTAACTGTACACTTGACTCTATGCGGCCTCCATCAGGAACGCTCTACATCTTTGGTAGTAGGATTTTATCAGCCTAAGCCAATTTAGCACTTAAAAATAAAAAAAACAGAATTGAACATAAACACCTTAGAATCAGATCCAGAACCTATTTGTTATTTCAGAAGGAATTCCCAAGAGCATTAACTCTTTTACAGTAGTTTTTAACAAGTAGGAAATTCCCAGCAACGATTATTATTCAAGGTCTGCAACTCCCATAAGCCGCCAACGCATAAATGCTGACGGGGAAAGCTAAGTTGCATATATTTTTATCTACATGCAATCTAATTATTACGACTACCAGTAAATAAATGTATAAAATAAGGCTCATTTTCTTTGTCTATCTGTATCAGGAAGAAAAGAGAACCGGTATCTATCAAGAGATGAATTAAGCGATTAGATCCACACAATGAATAAAAAACAAGAAAAGAATTTTTTATTCAAGTTAGTTACGTACGAGTACGTGCAAATACGTTTAACTGCCTTGTATTTCTAACAAAAACGCAAAATCTTAAAACAGGTTTGAAACGAGATATTTTATATAACATATATTTGAGATGTACATTTACTTTTATGATTTTTAACATGCAAAGGATGCACAAGTGTAGTTCGTACAAAGAACTACTAATTAATAGCAAATGGTTATGTCATCAGTAGATGAGCTATCGCATTTCGCTTGTAAAACATTTCATCATCATTATTTTCAGCCTCATCATTCTAATGATCTTTTTAAAAACCCACTTCAGAGTCATGCATATATCTCCTTATAGAAGTTATTTATTTGGAGCTTAACTCACCATTACTCCAATGTGCATTCGAGGACTTAGAACAACTCTATAATGACATGTAATTACTACACGTTAGTATTCGCGCCTGGAACCGTCATCCCCATATGCCAATCTACTAATTCCAGATCGCTACTGAAAATCTAATGGACAAAAGAAACTTTCAACAACATTTAATTAGATATTCTATATGTTACAAAAAGTCCGTAACATCTTGTCGATTTAAGGATAGACTAAAATTCACCATTCAATATCTGTTCCTTATACATATGCCTATCAGTGGCTTTTTACTTAGTTACAACAGAAAACATAATTGAAAAACTACTACTGACTACTCAATAATCATTTTAACAACTAACTGACAGCATCGCAATATTGTTTTTACTATAGTTACGTAGATAGATCCGAACAGACATTATAAAAACATAACATTGTTACGAGTATAAGTTGTAAAACACGTATTTTTTACAATGTTAGGTATGGGTATGTGTTTAATATTAAACCTCATGTTATTTTTTGTTCAGTTACAACCCGCAACAATTCAACTTCTGTTTCATTATAGTATAAGAATAAAAAATATATTGAATTTTATATTACCTACCTGATAAAAACAAATGATATGATGTTCATTATAAGCCTATTAACAGTCCACTACAGGGCTAGGCCTTCCTGCTTATAGGAGATGGTATATGGTGCATAGACCCACCACGCTGCTCTAATGCGAGTTGGCGAGGTTCGGGTATAATGTTGCATTTATTAACGATCACTATCAGATGTTTATGTTACCGGGATGACGAAACCAACGGCTTAACGTGCTCTTCGAGGCACAGGGTTTAACCTCACTAACTTCCCGACTGCGGGCTTGTATTGAACTGAAAATTTCATAGAATTAAAAATTCAGAATTATTCCGTGACCTAGCGCAAGATTTGAACCCAGGACCACGTGATCGAAGCCACATAGGCTAATCACTAGATCAACGAGGCAGTCAGTCAAACGATAGTCGAATTCTACTTTACAAAATTTATCATCTTTTCATAATTGACTGCTATTTAAGACTCCTCCCATAAAATATTTTAAGCTAACCAGATTTTGTAAAGTAATTACTTAAAACCAGTTTATAACAAAATCTTCTTTTTACAGCAATGTAGATGGGCATAAATATAAAAAATTGCTAGCCAACACCCAGCTAAAGCCGTTTTAACGAAAGCTCCGTTGAAAAGAGTTCAACGCGCTCCGTGACTCTATTCCTACCGAAGTGCCTATTCTACTTAAATATCACTTTTACTTTTAATATCGGTCTTACTTTAATCGAATCTACTTAAATTTAAGTGATTGATTATAAAATTCTTAGTTGTTTAATAAATTATCAAACAGGTATATTTTTAAGTTGTAGATGATTTAATTAATTCGTCTTAGCCGCTATACTATGAAGATCATAATCATAATCCACGTGCTCGTGCTCTCGCATAAAATTTCGAAATATGTACGATACAAATCTTGGAAAATTACAATTGTGTGTTACGTAATATATATGTATTATAATTAAGACGAAGACTGCGTTTTTGTTTGTCTCCTTGAATTTTTGAAATAGCATCGGTTTCTATATACTACTGCTATATGTATTTAAATATTATTTCAAACTTTTCATCAGTATTCAATTAGAACGTATAGGAGTATTTTTGAAACAGTCAAACTCACCAAAACAGAAAATAGGTAAATCAATTTCTTAAACTTCGTAACAATTAATAATTGTTACCGAATACCAAAAAGCTATTTTTGCTATTCGCGTTTATTTTAGAAACATCGCCGAAAAAGTCGCAGCTTTTAAAGTTATATCTACCTACTACGTAAGAAAATCGATTGATGATGATCGTTTAATGCTATTGAGATTTAAAAATCCTTAAAATATGTATGAGTAGATTGATTATCTCAACAAAACGCTAGTGTGAACACGATCCGTAGTTTAAATGAGCAATGGATTTATTGCTATTAGTGCCAAAACTACTTACTTATTTCGCGAATATTGATAAAGCTCTATCTGTATCTACTTACATATTGTTAAAATTAAGTAATAAGTACTCTGTGCCTAAATATCCGGAACGAAATCGTAGACGTTAACAAAATGAACATTTTCAAAATCCTCTTTTATTTATTTACGTGAGTGTTATCAGTTAGATAATGTTATCAGTTGTTAGTGTCATACTTTTATTTAATTATTGTCTAATTTTCATATACTTACTTCTTCTAAATAGCCTAGAGAACATAAACAAATCACTCCACAGAGATGAAAAACTCCCGCGATATTGTTTACGCGGTTGTCATGACAACCTGATAAACCAAAAACCAATATGGCGCACGGTGCGCGCGCACTGAGACCGAGCGCGAACTGGCTGGCAGGCTGCTCGCCGGGCAACGACCACCGCCCGCCTCTTCGGAAAGCGAGAGGAAGAGCAAGTCGTAAGCGAGTTTTTGTTGTGCGAGGACAAACGCACATATTTTCGTTAATCCACTAGTACCTACATGCCGAGCCTCCGTATTATCCCGTTTAATACTTGCTACATAACTCAAATGATTAGCCGATTGCTTGTAATCAACACATATTGTGTGTCTATCAATGATCAACCTTCCCCTTGAGACGTCAGACGAAAATGTTACGTGGACAGTTTGTTGCAGACTGCTTGCTTGATTGCATCTTTATAAATCAAATGATTTCGGTTTTTTATACGCAAAAAAAATCAGTTGATGTATGTACGTAAAGCGTGTCTTATATTAATGACGTCGTTGGGGATTTGTTTTACAGCAGTCTATTTATTTTATTATTTACGGCAAGTTAACTTGGCCTTGACTGCAGTCACATCTGATGGTAAGAAGCAATCTAAGTTCGAAGCCGAGTAACTTGTTAGGAGTAGAGATCCACATCCCTTTCTACACATCGTACCAAAGCATGCCAGAACGCTAAATAACTTAGCGGTACTTCTTTGTCGATAGGATAGTATCTAGCCTCGACCGAAGCCACCCACCGGCCAAACCTAACCAATTAAGAAAATCTCAATCGGCGATTATTTACACATAACTATGCTATACTAGGTAAAGAGTTAAAAAATAAAAAACTGCACAATATATTTTAAAGCTTTATTTCAATACGGATCAATAAAGAATAAGATAGAATTTGTTAGTAAATAGCAAGTAATATCGTATCCAATATCAAAAGCAATATATCAGAAACATTACATAGAAAACAACATAAACACAAAAGAGCTACTTAAGTATAAATTAATCTATGCGTGCCTTATGTCCATTCCATACAAAAAAGGACCCGTTCGGGGGCAGATGTTACAAATTCGGGTGAATGATGAAATGGTCTATGTTAATAGGAGTATAAACATAAAATCGTTACGACATACAAACTAACGTAATATGTTTTATAAGTAACATTATATGGGTACAATTAAATCGGTAAGTAAATTAAAAATTTAAATTAAAACAATTGATATGATGCATTCTTGTAGCGTTCGTCACGGCTGTGCGACTCGCGGCAAAGATTACTATTTCAAGACGAACAAAACTAGTGAAGCAAAGCATGTGGCGGAACGAAAAATTATGACCTATAAATCTAGTCTAGACCTATCATGTTTAGTGCTGCAATGTGGCAGGTGTATTTTGACAAACATTTCAATATCGTTGTTTGTACATTTCTTTGCGTAAATTTTACTGAAACATTGGTGTCTCTGATCTCGGTAAGTTACTCGTACTTTAACTTACGGCGTGTGAAGTCCATAATTCTAATTAGCCGAAAAAAAAATTATTTTAAAGATTTTTCTATTCCTTTTACAGCGCTCACATATATAATCAATTAATATTTTCGACAATCAATTAAATTCACAAATTGACTAATAGTAGCTTATTTCAAAACATTTAAAGTGGTACCTATCCTTTTTGTACTAGTTAGAGGTACTCAAATTAGGCAATATAGGCCTTGTTGCTTTGTCTCACTATCTTGCCCTGTAGAAACAGAACAGTCGGAGGCGCGCGACGAAATGTTGCGTCAAGTGGCGACCCCGCGAATGTGTCAATTCTGTTAATTAAAACATCACAAATTCACAACATTAGCGCAACACCGCGTTACGCGCCCAGAACTAAATTAAATAAAAATCTAAACTAAAAGAACACATAATAACGAAGCATAATCAAATGTGTAACTGTTAGATTATAATTAAAATTATAAAAATTCATGGAAGAAAAATAATTTTATTAAAAGGATGCACTTATTGAACAATGTTGTAACATTGCTTTATGTAATTTAGATCATTTTTTTGTTTAAAAATATATATAGTTTCTACACTACAAAGCGAAAATATACTAAAACTCCTTTATACAAACAGTACATATATCAAATTAACGAAGTATTTACAAACGACTATTTCACCTTTGAACCATTTATATCGTAATATCGTACACTATGAGATAAAATTTACAACCACTGGACAAACAAAGTGGGTATCTAAATAATTATTATAAAACGACAATAATATTTACAGTAAACAAAATACATAGCACCCATTGGATTTAGAGGAACCGTCCAATAATTACGAGTATCTAGAACATATCACAAATTTCATATGACAATGAAATTAACACCTATATAGTATTTTTACGCTATATTTTATGAGTACAAAGAAAACCCTAAAACAAAAGTATGTACGCAATTATGTCAAAAACAAAACACTAATTTTTACAGTTTTTGTTCGTAAATCCCGTAATTAATGGATGCTCTATACGAACCTAGATAGTATTGACGACTTGATCGAAACATTTTGCGACAAATTGTTCTTTGTCGTCCAGCTTTTTGACGTCACCGTGGCGCGTCAACATCGCATCCTCAAGCGCTGCAAGAGCTTCAGACGTGAACCTCTTTCCTTTAAGATGAGTTATAACCGACGCCTCCCCGTGGAATCCGGATTCGACTAGACCGGGAGGAATGTTTAGAGTGACGTCATCGATAAGGCCCTTTTCCACTGTCATGGTGATAACCAACTCCTGAGTGGCTGAGTAGACTTTGGACGGTGCGAGGAGTTCCGCGGGCACGGGGAACGATCTACTGACAGTGAATACGGGTGTTTTACCGAACGACCAGTCCCATGATCCTAGCTCGTTCTTCAGCTCAGATAGACCTGTTGATTAAATGAGTTAAAATTGTAATAACTCAAATTAACTAATTAATATTTGAAATGAATGGATGATTTTTGCTCAAAGATTTTTCTCTAAATTGGACATAGATTTTTGTCCCTATACACGTAAGGGAATAGGATCTATGTGCGTAACACCACAGGGCACAGCTATTTAAAACTTTACTGTTGAATTTTACAACTACTCAAATACATACGAATATTCTACGGAACTGTTTAAAAGTGTAAGTTTGTTTGTTTGAATGTTTACAAAGAGTACAAATGACTTAATGTTATCTGGATACACACATCGACATTTTATTCGTTAGTACACGTTACGCCCAGACAATACTAAAATTATATTTGAGCACCAGAATTATACCTTAAGCTTAAAAATAAGGCTGATTTGTAAATAGGGATAGAAACTAACCTGGGAACCAATCTTCAGTAGGGTTCACGAATTGGAAGCCCCTCTGTTTCAAGATCTGCCGTTCACCACCGTCGTCCAGCCGCAGCGCCGGCGTCCTCAGGTACTCGTATCCGATCGCCGTCTGCAGCGCCTCCACTGTCACCTTGTTGTCCATATCCGCCAGATTCACCACCGGAGAGGGCGTGGACACCGTCGCCGTTGTCTGTATGCCATGCTATATAAAATTAAGTGCCCCTTAACATGATGTTGGGAGGAGAAGGTTGGGTTAATGTTAGCGGAACAGAGGGTTAGTTGCGCAAAACATATACCAAAAATATATTATTACGAAACATAGAATTTCGTTAATTAATGCTCATTCCCTATCATCTACTTATGTTAATGTTCCTCTATAGAAAAACGAAAAACTTGTTGATGATTTATTAGAAATCAACTGTATGTTAACCAAGTATTTTCTTTAGATAACTTATTAGCGAGTACAAATCGCGTGTGTTATAATGAAGAAAATCCTCAGCTAAACTCACTTAATTTTATAAGAAGATTAAGCTGAAAATCATTATTTAAAGTCTTGTTTGAATATGTACTGCCTATTTCTTATAAATAGATATGTAGATACAAAAAATAAGTCTATTACATAATTTCTCACAACAACATAATAAAACTATTATTAAATAAAAAGTTGATTTTTTGTTAATTGACTATTATCAATTTTCTACAAACTTGTAAAATAAAATACATATTCTGTTATTCAGTTTTCTACTGTATAGCATATATACATAGAAAGTATGTTTGAACATACTGTCAAAGACAATATAATGAGTCATGGAAGTTGGATGACCTGTGACATAAATGAGCAATGCAAAGTAGTGTTAGAACAATGTTGTTTAAGGTCAATAAAAAAGGGCGTGAGCAAACTATATTTTTTATACAAAGGCATTTTCAACTAATTTGTTACAATGAGTTGCATAAATGTATTACACTAATTATTATTTGTTAAAATTAGCTTTTCTTTTATATCTCTTGTTAAATAAATTAAGTATAGAGCTAGAACAATTGAAGATGAACATAATAGTTAATTCTAAACTAGTTTGTGAGACATAGGTGTTAAGAAAACAGGGCATCTCATTATCATGACATTATCTCAACTGGCAGGTGGTTAAGTGGTTACTCGGTTAGATGTGTGCTCTATTATACATAGTACTAAATAAATATATTCACTGCTTACTATTTGTAATTGTTACTATAGAATTAAGATTAATTAAAATTTGGGTTAGCAATAAGCAAGATACTTTAATAAAAATACAATATAAGATTATGAACAAGTTACATACTTCTCTCTTGGCGAGTGCCTTGCTGAGATCTGCCTTATTGGCATTGACTAGAAGTGTGCAGTGATGATAGCCGGTCAAGCGTCCTAATTTAGCAGCTGTTCCAGATATCTTATTATATTATTAAGGAAATTGATTGAACACTGAAAAATATAACTAAATCTGTATAGTTATCATTACTAATTACCAATGCTCTGTCAAAGAGTATTTCTGTACTCATATTCTTTAGTATTTTTATGACAGATATTTATAATTATATAAATACAGTAAGTATAAAATTAACCAATGATATCTTTTAGTGAACTGGTTAGTGGAACCTTTGATGTGAAACCTACAGAGCAAAAGTATGCTGAAGATGTTTTAAAAAGGATACTTTATATTTGTCTTGCACAATGATGTCATCACGTTCATTGATGACAGACTTGATTCCAAAGCCTCTGTACAGAGCTCTCTTGATGAGCTCCAAATTGTACTTTCGGTCATATCTCTCTCTAGGTGTGAAGAAAGTGATATTGAGGTTGCCACGGTCATGGTAGACGGTACCACCTCCACTGTTCCGCCGTGCCAGTGCTATGTCCTTATCAGACAGGAATGGCACATTGGCCTCTAGCCAAGGATTCTGATGTCTACCAATGACAACGCACGGCTCATTTCTCCACACCATCATCACATGGTGGTTACTGAAATCCATATTTCGATACATCCAGTCTTCCAGAGCCAAATTGGTATAGATGTCTGTTGATTGAGACATGAACACTGACTTTGTGACCTCCCTCTCTGGTGGCAGCTCATTGCGAGCTTTCTTGGCCAAGTTTTTGCCAGTGGTTAGACTTCTCGAACTAGTTCTTCTTGTCAATCCCACAAGAACCAACATGTTGCTCATGGCAATCTTTCTCATCATTGACGCCATTATTAATGATTAGTGATAAACTGATACTTTTTTGTATGAACCTTCGACAGGCAGTCTCTTAAGCTTAAATTTTTTAAAACAAAAGTCTATTAAAACCGAAGCACTAAAATGTCAATTAATGCATGAAGAATCCGGCGTCAGTGTCTGCCGAAGAGAGGGAGATCAAATATTCGTGTAGGGCGATCGTTTGATGCAGCCACTTCCAGGTTTGGTGCAGGGTGTTAATTCGAAATCGAATCCCCAAACAGTCCCGACAGTCACTTGGCATTCCTCCTCTTGGATGCAGGATGGACAAGAAATCACAACACAAGTTAGAAAACTTGAACTCAAAGGAACTTACAAACAAATTGTGTCAGCTCAACGATGGAACGTTACGGATGTGCGATCGCGAGTGAGCGTACAACAGAATGTGAAATAATTACCTCCCGTCGTCTCATTTTATTCATGTTGGTTCTGATAAGCGGGCCAAGGAACCAGGGGGTCGCGAGGGCACCAACACTGGCAAACAAATAGTGCGATAAGAACCACGAAACGGGCACGAGTAGCGCGAGCTTATCACTCGCTGTCGGGCGCATTTATCTACGACATCACGAATGCGGCGAGACTGTTTACTATAATGAAATTTAATGGAGAATATGCTATTAAATAACACATATTTAACATTTAGACGATAGGTACATTATATCATTTAATAATTACCTCTATATGCACAATTTGTACTTACAGACATAATAGAAAATTTTAAAATAAAAGATAAAATTAAAACATCATGTGTTTTCATGGCTTTTTCCACAATTTTCCTTCATTTTATGGTTTTCACACATAGGTATTTTAATTTTTCAACTTTTCTGCTAATGTCATGTGTCAATTGTCGTCTGTCAATGTGACAACATCGTGACATTTATCAATACTTTACAATCATAGATTAAAGACTACTAGATGGAGTCATAACGCGGCTGTAGGTTCAAGAGCGTGACAGACATATTTCATTCGGCCTTTATTAGAAAGTGATACAAGATTATTTTTTGTCCCTTTCAGCGTGTTCGTTTTTATTATTTGTCAAGAGTGGAATTTGTGCCAGACAAGGGACATATCTGAGCAATTATTAGCTTTTTATTAAATTTGCTGATAAATAATATAACTTTGCGGTTACTATATTAATTTAAACGTTATCGTGCTATGGTGGGTTGTAATATTTTTGGCTGCAACAGTCGCAGCGAACAGAAAATCGAAGGAATTACGTTTCATACGTAAGTAGGCATAAACTTCATTGATTGATGATTTAAAGCTTAGATATGTTATTTTTTAGCAAATTTCATGTATTATGCGTTTACTAAACTATATTATATGAAGTAATATTTCGTATTTTACGATATTTTAAAACATAACGTTTTATGATGTACTTTAACTGGGCGGACAGTTGACATGTCAGTGTCAGTTAGGGCGTATTGCTCTGCTCACGCGCTGTTTTCTATTTCGGTCTGATACGTTACTCTACAAAAAATTAATAAATAATCTTCTTTTAAGCCATATTTTGCCATTCTGTAAAATGTAATGACTTGATTGATATATTTCCTAACTTTTATCTTTCAAAATGTTGATATAATCAAAGCTTTATATATTTATTTTACGGGTACAACATTTTGCAACTATGTTGTGCGTTGGATTACGAAAAATAAATGAAAATACAAACAAAGTCTAAAGAACTGGTGTCTATGCTATCTATTTATTGTAAACAACATAACAAAAACAATTGGTATGATCACCATAAAAACACTTGAAACACGATCCACCCGACACTTCGAAATATAAAAACAGCTAGGGATGTGTTCTTTTACTTTTGGTAATTTTATCGACAGTTATCCTTTTTGTAAGGTATTATTATATAATGTAAATAAAAATAAAATGATTCTAATTTTTATTAATTTTTACTTTTAACTACCTAAAGTATTTTCGACACGTTAGGTAGACTCATTTCTCTTGTTCTTTAATTTTACATTTTTATAATACGTCATGTCAGCCTCATCGTCATAAATGAGGATGAGGATATCGGCCGGCGGGTTTTTGTACTGTCGCCAGTTTTCTGCCATACTGTAAAATAAATAAATGAAAAGTTATTGTCATCATGTGAGCACACGGATCTTTTGATTTTTTTTTTTGTTAAAAAAACTCTAAACATTAATTTTCAAGTAGCTTGTATTTGCTTTTTATAATTAATTTATACAAAATACAAATATAAATTGAACCAAATTTATCGACATCTTTTACACACGGCGATGTATCGATACATCATTATGTCCTACTTTACAAACAAACGGATTCTTATTGGTAACCGGTAAACCGTCCTTAGCGCTTCACAAATAAAGACCAAAATAGCTCGTTTTACCAATACCAAACGAAACTGTTTTGTTTGGTATTGACAGACCAAAACGGTCGCTTTGAACTCAAGAAACGTCAAATTTTAGTTGCACAATAATAAATAATTTTCTAATATTTTACAATAATATGTTAGTAAATACTTATGTAAACTACTTCCAAGTAAATTTTATACATTTTTAGTAATATTTACTATCATTCACATGCGTAAATAAGTCGTAATTCGGGAAGATACGTATCAGATGTTTTCATGATTTATTTAAAATTTTCGATGTATTTCTTAAAACAAATAACGTGAAAACAATCACTGTATGCAAAATAATGAGTTTTGTAATAAAAATTGTACTTACATTCAATAAATTTGCACAAATCACGAAAAAACACTCTTATAATTTCACTTTCGAGCACTGTCCAATAAGATTAAAAATAAACACAGAATAATACCAATTTCAATGTCTTGGAAATTTATCACAGAATATGAAACAATTCTTTTTTTTAAACTAAAACTTAGTTTTTAGCGCCTAATAAAATTAAACCTTCGTTGAGGCCCGCGGCAGCCCGCGGCTACCCGGGTAGCGACGGAGCTATAATGACAGCTGTCATTATTTGCCTGACGGTTGCCAGGGGACCCCTCGGGGCTGTGAAACTTTAACTCAAAAAATAAACAAAAAACCTCGCCATGTTGCGGAATGAAGAAAAAGGAACTCATTTCTTCCATTTAACAAATTAAGCACAGACTGCCAAAAGTGCTTGTGGCTCGATTAAGGTTCTATAGTTTCCTGGTCAGGCTATTTTATTTTGTCGTCAGAGGAATCACACCAACTTCTTCTTTCTGTCAAAAAAATTATTGATGCTGTGTGGTCGAATGTCAGTTGTCATTGTCAAATGTAAGATGTCAAGTGATTTGTGAAACATTTCGAGAACCAATTCTACAATTTTTGAGAAATTGTGAATTGTGTTACTTTAGACATTAGGCAAAGTAACCTGCAAAAGAAAGAATTCCAACGAAATGGCATTAAGAACCACGGCCGTTCTTCGCAGTAAGTGGTCTAGCTAAAACATTCTTGGTCGATATTTTGATGTGGTTATTATGTAACTATATTATGTTTTTTCAGGTAGCCTAAGCAAATGGGCTTATAATCTATCAGGATTCAACAAGTACGGTATGTTTTACGAATTTATAGCCAAACATTATCAGTTAACTATAAAAAAATATATGCTAAGAAGTCTTATAATTTTAGGTCTGCATCGTGACGACTGTTTGTATGAGAATGAAGATGTTCAGGAGGCACTCCGCCGTCTCCCCGCTCATGTAGTAGATGAGCGTAATTTCCGCATGATCCGTGCCATCCAGTTGTCCATGCAGAAGCAAATTCTACCCAAAGAGGAGTGGACCAAATATGAAGAAGACAAACTTTACCTTACACCCATTGTTGATCAGGTGAAGAAGGAAAGATTGGAGCGCGAACAATGGGAGAAAGAATATTAGCTTTTTTTCTGTGTTATTTAATATGTATCTAATTATTATTTAATAAACTTAGCTTGTATTCAAAGTTCTCTTTTCATTTTTATAAATCCATAAAACTTCATAATTCACTATTGTACTGTTCTAATTACAAGCCAGTCAAATTAGAGCAGAACAATATGTCTCAAAGGCTTTGTAACACTTTATTATATTAGGATGGACTGGATGACTCAGTCTGCAAGAAATTTTGTTTTGATAGTTTGACAAAAAGTAGCCTTAGTAGTAGTCTTCCTTTCTCAGGCACTAGACTGCCAAATTTCTTTTAAATTGGTTCAGTATTTTAGGCATGATTAAGTATCAAATAGACACTTGCATTTATATTATTAATTTACGAGTACAGGGTGTCTCACGACAATACCACATGGAGGAAAAGTACCTTAATTAATTTTTGTATATGGAACATTTTACTGAAAGAAGACTTTATTAAAACAATTTAAACTGAATTCATACATTTTTAATATGGCCTGGTTGAACCCCGTACCCACACAAGAGAAATCACACTGTAGTTTTATTTTATCATAAGGGTCATTTTTTTGTTAAATAACAGAGCATAAGATCTTTAAAATTGTAAAAAGATTTTATTAAGAAGAAAAAATGTAAATAAAATTATGGCATACAATTTATGGCCAAAGAGGCAGATTTTAATATGTTCAATAAGACAAATTCATGCAGCTTAAAATAAATGTGGTCTTACAAACTGTAAAGAAATAATTGATAATAATGATCAAAAAATTTGACAATTTACACTGCTGACGTGACTAGAAAGTTTGTAAAAAATTAATGGCATTTGTAACATTTGAAATTAAATAAGAAAGCTCATGAGATGCCAGAGATGGTGCAAATACAATTGTCATTGAATTCTGCAAAAATTTACAGAATAAGCTGAGAAAGCAGGATACAGACAACTTTGAAGAATCAGTTTCTTGAAAATTGTATGTTTGATAAAAGCTGGATTTTAAATGTTTTACTTGTCAAAATTTGATCATTCACTACCAAGATAATTAAGTAAATATTACTTGAGGTACATGATTCGGATTTGTTATAAAATAACTTTATTAAAAATAAAAAAATGGTCCCAAACCATGAATAGTTTCTTACAAATAATATGAAAACCATGTTTATTGTTTCCCATTTCTGGCTACATTTTACAGTACAAATGTTGTAAGTCAGAGAGAATAATATATTTTTTAAAACAAATTAGAAACATTATAGGTAACCATGGATTAAGAATATTGCATACAATAAAACCTGTAGGTCTAAGCTGGACTCAAAGATATATTTTGTGTAAAAAAAGATATTTCTTCTCTGAATCTCAGAAGACTCCAACAATTTTCATGAAATTTTTATGCAGGGGGTTTCGGGGGCAAAAGATCTAGCTAGGTTTTATTTTTAGAAAATGTTTTTTATTAGTATTTTCACTTTCAGGAAATGAAAAACTGTACCTATACAGTAACACTAAAGACAACAAACAATAGATGGCGTTGTTATGTAATTTGTTTTAAAAATAATTTCCAAAAAAAAACCAATCAAAGCTCGGTCAACCAGGTACCTGTAAATTGACGCAATAATGCGCTCTTGCGTTGTGTTAAAAAGAAAGCAATATTTCCGATTGCACCCTTTTGCGCGACCGAAAGTCTATCTACAGGATGTATCTCGTCGTACACATCTGACGCAGGTACGCATACACGCGAAGAGATATCAAGAGAAAACGATAAATGGCCTCAAACAGCAGCGCAGTCAAAAATATCGCTCTCTTTCGCCGCTATTATATTTTTAATACGATGATAAATGTCGAGTTTTTGGACCGGAAACACTTGTCGTGACCACGGTCAATGTAACTGGATATAATCTGTCGAACAACCACGAAATTAGTTTAAAATCAATTAGTTTGACGTTTTCTCTAGTCGAGATATTTATTAGATCACATCTTAGTCCTAAAGGCAAAAGTTTATTTCCTGTATTACAAAAACAATTAAGAAGAAAATATTTTCTATAAAGAGGTTTAGCCTTAAAAATCTCAATATAGTTTACTAAAATGATTGACTATTTCGAAAAATAAAGTACATCAAATATATTTATTTCTTACAGTGGAATAATAAAAAACAATAAATATGATTTCAGAATAAAATATTTAGAATAGGATATATAATTAAAATAATGATAATATTGTTCGAGTTTAAAGTAAAAAAGTGTGTAATAAAAAAGTTTAGTAATATAAATACTGGAATTAACTTGGCTATGGTTATTGTATACATAAATTCATAGATTAAAGACTACTAGATGGAGTCATAACGCGGCTGTAGGTTCAAGAGCGTGACAGAATTATTTCAATCGGCCTTTATTAGAAAGTGACACAAGATTATTTTTTGCATATCTGAGCAATTATTAGCTTTTTATTAAATTTGCTGATAAATAATATAACTTTGCGGTTACTATATTAATTTAAACGTTATCGTGCTATGGTGGGTTGTAATATTTTAACAGCGAACAGAAAATCGAAGGAATTACGTTTCATACGTAAGTAGGCATAAACTTCATTGATTGATGATTTAAAGCTTAGATATGTTATTTTTTAGCAAATTTCATGTATTATGCGTTTACTAAACTATCTTATATAAAGTAATATTTCGTATTTTACGATATTTTAAAACATAACGTTTTGTGATGTACTTTAAATGTTGACATGTCATGTCAATAAGGCTGATTTGCTGTCTCACGAGTGGACACGCTATGGGCTCTATCTAGTAGTCTTTAATCTATGACATAAATTATTCTTACGAATTTTTACTTGACATTTAAACACAGTGTATCATGCATCCATAGACAAACACCATGTGACATTAACAATTATAAAAATAATTTATAAATACAAGTAAATATATTGATACTCTACGGGTAGAACTATTTTAATCTAATGCAATAACACTAAAATCAAAATACAAAGTATCTAATTTGACATCTACTGTTTTAATAATTACTGACAGAATTCTAAGTAATGAAAAATATTATGAATCAATATTTTTAAAACAGTAAAAAGTATAACATATGAATTTTATAACATAGCTAATATTACGATATATTTTTCCTTAATTAATAATTTGGCCTAAAGTAAATAAGTCTTCTATTTAATACAATTATTTACATATTGGTAAGTATTTCTTAGATATATCAATGTACAATTTTAATGTCTGAATACTGAATTAATAATATGCAATTATTTTATTTACCTATAATTATAACATATTATAAAATATATACTTTTATTTAAGACTTTACGGCAAGGATATGGCCAAAACAATAATACGTGAAACTTCAAATAAACAATCATAGCCATACTTCTGTCTTTTTTACAAATATTTTATAAAAGAAATGGTATATATTTTAATTTAATAAACTTTAAAAAATTAATTATGTACATATTCGAGTAAAAAAAGAGAGTAAGTATAACTTTTATTAATATTATTGGCAACATTCTTCCAGTAACCTTGTTTCTTTGGGGAAAACTTGAATATAAAACACTGGGACTGAAAACTGGTAAAAGTGCTGCAAGAAGTTTTGAAATCACCACAAGCAAGTAATTTATTTTTTATTAGCGACGTCCTGCGCCTTTCCCTGAGTCGAAAACATGTATGTGTTATGTATATATGGCATAAAATGAACATAACGGGTTTTTAACATAATTTTCACACAGACCTCCTTTATACCCCCTTGACGTTATTGACTATACGTCAATGACGTCTGTCTGTCTATCACATATACGGCAAATAAATTTATTTATAGAGTTAGATTAGTTTATGCCCGCGACTTTATCGACTTTATCCTTGTGGATTCTGGTTAATTTAAATAACTTGTTTTCCTTAAGTTCAGTTTATTAAAGATAGCTTTAGTGGTGATAGAACAAACAAAGCTTACAAACTACTACTTTGACGACCTCCGTGGCGCAGTGGTATGTGCGGTGGATTTATAAGATGGAGGTCCTGGGTTCGATTCCCGGCGGGGCAGATTGAGATTTTTCTAAATTTGTCTTGGTCTGGCTGGTGGGAGGCTTTCGCCGTGGCTAGTTACCACCCTACCGACAAAGACGTATCGCCAAGCGATTCAACGTTCCGGTACGATGTCGTGTAGAAACCGAAACGGGTGTGGATTGTCGTCCCACTCCTAACAAGTTAGCCCGCTTCCATCTTAGACCGCATCATCACTTAACAGGTGTTATAGCAGTCAAGGGCCGACTTGTAGTCAATACAAAAAAAAAACATAAATATTAGATCAGAATTTTGAAAGCAAATTTGTTTTTCCTACGATTTTATAACAATAGTCAATGGATATTGTAAGAACTTCAGTCCCAGTGTAGGAGGTATGCCATACAACTAGCGTAATCAAATTTATTAGAGAGTATTTATAATTCCTCATCGCCAATAGCTTCAAAAGCGTTGTTTTCCACGCAATCTCTTCCCGTTTTGAACGCTACAGACGCGAACTTTTCGGTTAGCTTCTGAACAGAAAATATTTCTCTCGAACTGCTGGATGAGTCACCATTCTGGAAATAAGATTATCATTAATTAGTATTTTCAATATAACACCATCAAATACAATCTAACCTATTTCAATCAACTGAATTATTATTTACTACTGAACTGCACCAAGGATATGTCAACAGAACTTTACAATATCTATCAATATATTATCTATCATGTGTGGGTAGAAACATATTGTTGACCAATAGCGGATAAATCTATAATATTGCTCGCGCTTTCGTCCCATCAGAACCAGAGATAAATCTTTATTTTCTTTCGTCTTATCGACATTATGATTGTTAATGCTTCCTAGGCAAAGATTGCACTTGGTATGATGTTTTTTCAAGTTACTCTGCATTCATACATTTCGGTAAAAAACTAAATGCTTTTCAATATCACGTTTGTTTCAATTACAAATTAGTGTTCAATTGTGATCTCACAATTATTATAAAAAAATTGGTTGTCTGTAAAGTCGGTTGACTGACGATAGTTGAACGTGACAAGGTCTTAAGAAAATACTGATGGAATGGTAGCATTCAATTATTTATTAAAATTTTTAATTTAAGTATATTTTTATAAATATTAATTTAAATTAATAAAATAATTGATTTTGATTTTATAAATTTATATTTTAAATTTATAATAAATATATTAATTTTTAATTTAAAATTAATATATTTAATAGACGGATGTCGAACGCTGCCGAACGCAAAGGCCGATTGTGCTTCAAGCCTTACATGGAACGCCTCAAAGCGAGGTAACGCCGCATGAGTCATGTTTTTTCGTGCGTGCAGCCGGCTCTATCGAATTATAAGACGTTATCACGTCAAAACTTGGTCTTAAGGTATGCCCGAAAAAAACTTATAATGTTAAATATTGTCTGCGACAAACTTATGAATAGACACAACGACTTATTTATTGAATATTGTCGAGTCAAAATCTTTCGAAGGATTATAGTTAGATATGGTACAGTTGGCGAACGTATTCGTTAATATTTTGTTGTTCTTACTAAAGAGCTATGCGTGTCCCTAGAGGAGGAAGGGTTTAATTGCTGTTTGAAGCGAAGTTGACGCACTTGCACCGCAACGATGTCGGACCTTCCTCATTTTTATGACGCATCAACTCATCAACTATTTACTGGAAACAGTAATGTTTGTTTTAACCACAGAGCTAAGTGTGTCGCTGTAGTCGACTCTCCGTTCTTCTGACGCATCAACTCGTCAATTATTTACTGGGTACAGTAGTGTTTGTTCTTACCACAGAGCTAAGTGTGTCGCTGTAGTCGACTCTCCGTTCTTCTGACGCATCAACTCGTCAATTATTTACTGGGTACAGTAGTGTTTGTTCTTACCACAGAGCTAAGTGTGTCGCTATAGTCGACTCTCCGTTCTTCTGACGCATCAACTCGTCAATTATTTACTGGGTACAGTAGTGTTTGTTCTTACCACAGAGCTAAGTGTGTCGCTATAGTCGACTCTCCGTTCTTCTGACGCATCAACTTGTCAATTATTTACTGGGTACAGTAGTGTTTGTTCTTACCACAGAGCTAAGTGTGTCGCTATAGTCGACTCTCCGTTCTTCTGACGCATCAACTCGTCAATTATTTACTGGGTACAGTAGTGTTTGTTCTTACCACAGAGCTAAGTGTGTCGCTATAGTCGACTCTCCGTTCTTCTGACGCATCAACTCGTCAATTATTTACTGGGTACAGTAGTGTTTGTTCTTACCGCAGAGCTAAGTGTGTCGCTATAGTCGACTCTCCGTTCTTCTGACGCATCAACTCGTCAATTATTTACTGGGTACAGTAGTGTTTGTTCTTACCACAGAGCTAAGTGTGTCGCTAGAGGAGGAGGGAGTGATCAGATGCGTAGAGCCGTCGCGCCGCAGGTAAGCGAGGTTGGCGCGCTTGCACCGCGGCGACGTCGGACCTTCGCCGTTCTTCTGGCGCATCAACTCATCAACTATTGACTGGAAGCAATATACAAATGAAGTAAACTTCAGGCGAGGACTTAATAAAAAGTATGAAGATTGACACATTATTTTATCGACAAAATAATAATCATTGCACTAACCTAAAAGGAGGAAGTGGAGGAGAGAAAGATTATGATATTCTAGCTTTGCTTTTATAGCGGGTGTAATATAGCCACGGAAATATTTCTTTCTATACAAAGTGATATACTAAAGAAAAATTATTAACGTGTATTGGAAGAAATGAGCGCAAGTTTTATTCTATTGTATGAATAAGCAGTGTGTAGCAAAATTCGTGAAGATATCGATAGTGATAATGAACAGTTCCATATTAGTTAAATAATATTTAACTGTAATATTTTTCTAAAACTACAATCTGTACTATTAAAATACGCAATAAAGCTATTTAATAAACTAACTTTGTTATTATTCTACTATCTTTTTAATTGACTTCATTATTCATTATATACACAATTCAAATTATCGTAAACATTTACGCAGTTACAATACCTGTAAGCACACGCTAATGAATATAGCGTGTTCCGTCCGAAGCGTGACCCACACCAAGTTGTCTTTACTGAGTAGATACTCAAACGAAAGCTCGAAGTTTTTACTGGACTCGTCTAGAAGGGAATCATCTCCATTTGTTTGCGATCTCTCCATCTATAAAAAAATCCCGAGTGTAACATGTGTTTAAAAATACACAGTAACTGTCGCAAGTGACTTCGTTTGTTGCATTAATTTTTTTGAGTCATCATCATCATCATTATCAGCCTATTAACGGCCCACTACAGGGCCAGGCCTCCCTCCTGGCCACGGAGAGGGAATATGGAGCGCACACCCACCACGCTGCTCCAATGCGGGTTGGCGAGCTTAGAGTGATAATGTTTCATTTATTAACGATCACTATCACATGTTGATGACGGTGACCGGGACCGACGGCTTAACGTGCTCTCCCAGGCACGGGGGTGTAACACCGCCAATTTCCAGACTCCGGGCTTGGAATGTACTGAACATTTCATAGAAGAATGAAAAAGCTCAGAATTATTCCATGACCCGACCCAGGGATCAAACCCAGGACCTCGTGATCGAAGCCACATAGGCTAACCACTAGGCAGTTTTTTTGAGTAATAAATATTAAAACAAACACAAACAAATTACAGATATTATGTTTTAGTAATTCAATTTGGAAATAACAGAATATACTGTCAGCTAGTAATAGAGTCCGACCGAAACTGGTTTTTCGGCCGAAACCGAAAATTCGGCCCTGGCTTCAGTTTCGGCCGAAACCAAAACTCATGTGGCCAAGTATAAAATTTAAAAAAAAAATACCGAAATTTGATGCATTTTACACATTAAGCTGCATTAACTGACTAAATTTTACATTAATGACTAAGTTTAAGTGTTGCTACGGAGCTATCCGAACGGCGCATGACAATTCCCGAATAGGGCCGCCAGCGTCCGTCATAGTGTTGCCGCGAGAAATGAAGTTAGGTGAGCGTGCACAACTACTTCGGAAATCAGTTTCGGTTTCGGCAAGTTTCGGCCAATTTAGGCTGAATCCAAAACTGCCGCCGAAACTTGATTTTAGGCCGAAACCGAACTTTCGGTCAGACACTAGCTCAATAAAAATAATAAAGGATATATTATGCTCGAGTGGTACGACGAGCGGCGATAGCCAAAAATTTTTAATATTACGTTTATTTTCCAAAAATTATATGAAAGTGTGGTTAACACTATCCAAAAAGGAATAATAAACAAAGGCTTAAGATCTATCTTACATTATGTAACGTCGTTATCCGCCAACACCTCATCCTCGTGACCTTATACCGTTGTTCGTGGCTTGAGTTACTGACGCTCACAAGAGTTAGCTCCTTTGAGCCCAAAGAGACCCTCACACGTATCGTAGCTCCGTTCGGCTCTCCGACGTTTACTGCGTCTGTTGACGCTTCCCCGGCCGGTATACTGCTGTAGTGACGTAGGGTTCGCGCTAATTCTATATACTGTAAATAGTTAATAGATAAACTAAGTTTAAAACATAAATTAGCGTTATGGATGTTAATCTTTAGACATAATGTGGCAGTAGAAGACTTGGATAAAATTAGGATTAGGCTTGATTAGATAACAGAGATGTGTGCAGATTAAAGTTCGTCTTAAATTGAAGGATCTCTATGTTTAAGATTCAGAGCCACATTTTATGTGGTAAGGAAACATTTAACTTTTAATTCATATTAAACTAACTGGAACTATCAACAAACAAATATTCTTGAAGGGTGAGCAAAAGAAGGCTCACTAACCTATCAATTAAATAATTTTTTCTACATATTCTCTATCTATGCTCCACAATTTGGTTTAATATTTAGGAAACAAGTTTGTTTTGCTTGAAATTTTATTATAAGTATCTAAAGTTGTGGATGGGATAATATTTAAAATAAAATTTAAATAGATGAGTAATCATGTAAACCTGATTGCAAATAAAACATAATAAAATAAAAATCAGTATAAGTAACTGCAAGATAATATCAAAGCACTGAAGATTGCTTGACAAAATTTATAATATAGCAGTCTGAATACACTTTTATTGTATCTAATATCAATATTAGGTCAATACCTATATAGATAAGTAGATGAGAAAAAAATAATCTATGAACTCATTTGTGTGAAGTCACCCCAGTGACAGCCGTTGCTACACTCGTACAGTATAATAAAATATCAATTACTAAGATTAACATGCCACATGCCCACTGTATGTTTCATACATGTCTCATTGTTATTAATGTGATAAGTAAACCAAACAAAATTTGCACTCAATTTATTTTTGTGTACAGGAAAATAAGTTTCAGTCTTGGCTATCATTATTTAATGAATATTCTAGAATATATTAAATAAATAGTAACTCAATCTGTTATTACTAAACTACATTAAATATTTCTATGAAGTCTACCTAGAGATTTCTATACAACTTAAGCCTAATGCACAAAGTTGCTGTTATAATAATGTTAGAATATCAAACTATCACTCTAATACAAGGAATCTCATACTGAGCATCTATTAAACTTAAAATTTTGTATGCTCAATGGTGACTCAAATTGTATGAAATTTGAGTGGTACTAAAATTGCTTCAAGTGAATAATGTATTTGACTTGTTTGTCTTTATTCTCAATTATATAACAAGGAACTTTCTGTTATAATGAGCAGTATCAAATATAAATACCTCTCGCTTTTGTTTTTTTGCTTCATATGATGACAGCATCTGTTTAGTCTCTGGGTCTGCTGTCATCCAATTCAAATCTAATTCCTCTATGAGCTGTAGATATAATAAATCTAATGAAACTCTATCTATCATTAGATCCATATCATAACATGGATCCCAGTAGCTGAAAAAAAAATTTAATACTTCAGGATTCCCTGCCACAATGGACCCCGCAAATGGAGGAGATTTTTTTTATAAATCTTTAATAGTGTTTTTATATTTATTTCTTTGTATAATATACCTATAACATTGTTAAAATTTAAAAAAAAAAAATGTCAATAAAGATAAATGAGAGAAAAAAATTAAAAGGTAAACACTGTCCAAGATCAAGACTGTGAAAATTAAAAATATAAGTAGTTATAAAATCTTTACCTTTTTCTTAATACAATCTTGTCTTCAGGCCTTACATATTTTTGAGAAATATATGGAGATTCATAATCCTCAAGTTTCTTCATACTAGGTTGGCCGTCCTTAGCACAACTCCAATTAAAAAGGTACAAGGAGAAATATTTTGTAAAGTCTTTTGATAAGTTCACATAGTTACAAGCTATATCTAGTACCGTGCTGGAGGAATCAGTGGATGATACAGAGAGCGGTATTCTGTATCCATTCATTAGTGATATTTCTATGTCCACTACATGGACTCTTACAGAATGTGTTTCTTGTTGAGCAGAAAAAAGGAATGTTATTAGTATACCTGAATTTGCAAATACAGGGTTTTGTCCAACTAAAACAATAATTTATATAATATTAAAAAAATAAATATTATAGGACACACATCAACATCTCCAAAGCTGTTGTTAGTACAAGGCCACTAAGATAAATGATGGATATTTAAATACAATTTGTACATGTAACATCTTGCACTGCATCAGAAGTGCCACTGGTGTTGCAAATGGACAGGGGTGGTAGTAATCACTTAACACATTGACAGATAGTACTATGCAGATTGTGTGCTGTGACAGTACTTTTTGCCATACATACATTGCCCATGTATAGGTGTAGTGTTACAGCCCCAAGGACAATTATTATTATAATACACTTTTTTTAATGTTTTTTAAACATTATGTGGTAACAGTAGAAAGTCTGAATTAAACTTTTGGTGACAGTACATTATGCTCTTCCTTACAATTGCCTAGAAAATTATATGTTTTGAGGCATACTGATTTTATGAGCAAAGAAACTTAGACGTCAAGGGGTGTACTGTCATAATATATAATATTTTTGACTACTTGATGTTGACAGGTGGTTCTGTCCATCAACATTTATTATCAGATGACCTGCATGACCATTTGCCTACTTTCATAGCAATAAAATAATTCATTCCAAACAAAAGTATTTTCCAAAAGTAGGAATTCAACCCACTGCAATGGATGCATAAAGCAGGGGCACTCCCCAATGTACTTGTTTTGCAGATTTATTGTGCTTATGAATTAATATAAGATGTTATTTCCGACTAAACTTTTTGAGCTATAGAGTCAAGCACTATGAAACATTGTTTCTCATTTATAAAAAAAAATGTTCAAGGACACTTTTCAATAATACAAATGCTACATTACCTGACTGAACATATTTTTCTAGCATTATCCTTCTCTCATCTAGCTGTGAATTAGTTAGGAATAGTTTCTTAGGAGGAAATGATGGTAACTTGCAATGTGGGCACTGAGACTGCAATTGTTCGTGAAGACTAAGGAGTTGCTTGTATCGAGCCGTACAGTGAAAAAATCCATCAATATATATGTTGAAGCCCTGAAGATATCAAAAAGTATTTTGCAGCAAAATCAATTAACACTTCATTGTTCAAAACAACTCTAAACAATACAAAATTTAATAGGTCATACATATTACAGCAACGTTTAACGAAAACACAGACCTTAAGGCCAAAGATACATCTTTATCTTATTCATGCGATATTATTAAATAAAGATTCTTACCGTATAAGTGATTCCATTCTCATCACGAAACTGTTGTAAATCAGGAATAGAAAAATGCATTTTCACAACGTTATCTAGGATTAAATGACATAACTTCTCTATCGATGAATGTTTGTTTTAACAATTCATTTAATTTTAAGAGCTATTTCCTCAATCTTTGAACCAAACCAAAGCAAAAAGCAAAACACAATTCGCCCACTTTACATCTGTCATTTGTCAATGTCAATTACTCACATACCATAGACTATTGTTATGACCGGAAATCATACGCGAAAATTATGTGGAGCCTGGAGCCAAACTCTAAGGCCTGTGTGCACCACGATTTCGGTTATCATAACCAACGGTTAACATAAGCTAAACGTAAAATTTACTGTTCACGACAACCCATACGCCGGTTAAAGACGTAAGCTCGGTTAAGATAACCGCCCGGTTTACGTCCTTAACCGGCGTACGGGTTGTTGTGAACAGTAAAATTATAGCAGTTATGTTAACCGTTGGTTATGATAACCGAAATCTTGGTGCACACAGGCCTTAAAAATATAATAGCTTTACCTCTTGCATGTGAAGCTACATCCCATTCCCATTCCCACTTGTCCCAACATTTAAAACCCGACAACTTTGGACAAGGGGTAAGATGTAAACTGTTTTTCACTATTGTTCCAAAAAGTACTAGATTCCGAAGCTTTACAGCCTTTGCAAAAAAAAAACCAGTGTCATATGTCATTCAAGTCTCAAAAATTGTGATTGATGATTGTTTATTTTTCTCAATGATTCAAGAAAGTTAAGAACATTTTAATTTTCGTAATTTGATGAATACATAATCATTTAAAACACAATCCTGTATAAAAAAAACTAGAAACGTGAATAAGTTGCTCTTCATATTCGAACAATCTAAAAAATCATGTCTTCTCTAATGCCGGTGGTAACTATTCAATATGACTGGCACGAAATTTTAAGGTAAGTTATTGCGCTCTATGCTTCACATAAAATTCAGCAGTTCAAATAAAATATTAATAATAATTTCTGTATTCTAATCAGGTTGCCGAATGACGAGGTTTGGATATCAGCAAAATTTTTGAACACTAATAGCGTTCACGACAAAGTTTGGACAACTCTAAACAAACCTGACAAGAAAATAAAGATAAATCTGTCAGAGGCTTACCAGTTTCTTTCACAGTCTAATTTGTGCTTAGTTTTGAAACATGTTGAATCAGGGTTGAAAGTGGCATTTGTAGCACCAACTAAAGCACATAATGTTCATAAGAAAGCAGTGTTGTCTGTTTCATTGGCGGAAAACGCATTGGCTGTATCTTCATGTGAGGAAGATAAACTATTAGTGTGGGACACAAGAACAAGTAAGCTATTACAAAACAACCATTAATGTGAAACAAAACCTTTTTTGAACCTGTGATTGATTTTATAATATTTTTATATATAATTTGTTAAACAGTTTAATAATACATTAAGAGGACACACTCAAATGTCAGTTAAAATGTAAAACTAAGGTAACTAAAGGTAAACACAGCATGCGATTAATTTACAAGCAGTTTACAGAAAATATTTTAACAATTTCTATTAGGTGCTTTAATTGTCAGAGATAAAAATGAACATAAAAATATCGACCTGAGACATGCAACACAGATCTAGGCTTAAGGGTAACCTTTGGGACCTGGCTACACTCATATAATAATGCAAAATAAGTGCTCAAAATATCCATACTGTATGCTAAGTCTGATTGTTATTGTGTATGATGCAAAATAACCAAAAGCAGTTTGTCACTGAACTATGGACATTGACCAAGCCACTAGGCAGACAATAATAAAATCAAATGGAACCATTTTTTTCATTGTACAATATGCTTTACTGTATATTAAGTGATGTTGACATTTGTAATCAATTGATTGAACTTACATAATTGCTATTAGTTTTAAATAAAAAAAGAAAAAAATTGCTATTAGTTATAAATAAATTCAAAGTCTGGGCAGCAGTCTACCTGGGAATAGCTTTAACATCTTAGTGTGGTGCTGATTAAATATTATAAAAGAACATAATAAACAGTTCTCAATTTAATGTGAATATATATTTATCTTCATAGATGAAGCACTTTTGGACCTGGATGGCCATGGTGGACCAATCTACAAATGCAGATTTTTCCCATCTGGTATTGTTGTAATCTCTGCTGGGGCCGATAGCACATGCAGGATCTGGTCTGCCGAGTCTGGAATAAATCCAGTGACATTACAAGGTCATACAATGTCAGTTCCTGATATTTGTATAATTGAAAAAGGCAGGAATGTAATCTCTGTTAGCAAGTAAGTCTGGAATGTTAATTTGGTTATATTTATTTAGTGTGTGAATACATAATATTGTGTGATATATCTAAGACCTCTACAGATGAATTACTATGATACTTTTGGTTAGTAACGAATTAACACACATATTCATAATACATTTTGTTCTTGATTACAAAATAAAATAGAGAGAAAAGAATATATAAGTTACTAGTGGACTTGAGAAACATTATTTTATTTATTTATTTAATAGAACGCTAACAATATAAATATTTAACATTGTTCTTAAATATTAGGCAAATTATGACTTCTGATATTTATATCAATCATAAGCGCTCATATCAATAACACTTTCTTATTTTCCAGAAACCATTTTTTTGATCTTGTTGATGGAACCATTTTGTGATCGCTATCTAACAGGTCTTAATTATTTTGATACCATCCCAGGGGTCCCACTTCTAATTTATACACAAAATTTCATCCAAATTGGTCCAACTACTTAGGAGTTAAATGACAACACATGCTCAGAATTATATATTAAATTAAATTTATTCTTTGCAGAGATGGTTTTGCAAAATTGTGGGACATTGGAGAATCAAAGTGTCTGGTAGATTTAATTGAAGGACATGGGCCCATTAATTGTTGTGCTATTGCAGTCAGTTCTGAGGAAGTTGAAGTAGAAAATGAAAGAGAAGTAAGTTGTTACACTAATCATAGCAAAACAATAATATTAATTTAAATTCTTCTTTTTGACCAAAGTGAATCTGAGTTATAATAATCAAATTGGGTGAAATAGCTCTAAAGCCAAGAAGACCCATCTAGCTGTAGCTCTACTAGTAATATACTTACTCACTAAAAAAATAAACGAGATCTAAGCAGTATATGAAAAAAATATTGAAGCTGGGATGCCAAGCATTCACCTAGTATAATGAATTTTAAGATACAGCAAACAACAGCTTACAAAACCAAAGAATATTAATAGTGTAAGAAAATAGATCGTAATTGTAATGCAGAATATAACATACTGGTGTTAAAAAACATTGCACTGTTGCATTTTACTCAAATAATCTTTCCTTCCCTTTCCTAAATCGAAATGTGGTCTTTTGTTCATTTCCAGGTAGGGACCGGAAATAAGATACTTGTGGTTGGTTGTGAGAATGGCTTAGTCATTGGTGTCCATGTTGGAAAAAGGCTAGAAGTATTTAGGAAAGAAATGACATCAGCTTGTAATGCTTGCACCATTGTTGAACAAACCATCGTCATAGGTTGTGAAGATGGAAAGGTAGGAGTTAATTTCTTTTTGATTAAATGAGTATATATGCTTCAATTTTCTGTGATATCAGAAGATTCAGTGTTGTATAATAATTAACTTTTTCAGCTTGTTCTACTGAACCTGCAAGATGGTGCAGTAATCAAAGAAATACATGAATCGGCAAGTCCCGTATTTTGTATGGCAACACTGACAAATCACTTGTTCCTAATTGGAAGGCAAGATGGAAACTGTGTTGTCATATCAATAAAAGACGAATTTGCCGCCGTGCGGGTTCAGTTGACTGGATCTGATTGCGACGGAATAAGAGATGTAGCTTTTAATGGAAAATGGATCTTAGCAGCTTGTCGTGATACTTATATTAGGAAATATGATTTTAACCAAGTCAATGTTCATTTTAAGTGACTGTATTTGAAAGAACTGAACTATTACGTAAAGTAATGGTAGCGTAAGTTTTGTCGGACTCGATTTAGGACATTCAAATATGACCAATAAGCATAATAAAAATAACCGAGACTATTTAATAAAAATAAAATATATTTTCTCTCAACCAATAGTCATTTTATCATCAATATTACATAAAATATGTTATAGTTAAATTATCATTAATGTAGACCTGTTTAAGTTTAACTTAATTTGTTTGAGCACAAAAGAACCAAAAGGCTCGAAAAACGCCACTCCAGCACATTTAATTAGTTTGGTAATGTGCTTTCATAAAATGCCATGGTGTAAGCTCTCAATAATTAAAGTAATTCATGTTCTTATCTATAGTGTTTTTCAAACAGGGGCTTGACTTGAAGCTTCTGTCTCTGAACGAGGTCGCAAGAGATCGCGTCAACACTCCCATTATGTGTAGATGTTTGTAGGTCCATCTTAAGGTCAAGGTTGAATTTCTTAAATTCTCACTAACGAACTCATATAAATATTGTATAAATTAACTATCATTACAAAAAACATGAAGAAAAAATGTGATGAATCGGTGAGTCGCGAAATATTGTCCGATACTAAGAAGTTTGGTCATGAAAAAGTTTGAAAAACACTGGCATATATATATGATTAAATAGTTTGTGATATAATGAATAAATAAATAATGATGGATAAGGTATTGTTTAAAAGAAAATTTTAATTGCATTGTACAGAAAAACGGAATTAAGATTTTCATAATTTTTAACTATCATTTAAAGTTAGTAAGTAAGAATTATATTATTGTACCTACAGTTGTGCGAAACGTCTTATTAGTTATTATAATAAATGGCATTGCTCTTCGGATTCATATTTTTTTCTTTTCATTTGCGGTATTCAGCAGGTGCTTTGTGTCGTAGTTTTTAGAGATTTTGTGTCGTATGTACAAATTGTATATGTACCTACTTGATACGTTAAATCACTCCGGACTTGCTTCGCAAAAAATATATGTAAGCTTTCATCTCCCTTTTTACTTTAACATTTTAACGATAATATTAAAAGAAAAGTGAGACTCATGAATACTTGTAACCCTAGTCAAAATTTTAAAAACACATTGTTTTATATTTAACCAAATAATGTACAATTTTTCAAACAAAAACTCGAAAATTGATGAACTTTCATCTCTTGTCAAATAAAATCCACCTCCATGGCGCAGTGGCAAGCGCGGTGGATTTATGAGACGGAGGTCCTGGGTTCGATTCCCGGCGGGGCAGATTGAGATTTTTCTTAATTTGTCTTGGTCTGGCTGGTGGGAGCCTTTCGCCGTGGCTAGTTACCACCCTACCGACAAAGACGTACCGCCAAGCGATTAAGCGTTCCGGTACGATGTCGTGTAGAAACCGAAAGGGCTGTGGATTTCGTCCCACTCCTAACTATCTTAGATTGCATCATCACTTAACATCAGGTGTGATAGTAGTCAAGAGCCAACTTGTAGTTGATAAAAAAAAAAAAGTCCTATATGTTCTTTTTCGAGATCCTATTGATCTCCAACTAACCAATACGTAATACGGTAGGTCATATGCTCCGCAACCAGATCAGGGGATGTTTTTATCAATTTTTAAGAGTCCTTTTTATACAAACATTGTTAAAAGTTTAACCAGACCTTGAGTTTTGGGGTCAATATTGTGATGATCAATTTATATTCTGCAGATGTGATTACTCGGAACATGACATGCACTAATGTACATTGACGCAATACGTGGAGCGATATAAGGAATGCAATCAAGAATATGTTATATTCAGAGACACTTGGAATATTATGATAAAATATTTTAATCATGCTACTTTATTCTGAATCCGTCATATTGATCTCAAAAAGCATATACGGAGCGAGTAAAATCTCAAACGGTATGTAATAGTTATTTATACCACTGACATAATAATTTAATATTATATTTGTCTGTTTGTTACTTAATCGTTCCTAAACTACTGAACCGATTTAAATGAAATTTGGTACAGATATAGACTAGAACCTGACAAAGGACATACTTTTATTCGTACATGACAAACCTAATAATAAGGTTGCTGCTTATCCCCAATAGCTTTTAATGTAGTCATCAATATTCTAATAGATAAATTAATTGTTCAAGAAAAGAAATGGGGCTATCGGTTTAAAATCAACAATAAATATACAGAGTCCATTTTAGCTTTTGCAGATGACCTTGCTTTACTGACACGAAACCCAAAACACTGTCAGGAGCTATTGAATGTAGTGGATGAGTTCTGCTCATGGACTGGTGGGCTGAGGGTAAAGCCAAGCAAATGTCACTGTCTATGTCTGGGGAGACGAAATACTAAATTTACATCTTACGATCCGGGTCTCTCTATTAGTGGCCAAAGTGTAACCACCATTGCTGAAGCATTGCCTTTTAAGTTCCTCGGTAGAAAGATTGATTACAAAGGACGCACACCATCCCTTGAGGTAGTCGTCGATAACTTCATAAATGACCTCAATAAGGTAGACCAACAGCCCATTAACAATATAAAAAAAGCGTGGGTCTATGACAACTATCTCACTTCACGTCTGACTTGGCCATTCCTCGTTTATGATATTGGCAGAACCCATCTGGCAAAACTAGATGCAAATGTCATAAAAACATTGAAGTCTTGGTTTGGTCTAGCACTCTCGGCTGACCCTTCAACTCTATTCAGAGATTACAATAATTTTGGGTTAAAACTAAAAAGGCCATCGGAACTCTATAAACACCTCAGGGTTACCAGAACGCACATTCTAGTTAAGTCCCAGGACGAACTAGTTGCATCACTTCCTAAAGACGAGGGTGCCGGAAAACTTGACTCTAGGCTTCAATTTTACAAACAATTTATGGCAGGGGCTCAGGTAAATAGAACCGGGTTGGGTGCAAGACGTAAAAAGGAAGACCAAGACATAATAAAATCTTTTCTTAAACAAGATGAGGACGACAACTACAAAGTGCATGCCATGAACCTAGAAATGCAAAACGAGTGGTTAAACTTAGGCGAGTTCTGCATCCCTCTGGCTCTGAAGTGGCGCGCCTTGCTGTATGATTGGTCTCCTGCCTTATTGAAATTTTATCTTAATGCCTTTCAACTGACTCTCCCAGATCAGAGTAACCTAGTAAGATGGGGAAAAGCCTCGGAAAAATCTTGCTATACCTGTGGTGAGGCAGTGGGCACTGCAAGGCACTTATTGGTAGGATGCAAGGTGCTCCTGGACAGGGGTCTCTACTCACGCCGCCACGACAGAGTACTAGAAATCATACGTGAAGCTTTCAGTAGCTAGGGCTCAAAAAGGGTTGACGACGAATAAAAGACAAACTAACTTCGTTAAAGCAGGCTCAAGTACAAATTCCACCAGCAAGCCTTATTCAATTCTGGGCTCTGCTCCTGATTGGACTATATTAATGGACACGTATGATAAGCACTATAAAATCCCGGAAGACTTAGCTATTACGACATCTAGACCGGACATATTTCTTTTTTCCAAACAAATTAAACGTATAGTACTTGTCGAGCTTACAGTGCCGTGGGAAACAAACATCCCTAAAGACCATGTATTCAAAGTGAATAAATACTATGACCTTACTAATGAACTAACCAAAAATGGCTATGTGGTTAGTTTATACGCGGTAGAAGTGGGTGCGAGGGGTATACCAGCGAAGTCTCTCTACAACCTGCTAAAAGACCTTGGCCTTACTAGAAGCGCAGTAAGCTCCATATTGGAACGAGTGTCCAAAGCTGCACTAGTAGGGTCCTTCCGAATATGGTTGGGCAGGGAGAATAACTTGAACAGAGGAGGCGAGTGTTGACGCGCGTCACAAAGGGTACCCTTAAACCTACACCCGAGTCACAAGTCTCGGGCTCTGTTCGGAGTTTTTCTCTCAGCCACGCGATGGACCCGGCACCCGCACGGTGAATCCATGGAATGCTAAGATATTCGTCTCTCTCTCTAATATATAGGCAGAAATGCGTTGTATATAGATTATAAAACTTCAAAATTGCGCGCCAATACTTTGGGTATCTTAGATTAGGAAATACCTAATCTAATCTTAAAATTCTCCGGTCTATACCGTGTCTCGGTGCAATAAACAATGCGTAAGTGGGTCTGTGCGATTTTTAAAATACGGAATGCTGAATTTTTGTAGCTATTGTACGCCATGGAATAATTCAAATATTCAAATAAATAATAATTAAAACATAGTACCTACCTAACACGGTTTACCCGACTGGTAATAAATATTATTGAACGGCTTGTAGGAATGAATGTAGCTTTGTGTTATGGTTTTATACTAAAAAATATTATTCTTATTATTTTTTTTAACTAAGCATAGTATTCGTTTTGTATCCGAATTACGCCAATTCGAAGAGTTCAAGACCTCGGTAACTGTCTCGTGGGTTGCCGCCAAGTGGTTCGCTATATGGGTTTTAGTCCTGGGCCGGTCTGTGAGACTTCAACCTCCAAAAAAATTTTCATCCTAGAGTTGGGACTTTAATGTTGTTACACGTAGCTGTAGCGTAGGTGGTGTTTAAGTCACCGGACCCGCTCATTATCATACTTACATTTTAGTCTAATAGTCATCATTTAGAAGTCGTTTATAAATCAGCTAAGAGCCGACCCGTATTGGAGCAGGATGGCGAATCTAAACTCAATCCTCTGCGAACATAAGGATGGAGTTGACGTTCGATGATAATTGAGGCATAATGACAGGTGACCAAAGGGCTTGCTCGTTTTTTGCGCAAAGGATTTGCCTGGCCATCCAACGCGGAAATGCAGCCAGTATTCTTGCCACCATTTCACGTGGGCATGATTTGTAAGGTTATTAGGATAAGTTAGCTCAAGTTCCTTATTGTATTCTTTGTTATAATAGGTACCTGCTTGAATTCTTACCGTAGTGCTTTCATAGTAGTTTTTATAACCCTGCAATCCTGTTAGAAGATCGTTACCCAGTTTAAACCATAATGTCGAGTCTAAATCAACATCTCTTTTGAGTTTCATCCACTTCTGGTTATTTCGGTAAATCTTTCGGGGTTTAATTTCTGCTAATAGCACATTTAATTATTACTAGTTATAATGTAATCATTTATTGTGTATTTTATTTGTCGTTTGAAATCTGAGCACCAGTTATACTTACCGCCATATTTTAAAAACATAACATATGCACACGTATCTTCTATCCACGAAGACCACATCTCCAAGTGACTTAATACATTTTCCAATCCTTGACACCATTTGCTAACTTCAGTCTTGTTTATTGGATACTGAGCTGTGGCAGGAATTGGAATTAGATTTTAAAAAATATATTAATATTGATCACATATTGATTTTATTTTTTTAAGAAATTTTCATTTCGATACCTGTAGCTTTTTTGTGTGTTCTATCATAGGTCGTGTGCACGCAGCCTATTGTTATATTTACAGTAGGACTGAAGTCTGCAATAAACAATATCAAAATGTAGTTTGCATTGCTCTGCCCATAATACTCGTAGGTCAAATAGGAGTCCACGAAATACATCAATTTTTAAACCGCGCTATTTGAAAATGGAACGCAGCGCGGAGAGGATGTCACAGTAGACTTTAAAATACATAACAATTTTTCTTGTTTTGTTAAGTAGTTTTATGTACCTAATTTAGATCGGCCACATGTTGCAAGAATTTTTCTGTCAGAAAAATTCTAACGCAGACGAGAAATTTTTCTATTCTAATCTGATATGATTTTTAAAACAATAACGCTAATGAAAGTTACTGGTCATGGTCCATTTCTTACTTTACGTAAGCCTAACTATGCTGCCGGCCAGCGGTATACTAAATTACTAAATTCAGACTCGCCGGAAGAAAGTTTCTGATAAGTGTGCGGCGTGGTATCGACGGGGTTCAGAAATTTTATGACAGAAAATTTTTTTTACTATGCGGCCGGGCTTAATCTATTGGGTGTTATACTTAACCAGAAAACTGTGCCATCTAATCAATATTTAAAGTAGAATCGTTACAAGTAAATGTTTCTTTCAAATTTTAATTTTAATACTTATCTTAAACGTTTCTATTTTAAAATTAAGCTTCTAATGATTGCCAATAATAAAATCAACGAATGGGACTATCGTCTACACTGCGATTTACGTCGTCTGTAACTCATAGCATTGGTGTAATTTTCTCATAACAGCGTCATTATCCAATAATCTAGAGTTCGGAGATCACTATAGGTACTAAAATCGATCATCATTTTCAAGCGATGTTTTGCTGTTCCGTTCTTTGAGTCGTATCATCTCATTTATCTACGAATGTAATCGGCAATTACCTACTTACTTAGTTCATGGGTTGTAAATTTCTTTTCTGTTTGCATTAGTTTTTTACAAATCTTGTTTAGGCCCATCTCAAATGTTGTTGGGCTAATATTGATAGAAGGTAAATGAAAAATAGTCATTTTTGAAAGTAATGTATGTTTCAAAGTTTCTTTTTTGGTTATTGTTTTTTTGTCTGACATTTTCACAGAAGAGTTTTGGGAAATTACTTTTGGATCGTCTTTTATATCGTTAAAATTTTTTGTATCTCTATCTTCTTCGAATATGTCTAAGGTATGTGCCAAAAAATCATTCGAATCGGCTTTTATACCGTCAACATCCCTTGCGTCTTTCTTTTTTGTAACATTTTTGGCCTTATCCACAGTTGATGATTGATCCGAACTAAAAATAGGATCATTTTCGATATCGTTAATATGTTCAGAATGCCAAAGGTTTTCTAAAGAATGTTCACTTTCAAGAAATGAGTCAAAATGGGCATGACCATAAGTTGTTTCGTTTTTCTGGACTGTATTCTGTAAATCGACAACATTTATTACTTGCATTGCGGAATTTATAATTTGTGTTACAGTTTCTTTGTCCTCGTTATGGGGTTTAACATTTTTTTCTTCTGATGTGACATATTTTTCCTCTGCTTCTGTTATTTTTCCTAAAGATTGTACTGACTTGCTGACATTTAAAGTAAATTTTGCAGTGTGTACTGGTAAATTATTAGGCCATAGCTCATCCGCATCACCTAAAAATGAGATATTAGCGTAAGATTCTGTTGTAATTATATTTAGGGTATACATATAATATTTTAAGACTTACTTAGTAAATTATCATTGGGCGGGGCAAAGCGGAACATTTGATTCAAGATATCGCTAACGTTTAATTGTTTTCCTCTGTTGTTATCTGAAAATACACATTATAATATATTTATCAGCATTATCGTTACCTTCATATGAAATACTGGCAATGTTCATGATAACATAAATATGTTTTAAACTCTTAAAGTATTACGTTAGTTTTTACCAATATGTATTTCAGAAAATTTTACTTTTTTTATGCTTCCATCAGAAGTGTCATTAACCAGATCCATCTGACTATTGTTATTTGTATTGTCTGCAAATTGTTCTTCTATTTTATGAATTTTGCTTGATAAGACATCAGGATCATTTCCATCATTGACGGCTTCAAAATTATTAGTGTTCTTAATATCGTTTAAGTGCGCTATTTTGTTAACATTTTCGCTACTACTGGCTTTTAACCCATTGGCCGAAACTATACTTTCTGGCTTTACGGAAAACGACTCTTTGATTTTTCGTTTAGTATTTTCGGCATTCATATTTTGTACTTCTCTTGCAGTATTATCAACATCTACATTATCCATCACCATAAAGTTTTGATTATGTTTGTTTATATCTATCGGCTCATTATTATTGTGCAAATAATCATATGGTGTGATAGGAATTTGATCTAAATTATTCATTTGGATACCGTTTTGCTCACCAGTAGTTTCTAAATTTTTAATTGCTTTAATATCTATGCTACCGTTGTTGATTCGTTCGTATTGAAACTGTGTCTCATTTTTATTTACAGGAAAATCGAATATTTTTGCATTTTCCTCGAAAATGTCCATGTTAGAATTTCCTTTTTGACCTTTTAACATTTTATCTATTAGGTCATAAATAATATCAGATAATTCCACAGATAATTCAGTCGTGTTAACCTTACTTTCTGACAGATTTTTGTTTTTTGTTGTCATATCATTACCTTGACCAACGTTTTTTAGGATAGACATCAAAATAGCATGAGCCATATCTGGTATTTCAGTTTTTAGAATATCATTGACAACATAATCATTATTCTCAATTTTCGGGTGCACATTATTTGAATCAGATGCCGTCGTAGATTCGCTGAAGCTCGATAAACTCTCAGGTTCTGGTGTAATCTGCAAACAATTTGCGTTATTATAACATTTATTTGAGTCTATAGAAAATAATAACATTTTCATTATAGAAATAATAACATTTACATTTACCGGTACTTTATCAACTAAATCATCAATTATTTCCCAAACAACTCCTTCTTTCTCTTCCAGTTCTGAAACATTCAATTGATTTTTTTTGGTTACGTTATAGCAGAGTTTTTAATCAATATTAAACATTTTTTTCATTTACCTTTATAGTCTTCTAATAATAATGCGAAAGATGCGTCGTTAATGATTTGCGCAATCCATATTGTCACCTGAAAATATAAAGCATACCAAATATATTTTTTTTCATATTAATTTTCGAAATGATCTACTTTTTATGTTGAAAATTAATTTTACTTAACATTTTAGCGAGTTTTACCTTGTTTGCTACTTCAGCTTGAATTTTTTGATTTACTTCTGCTTTTTGACATTTTTTGGATAAAATGACCGTTATTTCATCATTTACTATTTGTGATATTTTCTTTAATCTGCAAAATTGTGATAAATACTGTATTAGCGATGCTGTATAAATAAATAAATAAATAAATAAATATTATAGGACAATTACACACATCGCTATATAGCCCCAAAGTAAGCATACTCGTAAGTAGCTTGTGTTATGGGTGCTATGATAACAGATTAATATTTTCATATATACTTATAATATGTAGATAAACACCCAGACACTGGAAAACATCCATGCTCATCGCACAAACATTTTTTCAGATGTGGGAATCAAACCCACAGCCTAGGACGCAGAAGTAGAGTCACTACCCACTGCGCCACTCGGCCGTCAAATACAAGTTTTAATATATAAATGCAAGTTTTAATTTCTTACTGCGTATTTAGCGTGATGTTTAGTGGTTTGAGTAATTTTCTTGTTACGTTATATCCAAAGAGAGCACACAATATCTTGATTTTATCCATACTTTTGTTTTTTAAATTTGGATGTTGTACCTTTTGTGACCTGTTAAATAATGATTATTATTTGTTATACCATATACATAAATATAATATAATTTAAACTCGATTAAGCTGAAATGATTACCTTGGCTTATTTTTCTGTTTCTTAAAACAACTTATTGCTTCGTGTATTTTTACTACGGGTTTTTCATCCATAACAATTTTTCTCAATCTTTCCACCTGGTCTTGTAAAGATCTTTATTAAACTAACTATTAATATTGTACTACCTACTTATAATTAATATTATTAGGTATAAAATTAACTTTCGTACCATAAAGTTAGGGAGACTATTGCCTTTGTTTCTCCAAGTGTCTATACAATGTCGTTTAGTTGGTACAGCTAGTTCGACAATTCTTATTGGGCATTTCCTTTGGGCTGTCTTACGTTTTGAACTATTGAATGTTTTGATAGGACTCCTGTGCCTCTTCTTCTTGTGGTGATTAGCTAAGTGTCTGGGATATGAATTCGTTACTGGATATTGTGCAACGTGGTTTTTTTATTCAAACTATCATGATACCATACCATGATGATTCCAAACGGTTTTAATTTTAAATTACTTATCTATATTAAAATCTTACGTATCGAGTAGATTACTATGATTGATTCTTTCAAATATCTATAATATATATTTCAACTCTTCAATATATGTTATCAGCAACATTTTTTTTCTAATGTGCGACAATTAATATGCTTTAAAATATCTACCTATAAAACGGATTTGGTGAACACGAAGGCTTATCAAAGTTGATGTCAACCACATCGTAATCACGTGCAATTGGGTGCAATTTGTGTTTTTGTTCTCTTAATTCTTTGCCCCTTAACACTTCAGCATCAATGCAGGGTGTTACCCAGTTCTTTGAATAAATCAAGTCTTCGCTTGGTGCTAGACATAAACTATTATCAGAGATGTCATCTAAATCTGCAACAAATGACTCTTATAATGTTATACCTATTAAAAATAGTCCTAAAGTATAACTATGAATATTTGTCATATAGATCGAAACCTGGTTCAACATATGGTTTCTCGGTGTTGAGTCGGAGCTCTTCATTGTATAGCTATCGTATCATAACTATAACTTAGCTTATCATATCAATCATATGATACCTATTGTCATTGTTAGACTACGTCATTAATGAATTCAAAAATGATATCTTTAACATCATGCTTTGTTCGCTTCACGATGATTTTTGTCTTAATTAATTTTCAACTTTATTTCCATGTCAAACAGTATACCTAAATCGCGGGTTGCTGTGACTCGTCAGATAAACCTTGTCGAACTGAAAAACTCGAGCGTTGCAGATGAACAAAAGGGAGAATACCTTTCATGTTGGATTACCTCCACCAAGTAAAAGCCTTTTATACAGAGGCACACGATCAGTGCAACCCGTTAAAATGTTCTTTTACATAAAGGGCTCATAATTGATGGAGGCATTCAACAACATGAAAGGTATCTTTTTATATTCATCGGCCGCGCTCCAGTAGGTATTTTCAAAAACCTCCTCTTCGGCTCCCCTACCATTTATCGTTATGGTCTTGTTGGGAAATATTTAATTACCAAGATATCTAAGATTTAATTTTTCAGGTTTATTGACAATTAAAAGCTTACCAATATTATTATAAGCGTCTGTCATCATATATTATGTCGGTAATAAAATGATTCACAAAAATTTCGTGTTTATATAATTGTCAAATCAAATCGCGAAGGCTTAGAAAGTAGGCGACTGTGAACAAATAAGTAAGCAAGCGCTTAGGGAGTGTTCTGTCTAAGCGACGAACGGGGCGCGACGCGAAGCTGCTTCGCGTTAGCAGCCAGCGACGAACGCGATCATTAGTAATTACGGCTACCTGCAACCCATGTAGCACCTGCTCGCGGGACGCGATGTAATGGAATGGACACCTCTGCGCATCATGTAGCATCGCGTCGCTTTTGTCGCTTGCGTAGGACATCCTGTTACCATTACGGTAGATAAATGATAGACAAGGTAGTGGGAATAAATGTAGGGAGGTGGGCTTAAAAGTAGCGTATGGGTGGTACTTGGGTAAGGGCCTTTTTATATTCTTAAATAAGTAGGTCGAACAATCTGACGGGTTTCTACGCGGTATTGAATTGAACCTATCACCTATATTTTTGTCCATACAAAACTTAATATTACAACAGAATAGAAATATAAACGCACCTACGTGTACTCGTATGGGCGTGTTATAGTCGCGTAGGTAAACCGTGTACACTTCCAAAATTCAAATGGAATGGAATCTCAGTAACTGACCTATAGTGCGTAGGTGGTTTCGTAACTAACCCTGGTCGCAATTGCAACTTATCATACTACACTACGAAACCCAACAGTTTAAATATTAGTAAAAATCTAGGTCTAAGATACTTACAAGTTGTCCTATTTTCATAAAATGAATTTTCACGCTTTTTCTTAAGTTTTAAATTTTTTACTTTTGCATGACTTGGAACGCACATATTACAGTTATATGTGATAATGTGACGTAAATGCGACGTTAAAAATTTAGAATGAGAACAACAGTGATGGGCTTACATACTAATTTATTTAAATAGCTATCGATAATTTTAAAGCATTGACTCGATCTTAGAATGATAACATGTTTAATTCTAGATCTTAATGATGGTGACCAGGACCGAAGGTTTAATGTTCTCTTTAAAGAACGGAGGTGCAACAGCACCAAGTTTCCAAGTACAAGCTGGTAGTGAAATACATCAAGGAAGACGAAAGCTTTGAAATTTCATAGCCCAGCCGAGTACATAAACCTACGTACTGCCGGAATAGAAATTAAACGTAGCAACATGGCCAACTAAAAAAACGAACCCGTAAAAATTAAAGATTGGTTTATCTTAAGCAAACCTACATTAAAGCACTGAGGTGAACTTAAGCTCAAAATGCCTTCACAGCATAGATGAGATTGGGCGAGACCTTGTCCTCTTAATATAAGTTATAATATGTTTTATTTCAGAAAAAATATCGATATGTTAGTCTCTAGTGATGTAACAAAAAATGACATTGACAACTGACAGCTGTTATTTTGAAGTTTCGCAATCTTCATTGTTTTGCAAAACGTAAATCGTAAACACTCGCAAAATTGCCATCAGTGACGAACAATGACCGTTTGTAATTACACTATTGTGCGAACAAAGTCTTCAATGTAATATTTATGTTTAAAGAAATTATTGTGGCTTTGAAAATTAATAACAGAAACACAGGCAGTTCTAGTTAGAAACACATAAAATAGTGGCCTATGATTTTATTGAAGTGATTTATTGTTATTTTGTATTTGTAACTGATAATATTTTTCGTAAACGGACGGCCTTATTCGCGGCTTGTAAACAAAGAAATTGGGACGTAAAATGTGGTCGCACTTAGAACGTGGCAGCTCGCCAGTGGATTGGTGTGAATCGAATTATTCCATATCTCCTGTGATAGCCGAATTTGTGAACACTGTAAGTAATAAACAAACACTTCTTCTAATAAACATACAATTATGTAAATATAATTATAGGTCTCTCAAAAAAGGAGGCCTATTTCTGTTAAAAAGGCTGTAAATTATGTCTGTTATTCCTTGGTATAACTATGAAATTTTTTTTTATCGACTACAAGTTAGCCCTTGACTGCTATCACACCTGATGTTAAGTGATGATGCAGTCTAAGATGGAAGCGGCCTAATTTGTTAGGAGTAGGATGAAATCCACACCCCTTAATGTGCCTCAGAGAGGACATTAAGCAGCCAGTCTCAGTTATTATCATTTACATCTAATAGTAATTGTTTCATTATAAACCTATGCCCACCAAACTGCATTACAGTAGCTTGTTGGGTCTAAGCTTCAAATCTCCCACCAATAGAGATAACTCACCATACAGTCAAAACTTTTTAAACTCAATAAATTCAGACATCAGGTCTTCCTTATTTTTGTTAATAAGTTTAATATAACAATGAAAAATTATTAATCTAAAGATAAATGTATGTAGATTAGACTGTTTAATTACCTAAGGATTTGTTTTATTTAAAGTTATATTTGAGTAAGTTTATACTTTTTAAATAATATAATTCATATAGTTATGAATTATAACACTACTTATCATGTAATGTTAGTCTGCAGGTAGTCTCTGACCTTAACCTTCGCATGTTCATGGCTAAACACAAACCTGTTATGAATAAGTTAATAACATTAACAAAAACAAGGCCATTGTTCTTAATTTTATAGGAAACTAACAGTATTTAGTATAATCATATTCTCATAATTATCATAATTATAAATTATTCAATATCCTGAATATTGTTTTACATTTTATTTTTTACTGTTTCTTATTTATGTTAATGTACACAAAATTAGACAACTTAGAATGATCACTGAAAACCAAAACTGCTACATAACTGACTAGTTGTGCCCCTTGGTTTCACTCTCAAATATTTATCATGTACCTACATAGCCTAATGTTAGATATACATATTATTACATAACACAAGAATTTTTACAATTTGACTATACTAAAGCCAAACTCGATTGAGAATGCTTGTCAACAAACAAATTAAAAAGGAAGGTAGAAATCACTAGTCATTTTACACCTAATTTTTTTAAATAACTAGTTAATGACGAATTCACGACAATAAATTAGATTAGTAAGCTTAAAACTAATTAATATATTCAATATCTTTTAAATAAGAATTTTTAAAATAACAAAACATAATTTTAAATTTATTAAGCATAAAATGTGTTGCATTTTCTACCTTCATTTTAAATTTGTTTGTTGACAAGCATTCTCAATTGAGTTTGGCTTTAGTATAGATCCAGATCAGGTACACATAATATACAAACTCTTTCAAATTATAATATTTTTATAGTTAATTTATTATTTGTTTCAGATCAGCAATGTATTATTTTTCTTGTTGCCACCAGTTTTGATACACTTGTTCCAAGAATATTCAAAATTTGTCAATCCAGGCATAAATGTACTATGGGTACTCCTGATGGTTGTTGGAATGAGCTCAGCATATTTTCACGCTACATTGAGTTTGGTTGGTAAGTTGAGAAAGAATTATAAAGATAATTTTAAAAACAGCTCCACTATTGATTGATAAATTGCTGAAAAAAAGCACACATATTCAAACATAGAATCTTCCCCTTTTTAAAAGTCTATTAAAAATATAATAAGTAAATAACATTGTAAGAAATGGGAAAGCTTGTGTGTTTGTTTGTTAAAAGTAATCTCTAAAACTACTACTATTTACCAATATCGATAAATTGATATACAGTCTGAAGTTTTTTATTTATAGAAATATTATTACACTGTTACTATAGGTATAAAGCCCAGATTTAGATTTTTTTCGAATGTGTCATACCTATTTGGCGGCAAAACAAAATAAAACATTTTGCCGACAATTGCGCGTGCACTTCTGTTCGCGATTTCGAAGTTTTGATTTGCTGCTTTTTGAAGTTGCCGGCCACTGACGTGTGTCCCTCCTAGATCCGGGCCTGAATAGTATAAATTAAAATAATATTTTTTGTATTTTAGGACAACTGTTAGATGAGCTCGCAATCCTATGGGTGTTTATGGCTGCCTTTGCAATGTTCTTGCCAAAGAGATATTTCCCTAAATTTTTAGGAGGCAATAGGTAAGTTTCTGTATAGCTGATTTCTTATATATAAAGTTTGCTCTGGCTGTGCAAATCTAGTTGTTTACTTATTAAGGAAATACTTAGTTTTGCTTGCAAAAACGAACAAAGCCCAAATTCTATTGCTAATTTAGTATTACTGGTGTGTTCCTACTTTTCTTTGCACAGCATACTTATCAAAATTGGTCAGAAGTTATTTATAAAAACACCTGATTTGGGGCTAATTACTGTATCTTATAAAATGCTACATCTCATTAATTCAGTCATAAACGCGGAGACTGCTAGAGAAAAGATTTTGGGTTAATTTTCATCAACAGATGGAGTAATTCATAGGTGAAGGATTATATACATTTCAATCCAGAGTATAATCAACTTCATTTCAGCCAAATCGAGTTATTAGTTGTGGTTTGAATCCGTGTTCACAGAGTTGTGTAGGTTTTATACATCAATATATTAATGAGCCGGTAATAGGCTTTATACTACCCTGCGAAGCCAGGCTGGTCGCTAATAAAGATAATGCGGTATTACTAAACCGTGTCTATTAACAAAATTATTGTTTACAGTTAACCTTCGCATGTTTTAAGTGATAATGAGTTGGGAGCATATAAATTAACGATCTTTAGTCATGCTGTATTAACATGAGTATGGTATCTAGCAATTTGCTTTGTGGAGTTATCAATCTTTTTACATCAACCTAGTTATGTTTTAATTGCGGAAATTTTATATCTTGTTAGTGTAAGATACGATATAAGACACCATAAAATATTTCTCACTAGGTAGATAGGTTTAGGCTAATAGTCGCTATGCAATGACGTTTTTGTAAAAACATCTTAGACTTGAATATAAGTAAACTTATGTAAAGTTTACTTATATTCGACGACACTATTAAACTGCCTCGAATCTAAAATGTGGTTGGCCGATGTGGCTAAGTTCATTACTTATATTTTATTAATATAACTTCGCGATTCTGTCTCAAGTGATAATGAGTATATAAATTAACGGTCTTTAGTCATGTTGTAATATTTGATTATGGTATTTAGCAATATGCGTTGCAGATTGCTCGCTGCTTGCACGCTCGTGGCTCATTCCGCATTTGTTTCCACATCAACCTATTAATATTTTCATTGCGGCAATTTTATATCTCGCTAGTGTAGGACACCGAAAAGTTCACTTATCGGTAGATAGGTATAGTTAATAGTATAATCGCATCTACCTGCGTAGATTTAATCGTCGTTCAAGTGTTAAGCCTCGTTGGTCCTATGGTAAGGTGACTTCGTTTAATGTGCACCTTCTATTAATATTAAAGTTCGTGGTTTTGTTTCAAGTTTAATGAGTTGGGAGTATAGAAATTAACGGTCTTTAGTCATGCTGTACCACGAGCATGGTGTTTAGCATCTTGCGTTGCGAATTGCTTGCTGCTTGCACGCTCGTATCTCATTCCGCATTTGTTTCCACACCAACCTATTAATATTTTCATTGCGGCAATTTTATATCTTGCTAGTGTAGGACACGGAAAAGTTTACCTGACGTGTCAGATCGGTAGATACGAGAAGGTACCTATAGTATAATCGTATCTACATTCTACCTACATTGATTTAATCGTTGACAAGTTTCGTTGGTCCTATAGTAAGGTGACTTCGTATAATGTGCACCTTCTATTAATATTTACCTACCTTATTAAATTCTGTTTCAAGTAATAATGAGTTGGGAGTATAATAATGAACGGTTAGTCATGCTGTGTTAACACGAGTATGGTGTTTAGCAATTTGCGTTGCGGGTTGCTTGCCCGCTCGTGGCTCTATTCGCATTTGTTTCCACATCAACCTATTAATATTTTCATTGCGGCAATTTTATATCTTGCTAGTGTAGGACACGGAAAAGTTTACCTCACGTCAGATCGGTAGATACGAGTAGGTACCTATAGTATAATCGTATCTACCTACATTGATTTAATCGTTGACAAGTCTCGTTGGTCCTATGGTAAGGTGACTGTTTAATGTGTACCTCCTATTAATATTAATAATTACTTCATTGGATAGATAGGTAGTTAGTAGATACACGAATGAACTGACTTGACCAGATGAACAATGTATTTAGTTAACTCGTTGTTTATTTATCTTTGGCTTCGGTTCACGACGCCCTTTGTTCGAGTATACTGGTAATATGAAATATTGAGAATTTCTTTCTTCCAAGACCAATGAAAAATCCTAACCCGAAATCCAAAGTAGGAAGATTAAGGTGTTCCTTGTACCTTGGTAGATAGGTACATACCTATATTTAATCAGTAACCTGTTTCTACGTGGCATCGTATCGAAACAATCTGTACAATATCTGCCGGTGATTTGTACAGATAATGATATCATTAGTCAAAAATAGACAATAAACACCATATAAGATAAAATTACAATAGTACGAAAATCACCTGCACCTCTCATTAAACAGGCGGTAGCTAAGTGTATGTTGCGCTATTCTGTGCTAGTGACGTCCTGAAACCGAGACATGGTATAATTTAAGCAGCAACCATACTTTTAACGTTACAATCAGCAATGCTGCTTGACGGCCCTAATGAATATAGCGCGACTTAGTAGGTGTTCAGGGCGCAGACCCTGGTAGGACAAAACGATGTGTCGCCTGACAATAGTGATAACTTAAATACGACTAGCGCCATGGGTTACGGTGGGAGAGTAACAACTCCCTACCGCTGCCGTACGCGTGAGAGCGTTACGTAAAGAAGCGGTTTATCCTCCCATAAGAAATTGAAACTTAAGCAATGCCTACCTAATTATGTATTTAGGAGGGAGGCACCCATCCTATAAGGAGGGAGGCCCTCTGACCCTCCCTCAGGGAGTATAAAAGCTAATTCCGCTACTGTCTACTGCTATTGAAAATATAAGGTTCAGCAGGTTGCGAAACGCAAGAGAAATCTTCAATATTTACAATAGGTATAATGACCGTAATAAACGCGTTGTAATAGCAATGGATTGTATAAAAAGTTAATAAAACAATGCGGACGTGCCTTTGTTATGGAAAACTCGTCGATTGAGCTGCGTATTAAACCTTTGGTGCATGAGCACTCAGCGCTAAATAACATTATCGTGATAATTACAAGATACTGAATTTGTTTTTATTTGATTGTCCTTCGAAATCGAATCAGTTACAACACAATGACTGATAAGGTTCCTATTTATTCTCACTTAATTATTGACTACAGGAAATTATTTCCTCGTTTTTACTTTTGCAAAATGATAAGGTATATTCTATTTGTAACATTATATACATTGAGACGAATATCTTAGCATTCCATGGATTCACCGTGCGGGTGCCGGGTCCATCGCATGACTGAGAGAAAAACTCCGAACAGACGCCCGAGACTTGTGACACGGGTGTAGGTTTAAAAGAGGTCTCTTAGTGACGGCCGTCAACACTCACCTCCTCTGTTCAAGTTATTCTCCCTGCCCAGCCAAATTCGGAAGGACCCTACTAGAGCAGCTTTGGACACTCGTTCCAATATGGATCTCACTCACTGCACTTCTAGTGAAGCCAAGGTCTTTTAGCAGTTTATAGAGAGACTTCGCTGGTATACCCACCCACTTCTACCGCGTATAAACTAACCACATAGCCATTTTTATTTAGTTCATTAGTAAGGTCATAATATTTATTCACTTTGAATACATGGTCTTTAGGGATGTTTGTTTCCCACCGCACTGTAAGCTCAACAAGTATTATACGTTTCATTTTTTTGGAAAATTGTATAATTGAGGATTTTGAGTCGCAATTTCAAGTCATAGCTACTACTTATTAATTATCTGTGGACTAAGTTACGTAATAGGTAATTGATTTCGATTGTACTCTCTATATCTTGCTATCTAATATCCTATTTAATTAATGTCTATTTTTTTACTTAATTAAACATTTTATGCATTTGCAACCTAAAAGCCCAGCCATCTTAGTAGGCGCTATATGTAGTAGGAACAATAGCTAACAGACGCTTGAATCTGAGACAATACGGATTTAAGTCAGGTCCGTCCACTATGAGTTATTAGGGTTTCAGTTTCTTACTTTACTGAAATGCTATTTTCTATCAAACCTATTTTTTAATAGTATTTTACCAGTAGCACTAAACAATAGTTAAGCTCCGCGGTTAAGGGGCCGAACTCAAACCCGAAAAGGTCTCGGTTTGATCCCCATATGTTGGCCTATTGTCGGACCCTTTCCTGATACCATATTTAAGACTAATTGGAAAAGAACATCGATCACATGAATTAAAAGATAGTTATTCTGCTTCGTTGGTCTTGTGGTTAGGTATGGGGCTTCGATCACGAGGTGCTGGCTTCGAATCTTGAGTCAAGTCGTGGAATTATTTCTTTTTTTGTAAGAAATTTTCAGTTTGCTGTGTTACTCCCCGTGCCTCGGAGGGCACGTTAAGTCGTGGATTCCAGTCACTAGTGACTGGGATACATCACAGACACACAGACAGACATCTGATAGTGATAGTTAATAAATTTAACATTATCACTCTAAGCCCACCAAACCGCGATGAAACAGTGTGGTGGGTCAACGCTTTATATCCCATCTCCTACAAGACGCCTGGAGTGGGCCCCTAATAGGCTGATAATGATAATATTCTTTAAAAAAATAATGCACATTGTTCAAAATCTAGGGATCGAAGTATCAGAACGTTTATACAAATAACGTAATAACTCTGATCTGGGTCTCTGATATCACTGAAGGCCGTTTTATGATTTCACACTATATGCGGAATTTTTATCGGCGTAAGTACTTATTATATACTGTACAGTTATAAACCAACGGTACATGCATCTACCTACTTCTTTAAAATCAGAATATTCAATATTTTGACGACCTCCGTGGCGCAGTGGTGTTCACAGAGGATTTTAAAGCTAGAAACCCAGGGTTCGATACCCGGAGATTTTCTAAATTGGTCCAGGTGTGGCCGGTAAGAGGCTTCGGCCGAGGCTAGTTACCACCCTACCAACGATGACGTACGTGTAGAAACCGAAAGAGGCATAGATTTCATCCTACTCCTAACAAGTTTGCCTGCTTCTATCTTATCACCATTATCATCATTATTTACCGTCAGGTTTTATTATTAGATGTCAAAATGATTAAAATAGCATAAAGCATCTGTATAAAGTAACTGAAAATTTGTCCTACCAATCGATCAGAACCTCATGCGATGCCCATGTGTGTAAAATATTAAAATCCATCAAACGGTTTAGTCTGAAGAGCTTGCCTTAGAAGATATTATGTACTTATAAGTACTATACTTTAGTAGTAAGGTATACTATACTTATGCCAGTTGCCTCCCAAAAGAGTGGTCGGTCTCTGGTCTTTATGAATGCTCATGCAAATTGCAATGCTCCATAGCTTGTGATAGGAGCGAAACGGTATGCGAGATAAGAGGAGAAGGTACTGTTACGCTGTACGTGCATTATACGCATTAGTTTAGTAAAACCAACGATTGAAACAATATACCTAGTACTATATGGCAATCTGGCTACGTCCTTGTAAATCCTATTTCTTCTTCTAATTAATATATTCAATATCTTTTAAATAAGATTTTATAAAAAAACAAAACATAATTTTAAATTTATTAGGAATGAAATGTGTTACAATTTCTACCTTCATTTTAAATTTGTTTGTTGACAAGCATTCTCAATTGAGTTTGGCTTTAGTATAGTACTATATGCCAGCTTTGAGGATCGTGGCACCCCAACGACAAAGCCTTCTTTATGGTGGTTCGCCATTTCTTTCTATTTGCAGCCGCGTTATGGCAATTAAAATGGGCGCGTCTATTGCGCGGTCCTTTATTTGGTCCGTCCATCGTCTCGGGAGTCTCTTTCTCTCGATCTTGCCAGTGACTAGAACTATTTACCTAATGTTTAAAACTATGTTACTTTCAGGAGGAAGCTAGCTTTCTATTCGAGCCTATTCTCCGTGGTGTCGACGGGCTTCCTGGTGATGCATCCGAAAGCGAACGCGTTTGCGCTGATGACTCTCGCTTTGCCAGCTATCGGATTTTTGTGCAAAGAGTTAAACAGGTCCATAAAATTTTATTAATTTAATAAAAATTTTTAGCTTTCGGAGTACCGTACCATAAATAAAAATGCATTTTTGTTTAGAACGCTATTGCTAAACGTTTTTAATAAACACCAAAGTGTTTGCACAAATAATAACTGCGTACACTAACCTTCACAAACCTGGTAGTCTCAAATATTGGATTTAAAAAGATGTCACTTCATACATATTTTATTTTAACTAATAATAACTAATGCCCGCCAAAACGCATTGAAGCAGTATGGAGGGCCGTTAATTAATAGACTGATATTGTTGAACTAAACGTATAAACGTATTTTTAGGCTAGCGCGCACACATTCGACAACAGGAAGTAGTAACAAAATAAAATTGTTAAAAATAATGAATCAACTTTAAAATGACAAAAACGTAAAACTAATTGCATTATTTATACTAAAGCCAAACTCGATTGAGAATGCTTGTCAACAAACAAATTAAAAATGAAGGTAGAAATCACTAGTCATTTTAGGCCTATTTTTTTAAAAACTAGTTAATGATGAATTCATGACAATAAATTAGATTAGTAAGATTAAAACTAATTAATATATTCAATATATTTTAAATAAGATTTTTTAAAATAACAAAACATCACTTTAAATTCTTAAGGCATAAAATGTGTTGCATTTTCTACTTTCATTATAAATTTGTTTGTTGACAAGCATTTTCAATCGAGTATGGCTTTAGTATAGTTGCTTTATTTTTTAAGTATACCTATCTATAACATCGGTGCCGTCTAAGTGTAAGGAACGTTAACTTGACTAGGTAAGTAGCAAAGCACTTTATGGGTTTTAGGTGACATCCCTAAACTAGAAAGTAGAAACCTTGGGTGGCATCGACTTCATAGATATACATACTAAGTAAATTAAACCAACTAAGTTCTGAAGTCAGTTCAATTTTTTTTCTTACTTTTTAGTGATTTATCGACAGTGAACATAGGAGAATCTACTCGTAGTGAACTATAAGAGTACTGTATAAGACATTTGTATTTTTCGTCGGTTAATTGAAATAAAATGTTTTTGCATTTCAGAGTGAAATGCGCACGCGTCTACAGGCTCGGGCTGCGGTGCGTCGCAGTTTCTTTCCTAGCGATATTCTCATGGATCATAGACAGGGTGTTCTGCGAGACGTGGCTATCCATAGACTTCCCCTACATGCACGGTGTATGGCACGTTCTTATATTCATAGCGAGCTACACCGCTCTAGTCCTATTTGCTTACTTCAACGTATCTGAGGAGAGGCCCGAACAGAAGCCACAGTTAAAGTACTGGCCCAGAAACGATTTCGAACTTGGCATCCCGTATATAACGATCAAACATCCTTGCAAAAAGGACACACATTTAGCTATATAATTTTGCCAAATGATAAAATTATGGTCTAACAGCCTGTGACAGACCTTCGTCATTTGTGGAATTTGGACCAGTGGCTTTAAGAGATTTTTTACACTAAGCATATCATTCACAAGGGAAAATAATATCAGAAATTAAGCCCCCCGCCAGACAATTTATTGGCAGTAAAATAGGATTAAGGGTTCTTTATAATCTGATGCCTCCTAGAGCCACCATAGTCCAAACTCCGAATTTGCTTACCGTAACTTGTCTATGCCAAGAGGATGGGATGAAAAACCTTTATGACATTTATAAAATGACAAAAGTGTCGCCATTACAAGGTCCCGCTATATTAAATAAAAATACCAAATATTGACAGCTTCTTAAAACAGTTGTACAAAAAATTATATAAGATGTTGCAGCTCATTTATAAAAGCTAATGATAAAATGACTGTTTTAATGGTGATGGTAGTTTTAGTATACTTTTGTGAGATTAAAAGCTTATTGATTGTGCAGTTAAATATTGTTATATTACAAGTAAGAGTAATATCATATGAATATCATTTATTTATTTCAAAAATATTTATAATAAAACTTTTAGTGCAATATGAATCTATCACGTCCATTTCTGTGACAGACAGCGTTTATAATGACAGGCGTCTACGACACTTGTAATTTATCTATGGAGCACATTTACAAAACTAATATCATCCCACAATCCTGCAAAGAAAACAAACGAATCAATGTGATCTTCTATTTTATATATAGTTGAGCCATCCAAACACAAAACAAAAAACAACAAACGGGTCGTACTTGAAAATCTAACAACATGTTTGCTTACGAGACAAGGATAGAGATAGTATTCGTCCGCTTTCACATATCGGTTCTTTGTTTTCGTTTATTCTCTCGAACCCAGTAAAGCACTATAGACATTTGACAGTTAACTTTTTTCTGATTTAGAGCATTCTAATCTGTAGCATTTTCAACAGTTGTCATAAAGCTCTCCAACGCAACTATCTTTGTCTTCTTTCTTTAAAATCTTTGGCTTTATCTGTTTACAATGACATGCTTAAATTGTAATAAGATCACATTAAACATCGATAAAAAACAAACGAAGATGCCATAAAATGGATATTTAAGAATAATAAATCTTATTAGTGACAACATTATTTTTGTTTATTATCTATGCCAACAAATGTGTATCACAATTAATACCGTAGTTATAGTATACATTTTATCAAAGTTAAATGGAGAGAGAGATTAGAAATTGCATATGATAAACGAATCAAAAAAACTGTTGTACAGAAACTTAAAATGATGCTGTTTATTTTGAAAATAAGCTAACACTGTGTTGATATATGTATTTGATTTACCTAATGATAAATTTGTGATAAATATAATGCTACAAATAATCATAATTCATAAAAAAACTAATTAGGTATAATTAATTAACGTTGAATTAAGTGATTAGATTAGATTTTAAATATTTTAGCAATTTTATTTGAGAAATTGCAAATAAATTCTTTGTTTATTTAACCCGCTTGCGTTCTAATGCTTTGCAGTTATATATACATATATGTAAGAATATCTAGAACCGCAAATTTATAAATTTCGTAGGAAATTTATAAACTTTCGTAGGATTCTAAACGACAGATAAATTGTATTATTTTACGCCCACATTTTCGTAATTTGATAAACTAACCGAATTCACGCGTAAAATAATAAGTAAGCAATAACTAAGCGTCATGTGCGCTCTGATTGGTTGAATAAACCACGTGATCCTTCTTCCTCTCCACCGCCATTGTTCGCAACAAAACATTAACAAATCGGTTGTTTGTGTGTTTTTGTAATGTTTTAATTTGGTAACTGTTTGCAATTGAAAATAGTTTTATTTTACTAAGGTTACTAAAATAGATCCGTAATGAGCGACCTAAAAGCTGCGGAAGTCGGAATTGACAGAGGAAAAATTAAAAATGATTTATTGTCATTTTTAATTTTTCCTCTGATAGAAGATTTCAATAAAGCTAAAGATTTGAAGCGGCGACCCACATACAAAGAGTACTATCACGCCAAAAAGTATGATGATGAACTTTTAGTGATGAAAAAATATAGCGATAGTGAAAAGGAAGCCTCAGCAAGATCCAGTAGTACAAATTGTTCCAAGCAGTCAATACTATCAATGAATTTTCGATACACAAAACAATGTCTATGGACACAAGTATTGCTACTATCAACATCGACCAATCAGATTGCTGTGTGTTATTTCCGTATTTTTAAGAAGCGTAAAATTAAAAGCTCACAGAAGAGCTTGGTCGTTTAGAATCTTACGAATGGATATCCGTTAATTTATAAATTTACCACGAGAGGTCGCAAATTAATAAATTTGTGCGTAAGATTATACAATTTATCTCTCGTTAAAAATCCTACGAAAGTTTAAACTTGCGGATCTTGTTATCTTCCGGTGATATATATACATATATATATATATATATATATATATATATATATATATATATATATATATATATATATATATATATATATATATATATATAGATTCAGTTCCGCATCTCTGTACCAAGCAGGCAAGGAGTTATGTGGTTAGCCTACGATCGTTATTTGATGAACGTTAGAACGCTGGGCAAACTAGTGATAAATAAAAGTGAATTGAGTTTTACGAAAGGGCTGAAATCTGAAAGGTTGACGTTCATATTTATTGTTATAAGAATTACTATACTCTGAGCTAAATAGATTGGCAATAAAGTGCATTGACCTTTCGGTGGTTCAAGCAGTGTGTATTCTAACTTCGAGTTAACAACATATTATTGTATTTATGCTTATATTAAATTTTTATCTTTGCGTTCAAAATTGGTTACACTTCATTGCTCTTAGAAACTAATGACGGTTCAACGCACTTTGTTGCCAATTTTTATAGCTCTGACTACAATAGCCGTCACATATTGTACATATTTTGCTATTTATGTGTACAGTGATCTCATGGAATCACTAAATAGATTATTAAATTACGTTAATTATGTATGTTAGAAGTATATAATAGATACTTGTAGATAGTGATTCCGTGAAATTGTGACTAATAGTTTTTAACAGTCCATTCGCAATAACGTTTTTGTAGCGTAAGCGAGGGTAGTACAACTCTCGTTTGATGGCGTCTTAGTAATAACGCTAGGCAACACTATAGCCAGAACCATATATATTGGCGTTGGACCCTCGAAAGTTTTCTTTGCTTGATTCAAATAATAAATATCATCGGATGGCAATATTGCCAAAATACATAGGTAACATCAGTATCGTAACTAGTGCCAGGCGCACAGGGTGCAGAAATGACCAGACCATACAAACAATACCTTATTAAGAGTCAGTTACAAGTCGGTAGGGCGCAGTTACGCACGCTGGCACAGAGCGCATAAATTGCTGGTTACGGCTCTGGGTAAGAGAGAGAGAGTATAGATAGTAGTTTGTCTATTCGATTGCTCTTAACAATCTTCAGGAGATCAACGTCCTTTATTGCCAATCTATATGGTTCCGAGTATAGTGGTGCGGTAATGAAAACGGAGCAAATGGTGTAACGTGTTGTGCAGGCCCGAGCAGAAAGATTTTACGGAGCGATGCTTGTCTCTCACGCTCGCAGGGGCGGTTGGAAGCAAATTCGGGTCTGTTTGTGGTTTTTTACTTTTGCCGTTGAGACGGTTAGGGTCCTATGCTATAAAACGCATAAACGTCATAGTCAAAGTTGTAAGTCATCACATCGTGTTGTCGTGGTAAATTGCTTGTTCAACGCCTATTGTAAATTAACTATTAGAGTAATGGAAGACAAAAGACAATATAGAAATAGTATGATATAGTGTCGTATCGTAGTTGTGACGTTTGGAAAGAGAATTATAAAGATATGCTTGTCCCGTAATGGAGTGCCAATCTGTGATGTTAAGACTATTCTAATAGTAAACGTGTGCAATGATTAATAGATATAAATCATATATATGTGATGAATATTTAATTAGTACAATTGTAATTATTGTATATTTATGTTCAAATCGTAGAGCAATAATAAATTCCCAGGGAATATTTATTTAGAGCTTATCAGTATATCTATAGTATTGATTCTATACTTACCTACTTACTAAGTAGATGATTTGTATTCATTAGTTTCATCCAGTTTATGTAATTTTACACCCAGATATTTTTTTAATAGGTATTGACTAAAAAGCAATCAAATTCATTTTAGGTTAACATGAGTGATTGCTTAAAATATTTTTCATTTTTTATTAAATTTTCGATTTTTATTTTATAGGTAGGTACTTTATACACCTATCTACTATCTATAAGTTTTTAATTTTCTATTTTACAATGTATTTTTATAGTATAACCTAAAAAGTATCATAGAAAGCCATAATTAATCTACTTATATGTAGAAAAGATAATGTTTATTTGAACATACGATTTTTTGTACTGTTTTATACTAATTCCATATTTTGACTATGTAAGATATATATTTTTGCAGACCAAACTGTTTGATGACCTAATAAAAGATTGCATTTGTATTGAATTAATGTGTTCATACAATTTTAGTTGATTTGTTTGTGAATAATGGAAAATTATAATATTTTAATTTAATAAAGGATTCATTTTGAACTGTTGTTTTTATAAAACCGAGTAAATATAATTATCAATATCCCTAGCAAAAAAATCAAGGTTTTCTATATTTAGCAGGTTGTTTGTGATATTTTATTATTACTTATTGTTTATTCTTTATTTGTACATCACAACGAAGAACATATATCAGACATAAAAAGCATTAAGTAGAATTGGTGCAATACGCGTCCTTATCGCTAAACAGCGATTTCTTTCAGGCAACCTTAAGCTTAGGAAAATATTAGGACACTAGAATGCAGGTAGTAAATAATATGTATATATACATACCTAAATAATTACACAAAATACCTATACTACAATTATAATAGATATATTATTTATTGCAGTAGGTATATCGAAAAAAATACATGGGATTTTAAGGTAGTCTTTTCTGTGACATGTAATGTTTTAACACCTAAACTGCTGAAGTAATTTTCAAATGAATTCTGATGATGGTAGATGCAAACTAGGGATGATGTCACCTTTGGTTTCAAAAATAAATAGTAATAAATACCATCTTCCAATCAGTTATCTGCAATAACTGCTAACAAATTGCATTTTAATGAACAAGTAATTAAAATCCCATTAATAGTTCCACAATATTTTATTTAACTAAAATAATTAGCAGTCAAGTCATGAATACAATCCATTTAAAACTTAATAATTAACAATAAAAAAATACAAAATTGGAATGTAACAAGCTGCGGTACATTCATATAAAAATATTTGAACATATTTTTTAATATATGACAGGTCATTAGGAATCATAATATTCTTTTAACTCAGTCAGAATCTGACGAGACGTCATGGTGGTTTGTATGCAGAGCTGATGAGTTGAACTTCCTCCTCTGGTATGTAGAGCCACCACGATAAACTACATGGTTCTTTTCAGTTTCTAATATTTTTACTTCATGTAACAACTGTGGCTTGTCCATAAGTTTTTGAAGCTGATCCCATATAAATATTGCTAAGTTTTCTGTTGTGCTGACCTGTGAAGAATATGATTATATTAGTTGAATTATAATATTGTCTTTTGTAATCTTGATACCAGCAATATTTTTTCACTTACACAAAAGGACAGTATATAAATTATAATAAATATATTGGATGAATGGAGTAATAAGAAAGTTTTCAGGAAACAATTATTAATTTCTCTATAGGCCATCCAAACTAATTTGTAGGTAAGAAGTTTTAGTTATTAAAAAGAATATCATATTTATTGAATATCTTTAATTAGTAATTTAATTTTAAAACAATTAAATAGCAATTTTTTATCAAATATTGTTTTATACATCTTATGAGGAACACTTACCACAGCCTTAAAATATGGCACATCTTGGTCTAAATTTTTATGATCCAATGGATCCATAATAGCCTGCTGCATGTACTGTTTGAGGTCATGTACATTCATCACCATACCAGTTTGAGGGTCTACTGGTCCTTTTACTGTCACCAGTACTGAAAACATTGTCATCAGTAAATTAAAATTCATTTGTAAAATTATAACTGCTTATTCTTGGAGCCATATAATTAAATATGCCATTACATTTTTGAATTGATTCAAAATATTTTTTTAAAGTTCTGAGGTGATAGAATGCCAACCATACTGCGTGTGTTAGTTTACATATGAATAATATGAATTGACAACATAAAATGTGGAGGAGCTTTTCCTTCCTTCTGCAGCCCTATAATCAAACTGATGTAATGTGATTAAACAATACTTTGTCTCACCAACATAGTTATGCCCGTGTCCATTTGGGTTGTTGCATTTTCCATACAATTTTTTATTTTCATCATCACCAAGAAATGGGCTGCAAGACAAAGTAAAATTATTTTACAATATTACATTATTATCACATAAATGTATTGTACTTTTTGTTCTTTGCAGGGGAAAGCGGTGTTGTTGCTGGTTTTAAAAAGGTATATTATAATAATTTATTCAACCTCCTACTTATTTTCAAGGTGATTAGTAATTAGTATACTAGTAACTAACCATGGTTAGAGCCGTGATTAGTTAATTGTTAAAAAATATATTTCAATATCATCGCCTTAATGTTTCAAACAATCATTTTTATCTTATAAGGGTTAGGAAGGGTCAAGCGGATATATTTTTTTTACTTTATAGATAAAATGATATATTTGTAATGTCCATATTATATAACTGTTGAAAATGAGAATTTCAGCATAAATTTACCTGTGCAACCTGTGACAAGAGCTAAAAGTTTCCCTACGTGTAATGGACACGATTGGTAAAGATGCCATTTTTATTTACAAAATACTTTTAAAATATGAATAACACTTAATTAACAATCTTTATAAACTCTGTTATATATGTAGATCTTAATTTTAATCTTATAATAAGTAGCGCTTTAAGTTAACAATGACCAAATTAAAAAATTTCAAAACGTTACACGACACCTCACTGAACAAAAAGAAAAACACAACTACAGAGTACAGAGTACAGATAAATAATAATTTGCATTCTGAATTCTGACACTATACTACAGAATACAGATGATAAAATTATTGTCTATTGATATGGCACAGCCATTGACATAATACTAATAGACGTAGCCATAAAGTAACGCTGGATGTAGAAGTGAGACGGGTATATACGAATTTCATGCGAATATTGAGACAAAGAATATCATCTTTTGTCTCATTCACCGTGGCGGTTTTCCTCGTTTGGCCTATTTTAAAAGCTGGCCAAATAAGGTGCTGTCAAAGTGTATTTTGTGTCAACTTTTTTTAATGCTCATTGTCTTAATTAGTTTTGTCTTTAATAGTTTTATAAATAGTCTACTTTTGAGGAAAAGACTCCTTTAGTTAAGTGCAGTGTGATCATTATTAGTTATAATGGGAGGATGCAGTATTTTAGGCTGTAAAAGCCGAACTGAAACAAAGGCAGTTGAAGTCACTTTTCACTCGTAAGTATGCAATAACTTATTGTTCTATTATATAAAACAGATATAAATATGCCTTAACAAATGTATCAACAAAGAAATTACGTTAAATATCGTAGATTTTAACTAAATATGGTGTTTATTTTAAAACATAATCTCTTGACAAGAACTTTTAGTGTTGCCATGCCCTTGCTTAATTTTTCCACTAAATCAATTTTTATTTAATCGAATGTGTACTTTTCTTACTTGTAAATAAAAAACTGTTGAATTATCACTTCAGCTCTTTAAATATCAGCTTAAAATACACATATATCTATAACCAATAAAAACTATAATCATTTCTCCACACTCTTAGGTACTTGTAAAATTTCATAATAATACTATTCTTTCTCTGTTTTTTGCAGGCTTCTTCGGTTCTATTAAATCAATATGTGAATCCATCCACCTCATCAACTTACCCAGATAATATAAATTTTCAACAAACAAGTAAACACCTGCGACGAAAAGAAAAAAGAGGTCAAAAAGTCCAAAAATTCCACACAAAGGGCCTCCAATCATTTGTTGGACTGAGTATACCATTCTGTAATCTCATTCCAAAGGAAGTACTGGACTTGCCTTTTCAAAAGTTCAAAAATGTGTAAAAAACCATTTACTATGTAAAAGTTATAAAATTAATGACCGTATTAACGATAAAGATTCTTGGAACCAAGCTTTTCTTTCTTCACACAAGACGGGATAGCCAAAATTGTAATTTATGGAGTATAAATTATAACATTGATTTTTAGAATTATCTTTGATCTGAGTGGTCACGTACTGACATACGTTCGAACTTGATAAATAGCCTACTTGAAATTTATGATTTTGAATTTGATTTATATACATAATAAACCTTGATTTTTCCGAAACTAAGAGAACTATAACTATATAAACGTTAGATCCGTAAACTACTCCTAGCACAAGCTTTTTATTTTGTGGAAGGGGACGATACACAGTGTTCTTTCTTCAAAATCGGAAACTCGGACTTACGTTTTATTATGTTTTATCATTATAGTATAGGACTGTTAAACATTTAATTTTAGAAGTAATTATTACATACCTGTTATGACACTGTTAATTTAAATTGGTTTCTTTTTTATGTTAGGTTAATTTCTTTTATTTAAAAGTGTTCTAGGTATGTTATCCTTTCTGTCTTTTTCTAACTTTAATTTGTGAATAAATGGTTAATTATTATTTTTTTCTCTCATTTATTTTTATTTAGTGTTATGTTTACTTTTTAAAATTTTTAACAATATTATGTGCTATAAAATGTATATTAAAAATATACCTACACTATTAATAATTTATAAAAAAAAAATATTAAATAATAAAAAATTTCTATTTCATAAACGAAATATACTCCTCATATTTAATCACGTAATTAATATGTAACAGTAATTCGCGGAACATTTTTTGCAAAATTACTATGAAATAATATCCAGCTCATCTATTCATGTTTTCAAAATGATATTTGCTTTTTAAATACTTTATCTTTATGAAATTGTAGAATATGTCAGTTTCCCAAATGTAGGGAATTTTCTTAATAATAGCAACACTTCAGTTAAGTACTGCTGTTTCATGTGCGGCCACGCGGTGGCTACATCTATAGGTATTTTATCTAAGGGCACAGCATATGAGCCATAGATTAAAGACTACTAGATGGAGTCATAACGCGGCTGTAGGTTCAAGAGCGTGACAGACTTATTTCATTCGGCCTTTATTAGAAAGTGACACAAGATTATTTTTTGTCCCTTTCAGAGTGATCGTTTTTATTGTTTGTCAAGAGTGGAGTTTGTGACAAGCAAGGGACATATCTGAGCAATTATTAGCTTTTTATTAAATTTGCTGATAAATAATTTAACTTTGCGGTTACGATATTAATTTAAACGTTATCGTGCTATGGTGGGTTATAATATTTTCGGCTGCAACAGTCGCAGCGAACAGAAAATCGAAGGAATTATGTTTCATACGTATATAGGCATAAACTTCATTGATTGATGATTTAAAGCTTAGATATGTTATTTTTTAGCAAATTTCATGTATTATGCGTTTACTAAACTATCTTATATAAAGTAATATTTCGTATTTTACGATATTTTAAAACATAACGTTTTATGATGTACTTTAAATGTTGACATGTCATGTCAATAAGGCTGATTTGCTGTCTCACGAGTGGACACGCTATGGGCTCTATCTAGTTGTCTTTAATCTATGATATGAGCATACCACTTTGCAAAGCAACACTGAGAGACAGATAATGATACACGTTTCAGGAAACTTTGAAACTTGTTTCATTGTGTAAAGCTTAGATAAAATACCTATAGATGTAGCCACCGCGTGGCCGCACATGAAACAGCAGTACTTAACTGAAGTGTTGCTATTATTAAGAAAATTCCCTACATTTGGGAAACTGACATATTCTACAATTTCATAAAGATAAAGTATTTAAAAAGCAAATATCATTTTGAAAACATGAATAGATGAGCTGGATATTATTTCATAGTAATTTTGCAAAAAATGTTCCGCGAATTACTGTTACATATTAATTACGTGATTAAATATGAGGAGTATATTTCGTTTATGAAATAGAAATTTTTTATTATTTAATATTTTTTTTTTATAAATTATTAATAGTGTAGGTATATTTTTAATATACATTTTATAGCACATAATATTGTTAAAAATTTTAAAAAGTAAACATAACACTAAATAAAAATAAATGAGAGAAAAAAATAATAATTAACCATTTATTCACAAATTAAAGTTAGAAAAAGACAGAAAGGATAACATACCTAGAACACTTTTAAATAAAAGAAATTAACCTAACATAAAAAAGAAACCAATTTAAATTAACAGTGTCATAACAGGTATGTAATAATTACTTCTAAAATTAAATGTTTAACAGTCCTATACTATAATGATAAAACATAATAAAACGTAAGTCCGAGTTTCCGATTTTGAAGAAAGAACACTGTGTATCGTCCCCTTCCACAAAATAAAAAGCTTGTGCTAGGAGTAGTTTACGGATCTAACGTTTATATAGTTATAGTTCTCTTAGTTTCGGAAAAATCAAGGTTTATTATGTATATAAATCAAATTCAAAATCATAAATTTCAAGTAGGCTATTTATCAAGTTCGAACGTATGTCAGTACGTGACCACTCAGATCAAAGATAATTCTAAAAATCAATGTTATAATTTATACTCCATAAATTACAATTTTGGCTATCCCGTCTTGTGTGAAGAAAGAAAAGCTTGGTTCCAAGAATCTTTATCGTTAATACGGTCATTAATTTTATAACTTTTACATAGTAAATGGTTTTTTACACATTTTTGAACTTTTGAAAAGGCAAGTCCAGTACTTCCTTTGGAATGAGATTACAGAATGGTATACTCAGTCCAACAAATGATTGGAGGCCCTTTGTGTGGAATTTTTGGACTTTTTGACCTCTTTTTTCTTTTCGTCGCAGGTGTTTACTTGTTTGTTGAAAATTTATATTATCTGGGTAAGTTGATGAGGTGGATGGATTCACATATTGATTTAATAGAACCGAAGAAGCCTGCAAAAAACAGAGAAAGAATAGTATTATTATGAAATTTTACAAGTACCTAAGAGTGTGGAGAAATGATTATAGTTTTTATTGGTTATAGATATATGTGTATTTTAAGCTGATATTTAAAGAGCTGAAGTGATAATTCAACAGTTTTTTATTTACAAGTAAGAAAAGTACACATTCGATTAAATAAAAATTGATTTAGTGGAAAAATTAAGCAAGGGCATGGCAACACTAAAAGTTCTTGTCAAGAGATTATGTTTTAAAATAAACACCATATTTAGTTAAAATCTACGATATTTAACGTAATTTCTTTGTTGATACATTTGTTAAGGCATATTTATATCTGTTTTATATAATAGAACAATAAGTTATTGCATACTTACGAGTGAAAAGTGACTTCAACTGCCTTTGTTTCAGTTCGGCTTTTACAGCCTAAAATACTGCATCCTCCCATTATAACTAATAATGATCACACTGCACTTAACTAAAGGAGTCTTTTCCTCAAAAGTAGACTATTTATAAAACTATTAAAGACAAAACTAATTAAGACAATGAGCATTAAAAAAAGTTGACACAAAATACACTTTGACAGCACCTTATTTTGCCAGCTTTTAAAATAGGCCAAACGAGGAAAACCGCCACGGTGAATGAGACAAAAGATGATATTCTTTGTCTCAATATTCGCATGAAATTCGTATATACCCGTCTCACTTCTACATCCAGCGTTACTTTATGGCTACGTCTATTAGTATTATGTCAATGGTGTAAAGTCAGCTTTAGTTAAAACCAAAGATTATAAGTTATAAGTTAATACTGACAGAACTGAGAACTCTTTATTTTTACTTTTAGTCTTGGTCCGTGGACTTTGGCTGACTTTTCATTTTAACCTTTTTTTAAGTTCCTGCAAAATTGTAAATAACTTTATTACAATTTAGTTTTAAGATTATTAAACAATGTTTTCCCCGTGTACGAGGAATTTTATTTTGTCGTCGCAGGTTTGTATGGCTGAAATGTTGACTAAAAAGAATTATTAGAAACGTTTTGATAACGTAATAGTTTTGAATAAAGTTCGACTTTAAAACTTTTTGTTTTATATTCTAGTTACGGCGTTTGCAAAGTACATTGATAATAGCAGAACATAATAATGAAGCTTTAACGCCAGTTACACAAAATACTCTTAGTGCGGCGAAGAAAATCGGTGGAGAAGTATCTGTCCTAGTCGCTGGTACAAAGTGTGGCCCAGTAAGTTAATTGTATTATTGTTTACATCTTTAAAAGCTATATAACACTGACTTATCATAAGATCTCTAGAAGTATACACTCGATTGATTTCAAAATTATCTTAGTTGGTCCTTCCATGTTGTAGATACTCTTAAGAACGGATTTCCCGATATTACCATGGAAGTGGGGACGGGATCTACGCAGGTTAAACCGCAGAGCATAGCTAGTTACCTACATAAGTAAAAGCTTTATATCACTGGCTTATCACGAGAGCGCTTAAACTAAAACACTCAATTGATTTTAAATTTAGCGTAGTTACTCATTTCACAGTGTATATTTGCAAGGGACCAGGTTCTATACTTTTATGCAGGTGAAACCGTGTTGCACAGCTACTTTCCAATATTCTACTTTTTGTATACCATATTTGTCCCAATTCTTCAAATTGTTCTAGGCTGCAGAAGCTATTTCAAAAGCAGGTGGAGTGTCAAAGGTGCTAGTAGCAGAAAGTGATGCTTTCAAAGGTTTTACTCCTGAATCCCTGTCACCTTTGGTGTTAGCAACTCAAAAGCAGTTTAATTTCACCCATATCTTGGCACCTGCCACTGCTTTTGGCAAGGCTCTACTTCCCAGAGTAGCCGCCAAGCTTGATGTGTCACCAATTACTGATATAATTGGTGTTAAGGATGCTAACACTTTTATTAGAACCATTTATGCAGGTAATATCTATTTTCTTTTTATAGAACTTTATGTTCTGCCTGTAGCTTAGATTGCATATACTTATTTTCAGTTGTCTTTTTTTGTTTTCTTGGAAATTAAATTTAAAACAAAGTACTGTACTGATTTTCGTAAAAAAAATTACATTTTCTTAATAAAAAAGCCCTTTAATAAAGGATAGACTTTTTTGACTATGGCTAATAAATTATGAAGTTATGAGGTAACAAACAAAAAACATACATATTGGATTGATAATGTCCACCTTTTTTAATATTTGCTTAAAAGGAAACTACCTTTTATATTTCTAATATTAGTATTAATTGGTAGTGTGTAAGACTAAATTTAGGAGTATTATTTTGGTAAAATGAATGTCACAAAAGAAGTGTATGTGTCCAAAAAGGTGTAAAAGTTTTATATAAACTAGTAAATTCTTGAAAAAAATACATTGAACAAACATCTCACTTACATCTTGTCCATCATTGAACCTTCAGTTTGACTGTCAGTTCAATATGGCAAAATGTCATTGGAGAATAGTGATTTCTGTTACATCTGCTTTGCAATTGTTGTACATTGGCTTAAAACTGACAAACATTTCATTGATCATCTCACCTTAAGTTCTACTCTTAATCCAATACAACAATGACATCAGAGAGTTCAGATTTTTGTTATATACTATTTGCAACCATTGTACATTGGCTTTAAAACTGACTTTTTTTAAGAATCATCATACTGTTTATAATATAAGAATCTTACACTAAATAGTTTTCAAGTAATGTTCCCAAGCTTGTTATCTTATCTATTGTTTAGAGAATAATATTAGGTATATTGATATTTGAACTCTTGTTTACATAATTCAAGACCACAAAATTATCTATTATATAAAAATAATTAGTATTTTAAATAGATTATTTAATATTTTGAGATCTTTTATAAATCAACTCATTATATGTTTAAAGGAAGCTAGTTTATGAAAAACATACCTTGAAATTTACATTCCACTGTTTTTTTTTTCATAAATATAATTGAATCTTTAATTTTATAGGTAATGCAATCCTGACTTTGGAGGCCAAAGATCCTATAAAAGTAATCACAGTGCGGGGTACAGCCTTCCCTCCTGAGCCTCTGGAAGGTGGTTCTGGCGCTGTGGAGAAGGCTCCTGATGGCAGCTACAAGAACGACCTGGTGGAGTGGGTGTCTCAGGAACTGACAAAGTCAGACAGGCCGGAACTTACCAGTGCCAAGAACATTGTTTCTGGAGGTAAGTGAAATTTTCACAATATTAACATATTGTAACTGTAGTAGGGCCATTGAAAGGACTGACAACATTTTGGCTTGTATTAGAGAGAGACAGGTAATATTCGCCTGTTCTACTGTTTTAATGGTTTGGCTGCACTAAACAAATTTTTTTTCATGGCAATGACTGTTTTTACAACTATAAAATACTGTTAAAAAGTTATTAGTTGTCTTAATTTTTATAAATGTAGTTGCACCAATGTTACTTCTTGCCTCCTTTGTGGCACAGTGGCATGCACAGTGGATTTATAGTACTGAGATCCTGGGTATGATTCCCTGCAGGGCCAATTGACAGCCGAGTAGCGCAGTAGGTACTGACCCTGCTTCTGCGTCCTAGGCTGTGGGTTCGATTCCCACATCTGGAAAATGTTTGTGTGATGAGCATGGATGTTTTCCAGTGCCTGGGTGTTTATCTATATATTATAAGTATTTATGTATAATATATATAAAAATATTCATCAGTTATCATAGCACCCATAACACAAGCTACTTATGAGTACGCTTACTTTGGGGCTATATAGCAATGTGTGTTACTGTCGTATAATATTCATTTATTTTATTTATTTAATTAAAATGTTCAAAATTGGTCCAGGTCAGGCTGGTGGTAGGCTTCGGCCATGGCTAGTGACGAATATCTTAGCATTCCATGGATTCGCCGTGTGTGGCTGAGAGAAAAACTCTGAACTGAGACTGAGACTTGTGACACGTGTGTAGGTTTAAGGGTACCCTTAGTGAATTAACACTCACCTCCTCAACAACCGTCGGCAAAAACGTACCGCCAAGAGATTTAATATTCATGTATGATGTCATGTGCTCATAAAAAAATTTAACAATTCTTGTCTGTTTGGTCTGGGGTAAACTTTGATAATAATATAAAAGAAAATGTGTTTTATTTTATTGTAACAAATTTAATTTTTTACATTGTAGGTCGCGGTCTCAAGTCTGGTGACAACTTCAAGCTGCTGTACGATCTAGCTGACAAGCTGAACGCGGCCGTGGGAGCCTCGCGCGCTGCCGTCGATGCAGGCTTCGTGCCCAACGACCTGCAGATTGGTCAGACGGGCAAGATTGTTGCTCCGGTGAGTAGAAATTTCTTTTGCCGGCCTCTGTGGCGTCACTACTTACCATCAGATGTGATTGCAGTCAAGGGCTAACCTGTAACAAATAAAAGTTAGGAGCTTATATATTAAAAGCCTAAAGAAGTGAGAGAGAAGAGATATGGTTGCTAATTTTTGGGATATGTTTTGTCAATTGCTTTTATTAACCTTTATCCTAACGAACTGGTCTCTAAATTAAGAGAAACCTCACATGATGACTATATTCAGCATTGGAAGTCCATTTTCTTGAAATAATTATTCTGTATAAAAAAATAAGATAATTTAGTTTATTTGTTTTTAATTATTGTTTTTATTTGTTGCAGAATCTCTACATTGCCGTGGGCATCAGCGGCGCCATTCAGCATCTAGCGGGAATGAAAGACTCCAAGACCATCGTCGCTATCAACAAAGACCCTGAAGCACCCATCTTTCAGGTGAACCAATTTGGCAATCTTTATTATCCCCTCTCTTATAAGGAGGGAGGCCTGGCCCTGTAGTGAGCCATTAATAGGTTGATAATGATCATTATGATGATTCTCAGCTTAACTCCTTATTACACTGCACCAATACCGACTGACGGGCTTAGGGGTGACAATGTTTATTTTATACTAATTATCATTTTGATTGGGTGTAACGCGACCAACTTCCTGATATCGGATCTCTTTCTCCCCAACGCAACGAAAGAATGAGCAATTGTTTTGATTGACTCGACATAAAATATCTCTTTCGAGCACAACTTAGACCAACATGACGTGTTGCGTATTTTTTGTAGAAAAATTAACTTCCTCCAAAACGTCCCAATTCAGGAAGGAATTTGAATCATAGATCGGTAGTGTTCTCTATTTTCAACTATTTCTGAAAACATTGTCTCAAAAGTAACATTGTGTATTCCTTTGTTGCAGGTGTCTGATTTGGGTCTTGTCGCAGACCTGTTCAAAGCAGTCCCAGAGCTTACTTCTAAGTTGTAATTTTGATAACTTTTAGTCGCACAATTTTAATAATCTTAGTATCCCAAAATATTTTTATACATCTATATTTGTTGATAGTGTACGAAATTATGTATGTGGTATTTTTCATGCTGTAAATAAAGTTATAATATATTACTTACTTATATTTTTCTTTATTTTTGTCCTTTTTAAATAAATTTTGAAATATTAGCCAAATATAGTTAAGTGTTTTTTATTTAATCGACACTGATTGTAGGAAATCGAAGACGAAAAAAAAATAAGATACATGGAGACTAGCGAAGGGGTCTTGATGTGTCATCCTCTGTATTATTTTAAATAATAATTATATGTTTCTGCCGCTTTAGTTACCACCATCGGTAATAGTTGTAATCAATGGTTAGCACACAAATGTGTTTGTCCTATACTAGAAAAGTGTTTTTACCAGCTACCTAAACGACTCTTTTTTTTCTATTGAACAGCGTTTGGACATAATATCAATATATAAAAGTAAAATATCCTAGTTCGCTACTCGACGCTAGATGGCGTTACTTGTTTCATAACTTACATTTTTGTACCTATTTTTACACATCTGTTTTCTTCTATTTGTTTTTATTTTTAACTGATACACGAAAAAAATTAAACAAATTAGATTTAGTAATACAAAATACGCAAAGGACTTTAAACGACTTTGAACTTTTACAAAAAGATAGGTAAGTAACTCCATTTATTTATATTTTCTGGACGTTGGCAGGCCGGTACTTAGGTATAAAACTAACAAGAGGCAAGAGCATAGTCAATCATATCGGTAATGATATGTACGAGAGATGCGGTTTGCGCCGCGAGTGGAGCCTCGTTATCATATTAGTCGCCGCAACGAGCTGCGGGGCGCTCGGGGCGCTCGGGGCGCTCGGGGCGCGGGCGGAGTCTCGGCCGAACCTCCCATGGCCACGCCCGCCGCGATCGCGATCGAAATCATTTCGAATCTGGTGCGAACCACGCGCGATTTTAGGAACGATCCCAAAACAAAACGGCATTTAAATACCTACCATTTTGCTTTTAACGGAAATTATTAAAGGTGAACCGCAAAAATATCTAGGCAATAACTTTAAAAAAATAACTACTGATTAGTGCTAGTTCTCTGAACCAAAATTTATTAAATACCTACTTTAGAAGGTTGTTTGAGCCAAATAGGTAAAAGACATGAACGGTAAATAGACCTGCATAATAAAACAATAAAATAATTAATATAATCTTATAATTTACCGATTTAATATAATTAATGCTGTAAAAATAGGATTATTTTAATAATAACGACACCTTTATATTGATATTTAACAAATGGAGCCGCAGTACATCTTCCAAAATCCGGGATGCTACTGAGGATAAAGGAAACAAAACGCGTGCGTCTCGGGATGCCCGACAGAAGTGATAACTTAAATACGGCTAGCGCTGTGGGTTACAGTGAGAGAGGAAGGAGGAAAAGGGAAGCCAGGCAGACTGACGCCTTATCCCGTTACATAACGAAGCGATTTATCTTCTACCTACACCTTCCACAGTAGGTAGACAGGAATCTACCTTTTTCATAGCTCGATATACTCGAACCCAGTAGGCACTCAAGGGTTCCGTAGGTATAGGTTATATACCAAGGTATCTACCCTACCGTCCGTATCTACCTACCTGCATCTACCTTTGTCTAAGTAGAGTTTAGATTAGGTAGGTATCTACTTAGTGTCTAGTCGAATATTTAAATCATGAAATTTTAAAACGATAGGTGTTTTCTTTCTATTAATAGCAAAACGTCAGCAGGTGTTGCATTAATATTTATCCTTTATTATAAAAACTACACATAAAACCACCTACCTATCTATCCGCCACTCTCATAAGGTTTGATATGAAGGTTGGTAGACACATTTGAAATAAATAATTCTTTTACTTTCATGAATGCCTAAACTTCTCAAAGTTTAAAAACTACTAGCCGTGCTCTGCGGTTCATCGTTCAGCCGTGATCACAAATATCGATAAGTATCTAATTAATTACCTACCAATATCGACTGCCTATTGATAAAATGTTTTTTCTCCAGACCTTAGACACCTAGGTAGATACAAGTAAGTACCTATCTACTTATCGTATTTAATTTTTCATCGAACTAAAATTCCTGAGTAGCAATAAGATAGTAGTAAGATATAGGTAAGTAGGTATAAGTAACGTCTACTTATTTAAGTAGCTAGATACCTAGCCTATAAAACTGGAACCTTTAAGAACAATTCAACCATCAAGTAACAGAGATATTAAACTTTGGAAAGCACAATATTAAAAGAGGGGATGATAGCGCAGTGCACCGTGACGATCCGCTCCCCGTTTAGAGGCGTTTTTTGTTATTAATGCTCCACGGTTTAAGGTTTTTTGAGCAATTAATATAATACGGTTGAATTAAGAACGCTTACCCGCGGGCGTAAACACCTTTCAAGAAAAATTAAGTATTCCTGATGTCAACAATTATTGCTGATTAGTGCTCTCATTGGCGGTAATTGTAGATACGGCTTTTTGCTACACGCAATTAATATTTCTACATGAGTATAAACTCCCTTGGTACTTACCAACTCGGTTAGTTTTTCTCCGGCTAGTGATTATTTATTGCGCTTTTATTACAAAGCGATGACAGAACTTTGTTCTTCGTCTGTAAAAAATACTAATTAGCCACGTTGACATAAAAACTTTCACTTTTCTTGCCTGAACTCTTAAATTACTTCTTATCCATCAAATTGTCGTACCTACCTACTTAGGTAGATACCTATGCCCGTTTGATAAGAAGCTTTAATTTCTCAAAAATATTTCAAAGTACCTAAGTACCTATTGTTCTTTTGGTTTATTAAGAACAGCTTTTTATGGCCATCTACAGTGCTTCAATAGGAAGTGTGTATTCAGCCTAAAATAATTGCGACTCTGATGGTAGGTTGATGTGGACTGGCATTTCAAATACTTACCTGTGCTACATTATTTTTTGGTCAAAAATCCTACATTCTACTAAACGGTAAATGCGAAAGTTCGTGAAGATGTCCGCAAGTTTGTATGTAAATATGTTAATTGCTTTATTACAGAAATTTTTAGACGAACGGGATCTACGTGGGCGCGGACGCCCCCTAGCCTTCTACAAATAAATATACTAAAATAGGTTGTGAGCTGACTTTAGACTTAGGTATGGAAATAGGCTTAGGTATGGAATATCCATACCTAAGCCTATTTATAAAAAATATCAACACTGATTAATTATTCTCAAATGAAACTCCATCAGATCCTAGTTATCCCTCTACCTTGAAGAAAAATACGCTGAGCAGTACAGTGACGAAATGTAACTATCTACTAATACCTACTTCAGTTGAAATCACGACGTCACTGATTTCTTCAGATTTACCTACACTCCGCTATTTCCCTACATATCTATTATAAACAAAGCCCGGCACCGTCTCGTCTATTTATTCGCGATAAACTCAAAGACTGTCGAGTTTTCACCAGTAGATAAAGCGGTTCCTGGGGAAGGTTTTAGTATGTAAAAATGTCATAAATCTATCTTTTGAGGTTTTTTTGATACACTTACCCCTTTTTCTCAAAAAAGGGTTACTATTTTTGTTTTTGGTTTTGGAAGATTGCAACACACTAGGTATTTACCACCGGCGCGAAATCGCAGGCAATTGCTAGTTAAATATAAATGACTTCTGGTAAGGCTGGAGTTTATAAAACGCAATAAATGCTCGGCTTGGTTCTGTACACAATGGGTAGTTGCGGCGTATGACTCAATAACAAATATTGAACATCGGTGGACGTCAGTTTTGATAATTTCCAGAACTAGTTCCTCCGTTAGATCATCTGGTTTAATCCCTATTCCATTTTGTATTACCTACCAGTACCTAGGTAAGACGATAATCTGTTGATAGTCGAAAAGGAAAAATATCAAAATAACTAAACAAAGACCTTGCTCACAAGATAACCGTCATGTAGAGTGTTGAGACGACGAGAAAAGTATTTTTTCTATAGTCGTTTCAGTCAAAGGACTTATAACGACCTTTGACCAACACCTTATGAAGCTTTCGCTTGGTTGTTGCATCAAGGGTAAGACGGTAATTCTTGAAACGGCGCGTATTGTGAGATATCCTCTTTCTAGAGTCCTGACCACTGGTTACCTGGGCCCGGAGTCCCGCGGCAGGCGGACTGGATTTTATTTATAATATTTCATAGTGTTTTTTATAAGCACATTTAAAATTTTAAAAGGAAATTGTTAATAAGTAAATTATAGTACAAAAATCTAATGTTCTATTACGAAAATTATACCAAAAAAAAATATTTTCTCATAAAATTTGACAATGAAATAAATCCATGGGAAGTTATTTATGTTGAAAATATCAGTTTGGTATATCTACAAAGTACTAAGAGATGCTATCTAACGGTGAGTAACAATGGGATTTAATGAAAACTTTACGCTTCAGTAGCAATTAAATTTAAAAAACTTTTTTCAGCTTGAAATATTTACTTTCACAGAAGTAACTGTGCTAAGCCAACTGTTATCTGTTTGGGTTTTATATTTTCCATTTATCTGTCACTTCTTCGAACTGAAAAACTTAACAGGAAAAAGGTGTTACGAGTAGGTACCTCATAGATTAAATATTTCATTCGGCCTTTATTAGAAAGTGATACAAGATTATTTTTTGTCCCTTTTAGCGTGTTCGTTTTTATTATTTGTCAAGAGTGGAATTTGTGACAGACAAGGGACATATCTGAGCAATTATTAGCTTTTTATTAAATTTGCTGATAAATAATATAACTTTGCGGTTACTATATTAATTTAAACGTTATCGTGCTATGGTGGGTTGTAATATTTTCGGCTGCAACAGTCGCAGCGAACTGAAAACGTAAGTAGGCATAAACTTCATTGATTGATGATTTAAAGCTTAGATATGTTATTTTTTAGCAAATTTCGTATTTTACGATATTTTAAAACATAACGTTTTATGATGTACTTTAAATGTTGACATGTCATGTCAATAAGGCTGATTTGCTGTTCTATCTAGTAGTCTTTAATCTATGAGGTACCTACATACAAATATCTTCACCAAAAAGATACTTGCGCTTGATTGCGTCAAATTCTGAAGAGTTTTTATATCGAGCCTACCTAAAGATTACCTAATTATAATATTTATTAGGTAGGCAGTTAATATTGATTAATGAAATAAATGTCAAAATTTTTTTTATTGGCAGCCTCATCGTACTCCTTGCAGTACAGTACAGTTTTTGGCATGTTACTGAACATAAAATGTGGTAAGTGAGTAGTTAGGCACGTATCTGAGGTTGATACCTATTTATATTAGATTCCAATTCTTGACTTCTCACAATATGGGCCAGCAAAAAGTTGAACGTTATAAAATTAACTTGACAGAAATTTGAGAATTGACAGTTTATTAAAATGATTATTCGCGTACAAAGAGACACGTAGAGCACGTTTTGTATATATTTCCAGTATTGTTGTGGAGTAAATCGGTTCTCACGGACACGCGCGGCGCGTCGTCCCCGCGAGGTACAAGGTAGAGCCTCGGACTCGGACGGTAGCGCGTATTAATCAGCTTTGAATGCTGATCTATGCGTACAGGTGATCGCTGAGGTGTTTCGATTCTAAATACTATCTACTTACCTTGATATAATAATAGTTTCTTGTCAGTTTGAGTCCGGCCCATTGTGTAAGTAGCTGTTGTAGTGTTAATTAATTTAGTAGGTATCTATACACTCTGTCATGATGAACGGAATTTGTTAAGATAAAGTTTGGTTCAGTCGGTAGCTTATACCAGCCTTAGCTGTTTACCTTAAGCTTGGCAATTGGCAGTAAAATATTAAACTTTTCTTTTTTGTAAGAAGTTCTCAGTAACCTTGAGTTAGGAAGCTGGTCTGGTGTTACACCTCCAGGCTGAATCACCACATTGAGATTGCTCCCAAACATTACGTATACATAAAGACCGTACATACCTTTAGTCAAACATTAGCACGCTTAGGTATGTCTAATTAAATGTTAGGTACTGAAATTCAAGAGGGTTTGAAGTGAGTGGTGAATAAGTGACGTTTACGTAATCTCCTATTAGTTTATCGCATCGCATCCACATTTGAAAACTACAAATCTCCAAATACCTTTGTTAAAAGTAGAGATGCTTTGCAGTGGGCGATATATTGAGATAGAATGATGATGATGATTTTATTGGACTTTGTTGCCAGCATGTCAATCCTGTAACGAAATTCGACAGAGTGAATCTTGACGTTGTCTCTATTACTCTCTGTCCAACACGATTCTATGGCTAGAGAGATATAGAGCCGAAGTTGAGACTCGCACTGTCGAGTCTCTTTCACCGACATGCTGTAGCCGACGTCGACGTCGGTTACAGTATGTTTGTGCTGTGTTGTGCGCGAGTGTACCGGCCCAGTACCGCTGGCTCCACGGCCGTGCGTGACGGATCCACTCAGCATCGAATTCACGGCAAGTCAAATGTTTAATTTGCTCTATAAATCACGCCATTAAAAACATTTCAAGGGTGTCATCGCGATCCGATCTCATTGGGAACGTGACCGGCGGCGAGCTGTGTGGTCGCGACGCTGCTCGTGTACAAAGAGCTACAATCACTTTTTAATTTTTCATATTGGTACAGTTATAGAAATGTAAGTGTTATTATAGAATAATAATACTGTATACAATAGTTTGTGATGCATATACCTATTGGATAAAATAGACATTTAAACTTTATACATATTTAAAGTTAATACAACATCATTCACACTATCAGCCTATTTGAATGGCCAGGCCACACTCCTTAATTTATAAAGGAGGACGTTCTACCAGGGCTGAAAGGGGTATTTGTGGCGTAGTATGGCGAGTTTAATACTATCGACTTCTCAACTCTAGGTACAGTTAATTTAAAAAAAAGGAAAAACTTTCATAGCCTGCCCCTGAGCTAAAGGTAAAACTTAGGACCTGATGATTCGTAGCTATTTAAGGTATCTACCTAACCATTTGACCAACAGGACAGTTAAGAATAACATGCGTAAAACTATTTAATAAGAATTAAAAACAACAGATGTAGGCACCTACGAATAAAGCTTTTTCATTTCACGTAGTAGCGCTCTTTTACTTATAGTGCTTACGTTATTTCATGACTGCTTAAAAATTGTATTGTATTAAACCAGAATCTTTTCTATATTATCTGTACTCTGTGGGTGGATTGTAGAACAAATTCGTTTTAACGCGGAGAAATTGAATTAGATAGTTATTTTTACGTGTGAAATAAAGCTGGCTTGATAGGCACCACCACTTTGATAGTACTGATTCGATACGCATTGTTTTGATTTGATTAGTTGAGTGTAATAGGTACGTACATTACCTACCTACAGTACGAGTATATTAGAGCAAACGATCATGCCTATGTATACGGTTATTTTTAAACGTATTACTTACTGTAGGTATACCTATACAAATAATAAATATTTCTTACCTATTTTTAAAAAGGATAACAGACTAGATAAGTAATATTTTATACCTGTAAACGTCCACTTGAACCTTCAGAAGTACAGTAGGTATAGAAGACCAGCTGTTTGGCATATAGTTTCCTTTGTTGAATCACTAAGAAAGTTGTTTTTTAAATTCAGATGGAAAGGAGACCATGTATCGGTATTGGGTTCTGAAGAGAACCTGGAGTCACCCAAAACGCAACGCAGTATTTTCAACCTTTGACCTGAATCTGTGGTCAAAGGTCCGTGGGTATCATGTTGTACCAATTTTTACTGCAAAAGCTCTGTTTGATCAAAAATGCTTTGAAAAAACTTATTTGAAGTTAGTTTTCCACGCGGACAAAGTCTGAAAATAAATCTAACTCTATTTTAAAATATATAAAGAGATTTGGTTAAGGTGCCGTGGTTTTAGGTAACTTTAACATTAGTTACTTAAAACCACGGCACCTTAAGTTAGTTATTTTTACTTTTGTTGGTTCAAAAAAGCTTCTCAACAGTTTTTTAGTTAGTAAGTTTAGTTCTTCATCAGACAACGCCACTGGCGTCTAATGATTGAACTATCTGTAAGTATTTTCTGTTTTAGTATGTTATTTAGGTAACAAGTTGTTACCTAAATAAACCTTGTTACTAACAAAGTACATATCGAACATAGGTATCAGTCTATACCTACCTACCTACTCGTACTAACTCGTAAGTAGTTAGAATATCTAGATGAATAAAGCCCTTTCCTCTCAATTTCCCTACAGGCCAGCGGTAAATGTACGTACTTTCGAGTAGGCTCTACAATATGCGGTTACATTACTTATCTGTTGCGTAGCTTGCGTGACGCGCGCCCAGGAGGACTCAAATTGATTTACATTAAATTGATTTATAAGGACCATCAGGGATCATCTATTACACAATATCATCTTGTCTATGCTTTGTCCAGACTATGCACATTTAAATTCAAGTTGTAGATCTTGAAATTCGGAAAACCGGTTCCTGTAGTGAATTTTGGTTGATATAGATTAGATATTAAGGAAAGGCACAGGATTTCACTTTTATTTACTGAATGTGTATTTGCCGTAAGCTCCCAACGGACTATGATTTTTGAAGCTGCCCTAAAAGTCGGCATTAGTATACCACGGAAAGAGTGAGCTCGAGGTACATCCGTATAACAGATTCGTTCCAATAGGCATTAAATGTTATACGAATGATCTCAATAAATCGATCAATTAATTAAATTTGATTTATGGGAACTTTCACGCGGGCTTATGACTAGGCCTACCTATTGTTATAATTGCTACACGCAAGCAGACTCAAAAACATTGTGAAACCATTTTCATTTTATAGAAATTTTTATCGGAACAACTGATTTAAAGTGGAACACTCTCAATTTAATTATAGCCAGTGCCATTATTAGCCTTTACTGCATCCGAAGCAAACTGCGCCTTTAGATCCGCCACATGCTCCCCAATTAGCCAAGATTTTCAGGAAGTAATATGCATATTGGCTTCTATGTAGGTACTCTGTGGTAGTGGGTAACTAGTAATACGTGGTAATACTTATTAACATTTTTCTTCATACCAATTTCCCATCAGCTATCATACTAGATACTATTTATAGCTGATTCTACATTATGTTATAATGAGGTACATATGTCCTTGACTTGGTCATTTGTGTGCTCCTCCAAGGTTCGCGCCCTGTGCCCGGGCACTGCTGAAACTGTCCTAGTTACAGCACTGCCATATAACAAAGCAACATGCTCGCAGTAGGTACAGGATAACGAACACACTCGTAGTCGAATGAAGGCAGCAGCAGCAGGCGACATGTCATCGCGACACTACCGGTTTCTAAATATGAATTTTTATGAATTTCCGTGGCTAACGATACGTGTACAGTGCGGCCCAGCTCCCAGGCATCATAAGAATAAATGTATCTAAATAAAGGACCTATATGTGTAATCTAAATTGATGTCCTTGTCATTCGTAAAAATGTTGACAGTTTATCAAGAATGATTTATTTGTTTTGTTTGTTTCATTTCGAAGGCTTGGTTGTATTAATTTTATAGAAAGCTTAAAGTATTGTCATACCCCCTTCTAAGAACTAGTCTAAATAACTAAATAGAGGAAAAGAAAATATTGCAATTTAAAAAATATAACACATAAAATAACATTGGATGTCAGTGAAAATGTTATAGTCTTATTACTGCGTATCTTGCAAACGTCTGTTCGGCTCAAATTGAATTAAATTAAATTGATTTACCGACGACCGTCCTCCGCCCCCGCCGCTTCGTTCCGGGCGCTCCGTCTCACTAATTAATGCTATTAGACAAGGAAACTAAGTGGAAAAGTAGCCACAGCGCTGTTACAATTCTACCATAAAATATTTTTGTTTTTACACAAGTAAAACTAACGGATGCCCGCGACTTCGCTCGGGAAAGTTCTTGTATTTGCAATCTAATATATTTCATTTTATTGTGTTGTTCAAACGTAGGTAGACAGGTATTTGACCTTTTTTTGATTTTGGAATATATTTATAAACTTATACCTAAAATGAGATATTGAACACTGCGGAATTTTAAATAAGAAATCTTAATAAAGAAAATCAATCCTAACATGCATTATTTTGTTCGAAGCACTTGAAAGGAATTAGGCAGCACAGGAAAAGCTTTCAGGCTACTCGAGCTTTTACGACATTTCCAATTGTCAATAATTGTCGTAATTTTTAGCGAATTTGTACAAAACCTTGACAATATTTAGATATTTCCCTTAGTATCTATCTATTATTTGCGGAAACCGCATGAAAATCTGCACAGTAGGTACTTTTTGTGTTTATAGCGAACAGCTAGACAAACAGACGCAGTGGTGATAGTGACAGATATGGTATGTCTACATGGCAGAAATTGAAAAAATTGAATGGATTAAACAGTTTTAAGACTTGGATTGCCAAAGCCAAGCAATGTATTTATTTATCGATGTCGAGTAGAAATCAGCGAAGGAGCTTTAATTAAAAAAAACATCCGTTTCAAGTTAACTTCAAAGTATATAACTTAATAATTTAAATAACAGTCCTAATTATTTTTTGTTTACGTTAAATGAACTACTTTGCGTATCAAATCTCAGTGATGGGTGCTTAACAGGCGGCTTCGACTTAAAAGGCGAATTAACCTAAATTTAATGTGGCTACTATACGAACATACAAAAAATCCTATTAGCCGGTTGAACGCACCCAAACATTAAACAAAAACCGATGTCCATACAAACGCAAGCGCCTCAACTAGTCTCAATAATTACCGTGTATCTATTATAAAAGACAGAATAAAAAGCATTCCAAACAAACCGATCTATGCTACGTTCGGTAGTTCGTGTCATAGGTCGTGTCTAAACTCATCAATCTTGACTCCATTTAATTTTGGAACAGAATACGAAGCGAGAAGGCCCGTCAATAGGTCCGTACGTATAGATACGTACGTACAGGCACGTAAGTAACAAATGCGCTAGCGTGCACAATAAAGCGGCGCGCAAATGGAAACCGAAGCGGATACCCCATTGTCGATCCACAAAAGAAAGGCAATCATTCGACATGAATAAATATCTTTGAATAATGACGCCCCGCTTCCTATAATAAAATGTTTTATGTATTGGAATTATCGTGTACAAACTGCTTTATGCTATGGCCACACTAAAGTTATATGACAATAATTATTTTGGCTATAAATAACTGAAACACTTAGGTGTTTCTAGCTACAGTTTAGCCAATAATGACCAAGGCAGATTGCTTAACTTGCTAATCTACACGAGGAGGCTTAGTGAAAAAAAAAAATTTGTGTTTCAGTTCCTATATAGTATATACTATAGTAGTATGGGGAACCCTCAAATATTATACTATTTTATATTTTTTGTGTGAGAATCTCAATTTATTTGTGTTAGAATCTTAATGCGGTTCACAGAATACATCTACTTAGGTACCAAGTTGCAATCAGTATATATATAGTTTCGGAAAAAGTGGGTGTGACATACAGACGTGTTATATAATAACCTTACCTATATATAATACTAACTTACACCTAAGCATACTGTACGAAACTAACCTTTAGACTTGTAAACAATCTCATTAGTACATAAGGTCTATTGTAATAAACCAACTACCATTATCCCCTCACGCGCTCCACGTCTCAACCCCCACCACTTCTACCCTATATAAACGCTTCCCGAACTCCTAACAACGCATTCTATTTCCAATCTCCTTACTACCTCGTTACTCTGTCTCTTAGTTTACTGTCACTCTGTTAATTCTTAGTCTTATATACAATTTCTTGTAGTATTCTTTTAAATAGTGTTATAAATTAAAGTTTAAGTTCAATTATTAAATATTAGTTTTTAAAAAGACTTTTTATTGCTCTGCCACATAACAATTTTGGCGCAGTCGGTAGGATTATTCGCAAAAAGACGAATACAAACGTGAATTTCAAGCAAATATCACGGTAGCCGTAGGCTTTTAAAAGTGTTCGCCGAACCGCAAAATGATCCAGATCATCGTGTTACTGTGGTAAGTGGCATAATTTGTCTGCTCAATTCCTTTTATTCTATGTTATATTCTATTTCTATTCCATTTCCCTGATTTTTAAATGTCCATACCTATCAAAAACGAACCATACTCTGAATCCACTATATACCCAAATTTGTTTAGTTATCTTTCGACACAACCACACACAACAGATACAATGTCTCTAGATATTGCCACCTTGCTTAAACTTATCCCAGCATTCGACACAACACAACCACAACAAGTATATAGATTTATTAGATCTTGCGATTCCGCCTTCCAACTTTCCGATCCTAAACAAGAACCCATTTTATTAGTATATATTTTAAATAACATAACAGGCACAGGCGCTTCCGATGTTCATTGTAGACAGTATGCTACGTGGGAAGACCTTAAGTCCTACCTTATTGATAAATTTTCCAATGTAAAAACTATTTCACATCTTAATTTAGAACTACAGTCGATGTTCCAAAAAGCTGGCGAATCTGTCACAGAATTTTATCATAGAGTCGACTTATGCCGAAGTAAAATAAAAGAAAAAATTAACGCAGAAATAAACGACCCCACACTACTTGGTCGCATGACGACAACAGAAGAAACCGCGTTAAGCGTATTCATCAACGGCCTTAACACAGAAATAGGAACTATGCTGAGAACACGAGGCTTTACAAACTTAACAAAAGCAGGTCGTTTTGCTATGGAAGAAGAAAAAATTAGAGCCATGAATTCCGCTAGGCAAGCTTTATTTAAGACTAATAATAATCATTCGAAACCGCGTATGAATTCACCTCTCCAAAACTCACAACAATTACAGACTCCCTACACTCAAAATGATTTTAGAAATATACCAAATTCAAAAGTATGCAGTTATTGCAAAAATTTAGGACACTCAATTTTTGAATGCCGCAAAAGAGCTTACAATAATAATATTCGAAAAATATCTGTTCCTCCACCTCAACGCACACTTCCACTCCCTTCAACACAATCGCGCCCACCAATGCAACGCGCTTTACCAAGCCCCCCAGCACACGTCAATAATTTAAACTCCGAAGCGACCAACGAGACGAGCAACTCGCTGGAAATCGCTTCCGATTATTGCTCAACGACCCAAATGCCAACCTCAGCATCCCAGGTAGACAGCCTCCAAATCCAATGGTAGAAAGACCTACCACATATAGAGAAAGTACTAAGCACAGTTTCAAAAACCCAGTCCATCGAGGACAAAACGAAACTGTCCCTAGCGACGCGTCACCAGTCTATCGGAGACATTACAGAGATGCGTCAACACAAACTTACTCTTCATCATTACCTACAAAACTTACTATTCCAAATCTACCTACTATATCTACTAATAATAATCCTACTCTACCAAATAACCCTACTAACTCTACTATATCCACTACTCTTACTAAATCTACCATATCAAATAACCTTACTAATCCTACTAAACCTACTAACTCTACCATACCTACCAAATCTACCAAATCTACCACTCCTACAAAATCTTCCAAATCAAACAAGATACAATATCGTCCTAAACACAAATCCAAACCTAAACCTAGATCTAAAACTCAAACTACTACTCCCACTGAATCTTCTACTAACATTGAGTCCTATTCCATATCATCTCTAAACGACGTTCCTCCTGAAAACTTATTACACTGCACATTTCAAGTCGAAAACCAATCCGTCACTCTCCTAGTCGATACAGGCGCAGGAATCTCGATAATAAATAAAAACAAGATAGGTTCAGTCGAAATAAACGAATCTGATAAAGTATCTATCGTAGGTGTATCTAATAACCAATCGTCAATTACCAGTTTTGGCTCCGCTAACATATGCCTTGATAATTTCCCCAAATTTAAATTCCATGTCGCTAATTTAAATATAAAAGCAGACGGTATTTTAGGTAACGATTTCATGTCACGATTCAATGTAAACATTTATGTTAAATCAAAAACAATGCGCATTCATGATAAAACTTACAAACTCCATTATCTTAACGAACCCATTAATAATTACACTACAGATAAACAATTTCTCAAAAACAGATCAGAAACTGTAATTAGATGTAAAACAAATAGCATTAGTTCCGGAATAGCCATTATTGATAAACAAACACTGGATAACGATGTTGTTATTCCCAGCGCACTAATTAATGTAGTAAACAATTCTTTTTCGATAACTTGTGTAAACTATTCCAAGACTGATAAGTCAATAACAACCCCTATCGTTATCGTAGACCCTTTCGATACCGATAGTTATAATTATACGAACAGTCGCACATCAGAACAACCCATAGCAATTAATTCTGTTAACTCATTCGATAAACAAAACAAAGTCATGCAGATGATTAGAAAAGATCACTTGAATTCCGAAGAGTCTGAATCGTTAGATAGAATTATTTCCGAGTTCTCAGACATATTCTTTATAGAAGGAGACTCCCTCACATTTAGCAATCACACCAAACACAAGATTCCAACAACTTCAAACACGCCAATCCACACAAAAACATATAGGTTCCCACAGATTCATGAAAACGAAGTCAAAACTCAAGTTCAGAAAATGTTAGATCAAGATATTATCCAACCTAGTTCATCGCCTTGGAGTAGCCCCATCTGGGTTGTACCCAAGAAAATCGACGCTTCTGGAAAACAGAAATGGCGTTTAGTCATCGACTATCGCAAATTAAACGACGTAACTGTAGGAGATAGCTACCCTCTTCCAAACATCACTGACATCTTAGATAAGTTAGGACACTCTCAATATTTCACAACACTAGATCTTGCTTCAGGGTTCCATCAACTCGAAGTCGAACCCACTGACATTCCTAAAACCGCTTTCAATACCCCTTATAGTCATTACGAATATAAAAGAATGCCTTTCGGGCTGAAGAACGCCCCTGCTACCTTCCAACGTGTAATGGATTCTGTACTTTCCGGTTTACAAGGTGAACGCTGTTTCGTATATTTAGATGACATCGTCGTTTTTGCATCTAGCCTACAAGAACACGAACAAAAACTTCGAGAAGTGTTCTCTAGACTCCAAAAATACGATCTAAAAGTACAACCGGACAAATGCGAGTTCTTAAGACGTGAAGTAGCTTACCTAGGCCACATTATTTCTAATGAAGGTGTAAAACCGAACCCTGATAAAATCGAAGCCGTCAAAAACTTTCCAGCTCCCAAATGTTGCAAGGATATCAAAGCTTTTCTAGGCCTTACTGGTTATTACCGCCGTCTCATTTCCAATTTCAGCAAAATTACTAAACCTCTCACTAGCCTACTTAAGAAAGACACACCCTTTATATGGGGTCAATCTCAACAAAATGCATTCGAAGAATGCAAACAACTCCTTATTAGTCCACCGATCCTCCAATATCCAGACTTCACAAAAGAATTTATTTTAACCACCGATGCTTCAATTCACGCCATCGGCGCAGTTCTATCTCAAGGTCCTATAGGTAAAGATTTGCCAATTGCCTACGCATCTCGTACGCTCAATAAAGCAGAATCAAATTACTCTACAATAGAACGAGAACTATTAGCCATTGTCTGGGCTGTGAAACATTTCCGACCATACCTCTTTGGTAGAAAGTTTAAAATAATCACAGACCACAAACCATTAACATGGTTGTTCTCTATAAAGGACCCAGGTAGTCGTCTCGTTAGATGGAGACTTAAATTAGAAGAGTTCGACTACGAAGTTATTTATAAAGCTGGAAAAAATAATACGAATGCAGATGCACTTTCTCGACCTCCCGTTATGAATACCAACATAATTGATCTCACTCTTAGCGACGACATTCCAACTCAAAGCAACACCCAAAACTCCTCAGAAGATTATCTACAAATAAATTTTTCACACTTCATAGATAACTCCACTTATAGCTTCGACACTCCAAACCTTCATATTTCACCAGATAACCTTTTAGACGAACGGCACAAAAACATTCTCATCCCAATTTCTTGCGAACTATCAGATAAGAACGACCTTTTCAATAGGGCAATCTCCATTTGTTCTCAAGTAGATGCATATTTAGAGAAACCCAAAACACTTTACGATATAGATTTATTAGTTTCAGATAAGAAACAAAACTTATATTTTAGTTGCACAAGACCAACACACTTCAATGCATGGGACTCTGAAAGCTATTTTAAAACTCTTTTGAATCTTTTACAATCTCACAACATTCAAAACCTTTACGTACCAAACCTTAAAAACGACACAACATGCAAATTACAAGGAAACGAACAACTACACATAACTGCTTATTTAGCTGATGCCTATGATTGTAGAATAACTATTTGTGAAGATAAAATGAAGTATCCTAGTCCAGAACAAATTCCTGAAATATTAAAAACCTTTCACGATGAACCTTTGTCAGGACATCGAGGCATTGTAGAGACAACGCGTAAAATTAGATCTGAATATTTTTGGAAAGGCATGACGGACACTATCAAAGATTATATAAATAACTGTACCACATGTCAACGAGGTAAAATTCAAAGAAAGACATTTAAAGCTCCTATGGTGATAACTAGCTCCTCTTCAGAACCCTTCGAACGAGTAACAATCGATCTCGTTTCCTATTCCGATGTTACAGGTGACTCTAACAAATACATACTGACATTACAAGATGATTTAACTAGGTTTGTTCAAGCGTACCCTGTTCCCGATAAACAAGCTATTACCATTGCTAAATCCCTTTTAATATTCTGCCAACACTATGGTATCCCAAAACGTTTTCACTCCGACCAAGGCGGAGAATTCGTTAACAACATTCTCAAACAACTCATTAAATTACTAGGTTCTCAACACACATTCAGTACATCATATCACCCACAAACTAACGGTGCATTAGAACGATTCCACGCAGTACTCAGAGATCACATTAGAATGTATTCTGCAAAGAATCATCACAATTGGGACCGTATTGTACCTCTTGCGATAATGTGTCACAACACGTCGCTCAACCAATCCACTGGTTTCACTCCTCATGAACTACTATTCGGATACAAACCTCGCTTACTATATTCATTGAAAGAAGCCCGTGAATACACCACTAATGATTACCTCAATGATCTTAACGAAAGACTCAAGATCTCACGCGACATAGCTCAGCGAAATCTCGATGCTATGAAAGAGAAAGCCAAAACGCGTTATGATAATAACATCAAAAACATTGCGGATTTTCAATTAGGTGACAAAGTTATGCTCCGAGTTCCCAATCCCAATAACTTAGATAGCAAATGGGAAGGTCCATATGAAGTCGTCAGAAAAGGTTTTAACGAAAATTACATCATACGTAAATCCGGCAAAAATCATTTAGTTCACGGGAATCGCCTAAGACCTTTACAGGACTAAGTAGTTAATTTATAATTTTCAGGTTACCACAATCGATGATGGCTAACCCCATAGTTCAACCAACTCAAGAACCAAACAATCTAGAAAATAAGTTTAGCACCTTAATGAATAATCCTTATTTTAGTTTTATTATATGCTCCTTAATCAAATTATTATTTTACATCTTAGTTTATAAATTATACATTTTTACCAAATCATTCTTTATCAATAAATTTAAGAATTAGCATTAATTATCGATACCTTATTTACAATTTTATTAACAATTCATTTATTAAGATTAGTTGTACTAAATCAATAATAGGTTATTGGTATTTTTAGTACCAAATCAGCATATAATCTATTTCACTACTTTCTTTCTTACTATAAAATAATCTTCGATTTACAAGCGTCAGAACGAATCTCGACTGTATCAATCCAAATCTTAGAATCCGTAATTTCTCTTGAAAAAGAACTAGATGATATAACCACGAGCATATTGTTTATAAAATCGGGTGCAATACATCCATCTATTATTTCAACCATCCGACTCTACAAGGAACTTTTAGCCACAAATCATATTAGAATTAATAACAATTTAATCGCACCAATTACTTTAGAAAACATTCACGACATCTTAGAATCCACAACTTTAACTTCATATATATACCTGAATAAATTAGTCTATGTAATAGAATTTCCCCTAGTAAAAAATGAAAAATTTAATCTATATCATATATATTCAATACCCATCAAACATCCCAACTCCTCTTTCTACTCAACCCTATTCCCTGAGCAAACATACCTTGCTACTTCCACAACACGGCAACGCTACATGACAACGAGCATCCTAGAAAAGTGCAAAGTCTTTGCCCCTCAAAGAAGAGTCTGCAAAGATATTCCAGTCTACAACTACAACTCCAGGCCTATATGCGAAATGGCAATTCTTCAGTCTACAAACAAGAAACTACCAGCGAATTGCGAATTGATGACATTTTCAGCCCATATCAACACATTTCAATCCTTGGGAAATAACAAATGGATCTTTATTCTACGACATACAACTCCATACGCTGTAGAATGCAATGCTGCAGAAACCATCGAACACAAAGAAATTTCTGGATCAGGTATACTAACACTATATCCGGGTTGCAAATTTTATACTGCATTTGTTACGTTGAACGCAGAGGAAGACACAACATCCAACATAACGCATCCAATTGTAACAGTAAATATTGAAGATGCTTGCACATCAGAGACACTTCAAGAATCAAAACTCCCAGATCTGCAGCCCATTACAATAAAGAACGTACCATTAGATTCTCTTCACATCATCAAAGATCAAATAAGAATACAAAATAAACTTCTACAAGAACAAAAACAGTCATTCAAAATCAATACACCCAATTCCAAATTTTCTTACGCCGCCATAATACTAGGCATATCAATGTTGTTTTTCTTAATATGCAAATGTTGCCCTTGGCGTCGTTTTTGGTCTCGTCAGCAAAACCGCTCAAACCGTCATTCAAATGAGGAACTACAAACACGAGGATGCATCCAAATATTCAACAACTGCTTCGACAACTCTCGTCGACATCAAAGCATTCCAATGACCTCAATTGACAACAATACAATCTCATCCGACGAAGAAGAAAAGGACACGCCTACAACCTCAAGATCGTGCACAACAAATCAGGCCCGATCTTTTTTCTAAGGGGGGAGGTGTTATATAATAACCTTACCTATATATAATACTAACTTACACCTAAGCATACTGTACGAAACTAACCTTTAGACTTGTAAACAATCTCATTAGTACATAAGGTCTATTGTAATAAACCAAATACCATTATCCCCTCACGCGCTCCACGTCTCAACCCCCACCACTTCTACCCTATATAAACGCTTCCCGAACTCCTAACAACGCATTCTATTTCCAATCTCCTTACTACCTCGTTACTCTGTCTCTTAGTTTACTGTCACTCTGTTAATTCTTAGTCTTATATACAATTTCTTGTAGTATTCTTTTAAATAGTGTTATAAATTAAAGTTTAAGTTCAATTATTAAATATTAGTTTTTAAAAAGACTTTTTATTGCTCTGCCACATAACAGACGGACAGACAGATATGATGAATCCAAAAGGGTTCCGTTTTTTGCCACTTAGCTAAGGGAAACAAAATTGTATTGATCTATGGTCATACATATCATCATAATCTAATCACATCAGAGTAATCATACTCGTGTAAGCAAGATACGAGTAGGTAGGTAAGGCAGTGTGGCTGAAGCATTATTATCGTACATTCGTGGAGTGTACATGTTTTGTAGTTAGGTAGGTAGGCTAGTGTTGTCTTCCGCAATTTGTTAACATTACCAATTGATTAATGGCGTGCCACTACAAACTTACGTTCTTGACTCCTGTCATACTTTAGAAAGTGTTTGTAAAATTAATTAATTATTATTTTTTGTAGGCTTTCATTGTAATTATTTTCATATTAAATTATTATTTATGTGGGAACCTATTTCGTTAAAATATAATGTTATGAAAGTACCTATTGACTAAATAAAACTGGGTACTGTACCTAATTGAAGCTTTCAAGACATACTTAACTATAATACTTAATTGAAACAGAAACATCTATTTAGGTGTATTTGTACTAATAATCAGTTACACCAACATACCGATAATCATCTAAGTGCTAAATTAAAAAAATATTTAAATATCCTTTCCAACTTTACTTTTAATTTCCAACTTACCTACAATCATCACTGTACTGGACATCTACCAATCTTATAAGTACAATAAAATACATAATAGTACAGGTAGGTACTTAGATAGCATACATAATATAGATATAGTACGAGTAAGTTTAATATTAAATTACTATATTGTCACAACAAAATTCCAAACAACCAAAAGTAACAGTTACAAAACTATGTAGTAATACAACTCAATTGGAGTTATTACGGGCTAATTCGAATGTTTGGTTCCTCGCGTGAAATTGGAGCAAGCTGAAGCCAGTAGTTTGAGGCGCCTTGTAATTTGAACAACCGCCGAGCCGCGTGTTTCGTAGAACCTACTAGCTGTTTTAACATTTGAATGCATTTGTTTATAAACAAAAGTTTTTGACTGTCTCTTCGATCACTGATTCCTAGGTTTGAGATCACGGAATAATTTTGAGATTTTCATTTTGGTGGTGATACAACCTCTTGCTTCGGAAAGCACATTAAGCCGCCGGTTCCGTTCACAGGAGAGGGGATATGGAGCGTAGACCCACGTATGCTCTAATGCGGGTTGGCGGGCTTAGGTTGATAATGTTTCATTTGTTAACGATCACTATCAGATGTTGATAAAACTACTGTAAAAACTTAACACATTTTATCTACATCTAGCTAGGTAAATATAGAAAAAGCTACGGCGAAGCGAAGAGAGTCTTATTTTACTTATTGTATGGGCATATGGCTAATTGGTCAATGTTTAAGTCATAATTTCACACATAAAGATCTATTTTGTTTGTCTTCGTAGGTCGATAGCTTCAGTCCTCTAATCTGTGTTTCTATCTACGAAAGCGAGCCGCCGTTTCCACCGCGGTAATTACAGAGTTTAGAGGCTACAGTGAATTATTAGACTCGCCGCGGTATAATCAACGCAATAATTGTTGCTCTCGGTGTTTTTGTGGTCACTCGGTCTGACCCGGATAAATTGAATTTCGAACGGTCAGGGGGTAACGGTTTGTTTTGTTTTCTTTATTTTGGACCATAACGGTTTTTGATAAATAAATTGTTTTTCTTTGTCCACTCGTAATGCCCAGAAAAAATAATACCATCTATACTATTGAAATCTGCGTTACGTGCAACGTTTGTAACTTTATAGCACCGCGCAGAAATATATCAGATATCTGTGCATACTTACAAATAACACCGTATTCAGAATGTTTAAACTTTCTTAATTGTCGTGGCCCTTACATTCTTCCAACGTACGTACCTATCTACGCCATCTACGCAGGAGATAATAATAAAGTGCACTAAGAGTGGACAAACACAGGTACAAGACAACTATTCCTTCATGAACCTCCAGCATTCATAATTATTACGAAAGTTATTGACTGACCTTCGTGGCGCAGTGGTATGCGCCGTGAAAAGATTTACTATAAACGTCTTAATATTATGGATACTTTGTACTGTTTAAGTGAGCCCATTTTCTTATTACGCACATCTTCAAGGGCATAGTATTCCGTTGTCTTTGTGAATTTGTTTTACGTGGAGCAATTTCTCTAAAAAGAAAAAAAACAAATTATAGAAAAATTTCGTTTATTGGCCACCTACCCAGTGAGCCATAATGGCTATAAAATGTCAACACACTATAAACTAATAGTTAACCTATAATACTGAATGAATAAAACTTACCAAAAAATAACATCAAATTCGATAATTTTTTGTCGTCGCACACCCTGGACACACGCGTACTCGCTGCCACACAGGCATCAACTGAGGGGGTCGAAGGCAGGACCTCGACAATATGGCAGATACGAATGCCCCTAGAGGTCGTTAATTTCGGAGAAAATAAGATAGGCCATATTGGCCGACTAGGCCATAATACCCGAAACTACTCTATACTTTTGTATTACTTATAACATTGTGAAAAATTAAAAAAAAATATGTAAATAAAGATAAATGAGAGAAAAAAACTGTGCACTAAGAGTGGGCAAACACAGGTACAAGACAAATTTAATTTTTCTTGGTTTGGCTGGTGGCTTTCGCCGTGACTAGTTACCACCTTACCGACAAAGACGTATCGCCAAGCGATTTAGCGTTCCGGTACGATGTCGTGTAGAAACCGAAAGGGGTGTGGATTGTCGTCCAACTCCTAACAAGTTAGCTCGCATCCATCTTAGACTGCATCATCACTTAACATCAGGTGTGATAGCAGTCAAGGGCCAACTTGTAGTCGATAAAAAAAAACGGATGAAATATTTGGAATATCCACCTAGTTTGGAAAGCACCGGTGATTTCAAGACTTCATGCTAATATTACCTTAGGATTTCCTACCAAGTAGCATATTTTTGGATGGCTCAAAAAATTTTCATGAAGCTGAAGCTCTTTAATTTATTTAGTGCTTAGTACTTAGTACTTAGAACTCAAGATATACTTTTCAGGGATAAAACTTGTTAATTTAATTTCAAGTCTAGAATCAAAATGATAATGTAGAGGTAGGTAATTTTCAAAATATATGTCCAATGGCTAACAAGGGACAGCTAGGTGCCTATGCCTATGCGTGATACAAAACACGCCTACAAAAAACTAATGTATCATCATACAAAACTATTATACATAGTGAAATTTTTGTATTGTCGTCCTATGGGAATAATAAGACCATTATGATGATGGTGGCATTGTGTAAATACTTCGGTTGATGGTTAATCATCACCAGCTCGGTTGATATTAATTACCTCAGTAGGTAAGTAATATTTGATCAAATTACGTAACTACCGGCGTAATTCCCAAGATGTGAGAAGATTTATATTTATCGTTGTTCGGGCAATTAATCTTTGTTATTAGCAACTGTGTACTATGTAGATCTTGAGCAAATTACAAACTACCGGCGTATAGTGCGTGTACTGAGAATTGAGCGCTGACAAAACTGCGTGGTCGAGAATTGTTAGTTACATACATACACACTAGACGACTTCAATACTATTTTGTTTGTTGATTAGTAACTATCTATGATTTAGTAACATTATAATTGTAATTTCTTTGATCATCTTGAAGGTAAAAATTTACATTTATTAAAATGTACCTACTCAACATGTAACACAGTATTTACTAGAAATCTATTCAATGATGTGGGTAGGTACCTACAAATGTTATAATCTCATCTGATTTAGAGAAATGAAAGGAGTACTACTTTATAATTCGTAAATTTATGAATTTTATTTATGAGCATCTTAAACCATTTTCTGGCTTCATTATGGGACCTATTTAGTACATACCTACAACATTGGTAGAGATCTAGAGTTAAGTAAATATGTTAAATTACAAAGATTACGTCGGGAAATGTAAGGAAAATGTAGTGCATAATTTAAACTAAAAAGTAAGACACGTACAAATGGAGTAAGTTTTCTTGTCAATGTAAGTATTTATGACCTATTCGAACTTTGTCTACAACATATTTTGTCGGTTTATTAAGGAATCGTGCAAACTTGTAGTCTGTAGTAGTCTGTTTATTGATTGGCTGCACGCGACTAGGTGTAGTATACAAGTCAGCGTACATTTTGCGTGGCGGCAGCAACAGCGGCGGCGTTTGATGTCGGAATGGCTGTGTTTAGACGCGTCTAGACGGTTGTTTCCATTAATTAGCGCAGCGTGTTGTTTTAAGTTTATTGACTTTTCGTTAATGAAATTAGTATTATCTTGTCGGATCTCTTAATTCGCATGCACAGAGGCATAACAAAGTAGATTTAATGCGAAAATTTCCAAAGCATAGCTCTGATACTTATATGGTACACATTTGTTTAATCGCATTTTGCATAAATTAATATTAGATCCTGTTCACTTATCTTGAGAACATTCATACCTATTTATTGGTGTAGAATCATAACTTTATGATTTGAACATAATAAAAAGAATAAAAATATTGTTATTGTAAGAGCACCAACACGCATTGTAGCACCTAACGTGGTGGGTCTATGCTCCATTTGCCTTCTCTAACTCGCCCTGGTACGGTAGAAGTCGTAAATGATGACGTCTTATAATAATGTTAAAGCAGCTCTTTTAGTTCGTTCGTATCAATAGAGCAGAAAATAAGGTTTACCTACCTACTTCCCGAAAATAAAATTGATTTACAAACGTAGTATTTTCGGTTCTAATAAGTTTTTCTTTTTCCCACTAACCTATTATACAAGTCAAACTAAACCTTTTAAAAGCAGAACAACAGAACTACGGGGCAATTTATTTCCATAGGGCGGCCGCCCTCGCGAATTCATTACAACAAGCGGGCGCTTCCGCTTCCGACAACCCTCATTCGACCCATGTTTATTTACAGCCCCATAGAATATACCCCAATGACGCATATTCAATGCTCGTTTAATTCTTTACAAATCTGTCTATGTAGATACAAGTTACGCAATGTATACTAACTATGGAAAATTAGTCGAGGCTCTAGGTGATTGTCATACCGGTGATTGCCACGGCCTGACGTGACTTCGTTTGCATAGCGCCTAAAGGAAAACTAACATAAACTTTGATGCACTTTGCTCACGATTTTGCGATTGTTCTTTTGTGTTATGGTTTCCTTAAGGTTTGAATTTTATCAACTTTGTTAGCGCCCACGAATATCTCACTGTCTTTTAGGATTTATTATCTTTTTGACATTTAGTGTTAAATGTTAAATTTATAGTTTTCTTACAAAAAACCATAGAGGCGGCTTAATCAATTATTTGCGGGCAATAAGAGGTCTAAGGCATCCAAGAAATAATTATTACTCCTTCCAAGTCTTCTACGTAGTCATATGCCAGCAAGTGGAAAACTATTATTTTTCTCGCACATAATATTGTCAATATTATTGACGATAAGTCTCTAGAGTAAGAATATCTAAAGTAGGACCTACCACCGTACTATGGCGTAAGTCATACCTCGGCAATATGTCAGCAGGAGCAACCTTACATACCTACCTACATCATTATTATTGCGATTGTGTTAGCTACCTTTGATATCTTACGAGGCCAATAAGCAGTAGCTACCTAAATATTTCTGCGATAAAAAGATTAATACAATAAAATCTAAACACTGCATTAATAGCTGTATTTATATATTGAAAATTAAAACTATGAAACTAACGAGATAAAAACACGGCGTACAGTTCCCATAATAATAATTCGATGATACGTAATTTAATATTGAAATCTGAAGCTATTTACCGCCGCGGCGGCATGATCTCAATAAAATGTAACAAAGGAACGTATGATAAGCACAAAATAATCTTTATGTTGATAAACAGAAGGTGCGTTTTTGATTGTCGTGGTTCGCCGAGTATGAGATGAAACCTGTAAGATAATAGGGCGGCTAGTTGAGCTTACAAATAACAAGCTGTTATGTGATTCGTCACGTATGAGATCAATGTTTTGTACTCGTTGCGTCTTGTTATCTCGTACACTCGCGCATGTGTGGACTTGTAGAAACTAAGTGTACGAGTACTTGATACTTTATCTCGTTCCTATTTTCGGTGCATATTTAATATATATTCGCTAGGTACATAGTAAGTAGGTATTTATCTAATTCTATAGAGATATAGGTAGGCACTATTAGGGTACTCATGACTGCTATTATGAAAGGACCGCTAGGATATAGGTACGTTCCAAACCTAGAGTAGAATAGGCTGTAGATAGGCATAATTATTGATTTCCATGCAGTAGGTATGTTGGTACAATTTAAAACCTATAATTTTTTTTTATAATTGCCGTTCATATTCTTATCGCTATCTTCTTATAGCACGGTATAAACGGGTCCATTTTAAGTTGAAAAAAAATGGTTCAAATTCTTAAAAGACCAAGAAAAAAGCTTTATAATTGGAAATAATATTTTATCGATATCTTGGTTATTTTCCTGCGGAAAATGTTAAAGAGCCTAACAGATTGATATGAATCAGCAATAAATGCCCTAAAGCTTTAAGTTAGGGTCTGAATTTGTAGGTTCTTTTGGATACCTTACATAAACTTGCCACGAAGTCAAAATAGGGTTGTTTCAACAAGTTTATCTTTGAGTCAGTATGCAGATAAGAATGCGGTACGCGCTAGGTATTAGAGTGACTGTTTTCTCATCGGCTCTTCTTAGAAAATTATCGCCGATTATTACAATTGACATTTCAAAAGTGCTTGTAAACTTAGCTTACTTGAAATAAACGAATTTTGTTTTTTTTTTGAATAACCTTACCTTTTTACAGTCTCCAAACCAATAATGACCATACCTTCATTAAAAGACTACTTGCTTGCTACTTTCATTACTCTTAAAACTAAGTTTGTTAGCTCATGCCCCAAATAAAAAATAAATAAGTTTGGGAAGGCAAGCTTGAAGCCTAGGTAAAAGCTTTTTAAGCTTGTTGTTCGAAGTTTTTCGCTGTAAGTCCATTGACTATAATAATAATGCTCCACTCAACAATTTTTATTATTATTTATCATCGTCGTCATCATCATATTTTACGCGGATTTCCGGACACTTTACAGATTTAGAAACTTAATAAATACGTACACATTTTAGGTTTCCTTGACTCATCGTCTGCGACAACCCTACACGCATATGTGCGTGGTTCGTCGCGAATTCGTCACGGGTGCTTATCAAGCGGGCACTCGATAAAGGCGTGTCGATGTTTTATTATTACAGAGAAGCTCACAGTAATCACGAGCGTGTGATATCCGCACGCCTGCACTCGTTACCTGCCTGATGTTTGATTCTATAGGTAGACTGAAAACGGCTACATCTCTAGCTCTAAGCATAGGGTCCATTTCCTTAACGAGTCTCTGTACATGTTTTCTTTATTTCAAATTAGAGGTCTGGTATGACTGGTAGTCTGGTACCCAATTTTGTTACTAAATTTTACCTAATAACCTGTGACTCTATTTATAAAAGGCTTTTTTATATTAACTTTAGCAGACATATCCGCTTACCTAAGACGCTGAGAGTGGTTGTTGACATCTATATATATTTCTAATGTTAAATTTATTTCCATTTTCTAACCTTCTGTGTACCTACTTTGAATTTGCAATTGAATATACCTATCAATTTTCAATATATGAAATGAGAAAGTGTTGTTTTGTAGTGAGTTCAGAAATGACATTGGTTCGCTATTACCAAAATAATTAATTCTAAGCACCTCGGCGTCCCGGACTCCCGGCCGACTTAAAAAAGCTCTCAAGCCGTCAGTCGTTACTTGCATATTTTTTGTTCAAAGTAGAGCGCATTTTCGCGCCCTAAACTCGCCCTAAGGGTGATTTATGATAAAAGTTATAAGAATTTTTAATATCAACGAGCCTTTGAGCCCTTTGTAGATGCCGCCAGCATGATAACCTAATTAACAAACGTTATATATCATTGGGCGAGCGCAAATACGAGATAATATTTATTAACGTGGAAAAGGCACAAAAGGCACACTACGCCGAGGGTTGGCCGTATATTCGAGCGCGCTTAATTGCTTCTTATCTCTGATCTGTAAATCGGCGAAGTTAAACCGCGCTGTAATGTCGATAGCGGGCAACTTTTGTGTAACAACTAACAACTGATATTCAGCTTTGTTTTCTGAAACTTTATGTAGAGTAAGCTTTTAACAAAGCTCGTACTGGAAAATACTAGCGACATGCCGCATTCTAATCTGAAAGATGTAGTCATAATTATGTGAGGCAGTGGCGGTTAGCAGCGACTTCGTCCACATGGAATTAAAATAAATAAAATTAGGAAGATAATATAAACTTACTCATAATTTATTTATACTTGAATTTTTTGTAGCAGTTCATATACTAACTTATAAGAAGGCTCAGAGTCACTCAGCGGGCGATGGAAAGAGCAATACTCGGAGTATCTCTGCGTGATCGAATCAGAAATGAGGAGATCCGCAGAAGAACCAAAGTAACCGATATTGTTCAGCGAGTCGCAGAACTGAAGTGGCAATGGGCGGAGCATGTAGTTCGAACAGCTGATGGACGTTGGGGGCCCAAGGTGGTAGATTGGCGACCCCGCATCGGAAAGCGCAGCGTTGGTCGACCCCCAACCAGGTGGACTGACGACATCAAATGTGTCGCAGGGAGCCGCTGGCAACAGGCGGCTCGGGATCGTTGTGTTTGGAAGTCCCTAAAAAGGCCTATGTCCAGCAGTGGACGTCTACAGGCTGGTAATGATGATGATGATATACTAACTTTTATAAGTAAACAGAACAGGGAAAATTAAGGACTTTCCAAACAATCTTTCAATCCCTATTTTAATTTTCGATAAAAAGTATCCTATGTAATACCGTAATACGTCACATAAGGAACTAGGATCTGTCCTACTTATTGTGTACGTTAGTAAAAGTTTCATTTGAATTTATTTAGTGAGTAGTATCGGCGAAAATAAATCGCGACCGGCAAAAAAAACTTAAAAAGAATACATTTTTCAGTTCAGTATCCATTAGGTACATAGTTAACTACAATAAAAATTTTGAAAATATCTTCCATGTTTAGAATTGGACCTGTTATATTTTTATTATAAGTACTATATAGTTTGATTAGATATGTCTCGGACGGCCTCTGTGGCTCGGTGATACCTGCCAGTATCTATGCGCGGTGGATTTATAAAATGAAGGTCGTGGATTCGATTACTGGCTACGATAATAGAGATTTTCTTTGGTTCAGGACTGGCACGTGGGAAGCTTCGTGTTACCACCCTGCCAACAAACAAGTCAAAGACGTACTTATCGCCAGTACGAGTTTAAAAAACGAAACGGTTGTGGATTTCATTCTATTCCTGAGTTAATGCGCTTCCAACCAAGAACCCATCATCACATACCACCACGTGCAATTGCAATCAAGCACTACTTAACTTGTAGTGAATAGAAGTGTTGCTTTGTTATCAATTGGTGATACGCTGTTATCATCAGATGAGACAGCCGTTGCTTTTGTCTAATAAGTATTACCTAAGTATAACATAAAAACATCAAAGACCCCTCTGTGGTCTTCCAGGGAAATATCATTACTAGGTTTATTTTTGTCGCTGTTCCAGTTTTTGTAGATGCCATTGGCATATTGATTCTATGTATGTATTTGGTATACCTGCGACCTAGAACCCGAGGACGAGCGCCTTGTAGGTTGTAGTTGCAAATACCCTGGGTATTAACATTACATTAGCTCCAAAATATGTACTCGACACTCGAAAGATGCAAAGCAAAAAGTTGTATCTGTAAAATTTACAGCTTACAGTAGAGACAATTAAAGTTACAGTTATATAAAAAGCCAGCTAAAACATATAACATTTGTTACTGAAATCACATAGTACATCTAGATATATCATTTATTTACACCCATCCTGTTCATTTAATCTGCTTTATTTATTACGCAAACATGTCAACATATTTAGATTTATTATACAATTATACGATACCAATTCCAATACTTATATCTAATCACTTCACTTCTTAACTTTGTTTTTGTAGATTATGATCGCTTGCTCTCTCACTGTTGACTGTGTTAAACGTATTTTTACAATCACTTTTATGAAGTCGGTTAAGTGGGAGATAATGGTGCAATGCAGCATTTTCTGCAGTTCTGCCAACCAATCGCGTAGTGGGGCGTCATCAGTTCAATGTAGCCAACTGTGCGCCCACAGATAACGCACATTTTCCATAGAGGATTTCATAGACGACAACAGTTATCTTTAACCAACCGTGAGTTAGCATTATAAAAGAGAAGAACAAAATCAATACCTAGCCCTACCTACAGCATTATACGTATGCTACCCACATTTTAGATTGATTTTTGGTGCATAGTTAGGTATTTGGTAAAGCGACACTTTTATCATACTTTTAACAGCTCGATTAGAGATGAAAAGCTTTCGATTAGCAAGTAAATTGCCGATCGGCTAAGCTTTACATTATTGAAAGTGCTTTAGAGCAACACAATTCTATTGTTGGTCTTGTATTTAGATCTACTTAATTGGTATAATTAGAATTAACTAAACCATTTTGTTACTCTTACCTAATGAACAAACTTCAAGAACTTCCCACGTTAATGATAACACTTGCCGTAATTAATTATTACAATTGTATGAACGTAACGACGGACTATAAACGAATACTAATCTCGAATGATATAACTTAAATAGCAGATAAGTAGAATTGGTGTTCTATTCTTTGAGTATGTGTATTCACACGCTTAATGTCGATAGGTAAACTTTCAATTTTTAAAAAGAGTTTTATTTGACCAAGATGGTACAAGCACTGCTTATTATGTATTCTTTGCCATCACTTACCTAATAGTACTTAATATCTGTAAGCGTTACATATAAGACAACTTATTTAATAGATATTAAGTATAGTATAGTTACCTTATAGATATATGATAGTAAAGTCAGATATTAAATAAGTATACCTAGCACCTATTGTCAATACCTGCTACTATTATTTTCTGTTAAACAGTTATGGTTTGTGTAAAAAACATTTAGTGTTTTTATTGAGACTGGAAAAAATTAAAAGCCATTTCAGTAGCTACGAAGGTAGATACCTACACAATTAAAGATCTAAACCATTACAACCGAAGCAATTGTCAAAGCAAAGGCAACCAATTAAATTGGATATTTTCCAAGAAATCAATGAAAATATCTCAAAAGAAAAATGAGTTTCGAAAACGATGTAGTTTTTGTTAAAGTTCAAACACCTTTATATAGTTTGAGATTTCTCCAAAAAAATTGAGATAAAAAAGGCTATTTCGTTAGTAGATTTTTTTGGTCTATTTTTTGTTATTTTGCAATTATTGATGATTTCGCTTTAGAATGACACAATTTTAGTTTTTGTGTCAAATTCAAGTCTCTAGTTTTTGTACCTACTATTAAGTACTTAGGTACCTACCCATTGGTTTTTATCTAATGCCTGTTATCATGTGCAACCTGCGATCTAGCCAGTTGGGATTTGGGTTGTACTTACCTATGGAATTGTAGAGGGTCTGGTAGGGATGGAATTGTAGAGGGTCTGGTAAATAGTGAGGGCAGAGATCAATTTTAGTATTTCAGCTTTATAAGATTTATTTATACGTATTAAATACCTAGGTAGGTACGTACTTAATAGTCAATAGCCCCATAGCCGATAGTTTAGCGTAGGTAAGATCTGTTAATGTCTTAATATAAAATTAAGGAAAAACATCTAATTAAATATTCAATAAAATCATACAGTGATCAGCCGTCCATGCCTGAACTAAAAGCTATGGCGGCGTTGTTTTAATGGACAGTTTAAAGCAGTTGGGTTGATTCAAGAAAACTGCATTTCGGTCTAATAAGAAAAATGAACGTTGTCGATGGCGCTTAGGTTACCTACTTACCTACCTAAGTGTTACGAATTTATTTAGGTAGGTATGTTATCGAAAATATTGAGGTTCGCTGCATTAGACAAGTAGGCAAGTAGGCGAACCAGAAGTAAGTACTTAGCTTGCAGATTTTTGATGTAGCCAATTAGCTCCTGTGCTTTTTGTATGAGTGCAGAAAAAAAGTGATAAATTGGTAACTTGGTTGGTTGGTTGGTTGGTTGGTTGGTTGGTTGGTAGGTACTTAGGTAGTTACTGAGCTGCTATATCGTAGATATGGTGGATAATTAAATTTATAAATTAATTGCATTTTAGATAATCGCCCGAATCTATACCCAGCTAAGCAGAGCATTAAGCTCAAGAAACCCTTATTTTAATAGATATCTACCTACTTAGAAAATATCTTTGTTTTCGTAGATATAATATGTTAGTATCTACTGGAGCTTTCGTACATAAGACAGTTTTAATTTTCATTCGCTGGTGAATTGGTGTGTAATTCAAATCTCTTTTTCTGTATCATCGTAATTTACATACGCTAAATAAAAAGCGGTGTCATCACAAAGGAGGCAATATAAACATAATATCAATTTAAATTCCTTGTTAGTGAAGCGAAAGCCGACATCATACCTGAAATAGGGTTCTCGTGATTGGTCATTGGGTGCGCCAATCGCGGGCCGACACTCGCTCACAGCCCCGCTCGGCGGCGCGCGCCGGGCGGGACCCGGGCCCGTCAGACAGGCCTGACCGCCGACCTCTCCGCGCCTCAGTTCTTTTTCACACCTCGTATCGAAGTGACGTGATCAGCCGCCGTGTCGCCCGTAGTTTCTCGGTTTTCTTGTCTGTTGTCGCTCGGTCGCCGGTGCAGTGACGATGCCGCGTCCGTCGCGCGAATCCTATGGTGACCAGAAACCTCCCTACTCGTATATATCCTTAACCGCCATGGCGATTTGGAGTTCTCCGGAGCGGATGCTGCCCCTGTCGGAGATTTACCGATTTATCATGGACCGGTTCCCGTACTACCGCCGCAACACCCAGCGCTGGCAGAACTCGTTGAGACACAACCTGTCCTTCAACGATTGCTTTGTCAAAGTTCCCCGTCGGCCGGACCGGCCCGGAAAAGGCGCCTACTGGACTCTACATCCGCAAGCTTTCGACATGTTCGAGAACGGCTCGCTGCTGCGCCGCCGGAAGAGATTCAAACTACAGAAAGGAGAGAAGGATAATTTAAACGCGGAGTTAGCGGCTCTTGCGAGTTTCAACAGAGCTTTCCTGGCGCGGCAGGCCGGAGCGCCGCCGCCGCCGCCGATGCCGAATGCGAGCTTGTATACGCCTCCGATGTGCAGTCAAATGAGCCCGGAGCCGGCGGAGCTGCCGGAGATGGCAGCGGTGACAGTGCTCCCGCGGGACAGGCCGCGACGAGCTTTTACGATCGAGGCTCTGCTGGAGCCAGAGCCGCCGCGCGCCTCGCCGTCGCCGCCGACGCTGGCGCTGGCTGTGCCGGTGCCACGGGTGGAGTTCATTCCATCGCCCTACGTGCTGGCGGCGCAGCGCTACCAGGCCGAGCTGCTGCAGGCGGCGGCACACGCGCTGCGGCCCTGCTACCTGCCGCCGCCGTTGCTGCCGGTCGCGTGACATCGACGTTCTCTCGTTAACTGCTCCGACATTACGTGCAATGCTAGGTTGTAAGTACAGAATTTTATAAGACTCTATAATGATTTCAGTCTTAATATGTAGTTAATCCATTAAATAATTTATTTGCCAATTGGAATTTAACAATCATATTATCCAATAAAAATATTGAATGTGGGCAATAGTCGTAAAACTTAGCCTTCGTGTTGTGTAGCGCGGCGACGGTCTGAGGCCTAAAGCTCGGCGCAGAGCACGGTCGAGGTAACTCGGAACTGCCTGAACGTGAACTTGTTAATATAATTACAATTAGTGATCTCACTTGTAGATATTTATGAATAGTTAGTGTTAATCTTAATGGAATTTTTACAGACAAGTTGGAAAACAGTAGAGTTTACATTATAGCTTGGACAGTGAACGGAAAATAAAATAAGTTTTAACCATTTATTGTTGAACATTAACACATTCCTAAACCTAACAACTTAGGTAAAGGTTGCAAATTTTTCTTACAAAAAATAAACCAACTTGCTTGTAAATACGCGTATTTTAAAAAATATTTATTAAATTAATGATTAAAACGTAATAGGTTAATAATATGATTTAAATATGAAACCTGTAAATAATACTACGTTTAAATGTTTGTTGTAAATGATGTATGGGAATCATGTGTCACCTCGAAAGTTGTTATTTATTTCGCTCGTTGTTACGCGAATAGATAGATTATAATAGCTATTATATCATTATTGTAAATATTGTTTTCTCTGTTATTATTTGAGCAGATAGGGGACCTATCCATTGAATAAAATACATAATGCTAATTGAAACCTTTGTTTTATTGTATAAACAAAACCTAGTATTCCAAAAAAAAAGATTGTAATTCACACAATGTAAAGACAATAGGTATTTATACTGTTTGTGATGATGGTAGTGTAATAGGGTAAACAAATTATTAAAATATATGATTTCTAATCAAAAATTAAAATCAAGCTTACAATACTTACCTATTTTCGTCATAGGTTGTTGGCATCTAAAGATATTTTTGAAACTTAAACGTACGTAAATTTTTGACAAACTCATCTGTAATACTCGCTATCAGTACAATATTTCAAAATATTAATGAAAAGTTAGGTCATAATTATTATTGACTATTTACTGAAATTTAAATAACTATGTATTTCCTGCTAGAGATTTTCTACCTATAACTAGGTACATTTCATGACTAAGTAGAGTTTTAAGATATGCAGATTGCAGGTACCTACTTTTTTAATTTTTTGAATTTAGTAAGTGGTCATCCAAGACATTCTGGAGTTTCAATATGCAGATAGGTATTAAAACACATGCCTAGATACATACTTAATACCTAGATACCTAATAATTAAAAATTATGTGCTACCTATAGGTATGTTTGCTAATAATTTTATTGTTAATATAGTATTTTTTTATTTTCTTAATTATCTGTTATAAAATGTAGATAAGTACGAAAAATATTTTAATAGGTATAAACTTTTGCATTTATTTCATAGAGACATACCTAACTAGAAACACTCGCTTAAGGACTGTTACACCTATTTATTGCTTAGGAAATTGATAGGAACGTAGGTAGGTATGTACCTAATTCAATTCACGTTAGTTATTTATCGAAGTTGTTTTCACTCGTTATAGTTTTTATTTAAAGCCTAACCATAACGGTCTAAGATTATACAAATTTAATTAAAATATTTATAAAAGTAACGGCTATTTTGTCTTTCAAGTCTTACGTAATTCCGGTTGGTAAAAGTTGACATAATCGAGTTAACCACGCTTTTTATTTAAATTGTCGGACATTTCCAACATGGCCGGCCGTCGTGGGGGGGCGTAGGATAAGGTAACATTGTGTATAATGAAAAAAATGGTCGCGGAGGTGGTCTGTTTCACGCTCTAACGTACTGTAACGGCCGCGTTTGTGAGCTAATAGATCGTGATATTGCATCCACTTTAACAACTGCTGACTCATCGATCCTTTGGTTAAATACGTAAAAACAGGCCTGCTTCTAATTTTACAATTACATTTAACGGCCGGTTGATCTCGTCTTATTCGCCTTTCGTACAATTATGGTTGAGCTTTGACCGAAAATATTTTAAAGCACTTTGTGACGAAGTTTGTCCGGGGAAGTATTCACGCCGTCTGTCGCGCGCCGTCGTTATTTCTGCTGCCAAACTGCATTGCTGCGTTCCTGTTCGAAGTTCGAAGCCTTAGTTGAGGGACTTAGCAGTTAATTGTACGATAATATTATGTTACTTGTATGTCTCCAAAATGTCTCTCTATACGGAGTAGGAGATAGCTTCGTACTAAACATTAGGAGGATTTGTACTAAACATTTGTTTGTTAAGTCAAATATTTCTATAAAATTATATAATGAGTCTTAAGTACTTACCTCCTCCACAGCAAAAGGGAATTCGATCAGTGAGATCATGGGTTCGATCTTCTAGTATTAGGCTAATGTTGAACCAACAAAGCTCTCACTTAGCTGAAAAGAAAATAAAAATCTTGGACATGTTTATGATATTTGAATAGGTATGTATATCTATACTTCTTTAAGAACTATACTAGGTACGAGGTATCTACAATTGAAAATTTGTAAGTACCTAGATATATTCCTGAACTGCCTTAAGATTTTTACACAAAAATAGAAAAAAAAACAATAACTTTTGGGGGGCTTCTTCTTCTTTAGGTACTTAAAACTGAAACTCCAATTTTTATTCATCAAAACTATCATCAGAGAGACCAACGTGGTATAAAAACCGGCAAACTCGTACTTGACCAGTTTTAATAGTATCAATTCGTCCACGTTCTAACCTATATCAACATCATCATTATCAGCCAATTGACAAGGCAAGGAGAGAGGATATAGATCTTTGACCCACCACGCTGCTTTAATGCGGGTTAGCGGGCTTAAGGCGATAATGTCCGATTTCTTAACGATTACTATCATGTTGATGATGATGGGGACCAACGGCTGAAGGTTGGAAGGTCAAACATACCTACATTATTATCAACCTACGAATATAACTTACCTACCTATAGATTATTTTAACGTATAGATATAGGTGCTTTCTTTCTTTTTTTTTTAAATAAGGTATGGATATAGAAACACAACATTTAATTATTATTAACTCATTTAATCACTTCCCACTGTTATAAAAATGATCATACAAATAGAAGCAACTTGGGACAGTCCTGTATTATAGCGTTGAATCAATGATTATCTTGGATATTGGCGTAGGTGTAGGTAACCATTTTAATTAAATAACAGATTTTATAGCTAAATTACAAAAGACAGAAATATTAGAGTAATAAAAAAATATACCCAAGGTTCTGCCCAGCCGACTACATTATTTTTATGCTAATAGTAACTATTAATGTTTGTAAAAACAATTTAGCTTATTTTTTATTACACCAACCATATATTTAATAAATGCAAAGCTCAAGCTGTCTTTATTTTAATAGTTAAAATTAGTGACGGTTTCATTTTAAGTCTAATTAAAAATATAATATGATGTTTAAATTATTATCATATTACATAAAGTTATTTAAAATATAAATTGAAATCACACTTTAATCTCAAAACGATTTATAAAATTATATTTAATTTCTCAGGTTGCATCAATTTGCCTACTAATATATATCGTTTTTTAATCGTATTGTGTAGCTCTAAATTATTTTTGGTGTAACACAACTTCTTTGACTATATCGCTGGTCTAGAGTTGCCGATGTGACTTGAATCACGAAGTCCTGGGTTCGATTCAGATTGTGGACTAATTTTCAGAAAATTCTAAAATAGGAGTCGGGAAATTTAAGGAGTTTAGTGGTGTTGATCGAAGCTCGTGCATCGGAGGGAACATTAAGACGTCAGTCTCAATCACTATCATCAAAATCTTATAGTGATTGTTAATATAGCACCGTAAGCCAAACGTTTGTAGCAACAAGGTGGGTCTACCCTCTCCTTTACCAAGAGAGGCCTGGCCGTGCTGTGAGCCACTGGCTGGAACAGGATGAAACATGATGAAATAACAGGATGGAAACTGGATGTTTTACTAAGAATTTCTTGAAAAATGAAAAGTTATTAATTCATGCCTACCTCGTAACACAAAGTTACATAGTGTGTCTAGTAGACCAACTATCTGTTTGAACACCTATTTCTAAAATTGAAATCTATATTTTATGACATTATTGTTACATGCTTACTCATTTACATAACTTAAGAATGCAAAGAAGCAGCAAATCATGAGGTAAGTCATTAAGTAAGATATCACTTACAAAGTAGTGACGTAATTTAAATACGTAATACGGATAATTGCTATTTTGAATTTACGGTTACATTTATAATCCTTTTTCGTATTCCGTCTTTTATTATGCCGTTAAATACTTATTATGTTTATAAAATAATTAATATTTTAATAAACGTATTTTATTATACGTCCGATCGCAATTAAACGAAGTCTGCAACATTGTTACTAAGTCTATCCGTGAAAAGATCATGAAAATTAGTGTAACTTCGAAAGCTCTACCTTAATGTTATATTATATATAGATGGCTATTTAAACTGACATAACAAAAAATTCGTATATCGATATCTAATACCAAGCAGTTTATGTATATATCATATAGATAATAAGTTTAATCTTCAATAGCTCAACGGTTAAGATGCTGTATTCAACATCGAAAAGGTACGAACCCCGCCTGCACTGTCGTATCCACGCCAAACACGATCTTTCTGATTTATTAAAGGCAATTATTTGTCATATATAATTCAAAATATGGCAAATATTCGCTATATAAAAAAGTATAGGTACATCTGTAATGAGCAGGCGTAGCAAAATGTCTTTCTGTTTTAATAAAAGATTTTAACATGATCCGGAAATCAGGACTGTCCCAAAAAATTGAAAATACATGGAAGTCCTACATATGATACTCCTTTTACGTATTTCACGGAGCTTGTTTGGGCTGTCGGAGACCACTAAAGCAGAGCAAATTGAGGATATGTGTAATTATTGTCAGGTAATTTCAGCGGCGTAAATTAGAAAATGTGCGGGTACGGAATATCGTGGTAACTATTATCCCGAGATAAACTTATAGGATTATTTGCTAACTGTAACTAACTCCGCGGGTTATTGGTCAAGTTGTGAGTGTAATTTGAAGAACTTTCTAATGTGGTTGAGTGTTATTAAAGAGTTTTAGGGTAGCTATAAATATTTAAATGTCCAGAAAGAAGTAATTAAACTGATAATATGCCTTGATTTAATAATAACAACCTAATTTTTCTGCCCTTTCATCCAGTTTTTCCTACCACTCATATCGTGGGTATCTCTAAGTCAAGAGCGAAAAATAGGCACTATCTAACTAAGCGTTTAGGTTGCATCTTCGTTTATCATCAGGCGTGGACGCCACGACGACGACAAGTACTCGTAGCAGGTATGAAAAAGAAGTAAGGAATACTATTCTGTTTTCTGTATCTATTATTAAGCTGAGTGACTCCGAATGTCCTTCTATGGTAAGCGGAGCTAAGTTGACTCTCGGAAAATACGTCCTTCAATTGTGCTGTTTGTCTTGGATTCGACTTTTCTATAGCTTCTGCAGTCGCTTGAATACCCTGGTAACGCTTTGGCCAAAAGATAATACACATACAAAATCTCACATCATACACTCATGATCGTATATTAAGCGTCTCTAGGAGCTCGCACACACACAATAATATTGTCAATGTTATTGACAATATGTAGGATGAGGTAGCTCCTCGGGATAAAAAACAGTTATATCTATTAATATATAGAGTACGACTTACACCGTCTTAGCACGGTGTATGTCGTACTTACGTACTGTTAAGCAACCTTACTACATATTATTGTCAATAATATTAAAAGTGATAGCGTATGTGCGGGCAACCTACGACACGTGATCTACAGATCGTTAAACGTTCACGACAACACAATTGCGGTATAAATTACACATGTTTACTTGTTGCTAACGAGATTGAACTGCTACTTGAACAAAGGCACATAAACGTCGCATTAGCTATTAGATCAAAATGGCGGAATTATTTTAAAAGTTCCGTCGATAGTAAATATTGACATTTTATGTAAGGTCTCATTATAGTAATGTTTCCATACGATCTGGGCATTTGCAAAAACCCATTTGCAATGTTTTAACACCAACAAGTATCTAGGTACATACTCAGTAAAGGTACTAAAGAAGAAGTAACAAAATAAACGTGCAATAATGTTTTACGATATTTTTAATTTTCGTTCTAAGCTAGATGCAATAATAAAAAATACCTACTATCTTAACAGTTTAATAACTTATCCAGTTCTTTCTCCCTCTATAGGTGATTCATTTATGGTTTATTATCATTATTTAGGTACTGTTAACTACAGTGGTTCTGTTTTGCAAATCTTCCTGTCTTCGTAGGCCAAAAACTGTCAATACCTATTTTCTAGATTGAACCGTTTCGCAATATCATTTCTGTTAATGAATGTACCAATATCATCTGTTAATAATTGTAGTCGATATCTTGTTACTTCAGTCACAAATCAGATATATCCGTATTTATCTGATTTGTATTTCAGTGACGTGTAAAGCTGTAGCTTAATCCTTTAAAAAAGTTCCAAGTGGGTACCTAACACTTTGACAAGACAAATATTTATCTTTCACGTCATTGTTGTTGCTTTTCATACACAACAGTCTTAATACAAACCAAACAATAAATATTTGGAGAGGCAGATGTTTGAGTAGGATTATTATGGAGCCTTAAATAATAATCGGTCTCTTAGCACTTCTGTTGATGTTTTTGCCCAAACACCTTTGACGGACTGAGCAACCTCTAATTTGGAAATTAATATCTAACACATTGTGTCTATCTGTCTGTATTTCTCGGTTTTTTTCATGTGAACCGTGTTATTATATCGGCGTGATACTTTTGTGGGTTTAGAATTATTGTCAATTTTGTGAAATTATCAAAAAATTGTTTGATTCGACCATCATTACAAATCAGGTAAGAAAGTAGATAGGTAAATTACGTTTATTTAATTCGAAAATTTAGAATCAAGTACCTACTTAATTCAACAGGAAGGTTATCTATTGATTGCTTCCTATAACCAGGTCTCTTATCCAAAGAGACTTGGAGATATTGGTGGAATTATTGTTAACCCATCAGTGAGCTTTCGCATTACGCGATCAAAAGAGATTAAAAATGAAATAATAGATTTTAAAACTTACCATACAAATAACAATGTACTGAAAATACAATTCTAAGGTCGGGTTTTCTCAAAGACCAACCCTAATCATCATCAACATTATCAGCCTATTAACGGCCCACTACAGGACCAGGCCTCCCTCCTTACAGAGAGGGGATATAAAATTCAAAAATTTAAAATTCAAAAGAATTTATTTCAAGCTAATTATAAGCACTTTTGAAACGTAAAATTAGACTATTTATAGTGACTCTACCACCGGCTCGGAAGGCAGGTCCTGTTGAGAAGAGCCGGTAAGAAACTCAACAGTTGCTCTTTTAAAATCATTAATTTTTACAATATTAACTGTATTGTTACATAAAATTATTTATTCTACTACTTATGTGAAGTTGAAAGCTGATCCAATTGCCTCTCAACCTCTTTGTCATTTAAAAATTCATCTATAGTATAATAAACTTGACTCATTAAGTGAGATTTGATACATTGCTTAAACTTATGCAATGGCAGATCTAAAACTGAATTAGGCATCTTGTTGTAGAAGAGTACACCCAGTCCAATGAATGGATTTTGAACTTTTCGGAGGCGATACGCTGATAAAATTAATTTATGTCGATTCCTAAGAAGACGATTGTTTAAGTCCTTTTTCTGTTTATACATATTTATATTTTGTTTAACAAAGAGTAGGTTATTGTATATATATTGACAGGCTACTGTAAGAATTCCTATTTCTTTAAATTTATCATGAAGGAACTCACGTGGTTTTAGTTTATATATCGACCAAATTGCTCGTTTTTGAAGTGTAAATACAGAATTTATGTCAGCAGCCTTGCCCCACAATAAAATGCAATAAGACATCACACTGTGGAAGTACGCAAAATAAACTAGTCTAGCAGTTTCTATATCGGTAAACTGTCTTATTTTTCTCACTGCAAATGCAGCTGAGCTAAGTTTACCTGTTAGTGACTCTATATGAGCGCTCCACTGAAGTTTACAGTCCAAGGTTACTCCTAAAAAGACTGTGGAACTTTCCATCTTTAGTGTTTCACCATTTATCAATAAAGACTTATCTATTTTTTTTACATTCGGTAATGAAAACTCAACACATTTAGTTTTCTTTGCATTTAAGAGTAAGTTATTTGCAATAAACCAATGCAACACATGCGATATGGTACATCGTCAACGTATGGAGCGTACACCCACCACGCTGCTCCAATGCGGGTTCGCGGGCCAACCCTAATCTAAGTCTTATCACTATTTGCTCAGAATTCTACTCTTATTTTTATAATTTGGCTAAAGAAATATTTTATTAAAATAAGCCAGTTTTTCTTCTAAATAACAAGCAAATTTTTTTCAAGATTATTTTTGATTATTTTTGTAGATGGTTGAAAATAAGAAAAATATTGTTAGCATTTTGTGGTATTTTTGTTCACAAAACAGTTTAATAACAGGTTTGCTACCGGATGTATCTACTCGTATGTGATTAACGTTTTTGGCATCTAGTCGTATGCCCAGATTATACGGATAGACTATACATAAGTACACACATTAGGTATATACATAACAGAAGCTTTATTAATTAACTTGTAACTAACACGAATAATAAATTATTTAGTAGTCCAACATTATTTATAGGTAAGTCGCAATTAGGTAGCGGTTTTTCATAAATGTAAATTGATTGACTGGCAGCTTTAATCGGAAATTAATATTTATTTTGATGGGATTCATCTTCGCTATCATACAAGTTACTTTATTAAAAATTGTTTATTTTATTTGTTCCGCTATTTCAATTTTTAACCTACTTAAAAAGAGGATTTGTATGCGAACCGTATGTAATGTATTTAAGTATATGTTAGGCTCGTATGTCTGCGATTTTTCAAAAGATAATAATGTGAAATTAATATAAGTTTTAAAATAAACACACATTATTTTAACAGTTCTTTCAGCGACCCAGCGTCTCCTGAAATAAAGAAGTAACGACTAAAAACCTTGATAGCTGAACAAGTATCTAATAAACAAACTAAATAACACGCGCAAAATGAAGATGAAAATGCACAAGTGTTGTCACAACTATAATACCATGATTTGTCGTTTCCCTAAAACATTACCATATTTCTCAAAGGCTCCGCTCGGGCCTCTATGGAACACACCAGGGCCTTTAAGACGTCCCGCAGTGTGGTTCCGGCGATTGTTCTAATCTGACAATCACAAACACCATCATAATTTAAATCTTAAATTCTAAAGCGTAGAATTCATAATGCAATGGAGAGGAATTAAAATTATGCAACGCTTCACCGCCCCTCGACCAGATACATTGAAAGGTGACTTACAAATAGATGAAGCGTATTCAATAATTTAATGAAATGAATTAATGTTGGAATAGCCCTTCGTGTAGACGGCTTGTGGAGACAAAAAGTCTGCCTTACCTTCAATACGGGTTTGCCTATCTCAACAATGTTAATTTATTTAACTAATACATAGTAGTTATGTATTTATTTCAGATCAGAAGCCACATAGGCTAATGGTTATAGCCTCTGTGGTTTCAGATTGTAGGGTCCTGCGTTCGATTCCAGAGCTAAGCTGAAATGACGAGTTTTTCATTCTTTCAACAATTTTTAGCTAAAATTCCCATACCGCTGATAACCTATAGCTATGGAGTTAGGATCATGGCGCGCAAATATAGCGTTAGAAAATGTGAAATAAAATGTAATTTTTTTCGGTCACCGGACATAGACCCTTCATAAGTTTTTTTAAGATTCAAGTTTTTAAGACATGGATTTAAGTTTGGTGAAGGATTGTCATAATGCTATGTATCTGATGGTCACTGAGAAGAGAACATGACGAGGATGATGAATGCTTAGTATTTATCTGTTGCCCTACTTAGTATGTGATGTCTTTAAATGAAGAGCTTGAAGCTAAAAAAGCAACGTTCAGAAAAAACCTGAGATACACAACATTGTTCTAAAATTGCACATAAAAGATAAAAACGGTCCGTAATAGCAATTAAGCTTTTTTATAAACCGCAAGGAAAAATAAAACAAATTGATATTGTTTGTAGCTACGCTACAACAGATAGAACAATAACTGCCAATTAAAATACAGATATCAAAAGCTGTTTTATTAATAGGCAGTTTTCCACAAAAAGTTATCTCAGAAAATTTCTGAGCTTTAATCTATGTGTCCATGTCTATTGCAGTTGCGTACGCAGTTATATTTAATACAACCCCTGAAGAAAAGAAAGAAAATGATTTTTATTTCGGCAGAAAATCACTGAACAAAAATGAAAAACTGACCTATTCACCAAATAAAGGTCTCATATAATATAATGCTATTAGCAAGCTGCAGCGTAGATTTTTACAGTAGGGGACTTTGATGCATAAACGGACATGATCTTTGTTAGGAAATTTCTACGATGAAAAGCCCAAGCTTTTAATCATGTACGAGTAGGCATGGATGCTGCTGTTTAGTAGAGTCTACTTATAACAAAAAAATTAGGTAGATACTTATTGTGCCTGGCATATCTTTTTAACATCAATACGATTAATAATAATTTGTAATTTGTGTCTATAAGCTATTATATTATATTGTGTAAGTAGATAGGTATAACTATTGCTTTCCTGAAAATTTATTTCAGGACCAATTGCATTAACTTACCGTATTTAATGTTATATTTAAGTACCGATAGAGAAAATAAGTTCTATGGAAGTGAGCTATGGAATTTGATTCTAAATAATACATTAAAATAAAAATAGTAGTCCATTAGTAGCAATTATTAGCTAATAATATTTTTTGCACAAATACCACATTCCCAAATATCCATTACGGTATTTTATTCCATTCAGAATGACATAAGTGACGATACCGAAATTTGTATTTAAAACTTTGCGCTGATAATAATAAGGTTCAATATGCGTTTGTAAGTGAACAGTAATAATGTGGTAGAGTTTGTGATAGTTGTCATTAGGTCACGTATGGTAGGCCGACGCTCATCGGATGATGGTGTGAAATGAGTGTTGCCGACGCCTTTGTGCTCGCCGCCCGATACCGTTTTGTATGAGGCACTTTTTGTGGACTTCGTTTAGGACGCGGCCGATTTTTTGTACGTTGTTTGTAATGCCGAGTGTGTGGGACTTGACACGTAGGTAACTATTGTTAATACCTGTCTAATAGTCCACTTGTGACGTAAGCCTAATTTTGTTTGGTTAGCGCGTTTCCTTTCTATTGATATTGAATAAACAGATCTTGATTTCACAGATCAAGAGGGCATTTCTAACATCTTACTTCATATACTAGTGTTTGTTAGAGAAATAGCTAATTACATTAACTAAATGATAAGTAAACTAATATAATTTCAATCAACGATATTATAGCGAAAAGCTTTAACCAACATTTTGAAAAGCTTTCGCTTATATCAAGGAGCAGATACACAAGACCTTCTGATCCTTGTGTATTACGAGAAGGTTCCTCTAAGAAGCCCTGGTCACCGGTTTTATTGTGTCTTTAATTATTTACATATAACATATTGCACTCATGTTATTTATATCTATTTATTTACGAAGCATTGTAAATAAATTTAAGTAGGTATATAAGCAGGTAGATAACTTAGAGTAATTAAAAGCTATGGTATTGGTTTCCTTAAAACTTGCCAGAAGTCTCGGAGTCTTCTCTTTGCCACGATGGACCCGGCACCCGCAGGGAATGCTAAGACATTTATCTTAATCATCTCTACCTACATACTACATACCTACCTAGAATATAAATTCATTGGGATCTTCCGATTTTTCAGGAAAAGTAAAAGGTTAATACCGTACGCAGGTAACAAAAATAAATGCAGTTGAAGTTGCAAATTAAAACTACGGTTCATTTTAATTATAACGTATAGATAAAAGTTGTAATAAACTAACCGATTCTTTATTATTTTAATGTTGCTAGACACAATTCCACTGAAGTGTTAAAGAATTAAACGGTATCTATTAAACAAATCGTTAGAGCTCGGGTTACTGACTCATAAAAGATTTATCTAATGTTTACACGCGAATGGTTAATGTCTGTTGTGAGCCGATAGTCGCACTTTGCACAAAATTGGCTACCATTATTTAATTGGTCGGTTATTATGCAAGTTCCTCAGAAGTGATAAAAGACAGATTAAAGTATCGAGAATTGCTCTTTATAACAGTATATTTTAATATTACGATAACATTTTTAGAAAGTTAAATAGTGGCCTTTATTTATTTTCAATCTGAATTTAATAAAATGTTTCGACCGTGGCCAATTTGATGGCGATACTTTTTGAGAAAATTACCAAGTACCTATTTATTTTGATTGAGTTTCTGTTTTGTGTTTACCAATCGATTTTTATCTATTTAGAGATATTAAAATTAATCGTACATTGTAGCACGAGCCGCTATAAATTCTTATTTAGGATTTAGAGATATATTTAACTATTTTAAACTCGAAAATTATTTTTCTATTCAAAATCTAGGTATTAAACAATAGGTTGATATACTATCTTTATATCAACGTTTTACAGTGATGTGGTTTAGGTATCCTAGGCAGGTACCTACTTCGGGTTCTTCAAAGAAATTCTCTGTGACATTAGACTAACGTATAGCGGATATGTATTAAGTATTTTATTGACATAACTAATTAGGTAGACTTAATTAATTTAGATCCATATCCACTTTTTAAAGTCTGTTGGTTGACTGTATTTATGTTTGTTGTTCTTTCACGCAAAAACTACTTTGATGACACTTTACTGCATACCTACAGCTACATCAGCATCACACATAGGTTACTTATTATCCTGAAATTTTTACGGGAACCGGAATTACGCATGTGGCGGGTGAATAAAGATCGTGGATCCCCTGGATGTTAATAAAGATCGTGTTAAATTATTTTACTACTAAAAATCTCCACTTTTCATTACATCCTTCTAAAATAATTTTCATTCTATGTCAGCCATGTGCAGCAACAGTTGAGGGGCCGATGATGATCCGAACTCAATTATCTACTAATCGGGCGGCGACAGAACCCTATCCTAAGCACACACGTGATTATTGTACCATTTTGTGTAATCAGAACATTTGTCGCTGACGGGTAAGTCTACAAATTCTTTCAAAAGTTGAAAGAATTTGTGAGTTGGAGTTTCTGGATATTTTATATTCACTTTTTAAAAGAAGGACTAGACTGTGCAATTTTTTAGTCTGCCTCGATGGTCTAACGGTTAGCCTATATGGCTTCGATCACGAAGTTCTGGGTCCGAAGACTGGGCCGGTGGAATAATTCTGAGTTAATTTCTTTAATAAAACAGTGAATTCTAAGCCTGAACCCCGGTGCCTTGAAAAGCACGTTAAGATGTTGATCCCGGTCACTATCATCAACATTTGAGAGCCATCGTTATTAAATTAAACGTTATCACCCTCCAATTCGCATTGGATCAGCATGGTGGATTTACGATCCATACCTCGTCTCATACAAGGAAGGAGGCGTGGCTCTTTAGTAAGCTGTAAATAGGTTGAAAATGGTGATGACTTTTTATAGGTATTTCAAATTCATGTCTCAATATCACAACGTTTCAGAGTCAGTTTCAGTTTCAGAATGTTGCTACGAGTACATGCTTATCATATAGAGTATTTTCACGCTTTCAAAGCTCTCCTTGAATTTTTATATTAGGTACTTCGAACTGTCTTACTAAAATAAATTTTCAAAACATAACATCAGTAATTAGTCAATAAAAAATAATCCAAATCCAACAAAACTATTATTCGGTGATTTATAAACAATTTTGATAACTAAATAAAAAGTCAAGATTTTTGGAGAAGATTATAATAATATACGTATAAATAAGTACATTACATACGATTTACATAACTTAAAAAATGAGTAAGATAATAAGATCCGAACAAAAATTATTTTTTATCTAAGCAGAGAACTTTTGTATAGAATAGCCTGTTTGGCAAACGGATGGATCTGTTTATAAGGCCGGTGTTTATTTATACATTTGCAGGCGCCGCATTTATTTGCTCAGTTACTCCTACCTTCGTAATTATACCATACTTTATACTTACCACGTTTGCCTTATAATCTACGTCCAGAAGAACACCTTGTTTGAGAAGCCTACGTTTAAAGTCGTAAACTGATATTCTAGTTTTTGTAATTTACATACTAACATAGTTTGAATATGAAGTCAATATTTCCGAACATAATATAATAAGCACTTATTTGTCCTACTGGTTTAAGAGCCTGTGTCAGACATACCTTTGTCATTTTATAAAAGACTAGCAGTCGCCCGCGACTTCGTCCGCGTGAAAACCTTTTAGGTTCTTTAAACACCCTTTTAAATTTAAAAACAGACTTACACATAAAATTTGCGCTTTTCCCGCTCTTTTTAATTTTTTATAGTTTCCCGTGAAGCAATATCCTCCGTGCCGTCCCGTGTACTAAAGATCTACATTTTTGTAAAACATTGTACGATATTACAGTACATTTACACTAAGAATATATATTTATGGCAAGCTTTTGAGTCTAGCTTTCATAATAAATAAAATAATTTACAATCCGACATGCAGATCTAAAAAAAAGCCCGATTAAACAAACAAACAAACTTTTTTGTATATTATATAAATATGGTCTGCCATGCCAAATCAATGATTGAAAGAAAAGATCAAAGATCGAAATATCAAAAAATATCACCACCAAAATGTTGGCCCCTATTCAGGAGGTACGTATAACATAACACGGAGAAGGTCAACTTAATTTGGACGATATAGCGACATTGTCATGTTTTTTAGAAATTTTGTAATATCTCCGAAACTATATAACTAATTAACATACTGTAAAAGGCAAATCTTATCTCTATAATATCTTTGTGATTATTAAGCAATTTATTTTGATAAGGATTTAAGTTTAGTTGCATAAATAATGACGTAAACTTAAGCATATGAATTAAATGATTTATTACAGAGTCGCACTTTTAGAAACTTTGTAATATCTCCGAAACTATATAACTAATTAACATACTGTAAAAGGCAAATCTTATCTCTATAATATCCTTGTGATTATTCAATTATTTATTTTGATAAGGATTTAAGTTTAGTTGTATAAATAATGACGTAAACGTAAGCATATGAATTAAATGATTTTTTAAAACAGAAAAAGTTATATATCTGCCAAACTATAAAAGATAGATATATGCTATTGCAGATTTTTTTGTAGAACTTTTTAAGACGCATAAAGTTTTCATACAATGTTTTCAATTATATCCAATATCTAAGGCAGCGTACGCATAAAGTTAAATTTAATAAATTTCACGGTCTGACTCGCGCGACAAAAACTGTGATAACTCGGGTAATATGTACAATACAAATATAAAATATAGCCTATAACACTCACCGATAACGTAGCATTCTACTGGTGAAAGAAGTTTTAAAATCGGATCAGGAGTTCCGAAGATTAGCCCCGACAGAACTTTACAAACTTACAAACTTTACCTCTTGATAACATTAGTATAGATGAAACTTTATTAGCCCATCATTGTTGTATACAGGATGATTTTGCTTTGCGGATATTCTTTTTTCGTTTCTACATAAATCATCATAATTCCGCCAACAGTTCTGTACATTGAATAATATATATTTATTTTTCAATTTTTGACTCAAAAATAAAAAAATGATGAACACATTATTACCTATTAAACAAACAGCGCTGTAGTTCATTAAGCGAGCGCAAAGGTCAACGTCAAAAACTGTTTAAAAGCAAATCAATTTAGAAATGATAATTAGTTTATTTTGAAGTTAAAAAGTAAAAGAAAAATAAGTTATTATTTAATTTCGTTTATTTAAAAAATATAAAAAATGTCAATATTAAAAAAATACTGCATATCTACTGAATACTGCACATATCAGTGTAGCCCGTGCTTCACCCATAGATAAGTACGAGTATGGTAAGCAACTATGGATTTTGGCTTTGAAACGTAGAGTAGCAGTTATGATATTTCCAGAACCTCAACATTTCAAGTACCATAACATATCTACTATGCCATGGTCTGAACTCTATAATTGCGTACATACCTATCTTTAGGTAGGCGTATAGGCTAACAAACTTTCAGCTTTTATATTTATAAAGCCATGAAGATCTAATAAAAAAAGAGAGAGTATATTTAATACTCTCTCTCTCGCTTAAATATAGATATGGTAAAAAAAATAAAAAGAAAAAAATACTTATCATTTCTAAAGTTTAGAAAGATCTTCTAAAAGCGTTTGAACGCGCAAATCTCGAGGAAAGCTTTGGGCTATATAACTTCACGCTGAAATCAATAGGAGTGAAGAATTAGGAAAATGGAAAATGTGGAAAAAACAGGGGTAATAATTTATCTCTTAGTGCTAATATAATATAATAAGGAGTACCTAACTTATTTTAATTTAATTCCATGCGGGCGAAGTCGCTGGCATCCGCTAAGTAGTCGTTTCACAAATGTTGAGTTAGAACAGGTATATTATGTACAGGTATGTTTTAATTAGTAGTGGCATTTATTAAAAAAAATATTTCAACACGTAGGCACAGAATAGTTACGCAAAATTAGTTGATAAACAAAAATGTGGATAAAGTTTTTTCTCAACATGCAGATTGATATAATAAAATAGAAAAATCGTTATCCATTACGTTTTTTTCGGTAGGCGGTGCTCGTATAAAAGGTTAAATACAGGGAAAATGGTGGTCGAAAAAGTGTGTCGGATGTTAAGAGTCTATTTATATAAAAATCCGCCTCAACGTCCGTCCGAAATCATTTGAATGCTACACGAGTAATGGCCGACATTAATAACAGCCTGCGAAACTTTTATATCAAAAGGTATAAAACCCTAAAAGAGCACATTAATATTTCAACCATATTTTAATTCACAACAAAGCAAAAAAAAAATAAAAGACCAACATTAGGTTTGTCGCGTACAGTCAACCACACATTTACCTGTAGGTTTTTATTGTACCAAGTTAAATTAAGATACTCCAGAATCAAGATTTCATATTATCAAGATTTCATAACGCTTTTAGTCATGTGAATTGATGTAAAATAACAATTGGCAGTTTAAACAGAAAAAAAAACTAAAAGTCACTACAGGTGTTTGTCTACTCTATGAAATCTAAAACGCGCTTGCGTTAATAGTTAGTTATTTGACTAAAATGCATTTACATTTGGAATACAAAATGTGCAGATAAAGGTAAACGGTACAAAATTACATAATAATCATAATTGGGTTACTAATAAACTGTTCTGCGAATGACGCGATTTGTGGTTAAGCCAATACGAGTAAACGTTGACACATAAACACATGTGGAATTGCACACACATTTACAAGATTAAATATTATAGTTTTCTAACCTTAACCTTGTTTTAAAAAAGTTTTATAACGCATAAAAATTTTAACAAAAAATAGAACGTTAAACGTTAAATAAATGTTCCTTAAACTTGCTGGTACCGACTTCATAGATATGCTTAAATAAATTAACTAATTTAAACTAAAAAATTAACAAAATGACACAGTTATTTTTAACTTTTTAGTGCGTTTTGAGTCGGTTCTATTTATTTTAAATTTTATTTCTTTTTTTTTAGTAATTTATCGCCACGTAACGTACTCGTACTATACTGTCATAGTATATTATACGGCACTTGTAGCCAAAAAGCTATCGATACTTACACAAAAACCGAAATCGCTGCAAGTGTGCCTTTAAAATTTGAAGATTTCCTTCAATTTTCCCAAGATAACATCATCAGATCTTAACATGATGATAATGGGACTAACTTGGAAGTGTGCTGTTTCTAATAAAAAAAGAGTTATCAAAATCGGACAACTCTGTAAAAAGTTATGCGTGGTCATACATAAAAAAAAATATACGTGTCGAATTGAGAACCTCCTCCGTTTTTTTTCGTCGGTTAAAAATAACGCAGAGCATATACGTCTTCCTATTAATAATCTCGCGTAAGCACTTAAATATTTGAAGGCGACTGTACCGCGGAACGGATTTTACATCATTATGAATACGCAAGATTGATTCCCACACAAAAGCTGTCAACGGAATACGAATAAAACGCAAACGCGGCCTTTATTGTTGTTACAACAAAATGAAGTCGTAATGAGTAGGAGCCGGCGAAACGTCGTGATTGAATTAAAATTGCCTTAATACTGCGACTGAATGTTAATGTGTGACAAGCGTTGCGTTCTGACGCCTGACGCCTGACGTGTGACGCCTGACGCCTGTCACCGCGTTGACGCAGGAGCTAAGCAATGAGCTCAAAGGGCATTGACTTGAAATTAATTTGAGGGTGACACTATCAAATTAATGTAGGTCCAGTGGTGAGCCTTTGTGGCCTTGGATTGAAAGGTCCTGGGCTAGGCTATGAAAATCTGAGATTTTCTTCCAACTAAAATATTGGCAGTAAAATTTTTAGGCCTGTGTTTGGCAGTTGATGGTGTTATACTCTCATGTATCGAAGTACTCATTAGCCTGTCAGTTCCTGACATTTTTATTAACATTTTTGCTAGCGATAGTTAAGGAGTTCACGTAATATCAACCAAAGCTGACCACCTTATGCTTTTCCATCTATGTTATCGCCTCCTTGGTTGGATTTATCTGCGCGGCGGATGAGGTCAGGGGTTTGAATTCTCAGTCAGGCTATTAAATATTGGGTTATCTTTCTTTCGAGCAATTCTTAATAGCAACGTGGAGTAGAAAAGTTGCCTGTGTTATAGCACCGTGCTAGTTATATAATTGTTAGTATCTAGTTAGCTCATTCTAGTTATTATCATTGGCATCTGATACTGATCGTTACAAAATAAAATATATAAATTAGCATTCATAGGGCAATGGCTGATTTAAAGCCGACGATAATTTTGGTGCAGCCTGCATGCTCTACAATGCCTAGGGAAAGCTACTTACATAATAATTTTGTTTCCATTTAACAAAAGCGGCCGTGACCACTTGTAAATTTATTAAATTTTTTTCAACGTTTTTTGTTTACAGTTTCAGCATGACATTGACCATAATAATTGGAAATCTGACGTGGACGTAGAAATTTAACTGCATGAAGCTTAATTGTTACCATTTTCTTGTTTAAAAACCAAGTTAATAACAAGCTAATACTGTAACCATGACTGCTTATATGAGTAATATTATAGGTAAATGTTTGTGAACCAATTGTAAATAAGATTAAACTACAAAAAAGGTGTAACTACTTTACATAGCGACAGGTTTGTGTAAGTCATTATTATCACTTATAAATGATATAGAAGACTCGTTATTAATTGTATCGAATCCAGTTAAAGACACGTCATGTTTTCAGAATAAAACTGATGCTTGGTATGGAGCGAGTGTGAGTAAGAAGGTAAACGCGCGCTATGGGGACGTGTAGTTAGCGGCATCTCTTTTGTCTTGTTTGTTAATAACCACGCACTGATGGGGACCGAGCGGGGCCACCGAGAAAGTATTGAGTTACTACCCCAACTAAATGAAAGAGATATACGAATAACAGTTGATTCTTACGCATACACATATCTATGTATACCTACACAAAGAAGTATGCAAGGACCGTGGCAAATGGAAGGATGTAATCTCTGCCTACCCCTATGGGAACGAGGCGTGATGCTATGTATGTATGTACATACCTATTATATAAAACAAAAAATCGCAAAGGATATAAAATTACTTTTAAATTGTAATTGACTGATTAAGTTGGAAGATCGGCGGTGTATATATCTAAGTATGCCTTGAAGAGAACTTTTGTTAACGTTTCGAGAACGCCGTTAATATGTCGTTGCCAGTCATTATCAATAACCTCTGATAGCGATCTTTATAGTCAATTGTTATCACCTTCATTCCGTCTGCATTGGAACAGCTTTTAATAAACTGTAGGGGTTTGCTTCCCTACTGTAGGATTTGGTTGTATTAAACTACTTTCTGTGTTTCCTTTATCTCTGCGACCTTCCTGTGTTACTTTTTTCTTTATCGACTCGACGGGCAACGTCACGTAACGTCACGGGACGGTGAATGGAATGTAGCGTGTAGTAAGTATTTGGTAGGTAGTTAAGTACAGTATCTACAAAAGCAATCAATCGATTGATTGTTTAGCAGACAACTAAAATAGACTGTTAATCTACTTTAGGGTTACTCTTCATCCTAGGTCGTTGAACTATTGCCATATTAACTTAAGAATAGCAAATATTGGTTATATTAAAGACGTGACATTTATTGAACAAAAATAGTAGATAAAATAAATGTCTTGGACTAGACGGTCGATTGCTATACTTAATGCAATACTATCTGTCTGCTCCACCGTACATCAGCCGAGCGTAGCAGTGATTAGGCGCGCGCAGGCTGTAATCACCGCTGCCCGAGCGTCTACGCTGCGGCCACCCCTCCCGCCGCACCGCGCTCGACTCCGCCAACCTCGGGCGGAGGATCACAACAAACATCGGCTTGTTCTGATTGCAATACGTCAGAATGGAACACTTCTTGTCTATCTAGTTTGGACGGATTATTACCAATTCATAAAAAAAAGCAAATTTACGAGTAAGTAGCCTCAAAGAAATTGTGTTCTATGTAAAAATATAAATAAATTTTAAAAACTAAGCTTTTATACAAATGCAGAGTATTCGCGAGCTGAATAAACCCAATCTCGATGGGCTTACCTTATGTTACACAAGCATGGAAAATTTTATAGTTTGTACTGTTACACTACTATAGAGTTTAGAC